>OX422218.1:203040910-205440910 GCA_949130495.1 Sambucus nigra
AGGCCCGTGACACAACCGTGACAATTCTAACGACCTTGTCACGGTCAATGACCGTGACAAGTCCGTGATAAAAAATTTATCACCCCAGGAATTGTCACGGTTATTGACCTTGACAAGTTGAACTTGTCAAGGTCAATGACCGTGATAATTCGGCAAATTTGGTGTAGTGTTTCATTGCTCAATTCCAGGGGAACCCTAGCCCGTTACTCTAGGTTTTCCCAACCGTCAACATCCAACCACGCCATGTGGGTCATGTTACCCGAAAAATCCATCATTTCTAGGACTCGGAGAAGGAAAAAGACCTGGGGACAGATCTTAACAAGAAAGGGCAAAATATATGAATACTAGAAGCTGTAAAAAATAAGGAGAAATCTCCCCTTTTTATAGGAGGCTAAGGGGCATGCCGATCAGCAGTCCCCTGACACCCACCGATCGACACCTACCTTTTCCCCTTCCTAAGGCAATCCAAAAGATCGTGTCATTTCCAAACGGAAACCCTTGAACTATGGTGATCGGCAACCACCGAGAAATTTCCTACAGAAAATTCCAAAAATTCTCCTAAAAATTCCTAAAATTTCTAAATAAATACTGAAACATTTTTTCACCAAGAAAGCCATTTTTCAAGCTCATGAAATATCATGTTGGATTAAAAATTCATTTTTATCCCTAATTTAAACCCTAAAATGGCACGCCCATATCCCCAAAGTCTACTAAAATTCTCCAGCAGAATCTCAGAACCTCAAGTCATCAATTGTTTCCCCATCAAAACTTCCAAAACCAACTTCCCGAGTGGAGATATAAGCCAATAGGATATCTCTCTAGAAACGTCTTAGAGACACAATCCTTAGTGGGACCCAAAATCAAATGCTTCCCCAGCAGATTTATATAGTACCTTTCGAAATCCCCAGTGGAATTTTCCAGACTAAAGATATCTCCTCTTAAACTACATAACCCCCAAGCAAAAGTCTTTAACTAATTAAATCTCAAAACAACACAATCCTCAACAAAACCACAAGTACAAAAGACTCCCAAGAAGAACAACCCTAACTTCAGGTCTGCAGAATTGACCTCTACCCACAAAATTGGTCGCCCCAACTACAAGTCCTTAGAATTGGCCTCGACCCACAGAATCGGTCGCTACAACTTCATGTCCTCAGAATTGACCTCGTCTCGCATAATTGGTCACTTTATCTTTAGGCCCGCAAAATTGGTCACCTTTAATTTTGGCTCGCAAAATTGGTCACCTCTACTTTAGGTCGGTAGAATTGGTCGCCCCTACTTCAGGTCCTCATAATTGACCTCGACTCGTAGAATTGGTCGCCTCTACATCAGGCCCACAGTTTTTCCTCGACCCACAGAATTGGTCATCATAACTCAAGGTCCTTAGAATTGGACTCGACCGATAGAATTGACCCCCTCTACTTTAGGCCTACAAAATTGGCCTCAACCCATATAATTAGTCACCTCTACTTTAGTCCCACAGAATTCGACTCGGCCCACAAAATTGGTCGCCCCTACTTCAGTCCTCATAATTGACCTTGACCCGCAGAATTAGTCGCCACAACTTAAGGTTCTCAAAATTGACCTCGAACTGTAGAATTTATCGCCAAAACTTCTTCAGGTCCTCAAAATTAACCTCGACCCTCACAATTGGTCGCCATAACTTTGGGTCCTCGAAATTGACCTCGACCCCCAGAATTGATCGCCCCTACTTCAGGTCCTCAGAATTGACCTCAGCACGAAGAATTGGCCATCCTCGGCATTATCTTAAGGGCACAAAATTGACCTCGACCCTATGAAACGATCATCCTCATTCCTTTGGTTCGCAGAAATGACCTCTTTCCCGAAACATCATGTGGTGACTATTAGATGGCTTTCACTTATTCCAAGATCACCCGTCATGGGTCTCTATAAACACGACATTCTAGGAACCCCCCCCCCCTAAGTCTCTCCTTAGGTCCCTAGAACACCCCCATTGACCATAGAGCCCTAGGTCGTACTCTGAGTACCGATCTAGAGGCCATTAGGTGATCTCGGACCACGTTTGACTTCGATCAACTCTATCATTAGAGCAAAAGCTTAATGAATCTTTGAAGGGATCTGAATATCCTTTCCAATGGTCCACTCTGTGCAGGAATCGACATAACGGTTCGAACAAACTAATCATTTTACTACCAAAATTGATCTATAGGCCATCGAGTGCTTTCGAGCCCCAATCAACTCATCGTCGAAGCTAAAGCTCAATGAATCTTTGAATGGTACTAAAATCCCTTTACAATGGTCCACGCCTGGACGGAACGGCATAACGGTTCAAACGAACGATTTATTTTCCCCCGAAAATTGATCCAGAGGCCAACGGGCACTCCCGGGCACCTTTTGACCAAAGTAAACTCTTCATCTCGAATGATACTGAATGAAAATTTGAATGGCATTGAATACCCTTTCCAACGGTCTAACCTATGTGGGAATCATCCTTACGGTACGGACGAACGACACCGTTTTACTCTGAAAGGTCATCGAGCGCTTTCGGTCCCCGTTTGACCAAAGTTAACTCTCCGAACCTAGTGAAGCTCTTTGGAACATCAAATCTTCTCGCATAAACTTTCAAATGGTATGACTTGTGCATGATTCGAACTTACATTTTGGACGAACGATCCATCATCGTCCGACGATCTCTTGTCTAAAGGACCGACGGGTGCTTTCGAGCTCCATTTGACCCAAAGTCAACTCCCGGACCCGGGAGCATCCCAAAGGATACTCAACGGTATCTGAATAACCTTTCCAATGGTATGTCGTGTGCACAATTTGTACTTACAGATTACGTTTTACGACCATTTTTTCAAAAAAAAAATCTGCACGAGACTGCCAATTGGCAGGTCTATTTCCTTGCCTAACGGTAGTGTGTCTAGGGTTACCCGCCGACAGGCAAGGCAAGGACAATGTCAATAGGTAGTACCTTAACCCTATATTAGGATGGCATGATCTCACCTTTAAGGGCACCCCAGAAACATCAACTTCAGTGATCCCAACAACATCCTTCTTATGCTGGCAAGGTTTCCTTGTTTGAAACCTTTTTCCCCCTTTCATTTCCATCACTTTCACCCCCAATTTAGCAAAAATCATTCTACATTATTCACCCACTTGCAAGGAAGCTCATCTACAATCAAGATCAATCTCCAAGTCTCCAAAGAAGGTTCAAACACTCTTCTCTCTCTTTAAATTTCTTTATTTTCACATTCGTTGCATAAGTTCTTAATTTAGCTTTTACTTTACATCATACACATATTAATCTTCAATCCTTTATTATTAATATTACACATAATATATTTTCTATAAAAAAACCCAAAATAAGAAAAAGAGGGTTACACCTATAAATTCCAACGGGATTTTTCACCACATTTTCTCAAAACTAAAAATACCTTTTTCTTATACACATGTAATAAAATTCTCGTTTGAATTTATGGGATAAAACTCACCCTCTTCTCACATGAGAACTATGTGGACTTTGATGCCTTTATAGGCTACGCAAGCATCTCAGGCTAAAACTCGAGACTCGAGTCCTATTTTCTCATTTTTCCTCTTTTTCCTATTTTATCCATACATTATTTATCGACATTATACCTTTGATTCATATTTGCGTCTAATTTAACATATATAATAATTTCACCATAACAATCAATATCTCGATAAGCACACACATCATATTTTTACTTATTATTTTGGGAACATTCCTATGGATGACCTCACTCCATCTTTTCCATGATGCGAGTGGAGCAATTTCGATCTCCATTTATATATACAAGCACATACACTTCACGGTGAAATTAAGGAGAATAGTAACATAACCTCATGAGAGACCAAAAGGGCGGGATGGGTGCCTAACACCTTTACATTTCGTAACTTATCCCCCCGAACCTCTGATCTAATAAGTTTCGTAAGCATCAGTTTGTCTTTGATGTCGTTCCCTCGAGGTGGTAACGTGTTATTTTGCCTATTTTATGAAAAATAGGCTTACGATTATATCTCTTTACATCACCCCTAAATCGGTGACAACCGAAGTGATCCTAGAAAGGGAGCGAGACCTCTCTCTCTCTCCCTCCACCATGTGCACGAGCGCCAATCCCGGAGTTGGAGAAGGAGATAAGGGAACCCCCCCAAGCCAGCGGAGGGATGGCCATGGATTATTGCTTGAACAAGTTTTTCATTCAAAGAATTATTTATGACAAGAACTTAGGCATTTTCCACCTTTAACTTTTTCAGTAACTGTTTTTCCTTCAAAACCTCCAAATTATTCATTTCCCGTGTGTTTCCACAAATTGGGAACTATCCACCTCCAACTACACACACAAAATAATAAGTTTGGCATTTTCCACCTCCAAAATCTTCACCTTATCTAGTGCACAATCATGTTCTTCAACTGCTTTAGATAGTTCGAAAAATTTTCCAACAACTCCATTTTCAATGCAGTATTTTCTTCATCCAAATTCACTTGCTCGGCATTATCAAAATCTCTTGATTCAAAATTTGAGTATTTGTTGGCTTATAATTCCAAAAATTCTTAAACTTTTCATAGTCACTTGATTCTAAATTCCCAGTATTGTTTAGTTGATCATTTTCGTTCTTTTTGAAGGAATCATATGGGAATATTCCAATCTGATGAAAAAGCATTGTCATCACATTCTTCAACAGCTTCTCCGGACAATGAATCAGTATGTATAGGACTTGTTTCAAAAAAATTCAAAGAGAAACCGGGCCCCTCATGTAACACCCCGTAAATTTAAATTAGAATTATTTGATTTAATTCAAAAATTCAGGAAAAATAAAATATTGGATTCAATAAAAAAATTAATTTGAAATATTGAGTTTTCTTATTGGAAAGAAAGATTCAAAACGAAATTGAAATTAGAATTGAATTTAATTTAATTTGGGCTTTAAAAATTTTTGGGGGTCCTTGGTTAACTGCCAGGGATGAATCGATTCGGCATATAGCCGAATCGATTAGGTTTCGATCGATTCGACCAGGCGGCGAATTAATTCGATGACGACAGATCTGACAGATTTGTAGTTTTATTAGAATTCTAAGCGGAATCAAACTCTTAATGCTTTTATAATAAAACTAATGTGAGAACTAATTTGTACTATTTTGATAAAAAGTTTTAATATAAAATAAGACTTAAAACCCTTAGATGCGTAGGATAGAGTATTGGATTTTGGTTATTATGGGTGTAGGATCACATGTAGAATTTTATAGATTTTATTTAAATGAAAAGGGGCACGTACACACTCGAAAAATTATGTAGTTAATAAAAGTGGGGTATTATTATGCATTTCATAAACTTGCATGTTGATTAATATAAAACTATTAGATGGAAATAAATTATGTTAAGAACGACAACGGTGTTATTAATTAAATTAAATTGTGCCATCAAGAATAAATTTGTGATATTGTTTATATATGTTGTTGGATTGTATGATTGATTAATATTTATATTTGTCATCGTGGGTACAACGGGATTTTTGCTAGTATGCTCTCACCTATATTTTAGGATACTTGCTAGGTATGGAACTAGTAGGTAGGCCTTAGTTTCTATTTACACTTTCTAGGTATGGGACTAGTTCGTGTAGATTTTTACGGATAGGTGATTCCGAGGTGCAGCTGATTTTTTATGTGGTGTCGTCGATTCGCTAGCCTAGGTATAAGACTAGAAAGAGATTATTGATAGAAATTAATCCTATAATTAAGGTAGGATGTATTTATGTGTTAGGGAACCCTTAGGTATGGGACTATGGGTATTTTTGAGGATTTCACGTTGATAATAAGGGTGGGGTAAATAAACATTTGAAGAGGATAAAATGAGAAATTGAGAATTAATGCGTAAGATAATAAAACAGGTATTAAAATATATTGGCGTCGTTAATAAGTGCAGGACCGATAGTTAAACGAGTTGGCTGGCTATTGCAACGTGTGGGTGACTGACGAAGTAATAATGTAGGGTTGATAGTTAAACGCGTTGGCTGGCTGTTATGACTTGTAGTGCGTGGAACCTCGAAAATAGGTGCAGTGCTGAGAGAATACGGGCTGACTGGATATTACGGGGGGAATGGATGTGGTGTAGAACATGTGGGAGTTCCACAACCAAACAATAAAATACTTTTAAGTGGGATACCTGCACTAAAATATTGAGAATTGGTGGGATTCCTACTACTAATATGGTGTAAGATTTATACGCGGGAGCACCGCAACTGATGATAATAAAATCAGAAAAAATAATAAAGTGAGTAATCTGATTAAATGATGTTAATGGAAATTAAATAATTGAACTTGGACTTTGGGTAGTAGTTTCATGCTTTAGATTATGACATTTATTTTACTCACCTCGTTATTAATTATATTATTTAATTTAAAATATTATATTTGTGATATTTATCATGTATAATGCTATTGTCTGGGTTTACGGACTCTAATTGGAAGGAGTAACCGGTATTCATGCGCGGGGCTCTGAGCATGTGCATTGATTAACATTTTCAGGTATTAGTGCTGGAGTAGCTGCCTATGAGTATTTGGAGATATGTTTTGGAGGTGCAACTGGAGTTCATTTATTTTAACTCTTAGTAGTTTAGTTTAGTTTCCATTCCTTCGCATTTATATTGATACTCAGTTGATGGATTTGGTGGGCCATTCAGTTCAACAGTTATTAAAAATTTTATTCAGATATTTCATTATGGATTCAGATTTATATTATTGGAGTTTATATTCAATTTGAGATTGGATTAAATTGGAGATTAGCATGATGATGGATTTTTATATTGCATGGATGATTATTATTTATTGGGATTGATTTCATTATTATCTTGTCGTATAAATTTTATATGTTTCATATATGTATCATGTTAAGGATGATATTTTATTTAGTGACGCTCGGGGTAATTCGGTAGCGGTGGTTGGCCACCTTGTTGTCCAGATTGCACGGATTGTTACAGATGGTATCAGAGCATGGTCTTAGGTCTCGTAGGTTGTGAGTTTGCTTTAATTTTCCACGTTGCCATCTTTGATTCCTTTGGATGAATTGTACTCTTAGCTATTCCGAGTCTGGCGATGTTTTTGTTCCTTTCTTTTTAGATGGCGAACATTAGGAGGATTGGAGATTGGAGAAAGGGGTCAGTTTTTGGATCCGCAGGCCATGAGAGGCAGAGGCAGTTTGTGTCGGATGGCTAGGGGTTAGCGGCGATTTAGCGTGAGGCCACGGTGGCTGTTATCGAGGTAGGGAGACAGAGATGGTTGACTTTATAGGGTCAGTAGCAGGGGACACCCCCCTCGACTTGGGATAAGGGGAGGTCCATCTTCCATAAGGGAAATCCTCCCACCTTCGCATGGGGATCTAAACCAACGGTCGATCATCAGTGGAGGAGTGACATGGAGCATCATTTGAGGATGGTGAACTGCACAGACATGTAGACGTAAATATTGGCTACGTTTAAGCTGACTGGATATGCGTTACAGTGGTGGAAGAGTGTCACCACATCGGAGGATAGGGACCACTTGAATTATGGGGACTTCTTGATAAAGTTTAATAATAACTATTTTTCTTATGAGATTCGATATGCAAAGAAAAGGGAATTTCTAGATCTGGAACAGGGTTCAAAGTCGGTTGTCGACTATGAATAGGAGTTTATAAACTTATCAATGTTTGTACCGGAGGAAGTTAATACTAAAGCAAAGAAGATGGAGTGTTTAATCAAAGGTTTGTTTTGATGGTGTTGGAGAATTCGGCATACACTACTTACACTCAAGTGGTGGATGTCGCGATGTTGTTACGGACGGAGAAAGTTAATTATCAAAAGAAGTTGCGAAAGGGGCTAGAGTCCAATGGACGGGGAGGAGAGAAAAAGGTCACAATGACCAAACATGGAAGATACAGAGGATAAGTCAGGAGCAACAGGACAGTAGTCCCCCACCGAGGTTTCAGGGGCAAGGTCAACAGGGTGATCAAAACCAGGGTAGGAATTTTGAACCTTCTAGGGGTGCATGTTTTGTCTGTCGAGAGATAGGGCATAGAGCTTCTAGGTGCCCCAAGAAGGATGGCGAGCAGGGCCAAGGAGCACAGGGACAGTAAGGCCAAAGGCCTCCCACACCGGCGGTGCACTCCCTCTAGCACAACCAGCGATCGGAGTGGGTAGGTGTTATTTACTGTAGCCTCAGGCCGAGGCAGCTCATCAAGAGCCACGACGTGGCTGATAGTGCGGTATGTATTACTTTCTATATACTTATATATATAGGTGATATATATATGTTGCATTTTATCGTGGGATACGTGAGGGTAAGATTGGGTGTATGGGCGCCCAATTGGGATATTCTATGGGTAAACATAAGTGAGCCTTAAATATTTTTGCGCATTCATGCTTCGTCGAATTTCGAGGAAAAAATTCATATGCTGGTGGGAAAGTATGTAACACCCCGTAAATTTAAATTAGAATTATTTAAATTAATTTAAAAATTTGAGAAAAATAGAAATTTGGATTTAATTAAATTTTTTAATTTGAAATGTTGAGTTTTCTTATTGAAAAGAAAATTTTTAATCGGAATTAAATTGGATTTAATTTGGGCTTTATTAAATTTGGGGGCTTATGTGGCTAACAGGGACGAATCGATTTGTAGTCTTATTAGAATTCTAAGTGGAATCGAACTCTTAATGCTTTCATATTAAAACTAATTCAAGGCTAGACTTTTTAATCACTTTCACCCCAACTTTTACACCAAAAGACTTATCCAAAATTATTCCCTCTCACCCTTAAATCCTAGCCTCAATTTTCTTTAAAGTTCAACTCAATTTTTGAATGCTCAAATTGGTGTTTTCTCTAGTTCGTGCAAGAACAACACTTGGTTAACATTTCGAGAAGATTACAGTTGTATAATCAGATTTCTGACTCAACTTTTTCTCGGGCATGGATACTCTATTCTCTTCCTTTAGTATTATGCATTTTAAGAATTAATCACATGTTTTCTTAAAATAAATTAGTAACTTTAATTAGAAAAAGTGAGAACTAATTTGGTACTATTTTGATGAAAAGTTTAAATATGAAATAAGACTTGAAACCCTTGGGTGCGTAGGATAGAGTATTGGGTTTTGGTTATTATCGGTGTAGGATCGCATGTAGAATTTTATAAATGTTATTTAAATGAAGCATGGGCGCGTACACACTCGAATAATTATGAAATTAATAAAAGTGGGGTATTATTATGCGTTTGATAAACTTGCATGCAGATTAATCTAAAATAATTATATGGAAATAAATTATGTTAAGAACGTCGATGGTGTTATTAATTAAATTAAATTAAATTAAATTGTGCCATCAAGAATAAATTTGTGATATTTTTTATATATGTTGTTGAATTGTGTGATTGATTAATATTTATATTTTCATAGCGAGTACGACGGGATTTTTGGTAGTATGCTCTCACCTATATTTTAAGATACTTTCTAGGTATGGGACTAGTAGGTAAGCCTTAGTTCTTATTTACACTTTCTAGGTATTGGACTAGATCGTGTAGATTTTTACGGATGGATGATTCCGAGGTGGGGCTGATTGTTTTTGTTATACCGCCAATTCGCTAGCCTAGGTGTAAGACTAATAAGATATTATTCATAAAAATTCATCCTATAATTAAGCTAGGACATATTTATGTGTTGGGGGACACTTTGGTATGGGACTAAGGGTATTTTTGAGGATCTTACGTCGATAATAAGGGTGGGGTAAATAAACATTTGAAGAGGAGAAAATGAGAAATTGAGAATTAATGCCTAAGATAATAAAACGGGTATTAAAATATATTGGCGTCGTTAACAAGTGCAAGGCCGACAGTTAAACGGTTTGGCTGGCTATTGCGATGTGTGGATGAGTGACGGCGTAAGAAGTGCAGGGGTGACAGTTAACAGGTCGGCTGACTATTATGACGTGTCGTGCGTGGAACCTCGAAAATAAGTGCAGGGCTGACAGAATACGGGTTGTCTGGCTATTACGGGGGGATGGGTGTGGTGTAGATCATGTGGGAGTCCTACAATCAAATAATAAAATACTTTAAGCAGGAGTCCCACACTAAAATAATGAAAATTGGTGGGAATACCACTACTAATATGGTGTAAGGTTTATATTCGGGAGCACTGCAACTGATGATAATAAATTGAGCAAAAATAATAAAGTTGAGTAATTTGATTAAATGATGTTAATGGAAATTAAATAATTGAACTTGGACTTTGGGTAGTAGTTTCATGCTTTAGCTTATGACGTTTATTTTACTCATCTCGTTATTAATTATATCGTTTAATTTAAAATATTTTATTGTGATATTTATCATGTATAATGCTATTGTCTGGTTCACGGACTCTAATTGGAGGGAGTAGCCGATATTCATGCTTGGGGTTTGACCCTATGCGTTGACTAATATTTTTTAGGTATTAGTGTTAGAGTAGCTGCCTAAGAGTATTTTGAGATATATCTTGGAGGTGCAGTTGGAGTTCATTTATTTTATGCTTAGTAGTTTAGTTTAGTTTCCATTCCTTCGCATTTATATTGAGACTCAGTTAATGGATTTGCTGGGCCATTCGGTTCCACAGTTGTTACAATTTTTATTCAGATATCTCATTATGGATTCAGATTTATATTATTGGAGTTTATTTTCAATTTGAGATTGGATTAAAATTGGAGATTAACATGATGATGGATTTTTATATCGCATGGATGATTATTATTTATTGGGATTGATTTCATTATTATCTTGTGGAATAAATTGTATATGTCTCATATCTGTCACATGCTAAGGATAATATTTTATTTAGTGACGCTCGGCGTAATTTGACGGAGGTGGTTGGCCACCCCGTTGTCCATATTGCGCGGGGTGTTACACTTCACATTGAGTTTTACTCTTTTTGATGCCCTTGTTGAGATCAACTTCACTTTCTATTGCACTATCTTTACTGGCTGCTTTATTTGTAGTCTCCTTCTTCAAATTTGCTGAAGCGATATCATTCTCAAATAACCATTCTTTCAAAGATAACAAGTTCTGTCTAAGAAATTTTGGTGTCTTCCCTTCCTTCCCTTTAATAGGTGGAATGATACCTAACTTCTCACATACCCAATACTGCAATCATGCAAAAACTCACGTGATCTTTATAATTGTATTATTTAGTTTTCGTAATTGGAATAATGCGTGTAATCTATAAAGTTTAAGTGTACTTTCAAAATACACGTGATATTTTTAAAGTACACGCATGTAATCTATAAATATCACGTGATATCTAGTTATTCCAATGATCATGATCACTAAAATAACGCGTGTATTTTATAAATATCACGTCTATTTTAAAAGTACACGTGATGATTCAATGACCATGGTCACTGAAATTATGCATGTAATTTATAAATATCACGTGTATTTTCAAAGTACACGTGATATTTATAGATTACACGTGTTTTTTATAGTCCAAAATTTGTTCAAAATGAAAAAAGATGTATCACACCAAATTTTTCAATTTGTTTGTTCGACGAATTGCATTAGTAAGTTTTGCTCACCTATAGTGAAATGACACATCCACTTGTTGTGCTAGGCTTTGAACTTGCTATTTTGTCGAGTGAATTGATGAGAAACCCATGCATAGCTGAAGCCCAATCATATGTAATCATGTTATCAATATAGTTGATGTAGGGTGTGAAAAATTCTCCTAATGTAAAGTTTGAGTTGGAGAAAAGCGACATCATCATGAAGTGGAGAGAAATGAGTTTTACAAAATCAGTTATGCCCTCATCTATGTCCAACTCTACCTATTTCTTCAAACCCTTACTGATGTCTAATTTTTTTATTTTTTTATTAGCTTTGAAGTATCGGGCATGGAATTCAGGTTTTGGAGCAGACGCATCCAATCTCTTTTCAGATCTATTGATTTTTACGCCCCTGCTATTGGGATCCAAAATATTTCATTTATATCTTTTGGGCTTATTTGGGCACTGCCCTTCATGTTAAAATTCCTCCTTTGCTTTTTATATATCTTAATAATGGATAGAATATTTGTATTATTTTTTTTTTTAGCTGAATTTCTACTACTTCCTCACTGTAATAGGCATTGAAAAGATCCCAGAATGAAGTAAGAAGTTCAATATGCCTAGCATTTATTTTTCTTTGAATTGCAGATAAATCATAATGAAAGCTAACAACATTCGACATATATTGGTCTAATTTATTCACCTTGCGTGTAGAATTCACATCATTGCACAAAGACCTTTTTTAACACTGCTCTTCTTGTCGTTCTTTCATTTTTTTTGCCCTCATCTTCATCCCCATTCGAATAATCTAAACACATAAAATTTAAATTACAAACCTATAATGATAAATTACACGTACAAAAGATAAAATACACGCGAATTGAAATAAAATACAGGCTCAAACAATAATGTACATGTGTATTTACAAAGTACACGTGGTCCAAAATAAAAAGTACATGCAACCTCAAATATAAAGCACATATGAATTGGAATAAATACGAACTTTAAAACATAAATTACACGCAGTATAATGAAAATATAGGAATGAAAACATAAAGTATACTTGACATTGTATGGATAAAGTAACCTATTCCAATAGAATATGCACGTATTTAACAAATTACATTGAATTTTCATTTATTGCATACACATTTCCATTAAAGTACAACATTTTATAAATAATTTGTTTCTTGGTGATATCTAATAGACATCGTAACACAAGACCAAAATCACCAACAATCGTTAACATATTGAGTAAAATAATGGTACAAAAGGTTCATGCTAAATGCACCGATGTTTTCAACACCTCTTTGGCAATGACCCTTGATTCGTGTGGCTAAATTCTTGGCTTTAGCCTCAGTCACTTGAAGTTTTGTCATATCAAATGTGTATTTGATTTCTTCATAGTAGTGGTAGAAGCCATTAAACTTTTTATTTCTGTCATTAAGGCGAAGCAAAAAAAATAGTGTCGTCATATGTCTTATCGACTATCAAAGTGAATGGTTTCCTATTGTTAAGATTTTCATAGAAGCAACATGCAGTTCTGTAGTCGTTTATGGGTGTGGTAGTGATTCATAAACAATAAGACAACTTCAAAACATTATACAAATATTGCGATATGATTCAAATGTGCATACAAATAAAAAAAAAGGTCGCTGGCGTGGACCATAATAAACGTAGGATTTGTTCAACATAAAAAGCAAATCTATACAATGAATTTCAAAATGTATTTGTTTTTCAAAATCAAAGCAACAAATATAGAATATACACACATGAAATACTCAACAAAATGTATTCAAAGTACATGCAGAAACAGAAGATAGGAGAAATATAAACCTAATAACAGAAAATATACGATTATATGAAAGTTTAGTCATATAAAATCAATTCATGGATGATTATATGTATTATACAATAAATTATGAAAACAAAACCATTAATCATGTCTGTTTATTTGTAATTTTCATTCATTTTTTGAAAAATTCAATTCAAAACGATGATCGATTTAGGATTTTGACATGAAGAGTAGGGTTTAGGAAAAACAATGATCGATTTAGGGTTTTCGAAATTGAAAATCTTAAAAATACATATCAATAAATCATACCTGATGAAGAAGATTGGAAATGGATTGATCGAATATGAATAGGTTTTGCAAGCTGAAGAGTTTTTTCGTGGTTTGATTTTGAAACTATGCGTTTGGAATGGAGTTTGGCGGTATTTATATGTGGACCTAATCGTTTAAAATTTGTTGGGTCCAGTTTTTTTGTCGAAAATTGTTAGTGAAAGGATAGACCGAAAAATACCATAATGAAAAAGGACTTGGTGCATTAAAAAATGGGCAATTTATTATTAAGTCCCTTGTTACAAAATTTTAAATATTTATAGATAATTTACTATTAGGTCCGCTTGTTATGTCACTAGCGTGAACTTTTACAAGAAGAGAATAAGTATACAAATACAAATACATATTTTCATCTCATAATATTATTTTTTTAACATCCCACGTGGAATTAAATATTATGTTATTGAGTTAAAATATGTGATAACAATATATTTTTTTTTTATTAAATACAAAAGAAGGGTATTTTTGAAAAACTGGAGATAAATTAATCATATCCGAAGCATTTCAAACATGTGACTGTATTATTATATCCCATCCCGTCTTTTTATTCGGAAGTGTTCCAAACTCATTATTGGAATAACCCTTATACAGCCCATCTTTATCCTATCAAATTCGACTCTTATCCTATCCTATTCGGACCCCTTATACGGCGTATCAAACGAGGCCTTAGTATTTAAAATTTATCTGCAAAAAAACTAAAAGGACTTTATTATAAAAAAAATTTAATGAGTTTAATACATCTTTGACCTAATAAATGACTGAAAAAATTAAAAGAACTTTATTATAAAAAATTAATGAGATTTGATACATCTTTGCGCTAATAAATGAGGAACATAGAACATTTTAGTTATGTATACGTAGAGAGGAGTAGTACGTGACTGAGATTTTAGGCCTCGTTTGCGAGTTCTGTTTTTGGAGAGAAAATAAAGGAAAGGAAGAGAAAGTTTGTTTCCTTTTCTTCGTTTGGGAGTTTAAGTAGGAAAGAAAGTGATTTTCTTTCGTTTGGGAGTTTGAAAGGAGAGAAAAGAAAAGAAAATTTTTAAAAAACTTTCTCTTCCTTTCTCTCCAAAACTTTCTTTCCAAATTGGAAAGAAAGGAAAGTTTTTTAATGAATTGTTTCTTCTTCCTCTTAAAAAAATAATTTTCTTCCCAAACTCCCAAACGCAAGAAAGAA
This sequence comes from Sambucus nigra, assembly GCA_949130495.1. NCBI lineage: Eukaryota > Viridiplantae > Streptophyta > Magnoliopsida > Dipsacales > Adoxaceae > Sambucus > Sambucus nigra. The sequence continues at coordinate 203,055,742 of OX422218.1, forward strand.
AATTATTTTTTCTTTTCTCTCTTAAACTCCTTTCTCTTCTCTTCTCTTCTCTTCTAATAAAATTTTCCTTTCCTTTCTTTTCTCTCCCAAACTCCCAAACGAGACCTTAAATCTAAACCAAATATCAATTAATTCCAAAACATAAATTACATATGCAAACTTTGGATAAGGGATCTATCTACTCGTCTTCTTTCGTCGTTGTCCTCTGATCACTTTCCTTTTCTTGCGTGGTTTTATTTCAGCGAGTCTCACAAACCATTTAGGTCTTCCAGTTAAGAACAGCAGATATCCTGTAACCAATCCAAATAACATGCCACATCCATATCCCATTAGAACAACTGTCCAAGTAAATCCACTATGAAAATATGAATCATCTTCTCGTTCCTGTGATGGTGCCTCCTCATTTCCACATTTGTTTGTTAATGGAAAGCCACACAATGCCAGGTTCCCTTGGTATGAATTGTTTTCAAATGTACCGAACTGTTGACCTTGAGGTATGGCTCCTGCAAGATGATTGTGTGAAAGGTTCAAGACTGCAAGAAATGTTAGCCATGTCAGCTGCCAAGGAATATCACCTTCCAATTTGTTCGAAGAGAGGTCTAACGATTCAAGCACCATCAAATCTCCCAGCAACGATGGGATGTGTCCAGTAAGGTTATTATGAGATAAGTTGAGAAACCGAAGTGAATGAAGGGTTCCAGTGATACTGGGAATCTCACCCTGAAATATGTTGTTTGATAAATCAATGGATGTGAAGATTTTAAGAATTTTCCCTAGTTTAACCTCATGCCCTTTGATCACGAGACTCACAGAATGTTGATAACTTGAGACACCCATGTATTCCAATTTCTCGTTAGATTCATTTGAAGTCTTTATAGCAATGAAATTTTTGAAATAAATGGTTGGCAAAAGGCCGGTGAATCCATTGTTGGAGAGGTCCATGATTCGCAACTGAGGGAAAGGAAATTTTGTGTGGGGAGCACCTATGGTACCATGGAATCCATTCCATCGTAAGACAAGGACCTGTAGGGCTGGAAGATTTTCTAACCATTGGGGGAATGTATCATTTAACTTGTTGTTTCCGAGATCTAGAATTTCTAAATTTCTACAATTGACAAGGGTTTGGGGCACTCCCCCTTCCAATTGATTTCCATTCAAGTTGAGATTCGTCAGCTTATTTCTCTTCGTGAAACTTGCGGGAATTGTGCCATGAAACATATTCATCCCCAAATCCAACACCTGAGGTCCTCCATTGAAATTTCCCATCTCCGGGGGAATTGTTCCACTGAGATTGTTTGAAAAAAGCTGTAATCTTTGAATGCCAATCGTTGGGGGAATTGGGCCTGAAAGTTGGTTATCTGAAAGGTCCAATATGACAAGGCTCGAGAGATTGCCAATCGTTGGGGGAATTGGGCCTGAAAGTTGGTTATCTGAAAGGTCCAATATGTCAAGGCTTGCATGATTGCCAATTGTTGGGGGAATTGGGCCTGAAAGTTGGTTACTTGAAAGGTCCAATGTGACGAGGCTCGAGAGATTGCAAATTGCCAGGATTTCACCTGAAATCCTGTTTCTGTTCATCTGCAAATTTTTGAGGTTTCGGTAATCTCCCCACTGAGTTGAGATTCCACCGGTAAATTGATTGCCACTAAGAGCAACAAAAACCAGATCCGGATGAAAACCAAATGCCTCGGAGATTTTTCCAGTGAATTGGTTCCCCTCAAGCCGGACTCTACTTAGTCCCGAGCAGTTTTTCAAGCAATCCGGCAAAAGCCCACTGAAATTGTTGCCATTTGCAGTAAATTCCACAAAAGAAGAGCCAGCACATAATCCAGCTGGCAATTCTCCAGAGAAGTTGTTGTTTGAAAAGCTAACACTGGCCAATAATGGACTGTTCCTCCCCAAGTCCATCGGAATAGTGCCTGAGAAACCATTGGTGAAGAGAGAAAGTGTTTGTAGGTTTGTGAGGTTAGAAATGGAATGGGGCAACTCCCCATTTAACGCGTTACTATTCAGATCAAGAGTGTCCAGCGACGTTAAATTTCCAATCTCCGGGGGAATTGTTCCACTGAGATTGTTGGAAAAAAGATGTAATCTTTGAAGGCTCGAGAGATTGCCAATTGTTGGGGGAATTGGGCCTGAAAGTTGGTTATCTGAAAGGTCCAAGACCAGCAAATATCCCAAGTTTCCAATCTCGGCCGGGATTGGACCCGTGAACCTATTATTATACAGAAAAAGGTAATTCAGGTTTTCCAATAACCCAATCTCGGGTGGAATTGTTCCAGTAAAGGAATTGTTTTGAACTTGCATCCATACTAATGTGGTCCAATTGGTGATGAAATAAGGTGAGATCTCACCCGAAAGAGAATTGTCGGATAAACCTAAATAAGATGTCATTGTCAAATTGGACATGGATAAAGGCAAGGCCCCAGAAAGTGAATTCAAAGCTAAAGCCAGGTAAGTGAGGTTAGTACACAGACCAATCTCAGAAGGAATTGTGGAATTCAAGCGATTGATTCGAAGATCGAGTGTCTGAAGCTTCCTGAGTTGACCTATAGACGAAGGAATACTTCCCTCAAATGAATTGTTATACAGTTCAATGAGTTGAAGATTAGGTAGTAAACCTATATCCCGAGGAATTGAGCCTGAGAAATTGTTAATTCCCAGGCGAAAATCTTTCAGATTGGACAAATTGGAAGAATTTAATGCCAAAGGGCCTTGAAATGAATTATCAGTAAGATTGAGGTATTCGAGATTGGCTAGATTGGTGAATGCTGATTCGGGTATTGGGCCGGTGAACTCGTTTACTGACAAATCAAGAAAAGTGAGGTTTCTGCAATTAGGTATGAAATCTGGGAATTCCAACGTGAATGAATTGTAATAAAAGCTGAGGTGGGTCAACAATGGCATCCCCAGAAATCTTGACCAGTCTGGAGTTTCAAGGTAATTTGATCCAAGGTCTAAGTACCCTAAGTTTTGAAGATTGCTAACCTGATATGGAACAGTACCATTGAGACTGTTGTTGAAGAAACTAAGGTACCGAAGCACACTTAACTCTCCAATCTGGGGGGGAATGATGTTATCCAAATAATTGTTGCTGAGGTCCAAATGAGTGAGATTTGGAAATGAAGAGAAACTGAATTGGGTCAGTGTTCCATTGAGATTTGTGGTGGTGAGGTTTATCCGCGAGACTGTACCAGCAGTGTTGCAAAGGATGCCAGTCCAGTTGCAGAGGGTTCTGATGTTGGTGAGGGACCATGAGTTGAGAGAGGAAGATGATGATAAGCTGTCTCTCCATTGTACAAGAGCCTGTGCTTCTGTTCTTGCTGATGATGTGATCTTAAGTGGAAATAAAGAGACAAGGAGAACATAGAATACAACAACACAAGGTTTCTCAGATGTTTTCATGTCCTGGTATAACTCAAGCACGGAGAGGCAAACTTCTTTAAAAACTTGGGTTGGTTTTTTCAAACTAAGGAGATTATGCTGACTCCCACCTTGGCTTCAACATGTTTGCCAAACACTGGAATTAGTAAAGTCTTGGCTGTAGGTACTCTTTTGATATGCATGTGAAAATGGAACAAACGCCGCAATCTCGTCCCTTCCTTTTTTTCAAATGCCTACTCCTATTGGAACATAATGTATGTTAATGATCTGTTCTTTGATTCTATTGACGTGAACCCCACAAAAGAATCAATAAAAACCCTCCACCTTATTCAGTAATTCCACTTTTTGTCAAAAATTCAGTCACAATATCATTTTTGTTTTCAAATTGTGACTTTCATCCCATCCAGCTTGTATAAGAGTTGACTGAGATTTATCGTCCAACAGCTACGTTTATTTATATCTTGTTGACTTCTATTACATAAGAATGCAAAATTTCTTATCTTAGAGCACCCACAATGGTGGGAGAAGAATACAAGAGATTTTGTAAATTTACATGTTTGCACTGGTGGGGAAAAGAAACAAATTCTATATAAGAATTTGTAAGCGTTCTGCAAATTTAGAGAACGATTACAAATTCTGCAAAAGTTTCTACGAACTTCATTTGTTTGTAAGAATTGATACGAACAAATGAAGTTCGTTGCAACTCTAAATAATCAATTTATATTAACCTATATTAGGTCGTAAGAATTTTCTACTAACTAATATAGTTCGTAGAAAGTATGTAAAGTGCCATATCTTACCAATCACCACTGTAAGAACCTTGAAGCACGAAAGTTAAACTGGTGCTTTTGAATTTGGAAATTACCTTTCATTGAGAGACACCACTATGGATGCTCTTACAGGTTCTAATCCTGCTGACAATTTTACAGAAACCATTAATAAGTGGAGACTTTGGAGTCAAAATCGGCTGCTTCTACTACTGACAATGAAAAGTCAACTCTTAAATAAATTACATTAAAATTAGGGAAAACTGCAAAAGAAGAAGATCTGAATTTTCAAGTTTTTTCAAACAACCCCATTGAACTATATATTTTTGTGTGGTGTCTGCAATAATTGCACAGTTAATGTGGGTTTCTTGAATTTGATATGGTTTAAGGGGTTTCTTATTTAGCTTTTTGTGAGAAATAGTTTAAGTCACATGTGTCCATTTGGGATGAATGGTGTTTGGTTGGGGGTTGTTTTCCACGCCTTATAGAAGAACCATATGCGACACACAAATTAGTCTAACAAATAGGGAATGAAAAAAGATAAAATGATATATAAAGCATGATTAACTTTCAGATGACGATAATGCATAGTATTTTAATGAATGCGCCCACTGGATGATGTGATAATATATTTGTCACTAGTGAATATATAGATCCAAATCTTGTTATCCTGCTTAGATTATCTTTTGTAAGTTTTGAACCTTAATATTTATATTTAATATATTTAAACATCTTTCATTTCTTGCAAGTTAGTTTTCACATTGATGCTCAAATTTATTATGAAATACGAGCAGTTATGTGTTAGGCTCAATTTGATCGCACGTGTTCCAAGTCACATATTATTATTGTCGATTTGTTTAACTTTCACCACAGTTTGTTAAGAATATGGGTATAAACACAAAGTCAAAAATAATTATGTAATATTTTAAAGATTGAATTCGAATAGCATTTTAAATATTTGGGGAAAAGGACATACATCTAGTTTGTATATCGGACATGAATAAATCATATCCGAGAATTATCCATATGTACGGATCTGTTTTGCCAATTTTTTGTATCCATCCTTGTGTACGGTGGTTTTATTTTTTAAATTCTATTTCTTATCGTCTTTTTTATATTTTTCAGATTTTTTTCCCTTTTATTGATTTATTTAAATAGTTTTTTTCAAAGGCTTGCACATGCCTTAAATGAAAAGGTATCAAAATCTAAGCGAATATTAAACTCAAAATGGAATAATTGTTGACGTATTAAAGTCAAAAGACGAAAGAAAAGAAAAAATTAGATTTAATTTTTTTCAAATCATTTGTATATATATTATAATATAATCTAAAAGTTAATTTGTAACAATTTAGACCATTAGAGCTTCTAAGTGATATGCAAAACTTAAAGTGAGTATGAGCATCTTAAGTCAAAATTTCAAGCCTCGACATTAATTTGGGATGAGTTTGCGCAACATGTGGTTGAACTAAATAATGTCTCACCCCAAAAAAAGTCATCTCTACATATGTATAATGCAAATTAATTATACATGTAATGTATTGTTATTATGTATTTAGATAATAGATTTAAAGTGATTTAGATAAAGGTTTTGTGATGTAGTTTTTGGACGTAAACCTTTTGTAAGCCATAGTGTTTACGTAAGTGCTGTTGATTTTTTTATGTTTTCATTTATCTTTATATTTTTTTTGTGTTCTTGTATTATCACTTGGTGTTAGCACATCAATAATTTAAAAATTCTATCAATTGAAATCGAGTTCGAGTTCGAGACGGCTTAAAGCATGAAGTATAATATGAGCTAATCCTGAGTAGGCCTGTAAATTGAGCCGAGCAGGCCCGAAGCCCGCCCGTGCGGCCCGCTATTTTCGGGCCGAGCTTTATTTGAGTTTGAGCCGAGCCGAGCTTGAGCCAAAATTTCAAGCCCGAATGAATTTCGGGCCGAGCTTGAACCAAACCTTACCAAGCCCGAATTGGGCCCGAAGCCCGAACTTTAAATATATAAATAAATAAATAAATATTTTTATATAATATGACATATTTATGTTAACATTGTTTAAAATAACATACCTATTTTAATTTTGTTGGTTTTCATTCTAATTTCCTTTAATACATTTCATTATTATATATTATATTTTATAAAATAACAATTAGATTTTAATATGTACATTTTCTCCATGATGGAAATATAAGAAAAAAAACACTAATTCAATTTTTTTAACAAAAAAACTGAAATCGGGCCTGCCCGAAATCGGGCCCGAAGCCCGTAATACTTATGAGCTGAGTTCGGGCTTAGGTAGAAAAAGTTAATTCGGGCCGAGCTCGGGCTTGAGCTTGGGTAAGCCAGTTCGGGCCGAGCCTGAGCAACCCCAAGCCCGGCTCACCCAACCTGATTTACAGCCCTAATCCTGAGTCAGGGGTCGATTTTATTTCGAGTCGAACTATGGGTTTAAAAGAGCAAGTTCAACTCGGTCCCAGTTTGAACTTCAAACCCGACTCGCTCGGCCTGCTATATACGAGATTCATGGGTTTACTAATCCATTATCAATTGCTATTGTATTGAATGATTTGTTTTTTATATACACCGAAGCATGTATTTTCATCAGGGATGGCAATTTGACCCGACCCGTAGGAGTCCCGCCTCGCTTCAACCCTAATGGGGCGGGTTTTAAAACCTAATTAATGAATTAGGAGCGGGTATGAGTTTTAAAAAATCCGTTTATTAAATGGGGCGGGTTAGGAGTTAGCCCCGCCCCTCCCCCCCTCCCCCCGTTTAACTTATCCCTACATAAATACAATTTATATGTATGTTAATTAGAATTAAACTATATATACACACACACACACACACACACACACTCACACACTAAAAAATCATTTATATGTATGTTAATTTTGTAAAAGATCTATATGAAAACATGGATCGACAATTAGAGGAATGTCTCACATATTGTAATATGAACCATTATAGACCTCTAAGACTATAATATAATATTTTAATTTTACTATTTTTAAAATTAATATAACCCGTAGGAGCCCCGACCCGCCCCATTTATTAAATGGGATGGGTTAGGAGTTAACTTAAATAAAAACCGCCCCGTCCCGCCCTGTTTATTAAATGGGGCGAGTTAGGATTTTTGAAAACCCGTCCCGTTGCCATCCCTAATTTTCATTGTGTGTCAAACCTGGTCACATACTCAACACCTCTCATATAATTATCTTAGGGTGTGCTTGGGAAATACAACTACATGTCTTGATAGTGGAGTTGAAATATTATAATTTCAAATTTGAATTTTTTTACTTCAAATATTTTTATTTTAATCCCAAGCTCTGTAATTAGAGCTTGCAAACACTCTAAATGATTTTTTTATTTACTGTTGCGTGTTTACTTCTGTCAAGCCATGTCACATGTGAAGAACCGTGTATGGATGAGAAAGGTAAGTTTACCAACCAAAAAATGGATTTACCTTTCTTTGAAGCATGCTGTACACAATGGGAGAAAAGGTAAAATTGGGTATATAACTTCCTACGAACTTGTATAGTTCTTAGGAATTACAATGTTTTTTCTTACGAACAACATTTGTTCGTAGAAAATGCTACGAACAAATGTTGTTTGTAAGAACCCAAATATAAAATAAAAATGAGTATTTATATTTGTTACGAACTTCTGAAGTTCGTATGAACTTTCTATGAACAACAGAACTTCGTAGGAAATTTTTACTGAATTTGCATACGTTCAATAACTTTGCAAATCCCCTGTCATTTCCTCTACAAAATTTACTAACTTTCAACCACCACTACGAACTTTTCAGTTTGCATCTTTACTTATTTTTTTGTCCACACTATCCTCCATTGTGGATGCTCTTAAAAGCATATATGACTTTCTACTTCTTATATCGTAATATATAGCAGTTGGCTTCACCAACACGAGTTTGACTTCAACCAACGTCATCTCTCTATTGCGATTCATTGTAGTTTCCTTTCAACAAAATCAAGTTTTGGTTGCTGAGAATAAGTGTGAGGATAATAAAGCGTTAGAAGAAGTATAACCAAGTTTTGGTTGATGAGAGTGCTTGTCCAAAGTGCAACCATTCAATAAAATTTATGGCTAGGAAATACATGGGAAAGCAACTTTGAATAGAACATAAATATTAAACTATCTGAGCTCCGATAAACAATTCCATAGCAGGTACTACTTTGACAATTCAATGCCAAAAAATACGACTAGTCTTCCTATATTTCAAAGGCAAAGTTCTCTGTTCACATTTGATACTACGCAATATTGTTTATCAAACTAAAAGATATATTATCAGACATGTCATACTCTATGTGAATGAGTATTATGCATCAAAAGATTGTGCAGAAAATAATTGTTGGATATAAAGATGAATGTGTGGTAAACTCAAAAAAAATAAATAGAGAATTAAAGTAAAGGGCATGTTTCTTCCTATATTTGAATTTTTAGGATAATATTTTTCAAGTTTATAAATCTAGTCCCTGTGGTACAATAGCATTTATAAATCTAGTCCCTGTGGTACAATACCTTTATTTTTTTAGTCCGTGCCAGCGGCACTATTTTTCACCATTTTTCATGGTATTTTTAGTACAGCGACTAAATTTATAAAATTATATGGAGTGTCCTATTTTTATACACTTTGCGCACTATGAGAACCTTTTCCCAAAACCCCCATAAATAAATTAGAAAGGAAAAAATGCAAAAGTTATGTGAGGTTTTGGATCAATTTGAACTTCCAATCCATTCTTTTAAACTTAACCCCAGCATAATTTAGGATCCAATCCTATCCCTCTATATGGAAGTGACGATAAGTGACCTTAAATCATAATATATATATATATATATATATATATATATATATATATATATATATATATATATATATATAGAGAGAGAGAGAGAGAGAGAGAGAGAGAGAGAGAGAGGGGGGCAGACTTTTTTATACACCAAGTTTGCATACTTACTGGCGCAAATCTATTTTTTTAAATATTAAAAAAATATTTTTGAGTTGAATTTTTTATGTAATATTTAAACATTTCAAGAAACTCATATAAAAAAATCAGTTAAAAAAAATTTACTATTTTAAAAAAATCGGTCAAACTTTCGCAACTTTTAAAGTGCTTTAAATTTAAAAGCGGTGAAAGTTTGTCCAATTTTTTTAAAGTAGCAAAAAAAAAAATTAGATTTTTTTTATGTTGATTCCTTGAAATGTTTAAATAACACACAAAAAAATTCATCTAAAAAAAAAATTGTTTACTATGTCAAAAAATCGATGTGTAAACTTGATACACAAACTTAGGTGTGCACAGTAGTCTCTCTCTCTCTCTCTCTCTCTCTCTCTATATATATATATATATATATATATATATATATATATATATATATATATATATATATATATATATATATAGTACTGCTCTTTTGCGGACTAGTCCGCATTTTAAGAGTGCGGACCGGACATGTGTCACCTAGCGGTGCCTAGGCCTGTAAATTGAGCGCCCGAGCCCGAAGCCCGCCCGTTCAACCCGTTATTTTCGGGCCGAGCTTTATTTGAGTTTGAGCCAAGCCGAGCCTGAGCCAAAATTTCAAGCCCGAATGAATTTCGGGCCGAGCTTGAGCCGAACCTTGCCAAACCCGAATTGGGCCCGAAGCCCGAACTTCATATTTCCAAATAAATAAATAAATAATTTATATAATTGCTCAAGTCACAATACGCCTTTGTTAGTGATCAAATTTTGCTAAATGTATTAAATTTAATAGGCATTTGTAGGTTTTCACTCTCATTTCCCTTCTTTTAATTTGATACATTTCATAATTATATATTTTATTTCATAAAACATCAATTAGATTTTAATGTGTAATTTTTTCCATGATGGAAATACAAGAAAAAAATTAATTTGAACTTTTTTAGCAAAAAAAATTGAAATCGGGCCCGAAGCGCGTAATATATATGAGCCGAGTTCGGGTCTAGGTGGGAAAAAATAATTCGGGCCGAGCTCGGGCTTGAGCATGGGTAAGTGAGTTCGGGTCGAGCCTGAGCAACCCCAAGCCCGGCTCACCCAGCCCGATTTACAGCCCTAGCGGTGCCCCATAAAAGAGAGAGAGTGTGCCTATAATTTAGCGGAAAACTTCTACGCTCACCGTCAGATGACACATGTCCGGTCCGCACTTTTAAAATGCGGATTGGTCATCACAAGAGCAATAGTGTGTATATATATATATATAGAGAGAGAGAGTCAGGCTATAATACATCATGCTCTATACATCCCCCGTGCATGACACCTAATTCTAGGCCGTAAAAGACTTTTTTTTCAAATTTTATATTTTTCTCTTGAAATTAACCTTCCAATCAACCCATATGCAAAAAATTAGGTCAAAATAAATCTTGTAGCTATTTATAAAAAAATTCACAAAAACTGCTAAAAATACATAAGGGTCTCTGCGCCAGCAGTTTTTTGTTTATTTTTTAAAAATAACTATAAAATGAATTTTGACCTAATTTTTTGCATATGGGTTGATTGGAAGGTTAATTTCAAGGAAAAAATTTAAAATTTAAAAAAAAATGTTTTCTCGGTCCTAGAATTAGGTGTGATGTACGGTGTGATGTATAGTGCATGATGTAGGTGAGCCTCTCTCTCTCTCTCTCTCTCTCTATATATATATATATATACAGTCCTGCTCTTGTGCGGACCAGTTCGCATTTTAAGAGTGTGGACCGGACATGTGTCACCTGGCGGTGAACCCAGAAAAAAGAGAGTGTGTGCCTATAATTTAGGCGATAATTTATAGGCGCACCGTTAGGTGACACATGTCTAGTCCGCATTATTAAAATGCGGACTAGTCCGCACAAGAGCATTATTATATTTATATATATATAGGGGTAAGGGTTGTGTGTATATGTATATATGTGTACGTATTACTCATTTGGCATATAAAGTATCACGATTGTTCCAAATGACCCTTGAACTAGTAAAATGTCCCCCTCAAACTAATCAAACTAATTTAACAAATCCCTTATGTCACTTTAAGTCGTTAAGTTTGACTCCATCTAAAATTTGCCTTAAAAAACTTCATCAATCCAGTTCTAGCACTAGTTTCATATCTTGAATCTTGATATTTTTGTATATTCTTGTAGATCTCCTATTGTGAATACTTTTTCTTTTTTTTTTTAAATTAAAAGAAGTCACATTTGATTTTTTGTTGAGAAGATTAGGTACAAACCATTTTGTTTTCTCATATGTGAATAATAAAGTTTAGATCTACATGTATTGAGTAAAGATCCGAAAATAGACATTGTTTATAAGAGCATAAACTATATGAGATAGGATTCTTTCGTACCATATTTTAGATCCATTGTATTTGTTAGGAATCTGGTGTGTATAATCTATTTATTTAGAATTATGTAATTTGTTAGGAATCATCTATAATAATAAATGTATGTGAGTTTGCATGTTGTTTTAATGCATAGCTAGTTGTTAACCCACGTGATGCGTGGGTTCTTGCAAATCTTATCACAAATAATGTTATCGCAATGTATATGTGCTATGTATTTGTATAAATTAAATATTAATACATTGATAATCTAATATAAAAAATAAATGGAGAAATTTTAATTGTATAAGAGTTTTACATACTTAAATTATAATCAACACGGTTAAAAAATATCATAATATGGATAAATTTTACATAAATTATAAATGAGTTATTGGTATTGAAATTTCAATGGCAATAGTACACATGGATGTTGTTATTATTATTGACATTTTTTCACTTTTATGAATCATATTAACCAATAGTTACTCATTGATTCAAATAAAGAAAAAATTAAGCTTAATAAGAAACATCAATATTTGTAATTCTAGAAATAAATCTTAGTAGCATAATTTTATCAATTAATATAGGAGTGATTGTACAAAACAAACAACCTATATGCATTCTACAATAACATAATTTATTAGTCAATAATGGAAACCCAATATGACTAAAATTTATAATAACATATTCTATAAATTCGAAGGAAAAAAATGATCATATATTATTGAAAAACCACCGTATTGGTTACACTACTATGCCCAAACTAAGATTTAGAAGTACCCTTGCAAACACTCTTATAATATATTTATACTTTTTCTTCATAACAATTTCCTAAATATTACATGTACAACATTCTCCATATCATTTAACTTGGTCGAATATAGCAATCAATTAGGATATACCAAAAGATGAAAAAGAAATTAATCGAACACAAAATGGGTTAGACATCATGTTGTATTCAAATGATTTTAAGAAAATGAATAAAATAAAACTCTCAGGATAGAAATAAAGTGCATTGAATTGTATGATTCATTCTCTGATTCTCTTATGTTGGGTCAGAGGATTGTCTCATTCCTCCTTCCCTTTTACTTTTCACCATCAAATCATCCCATCTCATTTTCACATCAATGGACAAACGGCAAGCACCCTTATATTGGATACATACCACTTCCATTTTTCCTCCCTTATGTTGTGTGGTATCATTGTATCGAGAGTTAAAATGATTTGCCACGACCCTACTAAATAAAATCCAAATATTTAAGCAACAAAAGCATTGTTAGAGAAAAGGGTAATAATGTCTAACCAGGTTACCAAACCAAAACCTTATTCCAGGTCCGGAACCGTCAACACTTGCGCTTTGACTACTACTCCATTCGTTTCGTCGTCGACCATAAAAATGTCCAAATCTCCGACGACAAACCACCTCCCTTTCACCGTTCTGAACTCCCAGTCACAAACACGTACTCTAGGATTCCTCCTCCACCATCGCCGCGGCAGCCCAGAGTTACCGTTTAGGCTGACCTTAACGTTGACCCTCCTGAAAATTCTCTCTTCAGGTTCTTATATAACCCTATCACTCAATCATGATTGGAGAACCCATAGTTTTAGTTGAAGCATCTTGAGAGTGTAAGTGAAAACGATAGGCACAACGTCTTGTATAGGGGTAGTATTGTGTGAGAGGGATGCTCAAGAAGAAATAGAATAGATGAAGCTTCAAAAATACTTAATCTCTTTAATGGCAAAGGAGAGAGGGTGGAGATAAAGAGGTAAGGTATAAATATTGAGAATGTATAAATTGAAAGGATGTCAATTTACAATAGAATTTGAAAAGATAGGTTGTAGAGGCTTGCTTAGTATTATTATTGAGATAATCAAAATGAATTCCACGTGACATAGATGGTTGATAAGTTGGAGTTAATGGGTATATTTCATTTTCACTCATCGGTACATACAAACACGAACACAAACACGTAAATCCACGGGTTGTTGTTCTGGGAGAGATTTTACAATCGACCTGTTAATAAAAAGTGGACACATGTTTACAACAGAAGATCAAGGAGGAAGCCTACAAGGTAGAGTGTATCTTATTATTTTAGGCATATTTTCCAATTTCCTTGAAGTTTTCTTCAATTTGTTGTACTTGTATATTCTTGATTATTTTAGTAGATTTAGTTTCGTGATTTAGTAACCATAACTAGGATGTTTCCTCCACGAAGATTTTACCCAATATAAACCCTTGTGTTGTGTTGTTTCTTGCCTTTTTCCTAATTATTAGACATCTGTTCCGAAGCAAATAGTTTAATAATTTTAAGAAAATCTTAATTATTAGTTTTCAAAGTTAAAAGTAAATTAGATTATTATAACAAGTTTTGAACATTATTACATCTTGTAATAGTGTTTCTTATTCATTTAATCAAAAGAGATAACTCAGAAGAAAAAGTCGGATATTAACTCAATTTTGAAATAAAACCAAAAGTTAAACTTAAGTTGAATATCTGAGTTTGTTAATTGAGTTTGTTTCCTCAAATCCTTATTTTTATTATCTAAGGTTCGTGTATGGGCTAAACGCATATCGTAGAGATCGGTAAATGCCAAGTCTGAGGAGTGTGTAAGTGAAGTGATGGAGAGTAATTGATTTCTATTGCAATCAAAAGTTTCAACTGGAGAATGCTGTAAAAGATTAATGGCAGAGAATTGAGTCTTATGTAAGTCGTATTTAAAATTGGAGTGATTCTATAAACTCTTTTTTATCACAAGTGGACTATGAGATTGGTGGCACACAGCGATTTCTTTCGCAAGGGTTTTCACTTAAATAATGATGTTCGTGTGTGTTGCTTTTTAATATCATTATGTAATCGTGAGATTTGGAATCGCCAAATATAGTACTGGATCTAATAAATTGATTGAGTAAATACTAAAATTGACCTTAACTAGATTAATTAAAGTAAATTAATAGATAATCTGAGTTTAGTTATCCATAATTAGTCTAGGCTTAATTAAAATTTGACCTGTGCTAATTAGATTTCAAAATTTCAATAGACAGACCCCGTAGGGGCATTTTCACTCTATTTAGTATGAAGTCGGCCCTTAAACTAATCATACATCTTTAATAAAAATCTTTTTGTCAATTTAAGTGTTATTATAATTGCAACGAGTCATGTGTGATGCACATGAATTGTTGTAAGGGAAAAAATTCAATTCCATTTTACATATATATGTGTGTATATAAACAATCCAAACCTTTATCTCTTCGTGTGTCCATGTACCCACGATGATTGGTCGGCACCATTACTCAATAGGTGAAACCAAGTAAACAAAACTAGGGGGAAGATCAAGTTTTGAGGGAAATGTGACACCTGCCCCCGTGATTTTATCATACTTGTAAGATTTGATGACTTGGTATGACCAGTTAGGATTAGGACTTATTGAGGCGGATCGTCGCCAAATTTGGGTAACTACGTGGCCTTAGTGCTCGTCGAACTGGAATTTTTAAAGCACAAAATTTCGACAGTAGAAATTAAAGGTCGTTCAAACGATGTTTGAACGAAACTTCTAATGACTTCGGTGTTATCCATTTCACACGCGTGCTAACATCTAGATAGAAACAGCGTTGGAAGTGTCGTTCGAATGAGTGAGCAATCTCTCTCAAATGAGGCTGAAGGTCGTTCGAACGATTGGAGAAAAGTTTCAAAATCTTATCATTTTTAATGTGCTCTCATGACGTGGGTCATCGAATTTCATGACGTGTTGACTTCTCTGCGACCTAGATCAAAATGTGGAGCAGCTTAAAGGGTTGGGGATAAGGGTATTTTGGGGTTTCGATCAGTTAGGGTGTTTGAAAGTATATTATGTGTACTGGCTCATTTGGGAGACCCAAATCAGATTAGTGTTAGCGCGCGAGAGGTGTGCGCATCTAAGTGCACAGTCGTTATTTTCTGTCTCACCGCGACTATACAACAAACCTAAATTACTAATACACTTGTGAGGCAAGCACAGCGGTAAGTCGGGTATCGAAAATCCACATGGACGAGTTTCTAGAATTTATAAGATTTAGTGCTCTGAAATAAAAGTGTAAAAGGTGATTACAAACTAAAAAGGAAAATATGCATAAACGGGAAAGATTAATCTAGGCGAGTGTATTGAAACTAGATTAACAAAGCGATAAAACTATAGGTTGCATCGAATATCCCTCACCCGAGTTAATTTGTATAAAATGGATATATAGGTCGACAAGTTATTTAGAAT
Organism: Sambucus nigra; assembly: GCA_949130495.1. NCBI lineage: Eukaryota > Viridiplantae > Streptophyta > Magnoliopsida > Dipsacales > Adoxaceae > Sambucus > Sambucus nigra. The sequence continues at coordinate 203,071,462 of OX422218.1, forward strand.
GCGTCTCGTTTCGATAGTTAATTGAATCAAGGGTTGTCACGCCCCTAAATCCGTATAAAAGCCTAATATGATTTTGGCGTCAACAAATATCCCGAAAATTGCGCACGCAAGTCGTAAGCACGGGACATACATGATATGCCCCGTCAAATCTCCTAGGCACAATAACTAGGACAACGCACCCGAAATAGACCCGTAAACACCATCACCAAAGCAAAGCAACGCGTCAACTCGAGTGAATTCAATTCAAGCACAACCTAATTTAAATTACCTAGAAATCATGTTAAAAACGCGATAAATAAAGTGATAAATAAACGCGATAAATCTACACTGGAAAGCACGGGATGAAAGCACATAAACCTAATTAGAAAGCATGTAAATTACACTACAAAGCAAGAAATAAGTAAATACAACTATATTATTGGAAATGGAAGATGGTAGCACAAATTACAAGACCAAATAGGTGTCAATCCAAGAAGAAATGAAGAAATGAGCTCCCAAACCTCCAAAACCCTAACCTATCCTACCTAAAACGAATTATCTCTAATATTTACAACCAAAAAGTCTTATATACCAAGTGGGAATTAAATTAGAAAAGAAAAGGAAAAAGAAAAGAAAGGCCAAAATATCTCCTGAAAGAGGGAATCGATCGATCGACCAAAATCGTCGATCGATCGATCAAGAAGAAAATATCCCACTGTCGATAAGGCTTGATCGATCGACTAAATTCTTCGATCGATCGATCAAGAAGGGATCAGCCACTGCATTGCTGTTTTTGCATGCTTGCATTTCCCGTCCGCTGAAATCGCCGTAACTTCTTCGTTCTGAATCGAAATCGCGCACCGTTCGCGTCCATACGAAGCTTGCGAGGAGGGATACAACTTTCGTGTAGATGTTGGTCCAGGTGCCCAAGATGTAAAAAGACTAAATTTCCCTTGAACGTGAGATCACGTACGAAAACCGAGCGGAATGCGTCCGAACTTCACACTTAGCATCCAAATACCTATAAAAGCTCAATTAACCCCTGCAAAACATGTTAACGTAGTAATACGAGGTTGTCTGGTTAACGAGAATAAATATAGGGAATAAGATACTCGAGGGGGCTAAAATGCGTCCGTTCAGAGGATGAAATACGCAATATTTGCGTATCATCACACCCCCTAACTTATACATTGCTAGTCCCTAGCAATGAAATAGGATGAAACAAGAACTACAAGCAAACCAAAAGTAGGAGATAGTACAAAAGTATGGTATAAAATAAAAAGGCCACTTTCGTGGGCGATTCGATTGCATTTAGCATATGCAATAAGCCATTAAACCCCTAGGTCACCCTAGTGGACGAGTGTCTTCTCGTGAGGGTTTTCAGGGATGGTACCCACAAACATCAATTGGCTTCCTCAAAATATTCCCAACCCAACATGCGACAATCCCAACAATGGCGAAAAATATTTCATACGTATTATTAGCAAAGTGAATGAATTCAAACAAAAGTTCAAATCATTAACATTATAGAATACACCTCATAGAATTGAAACCTTAAAATGTGGGAGGGGAGCGAGCACTTGCAAAGTATGATTTGGCGAAAAGCTTGTATGAATCGGATAAACATTAAAGCAAGCATACATGCAATCCTCACGGGCATTACGCTCATCAAGTGAATTCACTCAAAACAGGGAGGTAACACACGAAACATGCGGGCATAAAGAGTAAATGTAAATGGAAACTAGGCCGCACACATGTCACAAATGAAGAACGCTATATATAAAGTAAAAAATTGTAATCTCGATGAAAGGATACCGCACATTAAAATAGGCGAAATGCATTTTCACAGATTATCAAAACTATTTAAACTTTCTAATTACATCAACCTAAGATCACATAGGACTTTAATAGGGTTGTAATGTAGGTATGGCTAAGGTACGAAATGAAAGGAATGTATGTACGGATTCAAATGGTTCGGAATGAAAACTCGGGATAATGGGAAGATGCGGGCAATATCAAAATTGAAAAAACAACTTCCAAAAAGGCATTAGATATATCTTTTTCTTTTCTTCTTTTTCTCATTTTTCTTTTGTTTTCCTTTTCTTTTTGCTTTCTCTTTTTCTCACTTTTTCACTACTTTCTTTTCTTTACTTTTCATACTCTCATATGCCTAAATTGCAACCGACATCACAACAACATCATTCAATCCCAAGTATCATTCCAAATAGAGGTATGGAAAGTGTATATATGGGCTAAAACTCCAATTTAGAGTTGGTTATGGGATTTGGGTTATGAAACAAAAGGCTATATTTAGGCTCAAATGGGTTGACGAGGGTAAACATATAAGGGTGAGGTCAAGGCTAATATGGGTGATATAACAAAGATGGCCTATGATCATTTCAAAAAGTTTACGCAATTTTGGAGTCAAAACAATATATGAAAATTATGATCAAGTAACACATTTCAAGTATGAACTCAATTAATGAACGATCAAATGAAAGAATAGAGAGATTACCGACGAAATCAACGTTTTCAATGAGAAAAGAATAGTATATAACACTCACAAACGACGAAAGGTACAAAGCTTACTCGGTGTAAGTATATAAATGTAACAAAAGATTACCGAGTTATAAAAATCTTAAACCAAATCAATAAGGCAATAAAAGTGCATGTGCTCATGGGATTAAAGTTTAATTCAAGAAGTTATTCAGAATATCAATAAGTGAGACTAAAGTCTAATAACTTATAAAATCGAAAACATGCATCATTGGGTTGTCTATTGGATCGGGCAATTATTGAAATTTATCATCGAAAACAAGGGCAAAAAGCCCAAAAATGGAGAAAAAATAAAGAAAATATTTTTGAAATTTTTAATTTTTCTAAGAAAAGCATACTAAGTAACTAACATGTGAGCAAAACATGGACTAAATAATGAAATGGATAGAATATCCCATACCCCCTACCTTAAAACTTGGCAATGTCCTCAATGTAAATTAAGAACCGAGTCAAAGAGAGGAAACGAGCGATATTACCCAAAATTGTAGCGATCCCCATAAGAACAAATCCAAAGAATCTACAAAACAAGTTAGTACCGAGCATAGAAAAAATAAATAATAAAAAGTTAACGAATTACATTAAACTAAATTAAAAAGAAAGAAAAAATAAAAATAAAGAAAGAATAAAAAGCTAACTATATACAACCTACTATTTAGGCTTCACACTAACTATACACTAGAAGTCTAAATAGCTGAGGGTCCACCGTAAAAATGATTTGACTTTGGAGGATAATCGTTGTACCCTCACAAACAAGCATGCCTTTAGAAAAATATGAATTCCGTTTAAACAACGGAAGGCATGTGTAAGGTGGAAGAAAGGAAGCATCGCCAATTAAAAGTTTTAGAGGGACGATGGGGGGTTTGGATTGAACGGGTGACAAAAACAAGTGGGGACCAAGAAAAGCCGAATATCCTGAAAATATGTTACTAAAGTCGTTTATTAAAAATAAACTTTTTAAGTAACTCCGAGCTGTTTTTTGAAGAAACTCTTTTCTTAAAAATCAAACCTATTGAACACAAGATGTGTTTAATAAAACAGTATTTACGAGATCTATTCAAGATTTGACTAACAGGTTTATAAAACAGTTTAAACAAACTTTAAACTCGGCACAACCAAGAATGAGATGAGGAGATGTAGAAAGATTAAGTTCACAATTTTTTACGTGGTAAAACCTCACCAACTGAGGAAACATCCACGACTCCCTCTACGGAGTAAAATAAAAAAAATCCACTAAAACAAATTTACCAGTTACAAACCATATAACTAACATGCATACAACTCAGACCTGTATAAGTTTAGGAATGTACCCTCTGGTGTCCTTATAACTTCTCTGCAGTTCTGATTGTAGATGTTGTTCTCCCAGTTTGTTAACTTTTGATTTGTTCCAGCACCACTTTCACCCTACCACACGAAAAGTGTTGGTAATAAGATCTTGTAAACACGAGTGGCTCGTGTTCACAAGATCTTATTACCAACACTTTTCGTGTTGTAGGGTGAAAGTGTTTGTGGAGGTGCTCTCTAACACATGCATGCATACACTCACACTTATTAAGTACAAACAGTCCTATCAAATTACATATAAGGCTATATGCAGTGTTTTTTTATTTTTCTCTCTTCTCACAAAACTTTGAACCTTTCTGACATTTAAATCAATCCCAGAATCCACGGATATCTTTCTTAGAAGACAGTTAAGATCTTAATCAATCTCAGAGTTTTGAAAAGATTTTCGAGATTGAAAACCTCCAAGTGTGATTCCAAACTAGGTCAAAGGTTTAGTTTTAAGAGAACTAGAAACAGAAAACATTTATTGTTGATTTAAAGATAAAAACGATTTTCAGAAAAGAATCAACAATATATTTCTCAAGATGAGAAATAAATCATGTAAATCTAAGTGTGATGTAACATGCAGAACATAAATCTGAAATTTTTATGAAGAAGAAAATAGATCTAAGTAAACAGTTTAAGTTGGGAACAAGATATAACGAACAATAGGTTACATCAACACAAATATCTCTCAAAAACTCAAGAACACTCAGGGTAGTGTTTTGGATATGTAGGAGTTTTAGAGAAGTGTTTGGTTTGAAAGAGGATTGACAAATAGGGGTTAGGGTTAGGGTTTCTAACTCTCTCTCTCTTTCTGTTTTCTCTCTTCTCTCTCTCTTCTCTCTACTCTCTCTTTTTTCTCTCAGGAATGAACTGGCCAAAAGTCTTAGACGATTGAGAGGAGGGTCCATTTTATAAGACGAAGAGAAGGATCGAGAAGCAGGTTCAAAAACAAGGGTCAGGATTGAGTCAAGCTGGATTGACTTAAATCCAAGGGCTCACAGCATGCGGTGATTAAAATTCACCGGATTGGTTCAGGAGGGATACACAGGGATTACCAAAGAAAGCATGCAGGTCGTTGATAAGGTTTGATCCAACAGTTGTAAGCATACGCATTTATATACTCAGTAAAGAAACACAAAATGCACCAATCAGCAAGTAACAGGTGTTGATCAGTAACGCGATATAAAACGCGCGTCTAAAAGTAATTACAACCACACCCTGAATTATTTGCCGCTTTTAGTTTTTACCCAAACCAACTTTAAGCGAATAAACCCTTTAACCATAATTGTAGATTGAACCCACAAACTTTTAAAACTAAGTTTTAATTAATAAAACCTTTATTTAAAAAATGTTTATAAAATCCCAAAAAATATTTAAAAATCAAATTTAGGGATATAAACATACTCAACATATGTGCACACATTAATATGCAATATGACATGTATATGATGCATTCTACTGTGTGTAAGTGTTGGTAATTTGGTCTTGATCACTACAAGATAAATGAATGAAATAGCAATCCAATCTCTGAGGTTCTTTGGTTTCTAGGATAGACATAATTTTGTCTTAATTTCCAAACTAGATGAACTCTTATACAATATAGACTCAAGTGAGTCAAGAGTATGAGAGCTTCATATCCTCCCAATGATTTTGAAATTGGAATGGGAGGTGTCACACACGAAGGCACAAATGCGATCGTGGAAGGCGACTCGAGCAAGTACTCCTTATCGACGAAAAGGTTTAAAACATTAAAGTTTGAAACCGAATCATCGGGTACTTGTGAAGGTGTGATAATAGAGAATGAAAATGGGGCAGAAAGAAATTCAAACTCATGAGATGAATCATCATCGCATGAAGTTTGAGTTTCGAAGGAAATAATATCATTTTCAATGAAATGTTCTTCTTTGGGGGGCAAAGAATAAATCATTTCATTGCAAATAGATATTATGTCATTATCATCCTCACTTTCAATATCTATTACGAGATGGGAAAAGTCTAGAATGGTTTGTTCCAAAGTAGGCACAAGTACCTCATTTGGTTCAAAACATTCCTCGACCTTGAAAGTCTCGGAAGCAAAATCGTCGTCGAACACAAATTATAAATCCAAGTCATGTTCCCAAAAACAATTTTCTTCCCGATAACGATTTTCAATTTTTTCATTCTCATACATACGCAAGCACTCACCGAAAGTCATAGGTCAAGGTGCGGATGCATGAAAATGGGAACTTTGAAAATTACCATCGAACTTAAACGAAAACTCATTATTATAGGAATTTTGAAAACTATTCGAATTCGTTTCAAAATTCCTATTATAAGGAGGTAAAGGCCCAAAATCATTATCATCATCATCAAAATTCCAATAACCTAAGTTTTGACTTTCGTTATACTCGCCCAAAGTCATATTTGAATTTGTTATACTTTGGGATTCTAAGTATTCACCGAAAGTCATAGGTTTGCGAGAGTTTTGAGAATTATAACAATGATTACCGAAAGAATTAGAATAAGACATGCTTACCCCAAAAATGGCTCAAGTGGCGAATTCCACAAAGTAAGTGCCAGCGTTTCTAAGTGCTCAAATGTGGAAGTCCTGCAAAATGGTTAGGAAATAATACAAATAGAAAGAAAATACAATGAAATACTCAATCAAATAAAGTGTAAAATAAACTCATCCCCGGCAACGGCGCCATTTTGGTAGCGCGCGAGAGGTGTGCGCATGTAAGTGTACAGTCGTTGTTTTCTGTCTCGCCGCAACTATACAAACAAACCTAAATTACTACTACGCTTGTGAGGCAAGCATAGCGGTAAGTCGGGTATCGAAAATCCACAGGGGCGAGTTGCTAGAATTTATAAGATTTAGTGCTCCGAAATAAAAGTGTAAAAGGTGATTACAAACTAAAAAGGAAAATATGCATAAAAGGAAAAGATTAATCTAGGCGAGTGTATTGAAACTAGATTAACAAAGCGTTAAAACTATAGGTTGCGTCGAATATCCCTCACCCGAGTTAATTTTTATAAAATGGATACATGGGTCGACGAGTTATTTAGAATGTGTCTCGTTTCGATAGTTAATTGAATCAAGGGTTGTCACGCCCCTAAATCCGCATAAAAGCCTAATATGATTTTGGCGTCAACAAATCTCCCGAAAATTGTGCACGCAAGGTCGTAAGCACGGGAGATACATGATATGCCCCATCAAATCTCCTAGGCGTAATAACTAGGACAACGCACCTGAAATAGACCCGTAAACACCATCACCAAAGAAAAGCAATGCATCAACTTGAGTGAGTTCAATTCAAGCACAACCTAGAAAGCATGTTAAAAACGTGATAAATAAAGCGGTAAAAAAATTCGATAAATCTACACTAGAAAGCACGGGAGGAAACACGTAAAACTAATTAAAAAGCATGTAAATTACACTAAAAAGCAAGAAATAAGTAAATACAACTATATTAATGAAAATGGAAGATGGTAACAGAAATTACAAGCCCAAATGGGTGTCAATCCAAGAAGAAATAAAGAAATGAACTCCCAAACCTCCAAAAACCTAACCTATCCTACCTAAAATGAATTATCTCTGATATTTACAACCAAAAAGTCTTATATACCAAGTGGGAATTAAATTAGAAAAGAAAAGGAAAAAGAAAAGAAAGGCCAAAATATCTCCTGAAACAGGGGATCGATCGATCGACCAAAATTGTCAATCGATCGATCAAGAAGAAAATATCCCACTGTCGAGAAGGATCGATCGATCGACCAAATTCTTCGATCGATCGATCAAGCAGGGATCAGCCACTGCATTGTTGTTTTTGCATGCTTGCATTTCCCGTCCGCTGAAATCGCCGTAACTTCTTCGTTCGGAGTCAGAATTGCGCACCGTTCACGACCACGCGAAGCTTGCGAGGAGGGATACCACTTCCATGTAGATGTTGGGCCAGGTGCCCAATCTGTAAAAAGACTAAATTTCCCTTGAACGTGCGATTGCATACGAAAACCGAGGGGAATGCGTCTAAACTTCACACTTAGCATTCAAATACCTATAAAAGCTCAATTAGCCCCTGCAAAACATGTTAACGTAGAAATTCGAGGTTGTCTGGTTAACGAGCATATAAATAGGGAATAAGATACCCGAGGGGGCTAAAATGTGTCCGTTCGGAGGATGAAATACGCAATATTTGCGTATCATTAATTAGCCCCTCTCTCTCTAGCCTTGAGAGCTCTCCCACCCTTTAACCACCATAAATTAACCTACACCACCACTCCACCACCTTGTGCCGCCATATTTCACAAGTATTCTACCATATTTAAGACTTATACACCCATTTCCATCATTGTTGAGCTAAACTACGAAATTTGGAGATGTTGTTGGGTGGTTTAGAGAAGAATAAAAAGGAGAAAAGGGAAGTATAGAGCTTGAAGGGGGTTTTTCTTGGACATTTCATAGAGCATTGTGGAACTAGGAAACTGCCTTGAGGACACCTTAGGAGGTGGGGAGTTACCGTCACCTTCTTCTTCATCTACCATTTTTGGAGCTCATTGGAGGTGGAAAAAACTCTACTCTTAAGTTTAAGACTCTATTTTCCTAGTATTTGGTCTTGCATATAGAGTTTAAGAGTGGAATACATATACGATTTAAGAATGATATTTATTATGATTTGTGAAATGGGTTTACAAAAGGTTTTAATGATTTTAAGCAAAATGGTATATTTCAAGAAAACTTGGTGTTTAAACATTTTTATGGAATAAAAATGTTGGGAATGTTTTATAAATAAATATTTTCAAAGTTTTCTTATAGAAATTGGGATTGTTGTATAAATATAAATTAACTCAAGTTTTGAAGAAATAAAAATGTCTTTTATCTTGAAAAGCATGTTTATGCTAATATTATGAAGTTTTTATAGTAAACCATATCACTACACCAAATCTGCCGAATTGTCACGGTCATTGACCTTGACAAGTTGGACTTGTCAAGGTCAATGACCGTAACAATTCTGGGTGAGGCAACTTTTTTTGTCACAGTCATTGACCGTGATAAGCTCGTTAAAATTGTCACGGTCGTGCCACGGTCATTGACCGTGATAAGTTTGTCACGGTCAAAGATCGTGACAAGCCCTTGACATTCTTTAAGGACTTGTCATGGTCAATGACCGTGATAATTCTTTGCAGAATTGAAAAAAACTACTGGGCACTATGGCCACTGCCACTGCCCAGCAGTATATTTGTACATGTTATAGCAACATTGTACCTGTTCAAACATCATATATCCAAATAAACTAGAGATAATACAAATATACATTCAAAATAAAAACAATATGCATCACGATATAATCCAAATATAATTCAAATGTACCAACTTAAAAATAATTCAAATGTACCAACTTAAAAACAATTCAAATGTACCAACTAAAAAATAATACAATTCAATTCAAATAATATCACTACATGTCTTGGGTAAGGTTAAATCCGAGGAGGTGAGTAGGCCACACGATATACGAATTAAAACACCCACTGATATACATCGTGTCGCATTATTCGCGCAACCACAACGGGGAGTTCTCCCTCCCGGGCATCACATGCGTGACGAGCAACCTGGACTCGATGTCTTGAAGCTGACGTCCATGAACTAGTCCACCCTGGACGATATTCGGGTCCCTCAAACCCCACCCTATCCGCTGGCCATCAAATATATCCAGTATAAACACGCTCGGCCAACCAAGCGTCGACATTGATCGGTCGAAGGGAGCCATATAGGGAACTGGATCATCAAAGTCTGCACGTGTCGGTGATGAAGCAGCGAGGTCCACATCCTCGTCCTCCTGCACCTCGTCCTCTCGCACCCCCTCCCCCACCACCTTCTCCTTCCTTTCACCCTTGGGTTTTTCCGCCGCCCAATGAACACTTCATGAATGAGAACATATCTTGGACTGTTGCCTCTAAACGGGACAGCTTCGCGTCATGCGAGTCCACCGTTCGAGCCAATCGGTGTCGCTCGTCTGCAATCCGATGATCCTAGATTTGTCCACCCGCGAGCTCACCTCCCTTGTCCTCCCCTTACGATCAGAGCCAAGCACTTGGCTGAGTGCGTCTGTGGATAAAGATGCATTGTCGGCATCAGACTGCGACTCATGCACTTCTTTAAGCTTTGTCTGAAATGACAAAAAGCGCATGATTAGTAAAATAAGTAAATTAAAAAATTATAACTTAATGAACAAAAAGTAAACTGTCGGATTACTTACAATCGTGGCCGCGACGCTCAGGGACACCTCATTGTCCTTCCCCTTCATAGTCCGAAGAGCCACATAAGTATCGAGCCTACGTGGCCTACCCCCAGGGCCACTCCCTGTCCCCTGAAATAAAATAAAGTAAAATTAGTATCGGCCCCGCAAAGTAAAATAATGTAGAATAATATATTTCTATAGTTATAGAAAAATTAAATCTTACCATCATCCTATGCTCCACCTCGGCATAAGACGTATGGCCGGAGTAGTGCACGTCCGTCTTTTTTGCCTGGTTTTCCCTCCCTAATTGGCGAGATGCCAATGGTCGCTCCCCGATCTCATTGTCAACAAACTTTTGCCATCGTGCCAATGAGATCGGCTCCTTCGGCGGGACGGATTCACGCCTTTGGATAATGGACTCTCGTATCTTCCCAAAGTACTAGGTCCGCATATTTTTCTTCCACGTCTTGTGTTTCTCCCTCAACTGCTCCAAGACAAAATCACGTAGCTTTGGATCCAGACTGAATTGTTCCTGTCCAACAAATACAAAGTAAGTTGCAAATAAATATAAATATAAATATAAAATTAAAATGAAATTGAAATTGAAATCGAACTTGAAATATTCATATGAATATAAATATAAATATAAATATGAATACATTACGTGTAGTGTCACCCAAACAGCTAACTTGAGCTCATATGGCACCTCCTTCCAACTAATGTACCCGGGGCTGATGATCGTCTTTACCAGCTCGAGGGATCTCGCTAATAGCCCCGACTTGTTCTCGATGGCCATCCCCAATTTGTCATATTTGGGGAGCCTAGGGGCCGAGGAGCCCTCGTCGCCTCTACTACCACCGAGCCCAGACAACATCATCATAACAAGCATCATCATCCTCGCCTTAATACCTTAAGGAGACATTTGTTGTACAAAAATGTTATTAGTACATATCAAAATGAATTAAAAGAAATGGGCACTAATTATTAATTTACTTTCATATAAAACTATACAAATAAAGTTACAATTAAAGCTATACAATTTATTTTATTATAGTTATACAATTAAAGTTATTTCGAATCTCAACAATTATCTGTTAATGAGGGGCAATCCTACTTGCATATGCAAGGGGAAATACATATTTTATTAATCAATTTGTCCGTATCAATTGTTGAGATTGCCCCACCACACACACACCACCACACCACCCCCTGCCCCCTCCCCCCACCACACACACACCACCACCACCACACACACGCACACGTACACGCACACACACCTGCACACACACACATACACCCCACCACCCCCTACCCCCCTCACTCCACCACACACATTCACACACCTGCTCACACACACACACCACCACCCACTGCCCCCCACCCAGCCCCCTGTCCCTCCCCTCCCTAGCCCCCTGTCCCTCCCCCTCCCCCCACCACACACGCACACGTACACGCACTCAAAATCTCTTAGAGAGAGAAAGAAAGGGAAAACCAAAAACGATGGGGAAAAAAGAAAGCGTAGGATTTATTTTGCTGAACAAATTATCACGGACGTGTCACGGTTCTTAACCGTGATAATATTATGTGTGTTGTGACGGTCATTAATAGCAATGTTGTATTTGGTGTAGTGTCAATTAATTCATTTCATCAATATTATGTGTGTTGCCACGGTCATTAATAGCAACGTTGTATTTGGCCTTTTCGGTGTAGTGTCAATTAATTCATTTCATCAATTAAACTAACTATTAAAGTATACAATTATTAATTTACTAATTTACAATGAGGGGCAATCCTACTTTCATATTAAATGGGCACTAATTATTAATCTACTTTCATATAAAACTATAAAATTAAAGTTATAATTAAAGCTATACAATTTATTTTATTAAAGTTAATACAATGAAAGTTATTTCGAATCTCAACAATTATCTGTTAATGAGGGGCAATCCTACTTGCATATGATATTAATCAATTTGTCCACCACACACACGCACACATACACTCACACACACCACACCACCCCCTGCCCCCTTCCGCCCACCACACCCCCTCCTCCACCACACATACCACCCCACCCCCTGCCCCTCCCCCCACCACACCCCACCCCCTCCTTCACAACACACACCACCACCACCCCCTGCCCCCCTCACCCTCCCACCTGCACACACACACCCCACACAGGCACACACACACACACCTCCCCCTGCTCCCTCCCCCTCCTACCTGCACACACACACATCCACACACACACACCCCACCCCCACCACACACATATATACACACACATACACATACATATAGAAATGAAAAACATACCTCAGATAGAGAGAGAGAGAGAGAGAGAGAGAGAGAGAGAAAACGGTGGGAAAGAAAAAGAAGGCGTAGGGCTTTTTTTGTTGAACAAATTGTCACGGACGTGTCACGGTCCTTGACCGTGACAATATTATGCGTATTGTCACGGTCAATGATCGTGACAAAAAATGCGTATTTTTTTGTCACGGTCAATGACTGTGACAAGGTTGGCCGGCTAAAGGGTGCCAATTTAGGCTTTTTGGTGTAGTGTATATTATACCCATTTAATAGGAATTTTGAATTTAAAATCCAAATTCTCATGTATATAAACTTGTAATGTTTTGATGTTGAACATATAAACAAGGTTAATACGGGTTCTAATGGATTATTTTAGCCTTTAAGGTCTGTAAAAGGGGTGAAAATGTGATAAATGGATATCTAAGACTACGTGTGGAAAAAAAAAGGAAATAGCATTTTCTTATGAAATAGTCTTGTTGATGTAAAAAACTAGATTACTCTAATTATTTAATCACAGATAAATAAATGAGACAAAAGATTTTAAAGTGGTTCAGCCTTATATGAATGGCCTACGTCCACTGTTATGTTATTGCTGAGTGTTTGAGAATTCTCGATTACAAGTGCTATCAAGAAATTCCGGTCCCCTTGAATGAAGGTGATACAAGGTATTTATAGCCCTTAAGCTGTACATGAAAGGGTGATACATTAAATGATATGCATATGAAAGGGTAACTCATTTAATGCTCATCAAGCGTGTGCGTCAAGATGATAAGCATTCAATGAATAGTTGAACTGTTGATTATCTGGCAATCAATGCTGTGGTCGAGATGCAGCTCGAACCGCCTTAGTTGCTCATCGTCCGAGAGTTCCTCGGAGTGCTGGAGTTCCTCGGAGGACAAGAGTTCCTCGGAGGGGATGTGTTCCTCGGAAGACTGGTGTTCCTCGGAGTACACCTGTTGCTCGGAGTGAGTATGTTGGTCAGGAAAATGATCTTCCTCGTTGCTATTGTACCACGTAGATTGACACGTGTCTTCTTACTATTCGTCCACATCAGCATAATAATTTTGGTATCAACAGAAGCCCCCAATGTTTCATATTTCGAACTTTGAGGAGTATGGAACATTCTTTCTCGGTATATGACAGTATTAAATGACCAACCTGGGTTTTAGGAGCCTTTTCTTCGTATTTGAATTTCCTTCCAAATTCGCAGAATCCGCCTTTTTTGTATTTTTATAAGCGCTTCGATCTTCGTGCACTTTTTGTCCTTTTAGCCGCCGGTAGCGTACTAGTTTCCTTTTTGTAATCATTTCTTTCGCCGTTTCCCAAGGCAAAGTATTTAAGCTTCAGAGGCAATCCCATCGTCTTCTACCTTTTCAATTTCTGCTTTCGAGTTTTCTATAGCTTTTCTCTCTCCTGTGCGTTCATCCCTTTCTTCGTTTGTTTGTCAACAGATCTCCTTTTTCCTGTAAGATTTTCTACCTTCTTCTTCATTTCTTTTTATTCACCATGGTTTATATTATCGAATCTCTTGAGATATTCCGTTCTGACTTTTCTATTCCTTCTTGAGTAACTTTGGAGAATCTTTCTGAGCCTTCAAATTATTTTAATTTGGCTGAGGGACATTGGTTCCCTAGACTTTTTATTGCTGAATGTGGATTTTCTTTTCCACCAAACCCTTTGTGTTTAGAGTTATGTCAGTATTTCGATGTTGTCCCTACAAAAATAGCCCCCAACACATGGAGAATAGTTAATGGGGTGCATAGGTTAAATCAAACTCATGGAACTCATATAGGAATTACTGAGATTATGTACTGTTATAGATGGGCTGTTTTAGCCAACGTTTTTTATTTAAAAACTAGGTTTTTAAATAGGGCCTTAGTAGTCAATCTCCCTGATGCAAATAGGGATTATTTTGAACATGGGGTGGTTATAAAAAATTGGCAACATGCCCCTTTGGTTGGAGATGCAGTATATGAGGGTCCCAGATGCCCCCCATATGGCAATGGGATAGGTTATTTTCATCTTATTTTATTTTTGAAATTACGATTTCATTGTGTTTGACAAAATGTATGACTGATATTTCACTATGTATTTGTTTGCAGTTGACAGTAAGAGAAAAACTCCCAAAGAATCAGAAGTTAATATAAAGCATTTGAAACATATTTGGAATTTGCATCGAAGAGTTGCAGACGAGCACATCAGGTCTGCTTCATATTTGTTGCAGTACAGGAGCTACACATCATCCTTTACTGCTCGTCCTGTGGTCAGCATTAGTGAGCCATTGCCAGCTTCTGAGGAATCTTCACCAGAATCTCACATTCCTCTAAGCCAGAAAATGGGCAAAAGAAGAGTTCCTGCTCTCTTTGAAGAGACTACATCTGCTGGAGATGGGAAAAGAAATAAGGCTGAGGTCCCAAAGGGGACAAAGAAAATAGATGCCGCCCCTTCTGTTGCTCCTCAGAAGGCTGCCGAGAAGCCCCCAGTGGCTCCGAGCAAGAAAAGTGCACCTGTGGAAGTGGTCCCAACCAAAAGTTCTTTGGTTGAAACTGCTGAAGTGCCATTGAGGAGATTGAAGAAATCCTCCTCGGTCACTTTGACTGAAACCATTCCCCAACTCCAAGACAGTGGAATTGGTGTCCCAACCATTATTCCCCCGAGTTCTGCAATGAGCTCGGTAAAGACTTGGACTATTCCTGAAGTCCAAGGAATTGAAGAAAACATGTCTAGGGATATGCTGACATCCCTAGCTACTCGTCACATTGCTTCAGTAAGTTTCTCTTATTCTGAATTTTTCTTCTTTTTTTTTCAGTCAATATATGTACCTCGGCACTGACTTATCATTACCTTCTTTTTCAGCTGGTGAGTTGCTTTAACACCATAGTGAAGAAAGATGAAGCCATCAAGGCTTCCAGCTCCTCGTCTGGAGTAAAGGATGCTTTCCAGGGCTTGACCCAATCTTTGAAGGATTCTCGTAAAAAATATGACGAGGATAGGGGTGAATGGGAGAAGAAGATGGTTGCGTCTGAGGCAGAGAAGATACAGTTGGGAAGTAAGGTGAAGGACTTGGAGAGAGAGAATAAAAAATATGCCCAGAATCTCACAAGCTTTGGGGAGCTTGAGAACAAGTTGAAATCGGCCGAGGAGGAGCTGACCCTTCTGAGAGAAGTAAATTGCCAGAAGGAGGAGGTGGAGGCCAATTTGAAAGCCTCCGAGGATCTTCTATCCGAGAAGCTCTCCTCGGAGAAATTGAAAAGAAAAATGGCAATCAAGAAGTCCTTCAACACAGGTTGGGACAAAGGGTGAAATAAAGGAGTAGCTGCCATGATGACTCGGGGTAGTATGGAAGTTTGAAATACTTCCGAGATGGCTGGGTTGCTGCTTTGCAAGAACTGAAGGTTAGCAAGGACTCTGAATTATTTCGACAACATCTCCCTGGTCCTCCCCCAGCCATCGAGGATGAAGAGGAGGACGAAGCTGCCTCCGAAGAATCTTCAATGGTAGTGGATGATCTCATCCTTACCCAGCCTGCTGACGAGGAGCTTTCATCTTTTTCAGCTCGTCCAGAACAAGTTCCAGCTCCAGCCAACCAACTCGTTATTCCCACCGAGCAACCGAGCTCCTCATCCCAGCCTCCGGAGAAAGTCTTGGGAGACAAGAAAAAGGTGTGACGTTGTTCGGTTTTCTCTTTCTATTTTGCTTCTTTTTCGAATGTAACCAAGACCTTTGTAACTTCGCCTTATGATCTAATAAAATTTGAGTTCTTTTCTTCCATATGATTGTCTCTTTTCTTTCTGTACTCTGCCTTGATCTTCTTTTTTATGATTACTTTTTCCTTCTCTGTTAGTTTATGGCCAGCATGGATTTGCTATCTGCTAATGATACAAAGTTGATGCAGCAATGCCACGAATATTATAAGGTTGGTCACACAGAATTAAGTGCATCAGAAGTTGCAGACATCCTTGGTCATGATGCTTCCGAGCAGGCAGTTGAGGCTTATCAATACCTGAAGGGTTTGCTTGACCGAGCTGTAGCCAACAACGTGGCTTATTATGAAATGATAGAAGACTTGCAAGGTACTCTCGATGAGCTTCAACATCAATATAAATAATCAACTGCCCTGTTGCATGAGGGGTATGAGAAGAGATATCAACAACTTTCTGCCGAGAAGGACTACGACAAACTCCTGGCTGGGTACGATGTCAGAGAGAGAACCCTAAAGGGTGAAGTTGAAGCCTGTAGACAGATTACCGAGATGCTAGATCAAGAAAATAACAATTTGCAAAAAGAGCTGGTACAGTATAAGTCTGCAGCATCTTCTTCAATAGCTGTAATCCCAGTGACTGACGAGGGATTTTCCTTTCTAGAGGTTGAGAATGCCAAATTAAGGCAAGAGTTGGATACCTTGAGAAGATCTGGTACTTCTGCTGCTACTCGGGGACGAGGAAGAGGTTCTCATGGTCGAGGAAGAGCTGCTCAGAATGTCATCGAGGAACCAAGTTCTCGACCTGCTCGGGGAGGATCAAGAGCTCTTAGTCGTAATGTTGAAGAAGCTCGTACTCAATCAACATTGGAAACTCAAGCGTTCCAATTGAATGCAAAATATCGGGCTTTGTCTGAAATGTCCAATAAAATCCAAACTCTGGAGGATCAACTTGCTTCGACAAAGTCTGCTCTGAATAATAAGGATGTTTTTGTCAGGAACCTTCATGAGCAGTTAGAGAGAATAACTTTCCAATTCCACAAACAACCTCGTGAGTTTTGGATGGCAGGCTACAATGAGGCCCTTTATCACTTGGATGCTCGCCTTGAGAATGCCAGTAATGAAGGTTAGAAACAGGGATTGTTGAACGCCCTGGGTGTGTTAAAACTAGAGCAGGGCCATTATTTATGGGATTATCATGCTCCTGGGCTACTAGACTTGCCTGTGCCACCTTATAAATTGGACATGGAGTGGATCCCAGCTCGGGCCATTCCTCAGAGCTTAATTGCAAAATACCTCGGTGACTATAATCTTCATTCTCAGATCGAGGTATCTCGTCCCGAGCATCTACTGGACACACCTTCCGTGATGAACGTTAGGATGTTGAAGGACTTGAACTTCATTAACTCTCCTCAGACTTTAAATGATCCGCCCGCTGGCGAGGAACCTATTTCAAAAGCTGAGGGAAAGAAACCAATATAGTAGGGATCTCAATGTAATAGTTAGTACACATATGTAACTTGTAATTCGTTTTGAATTGTAATGAAAGGCTTTCAATTTCTGTTTGCTAATTTGTATTGCTATTGTCTTGTGATTATCAGACATTCTATATTTGTGCTTGCATAACAATATTGTATGGTTCCTCGACCAACTTAGTAATAAAAAATTACAAGTATTAGTAATGTTGCTCGATCACTTAATAATAAAGTAATGAGTATAAAAATGTTGAAAGTTCTTCCAACCAACCAAGGTTGTTAAATTGTGTTCGTCGACCAATTATAGTTAGTGAGAGTTTTTATCCCCGACCAGCTATACTTGGTAAATTTTTGTCTTTTTCATAAAATGTGCTCGACCAACCAAGGTCGATGATTTTTCCTCGTCGACCAACTACAATTAGTGGGTTTTTACCCCCGACCAACTATACTTGGTTCAGTTTGGAATATTTGTTCTTCGAGGAACTTTTATGTAATAAACTTACTTCCCGACCAACATAAGTTGGCATTTGAGAACATATTTTGTTTCCTAACCAACCGAGATTGGCTTTTCGTCGATCATCTTGTGTTCTTGCTCTTTTACCAACCGGAGTTGGTCTGAGTTCGAACTATCATATCCACTAGCTCTTTTACCAACCTGAGTTGGTCACGCTAGTGTACGCCTCCTAACCAAAGGAGTATAGTTTGTTCTCGCCCTTTTACCAACCGGAGTTGGTCGTGGGTTTGAACTATCGTGTCCACTAGCTCTTTTACCAACCTGAGTTGGTCACACTAGTGTACGCCTTCTAACCAAAGGAGTGTAGTTTGTTCTCGCCCTTTTACCAACCGGAGTTGGTCGTGGGTTTGAACTATCATGTCCACTAGCTCTTTTACCAAACTGAGTTGGTCACACTAGTGTACGCCTCCTAACCAAAGGAGTGTAGTTTGTTCTCGCCCTTTTACCAACCGGAGTTGGTCGTGGGTTTGAACTATCATGTCCACTTTTTACTGCCGAGCAGCGTAGTGTTAAACACACTAGTCTTCCCCGAAAAAAACTTTCAATAAAAGGAGAGAAGATTGTGAAATATCATCGTTTTATTCATATTGATGGAACTGCTTTACATTTTACATCACTGATAATACTTGTGTAGGTGTTCAGCATTCCATGCATTCTTAAATTCCTCTCCTTCTAGAGTTGCTATTCGGTAATTTCCTGGTCGGACAACTGCAGTAACTCGGTAAGGTCCATGCCAGTTTGCTTCCAACTTATTGTGCTTCTGAATTACCTTCTTTAGCACATAATCTCCTTATTTTAAGTCGCATTTTTTCACCCTCTTGTTGTAGAACAGGTATGTTCGCTGTTGATAAGCAGCATTCCTAATGGCTGCCTCTTCTCTAACTTCCTCGAGCATGTCCAAATCTAATCTCCTCATCAAGTCGCTGACTGGGGAATTGAAATTCAACACTCTGTGTGTTGGAAGACCCAACTCGGCAGGTATTACAGCCTCACTTCCAAATGCCATCATATATGGTGATTCTCCAGTTGCTGCTCGGGGAGTTGTTCGGTAAGCCCACAATACTGACTGTAGCTCATTAATACAATTAGCTTTAGCCTCTTTTTCAAACCATTTAGTAATGTTATGTTCGTCACTTCAGTCTGCCCATTGCTTTGAGGATGGCCTGGTGCTGAATGAACTTTCAAAATGTTTGACTGATGACAATAGGAGGCAAACTCCTCGTTATCAAATTGTGTTCCATGGTCTGTGATGAAGGCATGAGGGAGACCATATCGGCAGATGATGTTCTTCCAAACGAATTGGTATACCTTCTTGTACGTCATATCAATAAGTGGCTCAGCTTCTACCCACTTAGTAAAATAATTCACTGCGACGATGAGGTACTTGAATCTTCCTCGGGTCGTTGGCAGTGGTCCAACCAAATCAATTCCCCACATGGAAAATGGCCAAGGGGAGGTTATGGGTGTCAACGATTCTTGTGGAGTTCGTCGAATGGAGGAAAAACGTTGGCATTTATCACATCTTTTGGCATAGGCTATACAATCAGCCCTCATCATTGGCCAGTAGTACCCCTGCATCATCACTCTTTGTAAAAGTGTCCGACCTGCTACATGTGCTCCACAAGATCCTTCATGGATATCTTCAATCAATTCCTTTACCTCGGAGGGATGCACACATCTTTGCAAACCTGCCATAATTCCTCGTCTATACAAAACACCATTAATTAGTACATACCGAGCAGCTTTAAACTTCAATTTCTTGGCAGCGATCTTATCCTCCGGTAATTCTCCTTCCTCGACATATGCCCTGATGGGACCCATCCAAGATGGTCCTAAATCAAGAGTAATAATATTCATCGTCAGGTCTTCATCTATGCTTCGACTTTCTAACACCTCAATTGGTATCGTTCTTCGTAACTCGGTACGAGTAGCTGATGCTAATCGGGCCAGTGCGTCTGCTTGTGCATTCTCCGTTCTTGGTATTCTGATCAACTGAATGGCATCAAATTCTGCCAACAACTCCATTGCCTTTGCATGATACTTGACCATTAATTCTCCTTTAACTGCATACGCTCCCATCATCTGATTCACAATTAATTGAGAATCACTGAATACCACCACTTGTTGCGCTTCCATAATCTTTGCTAAATTATGACCTGCTATCAAGGCTTCATACCCAGCCTCATTATTAAAAGCTTTGAATTGGAATCTTAAGGCATATTCCACGTCAATCTTGTCTGGGGTGTTCAAAATAATCCCTGCCCCGCAACTTGTTGTGCAAGATGACCCATCTACATATAATCTCCATGTAGGTAACTCGTCTTCAAATTTCTTATCTGACAGAGTTCCTCGGTGAAATATCTGATGTTTCCTTTCATCCTCCCCTGGTATTTTTCGTTCTTCGTCGACCATCTCTTCTCGCCCTTTTACCAATCGGAGTTGGTCTGGGTTTGAATTTGATGATCTTTCTACATCCACAAGCCCTTTTACCAATCGGAGTTGGTCTGGACTTATGTCTGTTGATCCTGTAACATCCACAGGTTGGTCAGCGAGCAACTTTTGCTCCTCGGGGGTATCAGGATATGTAAATTCTGCTATAAATTCTGCTACAGCCTGCCCTTTTAATGACGATCTGGGCTCATACATGATATCATATTCACCGAGCTCTATTTCCCAATACATCAGTCTTCCTGATTTTTATGGCTTATGAAGGGCTTGTCTCAATGGCATGTCGGTATATACGACGATGGTATGGGCCTGGAAATAAGGCCTCATTCTTCTACTTGCTTCAATTAATGCCAATGCCAATTTTTCCAGCTTCGGGTACCTGATCTCTGCACCTCGGAAAGCCTTACTTGTGTAATAAATTGGCTTCTGGATTCCATTCTCCATTCTGATCAATGCCGAGCTGACTGCATTCTCTGATACTGCCAGGTACAAGTACAATTTTTCTCCCATTACTGGCCTGGACAACAGTGGAGGTGCTCCCAGATATTTCTTCAAGTCTTGAAAGGCTTTTTCACATTCATCATTCCACTCGAAAGTTTTTCGAAGTGTTTTGAAGAATGGAAGGCATCTATCAGTTGCTCGGGATACAAATCTGTTGAGCGTTGCAACTCGTCCTGTAAGACTCTGCACCTCTTTCTTCGTCGTTGGAGATCGCAACCCTAAAAGAGCTTTGATCGTTGCTGGATTTTCCTCAATGCCTCGCTGGTTGACGATGTACCCGAGGAACATTCCTTCTCGTACTCCAAAGGTGCACTTCGTCGGGTTGATCTTCATCTGGTATTTATCCAGTTGATCAAAGGTTTGACCTAAGTCAACTAGATGATCCGCAGCTTTCTTGCTCTTTGTCAGCATATCGTCGACATAGACTTCCATATTGCAACTGATTTGTTCGACAAAAACCTTGTTCATCAGCCGCTGGTATGTCTCTCCTGCATTTTTCAAACCAAAAGGCATAACATTATAACAATAAGTTCCCCTAGGGGTAATGAAAGAAGTGTTTTCCCTATCTTCAGGTTTCATTTTGATCTGGTTGTATCCAGACTAAGCATCCATGAAGCTGAGTATCTCGTGTCCCGAGGTAGCATCCACTAGTTGATCAATTCTGGGCAATGGAAAATGATCCTTTGGGCATGCCTTGTTGAGATCAGTGAAATCCACACACATTCTCCATTTATTGTTTTTCTTCTTCACCATCACCACATTTGCTAACCAGTCTGGATACTTCACATCTTCAATGAATTGGGCTTTCTGGAGCTTCTCGACCTCCTCTTGTATGGCTTGATTCTTCTCGGGACTAAATACTCTTCTTCTTTGCTTTACAGGCTTGATCTCCTTATTCACATTGAGCTCGTGACATAAGAAGTTTGGATCTATTCCTGGCATGTCTTCATGACTCCACGCAAAAGTTTTCTTCCTGTTTCTCAAGAAAGTTATCAACTCCTATTTTATTGAAGCATCTAATAACGAACCTATCTGGGTTACTCGTTCAGGATGCTCGTCGTCCAGAATAACATTTTCTGTAGATTCCATCACCTGTCCTTTTACAAGTTGGGATTCATCTCTAGGATCGAGTGTTTCGATTTCTGTACCTTCATCCACCTGGTAGGTAGTAGTCTTTTTCCTTGATTCTTCAAGCTCCTCTTGCTCGGCAGATGAATAATAGCATTCCCTAGCTACTTTCTGATCACCTTTCACAACTCCTACTCCGAAATTTGTAGGGAATTTGAAGCACTGATGTACTGTAGATGGGACTGCTTCAAACTTCTTCAAACCAACTCTTCCCATGATGATGTTGTAAGCTGACTGCACATTGTTATCCATCACAAAGAAGCGTATTTTTTCTGTTCGACAAGCAGGACAAGTTCCAATCCAACTTAATCGTCCCAAGTGGAAAGACTTTCTCGCCAACAAAACCCAATAGAGGTTTATGATAAGGTTCCAATTGAGATAATTTCAAATTTAAACTGTCAAAGCATGAATAGTACATGATGTCTGCCGAACTACCATTATCTACCAGCACTCTCGAAATCATTACTTCTTTCATCCTCATTTTGATCACTAAAGGGTCGTCGTGAGGGTAAAGAACACCTGCAAGGTCATTTTTTGAAAAACCGATGACTAGCTTCTCTTTGTTTACCATCCTCGGGCGATCCTCTTCAGCCAAATTTATCCGTTGAATGTATGAGCAAGCCTGAGCCTCACCAAGGTAAGCTTTTTCTTTCTGCAGTAAGGTCTCCTCCTCCTGCATCTCCTCCTGTAATGACATTACAATCAAATGACCCAAAGCGTATTGAAAATACCTCTCGTTCTGGCTATCTTGGTTTTTTAGGAAGATCGGGGTCATCTTCTGTATCATCTTCATGATCCCTTTTCTTTTTATCCTCTACTCGATGAAGAGATCTAGACCTTTCTCTAGTTCAGTCATTATTCCTTCTTTCGCCTCCCCGATCAACATACTTCGCTAGCTTCCCTCTTCGGATGAGTGTTTCAATCTCGTTCTGAAGAGCTATGCAATTTTTGGTCATATGGCCGTGATCCTTATGAAACTCGCAATATTTATCCCTGTTTCTCAGGTCAGGGTCTGACCTCAATTTCTTTGGCCACTTTACTTCCTCATTATTCTTGATTTCTTCCAAGACATGATTAATACCCATTTTCAAAGGAGTATAATTATCGAATTTTTTCAGGACTTCCCATTACGATTTATTATTCTTGGGATGCTTGTCACCGCCATTGCCCTTATTCTCTTTCTTCTTGGATTTGTCGACT
Organism: Sambucus nigra; assembly: GCA_949130495.1. Taxonomy (NCBI): domain Eukaryota; kingdom Viridiplantae; phylum Streptophyta; class Magnoliopsida; order Dipsacales; family Adoxaceae; genus Sambucus; species Sambucus nigra. The sequence goes on from OX422218.1 coordinate 203,094,814, forward strand.
TCCACCTTGATCTCCTTATCCATGTTCTTCTTCGCAACCATAGCCTCCTCGGCATTCATGATTTTGGCTGCTTTTGCCATCAAATCTGACATAGTTGTAGGTGGATCTTTGGCCAAAGTGTAGTACAACTTGTTAGGCAACAACCCACTCATTAAGGCGGTGATTGCTGTCTTTTCTTCATAATTTATGACTTCTAGTTTCTCGTTATTGAAACGAGTTATGTAATCTCTAGTACTTTCGCCAGATTTTTGTCTAACACTTAACAAGTGTGCTACTCGTTTTACTGGTTTTGCCCTAAAACAGAAATTGCCAATGAACAACTCGGCCAACTGAAAGAAAGTTGAAATCTTTCCCCGAGGAAGATTGTTGTACCATATTTGGGCAGATCCAGTAAGAGTTCCAGAGAATGCTCTACATCTCATCTCTTCGGGGACAACATAGATGTCGGCAGCAGCCTGATATTGCTCTATGTGTAGAACAGGATCTGTCTTTCCATCATACTTGTGGTTTACCACGGGCGCTTTAAATTTCGACGGTGTAGGAAAATACGCAATGGCCTGTACAAAAGGTGTCCCTCGAACAAAAGTTCGTTGTAGGGGATTCTTTGCCTTAGCCATTTCTCCCAATCTATCCTCCAACCGCTGAATGGAACCTTTCCACGCATCATTTCCCTCCTCGGGCCTATTATTTCGAGCAATTGATTGTTCTGAAGTAGCCTCCTGAGATCTATCTTGATGAGCAACTAGTCGTGATTGTGCTGATCCTTCTCTTAGATCTGATGGTCATCGAAAACTTCTCGACATGGTCTTAGGTGGACTCCTATTCCTTCTAGGGCCTAATCGACTGAAAGGAGACACCCTACTCAGTCTTTCCAAGGCACTGGGTCTTTCTGGAGAGAGAGTGATACGTTGATCAGTATCTGTAGCCCTTATTGACGAAGTTCGCCCAGGTTGATAAGAAAAATCATCAGATTCCTCATTACGACATGACTCAGTACGCCTGGATCGTGAAGGAAGTAAATAAGTTTGCCTCTGACCACTTCGTTGTCCTGAACGTGCAGGTGCACTGCCATGAAGGGTCTGTATGAGTTGCCTCATTGTTTCCTGCATGGCGGTTTGTCCTTGAGCCAGATTCATCATAATCCCAGCCAGATCTGGTGGTGCAGAGGGATTTGGAGGATTTCCAGCATTTCTAGCGTTTCGATTGCTAGATTTGGGGTTATCTGCCATTGATGATGAATGATTTTTGGTGAAAAACGATAATAACAACCGTTTCCCACAGACGGCGCCAAACTGTTGATGTAAAAAACTAGATTACTCTAATTATTTAATCACAGATAAATAAATGAGACAAAAGATTTTAAAGTGGTTCAGCCTTATATGAATGGCCTACGTCCACTGTTATGTTATTGCTGAGTGTTTGAGAATTCTCGATTACAAGTGCTATCAAGAAATTCCGGTCCCCTTGAATGAGGGTGATACAAGGTATTTATAGCCCTTAGGCTGTACATGAAAGGGTGATACATTAAATGATATACATATGAAAGGGTAACTCATTTAATGCTCATCAAGCGTGTGCGTCAAGATGATAAGCATTCAATGAATAGTTGAACTGTTGATTATCTGGCAATCAATGCTGTGGTCGAGATGCAGCTCGAACCGCCTTAGTTGCTCATCGTCTGAGAGTTCCTCGGAGCGCTGGAGTTCCTCGGAGGACAAGAGTTCCTCGGAGGGCTGGTGTTCCTCGGAAGACTGGTGTTCCTCGGAGTACACCTGTTGCTCGGAGTGAGTATGTTGGTCGGGGAAATGATCTTCCTCGTTGCTATTGTGCCACGTAGATTGACACGTGTCTTCTTATTATTCGTCCACATCAGCATAATAATTTTGGTATCAACAAGTCTCGAAATGGAAAAAGAGTGGAGTTTCTTGGTAAGGAAAGTAAAGAAATAAAGAGATTTCCAACTTGAGATGTATGTTAATTTGAAGTGTTGAATAAGTGCTAAAGAGTTAAAACGTTTAAGAAGTTGTGCGAGTAACTTAATAATATTTTTGAGAAATAACACTTATGAAAATGGAGAAAATGACATGTTTGGAAACAAATAGGTAAAATGGTAATTTTATGTAAAGTGGAACTTTTTTATGGAATAAAAATATTAAGAAAGGTGTTACACAAAATGGTCCTAAATGAAATTGATTTTTGAGATAAAATTAATACAAGTATACATAAGACAAGAAACAATAATTTTAAAGTGTAACGCGAGTTAAGGTAAAACCCTGGATTTTGGCTTTGGTTGGTAAATAAAAGTGGAATAATGTTAACATTTGAAAAATATTAAAACACATTTATATGAATTCGAATGACACCGAAATAATTAAGGAAGGCCCAGATCCTTTGGGTGAAAGAACCAAAATCACTGGCCAGAGCATATGGTAGCATAATGGCGGAGTGAAACTCGTTAAAATATGCGAATATTTGAAGATTTCGAAAAAAAGATAAGAAAAATGGAACATGTCAAGAAATGGATTGTGCAGTGAATACATGTGAAGACAACCTAAATTGAATAAACATAAGTCCAATATTTTTATATTTTTTCAAATTTTAAAGATTGAACCTTTAAACAAAATTATTCCAATTAAACTTAGCACCGATTTTAAACTTTTCTTCTGAAAAACTAATTTATCAAATTTTATCTTTTTTACCTAAAGCATGCATCCAAAGTGATAGTAGATAAAATAAATTAATAAATTCACAAGACGCTGATGTACGAGGAAATCTACAAAGGGAAAAACCTCAGACGGCCCAGCCAAAAGATCACTATATATGATATAGTTTTACAAAGGATAGACAGTAAACTTACGCAATGGCTCGATCCCCCCAAACCTTGATGTTCTTCTATACTCAACCACTCCTCCACAGTGCAATGTGAGAATTCACCAACGCAAGCTGCCACAGCACACGAGTCCACGCGCGCCTCGGTATCCAATGATCAGGCTCAGCAACCGTCAAACACAGTAATCATAACGTATGGAGTCAACCGCATGAAACAAGTTCTCTTAAGATGAAAGAAACAAACTTTGGTGCCCAAAATTAAGATCTCAAAGCATATAAAAATGGAACTTGGATCTTAAAAATTAAAGGGTGAAACTTGGGGCATGAAACTTTGGTAAACAACTCTAGAAACGTTTTTTGCTAGAAATTCTTAAAACTTTTGAGTCTAAAATTCCTTAAATACTATTTACGTAATTTTCAGGTTGCGTCTCGTTCAAATGAAAACCCAAGTTTGTTCGAACGAAAATACTATCTCGTTTGAACCAATATCAAACGACTTTCTAATATGCAGAACATCCTCGTTTGATGTTCGTTTGATCCCTGGTTTGAACAAAAATGCAAAGTCGTTCGAATGAGATATAAAACTTGTTCTAACGAACTGAAACTCGAAAAAAAATTATTTAAAAATATATAAAAAAAATAGTTCCTTATATTTTAAACAAAACAAACACCCTTAACAAAAAAAATCCAAGGACTCAAAATTAATACACATTCATACTTGCGAGATCCTTGGTAAGCGTGAAGATAAAGTTGGCACGATAAACATGGCATGACATATTCAATCTTTGAAACTTGGCCACTACGTCTCCATTAAACATCGCCATAGGCTTATGGGATCACGAAGATACAGTTTATCCTATGACTCAAATATTTTGTCCGGAATTATGCCAATTACATACAAATTGGCTCGATTGGAAATTTGTTCTTATAAATCTCCTTCTTTGACTATTCCTGTATAAAACCAAAATAAAAATTCTATGGGTCGTCAATCTCTCTAAAAATACTCATTCCCCAACCCTAAAAAGGAAAAGGAGTACAGACACTCGACAGACACACAAACATGAGTAGTTTTGCTTTGCTTGAAAACTTTGCCGCATTGATGTAAGCATGTAATCCTGCACACTCAAACCCATCTTCAAATGCAAAAGGAATGTAACAAGTATAAATCCGCAAGTGAAAAACGTCTAACAATGCCTAAAACAATCTCAACCTAGGTAAGACATCTCCCCCTAAAATAAATATATTAAACATGTAAAGGAAAGATATCAGTTTTCCCCATTTTTGTTCAGGAATAGACAAAGAAAGATAGCATAAACAATTACACCCCCAGAACCAAATCTCCCTTGAATACGTGATCTTAAGATAACAAGATGAGAAAATTTGATACCATAATTTTAAATAAAGGGATAAGGGAATAAAATATGCAACGGTGTAAAGTGTAGCAAACATGCAATATGAAAACTCAAGCACAAATAATCCAAATGATCAAGCATATGCTAAACAAGGACTAAATGTTAATCACAAAGACTCAAAAACACAATACCATATATGATATATGCAAAATATAGCAATGAAAATTCGGCACACATATATAGCTATAAACGATCACAAAACTCAACACGAAACACCTAAGCTTTACACACTAGCATAGTATCGATGTGTCTAAACATGTGAGATGAAATTAATGGGCGTGAACTAGATACAAATAAATTATGACCCAAACAATCAAATATGTTCAAGAAGTTCTAATTGATTGCAAAAATTTATCAAAACTAAGATTTAGCCTCAAGTGACAAGATAAATTGAACTTAATGAACAAATAAGCACAATGCATACAAGTCTAGAATATTGATGATTCTACAAATCAATAGCGTCATGACAAAACAAGCATAACTAGGATTCATTGTGAAAACATGTTAATCTTCAACTAAACACCCTCAAAAGATAAACATATTGCATATTTTCTTATTCTTTTATTTTCTTAATTCTTTTGAAGCTATTTCTTTTAAAAGGTCAAACAAACTAAACTACGTTGACCCCTTTTGGGCATTTTTTCTATTTTTATTGCCTTTAATATTTTTATAGGGCTCTTGCTAACGATGGCCTTCCCAAAAAGGAGATTTTCTCATTCGTAGACCTTTTTGCGTGCACCTTCATACATTTTTTTAAACTAATCAAATAAAGCTCAATGGGGACGGTTCTTACAAGCATAAATCCTCCATAGTCGCAAAACATGTAGATGACAAAATTAATAGGAAAGCATCTCACAAAGATGAAATATACATGTGAAGTTAACGTTCATTAATCTCGTGCATGTGTGTACGAAAGCATATTCAAATTCGAATCCACCAATCCAATCGAGTTCAAAATAACTCCATGAAAACATAATTAAGAACGATCTAAGTATATATAATCATAACCAAATGTCCTATCCACGTGGAAAGTTTGGAGAAAATTGGATTCAAACACACCAGTATGCCATACCAAATGTGTAAAACTAAAATAAACAAAAAAACATGAGTTTTTCTAAAAAAATCGAAAGAAAAATAATAATTTTTTCAGTTTTTATAAACAAACTCTAACTCAAAAGACAAATAAATTTATTTTTGTATTTTTCGTTATGACCCAATAAAAGAACAATAAAATACAAAAGATACACATGTCATAACACTAGCAAACATATATCATGAACCACACCTAGAATATAACAAACAAGCTAACACGATCAACCATTAGATATAGCATAGGAAGTATCATGTGCAAGCAAACAAAAATTAACAAGTCTAGTATGTAAAGCCTCTAAATTCGATTTCCTAACACAAGTGTAAAATGATGTTTAGGGGTTTTGGAAACTGTGGTGACTCTATTCTTAGACTACCTAGGACCGCTTTTAATATCATAGAAAAAATGCTTAAGGTAACCCTTCCTACCATATTGAGTGCAAGTGTAAACACGGCGAGGGGTGTTACCTAAAGGTTGACATTTCCTAACGTTCCTAGTCGACTCTCTCAAACTTACAATCTTGGCTTTAGAAATGGGAGAAATACGATCTTCGAAGTCAATTCCACACTTATCATCATTGATTTGGATGGTGCCTAATAATTTATCCAACTTTTTCGACCTGGACTCCAAATCAAATTTGACTTGACTCGAATCTCTCAATCTCTCCTCAAGCTCAATAATCCTAGACTCAAGTAAAAGCATAGACTCCTCAAACTTTAAAAGTTCTTGTTCCATAACCACCATCAAACCCGAAGACTATCTCCCTCACCCTTAATGTACTTTAACTTCTCTTAAAGAGTCATCTCACGTGCCTTAAGATCCTCAATCAAAGAAATATCATCATTTCCTATGGCACATTCTTTCAACCTAGTTTTCAACTTAAGTTAGACTTTTTCAACTTCAAAGTTTCTGCATACAATTCATGGAAGGCAACTTTAACTTCACTCTCCTCCTCCTCTTCTTCATCCTCACAATCATCTCCACTCTCTCGACCAACACTCACTTGGGATTCACAAACTATGGTCTCGAAAGTGTCATGTAAAGGAATATCTTCATGGGAAGATTTCTCGTCAACACTCGCATGACTAGCCATGAATGCGGTAAAGTTTCACTCAACGGGGGAATCATTTCCCTCTTTCGGATCACTATCACTAAGGGCGGCATTAAATACTATAGGTTTCTTGCCCGGCTTCCTTAGTTTAGTTGGGCACTCAGCTACCCTATGGACATAACCCTCACAACCATAACATCTCTCTAAATCATCCCTCTTCAAGTTCTCATTCTTATTCTTAGGTATGTAATCGGCCTTGTTGTTCTTAATTTTCTCAAACCTTTGGCATATTTTGATCGCTTTTGGAATTTGAGAAATTTTTTAAATTTCTTTGCCAACATGGCCACATCCTCGAAATCGACGCCACACTCATCATTCGAAACATGTATTTCCTCCTTTCGGTCTTTCAAATCAATACCCTTTTCTTTCTTTATAACAAACTTGGAAGTAAACATGTCAAGATCATAAGTTTATAAGTCACCTATAAGCTCTTCAAGTTTCATCGAGTCAAGAGTACCCAAAGAATTCAAAACGGTCAACTTTGGATTAAATCTGTCAGGCAACGACCTTAAGATTTTCTTTATCGCTCGGTTGTCGGGTATCTTCTCTCTCAAGTTAAATGACGAGTTAACTATGTCAGACAATCTAGCATAGAACTCATTAAAGGTCTCACTCTATAACATTTTAATCGTTTCAAATTGAGTAGTGAGGTTTTGGAGTTTGGAATCCTTAATAGCATTAGTTCCTTCATGAGTGAATTGGAGTATATCCCTAGCCTATTTTAACATCTCACACATCATAATACGGGAAAATTCCTACAAGGTGATAGAATAAAAAAGAGCATTTAAACCTTTAGAATTATATTCGATAATTTATGCTTAGTCTCAGTCCACGATTCTAAAGGTTTTAAGTGATTTGCCTCTCCATATCTCGTGACTGGTCGTGAACACCCCTTAACAACAACTAACCACACTCGTTCATCTATAGCCTTAAGTGTTGATTTCATACGCATTTTTAGTGAGCATAATTTGATCCATCAAACATAGAGTTCTAAAACTATCAAAACATATGAAATTCATGCCTAAAGACACAGGATCAAAACACAAAAATTGAGTGTTTTAGGCAAGGATGGTTCAAATAAACACAAGTCCAATATTTTCATATTTTTTTTAAATTTTAAAGATTGAACCTTTAAAAAAAATTACCCCAGTTAAACTTAGCACCGATTTTAAACTTTTCCTGTGGAAAACTAATTTACCAAATTTTGATCTTTTTACCTTAAATCACGCATCTAAGGTTGTGGCAAAGGAAATAAATAAATAAATCCACAAGAAGCCTATGTACAAGGAATACCACAATGGGAAAAACCTTGGACGGTCCAGCCAACAGATCACAATGATATGGTTTCACAGAGCATAGACAGTAGGCTTACACAATGACTCGATCCCCCCCAAGCCTTGACGTTCATCTTCTTCAACCACTCCTCCAGTGGAATGCAGGAATCCACCCACGCAAGCTACCACAGCTAGGGGTGTTCATCAGAACCTGTTGACCTGAAGAAGCAACCCAAACCGATCATTATGCGTTAGGTTGGTTTTGGTTCTAAAAAATAAAAAAATAAAATGTTTGGTTCGATTCTCGGTTTGAAGCCTGGACCAAACCAAATAGAACCGGTACCCAAAACTGTAGAACCAAACCACTAACCCAAACCAAATAATCGAACTAATATACCAGTTGAACTAAACGCATATACCAATACCCACTTAAGCCCATTTATTTTAACACTAAAAATCGTAAATCACCCTCTCTAAACTAAAGATTTCGGCCATAATATTCCTTCCCTCTTCAAACATTTTCCTTACCAGTAGAATATCCCTTGAACGGCCATCTTTCCCTACCATCAAAGTTTCGCAGTGAGTCCATTCTATCTCCAATAATTTTCTTCTCTCTATCGGCCTACAGTTTTATAAAAATAAACATGATTTTTTGCTAATGATTTATTTTTTATATTGGGTTAACTGTTAATCGAGACTTTTCCTACCGTCCAACTAATGAACCACTTATTCTTTTTTATGTTGGGTTGTTAACTTTGCAATGGAGGGTATAGAGAAATTTGTGCGTTAACTCTGGAGTGGAGGGCTAACCATGGATTAGAGGGTTAACTGAGTTTTATGAACCAATTTGTTGAATTATTTAGGACCTTGTTTGTGATTTGTATTGTGGATGAGATGTATATTATTGATAGATGCTTGGGTCTATATTGTTAAATGAGTATTGAGTAGTCTGTGATGTGTTATTAGTTGGGTTTATTGCACTTTTTCTATCTGAAATCTAATATTTCATAGTTTAATATGTTTTTTATCCCAAGTTATAAAAATTAATTAAAAAAAATGTGAATTGACCCAACCTAAACCGTGAACCACTAATTTGGGTTGGTTCAGTTCTATCATGGGTCGGGTTCAAAAAATATATAACCGAACCACATTTGTTCTAGTTCTAGTTTTATAGTGGAACCGAAACGACCAGGCCAATAAACACCCATAGACACGGCACACGATTTCACGAACGCCTCGACATCCACCTATCAGTCTCAGCAGTCGTCAAACACAACAATCAACACGTACGGAGTCCACAACATGAAATAAGTTCTATCAAGATGAAATAAACAAACTTTGGTGCCTAAACTTAAGATCTCAAAGAATATAAATTTGGAACTTGGATCTTAAAACATAAAGAGTGAAACTTTGGGCTTATAACATTGGTAAACATGTGTAGAAATGTTTTTCGCCAAAAGTTCTTAAAAATTCTTTGTGTAAAAAGCATTAAATACTATTTGCACGATTTTTGAGGCGGTGTCTTGTTCGAATGAAAACTAGGGTCGTTCGATTGAGAATCACATCTCGTTTAAATGAAAACCCAAGTTCGTTTGAACGAGAATGTTATCTCGTTTGAACAAGTATAAAATCAGTTTCTAATGAGTTGGGACTGCATAAGAAGAACATCCTCATTTGCTGTTCGTTTGATCCCTGCTTCGAAAGAAAAAGCAAAGTCATTCGAACGAGATATAAAGGTTATTCTTGGCGAAGTCGGAGACGAAAGCAACTGTGTCAGAACGTCATTCAAATGAGTACACCTCGCAGAAGAAGATAAACGTAGTGAATACAACAATCCTACTAGTAGGGCTTTATGTCAGCAACATCAACAGAAGAACGCGAAAAAATAGAACAGATCCTAATGACACTAGAACCTGATGCTCTGATGCCATCTGTGACAAACCGCTTAAAATAATAACGGGTGGCCAGCCCTATACTACAATAAATTAGGAATCTCAGATGGCTCATTCTCAGCATCAACAAACTATAGTAAAATATATAAGGCTAACTATCCAAAACTATAAAAGCGGATGCAAAAATTTAAAAATTAACGTACAATAGACAACCAACCAACAATATAGAACTCATGGAAACGGTAGAGTACATACAAGTACCATAATGAAAGAAAATGCTCGAATTAAAATGAAACGAGTACACGAAAGAAATAAACCCGAATAAGTTGTCGGGTCACAGACAATACAATAATCAAAATACAAAGTATAAACAACTACAAATGACTCGTGGGTATAAACCCGATATACAACATGAGTCCTATCTATATACACAAAGAGATAGGAAGCGACTACAATCTAAATCCCGCAACAGTCCGCACCTGTTACGGCTCCCAAGACTCTGGATAGAAAAGCATCCGGCATCCATACGGTAGGACACCTGTAGTAATATATACATACATATATATAGCAAAAGAGAAATATAAACGGGTCAGAGCACGAGGTGTAAAAATGTTTATCAAGTGTGTTAACCATGCATAATAAATATAAATGCACTATTTCATAATTAAAGTGGAGTCGCACTCTCATGAAACCCCCAACTCACCTCTCATCTAAAAGCGCGCACCTATTCACGTCCTGGAATCTTAATTAAGTTACCCCACCCATAAGGACAGCCTACCTTACCATAGGCACGGCCTATACCCGTAAGACCTGCCATTCTAACATAACCCAGGAATCCTTCCCATTCTAATCACACTTAAATATATACACATATATGCCATACTAGGATTATTTGATTCCGATTTATAACTTATCAGTTATCCATTTTATTACTTCACACATTAACATTAAACTTCAAATTTAGAGTTTATTCTCTAAATAACATGCAAAATTTAATAAGGACAAAACTTCTCTCTACTCTCAACATTGCACTGCGTTTCGTGCGTGGGGCGTCTCGCAAAGCGAAATCCAAAAAAGGAACCCCCCCGATACACTACTCCTCGACAATGTCGATCGTAGGGATCCGTTATGTCATCCACACCAATCATACTACTGCAACTACATACAATTACAAAGGACAAAACTTCTCTCTACTCTCAACATTGCACTGCGTTTCGTGCGTGGGGGGTCTCGCAAAGAGAAATCCAAACAAGTAACCCCCCTCTCCCGATACACTACTCCTTGACAATGTTGATCGTAGGGATTCATTATGTCATCTACAAAATTACTACTATAATTTTGATTACTATCTAAGAACAACCTCAAAATCTCCACTAAATCCTTGGGTTGATATAACCGAATTTTTTCCTTAAGTGCGATACATCAACCCCCAACCATCTAGTACACCATAATCACCCAAGAGGTACATCATGGAAATTTCATATCCTTATTCACCTATAGTATATATATATATATATATATATATATATAACCATTTATTCCCATAGCCAAGTGTACATGACACATATAATGTACAATTGCCATACACATAATATAACCGGCTATAGAATGCCAATATACTGCACCATGCTATCATCTTCCAGGGTATCACTCATATTCCATCCTGGGGACCACCGGTGGGACTAAATATCACTCACTTCGCGGCCAACACACATACACGACGTCCGGGAAGCGACCATAGTTCCTAACCGGCAATGAGACTAAATATACCCACCACGTCTCATCCCAAAAAAATGTATATCACATCATAACACAAGGGACGACTATGACCTGGGGAATATCCACACTCTGCTCATCGAGCCAGGATGCTCACCCTCATCGAGCAACTTTCCAATGATAGCATGTGCGGGGTATGCATCACAATATAATTATATATATCATTCACATACACAATACATATACATCCATATGATCCCATCATATAATTAAACCATCACATACGGTTTAGATATTCATGACATGAGTACATACATATATACATATTCATACCTATATATATATATACATATCACCGCTTACGCGTATGTATGAGATTTATCAATTCGGCTATACGTGTATATAATCCTATTTATACTAGCCGTCATCTCAAACTTATTTAATTTAATTCCTTATACAAATACGATCCCTCACTTGAAGCTTATTCATCCGTTATCCCTATGATGTGAATAGTCTTCCAATATTCAACATTAAGGTTATCACCCCAAAGTTTAATGTGTCTAACAATCACTATACATTCCATCAATATCTGAAAGTACATCAACCCACGATACTTATCTCGATCATAGGTAATCTCCTAATTAATAATCGATAAGCCTCAAGCTCAATCCTAAATCCATTTCATGATCCCATCAAGTATGGGAATCTCCATTATAAATCACACCTAGTCATATAGCCACTCTCCTGACTAACATTAAAACACAACCTATTATAGTTGATAGTACGATTCAATCGTTCAAAATTTCGCCTACGGTTCAATTGCTCTTATGAACCCTTAATCTTATTACATTACAATTTATTCCTTAAGTTAAACCTTACTAAGGATGCGCGACCTCTACCTCTCCTTGGTCCCAAACCGTATATTAAATAGAATACTATCACTATACGGATTCAGCACAAATATCGGCCTACACTTCCATGTCGTACTCTCACCACTCTTTAAAAGGGTCCTTAACCTTACATCATAACTAGTCTCACTTATGACCTCTAAATAGAACTCCCGTTCTCAATGAGATTCCCCACTATATCGATATGACCCTCTCCAATACATAAGTATCTAAGTCCCCCAAAAGAGCTCGATACGTACCCGCGATCTCATCATGCGAGAAATTTCCAATAAATCTCCAAAACATATTTCTTACATAATATAATCATGTCCCATATCAATAATCCCAACCAAAAAGGGTTAAAAATCATTCTAAAAAAAATTCATAAAACAGCCCTGTTTCCGAATCATTCGGCCTGACCCGAATTGATTCGGTCTCAAGTCGAATCGATTCGCTCCAACTACGAATCGATTCGCTCCAAAGGACCTGGGAATCTGTCTCAATCCGAATCGATTCGCCTTGGATCCGAATCGATTCGCCTTGGATCCAAATCGATTCGGTCATGCAGACCTGCCACTTTTGTCTAAGCCGAATCGATTCGCTTATAGGGCGAATCGATTCGGTTCTACGGAACTCTAAAGGTTTCTTCTTCTTCACGAAACCTACGAATTCTAAACCCTAAAATTATCACTTCTAACCCCTAAACCTTCATCATAACATGATTCTAAGACAATAAATCAACCCAAATTTGATCCCAACCATTTCTACACCATCAAACCCATATATATACATAAATTTCAAGATTTAACCTACAAAATCTAGGTTTTGATATTAATACCCAAAATCCAATTCCTTTATCCACAAATTATGAAATGAAATACACAAATGAAATATTTAGGAAGATTAAACACTTGCCTCGAAATTGTAGAGGCTGATTTGTCCCCGGGATCGCGTTTGGGTCGGAATTTCCAAGCTTTCTCTCCTCTCTCTCTTCCTTTCTTCTTCTTTATCTTTCCTTTCTCTTTCTCTCTTTATCTCAAATGAGAAGATTTATCCGTAAGCCTCTTAAGCCTTTAAAACAATAAACCCAGTTTTAAATGTTAATACACATTTTAAATGACTCGTTTACTCCAATTCGAGTCAAACTGACTTAAAAATATTCCGGAACCAAAATAAAACCCAATGACAGTCATTTTGACTATCTTGACCCATCCGAAATCAATGGCACACTCAGAATCATCATCCAAAATACTTTATAACGTCCTCAATTTTTGGACTTCAATTTCCAAATTTTAAAGTCATCGAATTTAAATAAACTTTATTCTCCCAAAAATTTAATTTCTTAGTCCCAAAATAATGGGGTGTTACATACTTCCCCCTTACAAGAATTTCATCCGCGAAATTTAAGATATGCCTAGGACTTCGAACCTCATCTAGTCCTTACATCGACCCTTAACATTACTATACATGGCTCTTCCACTTCTCACGTCGAATCATATAAATTTTAAAAATTAAACTAACTACCCAGGGCGCCCATACACCCCGTACCCGAGCTCAACTCGTCCAATAATAACCCGGCTACACTAGCCTCAAATCGTGATATAAATCTCAACAATTTCCTATAGCAACATATTAAGTATATATAAAAGTTTAAAATTTCCGATGGTTGAACTCTTCTCAATTCCTTACATAAGCTACCTTCATGCGGGGGAGGTCTCGCAAGCGAAATCCAAACAAGGAACCCTCACAATACACTACTGTGTAGCTATGTCGGGGATTGAGATCAGTTGAACCAGGTTTAAGGTCTCATAAAAAGATTTTCAAATTGTGGATATTGCCCGAAGGCCTATATAAGAATACAATATAAAATAATTCCATGTCTCTCGACACGCCAATCAAATACCTTATGTTCAATACACAAGGCCCTAACAAATACAAAACTCTCATCAATACCTAGTTCTCAAAACTAGCACAACCCTGAGCTAATTTCTTCGTTCAAAATAAATCTACTAAACTTTGAACCTCCTCAGTTATACAAATCCTTTACATCACATTAAAGCATTGCCATAAGGTAAGTCCTTCCCTCATTGGAACACTTATAATTACCTGCCCCAGCCTATCCATAAGACAATAACTTATAACCACTACTCAACAGACCTTGACATTCCGCACTTCCGGAATTCAATAGCACAATTCTCTACTATCTCCTCACGATATAGTCTATTATCTCAAAAGATGCCATACAAAGGTCGTACTTGCTCACTCCTTCCTCTAGGGAAATTCTATACACCCTAGGGGTGTAGCGGCTAACCACTCATTATACCGTACGCGCGACATTCCCGATATCTCATAAAGCGTGACTTAAACCCAAAGAAAGGTATTTTACCTTATACTTCCATAGTCCAAGTGTTTCACTTCATTCATGAATCCCTATTCAAAGTCCTCTACTTCTTCCGGGACAATCTTTCTTCCTAAAGCCTAATTCTCCTCAAAGAGACATCTTCCAGATATCCTTCCTAATCATTTTGAAGGACAAAATGCGGTAGTGACCCCTGATAACTCCTTCGGTCCTACTCAAAGAACTTGAGTCTCCAAATTTCTTACTCCCTTCTTAAATAAAGACGATACTCCTAACAATAGGACAATGCCACCTACCTTCCACCGGTAAAAGTCAGCATCACCAGGCTTCCAAACAAAGGTTGGCGGGTTTATCAATCTAAACCTCCCAAGGACTTCACTATATGCCTCTCCTCAGAACTTACCTTATTAAGTCCAAGATTCGCCATTCGAATAAATTTCCCTTTCTTACTCAACCACCTATAGGACACCCTGAATCACCACTAGAGTTCTCTTTCTTATCTCCGCCTGAATTGAGGAAAGAAAATACCTCCAGTCAAAGCGTACCCAAAATCTGTTATGCGTATCACATCTACATCTCTCATCTTGCCTCTTCCTAACTGATTTATTCTTGGCGACATCTGAGAGGAAATCAACTGTGTCAGAATGTCATTTAAATGAGTACAACTCACGGAAGAAGATAAACGTAGTGAATACAATAATCCTACTAGTAGGGATTTACGTCAAGAACGTCAACGGAAGAACGCGGAAAACCCGCACAGATCCTAATGACACTAGAACCTGATGCTCTGATACCATCAGTAACAACCCGCTTAAAATAATAACGGGTGGCCAACCCTATACTACAATAAATCAGGAATCTCAGATGGCTCATTCTCAGCATCAACAAACTATACTAAAATATATAAGGCTAACTACCCAAAACTATAAAAGCGGATGCAAAAATTTAAAATTTAACGTACAATAGACAACCAACCAAAAATATAGAACTGATGGAAACGGTAGAGTACACACAAGTACCATAATGAAAGAAAATGCTCGAATTTAAATGAAATGAGTACACGAAATAAATAAACCCGAATAAGTTGTCGGGTCACAGACAGTACAATAATCAAAATACAAAGTATAAACAACTATAAATGACTCATGGGTATAAACCCGATATACAACATGAGTCCTATCTATATACACAAAGAGATAGGAAGCGACTACAATCTAAATCCCGCAACAGTCCGCACCTGTTACGGCTCCCAAGACTCTGGATAGAAAAGCATCCGGCATCCATACGGTAGGACACCTGTAGTAATATATACATACATATATATAGCAAAAGAGAAATATAAACGGGTCAGAGCACGAGGTGTAAAAATGTTTATCAAGTGTGTTAACCATGCATAATAAATATAAATGCACTATTTCATAATTAAAGTGGAGTCGCACTCTCATGAAACCCCCAACTCACCTCTCATCTAAAAGCGCGCACCTATTCACGTCCTGGAATCTTAATTAAATTACCCCACCCATAAGGACACCCTACCTTACCATAGGCACAGCCTATACCCGCAAGACCTGCCATTCTAACATAACCCAGGAATCCTTCCCATTCTAATCACACTTAAATATATATACACATATATGCCATACTAGGCTTATTTGATTCCGATCTATAACTTATCAGTTATCCATTTTATTACTTCACACATTAACATTAAACTTCAAATTTAGAGTTTATTCTCTAAATAACATGCAAAATTTAATAAGGACAAAACTTCTCTCTACTCTCAACATTGCACTGCGTTTTGTGCGTGGGCATCTCGCAAAGCGAAATCCAAACAAGGAACCCCCCCCCCCCCGATACACTACTCGTTGACAATGTCGATTGTAGGGATCCCTTATGTCATCCACACCAATCATACTACTGCAACTACATACAATTACAAAGGACAAAACTTCTCTCTACTCTCAACATTGCACTCCGTTTCGTGCGTGGGGGGTCTCGCAAAGCGAAATCCAAACAAGTACCCCCCCCCCCCGATACACTACTCCTTGACAATGTTGATCGTAGGGATTCATTATGTCATCTACACAATTACTACTATAATTTTGATTACTATCTAAGAACAACCTCAAAATCTCCACTAAATCCTTGGGTTGATATAACCGAATTTTTTCCTTAAGTGCGATACATCAACCCCCAACCATCTAGTACACCATAATCACCCAAGAGGTACATCATGGAAATTTCATATCCTTATTCACCTATAGTATATATAAATTTATATATATATATATAACCATTTATTCCCATAGCCAAGTGTACATAACACATATAATGTACAATTGCCATACACATAATATAACCGGCAATAGAATGCCAATATAATGCACCATGATATCATCTTCCAGGGCATCACTCATATTCCATCCTTGGGACCACCGGTGGGACTAAATATCACCCACTTCACGACCAACACACACACACGACTTCTGGAAAGCGGTCATAGTTCCTAACCGGCAATGAGACCAAACATACTCACCACGTCTCATCCCAAAAAAAATGTATATCACATCATAACACAATGGACGACTATGACCTGGGAATATCCACACTCTGCTCCTCGAGCCAGGGTGATCACCCTCATCGCGCAACTTCCCAATGATAGCATGTGTGGGTTATGCTTCACAATACAAGTATATATATCATTCACATACACAATACATATACATCCATATGATCCCATCATATAATTAAACCATCACATACGATTTAGATATTCACGCCATGAGTGCATATATATATACCACCGCTCACGCGTATGTATGAGATTTATCAATTCGGCTATACGTGTATATAATCTTATTTATACTAGCCGTCGTCTCAAACTTATTTAATTTAATTCCTTATATAAATACTGATATGCCCAAGTGTGACTTCGGCTCAGAGACACCAACCTCAGTCGAGATTATGGCCGACACTAGACAAGTTTTGGGCAGGCGACATCGGCCCTCGGCCATGTCAAGGTCGGCCCAGGCCGACACCACCACAAACCTCTCCAAGGGTCAATTGCAATCCCGTACACCTGAGAATGGCAACCTCGGCCAGATTATGGCCAAGCACGCAAGAAGCCTTCTACCAAGGTCAACATCATCAATATATAAGTTAATGCTCCAAGCACACTTTAAAGTCCAACCTCGGCCCAGGCCGACCCCAACCCATTTTCTCGGCCGAACTTAAGCCGAGACCTTCATGGCTCATCTCGGATTGAACGGGTAACTAGACTTATCAACCTCGGTTTCTCCTAGGCCGAGGTCATGACCAAGCACGATAGCCGAGCACCAATTGACATGGATAAGGACACGTGGACACAAATTAGTTATAACAAATCATTCCCCACACGTGGGGAGAATATTTCATCATCATTCTCTACATGTGACAGTGACAGATGTCTTCTCCATATTGGCTAGATCAACACACACATGCTCATGGCATGCATGGGGGGCACATTACACCCCCCTGGGGACTATATATAGAGGTCATCCTCCACCTTGTAAAGGGGATCACCAAAATTAGCAACCCTAGCTGAAACTCAGTTCAAATACACAGTAGAGAGAGAAAGCTTGAGAGATTGTATCTATGGCCATTAGTGCCCTCACATATTGATACACATCATACACTTGCACAGTGGACGTAGACCTAATTGGCTGAACCACTTATATTCCGGTGTAAATCCTCTTCTCCTCATCTCCTTCTACTATGTGTGTATATACCCTATGATGCCATTGTTAACATTTAATTGAGCTCACAAACACCTTGAAGGGTGGTGTTGTTTCCAGCATCATCATTTTGGCGCCGTCTGTGGGAACGAGAAGCTATCTCTTCCTCTTCTTCAGCTTAAACTCACCGGAGACTCTGGTGGTGAACCAGACACCACCCCTCACGTGGAGCTGTTTCACCATTGAAGGAGGTCCTTTAAGGTATTAAGCTCACCTGATACTTAAGCTCTTCATTAAGTAACACACGACACCAGAGTTACCGCCGCCTCTTCCACCACCCGGAGGTGGGGGGCCTAGTTCCAGTCAGGCGCCGCCCTAGTCCGAAATGGCGGAGGTAGCTGGAGCCTTGAGGTCTTTGGCCGCAACACAACAACCTATGCAGAAGCAATTTGCACATCTCAGCCAAACTATGATGAGGCCACCTGGAGTCTCACCGGATATGATCACTCCGGTGACTGTTCAGCCTCATCCAGACGCTAGAGGACCACCCCAAGCGCCAATGAAGGACCAGTCTGCACCCCATCGAATAAGGTACGTTGCCGACCCTAGGCGCTTACACCTGGGGAGACAAGGAAACCCTTGACCGGAGGACAGGTATGACGATCTAGAGACAGAAGAGGTCCCAGAAGACTGCTGGGAGCCGTATGAGGTGTCGAATAATACTGTACGACCTCTTCAGCAAACCCGAGGTTGTGTCGGCCGACGAGGTGAAGAGGCCCAACATAGAGGGTCAGCTTTTGATCGATTGAGCAGAGGGTCAGCCTTTGAGAGGTTAGGCCCAGTGAAAGACCTAAGACAGAGGTTATCCAAGTCAAGAAGTGCTGTCGATTCTCAAAAAGGGGACAGACAAGGTCGGCCTGACCAAGGCCGACCCCGTGAAAGAAGGGGTAGAGAGCAGGAAGAGGCCAACAGCCGACGTGCTGCGGCAGGGGAACCCTCAGTCCATTCCTTAGAGGTGGCTGGGGACAACCTCGGCCAGGTCGATGGCAGAAGACCATGGAATGACTCTATCCAGCGCCTTGAGGAGAAGATAGGAGACCTCATCAAAAGTAGGGACCCATTACAAAGGGGTTACTCAGAGGGCTCACCGTTTGTGGCTAGGATAGTGAGCTTCCCAACTCCCGCTAAATTCAAACCTCCCGTGGTGTCTCCAAAGTATGATGGCAGCACCAACCCTGTACACCACATCGAGATGTATCAGTCGGCAGCGGACATCTACTCGATACCCGATGAGATGAAGTGTAAGGCCTTCTCTGGGACCTTAACAGGAGCAGCACACAGCTGGTTTACTTCTCTTCCGAAGAACTCAATCGAGAACTTCAAGGGCTTAACTGAATGATTCATCCACAACTTCTGCTTTGGGGTAAGACCTCAAAAGAAGACTACTCGCTTGTTGTCTGTCAAGCAGAGCAAGGACGAGAGCTTAAGGGACTACATATCCAGGTTCAATAAAGAGAAGCTGGAGGTCGAAGATTATGAAGAGAATATATCCATGACCGCCCTCATAGGGGGTCTGCAAAAAGGTAAACTTTTGTGGAAACTCGCGGAAGACCCTCCTAGGTCTATGGCGGAGCTCCTGGAAACCGCAGGAAAATTCATCAATGCAGAAGAGACAATGGCCGCCAAGTATGAAGATGAGAACCGTGGTAGTAGTGGGAAGTCCTAAAGAAGGAAAGATGGAAAGAAGAGGTCGGGCGATGACAAGTTCTCTCACTATACTCCTCTGACTGTGAGCTGTGAGAACATCCTCAATGAGATCAAGAATGACAGGACTCTGAGATGGCCAGAGAAACTGAAGGCCCCACCACATAAGAGGAACAAAAACCTATGGTGCGAGTTCCATCAGGACCATAGCCACGTCACAGACAGATGCTTCGCCTTGAAGGATGAGATTGAAAAGATGTTAAAATCTGGGAAGTTGAGGAAGTATGTGGACGGTAAGGCTCCCAAAGGGGGAAGAGATGACCCTAAGAAAAGGAGAAATGATGGATGCCGTGACAATGCCCCATCCAGAAGAGACAATGATTCAGAAGGTGATGATGAAGACGATCCGGATCTTTCGCCGAAAGATGACAACACCCCGGTGAAGAGGGTTGGTATGATCTCGTTTGGTGTTGACACCATATGCGGGGGATTTGCAGGAGGTGGCTCTGAAATAGCCGACAACAAGGCTCACGTGGTTGAGGCCAAGTCAGTGGCCAAGTTGGAAGTTGTAAACCTAACGTCTTTCGATACAGTGCAGAAGAGGAAGAAGGTAGACATGGACACCCTTGTAGTCGGGATCTCCAGACTCGACTTCAAAGGTATTTTATCCCCCCATGATGACCCTTCGGTAATAACAACAAGGGTGCATGGATGCGAGGTGCAGAGGATCCTCGTAGATGGGGGGAGCTCGCCAGACGTGATGTTTTGGCCTTGCTTCAAGAGCCTAGGTCTCAGCAGAGCAAGGCTGGTACCCTATCATCACCCCTTGATAGGCTTCAGTGGTGAAAAGGTCCACCCCTTGGGCATGTATGAGATGGACGTACGGATGGGTGATAAGTGGCCTAAGAGGTTAACCAGGAAGATAAAAATTTTCGTGATGGACGAAAATGTATTCTCAGCCTATAACCTCATCTAGGAAGAGTGGCTCTAAAAGAATTTGAAGCTATGCCGTCGACGGTCCATCAGATGCCAAAATTCCCGACTCCCTATGGGGTAGGGGAAGTGCAAGGTGACCAGACCATAGCTCGACAATGTTACTTCAACTCGGCTGAAGAGAGAGAGGCCCATAAGAGGGCAACCACCACTTATAGCATTGATATGCTTGACCCAACAGATGAGACAAAATTGAAGACGGGAGAGGCCGCGGAAGAGGTAGAATCCATCGTCCTCAATGAGGACGAGCCGGAAAAAACCATCCAGGTCGGCAAAGCCCTTAAGTCAGAAATCAAGGAAGAGCTGATAAACTTCCTCAGGAGGAGGCAAAGTGTCTTCGCATGGAGTCACGCAGACATGCCCGGCATCGACCCTGAGGTTATGAATCACAAGCTCAACGTGACCGAAGATGCCAGGCCTATCAAATAGAGACGAAGAGTCTACTCCAGGGAGAAGTATGACGTCATATGGGAAGAGGTCAAAAAACTAGAAGAGACCGAGTTTATAAGAGAAGTTACATACCCAGAATGGCTATCGAACGCAGTCATTGTGCCCAAGGCCAATGGAAAATGGAGAATGTGTGTTAATTTCACTGACCTGAACAAGTCTTGTCCAAAAGACAGCTATCCCTTACCTCGGATATATCAGATGGTGGATGCTATGGCAGGACATGAGCTCATGAGCTTCATGGACGCGTATTCAGGCAACAACCAGATCTTTATGAATGCCGAAGACTCAGAGAAGACAGCCTTCATTACCGACAAAGGGACGTACTGCTACAAGGTGATGCCCTTCGGTCTGAAAAATGCAGGGGCAACATACCAAAGTCTTGTTAATAAGATGTTTGTAGAGAAAATAGGTAAGACTATGGAGGTGTATGTAGACGATATGCTAGCAAAGAGCTTAAAAGCTTGCACTCATGTAGCAGACCTCGAGAAGACCTATGATATTATGGACTCATACAGAATGAAACTCAGCCCCGCAAAGTGTGTCTTCAGAGTAGGAGCTGGGAAGTTCCTGGGATTTATCGTCAACCAGAGAGGGATTGAAGTGAACCCTGAGAAAATCAAGGATTTGCTTGACATGAAGACGCCGAGGAGTATCAAAGATGTTCAAAGACTCACGGGGAGAGTGGCTGCACTCAATAGATTTATCTCTAGGGCAACGAACAAGTGTCTTCCATTCTTTAAAGTGCTTCGAAAGGCCTTCCAGTGGGACGAAGAGTGTGAAAAATCCTTCAACCAGCTCAAGTATTACTTGGGGTCTCCCTTATTGCTATCTCGGCCTGTTGCAGGAGAGAAATTGTATGTGTATCTAGCAGTCTCCGAATCAGCCATCAGTGCAGCCATAATTCGGGAAGATGATGGGATCCAAAGGCCTGTGTATTTCAACAGTAAGGCCCTTCAAGGGTCTGAACAAAATTATCCTCGTATGGAAAAGCCGGCTTATGCCCTGATACATGCTTCAAGGAATATGAAACCTTACTTCCAAGCCCACTCCATGGTAGTCCTCACCGACTCCCCACTAAGATAGGTCCTACATAAACCCAAAAAGTCCGAGAGATCGATGACCTGGGCCATTGAGTTGGGGGAGTATGATCTTACCTACCAACCTAGGACAGCCATCAAAGGGTAAGCCCTCGCCGACTTTGTTGCTGAGTTCACATGGGAAGAGGCCGAGGCAGAGAATGGAATAAAGGGTGTTGAAAAGATAAACTGTGGTGTCTTCCGAAATCAGGAAGAGACGGCACCAAATGTCTTCCGAGATCAGGAAGAGGTCGCATCCAGCAAGGTTAGGAGCAGAGTAGCGGAGAACGAGGAGGATCGGTACCTCTTCAAATAAGGAATCATGTCGGAAGGGGTCTTCTCATCGGATACAGACGTTTAGAGCCTCTTCGTTGATGGCCCTTCCTGCGATAGTGGAAGCGGTGCAGGGTTGATACTTTCAGCATCTGATGTTGCTAACGTCGATTACGCTTTGAGATTCAACTTTAAGGCCTCTAACAACGAGTCAGAATACGAAGCCATGATAGTCGGCCTCTCATTGGCAAAGACCCTAGGTGTAAAGCGACTCCTACTCCACAGCGACTCAAGGTTAGTTGTCAATCAAGTATTGGGAGTCTATGAGGCCAAAGATGAAAGGATGGTCAAGTATCTGAAGAGGGTGAGAATGATGTTAGAATATTTCGAAGAAATAAAACTGAAGAGAGTACCCCGACAAAGTAATAGCCATGCAGATGCATTTGCAAGGTTGGCCTCAGCGACGAAGACAGATGTCAGAAGGATAGTTCCGGTCGAGGTCTTAGGAAAAGCAACTATTGAGGAAGAAGAGGTATGTAACCCATGTCACAATCTGAATCTAGGAGAATCATGGATGGACCCCCTCGTCAGATATATTAGAGAGGGGGAGCTACCTGAATCCAAGTTAAAGAGGAAAAAATTGAGATATAAGGCTGCCACGTTCTCGATAGTAGGAGACGTCTTGTACAAGAAGGGATTTCTTTTGCCTCTCCTCAGATGTGTGCATCCCACAGAAGTTCCCCAGGTATTACAGGAAATTCATGAGGGTTCTTGCTCTAGTCACATAGGGGGAAGACCTTTGGCCAAGAGAATCATCACACAAGGATATTGGTGGCCAACCTTGTCTAAAGACGCTACAGCCTACGTGAAAAAATGTGATAAATGTCAAAGATTCGCCACTATTCCTCACCAACCTCATCAACCCATGACGTCAATCACCTCTCCATATCCATTTGCAGTATGGGGGATTGATTTAGTAGGACCCCTACCAAGAGCTGCCAACAGTTATCGATTCTTGATAGTTGCCATTGATTACTTCTCAAAGTGGGTAGAGGCAGAGCCGATGATAACGATCACTGAGCAGAAGACCTTCCAATTTATTTAGAGGAACATCATATGCAGATACGGCCTCCCAAACATTCTCATCTCAGACAATGGGACCCAGTTCAAGAACTCCTCTTTAGAAAAGTACTGCCTAAGAATTGGGATAAAGCAATTCTTCTCATCTCCTAGCCGACCTCAGGAAAACGGTCAGACCGAGGTCACGAATAGAATAATTCTCGATGGAATCAAGAAGAGGTTAGAAGATGCGAAGGAAATATGGACTGAAGAGGTCTACGCTGTGTTATGGGCCTACAGAACCACGGCAAGGACACCTACGGGAGAAACCCCATTCATGCTTGCACATGGCTCAGAGGTTGTCATACCAATAGAGGTGGGACTCCCAACTCATAGGGTTCAAACTTATGACCTCAATAAAAATGGGGAAGAGAGGAGGCTAGACCTAGATCTGATTGAAGAGAGAAGAGAAGACGCAGAAATCAGACAAGCTGCTTACCAGCAGAGGGCAGCGAAATTCTACAATCAGAAGGTGAAGTCAAGACCCATCGTAGTGGGAGACCTAGTGCTGAAAAAGACCTTACAGAGAGTAAGCAAGCTCCACCCAAACTGGCATGGTCCTTACAAAGTGATAGAAGATGTTGTGCCTGGAACTTACAGGCTAGAAAACCTAGAAGGGGAACCTTTCGCTAACCCATGGAATGCTGATCACCTAAAGAAGTATTACATATGATATCGCGAAGAGTTTTATGTAAATGTACCATATTATTCTGAAGAGGTTATTAATAAAAGATCAGTTCCCATGGCGGTTCCTACTTCATTGTGCACTTATGTCAGAGATTAACTATGAAGATAACATCTTAGGTGATGACCTCAGACCCTTATAACATCACTCAGTGGTGACAAGGTCTGAGGTCAGACATCATAATGGGATGACCTCAGACCCATAACATCATTAATTTGGTGAGATTAATTATGAGGATAACATCTTAGGTGATGACCTCAGACCCTTATAACATCACTCAGTGGTGACAAGGTCTGAGGTCAGACGTCATAATGGGATGACCTCAGACCCATAACATCATTAATTTGGTGAGATTAATTATGAGGATAACATCTTAGGTGATGACCTCAGACCCTTATAACATCACTCAGTGGTGACAAGGTCTGAGGTCAGACATCATTATGGGATGACCTCAAACCCATAACATCATTAATTTGGTGAAATTAATTATTTGGATAACATCTTAGTTAAGGACCTCAGGCCCTTATAACATCACTCAGTGGTGACAAGGTCTGAGGTCAGACATCATAATGGGATGACCTCAGACCCATAACATCATTAATTTGGTGAGATCAATTATGAGGATAACATCTTAGGTGATGACCTCAGACCCTTATAACATCACTCAGTGGTGACAAGGTCTGAGGTCAGACGTCATAATGGGATGACCTCAGACCCATAACATCATTAATTTGGTAAGATTAATTATGAGGATAACATCTTAGGTGATGACCTTAGACCCTTATAACATCACTCAGTGGTGACAAGGTCTGAGGTCAGACATCATTATGGTATGACCTCAGACCCATAACATCATTAATTTGGTGAAATTAATTGTTTGGATAACATCTTAGTTAAGGACCTCAGGCCCTTATAACATCGTTGTGGTGAAAAGGTCTGAGGTCAGACTACTAATTTGGTTTAAACAAACACCATTGCATAAGCTTCAGAGCCAAAATATCACACGACATGCATTCAACAAAGTAAAGATGCTCCTCCTCAGAGATCGATATATTCAGGGCTCATAAATATTCAGAGGTTACAAGATTCATAAAATAAGAAACATTTTCATTTTATGATTACAAATGTTCAGGGGTTACAAATAAGCTTCACAATTGAAATTCAAGGGTTTGAGGGGGGAATGCTGGTGTCTTCGGCCTGGTTAAGCTGGACAACAGTGGTCACCTCGACAATGTCATCATTGTGGTCTGCCCCTCCAACTTCTGTGACGTCCAACGTTACAGTCTCGGCAAGCGCGGTAACCTCCTCCTCAACCTCCTGAAGGGCCTGGGAAAGCTGAGGATTAGCAAAATCGAGGCCTATGAAATCAGAGGCTTTCAAAGTGCCAGCCTCCTTCTCCTTGGCAGCTGCCCACTTAGTAGTAGCTTTGATACCTCTCTCGAGGTATTCAAAGCTAAAGCTTATGAACTCATCAGAAGTTTTGTACTCAGCTATTATCCCCTCAGAGGCGTCATCGAGGGATACCTTCACCACCGAGTTGACCTTGTGCTGCAGAATATCGTCCTTGGCCTTCAGAGTCGCAACATGGTCCTTCTTGAGCTGAGAGGCCTCCTTCTCCAGCCCCTTCACCTTCTTCTCAGACTCACCCAGCTCAGACTTCAGGCAGTCAATTTCTGCGTTCAAAGTTCTTTGGACCTTCTCGGCCTCTTGACCCTTCTGGATGAGGGGCAACTTCCTCAGAGTCCAATTGGAGAGGTGATGCATAGCTGCTAGTCCCTGCAGATTTTGTGATCATGAATAAGTCGAAGACAAATCAGAGGTCACACTTGGAAATTACAGAGAAATATGAGGTTATACCTGAATAGATCTGTGGATGCCGAACTCAATCAGCAAGGGAGTATCTAGTGACCGGAAGAAACGCTTATCGGCCTCGATCATTGTAGAGTCGAAGGCATCCAAGGCCTGCAGACTGTGGTCGACGATGCTGTCAGTAATCTTCAATTGCTCTAAACGAGCCGACAAAGCGTCAGCTGAAGAGATTGGGATGGCAGAATCAGCATTCTTTTTCTTCTGCCTCTGATCCTCAGGGGCATGGTCGGTTGGAGCCCTCTTCTTCGTGGCTTAGGGCTTTGAGGCAGAGGGAGCTGAAGGAGGAGCATTAAGACCTGCCTTCTTTACGAGCCTCGTCAAGCTAGGCACAGCCATTTCCCAAACCTCGTCTGAGATATTCTCTGGGCACTCTGCAAAAATTAATACATCTGAGTTAGAGAATCAGATATGAATAAACTCAGAGGTTCAACTTGGAATAAAAATGCTTACCCAAATCGACAAGAGGACTTCCACCTATGCCGGTCTCAGAGAGGTAGTGGGGGGTCATCAAGTGTTCGAATTTTACGAGCAGACCGTGCATCCCCTGATCTTGAAGGTCTTTCACCTTCTGAAGATTCTGTAGGCTCAGACCAGGGTCATCCCTCGCAGACATTGTGACCTTACCCCATCTCAGGGGCATCCTCGGCTCTAGTATGGACGAGGGAACACATGGGACAAATTCCCATGGCCCAGAGGCGAAGAAGTATCGAGGCTTCCAGTTGTGGTTGAAAGTTTGAGTTATTTGAAGCATCTTTTTCTCAGGCTTCTGAGCTACAAAATGATAGTAGCTCGGATGATTTTTGGCAGAGGATGAACATAACAACCAACAAAGACCTGAACGGGGAGGTCTGAGTGGTGGACATCCCTCCACAAGACTATGGCCCCTATTATGACCCTCCAAGCGTTAGGGGACAGTTGGGAAGGGGCCAAATTAATGAAGGCAATGATGGACCTAATGATGGGATGAATGGGCAAACGAAACCCTAACTTGAACATCTGCTCGTATAAGCAGATCTCACCATCTCGTCCATTATAGGCCCTCTCTTCCCTCAGAGGTCTCCTAAGTTTTATGGAGGGACTGATGGAGTACAGATATCTGAGGCAAAGAAGGTCTACCTCAATAACGGTACTCTCAATCTCGGCCGCCTCAGAGACATCGACGTCACTTTCAACGTCATCTAGCTCAACGTCGGCCGGAGCAGACGTTGATAGGCTACTTGGGAACCTCTGAGCGAATTCGGCCCCGGTGATGGCCGACAGAGGAATGGCGTCAAGAATGGGTGGAATGGCCACACTCGGCTCGACAATCTCAACCTCTGAGGAAGAGGAAGAGGTACTCGAGTTATTATGGGACAAAGCCCGACTAGAGACCTCGGCCTGATCTTCCCGAGTTGTGAAGTCCATGGCCTCCTGGAAGGAATCCACAGACATGGGGTCTGAGGTGGAAGACTCAGACTCGGACATCAGTATTGGATCGGCAGGAACTTCTGTCTGGTTAAAAGGTTCCGAGGGATCAGGATATGTCACCTTCAGGGGTGGTGGAAATATGGGTCTAACAGGGAATTCTTGTGACCTACGAGCCTCCTCCTGTGCTCTCTCTATTTGCTTGATTTTTTTTCTAAAGTCTTCTCTCTGAGAGAAGGGAACTCCTCAAGAAGATGGTAGAGGGGTCTGAGCATCAGAGGCAGACACTACACTCTAAAGATCAAACGACAAACAAGATTGGCTAAGGAAATAAAGCTATTTAAAGATCAAACTACCCTAACCTAGCAAGAAGAGTTCGCCTGAAGCTATGGTGGTCTCATTGGAAAACTCAGAAATTCGTCGGAAAACACAAATAGAAAGGAAAAAGCAGAGAAAATGAAGACAAATGAAGGGAAGAAGATACCTGGGGATGAAACGATAAGGGAAGCGAAGAAAATGCGAGGAAATCACCACCAAGGATCTCTGAAACGAAATCGTGAAGAAAACGCCCCTTAGAGAGAAAAACTGTTGGAATGCAGTCGTGCCAAGAGAGAAAATAGAGGAAGGAGGGAAAAATGAGTGTTCAAAACCCTTAAATATACAGGCGCGATTCCCAAGGCCCATCATTGCCTTGGGAGCCCCAAAGGGCGGCTGACAACACACGCTTACCAAGCAAGCCACACTTCAACATTGGACAAGTGTCAAACGAACATTGGCTCATATTAGAAAGGCCTCGGAGATATGAAGATCCCACAGTCACCTGCTCTCACTGATAGGCAGGGTTTCGCCGCGGCGCGAGAGTCACCTACGCGCCGGTCGCTTTATATTCGGCTCACCTGAACTATACAAAAACTAAACTATGACTACACTCAACGGGTGAGTATAGCAGTAAGTCGGGTATCGAAAATCCACAGAGACAAGTTGCTAGAATTTAAGTGATTTAATAATCCGAAATAAAAGTGTAAAAGATGATTAGAAACTAAAAAGGAAAAGATGCATAAAAGGAAAAGATTAATCTAGGCGAGTGTATTTAAACTAGATTAACAAAGCGGTAAAACTATAGGTTGTGTCGAATATCCCTCACCCGAGTTAATTAGTATAAAATTGTTACATGGGTCGACGAGTTATTAAGAACGCATCTCGTTTCGACAGTTAATTAAATCAAGGGTTGTTACGCCCTAAATCATCATAAAAGCCTAATAAGATTTTGGCGTCAACAAATATCCCAAAAATTACGCGCGAAAGGTCGTAAGCACGGGACATACATGATATGCCCCGTCAAATCTCCTAGGCGTAATAACTAGGACAATGCACTCGAAACAGACCCGTAAACTCCATCACCAAAGCAAAGCAACGCGTCAACTCGAGTGAGTTCGATTCAAACACAACCTAATTTAAGTTACCTAGAAAGCATGTTAAAAACGCGATAAATGGAAAGCGGTAAATAAACGCAATAAAATTACACTACAAAGCAAGTAATCAAAGCATGTAAATAAAGCATGTAAACCTAAATTAGAAAGCTTGTAAATTAACTAGAAAGCAATAAATGAAGAAATACAAACTATATTAATGGAGAGGATGATGAATAGTCAACATTCAAGCCCAAAAGTGTGTCAATCCAAGAAGAAATGAAGAATAACTAAGCAAATCACCCAAACCCTAACTATTCTATCTTATAAAACTCTCTAAAAACGTTCCCCTCTATTTATTACATCAACATTGGCTTATATACTAAGTGGGAATTAAATTAGAAAAGAAAAGAGAAAAGAAATGCAAAATATCTGCTGAAAAACAGGGGGTCGATCGATCTACCATTTGGTCGATCGATCGATCATATAAGACGGGGAAAAAATGGGAAGGGTAGATCGATCTACCATTTGGTCGATCGATCGATCAAGCAGGGGCAGACTGCATTTTCCCCTGTTTTGGCTTGCATTTCTTCTCCGCTAAAATCGCCGTAACTTCTTCGTTCTGAATCGGAATCGTGCACCGTTTACGGCCACGCGAAGCTTGAGAGGAGGGCTACAACTTCCATGCATATGTTGGGCCAGGTGCCCAATCTATAAAATGACTAAAATGCCCTTCAACGTGCGATTGTGTAAGGGAATCGAGCGAAACGCGTCCGAACTTCATACTTAGTACCTAAATACCTACAAAAGCCCAATTATACCTCATATAGCATGTTAACAATATAAACCGAGGTTGTCTGGTTAACAGGCTTAAATATAGAGATTAAGGCACCCGAGGGGGCTAAAATGCGTAGGTTCGGAGGATGAAATACGCAATATTTGCGTATCATCACACCCCCTAACTTACACATTGCTAGTCCCTAGCAATGAAATAGGATGCAACAAGAACTACAAGCAAACCAAAAGCAGGATAAGTACAAAAATATGGTATAAATGAATAAGGCCACTTTCCCGGGCGATTAGATTGCATTTAGCATATGCAATAAGTCGTTAAACCCCTAGGTCACCCTAGTGGACGAGTGTAGTCTCATGAGGGTTTTCAGAGATGGTACCCACAAACATCACATGGTTTCCTCAAAATATTCCCAACCCAACATGTGACAAGCCCAATAATGGCGAAAAGGATTTCATACGCATTATTAGCAAAGTGAATTAATTCACACAAAAGTCCAAATCATTAACATTATAGAATGCACCTCATAGAATTGAAACCTTAAAATGTGGGAGGGGAGCGAGCACATGCAAATGTGATTTGGAGAAAAACTTATATAAATTGGATACTAAATAAAGCAAGCATATATTCAATCCTCACGAGCATTACACTCATCAAGTGAATTCACTCGAAACAGGGAGGTAACACACGGAACATGCGGGCATAAAGAGTAAATATAAATGGAAACTAGGCCACACACATGTCACAGATGAAGAACGCTATATATAAACTGAAAAACAGTAATCTCAATGAAAGGATACCGCACACTAAAAGAGGCGAAATGCATTTTCACAGATTATCACAACTATCATGACATTAACCAAAGATCACATAGCACTTTACTAGGGTTGTAATGTAGGTATGGCTAGGGTATGAAATGAAAGGAATGTATGTACGGATTCAAAGTGTTCGGGATGAAAACTTGGGATAATGGGAAAATGCGGACAATATCAAAATTAGAAAACAAGTTCCAAAAAGGCATTACATATATCATCGGGGAGAGTACTCAAAGCTTATTCGAACTATATACAACATTTACAACTTTCTCTTTCTTTTTCTTTTCTTCTTTTTCATGTTTTCTTTTGCTTTTTGCTTTCTCTTTTTCTTCACTTTTTCACTACTTTCTTTTCTTTACTTATCAAACTCTCATATGCCTAAATTGCAACCGGCATCATAACAACATCATTCAATCCCAAGTAACATTCCAAACAAAGGTATGGAAAGTGTATGTATGGGATAAAACTCCAATTTAGAGTTAGTTATGGTAATGGGGTTATGAAACGAAAGGCTAATATTTAGGCTCAAAAGGGTTAACGAGGGTAAACATATAAGGGTGAGGTCAAGGCTAATATGGGTGATATATCAAAGAGGGACTATGATCATTTCACAAAGTTTACGCAATTCTCGAGTCAAAACAATATATGAAAATCATACTCAAGTAACACATTTCAAGTATGAACTCAATTAATGAACGGCCAAATGAAAGAATAGTGAGATTACCAACGAATTCAACGTTTTCAATGAGAAAAGAATAGTGTATACACTCACAAACGAAGAAAGGTACAAAGCTTACTCGGTGTAAGTATATACAATGCAACAAAAGATTACCGAGTTATAAAAATCTTAAACCAAATCAATATAACAATAAAAGTGCATGTGCTCATGGGATTAAAGTTTAATTCATGAAGTTATTCATCATATCAATAATTGAGACTAAAGTTTAATAACTTCTAAAATCGAGAACATGCATCATTGGGTTGTCTATTGGATCGGGAAATTATTGAAATTTATCATCGGAAACAAAGGCCAAATGCCCAAAAAAGGAGAAAAAATAAAGAAAATCTTTTTGAAATTTTTGAATTTTTCTAAGAAAAGCATACTAAGTAACTAACATGTGAGCAAAAACATGGACTAAATAAAGAAATGGATATAATATCCCATACCCCCTAACTTAAAACTTGACATTGTCCTCAATGTTAATTAAGAACCAAGTCAAAGAGAGGAAAAGAGCGATATTACCCAAACGTGGAGCAATCCCCATAAGAACAAGTCCAAAGAATCTACAAAACAAGTTAGTACCGAGCATAGCAAAAACAAATAACAAAAAGTTAACTAATTACACTAGACTAAATTAAAAAGGAAAGAAAAAATAAAAAGCTAACTATATACAACATACTATTTAGACTTCACACTAACTGTACACTAGAAGTCTAAATAGCTGAGGGTCAACCATAAGAACGATTTGACTTTGGAGGATAACCGGTGTACCCTCACATACAAGCATGCCTTCCGAAAAATATGAATTCCGTTTTAACAACGGAAGGCATGTGTAAGGCGAAAGAAATGAACCATCGCCAATTAAAAGTTTTGGTGGGACGATGGGGGGTTTGGATTGAATGGGTGACAAAAACAAGTGGGGACCGAGAAAAGATGAATATCCTCCCAATGATTTTGAAGTTGGAATGGGAGGCGGCGCACACAAAGGCAAAGATGCGATCGTGGAGGGAGACTCGAGCAAGTAATCCTCATCGGCGATAGGGTTTAAAACAATAAAGTTCGAATCCGAATCATCAGGTACTTGTTCCGGTGGGGTAATAGAGAATGAAAATGGGGATGAAAGAAATTCAAACTCATGAGATGAATCATCATCGCATGAAGTTGGAATTTCAAAGGAAATCATTTCATTGCAAATAGATATTATGTCATTATCATCCTCACTTTAAATATCTATTACGCAATGGGCAAAGTCTAGAATGGCTTGTTCCAAAGTAGGCACAAGTACCTCATTTGGTTCAAAACATTCGTCGACCTCGAAAGTCTCGGAAGCAAAATCGTCGTCGGACTCAAATAATAAATCCAACTCATGTTCCCACGAACGATTTTCTTCCCGATAACGATTTTCAATTTTCTCATTTTCATACATACGCAAACCCTCACCAAAAGTCATAGGTCGAGGTGCGGATGCATGAAAATGGAAACTTTGAAAATTACCATCGGACTTAAACGAAAACTCATTATTATAGTAATTTTGAAAACTATTGCAATTCGTTTCAAAATTCCTATTATAAGGAGGTAAAGGCCCAAAATCATTGTCATCATCATCAAAATTCCAATAACCTAAGTTTTGACTTTCGTTATACTCGCCCAAAGTCATATTTGAATTTGTTTTACTTTGGAATGCTAAGTATTCACCGAAAGTCATAGGCCTAGAATTTTGAGAATTATAACAAGGATTACCGAAAGAATTGGAATAAGACATGCTTACCCCAAAAATGGCTCAAGTGGAGAATTCCACAAAATAGGTGCACGCGGGAAATTCGAGCGTTTCTAAGTGCTTAAATATGGAAGTCCTACAAAAAGTTAGAAAATAATACAAATAGAAAGAAAATACTATGAAATACTAAATCAAATAAAGTCTAAAACAAACTCATCCCCGGCAACGGCTTATATACCAATGGCTTATATACTAAATCAAATCACCCAAACCCTAACTATTTTATCTTCTAAAACTATCTAAAAGCGTCCCCCCCCCCCCTATTTATTACATCAACATTGGCTTATATACCAAGTGGGAATTAAATTAGAAAAGAAAAGAGAAAAGAAATGCAAAATATCTGCTGAAAAACAGGGGGTCGATCGATCTACCATTTGGTCGATCGATCGATCATATAAGACGGGGAAAAATGGGAAGGGTCGATCGATCTACCATTTGGTCGATCGATCGATCAAGCAGGGGCAGACTGCATTTTCCCCTGTTTTGGCTTGCATTTCTTCTCCGCTAAAATCGCCGTAACTTCTTCGTTCTGAATCGGAATCGCGCACCGTTTGCGGCCACGCGAAGCTTGAGAGGAGGGATACAACTTACATGCATATGTTGGGCCAGGTGCCCAATCTATAAAATGACTAAAATGCCCTTCAACGTGCGATTGTGTACGGGAATCGAGCAAAACGCGTCCGAACTTCATACTTAGTACCTAAATACCTACAAAAGCCCAATTATACCTCATATAGCATGTTAACAATATAAACCGAGGTTGTCTGGTTAACAGGCTTAAATATAGAGATTAAGGCACCCGAGGGGGCTAAAATGCGTAGGTTCGGAGGATGAAATACGCAATATTTGCGTATCATCACTCACATGTAACTAAGGGTTGGGGGGTAATTGATATGCCCCAAGTGTGACCTCGGCTCAGATACACCAACCTCGGCCGAGATTATGGCCGACACTGGACAAGTTTTGGGCACGTGACATCGGCCCTCGGCCATGTCAAGGTCGGCCTAGGCCGACACCACCACAAACCTCTCCGGTCAATTGCAATCCCGTACAACTGAGAATGGCAACCTCAGCCAGATTATGGCCGAGCACGCAAGAAGCCTTATACCAAGGTCAACATCATCAATATATCAGTTAATGCTCCAAGCACACTTTAAAGTTCAACCTCGGCCCAGGTCGACCCCAACCCATTTTCTCGGCTGAACTTAAGCCGAGACCTTCATGGCTCATCTCGGATTGAACGGGTAACTAAACTTATCAACCTCGGCTTCTCCTAGGCCGAGGTCATGACCAAGCACGATATTCGAGCACCGATTGACATGGATAAGGACACGTGGACACAAATTAGTTATAACAAATCATTCCCCACACGTGGGGAGAACATTTCATCATCATTCTCTACATGTGACAGTGACAGTGACAGATGTCTTCTCTATATTGGCTAGATCAACACACACATGCTCATGGCATGCATGGGGGGCACATTACACCCCCCTAGGGACTATATATAGAGGTCATCCTCCACCTTGTAAAGGGGATCCCCAAAATTAGCAACCCTAGTTGAAACTCAGTTCAAATACACAGTAGAGAGAGAAATCTTGAGAGATTGTATCTATGGCCATTAGTTCCCTCAGATATTGATACACATCATACACTTGCACAGTGGACGTAGGCCTAATTAGCTGAACCACTTATATTCCGGTGTAAATTCTCTTCTCCTCATATCCTTCTACTATGTGTGTATATACCCTATGATGCCATTGTTAACATTGAATTGAGCTCACAAACACCTTGAAGGGTGGTGTTGTTTCCAGCATCATCAAATACGATCCCTCACTTGAAGCTTATTCATCTGTTATCCCTATGATATGAATAGTCTTCCAATATTTAAATTAAGGTTATCATCCCAAAGTTTAATGTGTATAACAATCACTATACATTCCATCAATATCTGAAAGTACATCAACCCACGATACTTATCTCGATCATAGGTAATCTCCTAATTAATAATCTATAAGCCTCAAGCTCAATCCTAAATTCATTTCATGATCCCATCAAGTATGGGAATCTCCATTATAAATCACACCTAGTCATATAGTCACTCTCCCGACTAACATTAAAACGCAACCTATTCTAGTTGATAGTACGATTCCATCGTTCACAATTTCGCCTACGGTTCAATTGCTCTTATGAACCCTTAATCTTATTATATTACAATTTATTCCTTAAATTAAACCTTACTAAGGATGCGCTACCTCTACCTCTCCTTGGTCCCAAACCATATATTAAATAGAATCCTATCACTATAAGGATTTGGCACAAATATCGGCCTACACTTCCATGCCGTACTCTCACCACTCTTTCAAAGGGTCCTTAACCTTACGTCGTTACTAGGCTCACTTATGACCTCTAAATAGAACTCCCGTTCTCAATGAGATTCCCCACTATATCGATATGACCCTCTCCAATACATAAGTATCTAAGTCCCCCAAAATAGCTCGATACGTACCCGCGATCTCATCATGCGAGAAACTTCCAATAAATCTCCAAAACATATTTCTTACATCATATAATCATGTCCCAAATCAATAAACCCAACCAAAAAGGGTTAGAAATCATTCTAAAGAAAATTCACAAAACAGCCCTGTTTCCAAATCGATTCGGTCTCAAGGGCGAATCGATTCGCTCCAACTGCGAATCGATTTGGTCCAAAGGACCTGGGACTCTGTCTCAAGCCAAATCGATTCGCCTTGGGTCCGAATCAATTCGGTCATGTAGACCTACCACTTTTGTCTAAGCCGAATCGATTCGCTTATGGGGCGAATCGATTCGGTTCTGCAGAACTCTAAAGGTTTCTTCTTCTTCACAAAACCTACGAATTCTAAACCCTAAAATTATCACTTCTAACCCCTAAACCTTCATCATAACATGATTCTAAGCCAATAAATCAACCCAAATATGATCCCAACCATTTCTACTCCATCAAACCCATATGTATACATAAATTTTAAGATTTAACGTACAAAATCTTGGTTTTGATATTAATACCCAAAATCCAATTCTTTTATCCACAAATTATGAAATGAAATACACAAATGAAATATTTAGCAAGATCAAACACTTGCCTCGAAATTGTAGAGGTTGATTCGTCCCCGGGATCGCGTTTGGGCCGGAATTTCCAAGCTTTCTCTCCTCTCTCTCTTCCTTTCTTCTTCTTTCTCTTTTCCTTTCTTTTTCTCTCTTTCTTTTAAATGAGAAGGCTTATCCATAAGCCTCTTAAGCCTTTAAAACAATAAACCCAGTTTTAAATGTTAATACACACTTTAAATGACATGTTTACTCCAATTCGAGTCAAACTGAATATTTCGAAACCGAAATAAAATCCAATGACAGTCATTTTGACTATCTTGACCCATCCGGAATCAATGGTACACTCAGAATCATCATCCGGAATACTTTATAACGTCCTCAATTTCTGGACTTCAATTTCCAAATTTTAAAGTCATCCAATTTAAATAAACTTATTCTCCCAAAAATTTATTTTATCAGTCCCAAAATCATGAGGTGTTCCACTATGTGTGTTGGATAATTTGGGAGACCCAAAACAGATTTAGCCCCTCTCTCTCTCTAGCCTTGAGTGCTCTACCACCCTCAACCACCACAAACAACCCTACGCCACTATCCCACCACCTTGTGCCACCATATGTCACAAGTATTCCACAAAATTTAAGCCTTATACACTCATTTCCACCATTGTTGTGCTAGGCTACGAAGTTTGGAGATGTTGAGAGTTTTTAGAGAAGAAGAAAAAGAAAAGGAGGAAAGTATGGAGCTTGAAGGGAGTCTTGCTTGGATATTTCGTGGAGCATGCTTGTGGAGCTAGTCAACATCCTTGAGGCCACCTTAGGAGGTATGAGGTTGCAATCACCTTCTTCTTCATCCACCATTTTTGGAGCACCATTGGAGGTGGAAAAAACTCTATTCCTAAGTTTAGACTCTATTTTCCTAATATTTGGTCTTACATGTAGAGTTTTAGAGTATGAATGCATACATGATTTAAGAATAATATTTCTTATGATTTGTGAAATGGGTTTACAAAAGGTTTCAATGATTTTGAGAAAAATGGCATATTTCTAGAAAACTTGGTGTTTAAACATTTTTATGGAATAAAAATGTTGGGAATGTTTTATAAACAAATATTTTCAAAGTTTTCTTATAAAAATTGGGATTGTTGTATAAATAGACATCAACTCAAGTTTTGGAGAAATAAAAATGTCTTTTAGCTTAAAAAGCATGTTTATGCTAATATTATGAAGTTTCTAAAATAAATCATATATTATACCCATTTAATAGGATTTTTTGATTTAAAATCCATATTCTCATGTATATAAACTTGTAGTATTTTGATGATGAACATATAAACAAGTTTAATGTGGGTTCCAATGATTTTAAACGTATAATAAATAAAATAAAATAAAATAAAATCGCCTTTAATGTTTGTAAAAGGGGTGGAAAATGTGATAAATAGATATTTAATACAACGTGTTAAAAAAAGAGAGAAATGGCATTTTCTTGTGAAGTAGTCTCCAAAGGGCAAAAGAATGGAGTTTCTTGATAAGGAAAGTAAAGAAATTTTCAACTTGAAATGTATGTTACTCCAAAGTATTTAATAAGTGTTAAGGATTTAAAAATGTTTAAGAAGTTATATGAGTAGTTTAATAATATTTTTAGGAAATAACACTTGTGAAAATGGAGAAAATGACAAGTTTGAAAATAAATGGGTAAAATGATAATTTTTCGTAAAGTGAAACTTTTTTTAAGGAATAAAAATATTAGGAAAGGTGTTACATAAAAATGGTCCTAAATGAAAGTGATTGGGGGAATAAAATTAATCCAAGTCTATAAAGGAAGAAACTATTATTTTAAATTGTAACACGAGTTGGGGTAAAACCTCGAATTTTTGCTTCAGCCGGTAAAAGATAGTGGAATAATGTGGACACTTGAAAAATATTAAAACACAATAATATGGACTCGGATGATACCGGAATAATTAAGAAGGGCCTGGAGCCTAGGGTGAA
The DNA here is from genome assembly GCA_949130495.1 of Sambucus nigra. Lineage (NCBI taxonomy): Eukaryota > Viridiplantae > Streptophyta > Magnoliopsida > Dipsacales > Adoxaceae > Sambucus > Sambucus nigra. The sequence goes on from OX422218.1 coordinate 203,133,263, forward strand.
AGAACCAAAATCACTAGCCAGAGCATATGGTAGCATAGCCGATGGTGTGGAGCCCGTTAAAGCATTCGAACATTGAAAGATTCTGAGAAAAAGATAATGAAAATGGAGCATGTCAAGAAATGGATTGTGCGATGAATACGTGAAAAGACAACCTAACTTGAATGAATTAATAAATATTTCGATAAAGGATAAAGTGGACAAGTAAATGTGAAAATTGATTAATGTCCATAAAGTAAAGAAAAGCAAAGTGAAGTGACTAAATGGGTAGTTAAGCAACCTAAAGAGGTTCAACCCATAATTAACAAAAGAGTGTATTTATGAAGGTTTTTAAAGAAAATAAGTATTTTGTAATACAGTACTTGCGTGTGTTGAAGGGTGATTTCCAATTAAAATACTAAGGTAAATTTAGTATAAGTAACAAGAAATTTTCGGTAAAGGAAATGATTTTTCTAAAACAAGGGTTATTATTTTAAATATTTAACCGAGTGTATTAAATCAAGAAATTAATGTCAAGTCAAGTAAAAAGGAAGTGCTTTATAAGACTTAGGTGGATTAATCGGGATAAGTAACGTTTTTGGAATAAAAACAATTTCATGCATTAAAGGATATATATGTGTACATCTATAAGCTTATATATGTACAAGCTTATAGGAAATTTAGTATTAGGCCAAAATTTGTGTACATCTATAAGCTTATAGAAGAATTAGGCCAAATGAACTTATAGAGGTTTATGAATGTCGATAGCAATCACAAATTTAATATTAGGCCAAAATTTGTGACTCCTCATAGCAATTATAATTTTGTGACTGCTCATAAAAGTCATAACTTAGGCCTACTGATAAATTTGTGACTACTTATAACAGTTTTAAATTTGTGACTCACAAATTAATTATATAGCAACATTTGTGACTCTCATTAGTAGTGACAAACTAATTTACTCAATTTTTTTATTACCCATTGATTTTATCACTCCTAATGGGATTTAAAATAATTTTTGACTACTCCCGGGAGTGATAAGTTTGTCACCTCCATTAGTAGTCACAAAAAAAGCAGTCACAAAATTAGCATTTTGGTGTAGTGAAGGTTTCATGCACGTAGATATAATGTTCTAAAGTTACTTATATATTCCATTGTTGTATTTTTTTCACCGGGAATTCAGCTCATTTCCTCATCTTTATTACGACAGGTTGGGTGCGGTTCCGTATTTTGAGAGCGTCGTATAGTTAAGTATTCTTTTTATTTTACGTTAATAGCTCTATATGCTTGAATTCTGGTGACGCTTCCCATAGGTTCCCCACATGGCTTGATTTAAATGAAAATCGCATGCTAAATAAGTGAAATGTTAATTAAATAAAATTGGACTAATAATATTATGTAGGTTATTTCATTGCACTTCACACCTAACGCACGGATCGGACCAGATTGACCACGAGTAGCGCTGTGTTTCGGTCGGATCGGATCGGAAAATGACCTTTCGAAAAAAAAATCCAATTTTTTCGGAAAATCAAAAGAGTTTCCGAATACTAGAAAAATCGAAAAATCGAAAAAATTCGAAAATTCAAAAAATATACTAAAAATTCAGAAATTTTGGAAATTCCAAATTTTCAAAAAAAATAATATCGGATTTTCGATTACTCGAAATTCTCATTTTAAAGAAATCGAAAAAAATATTTAACCCAACATGTAAATATGTAAGGATTTAATTATTTTTTTCATTTGTGTAGAGGATAGAGGGATATTCTCCTTTTATAGAGGACTTTTTTGGGTATCTCTTCCTCTCCTAGCCGATGTGGGACACATGAGAATGTTTAAAAAATTAGAAAATTTGGAAATCGAAAATAATTCGGAAAAATCGGATCGCCATAGTTTCGAAAAAATCGGATCGAAAAAATCGGAAAATCAAAAATTCATAATTATTTCCAATTTTCGATCCGATTTTTTTCGAAAAAATCGGAAATCGGAAAATCGAAAATCGAAAACCTTATATACGTTCCAAAATTGAAAAATATCGGATTGAATATCGAAAAAATCGAAATGTTCGGAAAAAAAACACAGCCCTAATCACGAGTCACCCATAAATCCGGGTAAGGGCGTTACAAGAAAAGTGGGATGTAAGTTGTGGGAAAGAGTGTTTAAAGGGAAATTCAAAAAAATAAACGACACATGGCCATGGAACCATGGCTTTGCCAAAAAATAGAGAACGGTAAGAGGAGATGGTTCAAAATCTCAACCCAGTCAACTAGTTAATGGTCGGTTGACTCGGTATCGCAGCCTGTCGATCCAAATATAAGACACGAGTCGATTATATTGCAAGATTGAGAAAGATCAACCAATATTGTTGATATATCAGCATTAGCGGGTTAAATCGGTAGAATATCGGCTAATGTTGTCAACAGATGAAGAATATCGACCTATGTATGAAAATATATATCTCGTTGAGCTCTTGTATTTAACCTTATAGCTTCTTGTTGTTTAGGGTTTGCTATTATGGTTGGAAATGAAACTATGGATAGAATTGTATTTTTTTCTACTAAGGCTAGGAAAGAGACGAAAAGTCTAACTTGACCCTTCTTTTTCTTCTGGAAAGTGGAGTTCAGCTTGACTTAGTGGAATATGGTCTTAGTAAAGCAAAAAATCAGTTATATTTGACAATTATTTTCATTATAAAAAACTGATAATTTTTATTTTATTATTATTATTATTATTATTATTATTATTATTATTATTATTATTATTATTATTATTATTATTATTATACTTTTATAAAAAAATTAGTAGATTTTTTAATATTATAGAAAACATTTGTTTATTGTGTTTGCTCTTGTAATAAAATATTATTTTAAGTTTCTTATAAAAATAATAGTAATTGTTATTGCACTTATTGTAAAATATGATTTTTAGTTTCTTATAAAATAATAGTATTTTTTTTTCATTTGTCGTATAAAAATTATTTTCATATAAAAAATTAGTAATAGTTTTCGCCGTTGTTATAAAAATAATATATTTAGTTATTTTTATGTGAAAATTACAGAAAACGGACACGGATAGTACTAGTATCCGACACGGATAATCCATATCCAATGCGAAGTATCCATTTTACCGGATATCTGCATCCGTCAAATATATGTTTAAAATATTATTAATAATATATATATATATATATATGTAACTTAACAACTCACAGTCACCCCCCCTACCACACAACATAACCTAATCCCAAACCCCAATTCTTATCTTCTCTCTATCTATCTATCTACAAACTGTTGCAGGCCAACTGCTACAGACTACAACACCTCCACTGTAAGGTCTGTCCCTTCCCTCTTCGGCTCGTCCCTACCTCTTCGGCGCCGTCCCTTCCCTCTCTCTACAAACCCTGCATAGTCCATTTCATTTGCTCCGGCCGCACAGCAAGATCCAAGATTCGACGACAGAAGTTAAAAGGTTTCAAATATCAAGATCCGGTACGGACCATTTTTTGTCTTCCATATACGCAGCCTATCAGGTATGTTTTCAAACATTGTTAGTGGCTATTTTCCCTTTCAAACATCAATGTTATTGTATATATGTGATGTAAAATCTGTTTTAATACAGTCACATGTCAAGCTCTCCTTATTGTATAATTTTTTTTTTCATGTTTAACCACACGGGTATTTACACTATATAACCTAATCCCCACCCATCACTACTATTGTATCATTTTGATGTAAAATCTATTTTAATATATCGTTTACATTAGTTTTATCTGCTATGTTGCTATCTGTTTTAATTTTGATGTAAAATCTATTTTAATATAATTTTGATGTATAATTTCCCTTTTCAAACATCACTGCTATGGTATAATTTTGATGTAAAATCTATTTTAATATAATAATCAGTTTTTAAAAAAATGTTGTTTTATAATTGTTGTTTTTAATTTAAAAAAATGTGTTGTTTTTGTGAGTATGGACCGAATAGGACCGAGACCGAACACGGACCGTTTGAAAATCGAATAGGACCAAGACCGATTATTCCGGTCCGATCTCAATCCATAATTTTATAGGACCCATTAATGCGGTCCGGTCCCAAAAATACCTCAAAACCAGAGCGAGCCGAACCGCGAACACCCCTAGGCTAAACAATGTATTTACGATTAATATCCGAATCCGAAGTATCCGTGCAGATACGAATATGGATAGTTGTTTTAACTATTCGAACGAATACAGATAGTGCATCCAGATAGTGAATACGAATACAAAAAACATTGTATCCGATCCGTTTCCGTCCGTTTACCACCCCTATACAAAGCTATGCATGTAATAATTTTTTTGTTCAAAATAAATGTAAATTGTTTTGTACAAAAGAAAATTGATTAGAACTAAAAAAATTACATTTCTTGTACATTTTTATATGAATGAAAAAAAGGGATTTCTTCAAAATTAATGATACGACTTTCTTGAAAATTTGTGGGTACATTTTTAATAATTTAATATAATTTCATAAAAAGTTAGTAGTATTCCATTAAAACATATATAAATTTCTTAAACTATTTTGTACAAAATAATTGAATGTCTAGCGTTTAAACATTTCTTGCAACTTCTTTATGAAGTCATAAGTTCGGAATGGATTTGAAGTTATCTAATCAGTTTGCATTACTAATCGTATTTTTTAAATTTATATTTTGGACTATAAACAGTTTATCTTTGCATATCGCGCAATATTGAAAATCATGTGCTCAATCCAGGAGTCGAGCCCAAGACTTTGAACCATAGTAACCGAAATGTCTCGACATAAAAATAAACAATGTGCATAGGCAAACATTTCATCAAAAAACTAGGACTGAGAAGAAAGGACATTACTTGTATCTTGTTCTGTATTTAATTTTGAAGACTGAATAAATTAATCTTAATCCCCTTTATAATTATTGTAATTTATATTGTTGCCCAACAACAGGTCATGGGCAAAATGGCTCATCTCCACCCAAATATTTGATCCGTTAGATTAGTTTATTTGATTAGTTTGGGGGAAACTGAGTAGAGTTTAACAACCATTTTAAAACAATAAAGAAAATGAGCTCTTTTTTAAAAGAAAAATGAAAAGTAGCACCGAAATTGTGCACAAAACCGGTGCACAATTCAGGAGTAAGTAGCATTGCTCTTTTTAAAAAAGACATCACCAGAAACCCAAACGAGTTTCTTAACCATGAAATATCATAAGCTAAAATGTGCAACGAAATGTAAAGGGATGAAAAATGACGCTTGAACAATGAACATGCACATCTCAAACAAAAAGCAGAAAATGGTCCTTCCTACTAAAGTATTCAAGCTCTGAATCTCAAGTGTCATTTTTAGTGTCTTGAGCAAAAAGATGGAACACTTGGTACTTAACAAAAACCTATAGCCAATACAAACGTCAAGCAACTCACCCCAGATGAAAAAAGCAAACAAAACACAGACATCAGATAACTTTGGAATGTGTACTCCTAAACAATAGCATTGGCAGCACTAGCTATCCTTGGCCACAGATCAGCACATTCTTTCCCGATTGGCCCAGTTATGGCGGATCCTACAAACAAAAGCAGGAAGATAACAAAGGATGGGAAAGAAAACAATTGATTAGTACTGAATTACAAGTCGGTGATAATTGCCAATCCAAACCTCGCAACTAAATTATAAGTAAAAGGAAATCCATGGTTATGGTCCATGGAGAAAATATCTACAGTCCTTGTTATTTTTAAGCCAACCGAGACTTAAATTGTGTTTAGAATTAATGTAATGTGAAGAAGGTGAAATGCAGCCCATGCTTAAAACAAAGTTAGCAAGTGAGAAAATGATTTGGGTAAAAGAATTATACAGTTAAGTAATGCCACATAGGAAACATAAACATTAAACACAAAATCTTTGATTCCACCTATGGAAAAGTTAAGGTGTAGCTGACATTGGTATTGAAGACTAACTTTTTTAGGAAAAAGTATTTTTTTTTTTTTGTTAATTACACATCCACAGCAAAAAAAAATATACATTTGGCTCTTACCATAAAAGTGTGGTTATCATTCTATTACAGGGTATATCAAAATCAAAATCAAAACATACCTTTCATTTCTCCCTTGGGATTCACAATGACACCAGCATTATCTGCAGAACGAAAAGAATGATTCAAATACACCTATATAATTTAACAAATACAAACCAAAAATCTCCAGCTACAGACTTTAAATAGCATATATAGATGGATAACACAGTGCAAAGAAATTGAAGTGGACATTTTCTTAATGGAAACTGATATCCTGTTATAAGAGAAACCAACATGCACAAACCGGGTTATAGAGAAGATTTATTCAGTTGGATACAGAATATATCATAGGTTCCATAAAACAAGAAACATTATTCCAACTTAAAATTTTCTGCAAATTGTTAAGACCAACACAACTGCAGTTGGCATGGACAATAAATTTCAGACCTAATAAGACATTTTCCAAAATATTACTCAGTTCATTGTTTTTACTGCTTTATCAACTAACTTCTAAAGCACTGTTTTGTTTATTGACTTGGAGAAGCAAACCACCTCTTCTGGGGATCATAAATGCATTTGAGCATTTATGCCTATGAGATGGCGACATAATACAGTTTTGTAAATAATTACTTATGATAAAATGGTCAAATTACCTATTTTTAGCATTGAGAGACTAAAAAGCAAACTGTGGATAATAGTAGCTAAATACAATCATTAGGCACTTGGTCTTTGTTGATTTAGCAATATTAGTTCTTGGCATCAAAGTTAACAATAGTTTGATGAAATGAAATACAATAATCATAATGTAAAATATACCAGCAGACAGGTAACACAATGACATAAAAGAACATCGTGCTGTTAAAAACTGGTTACACATTTAATCTATGCTCCCTGATACAAATGACCACTCGCTAGCAAAATGGCCACTTTGACATTAGAAAGAAGCAACCAAGTTATAAGAAAAAAGAAAAAATGAGGAGGGAATAAGAAAGATTACCTTCGAAGTACATGAAGACACCGTCCTTTCGGCGCCAAGGCTTGCGCTGGCGGACAATGACAGCAGGCATGACCTTCTTCCTGAGATCTGGTTTTCCTTTCTTGACAGTGGCCATCACCATATCGCCAACACAAGCGGAGGGCAAACGGTTGAGTCTACCCTTGATTCCCTTGACTGAAATGATGTAGAGATTCTTAGCACCGGTGTTGTCGGCGCAATTGACAGTAGCGGCCACTGGTAGACCCAGGGACATTCGAAACTTGTTCCCCGCGGAACCTCCGCGACCTAAACAGAACAAATTATTAGACAACGAAGAGATCAAAGATAATTAGGATTCAACATACGTATCATAAACCCTAGAGATGAGATCATACCTCGCTTCGACATTGTGAACCAGCTTTCTTTTCTCAACAAGGACTAGGAGAGGTATGGGGGAGGCCAGAGGGGTTCTTATATGGAGTCGGATTTTGTTCTGAGCTAGGGTTTTGAGGAACTTGGAGTGTTTGGCAATCCCGCGAATGATATACTTCGAGGGGTTTGTTCTATTTCGATACCATACGACGACGTTTCATCTCTGTTGCTTAAGAATAAGAATCCCACTCTTCTCATTAATTTTGGGCATTCTTACACTTTAGGACCTCGACAATGGGTTCCTTGGCTATGCGATAAGATCCAAAACCCCCATTTTTGGGCATTGTTATTTTTTACTTTTTAAGTGTATTTTCTACACTCACTACTATACCCATTGTGCACACACATGCATCTCGTAATAATAATTAGTGTCGATTTAATATTTTATTAACATATTTCAGCGAATAAAATAAGGGGCATATACAAAATAGTCCTTAGAACAATTTTTAATGCGCATTCAACTCAAGCATTTTTATTTTGCACCAAAAAGTCTTTCATCATGTCAAAAAGTCATGTCGCTGGCGCGAACCTTTAAAGATAAGAAAATAAGGAACTTTTTTGTACAAAATAAAAGGTTTGGACTAAGTGTGTATTAAAAAATGTTTGAGGGACTTTTGGTATTTGATTCATGAAATAATAAGAAAAAGTTTTTTAGAACTCAACAATATTTTTAATTGCAATTATGCTAAGATGACACCAAAAAATTATAATCAAATATAAATAGGAATTTGGAACGTAACGAAGGTAAAATCGTCTCATGTATCCAGCGCTGGCAATTTTTGACCCGATAACCCGTTTACGGTAATAACCCGAACATGACCCGATTAGCTTGTATAGATTTAAGAGTATCCAAAACGTATACTAAAATAAAAATCAACACGACCCGAAAATGAAATGACTAACCTGAATTGCCACCCCTACATGTATCTCATCCTTTTAATATTTGATTGTTAGTTATCAAAGTTTTTCAAAATACTTGTACAATAAAATATCTAATTGCCCTTTTTCTCATCTAATTTTCGTCATCTGATTTAAAAAAAATAACTATTTTAAGGTGCACAAATATATGTTTTTATTGTACTTGAAGTGCAAAACCCCCTTGCTTATAATATTGGATTTGGACGGAACACTATGCTTATTAGTTTCAACCTCCCCCCTCCCTATTAGTTTTATCTCCTAAAAAATTCACCTTCTACATGATACAATGAGTTGTAAGTATTAAAATTGTAATTTCACAATGTGTGGATTATAATTATTCAAATGCATGAATAACTAATATGATAGCATTTAATTTATAATCAGTTGTGTGAGACTATCTATATATTTTATAATATTGGACTTGAAGAACAATATGCTCACTCGAAGATTTTAATTAGGTTGTGGCGTATGATCTTCATTATATAAACGGGACTCCCTTGTTGATAAAAATTGAACAAATTCGACACAAAGCTTTGTTAACTTGGAACGTTTAATTTAAGTATTTTGATAATTTCTTATCATAGATATTTTAGGGTAACTAATTTAATCATTGGTTTTGCTTCATTTTTACTTTTTTTTAAATTTAAGCAACTTAACAAATAACTTCATTCTTTTATTGTTTAGATCTTTGATGTGGTATATATTTTAAAATCTTAGATTATATATAAATGGAAAAAAGAAAGTCTATATACATAAGTTTGGAGACTTTTGACTTTATGTTCGGGGCTAAGGACATCAACCTACATACGAGGGACATAAAATTAATAAAAAGAAACACTTTCTCAAGCATATATACTTATATAGTAAAAAAAATGATTAAAATGATATGAATATAACATAGATAATCATTAAAGATGGCAGGCGATAAATAAAAAGTTGTAACTACAAACAGATGGATTACATCAGAAAAATAAGAATAAGTTGAAATGGATGAGTGTTGCATTGCAAGATACTACGAGAAGTCGACCCCATTGTTGCATAGTCTCAGAGCACTACACCAAAATAGTCAAATTGTCACCTTTCAGCCGGCCACCCTTATCACGATCATTGACCGTGACAACAAACACGCGTTTTGTGTCACCGTCATTGACCGTGACAAGAACGAGACAAAGTATTGTCACGGTCAAGGACCTTGACACGACCGTGACAATGTCTTCAGTAAAAAAAGCCCTAGACTTTTTTTATTCCCACCGTTTTTTTGTTTTCCCTATCTCTCTCTCTCTCTAAGCGATTTCAACTCTCTCTCTCTCTCTAAAGTATGTTTTTTTCCTCTCTTTCTCTTTCATTTCTATATGCGTGTGTATATGTATGTGTATGTGTATATATGTGTGGTGGTGTGAGTGGGGGTGGGGTGCGCTGTGTGTGTACGTGTGTGTGTGTGTGTGTGTGCAGGTGTGGTAGGGGAGGGTGAGGGGGACAGGGGGTGTGGTGGGGGGAGGGGAGAGGGGGAGGGGTGGTGGGGGTGGGTGGGTGGGGTGTGTGTGGGTGTGCAGGTGTGTGCGTGTGTGTGTGGCGGGGGCAGGGGGTGGGGTGGCCAATCTTAACAAGTGTATAGCTTTATTTAATAAATTGTATATCTTTAATTGTAATTTTAATTGTATAGGTTTAAATGAAAGTAAATTAATAATTAGTGCCCATTTCATATGAAAGTAGGATTGCCCCTCATTGTAAATTAGTAAATTAATAATTGTATACTTTAATTGTTAGTTTAATTGATGAAATGAATTAATTGAGTAGATGAATTAGAAGGAGTACGGGATACACATTTGTTGTTGACATTGATGTTGGATTATTTTGTTTAGTGAACGTTTGGTTGGTTAGTTTTAAAAGTGGCATGATCATTAGATTATTGTCCATATGGGGGTGGTATTTTACTTTTTTTGAAAATTACTTTGAATATCGAACAATATATATATAGTATGAGTGTGTGTGTGTGCAGGTGCGTGCGTGTGTGTGTGGCGGGGGGAGGGGGAAGGGGTTGGGGGGGGGGGGGGAATCTTAACAATTGTATAACTTTAATTAATAAATTGTATAGCTTTAATTGTAATTTTAATTGTATAGTTTTAGTTGAAAGTAAATTAATAATTAGTGTCCATTTCATATGAAAGTAGGATTGCTCCTCATTGTAAATTAGTAAATTAATAATTGTATACTTTAATTGTTAGTTTAATTGATGAAATGAATTGATTGAGTAGATGAATTAGAAGGAGTACGAGATACACATTTGTTGTTGACATTGATGTTGGATTATTTTGTTTAGTAAATATTGGGTTGGTTAGTTTTAAAAGTGGCATGACCACTGGATTATTGTCCATATGGGGGTGGAATTTTTTAACTTTTTTAAAAATTACTTTGTATATCGAACAATATATATATATATATATATATATATATATATATATATATATATATATATATATATATATATAGTATGAGTGTGTGTGTGTGTGTGTGTTCAGGTGTGTGCATGCGTGTGTGGCGGGGGGAGGGGGCAGGGGTGGAGTGGTTGGAGGGGGTGGGTGGGGGCGTGGGTGGGTGGGTGGTGGGGCAATCTTAACAATTGTATAGCTTTAATTGTAATTTTAATTGTATAGTTTTAGATGAAAGTAAATTAATAATTGGTGCCCATTTCATATGAAAGTAGGATTGTCCCTCATTGTAAATTAGTAAATTAATAATTGTATACTTTAATTGTTTGTTTAATTGATGAAATGAATTAATTGAATAGTTGAATTAGAAGGAGTACGAGATACACATTTGTTGTTGACATTGCTGTTGGATTATTTTGTTTAGTGAATGTTTGGTTGGTTAGTTTTAAAAGTGGCATGATCACTAGATTATTGTCCATATGGGGGTGGAATTTTTCAACTTTTTTTTAAAATTACTTTGTATATCGAACAATTTATATATATATATATATATATATATATATATATATATATATATATATATATATATATATATATATATATATATAGTATGAGTGTGTGTGTGTATGCAGGTGTGTGCGGCGGGGGGAGGGGGTAGGGGGTGGGTGTGGGCGTGTGGTGTGTGTGTGTGTGTGTGTGTGTGGTTGGGCAATCTTAACAATTGTATAGCTTTAATTAATAAATATGAAAGTAGGATTGCCCCTCATTGTAAATTAGTAAAATTAATAATTGTATACTTTAATTGTTAGTTTAATTGATGAAATGAATTAATTGAGTAAAGATGAATTAGAAGGAGTACGGGATACACATTTGTTGTTGACATTGTTGTTGGATTATTTTATTTAGTAAATGTTGGGTTGGTTAGTTTTAAAAGTGGCATGACCACTAGATTATTGTCCATATGGGGGTGGGATTTTTCAATTTTTTTTTAAAATTACTTTGTATATCGAACAATATATATATAGTATGTGTGTGTGTGTGTGTGTGTGTGTGCAAGTGTGTGCGTGTGTGTGTGGCGGGGGGAGGGGGCAGGGGGTGGTGGGGGTGGGGTGGTGGTGTGTCTGTGTGTGGTGGGATAATCTTAACAATTGTATAGCTTTAATTGTAATTTTAATTGTATAGTTTTAGATGAAAGTAAATTAACAATTAGTGCCCATTTCATATGAAAGTAGGATTGCCGCTCATTGTAAATTAGTAAATTAATAATTGTATACTTTAATTGTTAGTTTAATTGATGAAATGAATTAATTAAGTAGATGGATTAGAAGGAGTACGGGATACACATTTGTTGTTGACATTGCTATTGAATTATTTTGTTTAGTAAATGTTGGGTTGGTTAGTTTTAAAAGTGGCATGACCACTGGATTATTGTCCATACGGGGGTTGGATTTTTTAACTTTTTTTGAAAACTACTTTGTATATCGAACAATATATATATAGTATGAGTGTGTGTGTGTGTGTGTGTGTGTGTGCAGGTGTGTGTGGCGGGGGGAGGGGGCAGGGTGTGTGGTGGGGGTGTGTGTGTGTGTGTGGTGGGGCAATCTTAACAATTGTATTACTTTAATTAATAAATTGTATAGCTTTAATTGTAATTTTAATTGTATAGTTTTAGATTAAAGTAAATTAATAATTAGTGCCCATTTCATATGAAAGTAGGATTGTCCCTCATTGTAAATTAGTAAATTAATAATTGTATACTTTAATTGTTAGTTTAATTGATGAAATAAATTAATTGAGTAGATGAATTAGATTGAGTACGGGATACACATTTGTTGTTGACATTGTTGTTGGATTATTTTGTTTAGTGAATGTTGGGTTGGTTAGTTTTAAAAGTGGCATGATCACTGGATTATTGTCCATATGGGGGTGAAATTTTTCAACTTTTTTTGAAAATTACTTTGTATATCGAACAATATATATTTAGTATGATAATTAAATGAAACATACTTGAAATATATAGTGTGAAATATATAGGGTACGTGTGCGTGTGTGTGGTGGGGGAGGGGGTGTATGAAAGTAAATTAATAATTATTGCTCATTTTTATTTGTAGTAATTGTACATATTTGCTTGTCTTCTTCTAATTTTTCTTTATCTGTACTAATAACATTTTTTTACTGCAAATGTCTCCTTCAGGTATTAAGGCGAGGATGATGATGTTGGTTATGATGATGTCGTCTGGGCTCGGTGGTAGTGGAGTCGACGAGGTCTCCTCGGCCCCTAGGCTCCCCAAATATGGCAAATTTGGGATTAGCATCGAGAACAAGTCAGAGCTATTAGCGAGATCCCTCGAGCTGCTAAAGACGGTCATTGTCCCGAGGTTTATGAGTTGGAAGGAGGTGCCATATGAGCTCAAGTTAGCTGTTTGGCGCGGCACTACAGGTAATATATTTATATTTATATGAATATTTCAATTTTAATTTCGATTTCGATTTCAATTTTATTTTATATTTATATTTATATTTATTCGCAACTAACATTGTATTTGTTGGACAGGAACAATTCAACTTGGATCCAAAGCTACGCGATTCCGTCTTGGAGCAGTTGAGGGAGCAACACAAGACGTGGAAGAAAAATATGCGAACACGGTACTTTGGGAAAACACGAGAGTCCATTATCTAATGGAGTGAATTCGTCTCGTTGAAGGAGCCGATCTCATTGGCACAATGGCAAAAGTTCATTGACAATGAGATCGAGGAGCGACAATTGGCATCTCGCCAATCGGGGAGGGAAAATCGGGCAAAAAAGACAGACGTGCACTACTCCGGTCGGACGTCTTACGCCGAGCTGGAGCATAGGATGAAGGTAAGATTTAATTTTTCTATAACTACAGAAATATATTATTCTGCATTATTTTACTTTGCAGGGCCGATACTAATTTTACTTTATTTTATTTCAGGGGGTAGGGAGTGGCCCTGGGGGTAAGCCACATAAGCTCGATACTTATGTGGCTCTTAGGACGAAGAAGGGAAAGGACAAGGAGGTGTCCCCGAGCGTCGCGGCCATGATTATAAGTAATCCGACAGTTTACTTTTTGTTAATTACATTATAATTTTTTAGTTTACTTATTTTACTAATCATGTGCTTTTTGTCGTTTCATGCAAAGCTTAAGGAAGTGCATGAGTCGCAGTCTGATGCCGACAAGGCATCTTTGTCCACAGATTCACTCAGCCAAGTGCTTGGCTCTGATCGCAAGGGGAGGACAAGGGGGGTGAGCTCGCGGGTGGCCAAATCTAGGATCATCGGATTGGAGACGAGCGACACCGGGTTGGCTCGAACGGTGGATTCACATGACGCGAAGCTGTCCCATTTGGAGGCGATGGTCCAAGATATGTACTCATTCATGAAGCGTACGTTGGGCGGAGACCGTAAGGGGAAAGGGAAGGAGAAGGCGGTGGAGGAGGAGGTGCGGGAGGACGAGGCGCAAGATGATGAGGACGTGGACCTCGCTACTTCATCACCGACACGTGCGTACTTCGATGATCCACTTCCCTATTTGGCTCCCTTCAACAGACCGATGTCGACACTTGGTTGGCCGAGCGTGTTCATATTGGACGTATTTGATGGCCAGCAGATAGGGCGGGGGTTGAGGGACCCAAATATCGTCCATGGTGGAATAGTTCATGGACGTGAGCTTCAAGAGATCGAGTCTAAAGTGCTTGTCACGCATGTGATACCCGGAAAGGAGAACTCCCTATTGTGGTTGCGCAAATAATGCGGCACTATGTACATTAGTGGGTGTGTCAATTCGTACATCGTGTGGCCTACTCACCTCCTCACATTTACCCCAGACATGTAGTGACATTATTTTTAAGTTGGTACATTTGAATTATATTTGGATTATATCATCATGTATATTGTTTCTATTTTGAATATATATTTGCATTATCTTTAGTTTATTTGGATATATGATGTTGCTATAACAGGTACAAATATACTGCTGGGTAGTGGCAGTGGCCATACTGCCCAGCAGATTTTTTTTAAATTCTGCCCAGAATTGTCACGGTAAATGATCGTGATAATTTTTTTAAAAAGGGTCAAGGCTTTGTCACGATTATTAACCATGACTAAACTTGTCACGGTCATGGCCCGTGACACGACCGTGACAATTCTAACGAACTTATCACGGTCAATGACCGTGACACGTCCGTGACAAAAAAAGTTGTCTCATCCCGAATTGTCATGGTCATTGACCTTGATAAGTTGAACTTGTCAAGGTCAATGAACGTGACATTTAGGCAGATTTAGTGTAGTGGAGGTAGGAATGGAAAATTGTAACACGACACGACTCACACGATTTCTTTAACGGGTTTGAGTGTTATCATACCCACTATATACGATAAACTAACGAATCAAATTAGGGTTAAGATATATAATGGAAATGCACGACATAACTTGGTAATATACGACTTGAACAAAATCCAAAACATGACACGAACCCATAAAGATATGACAAAATAGACATAATAGACACAACATGCATAACCAACCGAGTTTGGGAAAGGTGATTTTCACACGAAGTCGATGAGACTCGATACAAAACTTAAATGACACACATCATTGTCATTCCAACATATATACCTCACTCTTATCTGTGTAATTCTTCATTGCTTCCCTTTATAATATTTTGAAAATTCCTTCCAGCTTTTTTCTTTGCATTTGATGTTAGTTTCTAATAAGTCTTAAAACAAATTAAGTTGAAAAATATTTTCATTCATATATCTTAGAATTAAGTGGAGTTAATATTGTGTAATTCTTATTATAAAAGTATTTATTTTTAAATATTTTCATATTTTATAAAAATTTAAGATTAGTGATACATCACGAATATTGCATATCTGTGCCCTTTATCTTTATGCATTCTAGCACTTTTACGTTCTTAATGCCTATATTTATGCTCGTTAACCAGACAATCTAGAATTTGGACATATATATGTTTTGCAGGGGTTAATTGTGCTTTTGTAGGCATTGGAACACTAAAAGTGAGGTTCGGTTGCATTCCGGAGAAGTTCCGTTGTCGAATGCTACTTCAAGGGAAATTTGGTCTTTTAAAACCCACTATTTTTTATGTAATGAAGTTACCAACATGTATATCATCAAATTATCGTTCTGTGGCCACTGACCGTGCGTCATTCTGACTCCGTATGTGGAAGTTATGCCCATTTCCGGAAGGTTTCGGTATTTTCTTCTACTTCAAGGGTATTTTGGTAATTTCATACTACATAATTTGGAGGGTTTCAAAACAAAATCATGTAGAGAATTGAGTTGGCTTCGCGTCGGTTCCGACCACGCCTCATTTTGATTTCGTATGAGGGAGTTATAGTCGTTTTCGTGCAACACCTTAAAATTGGTTCAAAGAGGAAAAGTGGGTTGTCTCCAGCCCAAGGCAAATCTCAAAACCGCGGTCGACCGGTCCCAAACATGAGATCGACCGGGTCCATCAGATATGGACAAAAATTGACTTATTTTGGATTTTTTGGCTTGGTTTTGTTGGGGATTTATTTTGGGGTATTAATAGAATGTTATAGGCTTTTATTTGGGAGATATTTTTTCATTTTAGAGAGTTTATTGATTTGGTTGCTTTGCTTTGGTGATGGTGTTTACGGGACTATTTTGGGTGCGTTGTCCTGGTTATTACGCCTAGGAGATTTGACGGGGCATCTCATGTATGCTCCGTGCTTACGACCTTGTGTTCGTAATTTCTGGGGTATTTGTTGACGCCAAAATATTATTAGACTTTTCTGCAAATTTAGGAGTGTGACAACTCTTGATTTAATTAACTGTCGAAACGAGACGCGTTCGTAATAACTCGTCGACCCATGTAACCATTTTATACTAATTAACTCAGGTGAGGGATATTCGACGCAACCAAAAGTTTTTACTCGCTTTCTTAATCTAACTTTATTTTCCCTCGCTTAGATTAATATTTTCATTTTATGCATTTTTTCCCCTTTTTGTGTATAATCATCTTTTACACTTTTATTTAGGAATATTAAACCTTATAAATTCTAGCAACTATTCTTTGTGAATTTTCGATACCCGACTTATCGCTATACTCACCCGTTGAGTGTAGTCGTAATTTAGGTTTTTGTATAGTTCAGGTGAGCCGAATTCAAAACGACTGTCGCGTAGGTGACTCTCACGTCGCGGCAAGACCCAGTCTATCAAATGGCGCCGTTGTCGGGGATGAGTTTGTTTTAGACTTTATTTGATTTAGTATTTCATATTATTTTCTTTCTATTTGTATTATTTGCTAATATTTTTCAGGACTTCCACTTTTGAGCACTTAGAAACGCTTGAATTTTTCGTGCGCACTTACTTTGTGGAATTCGCCATTTCGATCCATTTTGGGGTAAGCATGTCTTATTCCAATTCTTTCGGTAATCATTGTTATAATTCTCAAAATTCTCGCAAACCTATGACTTTCGATCAATACTTAGAATCCCAAAAATTTGCAAATTCACATATTACTTTGGGCGAGTATAACCAAAGTCAAAATTTGGGTTATTGGAATTTCGATGATGATGATAATGATTTTGGGCCTTTACTTCCTTATAATAGGAATTTTGAAACTAATTCGAATAGTTTTCAAAATTCCTATTATAACGAGTTTTCGTTTAAGTCCGCTGGTAATTTTCAAAGTTCCCATTTTTATGGATCCGCACCTCGAGCAATGACATTCGATGAGGGTTTGCGTATGTGTGAAAATGAGAAAATTGAAAATCGTTATCGGGAAGAAAATCGTTGTTGGGAACATGAGTTGGATTTATTATTTGAGTCCGACGACGATTTTGCTATCGAGACTTTCGAAGTCGAGAAATATTTTGAACCAAATGAGGTACTTGTGCCTACTTTGGAATAAACTATTATAGACTTTACCTATCGCGTAATAGATATTGAAAGTGAGGATGAAAATGACGTAATATCTATTTGCAATGAAATGATTTCTTCTTTGGCTCCCAAAGAAGAACATTTCATCAAAAATTATATTATTTCCTTCGAAACTCAATCTTCATGCGATGATGATTCATCTCATGAGTTTGAATTTCTTTCAACCCCATTTTCATTCTCTAGTATCACACCGTCACAAGTACCCGATGATTCGGTTTCAAACTTTAATGTTTTAAACTTTTCGCCGATGAGGAGTACTTGCTCGAGTCGCCTTCCACGATCGCATTCGTGCATTCGTGTGCGTTGCCTCCCATTCCAATTTCAAAATCATTGGGAGGATATTCAGCTTTTCTCGGTCCCCCCATATTTTTGTCACCCGTGCAATCCAAATCCCCCATTGTCCCACCAAAACTTTTAATTGGCGATGGTTCATTTCTTCCGCCTTACACATGCCTTACGTTGTGCAAACGAAATCCATATTTTTCGGAAGGCATGCTTGTATGTGAGGGTACACCGGTTATCCTCCAAAGTCAAATCGTTTTTGCAGTAGACCCTCAGCTATTTAGACTTCTAGTGTATAGTTGGTGTGAAGCCTAAATAGTAGGTTGTATATAGTTATCTTTCTTTCTTTCTTTTTATTTTTTCTTTCTTTTTAACTTAGTCTAGTGTAATTAGTTAACTTCTATTTTTTGTTTTTGTTATGATCGGTACTAACTTGTTTTGTAGATTCTTTGGACTTGCACTTATGGGTATCGCTCCAATTTTGGGTAAGATCGCTCGTTTCCTCTCTTTGACTTGGTTCTTAATTTACATTGAGGACAATGTCAAGTTTTAAGTTAGGGGGTGTGGGATATTCTATTAATTTCTTTATTTAGTCCATGTTTTTGCTCACACGTTAGTTACTTAGTGCTGATGTAAAAAATTAGATTGCTTCTAATTATTTGATCACAGATAAATTTAAATAAGACAAAGAATTTTTAAAGTGGTTCAGCCTTATAAGAATGGCCTACGTCCACTGTTTCTGTTATTGCCGAATGTTTGGGAAGTCTCGCTATGTGATTCTATCAAGAAATTTCGGTCCCCTTGAATGAGGATGATACAATGTATTTATAGCCCTTATGCTGTACATGTGAAAGGGTAAACAATTAATGCCATTTAAGTGTATACGTCTGTATGATGAGCATTTAATGAATAGTTGAACTGTTGATTATCTGGCAATTAATGCTATGGTCGAGATGCAGCTCGGACCGCCTTAGTTGCTCGGTATTCTTGAGTTTCTCGGAGCAGTGGAGTTCCTCGGAGCAATGAAGTTCCTCGGAGTACACATGTTACTCGGACACGTGTCTTCCTGTGATTCATCCACGTCAGCATATTAATTTTGGTATCAACAGAAGCCCCCAATGTTTCATAGTTCGAAATTTGAGGAGTATGGAACATTCTTTCTCGGAATATGGCAATTTTAAATGATCCTCCTGATTTTTAGGAGCATTTCCTCCGTATTTATTTTTCCTTCCAAATTTGCAGAATCAGCCTTTTTTGAATTTTTATAAACGCTTCGAACTTCGCGCATTTTTTGTCCTTTTAGCCGCCGATAGCGTAATATTTTCTTTTGTAATCATTTCCTTCACCGTTTCCCGAGGCAAAGTATTTAAGTGTCACAGACAATCCCATCGTCTTCTACCTTTTCAAATTTCTGTTTTCGAGTTTTCCATTGTCTTTCTCTCTCTTGTGCGTTCATCTTTTCCTCCGTTCGTTGTCAACAGATCGCCCTTTTTTCTGTAAGATCTTCTTCCTTCTTCTTCATTTCTTTTATTCATCATGGTTTATCTTATTGAATCTCTTGAGAAATTCCGTTCTGACTTTTCTATCCCTTCTTGGGTAACTCTGGAGGTGCTTTCTAAGCCTTCAGATTATTTTCGCTTGGCTGAGGGACATTGGTTCCCCAGCCTCTTTATTGTTGAATGTGGATTTTATTTTCCACCAAACCCTTTGTGCTTAGAATTCTGTCAATACTTTGATGTTGTTCCTGCAAAAATAGCCCACAACACATGGAGAATAGTTAATGGGGTGTATAGGTTAAATCAAACTCATGGAACTCGCATAGGAATTCCTGAGATTATGTTTTGTTATAGATGGGCAGTTCTGGATAATACTTTTTACTTAAAAACCAGATTTGTTAATAGAGCTTTAGTAGTCAATCTCCCAGATGTCAATAGGGATTATTTCGAACATGGGGTTGTTATTAAAAATTGGCAACATGCCCCTTTAGTTGGAGATGAAGTATAGCAGGGTCCCAAATGCCCTCCCTATGGCAATAGGATAGGTTATTTTTATTTTATTTTATATCTGAAATTGTGCTTTCATTATGTTTGATAAAATGTGTGACTGATATTTTAATGTGTATTTATTTGCAGTTGATAGTAAAAGAAAAGCTCCAAAGGAAGCGGAAGTTAACATAAAACATTTGAAACTTATCTGGGGCTTGCATCAGAAAGTTGCAGACGAGCACATTAGGTCTGCTTCATACTTGTTGCAGTATAAGAGTTATACATCCTCTTTTACTGCTCGCCATGTGATCAGCAGTACTGAACCAGCGCCAGCTCTTGAAGACTCTTCTCCTGAATCTCATATTCTCTTGAGTCAGAAGATGGGTAAAAGAAGAGTTCCTGCTATCTTCGAGAAAGATGCCTCTGCTGGAGAGGCAAAAAGAAATAAGCTTGATGTCCCAGAGGGGACAAAGAAAATAGATGTTGCTCCTTCTGTTGCACCCAAGAAGGCTGCCGAGAAGCCCCCAGTGGCTTCAAGCAAGAGTGATTCTCCCAGGGAAGTAATCACCATATCTCCGACCAAGAGTTATTCCTTGGCTGAAACTGTTCCTGTGCCGCCGAGGAGGCTGAAGAAAAGCTCCTCTGTCAATTTGACTGAAACCATCTCCCAGCTCCCAGTTAGTGGTGCTGGTGTTCCTACTATTATTCCCCCGAGCTCTGCTATGAACTCGGTGAAGACTTGGATCATCCCCGAGATCCAAGGAATTAAAGAGAATCTTCCTCGGGATATGCTTACATCTCTGGCTACTCGCCACATTGTTTCAGTAAGTTTCTCTTGTTCTGAATTTCCTTTCTTCCCTTATTACATATATCTCTGTACTGACTTGTCATTATTTCCTTTTTCCAGTTGGTGAGTTGCTTTAACACAATCGTGAAGAAAGATGAAGCAATTAAGGCTTCTAACTCCTCGTCTGGAGTGGAGGAACCTTTAGTAGGATTGACCCAGTCCTTGAAGGATTCCCGCCAAAAGTATGACGAGGACAAAGCTGATTGGGAGAAGAAAATGGCCTTGATCGAGGCAGAGAAGGTGCAGATGGCTGAAGTCTCCAAGGGGTTGGAGAGCAAAGTGAAGAGTTTAGAAGGGAAAAACAAAGAGCTTGACGAGAAGCTCAAGAATTTTGGTGAACTTGAGAACAAGCTTAAACTTGTTGATGAAGAACTAACCCTTCTTCGAGAGATAAATCGTCAGAAGGAGGAGGTGGAAGGCAAACTGAAGGCCACCGAGGAACTTCTATCCGAGAAGCTCTCCTCGGAAAAGATGAAAAGAAAAGTTGTTGTGAAGAAGTCCTTCAGCACTGGCCGGGACAAAGGATGGAATAAGGGGGTGGCGGCAATGATGTCCCAGGTAGAGTATGGCAGCCTCAAATACTTCAGAGATGGCTGGGTTGCTGCTCTACAGGAGTTGAAGGTTGATGAGGGTTCTGAACTGTTTCAACAACATCTTCCTGGCCCCCCTCCAACTATTGAGGATGAAGAAGAGGACGAAGCTGCCTCCGAGGAGTCCTCCATGGTTGTGGGTGATCAAATCCTTACCCCACAAGCTATCCAGCCAGTCAACGAGGAGCTTCCATCTCTGCCTGCTCCATCTGAACAACTTCCTGCTCCTGCCGACCAACTTTTTGTTCCCGCCGAGCAACCTAGCTCCTCGTCCCAGCCTCCCGAGAAAGTTTTGGGAGACAAGGAAAAGGTGTGAAGTTGTTCGGTATTTGTCTTTATTTTATTTTCTTTTATCATATGTACTCTGAACTTTGTACTCTTTTTCCATGATGTAATAACAATTGCATTTTTTATCATCTATGCTGTTGATGCTCTGTTTGCTTTCTTATTAACTCTTGCCTTATCTTCTTTATTAGTTTATGGCCAGAATGGAATTGTTATCTGGTCATGATACAACACTGCTCAGACAATGCAATGAATATTTTAAAGCGGGTCATACTGATTTGGATAAGTCACAAATTATAGACATCCTTGGCCGAGGTGTTTCAGAACAGGCAGTTGAGGCCTATCAATACTTGAAATATCTTCTTGATCGTGCTGTAGCCAATAATGTGTCTTATTACGAAATAATTGAAGACTTACAAGGTACTCTTGATGAACTTCAGCAGCAGTATAAAGAATCTTCAGCTCTTTTGCACGAAGGGTACGAAAAGAAATATCAACAACTCAGTGCAGAGAAAGGCTATGACAAGATACTTGCTGGTTATGAAGTGAGAGAGAGAACTTTGAAGACTGAAGTCGAAGAGCACAGGTAAATCGCTGAGCTGCTGGAGCAAGAGAATAATAATCTGCAAAAGGAATTAGCTCAGTTGAGGTCTGTTGCTTCCTCTTCAAATGCCTTGGTACCAGTGACCGACGAGGGATTCTCCTTCTTAGAAGTTGAGAACGCCAAATTATGAGAAGAATTAGACACTTTAAGAAGAGTTGGTCCGTCTACTCCTGCTCGGGGATGAGGAAGAGGTTCTCGTGGACGAGCAGGAGCTGTTCTGAGTGCTGTCGAGGAAGAAGGTATTCCACCTGCTCGGGGACAACCAAGAGTTCTTCATCCTACTATTGAAGAATCTCGTACTCAAGCTGCGTTAGAAAACTAAGCATTCCAGTTGATGGCAAAAAATCAAGCCTTGTCTGAAATGTCTAAGAAAGTCTAGAGCTTGGAGGAGCAACTTGCTACGCAGAAATCTGCTTTGGAAAATAAAGATATTTTTGCCAGAAGCCTTCACGAGCAATTAGAGAGACTAACTTTCCAGTTTCATAAACAACCTCGAGAGTTTTGGATGGCAGGCTACAACGAAGCCCTTTGCCACTTAGATGCTCGTATTGAGAATGCTAACAATGAAGGCTATAAACAGGGATGGTTGAATGCTCTGGGTGTATTGAAATTGGAGCAAGGTCACTATTTATGGAATTATCATGACCCACGGCTGCTCGATCTACCAGTTCCTCCATTCAAGCTTGACATGAGCTGGATCCCTGCTCGGGCCATTCCTCGGTGCCTTATTTCAAAGTATCTCGGTGATTATAACCTCCATTCAAATGCTGAGTTATCTCGTCCCGAGCATCTACTAGACAGGCCATCTGTAATGAACATCAGAATGCTTCAAGACCCTAACTTCATTAATTCTCCCCTTTGCTTGGAAGATCCTCCTGCTGGCGAGGAGCCTGTTTCAAAAGCACAAGGAAAGAGACCAGTAGAATAGGGTTCTTAATGTAATAGTTGTTTATACATTTCATAATCAATGTATTCATTTTTGTACTTCATTTTTGGGTTTAATGAAATACATATAATTTTGTTTGCAAATGTTGATTGCCATTATCTTGCAGTTGTAAAATACTTATCATTTGTGTATGTATTTCTGTTAAAAAATAATAACATTATATAATTTTGTTGACCAACTAATTGTCGACTATCTTGACTGTATATCTGTTAAAAAGATAACAACATTATGTAATTTTTCGACCAACTGTAGTTGATTCAAACTTGTTGTCGACTAGCTTAAATTTGTAGTAATCATTTGACCAAAATAATGATGTTTTGCTTCTCGTCCGATTACAAGTAAAAATTTAACTTGGTCTCAATTGTCAAGATTTTTTATTTTTAACCAATATAACTTGGTGAATTTTTCTCTTCCAGCTTTGGTACTTTTTGGGAAATATATTTTTTTTCCTAACCAACCGGAGTTGCCATTTTTAGGAATGTCGTTGCCTCCTATCCAAACCAAGTTGGCATTTTTAGGAGTATGATTTCCTAACCAACCGAGGTTGGCATTTTTAGGAATATTTTTTCCTCCTAACCAAAGGAGTATGGTTTCCTAACCAACCGGAGCTGGCATTTATAGGAATATTTTTGCCTCCTAACCAAAGGAGTATGGTTTCCTAACCAACCGGAGCTGGCATTTTTAGGAATGTCGTTCCCTAACCAAACTGAGTTGGCATTTTTAGGGATATTTTTGCCTCCTAACCAAAACGAGTTGGCATTTTTAGGAGTATAGTTTCCTAACCAACCGAGGTTGGCATTTTTAGGAATGTCGTTTTTACTGTTGAGCAGTGTAGTGTGTAGCACTAGTATTCCCCGAAAAACTTTCAATAAAAGGAGAGAGGCTGGAAAAATATCATCATTTTATTCATACTGATGGAACTGCTTTACATTTTACATCACTGATAGTACTTGCGTAGGTGTTCAGCATTCCATGCATTCTTAAATTCTTCTCCTTCTAAAGTTGCTATTCAATAAGTTCCTGGTCGAACAACTTCTGTAACTCGGTATGGTCCATGCCAGTTTGCCTCCAACTTATTGTGCTTCTGAATGACCTTCTTTAGCACGTAATCTCCTTCTTTTAGGTCGCACTTCTTCACCCTCTTATTGTAGAATAGAGTTTTTCATTGTTGGTAAGTAGCATTTCTAATAACTGCTTCTTCTCTAACTTCCTCGAGCATGTCCAAATCCAATCTTCTCATTAAGTCGCTGACTGGGGAACTGAAATTCAGCACTGTGTGCTGGAAGACCCAACTCGGCAGGTATTACAGCCTCACTTCCAAATGCCAGCATATATGGTGATTCTCCAGTTGCTGCTCGGGGAGTAGTACGATAAGCCCACAGCACTGACTGTAACTCGTTAATCCAATTTGCTTTAGCCTCACTTAGCCTTTTCTTCAAACCATTTAGCAATGTCCTGTTCGTTACTTCAGTCTATCCATTACTTTGGGGATGACCTGGTGCTGAATGGAGCTTCAAAATATTGGACTGATGGCAATAGGCAGCAAATTCCTTATTATCAAATTGAGTTCCATGGTCGGTGATGAATGCATGAGGAAGACCATACCTGCAAATGATATTTTTCCAGACAAATTGGTATACCTTCTCGTAAGTCATGTCTACAAGAGGCTTAGCTTCAACCCACTTAGTAAAATAATCCACTGCGACGACGAGGTATTTAAACCTTCCCCTGGTCGTTGGCAGTGGCCCGACCAAATCTATTCCCCAGATGGAAAATGGCCAAGGGGAAGTGATAGGTGTCAATAATACTTATGGAGTTCTTCGGATGGAGGAAAATCGCTGGCACTTGTCACATTTCTTGGCATAGGCTATACAATCAGCCCTCATCGTTGGCCAGTAGTATCCCTGTGTCATTACCCTTTGTAAAAGAGTACGACCTGCTACATGAGCTCCACAGGACCCTTCATGGATCTCTTTAATCAATTCTTTCACCTCGGAGGGATGTACACATCTTTACAATCCTGCCATGATTCCTCGTCTGTATAAAACACCATTAGTTAATACATACCGAGCAGCTTTAAACTTCAATTTCTTGGCAGCAAGCTTATCCATCGGTAATTCTCCTTCCTCAATATATGCCCGGATGGGATCCATCCAAGATGGTCCTAAGTCAAGGGTGATAAAATTCATCATCCGGTCTTCATCTATGCTCCGACTTTCTAACACTTCAATTGGTATCGTTCTTCGCAGCTCGGTACGAGTAGCTGATGCTAGTCGGGCCAAAGCGTCTGCTCTTGTATTCTCCATTCTCGGTATTCTGATCAACTGAATGGCAACAAATTCTGATACCAACTCCATCACCATTGCATGATACTTGATCATTAATTCTCCTTTGGCTACATATGTTCCCAACATCTGATTCACAATTAATTGAGAATCACTGAAGACCATCACTTGCTGCGTTTCCATAGTTTTTGCCAAATTAAGACCTACTATCATGGCCTCATACTCAGCCTCATTATTGGAAGCTTTGAATTGAAATCGCAGTGCATATTCTATGTCGACTTCTTCTGGGCTGTTCAAAACTATCCCTGCTCCACATCCTGTGGTATAAGATGAGCCATCTACATACAACTTCCATATAGGCAACTCGTCTTCTAATTTCTGATCTGACAGAGTTCCTCGGTGAAATATTTGTTGTTTCTTTTCAGTATCCCCTGATATTTCTTGTTCTTCGTCGACCATCTCTTCTTGCCCTTTTACCAACCTAAGTTGGTCTGAGCTCGAATCTGATGATCCTGTCACATCCACTTGCCCTTTTACCAAACTAAATTGGTCTGAGATAGTGTTTGTTGATCCTGTAACATCCACTTGCCCTTTTACCAAACTAAGTTGGTCTGAGCCAGTGTTTGTTGATCCTGTAACATCCACAGGTTGATCGGCGAGCTGCTTTTGCTCCTCGGGGGTATCAGGATAAGTGAATTCTGCTATGAAATCTGTTATTGCTTGTCCTTTAAGCGATGACCTGGGTTCATAAATTATATCATATTCACCAAACTCTATTGCCCAGTATATCAATCTCCCTGATTTTTCTGGTTTATGAAGGGCTTGTCTCAATGGCATGTCGATATATATGACTATGGTATGGGCCTAAAAATACAGCCTCATTCTCCTACTTGCCTCAATTAGTGCCAGTGCCAATTTTTCCAACTTTGGGTACCTGATCTCTGCTCCTCGGAAGGCCTTACTTGTGTAATAAATTGGCTTTTGCACTCCATTCTCCATTCTGATCAATGCCTAACTAACTGCATTCTCTAATACCGCCAAGTACAAGTATAATTTTTCTCCCATTACTGGCCTGGACAACAGTGGAGGTGCTCCCAGATATTTCTTTAAGTCTTGAAAGGCCTTCTCACATTTATCATTCCACTCGAAAGTTTTTCGAAGTGTTTGAAGAATGGGAGGCATCTATCAGTTGCTCGGGATACAAATCTGTTGAGTGCTGCTACTCGTCATGTAAGACTTTGCACTTCTTTCTTCGTCGTTGGAGATCGCAGCCCTAAAAGAGCTTTGATCTTTTCTAGATTTGCTTCAATGCCTCGCTGGTTGACGATGTACCCGAGGAACATTCCTTCTCGTACTCCAAATATGCACTTCGTCAGGTTCAGCTTCATTTGGTATTTGTCCAGTTGATCGAAGGTCTGACCTAAGTCAACTAGATAATCGACAACTTTCTTACTTTTCGTCAGCATATCATCAACATAGACTTCCATGTTGCAACTGATTTGTTCAGCAAAGACCTTGTTCATCAGCCGCTGGTATGTCACACCTGCATTTTTCAAACCAAAAGGCATAACATTATAACAATAAGTTCCCCTAGGGGTAAGGAAAGAAGTACTTTCCCTGTCTTTCAGTTTCATTTTGATCTGGTTGTAACTAGAGTAAGCATCCATGAAGCTGAGTAGCTCGTGTCTCGAGGTAGCATCCACCAGTTGATCAATTCGGGGCAATGGAAAGTGATCCTTTGGGCATGCCTTGTTGAGATCGGTGAAATCAACACACATTCTCCATTTATTGTTTTTCTTCTTTACCATCACCACATTTGCTAACCAGTCTGGGTATTTAACATCTTCAATGAATCGAGCTTTCTGGAGTTTCTCGACCTCCTCTTGTATAGCTTGATTCTTCTCAGGACTAAATACTCTTCTTCTCTGCTTTACAGTCTTGATCTCCTTATTCACATTGAGTTCATGACATAAGAAGTTTGGATCTATTCCAGGCATATCTTCATGACTCCATGCAAAAGTATTCTTTTTACTTCTTAGGAAAGTTATCAACTCCTGTTTTGTTGAGGCATCCAACGACGAACCTATTTGAGTTGTTCGTTCAGGGTGCTCATCGTCCAGAATGACATTTTCTGTAGCTTCCACTACCTGACCTTTTACAAGTTGAGATTCATCTCTACGATCCAATGTTTCAATTTATGTGCCTTCATCCACCTGATAGGTAACAGTCTTTTTCCTCGACTCCTCCAATTACTCTTGTTCGGCAGATGAATAATAGCATTCCCGAGCTACTTTTTGATCACCTTTCACAACTCCTACTCCAAAGTTTGTTGGGAATTTTAAGCACTGATGTACTGTAGATGGGATTGCTTCGAACCTCTTCAACCTAACTCTTCCCATGATGATGTTATAGTCTGATTGAACGTTCTTATCCATCACAAAGAAGCGTATTATTTATGTTCGACAAGCAGGCCATGTACCAATGAATATATCCAACTTGATCGTCCCAAGTGGAAAAACTTTCTCACCAGCAAAACCGAGGAGAGGTCTGTGATAAGGCTTCAGTTGAGATAATTTTAAATTTAAACTGTCAAAACATGAGTAGAACATGATGTCTGCCGAGCTACCATTATCTACCAGAACTCTTGAAATCATTACTTCTTTCATCCTCATTTTGATTACCAAAGGGTCATCGTGAGGATATAGGACACCTGTGAGGTCGTTTTTTGAAAAGCCAATGATCAGCTTCTCTTTGTTTACCTTTCTCGGGCGATCCTCCTCAGCCAAATTTATCCGTTGAATATATGAACAAGCTTGAGCCTCACAGAGGTAAGCTTTTCTTTCTGCAGTAAGATCTCCTCCACCTGCATCTCCACCTGTAATAACATTACAATCAAATGACCCGAAACGTATATAAAATACCTCACGTTCTGGTTGCCTTGGCCTTTTGGGAAGATCGGGGTCATCCTTTGTATCATCTTCATGATCTCTTTTCCTATTCTCTTCTGTCCGACGAGGAGATCTAGACCTCTCTCTTGCTCGGTCGTCGTTTCCTCTTTCATTTCTACGATCAACATACTTTGACAATTTTCCTCGTCTAATGAGTGTTTCGATCTCATTCTGGAGGGCTATGCAATTTTTAGTCATATGGCCATGATCTTTGTGAAACTTGCAATATTTTTCCCTATTCCTTCTGTCAGGGTCTGCCTTCATTCTCTTTGGCCATTTTAACTCCTCGTTATTCTTGATTTCTTCCAAGACGTGGTTGATACCCATCTTCAAAGGAGTATAATTATCAAACTTCTTCAAGACTTCCCATGACGACTTATTTTTGGATTGTTTGTCACCACCGTTGCCCTTATGCTCTTTCTTCTTAGCTTTGTCGACTTCCACCTTAGTTTCTTTATCCATATTCTTCTTCGCAGCCATAGCTTCCTCGGCATTCATGATTTTGGCCGCTTTTGCCATCAACTCTGACATAGTTGTAGGTGGATCTTTAGCCAAAGTGTAATACAACTTATTGGGCAACAACCCACTCATCAAGGCGGTGATCGTTGTCTTCTCTTCATAATCTATGACTTCTAGCTTCTCGTTATTGAAACGAGTTATGTAATCTCTAGTACTCTCACCAGCTTTTTGTCTAACGCTTAACAAATGTGCTACTCGTTTTACTGGCTTTGCTCCAAAACAGAAATTCCCAATGAATAACTCGGCCAGTTGAAAGAAAGTTGAAATCTTACCCCGAGGAATATTATTATACCATATCTGGGCAGATCCAGTAAGAGTTCCCGAGAATGCTCTGTATCTCATCTCGTCGGGGACAGCATAGATGTCGGCGGTAGCTTGATATTGCTCTATGTGAAGAACATGATCTGTCTTTCCATCATATTTGGGGGTCACCACAGGTGATTTGAACTTTGACGGTGTGGGAAAATCCACAATGGCTTGGACAAAAGGCGTCCCTTGAACAAAAGTTCGTTACAGTGGGTTCCTCGCCTTAGCCATTTCTCCCAATCTATCCTCTAGTCTCTGAATAGAGCCTTTCCATGCGTCATTTCCTTCCTCGAGCCTATTGGTTCGAGCAATTGATCGAGTTGATTTGTCTTCCTGAGATTTATCTTGACGAGCATGTAAGGACATTTTTCTCATGTCCGAAATGTTTCATTTATTTATGTCGTACGCCGCTACATTTGGCACGTCACCTCACGATCTCACATGACGGCCTCTATCCGAATTCCGGGAATCAAGCATGCATTATCTCCACTAATATGTCCCTCATCTGCATCAACGACTTCACGTTCCTTGATTGTAGGCTCGTAATGCAAGTGGAACGCAAGAGAAGTCAAATCAGTGAAACAAGGCATGATAGGGATGTTCAAGGGCAAATTGGTAATTTTACAGCCACTGTCCGGAGGACCGATCAACTGGAAAGTTGAAGAGCTTGCCGCAACAAAGATACTGGAAGAAACGGCACCTCAATCCGAGCTACGGTGAACAAGTTATGGCCCGTTGAAAATGGAGATATGTTCATTGAAAATTCTGGGAATTTTTCTAAGTGTTTAAGCACCTGTTCCCAGCACACTTTCCCGAACCCAGACCCAAACCGGTTCGGGGGGGCGAACCGGTTCGCAGGGGTACCCGAACCGGTTCGGGGTACCTGTACGCTGGATAGAATTTCAGCAGTTTAAAATCATGGGTCTCTTCATGTATTTCCCTATAAATACCAACTTCGGGAGAGTTGTTTTGCAAGACTTTAGGAGACGAATTTGAGAGTCCAAATACACCTAGTCTTTATATTTTTGAGTCCCAAGACTCATGTTTTGATTCACACATCCTTGCCAAATATTTGTGAATCCTTTTTACAACCCAAGAACACAACTTTGGTTTGTTCAACCCTTGTGGAGGAGACCGTTCTTCTTCTTCATTGCAGCCCTACTGGAAAGGGATAATTCCAGCCGCGACTACAGAATCCGATACCCGAGGGTAATTCTTAGTCAACTTGTATTTTCATTGTAATCCGATTGTAAGCCGTTTTCTTACAAATTATAGTGAAAATAAATGGTTTTGCCCCTGAGGGGGATTTTTCCTTAATTGCATGTGTTTGAATGTTCTTGCGTAGATTATCAATTTATTCAATCACATACTGCTGCATATTTAGGTTTTGTTTGTGTTAAAAGGGTTTTATATATAATTTGATCATTTGAACGCGAGCACACACGTTCTTCAAATTGGTATCAGAGCAGGTTACGCTAATCTATCGCGTATTCCTTTTTCCGCAAAATTTTTCTAAGATATCAATTTTCTGAAAAAATTGATTTTTGAAAAAGTGCGTGTTCAAATGGAGAAGTCATATTATAAAATGCCTGTTTTTGACGGGACAAATTATGCTTATTGGAAAGCCCGTATGAGGTCGGCTTTAAAAGCCATTGATGAACGTGTTTGGATTTTGGTTGAACGAGGGTGGACTCCTCCCACCGTGACTGTTGATAATGTGACCAACTTGAAACCTGACATTTCTTGGACTGATGAAGAAATTAAATGGTCATCTTTTAATTCTAAGGGTCTAAGTGCTATTTCTGGGTCTGTCACACCTGATGAGTTCAAACGCATAATGACGTGTACCACGTCAAAAGAGGCATGGGATGTTTTACAACTCACCCATGAAGGAACTAATGCTGTGAAAGAGTCTAAGTTGCAAAACTTGACAACTCAATTTGAAACAATCACCATGCATGATTCTGAATGCTTTGATGAATTTTATGCTAGAATTTCTGACATTGTGAATACTAGTTTTAATCTTGGTGAACATATTCCGAATGCTTGAGTTGTTAAAAAGATTCTTCGTTCTTTGCCTAAGCGTTTTATCCCTAAAGTCACTATGCTAAATTCTATGGGTAATTTAAATACGCTAAAATTGGAAGAACTTGTAGGAGATTTGCAAACTTATGAAATTGATATGTTCCCTAAAAATGCTAAATCTAAAGATAAGGGAATTGCTCTTAAAGCCCAAGAGAGAAGGAGTGAGGGGTCAGCTATAAAGAGGGTAGAGTCATCTAGAAAGAGAGAGACTGACACATCAGATTCTGAGTGCGATTTTGACTTAGATGATTTGGCTCTTTTCACAAAAAATTTCAAGAGGATTCTCAAATTTAAGAAAAATGAAAAAGTTTCCAAAAATCCTCCTCTGAAAGAAAGTGAGAGATGTTTTGAGTGTGATGGTAGGGGTCATAGAGCTTATGAGTGTGCCAATCGTCTGAATAGAGAGAAAGGGAAAGCTGTTCTTAATGCTACCCTTAGTGACGACAGTGAGGTCGAGACGGTGGATTCTGGAGATGAGTCACCGCATGAGTGTAACTTCACCGCATTCATGGCCAGCCAAGTGAGCACTCCTAGTTCTCCTCACGACGTTGAGGATGGTGCTTCACAGGGACACCTCGACAGTGAGATCGATGTGAGTGAGGGGGAGGATGACACAAGTGAGAGCGAGAGTGATATACAACGCGCCTACGCTGAGTTATATTCTGAGTCATTTAAAACTAAAAAGCGTAACAAAGCATTAGTTCTTAAGATCACCTGCTTAGAGGAAGATTTAAAGAAAGCAAGAGAAAGAGAGTTCTCCACTTGCACCGCCCTGAGAGAGAGAGAATCTGCATGTGTCGGGAAAGAGATTCTGTTTAGAGAGAGAGAGAGTGTTTTAGAAAAAGAGAGAGGGGACTTGACTAAACAAGTGGCTAGTCTTACGAGTCAGCTCCATTCCTCCGTGGAGACTCGAAAGAAAATTGAAGCCCTTGTTGCCCAGCTGACTCGTGACCTTGAGAAAGCACGGGAAGTCAAGGTACAAATCGAGGACAGGTCTGGGAAGATGGGAAAGATGCTCCTCGGCCCCGCTTTAGGTTTTGGTGATCGTCAAGGAATTGGATATGATGGTGCCTCCACGTCCCAAATTGCACCTGGACCAGTTCCTGAGTTTACTACAACTCCTTATGGTCACCGTAAAAAACCTCGAAGGAGAGTTCGACCAAGAAAAGCAAACCAAGGTCCGCCTTTGACTGTGCTCTTTTGTACTTATTGCAAAAGAAAAGTCCACCTTAGGGAAACTTGCTATAGCATGGGTCGGACACGACGTACTACTGCTCCACCACGTCATACTGATGAGTTTTCTAGTCTGAGAGAGCGAGTTGAGTTCTTAGCTGCCACGACTCAAAGTTTAATGGAAGAATTTCGACGGATCTCTTTGCCGTTAGTGAATGCTTCTCACATTCCAGCTAAAATCAACAACAACAAAGGCAAATAAAAGGTCATCTCGACTTGGGTACCTAAGAAAGATAAAAAGGCTTTTGTTATTCATGTTGCTCTCAAAGCACATAATACCTCTCAGTGGTATTTTGATAGTGGGTGCTCCAGACACATGACAGGTGATGCCTCATTTTTCACTACTCTTGAGGACTATCAAGATGGCAGAGTCACCTTTGGAGATGGGAGTAAGTCTAGCATTATAGGACGAGGTACTATCGAGTTACCTGGTTTTCCTAAGCTAGAAAATGTTTTGTACGTCAAAGGTTTGAAAGCAAACCTTCTCAGCATTAGCCAGCTGTGCGACACTGACCTTGCAGTAAAGTTTGACCGGGACGCGTGTAAAGTCTACAATCAAACTGGTAAACTATTGATGCAAGGGGTGAGGACCGAGGATAATTGCTATGGGACTGAGCCCACATCGTCACTTGTCTGCAACAGCGCCACGATCACTCATATGGATCTGTGGCACCAACATCTAGGTCACGTGAACGTTAGAGATCTTAATCGTTTATCTAAAAAGGACCTAGTACGTGGCTTACCATCTCTTGGAAAGTCAACTTCAACCGTTTGTGGACCCTGTCAGTTGGGAAAACAAATTCGTAGTCCTCATAGGAAGTTGCATTCCATTACCACCTCTCGTGTTCTGGAGTTAATTCACATGGATCTTATGGGTCCCACTCGTACTGAGAGTCTAGGTGGTAAGAGGTACATCCTCGTGATGGTAGATGATTTCTCCAGGTACTCCAATGTAGGGTTTCTGAGAGAGAAATCCGATGCTGTAGATTTCTTAACGACTAAGTGTCGTGTCCTGCAAAATCAACACGGTGTCACTATTAACAGAATACGTAGTGACAACGGCACTGAATTTAAGGAAGCAAAGGTGGATTTGTACTGTGATAGCCTTGGGATCAAACATGAGTTTTCTGCTGTGAGAACTCCTCAGCAAAATGGGATTGTTGAGAGAAATAATAGAACGATCCAAGAGATGGCTAGATCTATGCTTCTAGGTCGTAAAGTTTCTAGGAGATTTTGGGCAGAGGCAGTGTCTACTGCATGCCACACAGTGAATAGGGTTTATTTGCGTCCACACACACTACAGACACCTTATGAGTTGTGGACCGGTAAGAAGCCCAACCTGGCGTATTTCCGTGTTTTTGGGAGTAAATGCTACATCCTACGGGATAGAGAGCAATTAGAAAAGTTTGACTCCTGGAGCGACGAGGGAATATTTCTAGGATATTCATCGAATAGTAGAGCATACCGGGTATTTAACCTGAAGAGCTCTAGGGTTATGGAATCAATAAACGTTACCGTGCAAGATGACGAACCTTCGACGGTTATTGATCCTAACCTTAAGTGTGAGGATGAGGATTGTTCTGACAGTGATTTACCTGTTCCTCTCTCACACTCTGTGGATCCTACTCCTGTGTTAAGGGACACACCTGCTTGGGTTCGCAAGAGTCATGACCCTTCTGCCATCGTTGGTGATCCCACTCTAGGGGTCAAGACTCGTGCTCAGCTAGAGAACGTTGTTAGCCATATTTGCTACACGTCCAAAGTCGAGCCCAAGAACCATAAAGAAGCACTCAAGGATGAACACTGGATATCTGCTATGCAGGATGAGTTGCTTCAGTTTAAAAAGAATAATGTCTGGGAATTAGTCCCCCGACCTAGTGAGACTAATGTGATAGGTACCCGGTGGATTTTCAAGAACAAAATGGATGAATATGGTACCATAATCAGAAATAAGGCTAGGTTGGTCGCTCAAGGCTACACACAGATAGAGGGTGTAGACTTTGGGGAGACATTTGCTCCTGTTGCGAGGCTTGAGTCCGTCCGTCTTCTGCTCGCCATCGCATGTCATCTGCGCTTCTAGGTGTATCAGATGGATGTCAAGAGTGCCTTTTTGAATGGCATTCTACAGGAGGAGGTTTATGTGGAACAACCAAAAGGGTTTGAAGACCCTCAGCACCCTGAGCACGTCTACTATCTGAGGAAAGCC
Organism: Sambucus nigra; assembly: GCA_949130495.1. Taxonomy (NCBI): domain Eukaryota; kingdom Viridiplantae; phylum Streptophyta; class Magnoliopsida; order Dipsacales; family Adoxaceae; genus Sambucus; species Sambucus nigra. The sequence goes on from OX422218.1 coordinate 203,168,076, forward strand.
TTATATGGTTTGAAGCAAGCACCCCGTGCTTGGTACGAGAGGCTTACTTCCTATCTCTTAGCTCGTGGCTTCAAGAGAGGGGGAGTAGATATGACGTTGTTCGTCAAGAGAGATGACGGTGCTATTTTGGTTGCCCAGGTCGATGTAAACAACATAGTCTTTGGATCCACATGCTCCCAGCATGCTCATCACTTTGAGGAGGAGATGAAAAGTGAGTTTGAAATGAGCATGGTTGGTGAGCTTACATTCTTCCTTGGTCTCCAGGTTCGTCAGCTAGAGGATGGGATGTTCATCTCCCAATCCAAGTATGCTAGAGGCCTAGTGAAGAAATTTGGTTTAGACTCCGCTAAGCATGCACGTACACCTATGAGTACCACTACCAAGCTTAGTAAGGACACTTCAGGCAAGGACGTAGATTAAACCTTATATCGGAGTATGATAGGTAGCCTTCTCTACTTGACTGCCAGTCGTCCCGACATCGCCTTTAGTGTTGGAGTCTGTGCGCAATATCAGGCATCCCCAAAAGAGTCACATTTACTTGCTCTAAAACGTATTATTAAATACGTAAGTGGGACTCTCTCATACGGGATTTGGTATTCCTTTGATACCGATGACCGTCTGTCCGCCTATTCGGATGCCGATTGGGCTGGGGATGTAGATGGATGTAGGAGCACTTCTTGTGGGTGTTTCTATTTTGGTTCTGCTCTTGTCTCCTGGCTGAGCAAGAAGCAAAATTCCATCTCTTTGTCCACTGCAGAGGCTGAGTACATAGCCGCCGGGAGTTGTTGCACACAACTCTTGTGGATGAAGCAAATGCTGGAGGATTATGGGATATCACAGGACACCATGACCATTTCCTGTGATAACACGAGCGCGATTCACATATCCCGCAATCCAGTTCAGCATTCGCGCACAAAACACATCAGGATACGTGAGCACTTTATACGTCAGTTAGTTGAAGAGAAAGTCGTATCCCTGAGTTTTGTTCCCACCGACCGTCAGTTAGCCGATATTTTCACGAAACCTTTAGATGCCCTTAGATTTGAGAGTCTTAGGAAATCTTTAGGGATTTGCACAGTTGACTGAGGGGTTGGTCTATGTCTAAAATAGGATGCTCCTTCATGTTCATATCATATGCTTCCTATTGCTAGTCTGTTTTATATGTACCATTGCTTAGTTGTACAGCTTTGTTTTATTCTTGTTGCTTTTTATATTTCTTTTGAAAAAATACAAAAAGATTTTCCTTTAAGAAAAATTTTGAGAAAAAGCACAAAAAGATTTTATTTTGATAATATTTTTTGAAAAAGGCCAAAAAGATTTTTCTGTTTTTGCACCTTTTATGGATGAGCATTTAAGTTAGCCAAGTCACAACTTCATTCCATATATCCATGTGACTGTTTGATAGAGATTTGAGAGGCTACATCATTTCATCCATGTGCTTTACATTGATTGGAGTCTTTGAGATGTAATTAGTGATATCTTCCTACATGTTTGACTCCTATATCCTTTATTGCACACATGCACGACTATATTTGATTATTGCACTTGTCTATCTCATGTTGGCTTGCGTGTTTTCATCTCAATCCTGTCTATACAATGTACAATATGCGATAAAACTTGACAAGATTGGAATGCATGTAAAAACCGTTTTGGTGAGACTGTGTGTTTTTGTATAACGGGGAGGGGCTGCGAAAGGTAATCATCTTTCCTTTGCGCAAAAGCCACCGTTAAAAAGGACCTAAAAAATGGAGGAATTTTAATATCCGAGGTCCAAAGAGGTTAAAAGAGCCCGAAAAAATTTACAGGCAATAAAAAGCAATTCATGCCAAATATGGGCCACTTAGGTTTCACCATCAATTCTCCAAAGTTTGAGAATTTAGAATGCCTCTATTCAAAATTATATCTGAGGGAGTTTGGTTGGAGAATCTTTAAACAGGTTTGCACTTCCTTGAAAGTCCTGAAAAAGCATAAAATCATTTTGAGATTTGATTTGTTGATTTGATTGAGTCAATATCTTATACTGTCACTCTTTTACACCAAAGGAAGCATTTGAGTTCATTCGCTAGGAATATCCAATATTCATCGTGCACATATGTCATGTTTGTATGCATTGATTTTCCTATCGAATTTGATCACACCACTTCATTTACGCTATCATCGACTTGGTTGATTTCTGTTTATTCATGGTGTGCTTTTATCCTAGTGACACCCCACACTTGCTTATTTGATTTATTTCTCTAATTTGTCTATTTGGGGACATCATAAAAAGGGGGAGAAAGAATTATCATATTATGGGGGAGTTTGAATTTTGAGGGAGCTTTTGAGATGTTGCTTATGTTTTTATCATATATTGATATCCATGTTATCTCATTTCAAACTCGATATGTCACGTGGTATTTGCTTTGTCTCATGTGTGTAGGTATGAAGATTGCAGATCTATATGTTGCACACCCTGATGAGAAAAGTTTTGAGATTCCTGAAGAATTGAAGAACAAACGATGAAGACTATTCATTTGTACCTTTTCCAGTTTTGGGTTCATGGGAGGGTAGATTTGTATAGGCAATTTCATATTTGATAAATTCGGATTTTTTATGTATGTACCGGCATAGACATAGGGGGAGATTTGTAAGGACATTTTTCTCATGTCCGAAATGTTTCATTTATTTATGTCGTACGCCGCTACATTTGGCACGTCACCTCACGATCTCACATGACGGCCTCTATCTGAATTCCGGGAATCAAGCATGCATTATCTCCACTAATATGTCCCTCATCTGCATCAACGACTTCGCGTTCCTTGATTGTAGGCTCGTAATGCAAGTGGAACGCAAGAGAAGTTAAATCAGTGAAACAAGGCATGATAGGGATGTTCAAGGGCAAATTGGTAATTTTACAGCCACCGTCCGGAGGACCGGTCAACTGGAAAGTTGAAGAGCTTGCCGCAACAAAGATACTGGAAGAAACGGCACCTCAATCCGAGCTACGGTGAACAAGTTATGGCCCGTTGAAAATGGAGATATGTTCATTGAAAATTCTGGGAATTTTTCTAAGTGTTTAAGCACCTGTTCCCAGCACACTTTCCCGAACCCAGACCCAAACCGGTTCGGGGGGGCGAACCAGTTCGCAGGGGTACCCGAACCGGTTCGGGGTACCTGTACGCTGGATAGAATTTCAGCAGTTTAAAATCGTGGGTCTCTTCATGTATTTCCCTATAAATACCAACTTCGGGAGAGTTGTTTTGCAAGACTTTAGGAGACAAATTTGAGAGTCCAAATACACCTAGTCTTCATATTTTTGAGTCCCAAGACTCATGTTTTGATTCACACATCCTTGCCAAATATTTGTGAATCCTTTTTGCAACCCAAGAACACAACTTTGGTTTGTTCAACCCTTGTGGAGGAGACCGTTCTTCTTCTTCATTGCAGCCCTACTGGAAAGGGATAATTCCAGCCGCGACTACAGAATCCGATACCCGAGGGTAATTCTTAGTCAACTTGTATTTTCATTGTAATCCGATTGTAAGCCGTTTTCTTACAAATTATAGTGAAAATAAATGGTTTTGCCCCTGAGGGGGATTTTTCCTTAATTGCATGTGTTTGAATGTTCTTGCGTAGATTATCAATTTATTCAATCACATACTGCTGCATGTTTAGGGTTTGTTTGTGTTAAAAGGGTTTTATATATAATTTGATCATTTGAACGCGAGCACACACGTTCTTCAGAGCAGCTGGTCGTGATTGTGCTGATCCTTCTCTTAGATCTGATGGTTATCGAAAACTCCTCGACATGGCCTTAGGTGGACTCCTATTCTTCCTAGGTCCTAATCGACTGAAAGGAGACACCCTGCTCAATCTTTCCAAGGCGCTGGTCCTCTCTAGAGAGAGAGTGGTACGCTGTTCAGTATCTGTGGCACGTATTGACGAATTCGCCCAGGTTGATAAGAGAAATCATCATATTCCTCATTATAATATGAATCAGTACGCCTGGATCATGAAGAACGTAAATGGGTTTACCTCTGACCACTTCGTTATCCTGAATGGGCAGGTGCACCACCATGAAGGGTTTGTATGAGTTGCCGCATTATTTCTTGCATAGCGGTCTGACCCTGGGCCAGATTTGTCATTATTCCAGCCAGATCTGGAACGGTTGAAGGTGCAGATGGATTTGGAGGGTTTCCAGCGTTACGATTGCTGGATTCAGGATTATCATCCATTGATGATGAATTGTTTTGGTGAAAAACGATAACAACAGTCGTTTCCCACAGACGGCGCCAATCTGTTGATGTAAAAAATTAGATTGCTTCTAATTATTTGATCACAGATAAATTTAAATAAGACAAAGAATTTTTAAAGTGGTTCAGCCTTATAAGAATGGCCTACGTCCACTGTTTCTGTTATTGTCGAATGTTTGGGAATTCTCGATATGTGATTCTATCAAGAAATTCCGGTCCCCTTGAATGAGGATGATACAATGTATTTATAGCCCTTAGGCTGTACATGTGAAAGGGTAAACAATTAATGCCATTTAAGTGTATACGTCTGTATGATGAGCATTCAATGAATAGTTGAACTCTTGATTATCTGGCAATTAATGCTATGGTCGAGATGCAGCTTGGACCGCCTTAGTTGCTCGGCATTCTTGAGTTTTTCGGAGCAGTGGAGTTCCTCGGAGCAATGAAGTTCCTCGGAGTACACCTGTTACTCGGACACGTGTCTTCCTGTGATTCATCCACGTCAGCATATTAATTTTGGTATCAACACTTAGTATGCTTTTCTTAGAAAAATTGAAAATTTCAAAAAGATTTTCTTTCTTTTTTCTCCTTTTTTGGGCTTTTTGCTTTTATTTTCGATGATAAATTTCAAAAATTGCCCGATCCAATAGACAACCCAATAATGCATGTTCTCGATTTTAGAAGTTATTAAACTTTAGTCTCACTTATTGATATTATGAATAACTTCATGAATTAAGCTTTAATCCCATCGGCACATGCACTTTTATTGTTCTAATGATTTGGTTTAAGATTTTTATAACTCGGTAATTTTTTGTTGCATTGTATATACTTACACCGAGTAAGCTTTGCACCTTTCGTCGTTTATGATTGCATACACTATTCTTTTCTCATTGAAAACGTTGAATTCGTTGGTAATCTCTCTATTCTTTCATTTGATCGTTCATTAATTGAGTTCATACTTGAAATGTGTTATTTGATCATGATTTTCATATATTGTTTTGACTCGAGAATTGCGTAAACTTTGTGAAAGGATCATAGGCCCTCTTTGATATATCACCCATATTAGCCTTGACCTCACCCTTATATGTTTAGGCCTAAATATAGCCTTTCGTTTCATAACCCCAACCCCATAACCAACTCTAAATTGGAGTTTTAGCCCATATATATACTTTCCATACCTTTGTTTGGAATGTTGCTTGGGATTGAATGATGTTGTTATGATGTCGGTTGCAATCTAGGCGTATGAGAGTTTGAAAAGTAAAGTAAAGAAAGATGTGAAAAAGTGAAGAAAAAGAGAAAGCAAAAAGCAAAAGAAAACAAAAGAGAAAAATGAGAAAAAGAAGAAAAGAAAAAGAAAGAGAAAGTTATAAATGTTGTATATAGTTCAATAAGCTTTTATTACTCTCCCCGATGATATATCTAATGCCGTTTTGGAACTCGTTTTCCAATTTTGATATTGCCCGCATTTTTTCATTATCCCGAGTTTTCATCCAAACACTTTGAATCCGTACATACATTCCTTTCATTTCATACCCTAGCCATACCTACATTATAACCCTATTAAAGTCCTATGTGATCTTAAGTAAATGTAATTCAAAGTTTAAATAGTTTTGATAATCAGTGAAAATACATTTCGCCCCCTTTAATGAGCAATATCCTTTCATTGAGATTACATTTTTCATTTTATACATGGCGTTCTTCATCTATGACATGTGTGCAACCTAGTTTCCATTTCCATTTACTCCTTATGCCCGCATGTCCCGTGTGTTAGCTTCCTGTTTTGAGTGAATTCACTTGATGAGTGTAATGCCCGTGAGGATTGAATATATGCTTGCTTTAATATTTATCCGATTTATATAAGTTTTTTCCAAATCACACTTTGCATGTGCTCACTCCCCTCCCACATTTTAAGGTTTCAATTCTATGAGGTGCATTCTATAATGTTAATGATTCAGACTTTTGTGTGAATTCATTCACTTTGCTAATAATGCATATGAAATATTTTTCGCTTTTGTTGGGCTTGTCGCATGTTTGTTTGGGCATATTTTGAGGAAACCATATGATGTTTGTGGGTATCATCCCTAAAAACCCTCACGAGACGACACTCGTCAACTAGGGTAACCTAGGGGTTTAACAGCTTATTGCATATGTTAAATGCAATCGTGTTCCCTACGAAAGTGGCAATTATATTTCGATACATATATACGTTTTGTATTTCCTTCTGTGGACTGGTTTTGTTTGTTTCATCACTAGGGACTAGTAATGTCTAAGTTAGGGGGTGTGATACATCACGAATATTGCATATTTGCGGCCTTTATCTTTATGCATTCTAGCACTTTTACGTTCTTAATGCCTATATTTATGCTCGTTAACGAGACAACCTCAAATTTGGACATATATATATTTTGCAGGGGTTAATTGTGCTTTTTTAAGTATTGGAACGCTAAAAGTGAGGTTTGGTTGCATTCCGGAGAAGTTCCGTCATCAAATGCTACTTGAAGGGTAATTTGGTCTTTTAAAACTCACTATTTTTTATGGAATGAAGTTACCAACATGTAGATCATCAAATCATCTTTCCGTGGCTACTGACCGTGCGTCATTCTGACTCCGTACATGGAAGTTATGCCCATTTTCGGAAGGTTTTGGTATTTTCTTCTACTTCAAGGGAATTTTGGTAATTTCATACTGCATAATTTGGTGGGTTTCAATATAGAATCATTTAGAGAATTGAATTAGCTTCGCGTCGGTTCCCAGCACGCCTCATTTCGATTCCTTATGAGGGAGTTATAGCCGTTTCTGTGCAACGCGTTAAAATTGGTTCAAAGAGGAAAAGTGGGATGTCTCCAGCCCAAGGCAAATCTCAAAATCGCGGTCGACCGGTCCCAAACATGAGGTCGACCGGGCCCATCAGATATGGACAAAAATTACTTATTTTGGATTTTTTTGGCTTGGTTTTGTTGGGGGTTTATTTTGGGGTATTAATAGAATGTTGTAGGCTTTTATTTGGGAGATATTTTTTCATTTTAGAGAGTTTAGATTAGGTTTTTGAGAGCTTCTCTCTCCTAGATTTTTCCTTCCTATTTTAGGTTTGTAAGTTTACTATTCCTTCTTCTTCTCCATTAATGTAAGTTACATTATTGTTCTTAAGCTTTGTAACCTAGATTTCCATGCTTTCCATTTATTCTTGCATAGATAAATTGTAGTGTAATTTAATTAGGTGCTTTAATTATTGTTGTTTATCATGCTTAGTGGCTAATTTAGTTTAGGTTTTCTTGGATTGAACTCACCTAGGGTTGATTTGGTTGCTTTGCTTTGGTGCTAGTGTTTATGGGTCTATTTTGGGTGCGTTGTCCTAGTTATTACGCCCAGCAGATTTGACGGGGCATATCATGTATGCTCCGTGCTTACGACCTTGCGTGCGTAATATGTGGGGTATTTGTTGACGCCAAAATCTTATTAGACTTTTCTGTAAATTTAGGGGTGTGACAACTCTTGATTTAATTAACTGTCGAAACAAGACGCATTCGTAATAACTCGTCGACCCATGTAACCATTTTATACTAATCTACTCGGGTGAGGGATATTCGACGCAACCTATAGTTTTTACTCTCTTTTTTAATCTAGCTTTATTTTCCCTCGCTTAGATTAATATTTTTAATTTATGCATCTTTTCCCTTTTTTTGTGTAATCTTCTTTTACACTTTTATTTAGTAATATTAAACCTTATAAATTCTAGCAACTCGTCTCTGTGGATTTTCGATACCCGACTTACCGCTATACTCACCCGTTGAGTGTAGTCGTAATTTAGATTTTTGTATAGTTCAGGTGAGCCGAATTCAAAACGACCGGCGCGTAGGTGACTCTCGCATCGCGGCAAGACCCAGTCTATCAAATAGCGCCGTTGTCGGGGATGAGTTTGTTTTAGACTTTATTTGATTTAGTATTTCATAGTATTTTATTTCTATTTGTATTATTTGCTAATATTTTGCAGGACTTCCACATTTGAGCACTTAGAAACGCTTGAATTTCCCGTTCGCACTTACTTTGTGGAATTCGCCATTTCGAGCCATTTTTCGGTAAGCATGTCTTATTCTAATTCTTTCGGTAATCACTGTTATAATTCTCAAAATTCTCGCAAGCCTATGACTTTCGGTCAATACTTAGAATCCCAAAAATTTGCAAATTCACATATTACTTTGGGCGAGTATAACCAAAGTCAAAAATTGGGTGATTGGAATTTCGATGATGATGATAATGATTTTGGACCTTTACCTCCTTATAATAGGAATTTTGAAACGAATTCGAATAGTTTTCAAAATTCCTATAATAATGAGTTTCGTTTAAGTCCGATGGTAATTTTCAAAGTTCCCATTTTCATGGATTCGCACCTCGACCTATGACATTCGGTGAGGGTTTGCTAAGTATGAAAATGAGAAAATTGAAAGTTGCTATCGAGAAGAAAATCGTTGTTGGGAACATGAGTTGGATTTATTATTTTAGTCCGACGACGATTTTGCGTTCGAGACTTTCGAAGTCGAGGAATGTTTTGAACCAAATGAGGTACTTGTGCCTACTTTGGAACAAGCTGTTCTAGACTTTGCCCATCACGTAATAGATATTGAAAGTGAGGATGAAAATGACGTAATATCTATTTGCAATGAAATGATTTCTTCTTTGACTCCCAAAGAAGAACATTTTATTGAAAATGATATTATTTCCTTTGAAACTCAATCTTCATGCGATGATGATTCATCTCATGAGTTTGAATTTCTTTCATCCCCATTTTCATTCTCTATTGTCACACCGTCACAAGTACCCGATGATTAGATTTCAAACTTTAATATTTTAAACCTTTTCGCCGATGAGGAGTACTTGCTCAAGTCGCCTTCCACGATCGCATTCGTGCTTTCGTATGCGTCGCCTCCCATTCTAATTTCAAAATCATTGGGAGGATATTCGGCTTTTCTCGGTCCCCACATGTTTTGTCACCCGTGCAATCCAAATCCCCCATCGTCCCACCAAAACTTTTAATTGGCGATGGTTCATTTCTCCCGCCTTACACATGCCTTCCGTTGTGCAAACGGAATCCATATTTTTCAGAAAGCATGCTTGTATGTGAGGGTACACCGGTTATCCTCCAAAGTCAAATCATTTTTGCGGTGGACCCTCAGCTATTTAGACTTCTAGTGTATAGTTAGTGTGAAGCCTAAATAGTAGGTTGTATATAGTTATCTTTCTTTCTTTCTTTTTATTTTTTCTTTCTTTCTAACTTAGTATAGTGTAATTAGTTAACTTTATATTTTTTATTTTTGCTATGCTCGGTAATAATTTGTTTTGTAGATTCTTTGGACTTGTTCTTATGGGGATCACTCCAATTTTGGGTAATATCGCTCTTTTCCTCTCTTTGGCTTGGTTCTTAATTTACATTGAGGACAATGTCATGTTTTAAGTTAGGGGGTGTGGGATATTCTATCCATTTCTTTATTTAGTCCATGTTTTTGCTCACATGTTAGTTACTTAGTATGCTTTTCAAAGAAAAAATGAAAATTTCAAAAAGATTTTCTTTCTTTTTTCTCCTTTTTGGGGATTTTTGCCTTTGTTTCCGATGATAAATTTCAATAATTGCCCGATCCAATAGACAGCCCAATGATGCATGTTCTCGATTTTAGAAGTTATTAAACTTTAGTCTCACTTATTAAGCTTTAATCCCATGAGCACATGCACTTTTATTGTTCTATTGATTTGGTTTAATATTTTTATAACTCGGTAATCTTTTGTTGCATTGTATATACTTACACCGAGTAAGCTTTGTACCTTTCGTCGTTTGTGAGTGTATACACTATTCTTTTCTCATTGAAAACATTGAATTCGTTGGTAATCTCTCTATTCTTTCATTTGATCATTCATTAATTGAGTTCATACTTGAAATGAGTTACTTGATCATGATTTTCATATATTGTTTTGACTCGAGAATTGCGTAAACTTTGTGAAACGATCATAGGCCCACTTTGATATATCACCTATATTAGCGTTGACCTTACCCTTATATATTTACCCTCGTTAACCCCTTTGAGCCTAAATATAGCCTTTCGTTTCATAACCCCAACCCCATAACCAACTCTAAATTGGAGTTTTAGCCCATATATATACTTTCCATACCTTTGTTTGGAATGTTGCTTGGGATTGAATGATGTTGTTATGATGTCGGTTGCAATCTAGGCGTATGAGAGTTTGAAAAGTAAAGTAAAGAAAGATGTGAAAAAGTGAAGAAAAAGAGAAAGCAAAAAGCAAAAGAAAACAAAAGAGAAAAATGAGAAAAAGAAGAAAAGAAAAAGAAAGAGAAAGTTATAAATGTTGTATATAGTTCAATAAGCTTTTATTACTCTCCCCGATGATATATCTAATGCCGTTTTGGAACTCGTTTTCCAATTTTGATATTGCCCGCATTTTTTCATTATCCCGAGTTTTCATCCAAACACTTTGAATCCGTACATACATTCCTTTCATTTCATACCCTATCCATACCTACATTATAACCCTATTAAAGTCCTATGTGATCTTAAGTAAATGTAATTCAAAGTTTAAATCGTTTTGATAATCAGTGAAAATACATTTCGCCCCCTCTAATGAGCAATATCCTTTCATTGAGATTACATTTTTCATTTTATACATGGCGTTCTTCATCTATGACATGTGTGCAACCTAGTTTCCATTTCCATTTACTCCTTATGCCCGCATGTCCCGTGTGTTAGCTTCCTGTTTTGAGTGAATTCACTTGATGAGTGTAATGCCCGTGAGGATTGAATATATGCTTGCTTTAATATTTATCCGATTTATATAAGTTTTTTCCAAATCACACTTTGCATGTGCTCACTCCCCTCCCACATTTTAAGGTTTCAATTCTATGAGGTGCATTCTATAATGTTAATGATTCAGACTTTTGTGTGAATTCATTCACTTTGCTAATAATGCATATGAAATATTTTTCGCTTTTGTTGGGCTTGTCGCATGTTTGTTTGGGCATATTTTGAGGAAACCATATGATGTTTGTGGGTATCATCCCTAAAAACCCTCACGAGACGACACTCGTCAACTAGGGTAACCTAGGGGTTTAACAGCTTATTGCATATGTTAAATGCAATCGTGTTCCCTACGAAAGTGGCAATTATATTTCGATACATATATACGTTTTGTATTTCCTTCTGTGGACTGGTTTTGTTTGTTTCATCACTAGGGACTAGTAATGTCTAAGTTAGGGGGTGTGATACATCACGAATATTGCATATTTGCGGCCTTTATCTTTATGCATTCTAGCACTTTTACGTTCTTAATGCCTATATTTATGCTCGTTAACGAGACAACCTCAAATTTGGACATATATATATTTTGCAGGGGTTAATTGTGCTTTTTTAAGTATTGGAACGCTAAAAGTGAGGTTTGGTTGCATTCCGGAGAAGTTCCGTCATCAAATGCTACTTGAAGGGTAATTTGGTCTTTTAAAACTCACTATTTTTTATGGAATGAAGTTACCAACATGTAGATCATCAAATCATCTTTACGTGGCTACTGACCGTGCGTCATTCTGACTCCGTACATGGAAGTTATGCCCATTTTCGGAAGGTTTTGGTATTTTCTTCTACTTCAAGGGAATTTTGGTAATTTCATACTGCATAATTTGGTGGGTTTCAATATAGAATCATTTAGAGAATTGAATTAGCTTCGCGTCGGTTCCCAGCACGCCTCATTTCAATTCCTTATGAGGGAGTTATAGCCGTTTCTGTGCAACGCGTTAAAATTGGTTCAAAGAGGAAAAGTGAGATGTCTCCAGCCCAAGGCAAATCTCAAAATCGCGGTCGACCGGTCCCAAACATGAGGTCGACCGGGCCCATCAGATATGGACAAAAATTAACTTATTTTGGATTTTTTGGCTTGGTTTTGTTGGGGGTTTATTTTGGGGTATTAATAGAATGTTGTAGGCTTTTATTTGGGAGATATTTTTTCATTTTAGAGAGTTTAGATTAGGTTTTTGAGAGCTTCTCTCTCCTAGATTTTCCTTCCTATTTTAGGTTTGTAAGTTTACTATTCCTTCTTCTTCTCCATTAATGTAAGTTACATTATTGTTCTTAAGCTTTGTAACCTAGATTTCCATGCTTTCCATTTATTTCTTGCATAGATAAATTGTAGTGTAATTTAATTAGGTGCTTTAATTATTGTTGTTTATCATGCTTAGTGGCTAATTTAGTTTAGGTTTTCTTGGATTGAACTCACCTAGGGTTGATTTGGTTGCTTTGCTTTGGTGCTAGTGTTTATGGGTCTATTTTGGGTGCGTTGTCCTAGTTATTACGCCCAGCAGATTTGACGGGGCATATCATGTATGCTCCGTGCTTACGACCTTGCGTGCGTAATATGTGGGGTATTTGTTGACGCCAAAATCTTATTAGACTTTTCTGTAAATTTAGGGGTGTGACAACTCTTGATTTAATTAACTGTCGAAACAAGACGCATTCGTAATAACTCGTCGACCCATGTAACCATTTTATACTAATCTACTCGGGTGAGGGATATTCGACGCAACCTATAGTTTTTACTCTCTTTTTTAATCTAGCTTTATTTTCCCTCGCTTAGATTAATATTTTTAATTTATGCATCTTTTCCCTTTTTTTGTGTAATCTTCTTTTACACTTTTATTTAGTAATATTAAACCTTATAAATTCTAGCAACTCGTCTCTGTGGATTTTCGATACCCGACTTACCGCTATACTCACCCGTTGAGTGTAGTCGTAATTTAGATTTTTGTATAGTTCAGGTGAGCCGAATTCAAAACGACCGGCGCGTAGGTGACTCTCGCATCGCGGCAAGACCCAGTCTATCAAATAGCGCCGTTGTCGGGGATGAGTTTGTTTTAGACTTTATTTGATTTAGTATTTCATAGTATTTTATTTCTATTTGTATTATTTGCTAATATTTTGCAGGACTTCCACATTTGAGCACTTAGAAACGCTTGAATTTCCCGTTCGCACTTACTTTGTGGAATTCGCCATTTCGAGCCATTTTTCGGTAAGCATGTCTTATTCTAATTCTTTCGGTAATCACTGTTATAATTCTCAAAATTCTCGCAAGCCTATGACTTTCGGTCAATACTTAGAATCCCAAAAATTTGCAAATTCACATATTACTTTGGGCGAGTATAACCAAAGTCAAAAATTGGGTGATTGGAATTTCGATGATGATGATAATGATTTTGGACCTTTACCTCCTTATAATAGGAATTTTGAAACGAATTCGAATAGTTTTCAAAATTCCTATAATAATGAGTTTCGTTTAAGTCCGATGGTAATTTTCAAAGTTCCCATTTTCATGGATTCGCACCTCGACCTATGACATTCGGTGAGGGTTTGCTAAGTATGAAAATGAGAAAATTGAAAGTTGCTATCGAGAAGAAAATCGTTGTTGGGAACATGAGTTGGATTTATTATTTTAGTCCGACGACGATTTTGCGTTCGAGACTTTCGAAGTCGAGGAATGTTTTGAACCAAATGAGGTACTTGTGCCTACTTTGGAACAAGCTGTTCTAGACTTTGCCCATCACGTAATAGATATTGAAAGTGAGGATGAAAATGACGTAATATCTATTTGCAATGAAATGATTTCTTCTTTGACTCCCAAAGAAGAACATTTTATTGAAAATGATATTATTTCCTTTGAAACTCAATCTTCATGCGATGATGATTCATCTCATGAGTTTGAATTTCTTTCATCCCCATTTTCATTCTCTATTGTCACACCGTCACAAGTACCCGATGATTAGATTTCAAACTTTAATATTTTAAACCTTTTCGCCGATGAGGAGTACTTGCTCAAGTCGCCTTCCACGATCGCATTCGTGCTTTCGTATGCGTCGCCTCCCATTCTAATTTCAAAATCATTGGGAGGATATTCGGCTTTTCTCGGTCCCCACATGTTTTGTCACCCGTGCAATCCAAATCCCCCATCGTCCCACCAAAACTTTTAATTGGCGATGGTTCATTTCTCCCGCCTTACACATGCCTTCCGTTGTGCAAACGGAATCCATATTTTTCAGAAAGCATGCTTGTATGTGAGGGTACACCGGTTATCCTCCAAAGTCAAATCATTTTTGCGGTGGACCCTCAGCTATTTAGACTTCTAGTGTATAGTTAGTGTGAAGCCTAAATAGTAGGTTGTATATAGTTATCTTTCTTTCTTTCTTTTTATTTTTTCTTTCTTTCTAACTTAGTATAGTGTAATTAGTTAACTTTATATTTTTTATTTTTGCTATGCTCGGTAATAATTTGTTTTGTAGATTCTTTGGACTTGTTCTTATGGGGATCACTCCAATTTTGGGTAATATCGCTCTTTTCCTCTCTTTGGCTTGGTTCTTAATTTACATTGAGGACAATGTCATGTTTTAAGTTAGGGGGTGTGGGATATTCTATCCATTTCTTTATTTAGTCCATGTTTTTGCTCACATGTTAGTTACTTAGTATGCTTTTCAAAGAAAAAATGAAAATTTCAAAAAGATTTTCTTTCTTTTTTCTCCTTTTTGGGGATTTTTGCCTTTGTTTCCGATGATAAATTTCAATAATTGCCCGATCCAATAGACAGCCCAATGATGCATGTTCTCGATTTTAGAAGTTATTAAACTTTAGTCTCACTTATTAAGCTTTAATCCCATGAGCACATGCACTTTTATTGTTCTATTGATTTGGTTTAATATTTTTATAACTCGGTAATCTTTTGTTGCATTGTATATACTTACACCGAGTAAGCTTTGTACCTTTCGTCGTTTGTGAGTATATACACTATTCTTTTCTCATTGAAAACATTGAATTCGTTGGTAATCTCTCTATTCTTTCATTTGATCATTCATTAATTGAGTTCATACTTAAAATGAGTTACTTGATCATGATTTTCATATATTGTTTTGACTCGAGAATTGCGTAAACTTTGTGAAACGATCATAGGCCCACTTTGATATATCACCTATATTAGCGTTGACCTTACCCTTATATGTTTACCCTCGTTAACCCCTTTGAGCCTAAATATAGCCTTTCGTTTCATAACCCCAACCCCATAACCAACTCTAAATTGGAGTTTTAGCCCATATATATACTTTCCATACCTTTGTTTGGAATGTTGCTTGGGATTGAATGATGTTGTTATGATGTCGGTTGCAATCTAGGCGTATGAGAGTTTGAAAAGTAAAGTAAAGAAAGATGTGAAAAAGTGAAGAAAAAGAGAAAGCAAAAAGCAAAAGAAAACAAAAGAGAAAAATGAGAAAAAGAAGAAAAGAAAAAGAAAGAGAAAGTTATAAATGTTGTATATAGTTCAATAAGCTTTTATTACTCTCCCCGATGATATATCTAATGCCGTTTTGGAACTCGTTTTCCAATTTTGATATTGCCCGCATTTTTTCATTATCCCGAGTTTTCATCCAAACACTTTGAATCCGTACATACATTCCTTTCATTTCATACCCTATCCATACCTACATTATAACCCTATTAAAGTCCTATGTGATCTTAAGTAAATGTAATTCAAAGTTTAAATCGTTTTGATAATCAGTGAAAATACATTTCGCCCCCTCTAATGAGCAATATCCTTTCATTGAGATTACATTTTTCATTTTATACATGGCGTTCTTCATCTATGACATGTGTGCAACCTAGTTTCCATTTCCATTTACTCCTTATGCCCGCATGTCCCGTGTGTTAGCTTCCTGTTTTGAGTGAATTCACTTGATGAGTGTAATGCCCGTGAGGATTGAATATATGCTTGCTTTAATATTTATCCGATTTATATAAGTTTTTTCCAAATCACACTTTGCATGTGCTCACTCCCCTCCCACATTTTAAGGTTTCAATTCTATGAGGTGCATTCTATAATGTTAATGATTCAGACTTTTGTGTGAATTCATTCACTTTGCTAATAATGCATATGAAATATTTTTCGCTTTTGTTGGGCTTGTCGCATGTTTGTTTGGGCATATTTTGAGGAAACCATATGATGTTTGTGGGTATCATCCCTAAAAACCCTCACGAGACGACACTCGTCAACTAGGGTAACCTAGGGGTTTAACAGCTTATTGCATATGTTAAATGCAATCGTGTTCCCTACGAAAGTGGCAATTATATTTCGATACATATATACGTTTTGTATTTCCTTCTGTGGACTGGTTTTGTTTGTTTCATCACTAGGGACTAGTAATGTCTAAGTTAGGGGGTGTGATACATCACGAATATTGCATATTTGCGGCCTTTATCTTTATGCATTCTAGCACTTTTACGTTCTTAATGCCTATATTTATGCTCGTTAACGAGACAACCTCAAATTTGGACATATATATATTTTGCAGGGGTTAATTGTGCTTTTTTAAGTATTGGAACGCTAAAAGTGAGGTTTGGTTGCATTCCGGAGAAGTTCCGTCATCAAATGCTACTTGAAGGGTAATTTGGTCTTTTAAAACTCACTATTTTTTATGGAATGAAGTTACCAACATGTAGATCATCAAATCATCTTTACGTGGCTACTGACCGTGCGTCATTCTGACTCCGTACATGGAAGTTATGCCCATTTTCGGAAGGTTTTGGTATTTTCTTCTACTTCAAGGGAATTTTGGTAATTTCATACTGCATAATTTGGTGGGTTTCAATATAGAATCATTTAGAGAATTGAATTAGCTTCGCGTCGGTTCCCAGCACGCCTCATTTCAATTCCTTATGAGGGAGTTATAGCCGTTTCTGTGCAACGCGTTAAAATTGGTTCAAAGAGGAAAAGTGGGATGTCTCCAGCCCAAGGCAAATCTCAAAATCGCGGTCGACCGGTCCCAAACATGAGGTCGACCGGGCCCATCAGATATGGACAAAAATTAACTTATTTTGGATTTTTTGGCTTGGTTTTGTTGGGGGTTTATTTTGGGGTATTAATAGAATGTTGTAGGCTTTTATTTGGGAGATATTTTTTCATTTTAGAGAGTTTAGATTAGGTTTTTGAGAGCTTCTCTCTCCTAGATTTTCCTTCCTATTTTAGGTTTGTAAGTTTACTATTCCTTCTTCTTCTCCATTAATGTAAGTTACATTATTGTTCTTAAGCTTTGTAACCTAGATTTCCATGCTTTCCATTTATTTCTTGCATAGATAAATTGTAGTGTAATTTAATTAGGTGCTTTAATTATTGTTGTTTATCATGCTTAGTGGCTAATTTAGTTTAGGTTTTCTTGGATTGAACTCACCTAGGGTTGATTTGGTTGCTTTGCTTTGGTGCTAGTGTTTATGGGTCTATTTTGGGTGCGTTGTCCTAGTTATTACGCCCAGCAGATTTGACGGGGCATATCATGTATGCTCCGTGCTTACGACCTTGCGTGCGTAATATGTGGGGTATTTGTTGACGCCAAAATCTTATTAGACTTTTCTGTAAATTTAGGGGTGTGACAACTCTTGATTTAATTAACTGTCGAAACAAGACGCATTCGTAATAACTCGTCGACCCATGTAACCATTTTATACTAATCTACTCGGGTGAGGGATATTCGACGCAACCTATAGTTTTTACTCTCTTTTTTAATCTAGCTTTATTTTCCCTCGCTTAGATTAATATTTTTAATTTATGCATCTTTTCCCTTTTTTTGTGTAATCTTCTTTTACACTTTTATTTAGTAATATTAAACCTTATAAATTCTAGCAACTCGTCTCTGTGGATTTTCGATACCCGACTTACCGCTATACTCACCCGTTGAGTGTAGTCGTAATTTAGATTTTTGTATAGTTCAGGTGAGCCGAATTCAAAACGACCGGCGCGTAGGTGACTCTCGCATCGCGGCAAGACCCAGTCTATCAAATAGCGCCGTTGTCGGGGATGAGTTTGTTTTAGACTTTATTTGATTTAGTATTTCATAGTATTTTATTTCTATTTGTATTATTTGCTAATATTTTGCAGGACTTCCACATTTGAGCACTTAGAAACGCTTGAATTTCCCGTTCGCACTTACTTTGTGGAATTCGCCATTTCGAGCCATTTTTCGGTAAGCATGTCTTATTCTAATTCTTTCGGTAATCACTGTTATAATTCTCAAAATTCTCGCAAGCCTATGACTTTCGGTCAATACTTAGAATCCCAAAAATTTGCAAATTCACATATTACTTTGGGCGAGTATAACCAAAGTCAAAAATTGGGTGATTGGAATTTCGATGATGATGATAATGATTTTGGACCTTTACCTCCTTATAATAGGAATTTTGAAACGAATTCGAATAGTTTTCAAAATTCCTATAATAATGAGTTTCGTTTAAGTCCGATGGTAATTTTCAAAGTTCCCATTTTCATGGATTCGCACCTCGACCTATGACATTCGGTGAGGGTTTGCTAAGTATGAAAATGAGAAAATTGAAAGTTGCTATCGAGAAGAAAATCGTTGTTGGGAACATGAGTTGGATTTATTATTTTAGTCCGACGACGATTTTGCGTTCGAGACTTTCGAAGTCGAGGAATGTTTTGAACCAAATGAGGTACTTGTGCCTACTTTGGAACAAGCTGTTCTAGACTTTGCCCATCACGTAATAGATATTGAAAGTGAGGATGAAAATGACGTAATATCTATTTGCAATGAAATGATTTCTTCTTTGACTCCCAAAGAAGAACATTTTATTGAAAATGATATTATTTCCTTTGAAACTCAATCTTCATGCGATGATGATTCATCTCATGAGTTTGAATTTCTTTCATCCCCATTTTCATTCTCTATTGTCACACCGTCACAAGTACCCGATGATTAGATTTCAAACTTTAATATTTTAAACCTTTTCGCCGATGAGGAGTACTTGCTCAAGTCGCCTTCCACGATCGCATTCGTGCTTTCGTATGCGTCGCCTCCCATTCTAATTTCAAAATCATTGGGAGGATATTCGGCTTTTCTCGGTCCCCACATGTTTTGTCACCCGTGCAATCCAAATCCCCCATCGTCCCACCAAAACTTTTAATTGGCGATGGTTCATTTCTCCCGCCTTACACATGCCTTCCGTTGTGCAAACGGAATCCATATTTTTCAGAAAGCATGCTTGTATGTGAGGGTACACCGGTTATCCTCCAAAGTCAAATCATTTTTGCGGTGGACCCTCAGCTATTTAGACTTCTAGTGTATAGTTAGTGTGAAGCCTAAATAGTAGGTTGTATATAGTTATCTTTCTTTCTTTCTTTTTATTTTTTCTTTCTTTCTAACTTAGTATAGTGTAATTAGTTAACTTTATATTTTTTATTTTTGCTATGCTCGGTAATAATTTGTTTTGTAGATTCTTTGGACTTGTTCTTATGGGGATCACTCCAATTTTGGGTAATATCGCTCTTTTCCTCTCTTTGGCTTGGTTCTTAATTTACATTGAGGACAATGTCATGTTTTAAGTTAGGGGGTGTGGGATATTCTATCCATTTCTTTATTTAGTCCATGTTTTTGCTCACATGTTAGTTACTTAGTATGCTTTTCAAAGAAAAAATGAAAATTTCAAAAAGATTTTCTTTCTTTTTTCTCCTTTTTGGGGATTTTTGCCTTTGTTTCCGATGATAAATTTCAATAATTGCCCGATCCAATAGACAGCCCAATGATGCATGTTCTCGATTTTAGAAGTTATTAAACTTTAGTCTCACTTATTAAGCTTTAATCCCATGAGCACATGCACTTTTATTGTTCTATTGATTTGGTTTAATATTTTTATAACTCGGTAATCTTTTGTTGCATTGTATATACTTACACCGAGTAAGCTTTGTACCTTTCGTCGTTTGTGAGTGTATACACTATTCTTTTCTCATTGAAAACATTGAATTCGTTGGTAATCTCTCTATTCTTTCATTTGATCATTCATTAATTGAGTTCATACTTGAAATGAGTTACTTGATCATGATTTTCATATATTGTTTTGACTCGAGAATTGCGTAAACTTTGTGAAACGATCATAGGCCCACTTTGATATATCACCTATATTAGCGTTGACCTTACCCTTATATATTTACCCTCGTTAACCCCTTTGAGCCTAAATATAGCCTTTCGTTTCATAACCCCAACCCCATAACCAACTCTAAATTGGAGTTTTAGCCCATATATATACTTTCCATACCTTTGTTTGGAATGTTGCTTGGGATTGAATGATGTTGTTATGATGTCGGTTGCAATCTAGGCGTATGAGAGTTTGAAAAGTAAAGTAAAGAAAGATGTGAAAAAGTGAAGAAAAAGAGAAAGCAAAAAGCAAAAGAAAACAAAAGAGAAAAATGAGAAAAAGAAGAAAAGAAAAAGAAAGAGAAAGTTATAAATGTTGTATATAGTTCAATAAGCTTTTATTACTCTCCCCGATGATATATCTAATGCCGTTTTGGAACTCGTTTTCCAATTTTGATATTGCCCGCATTTTTTCATTATCCCGAGTTTTCATCCAAACACTTTGAATCCGTACATACATTCCTTTCATTTCATACCCTATCCATACCTACATTATAACCCTATTAAAGTCCTATGTGATCTTAAGTAAATGTAATTCAAAGTTTAAATCGTTTTGATAATCAGTGAAAATACATTTCGCCCCCTCTAATGAGCAATATCCTTTCATTGAGATTACATTTTTCATTTTATACATGGCGTTCTTCATCTATGACATGTGTGCAACCTAGTTTCCATTTCCATTTACTCCTTATGCCCGCATGTCCCGTGTGTTAGCTTCCTGTTTTGAG
Source organism: Sambucus nigra (assembly GCA_949130495.1). Lineage (NCBI taxonomy): Eukaryota > Viridiplantae > Streptophyta > Magnoliopsida > Dipsacales > Adoxaceae > Sambucus > Sambucus nigra. The sequence goes on from OX422218.1 coordinate 203,189,036, forward strand.
TGAATTCACTTGATGAGTGTAATGCCCGTGAGGATTGAATATATGCTTGCTTTAATATTTATCCGATTTATATAAGTTTTTTCCAAATCACACTTTGCATGTGCTCACTCCCCTCCCACATTTTAAGGTTTCAATTCTATGAGGTGCATTCTATAATGTTAATGATTCAGACTTTTGTGTGAATTCATTCACTTTGCTAATAATGCATATGAAATATTTTTCGCTTTTGTTGGGCTTGTCGCATGTTTGTTTGGGCATATTTTGAGGAAACCATATGATGTTTGTGGGTATCATCCCTAAAAACCCTCACGAGACGACACTCGTCAACTAGGGTAACCTAGGGGTTTAACAGCTTATTGCATATGTTAAATGCAATCGTGTTCCCTACGAAAGTGGCAATTATATTTCGATACATATATACGTTTTGTATTTCCTTCTGTGGACTGGTTTTGTTTGTTTCATCACTAGGGACTAGTAATGTCTAAGTTAGGGGGTGTGATACATCACGAATATTGCATATTTGCGGCCTTTATCTTTATGCATTCTAGCACTTTTACGTTCTTAATGCCTATATTTATGCTCGTTAACGAGACAACCTCAAATTTGGACATATATATATTTTGCAGGGGTTAATTGTGCTTTTTTAAGTATTGGAACGCTAAAAGTGAGGTTTGGTTGCATTCCGGAGAAGTTCCGTCATCAAATGCTACTTGAAGGGTAATTTGGTCTTTTAAAACTCACTATTTTTTATGGAATGAAGTTACCAACATGTAGATCATCAAATCATCTTTACGTGGCTACTGACCGTGCGTCATTCTGACTCCGTACATGGAAGTTATGCCCATTTTCGGAAGGTTTTGGTATTTTCTTCTACTTCAAGGGAATTTTGGTAATTTCATACTGCATAATTTGGTGGGTTTCAATATAGAATCATTTAGAGAATTGAATTAGCTTCGCGTCGGTTCCCAGCACGCCTCATTTCAATTCCTTATGAGGGAGTTATAGCCGTTTCTGTGCAACGCGTTAAAATTGGTTCAAAGAGGAAAAGTGGGATGTCTCCAGCCCAAGGCAAATCTCAAAATCGCGGTCGACCGGTCCCAAACATGAGGTCGACCGGGCCCATCAGATATGGACAAAAATTAACTTATTTTGGATTTTTTGGCTTGGTTTTGTTGGGGGTTTATTTTGGGGTATTAATAGAATGTTGTAGGCTTTTATTTGGGAGATATTTTTTCATTTTAGAGAGTTTAGATTAGGTTTTTGAGAGCTTCTCTCTCCTAGATTTTCCTTCCTATTTTAGGTTTGTAAGTTTACTATTCCTTCTTCTTCTCCATTAATGTAAGTTACATTATTGTTCTTAAGCTTTGTAACCTAGATTTCCATGCTTTCCATTTATTTCTTGCATAGATAAATTGTAGTGTAATTTAATTAGGTGCTTTAATTATTGTTGTTTATCATGCTTAGTGGCTAATTTAGTTTAGGTTTTCTTGGATTGAACTCACCTAGGGTTGATTTGGTTGCTTTGCTTTGGTGCTAGTGTTTATGGGTCTATTTTGGGTGCGTTGTCCTACTTATTACGCCCAGCAGATTTGATGGGGCATATCATGTATGCTCCGTGCTTACGACCTTGCGTGCGTAATATGTGGGGTATTTGTTGACGCCAAAATCTTATTAGACTTTTCTGTAAATTTAGGGGTGTGACAACTCTTGATTTAATTAACTGTCGAAACAAGACGCATTCGTAATAACTCGTCGACCCATGTAACCATTTTATACTAATCTACTCGGGTGAGGGATATTCGACGCAACCTATAGTTTTTACTCTCTTTTTTAATCTAGCTTTATTTTCCCTCGCTTAGATTAATATTTTTAATTTATGCATCTTTTCCCTTTTTTTGTGTAATCTTCTTTTACACTTTTATTTAGTAATATTAAACCTTATAAATTCTAGCAACTCGTCTCTGTGGATTTTCGATACCTGACTTACCGCTATACTCACCCGTTGAGTGTAGTCGTAATTTAGATTTTTGTATAGTTCAGGTGAGCCGAATTCAAAACGACCGGCGCGTAGGTGACTCTCGCATCGCGGCAAGACCCAGTCTATCAAATAGCGCCGTTGTCGGGGATGAGTTTGTTTTAGACTTTATTTGATTTAGTATTTCATAGTATTTTATTTCTATTTGTATTATTTGCTAATATTTTGCAGGACTTCCACATTTGAGCACTTAGAAACGCTTGAATTTCCCGTTCGCACTTACTTTGTGGAATTCGCCATTTCGAGCCATTTTTCGGTAAGCATGTCTTATTCTAATTCTTTCGGTAATCACTGTTATAATTCTCAAAATTCTCGCAAGCCTATGACTTTCGGTCAATACTTAGAATCCCAAAAATTTGCAAATTCACATATTACTTTGGGCGAGTATAACCAAAGTCAAAAATTGGGTGATTGGAATTTCGATGATGATGATAATGATTTTGGACCTTTACCTCCTTATAATAGGAATTTTGAAACGAATTCGAATAGTTTTCAAAATTCCTATAATAATGAGTTTCGTTTAAGTCCGATGGTAATTTTCAAAGTTCCCATTTTCATGGATTCGCACCTCGACCTATGACATTCGGTGAGGGTTTGCTAAGTATGAAAATGAGAAAATTGAAAGTTGCTATCGAGAAGAAAATCGTTGTTGGGAACATGAGTTGGATTTATTATTTTAGTCCGACGACGATTTTGCGTTCGAGACTTTCGAAGTCGAGGAATGTTTTGAACCAAATGAGGTACTTGTGCCTACTTTGGAACAAGCTGTTCTAGACTTTGCCCATCACGTAATAGATATTGAAAGTGAGGATGAAAATGACGTAATATCTATTTGCAATGAAATGATTTCTTCTTTGACTCCCAAAGAAGAACATTTTATTGAAAATGATATTATTTCCTTTGAAACTCAATCTTCATGCGATGATGATTCATCTCATGAGTTTGAATTTCTTTCATCCCCATTTTCATTCTCTATTGTCACACCGTCACAAGTACCCGATGATTAGATTTCAAACTTTAATATTTTAAACCTTTTCGCCGATGAGGAGTACTTGCTCAAGTCGCCTTCCACGATCGCATTCGTGCTTTCGTATGCGTCGCCTCCCATTCTAATTTCAAAATCATTGGGAGGATATTCGGCTTTTCTCGGTCCCCACATGTTTTGTCACCCGTGCAATCCAAATCCCCCATCGTCCCACCAAAACTTTTAATTGGCGATGGTTCATTTCTCCCGCCTTACACATGCCTTCCGTTGTGCAAACGGAATCCATATTTTTCAGAAAGCATGCTTGTATGTGAGGGTACACCGGTTATCCTCCAAAGTCAAATCATTTTTGCGGTGGACCCTCAGCTATTTAGACTTCTAGTGTATAGTTAGTGTGAAGCCTAAATAGTAGGTTGTATATAGTTATCTTTCTTTCTTTCTTTTTATTTTTTCTTTCTTTCTAACTTAGTATAGTGTAATTAGTTAACTTTATATTTTTTATTTTTGCTATGCTCGGTAATAATTTGTTTTGTAGATTCTTTGGACTTGTTCTTATGGGGATCACTCCAATTTTGGGTAATATCGCTCTTTTCCTCTCTTTGGCTTGGTTCTTAATTTACATTGAGGACAATGTCATGTTTTAAGTTAGGGGGTGTGGGATATTCTATCCATTTCTTTATTTAGTCCATGTTTTTGCTCACATGTTAGTTACTTAGTATGCTTTTCAAAGAAAAAATGAAAATTTCAAAAAGATTTTCTTTCTTTTTTCTCCTTTTTGGGGATTTTTGCCTTTGTTTCCGATGATAAATTTCAATAATTGCCCGATCCAATAGACAGCCCAATGATGCATGTTCTCGATTTTAGAAGTTATTAAACTTTAGTCTCACTTATTAAGCTTTAATCCCATGAGCACATGCACTTTTATTGTTCTATTGATTTGGTTTAATATTTTTATAACTCGGTAATCTTTTGTTGCATTGTATATACTTACACCGAGTAAGCTTTGTACCTTTCGTCGTTTGTGAGTGTATACACTATTCTTTTCTCATTGAAAACATTGAATTCGTTGGTAATCTCTATATTCTTTCATTTGATCATTCATTAATTGAGTTCATACTTGAAATGAGTTACTTGATCATGATTTTCATATATTGTTTTGACTCGAGAATTGCGTAAACTTTGTGAAACGATCATAGGCCCACTTTGATATATCACCTATATTAGCGTTGACCTTACCCTTATATGTTTACCCTCGTTAACCCCTTTGAGCCTAAATATAGCCTTTCGTTTCATAACCCCAACCCCATAACCAACTCTAAATTGGAGTTTTAGCCCATATATATACTTTCCATACCTTTGTTTGGAATGTTGCTTGGGATTGAATGATGTTGTTATGATGTCGGTTGCAATTTAGGCGTATGAGAGTTTGAAAAGTAAAGTAAAGAAAGATGTGAAAAAGTGAAGAAAAAGAGAAAGCAAAAAGCAAAAGAAAACAAAAGAGAAAAATGAGAAAAAGAAGAAAAGAAAAAGAAAGAGAAAGTTATAAATGTTGTATATAGTTCAATAAGCTTTTATTACTCTCCCCGATGATATATCTAATGCCGTTTTGGAACTCGTTTTCCAATTTTGATATTGCCCGCATTTTTTCATTATCCCGAGTTTTCATCCAAACACTTTGAATCCGTACATACATTCCTTTCATTTCATACCCTATCCATACCTACATTATAACCCTATTAAAGTCCTATGTGATCTTAAGTAAATGTAATTCAAAGTTTAAATCGTTTTGATAATCAGTGAAAATACATTTCGCCCCCTCTAATGAGCAATATCCTTTCATTGAGATTACATTTTTCATTTTATATATAGCGTTCTTCATCTGTGACATGTGTGCGGCCTAGTTTCCATTTACATTTACTCCGTATGCCCGCATGTCCCGTGTGTTAGCTACCTATTTTGAGTGAATTCACTTGATGAGTGTAATGCCCGTAAGGATTGAATACATGCTTTCTTTAATGTTTATCCGGTTTATATAAGTTTTTGCCAAATCACACTTTGTATGTGCTTGCTCCCCTCCCACATTTTAAGGTTTCAATTATATGAGGTGCATTCTATAATTTTAATGATTCGGACCTTTGTGTGAATTCATTCACTTTGCTAATAATGCATATGAAATCTTTTTTGCTTTTGTTGGGCTTGTCGCATGTTGGTTTGGACATATTTTGAGGATACCATATGATGTTTGTGGTTATCATCCCTGAAAACCCTCACGAGACGACAGTCGTCCACTAGGGTAACCTAGGGGTTTAACAACTTATTGCATATGCTAAATGCAATCGTGTACCCTACAAAAGTGGCAATTATATTTCGATGCATATATACGTTTTGTATTTCCTTCTGTGGACTGTTTTTTTTTGTTTCATCACTAGGGACTAGTAATGTCTAAGTTAGGGGGTGTGATACATCACGAATATTGCATATTTGTGCCCTTTATCTTTATGCATTCTAGCACTTTTACTTTATTAATGCCTATATTTATGCTCGTTAACCAGACAACCTCGGATTTGGACATATATATGTTTACAGGGGTTAATTGTGCTTTTGTAGGTATTGGAACGCTAAAAGTTAGGTTCGGTTGCATTCCGGAGAAGTTTCGTCGTCGAATGCTACTTCAAGGGCAATTTGGTCTTTTAAAACTCACTATTTTGTTAAAGTTTCTCTTGTAGAGAAGATCTCTACTGTTGATTTAGGTGCGACTTGAGGGAGAAACTGGGCTGATTGACTGCACGTCAATAGGGAGTACTCGTGGGTGTTTCTGGGCTGACCGAACTGCGGTTCGTGTGGAGTTGCTGCGGAATTTCATTGTTGATTTAAGTTGCGGCCTATGTGGGTTTTCTGAGGTTAATCCATTGTAGATTTTATTATAAGTTTTATAGTGAAATAAAAGGTTTTACCCAAAAGGATATTTTTCCTGAATTCAGTGTGTCAACAGCTATTTATGTTGGTTTGATTTATCCACACGTAGTTACAAGTTTTAAGGTTGAATGAAATTGGATTAAAATTTGACACTGATTAAATAAGGTTAACTTGGAAACTTATGAATTTATTTAAATCAATATCACACAACATTCTCAGTATTTAACAAATATTACTAAATATGTAAGATACGATATTTGTAATAATATATTTCATTCCGTCAATTTGATTGGTTATTTTTACATTTAATTACAGTATTACAATAACGAAAAGTGTCGATAACCTTGTGACTGACTGAAGTCGGCATGGTGAAATTGTTATCATAAAATATTTATATTAGCTTCTTATATATTCTATTTAATCTTTAGATTAGACACGGATTTGTAAAAACGTTATTTAAATTAATAATCTTTACCCTAAAGTGCTAATTATAAAATCCATATTCGTTAAAGTATAAAAAATAAAAAAATAAAATAAACTTAAACTATCTTATGAAAGAAGAATAGCTTCTTAAGTTGAGAAATATACCTAACTATGTTGGGAATAACTACACTAATGAGTTTATAGTGTGAAATAAAAATAGCTAAAAAGTTTTGTAAAGTTGTAGGCTTAATATTTTCTTATCATGTTCGTTGTTACCCCTCACCAATAAATTATTTTCTAAAATAATATAGAAAAAAAACTTAAGCTTTTTTATGAAATAAATCTAACTTATTAAGTTAATCAACATACACGAAGCTAATGGGAATTACAACTACATACACGAAGCTAATAGGAATAACAACTACACTAAATAATTTAGAATATAATTTCTAACAAACCTGCATGTATAATATTTTACCATGTTGCGAGTTCACATACTATATATTTTCTCATTATGGCCATCTACTTATTGCAATACTAACAACTAACCATATCAGTTTTTGCATTTAGTGACCAAGAACCGTCCAATGAAAACGTATACTGCAAATCAATTTATTTGTTGTAAACTAAATTTCCTAGGAATCTAGGTCTTCACACGAGTTGAGAGATGGGCCAGAAGATGTATCTCAATTACCTAAAGCATTATGTATGCTTTCAGAAATAAATTGAACGTGTGTTGTTTAAGCAGGTTGTAAGGCCAAGAGAATAGAATAAAACTAATATTATTGCTATGTACATGTAATAACCCGTATTTTCATGGCCTTTAATTATGGGATTAATTAAATTTAATTAGAATAAATTAATTTAATATTAATTTGGATTTTAAATTGAATATTTACTAGCTTGACGAGAGCTAGTAATTATTGGTAAGAATTGTGTTGAATATTACTAGATGAGTAAAGTAATATATGAGATTGAATTTATTAAAATTGTCACGAGTGAATAATATGACAATCATAGAAATTTAGTCGGGACGTGCATGTGTCGTATCGGAACTAAATTAATAGAATAAAAAGTGAATTAATTTTAAGTCATCCGTATGATCATTTCGAGTGCGCCAATGTGTCCGGAAGGGTCGAGATAGTTAGAAAAGTGTACCCGAGGGTTTAGTTTGGGTTTCGGGAAGTTTTTAGGCCTAACTGGTAACCCGAAAGGGCATTTTGGTCATTTCTAATTTTACGCCTTAATTGTGGACAAAAATTGAAGTGTTATATCTAATGAGATTTAGAGTCCTCGAGGGTTGGAAACATTGGAGTTACAGAGAGGCTAAGGAAGAGAGAAGGCTTCCAAGGAGGAAAGCCACCAACCCTACATCACTCTCACCAATTACACCATCGATGCGTAGATCCGAAGAAGGGGGTCGTTCCTATACCACTTTAATTCATTGGATCAGACCTTTGATTTTCAGGCAAGTATCTAACTTGCTATTCTTTAGTTGATAACACATTCATGCTAGTATAGGAATTAATTAATTTATGTCTTCATGAAAATAATGTTGTTGGGAGATTATTATTAAAATTTTGGAGTAGAAACCATGTTAGGATGAATATCTTGTTATATGTAGAATGTTATCCACAAATTGGATGCCCAGTAGAGATATAAATCTAGAATTTAAATGAATTCTTGAGAAAAATTGATAAACTAGGGTTAAATGATAATTTCTTGAATTAACCCATTTGATGACTAATCTTGAGGAATTAATGAATGTTTTATGTTAGAAATCATCCATATTGGTTTATATAACGTTCATGATGTTTAGTTGGGGAGTAAGACTAGATGAAACGCAGTTAGTGAAACACCGCAAATGGGAGACCTATCAGGGCACCCATTTAAATGATTCGGGTAGCCGAATCCTTACCAAGCGATGGTGAATTCAGTAAGGGTTGTCGAAGCCAGTAGTGTGTTCCTTAGGGACGACAAAGCTAAGGGAACAATGGGGGTGACCATCAGGATCGAGACTAGAAAATTCCTAGAGAAGGACAACCATAATATGTTCAGTATGACCGGTGATAAATGGATTATGCATAGAGGTATTTTGTGGATAGTGAAACCACATGCGTTAATTTTTTCCCGAAGCAAGTAAAGGGACAAGAGTATGATGCCTAGTAAGGGGCAATGATTAAAGAAGTTTTATTTTGGTTCGGACAGGCGTGTTATGTCCGGAAACCATTTGAGCAGCTAGGACGATTAACAAGGTAGAAGTATGAGTTCTACCCTCGGAGGATGAGGCGTGTTTTATGTGACACGAACGAGTCATTATATTTTTATTTTTGCTAGATTCACATGTGAGACGAGCTTAATGCGTATATCGATAATTTTATTATTATGTGAATGTTTTCCCTGGTATAGCGGATTATTTTTAGTGTTATCCGCGGAGGATGAATGGGTGTATTGATAGTGGTATATATACCTCATTGAGATTACTCGTTTTAGTGATGTGTTATACGAGTATGATATTATCCTGATTATGATTTTATAATAATGATTAGACCGATAGTGGGTGGATATCGCAAGTCAATCGGGGTTACTTCTCTAGTGCATGATGTTTTGTTCTGGAGAAGCCTCACATGTGAGAGGGTCGGGTTCACATTTATATCATATATTATAGAGACTTCGAAGGGTATAGTGGTATCGAATTGTTTAATCCCGGGGTATGTAGGGACTTTGTTGTTATGATTCAGTGTGCATTGGGTTTACTGTTGAGCGGAAAGATTTAACTCATTATCATATTTAACGTTCAGGACTTGGTGATAGGAAGAGCGCATTGTTATATCTATCCTTTAGAGACATGGGACTTAAGATTTATATTCATATGTTTGGGAACAGGATTTCAAGAGTCCCGATTGTATGTGTACGAAGTTTATGGAATGTGATTACCACCAATGCTAAGTGATAGTACAATTGGCTAAAAGTTCCTTATTTAAATGTAATTGCGGGAGGAGATGTAGCTTTTATGTCAAGAGACAGGAATATAGGGGTACATGTGGACAAAGGGCCTAACAAATTTCGATAATCGACAATGCTAGGCAGTAGTGTATTGTGACACCCCGACCAATTAAATACCGGGTAGCTACTCCTTTATTAAATTAATACAAAATGCCAAGTTGGTTCAGTTAATAGCATCACCGTCGAAACATTTTAAAGATTACTAACCACGTAGTATTTAAAAAGCGAGTTGCCAAATTTTAAGTTAACTCTGATTAACATGCAATAAAATAATAATGATAGAATAACAACATTCACCATAATGAAACAATAGAATAACCAACAACATAATAATAAGTCCGGAGGAAAAACTCCTCACAACAATCCCACAACTGAACTAAGTAAAACAAAGTAATCTGAATTAATTACATGCCAAATAGTCTGAAAATCTGAAATAGGAAAATGTCTCTACTAGAAATGGGCAACATGCCCTACAACTGATGAATCCTGAATATGGAGTCAAGATGAAAGAAGCGTCTACTAGCAAGGTCTTGTAACTTCCACAAACAGCTACAGCTCGTCACCTGAATGAGAATCCTAAGCATGGTGTCCTTGTGGCTGGGCACCTAAAAATGGTTTTTACAAAAATAGATTTGAAAGCAAATGGGTCAGAGCCCGAAAGTGGAAATTATTTTAAAAACAGCAAGTGTTTTAATAACATTAAAACAATAAATGCAAAATACATGTTAGGACGTGCACTCACATGAAGTACTCACCTCTCGACTAATTGTGCACTCCTAACGTACCGTACCCATCTAAGTGACATACATAACTATCCAGACCGTAATAAATTCTACCCCTTACTACTCAATTCCCATTATATATTCTAGTGTTATCAATTTAATAGCGGGCTATACTTAACTCAGATTCTCAATTATTAGCAATACAACTCACTATCGGTTAACCCGTTATGTCTTCTCAAAACATTACCATAATTGTATTCACAATACCAACATGAAAGTTCCCATTATTTAAGTGTATATTATTCACGTCATAAATATACAATACAAGCACCCCGAGACTAAGCTGCGGTGCACACATACTCTGTTATCCATCCCGGTACATCACGTACATAAGGATCACGCATTCCGAATCTCTCAGGAATCGTTCTCAGATAATAGCAAATCACAAACAATGGAGGCGAACACAGTCACATCACATGGGTCACACACATACCTACGCTCCCACGATCAGCAGACTTATTAACATCCCAATAAGTCCTTCTCTGACCTATGTTCTCGAGGTACCAATCTAGATCCGGGCAACACAAGGATTATAGGGCCCTAAGCGAACGTAAACCTCCCGTGATAGCAAGTATGGTAGGTATGTCATACACATAAAATCATATACATATACTAAGTATGCACACATCTTAGTAATCACCATAATTTATTTGTGGTACACTTCTCGTTCTCGTACCGACATATAATGTTACATAATTTACATATTCCCGGTTAATATAATTATTTAAGCCGCCAATAATTCTCGCTTCGTAATAGTCACTCACGTCCCATTCCAAAATTTCCATTCAATTCAAATCACACTTATATGTTTTACACCTCAATATATCCCAAATGTCCCAACTAAATTAATTTATCATTAAGGGAATAGTATCTCTCCAATTAAACAAGGTTACGGGACACGTGAAATCAAAACAGGCCAAAAAGCCTAAACTGTCAGCTCGTTAGAAGTCTCGTTCGAACGAGGCTGTTCGAACGAGAGTTCGTTCGAACGAACTGGGCATCTAACGAGATCTCGTTCGAACGAAAGGCATCGAACGAACATCCCTCTCGTTAGAAGGCAAACTGTCAACTCGTTAGAAGCTCGTTCGAACGAGCTCGTTCGAACGACCTGGGTAGGTCTTCTAACGAGAGGCCAGTTTCGAGTCCAGAAATTCCCTTTTTTCGTTTTTCCAACTTTCTTCACATCTAATCCCACCTAAGAATCGTCCCAACATTATTTTAAGGTTTCTAATCCATACCAAACATTCGTAGGTCATAATTAAATAATTATATAGGGCCAAATCTTCCTAAACATCATCAAATCCTCAATTCCCTTCATTTATCCCCAACTCCCATGAACATGAACCCTAAAATTTTAAAATCACCAATGGGCATAATTAAATCCGTTTTTGTTATATACAAGATGTATTTCTATCAGATTGATCATCCCAACACAATTCTACATGAAATCTTTTCATCAAAATATAAGGTTCTACTTCCAATTCAATGGGTTTTTCATTAAACTCCCAAAACAATATAATTTCATGATTTCCTATGCATGGAAGAAACATTCTTTGCAAAAACGAAATTAAACCACTTGCCTTTGATATATCTCTGAATTTGGTGTTGGATTGATGAAGGTTGATTTGTTCTTGATTTGTTCTCCCTCTCTCTCTGCAGAGTTTTCCTTTCTTTCTCTCTCTACCAGCTTTTCTCTAAGGATGACAATGGAGGTGGAGGTTGGTTTGGCAAGTTTAAGGCTTCTAAACTTCCCGTAGCCCACTACCTAGATTGGGGTTGGAAATGGCTTAGTGGGTTAAGACTAAGTCAGATTTTTAAGTCTAATTTTCGTGGGTTTTAATTCCCCAAATTCTAAAATTACCAAACTACCCTTTTACATTGTCGGTATGGCCTAAAAATGCCCCGGGTCCCAAACTAAACTCCCGACTAGTGTTTTATGACTATTTCGACCCTTCCAGACGCGTTGGCGCACTCAAAACGACCATACGGTTAATAGAAATGAAATTCACTTTTTAATTAAAATAATTATATTCCTGACGCGACTGTCACACGCGTCTCAACAAAGTGTCCCAAATTGCCGTTTATCAAACTCACGACAAATTTCATAATTTCCATATTCATATATAGCCATATATACTCATTAAAATCAAATACCAACTCGCATATCGCTAGTATTTTTATCCGGATTAATTTTTAATTAATACACATTTAATTCAATTAATCCCATAAATAAATATCACAAAAAATACGGGGTATTACATGTATCAGGGGCATTCCTTGTTTGAATTTTGCTTTACGAGACTTCCCACGCATGAAAATTAGCGTAAGGTTAGAAGTATGGAGATGTTTGGTCATTAGTCCATGAGTCCAGTACCTCGGTCGTCATAGGAGTAGGTAGTTATAACTGTAAGTTGGAAGTTAAATTATGATTCAAGGCCAGTGGAGCCGATTGTATGGTAAGGAAGCATTGAAATTGATTTTATCACCATGAGTTGAAGGGTGGAACGATGTAAAGGAGGACTTAAAATTTCGATTTCTAGGATGATTGAGAATACCCAAGTGTTATAACCACGTTGTTAACACATGGGCAATAAATAATTCAGCATTATGTGCGAAGCGTATGTGATATTTATACCAGTGTGCATGGTTTATAGGGTGTGTGGGCATCCTGGTTAGCTGATCTTAGAATCGTCCGGGTTAAAGGGATGTGGGAATAAATGTGTGAAATATATGCCGGAGGAACTTATATAACGAAGTAGAAATGGTAAAATGAATTAAGCATCGTGTGAGAAGGATGATAATCCATATATATGCATGCAATCAGAATAGAACACCCGAATTTGGTTGAAAGGCTGTGGGAAGCCATTTAAAAAGGGGTATTCCTTGAGAAGAGTAAAATTTAACTAATATGGGAAAACACTTGAAGCGGAATTTCACCTAATCAAATGTTGAGAGCCACTTACGCGTAGAAAGAATGATAATGTTAGTAAGCTATAAAAGGTCCAGAAGTTCACATCGTGGAGAGAAATGCACGGGTCGAAACTTTCGGTATACACAGAGGAAAGAAGGGGAGTATTAAGTGTCACTTAATGTGAGGCATTACAAGTAGAAGTCGATGTTCAGCGAGACAAAATGAGTAGTCTCCGCGTGCATCACTCATAGATAGAAATCGATTGGAGCAAGAGGGTCAACCAGAGAATTTTGTAGCAAGCCGATGATTCCTGTAATGGAAGAGGGCAGTCAATTTGGTAAATTTCTATGATGGGTTGCCAACCTCAAGTTAAGATCACGAGTTCCTTCGAATGCGTGGAAAAAGTTGACCTAAAAGAAAGTAATTGTTATTATTTTGGATGATTTACACTATTACACAGTTTGCCGCAGTCTTTCTTTGAAAAGAAGGATCGCGTCGGTAAGTGGTCATGCCCGGTATTGTTCTGAACTAGGATGAGATCCTTGAACCCCACCTCCAATACAGGCTTTCAAGAATCAGTGGGGATGGCGTTTTGTTTTGAGCAGGTTGTATCACTTATAGCCCGAGGAGTAGGCGAAAGGTGACAAACGACTAGTGGAGCTGTATAAATGTAACTTTGGACCCATTGTGGTCATTTCAATTCCGCAACAATTGTAGCTTGTAAATGAAGTATAATACGATGCTTGGGAGAAGACATTATCAAATGGTAGAGTTGTGTGAAAGCACTCATACCTGTTTATTGTGGACAAAGTACTTATTGAGGTTTTGTGTGAAGAACCTTAACTATTCTCCCTCTGGATGTTTAGAGGTGAGTGGATAATCATAATTTTTGATTGGTCGAGTTAGAGTCTGATGACTATGGTGGAATTACCATAGACTATTTTAGGTGGCTTTTGAGTTGCATCGTCGAAAATCGAGATTCGAAGAACTGACAATAGTGGTCAAATGATCACATGGTTTCTCTCAGGATGGGAGTTTTGTGTTTAGATAAATACGAGTAGTTGATTCGTAGTGAGGTGCGAACGCCCAATAATATTAAGGCAATGGGGGCTAATGGTGTATAGGCTCGTCTTATTTGAATGTCGTCGGGTAGGAGCAAGGTAGTGTCGTTATTGAGGCGTGACCCTAAAACTGATAATGTGTGGAGAGTGTTAAACTAGCTTACTGTGAGGGAGGTTTTTTTGTGATCGAGCGCCTTACTCTGAAGTTAGTTTCGCATACTGATAAAGTATCCAAAATTGTTTTACCGGGTAGGCCTTATTTTTCGAATTTCGGGATGAAATTCCGTTATTAAGGGGGAAGTATGTATTACCCCGTATTTTTATGGCATTTAATTATGGGATTAATTAAATTTAATTGAGATAGATTAATTTAATATTAATCTAAATTTTAAATTGAATATTTACTAGCGTGACAAGAGTTAGTAATTATTGGTAAGAATTATGTTGAATATTACTAAATGAGTAAAGTAATATATGAGATTGAATTTACTAAAATTATCGCGGGTGAATAATACGACAATCATAGAAATTAAATCGGCGCGCGCATATGTCGTGCCGGGACAAATTAATGGAATAAAAAGTGAATTTATTTTAAGCCATCTGTATGGTCATTTCGAGTGCTCCAATGTGTCCAGAAGGGCCGAGGTAGTCAGAAAAGTGTACCTCGGAATTTAGTTTGAGTCTCAGAACGTTTTTAGGCCTAACCGATAACCCAGTAGGGCATTTTGGTAATTTCTAATTTTAAGCCTTAATTATGGACGGAAATTGAAGTGTTATATCTGATGAGACTTAAAGTCCTCGAGGGTTAGAAACATTGGAGTTACAGAGAGTCTAAGGAAGAGAGAAGATAGAAGGCTTCCAAGGAGGAGAGCCACCAACCCTACATCACTCTCACCAATTACACCACCAACGCGTAGATCATAAGAAGGGGATCATTCCTATACCACTTTAATTTGTCGAATCAGACCTTTGATTTTTAGGCAAGTATCTAACTTATTGTTCTTTAGTTGATAACACATCCATGCTAGTGTAGGAATTAATTAATTTATGTCTTCATGAAAATAATGTTGTTGGGAGCTTATTATTGAAATTTTAGATTAGAAACCATGTTAGGATGAATATCTTGTTATATGTAGAATGTTATCCACGAAATTGGATGCCCCGTAGAGATAGAAATCTGGAATTTAAATGAATTCTTGAGAAAAATTGATGAACTAGGGTTAAATGATAATTTCTTGAATTAACCCATTTGATGACTAATCTTGAGGAATTAATGAATGTTTTACATTAGAAATCATCCATATTGGTTTATATAACGTTCATAATGTTTGGTTGGGAGTTTGGGACATGTTAATGGAGTTTTGATGATTTAAGTTGGAAGAATTTCGTAGGTTTAATATGCAGAATTCTGGGCAAGACCTGCTTGGCCGATCGATCAACTCAAGAATATTGATCGATCAACTAGATCGATCGATCGACCCCCTTTCATCGATCGATTGACTCCTCCTGAAAATAGAAACTTTTTCCCTTTTTTAAATGTTAATCCAATCCCAATGTGTAAGGACCCTTGTGCATAATTTTAATATTATAATGGAACTTGAGCAGGACCGGTAGGGTATAAGTAGGGTCCGGGGAAGACTGTTTTATATGAGATTTAATCGTGGGATTTCGGGGGTATAAATTGAATGGGAAATCGCGCATACCTTATATTAGATCTTGCGAGAATTAAGAAGGATTTAGACCAGTAGAGTATTGAGTGTTCATCTACTGATTTTATATTTAGCAAGAAGGTGCACTTTGAGAGTCGAGAATTAATTCGGGATTTGCGGTAATTGAGAAATAAAATGAATGATTTATTTATACGTAGAAATCGGGCATAGTTCGCATATATTATGGGTCATGGGTATACCTAGTTGAATAATGTGAATATATATATATATATATATATATATATAAAGTTGTATATTTGTGTCTAATCATACCCGTGCTACTTACTATCACGAAGGTTCCGCGCCGGGACAGTCTTATCTCGATTGGACCTTTATGGGGGATATTGACTTGTACCCTAGAACATAGCATCCTTGGTACAGGCTATTCGAGAATGATAGCCAGACGGTCCTAAGAGACGTGAGGGTATGTGCTGACCTCTTAGTGACTTGGAACTATGCTTCGCCTCCATTATGTGTGTTTTGTGTTAATACAGTTCGAGAGTGATTCCGAACTAGTATTTCCCTTCGGTACGAGTGATACGGGGACTTGATAGCAGAGTATGCCAGCACCATAGACTTACGAGGGGTGCCCTACTAGTATATATATTATGGGTGATAAATATGTGTACCTGTGACTAATCTATTGTGCTTGTAAGTAGATAGAATTGAGTAATTAGTATTAAATGAGTTAAGTGGTTGAGAACTTAAGTCTAAATTGAGTTGAATATAACTGGCTTGGAAAATTCCTAAAAAAGGGTCATCAGATATAAACTATGGTTATGCGATCACTTGGATTAGGCTTAGTGAATGAAAGTTGGGTTAGACTAGTTAACTGGGTTAGATTTGACTAGGTTAATTCGGTAGTACGTTACACTAGTTGAGAGGTGAGTGAGAATTCTCAAGTGAGTGTAGAAGCATTTTAAATATGTAATATCAACTGGTAAGCATTTTAAATATCAATTGGTAAGCATTTTAAATACTTGCTAAACTATTTTTAAAACAGTTTTACACTCGGGCTCTGACCCGTTTCCTGTTATCGTTTCCTCCTCTTATATATATATATATATATATATATATATTACAGGTGCCCAGCCATAGGCGAGTCAAGCCTAGATCTTTATACCACTGACGTGTTACAGCTAGTGTGAAAGTTACAGGTCCTTGCATTAGACGACTCCATTCTTGTCTTTCCAATCTTTTACTTTGTTATTCTCAGTTAGGGCATGTGTCGCCCGTTTCCATATTTCATTTAGTTCACAGAGAGACTTGTTCTCTTTATTATTTCAGGATTTAGCAAATGTTGGAATTGTTTTATTTATTCCCTTGTCCTGCGATTGGGATTTATTATCTGGATTGATTAATCTAGCTTGGTTATTTCATTTGGATGATTTGGTTTTAATATTATCATTTGAGTTCATGAAAATGGTTTCATATTAAAGTATAACAATAGAACTTAATTCAAATAAATGTTTTGACACTTAGCTTAATTATTTATTAGGTGATTAATAAAGAAAAATTATTTTTCTACGGTGATGCTAAGAATGAACTAATCGGACACTTTGATTTAATTTACTAAAGGACTGATCACCCGATATTTAATTAGGTGGGTGTCACAATACATAAATGGGTTGAGTAATTGATAACGGTTCATATATAATTGATTTGAACATAATGAGTATAAAGGTTTAAAGGTGCACATTATGTTTAAGCCATTTTTAAATTAGTATAGACTTACAACCTTGCAATAATAATTGGTATATATATTGACATTGGTTTAGATTTGAAAAGAGATTCTTTTGAAATAAGGATATTGCTTTATTCTAAGAGATTCTCATTTTGAATTGTGTTATGCGATTACACGGATCTTATGTAGATTTTCGAATTCAATATCATTCATCAATAGTTTGATTCAAGAGATTATAGCTAGTTCTTTTTCAAGAGGATTGGTCGATGTATACAGAGGTATTTAAGTCATACCATGAGTTATTATATATGATTTGTTATTATATAACTTTGCTATTTACATTGAATGTCGATATGATTAATGTTAAGTCATGTTTTGTGATGTATATAAAATCAAAAAATTTGCACCCTGTCTGACCTTTTTTATTACTTAAAGTGTGTATAGATCATACGTTTTGATGTTTGTAATGTGATTCATATATATTTTTGTTTGATTTTGTGTGTGGTTAATTCGTGTAAAATCACGTGCACGTTTGTTTATATGTCATTTATATCAATACACGCATGATTTAAATTGCTTGTACTTTGATATTTAAGTATACGAATGTTTTATTATTTGCGTGTAATTTTGTTATATGTGGTGTTATCTTCATGTGTTAGTATCATGGTGCACATAGGCTTTACTATTGCACATATTATTTATATTTCTTTACAAAATTATGTTGCTTTTGTTGAGAGTAAAATGGATGATATCAAGCTTTGTGTACTCATATGGAAAATATGATTGTATTAAGATATCTGGGGATAGTTCATATGAATACATGTATGGCGGCACTGTAAGAAAAAAAAGGTTTTTAGCGGCGAAAATATATTGTCTCTAAAGGCCTTCATTCGGCGCAAAAATCATTTTCGTGACGCAAATATTTCGTCGCTCTAGAGCCCTCGCTAAAAGTTTTCCAGTGACGAATCTAAAGGTCGTTAGAAAAAATATCTATGTGACAGAATTTTTCCTCTCTAAAACCTGATCAATTAGTGGCAAAAATTAAAAAAAAAACTATGAATGTCTTTTTGTGACTAATAAATTCGTCACAAAAGGTTATAAAAATCGTCCATAACACATTCATCGCAAAAAATGAATTTTATAAATGATTTCACATGAATAGTTTTTGTCGCATAAAAAATCATCACAAATTTGATTTTAAATTTGAAACGTACTTACTGTGACAACTAAAACCCATTACACTCATGTCGTTTAATTGATTGACAGTAATTATAATATGATTTTAGCTATATGTCAGTGTTTCCATAAACATAGAAAAATATGAATGATAAATTCGAATTCAAATTGAAATAGACATAAAGATTAAAACAATAGACTTAATATTGTAAAAGTTAACTTTAATTGTGCTTGTCATATTCAATTGAAATAAACAACGATTAAGACAATCGTTATGTTTGTTACGATGACATAATAAACGAGACACCTAAAAACCATGGTTTACAATAACATAATAAACGAAAGACAACTATATTATGGTTCAGAATAACATGATGAATAAAAGACAACTAGATAATGGTTCGACTGAGGTCCTCTCGATTCGCCTCTATATATTGCATAATGCGCTTAAGTACCTCATTCTGACTCGCAATAAGATCTTTTAACTGTGTCACCTCAGACTTCAATGCTTCATTCTTTGCAATGGTTTCCCTAGCAGAAACATACCTTGGTATTTCTGGTCGGGGCCCAAGACCTCGACCCTTCACGTAACCCGATATTTTTCCAAGAACTTGCTCACATATCTGAGCCTCATTTAATTGTAGACCTGTGTTTTGCTTTAACTCATTCATCTCATTTTGTAAAATTAAACGAGAACAATTTTATTATATATAAAAAATAATAACGTTGTTATGAGTACACTAATAATTGATATACTTACTTAACACGACTCTACCTCCGAATTACTCCACCCCTTTATTATTGAAATGGGTATCGTGGAAGAGTTCTACCGGTCCCTTTGGTCCAGAATCAGATACTTTACCATTCTATTACCAAAAGCATACCAATGCAAGTACACAAACATATGTAACATTAAACTAAAAATAATATAAAATTACCTCTTCATATTTGTGTTGCACAAAAGACTTTAACCCGCCATGATGATTGAAAGGAACATGCGCACGACTCTCACTACATGTTACCGAGTTACTCTATAATACATTTTTCGCTTGTGTCAATTTCACTAAGCTTTTATTATTTCGCATAGTTTTTAATGGGTTTACTTAAAAATTTGGTATATCTTAAACGTGTTTACATATTATCAGCAACCCATATAATAATAAAAAAAAGAACATGCTTACTTTATTAACTTCTACATAGAGTCCATCAAAACATAATCATCCTAAAAAGATCATTTTAGCTTACTGAACTAATGTTGGGCAGCTTTGTTACGATTATAGGCCAATTCACTTGAATGATATCTTATATCCATGGTATTATAAATAAAATTTCGAGTCTAGTGGTGGTAACCCATATGATGCACAAATGAGTGTAGTTCCTTTTTAACTATTGAATATATATTTGTGAAACTACACTTAATGGTTAAATCTTTTAATCTCAACTATATTCCTACATATGAAAAGTATATTAGACGACCGAGCCGGAGCATGTGAGCAATTTTTTTTTCAATAAATAGAATGTCTAAAAAAGCATATATCTACATTATACATTCTTAATCTATGTAAATAAAAAATAATTACACGAAAAAATAGTTAATCACAATGAGAAATGTTGCAACTAAAAAAACAATATTATGCAAGCATGACAATGGTACACACTAGTATTCGGGAAATTACCACGCAACAACAAATGATATCATCATTATCATAATAATTTCATCATATTTAAGATAAAAAAAAATTATCCAAATTTGACCATAATCAACAATATAAATAAAGTAAGAAAATAACATATCTGCCAGTCATCGAAGTGGAAAAGGTCACAAAGGTAGTCCTAATCATTGTTAGAGGCGACCTTGGTATGTTTATTTCGTTTAACCTTATCCAAAGTTGTGTACTTTAAAATGTGAAACTTCAATTCATAGCGAAAGTTAGAATACCAACATCCCATCATCACGTGTAAAATCTTATAACATCTTGGTTTGACATGTCTGCGTCGAACTTCGTATACACAAATTAAAACACTTTTAATTTTTGCAATTCATACCAAAATAATTGAATAAGAATATAGTGGTCTAATGATTCATACTTACCTAGATTCTATCGATCAAAGTTTCCTTAACATCTATAAAGATAGCTGACTATTTTCGAACCTGAAGAGGCGCGTGGCTCTGTACAATAATTATAATTTCAGCTACAAAAGTGTCATGATTATTGCCTAATGGACTTCCATCTCCGGGGGAAAAGTTCACATCGATTTTATAACCCTTTGAGAGTAGAAGGCATCGACTTTCAAATTTCATTAATAGCCACGCTTTTTCTTAGAAGTAGAAGATGCTAAAAAAAATAAGTATAAATAGAAATTAAACTAAGGTATTGCAATAAGGTGAAAGAATAAACACGATAACCCTTTTTCCTTCTCCCTCACGACATGAATCTCTCTCTATCTATTTCTATCACACATACTAAAAGGTAGAAGCACAAAATATTTCGATCTATTTCCATCAGCTTTGAAGTTTAAACCTCAGTTGTAGCTATCATAAGTGAAAAGCAATTAACCAGCTACCATGTGAAGGGGCACATATTTGATAAACAGAGGTGTGACACGTAATTATGTTCTATAAAACCAAGATATAAAAAGGCAAAAACTAGGTGAGGGAAAATCTCGACAGATTCTTAACGTCAAACCTCAATACTTTACCCACAAAAAAAGACCTGATCTAACCAGTGGAAATTCCAACTTATGCCCTTTAACTGCTAAAACTCGCAAATATATGTAAGATATAATGAAAAATGACTTGGCGTATTAAATTTTTTTAATGAGATTTGATGCATCTTTGACCCAATAAATAGGACTAGCATTGAATTATCCCAATAATTTATGACACTTTTGAACCTCAAACTCATAATATGTAACACTCGACATCTTATTTAGAGAGAAAAATGAACCATGAAGCGAATAAACTATAAGAACAGCAAACCTGGGTCCGATTTGATTTGGACATTGTTCAATAAAGCTTTATACATCAAACGGAAGCCTAGATGCATTTCAAGTAAATTAGGCAGAAACGAATGGAAGTATGAAATACACTTGAAAGGCTAAAGTGAATTTTAAAGATTACTAAAGTTTGTAGACATCATCCTTTAGATTTCCTTATGATTGAGAAAACATTGTATATTCTTCTTATTTAATTTACTCCCTCCTTTTAAGATCACACATTTATTTTTTGGGATATTTCTCAAGTATCATACTTTTTAAAATTTAAGCTACAAATTAACAAACAAGTAACATTTCAAAAATAGCTCAAAATGCATACCGATCTTCTTTTATCTTGAGTGAACATTAAATGAGTACTAGCAACTAGGCGCGTTCCTCACCATTAACACTAACATTTTTTACGATATATGATTATGAAAAATGAAGGCACTATAGAAAGAAATTGTGTAAAATTTATTTGACTCCTCCCGGGGTCGTATAATTGCAAATTTAATTAAGCAAATTAATGAGTATACCATTTTTGGACGTGCAGGATTACAGAGTAACTATAATTCTATATCGAACACCCTACTTAGTAATTATAGTAAGGTAAAATATTGGAAGGTTATTGAAATTGAACTCCATCCAAGGTGGAAAAGTATGGAAAGAAATGGACATGCTAATATTCAACACATGGCACTAGTGGACTCATAAAGGAAAATCTCAATTATATGATTTGTCTCCCAAACCTCGACACTTTCACACACACACACACACGTACATGTATGTGCATATGTGTTTTTTGAGGCCCTTAATGGTTCATGCTAGAAATTTCCTCACTTTAATTGGTTGTATAATGCAGGTGGGGTTTATGTGTAAGATGGATCCACTATACGGAAATATATGAACCGGTGGCAACAGTGGGCTAATATTCAAAGTTTGTGCTTTTGTTAGCCAATATAAAGGGAGGCCAAGCTCTGCTAAAAAGGGGGAGTTATTTTAAGTAATAGATTTATATTAAAAATATTTATTATAATTAATATATTGTTGTGGTACCATAGCCACTCAAGTATGAATGGTGAAGTTATTATGCAAGCTATTGAGTACGAATGGTCAAGGACTAAATATAGTTTGTGTAAAGTTTTAAGCCATAAAGACAACATGTACAGAAAGAGTATTAAACGCATTTCTCAATGGATTCAGAAGAGGCAGTTGGAAGGAACCAGGTGAAACAAGCAATGTTTTTTTTTTAATAGAGACGATGATAATCTGGTGCCTAAAATTCCATAACCAACTAAGGATCGGGGTCGGTCCTAAGATTGGGAGTGCCCTGTGCGAAAATCAATTTAGGACTCTTTTAAAAAAATATTGTACAAAGATATTAAATACCTAAAATGGACCCCTACAAAATAAGTTAATTTTTTAGGGGGCCATTTTAGTTGGGTGAGGTTTTTGTGTAGTTGAATCATTCTTTGTACAAATCTTTTTTGGGTAGTTAAAAAAATAGGTTCCTAAAAATTAAACTTATTTTAAAAATTGATATTTTTAATATACATAAAATATTTTTGACCCCCTAAAATATATATGTATAGGTGCATACTCTAAAATGGGCCCTGTGCCATTGCACATTTGGCACATGGACAGATCCGGCCATGCTAAGGACGAAACTCTCATGATGAATGTTAAGCGAGTTGCCAATGGAAGAAGCAAACATAAATCATGGATAAGTATCTACTAATTTATGTAGTATTTCAAGAATAGAATTGGAGTAGCCAATTAAGTTTAACATCAATTCATTCCAAGTGCTAAAAAATATAGAATCGAAGGAGGGTGAGTTTAATATAGATAGGGATCTTAATGATGATTTTGATGTAAAGGAGATGGGGATGAAGAAAGCAAAAATAAAGGTTGATTCTGGCTCTAGGTAGAAAATAACTTCGAGGGTAGGAAAATAATCAGAATGGTAGACATTGAAGTCATCAAAAATCTTCATCAAAATAGGGAGGCAAATTTAGTGAAGGAGTGGAATAAAAACATGAGCTTACTGAACATATACAAAATGATCAACGGAAGCTAGGGTTGCAGAATCTGTTTCTTATGACTTTGAGAAGTTAATAGTTCTAGAGTATTTGACTGAAAATCTACGTTGTGACCCATTGAGACAAGAAGTAACCATATTGAGTCTTAATCAGATAGCTAAGAATTCAAGCCCTAAGCAAGCATCGATTCTAAATCATGAATTTGGATCTGAGAGTGTTAATACTCAACTAATTGAAGAAAAATAGGCGGTCAACACTGAAAATGTTCAAAATGGACCAAGAGCATCGGGGCCACCAATTGATGTTGTGTCAAATAATCAAAGTCTTGAACAATATGCAACTTCGAATCCTAGTCAGTCGGGACATGGGGAGAAAAAAAGTTGTGGGCGACCGGGAAAAGGGGAAAATGTTGGAAAATTGGACCTAATTAAAAAGTTATCCAGATTTTTTAGGACAAAAATTGTGAGCAACTTTAAGCTTAAATTTAGGTGGGACCCACACCACGATAATTGTGGGACCACATACGAACGCGTTCTCCTCCGTAAGGAGATTAATGTAGTATATTCACATGTCCAATTTCATTAAGTTATGAATGATAAATATGTCCCCAAAGTGACTCACAAAGCAATGAAAGTTAATGAATTGGGTATATTTTAACTCTTGTCCCACATTGGAAGAGTAGTGGAAAAATGATGAGTTAATAAAACCCAAATGATGGACTAAGACTTGGATACCTTGGGATATCCCAACTCTTTGAAGGGGAGATGGCCTACATTATGCATGTGTTGGACTTGGGCCAAAAGCCCACACGAGCGCACGCCGTCCGTCCAGCCTCGGGCTCGGGCTCGGGCTCGGACTTATAAAATTCTCCTACATTCGGAATTAATTAACAAAATTAACTATTTTTTACAGATAATTTCGGTTTTGACTGTTCCAATAGTCAACACAAAAGCTGTAAATACAAACCATTCCCTCTAGTTTTGGTTACTGTCAATTAAAACCCCTCCAAAAAAATTCTGAAAATACTACTGCATTCTTTCCTTCATCCAGAAAAATATTTTCTTCATTCCTGCGTATCATGTTACTGTTTCGGTTGAGTATTAACACAGATTTGTGTTCGTTGGGATTAATTATTGTTGTGCTATATAATTAATTCGAGAAATTCGTTCTATCTTAGGAGGCAATTATTCATTAACCTAAAGCACATTAGAGGGAATAAGTTTGCCTTAAGGAGACTATTCTGCAGGGCTCGAATTTATCTTTTTATTGTGTTATTAATTCTGCAATATCAAGTAAGTTACGTTTTCTGTAATTTATTTTTTATTTTTGTAATTATAATTTTATTCATAATTCTGTACTTTTGTATTATCAATATAGTAGACCTAATAGAAAATGCAATTAGAGCTTCTTCAAGCAGTCCTAGAGTTTTACGCTCAAGGTCATAAGAAAAACTAAAGCACCTGAGCCGAATCAACATTTGGCAAATGATGGTTCTAACAGAGAGAAGAAAAAGTGTCTGAATGTTCCAGTCGATGAATTCTCAAGAATAAAGAAGTAGGCTTGCAAGAACTTCAATGGGATAAAATTCTTTAAACTCTTTGATCTCTTCTGCTCTCCCTGAAATGCACAACATCTGTATTGCTCTTGCATGTAGTTCCAATGGTCAGCCTTGGCAATTCTTCTGCCACCCCACCTGTATTCGTCGTAAAAAAAATTCAGGATTTGTTAGCTATACCCTCTCAAGGAAGTGATGGGGGACAAATCAAGGGGTACCGAGGTCATTGACTTGGTGTGTTTCCCATTATTCTCTTGATGAACCTAAAAGGTGTTGGATATCATATTAGTACTACTTATTTTATTATTAGGTCCACCTATTTTGGGCTTTAATTATTTTGACTCTTTCTATGACTTGTCTTTTATTTTTTACCTTGTACTTCTGGACACTTCTATTAGGTAATAATAAATACCAAGTGTGGCACCATTATTGGTAAGCCAATACATCACAAAAATGATCTTGGTATCAGAGCTAAATCAAACCCTAACCTCATCCCTACCAAACAAACCCTAGAAACCAAACCCTAGCCTCAAACCCTAGCCCCAAGCAGCCCTAAACCCTAGCCCCAAGCCATCGACCTCACTAGGTGTGGCCGGCACCCTCCTTCTGGTCGGAGTTCTCAACTGGTCGGCACCCCTTCTACTAGATATGGCAGACTTAAGGCTGTAGGTGTTGGTTGGATTCGTGGGTTTTATTCTCTACACATTAGTGGGTTTCTTTCTCTACTTAGGGCAACTCATTTTTACTGGTTTGATTGGGTAAGTTAACCTTGATCTAGGGTTTATACCCTCTTATTAATTTGGGGTTTTTTATTTCCTCTTGTTGTTGGGTTTTATTCCCATGAAGTAGGCTATTAATTTGCCTTTATTTGATAATTCTTGAGGGTTTGTACCCTTCTATGTTACTGAGTTAGATTGATTCACTCAGTGTCAATTTTTTGCCTTATTTGTGTGGGTTTTATTCCCCTTTTTGCTATTGAATTTTTTAGATTACCCCATTACAAATTTTTTTACCTTTCTTGTGTATTTGTTGGGGTATATTTAGATATTTTGAAATTATGGATGAGTTGAATGGTCCGAAATATGTCACTTCTACCCAACATACACCTACTCATTGGGTGACTAGTGTGTTATTAAATGGAACAAATTTTAATTCGTGGTCTAGATCTCTTCGTCTATATATTGGGTCGAAAGGAAAGACTAGTTGGTTGTTGGGCACTGAAACCCAACCGGATGCTAAGGATGTTACCATTTTTAATCAATGAGAGATAGATCATTGCACAATTTTAAGGTGGATGTTCAATTCCATGGAGGAGCACATTTATACTATGTTCGTGTTGTATGAGTCTGTTCCAGGTTTATAAAAGGCTCTTAATCAGATGTATGCTCACGCTCGTAATGATGCCCGAGTATTCCATCTTTATCGAGAAATCGCTCATGCCTAACACGAATCACTCAACCTCTCTGTTTATCACTACTTTGGATATCTATTATGCCGTTGGGAGGAGCTAGCCCAGTTTGAGACTCTCTCTGCCTTTCCACTTGAGGTCGTTTCTATCCTGAGTCAGCGTTTGGATCGTCAGCACACTTATGAGTTTCTTATGGGTTTACGATATGAGTATGATGCTCTCTGTACTCAGATCATAAACACATCTCCTATGCCTCCCCTTTGATAGGCCTTTGCTATTGTTGATGGAGAGGAGCACCGTCTCTAGTTATCTCATACCTCTTATGTTCCTGCTCGGGTTCCACCTCCTTCTACTAATCAGATGCGTTTACGGCTCATACCAGTTCCCGTACTCATAACGGATGACTGAAATGTCATCATTATGGAGATGTTGGTCATTACAAAGATCGATGCTTCAAACTTCATCCCGAGTTAAGACAGAAGTTTGCTAAGGCTAAACACGCTGGTCCTCCCAGGACTGCTGCCATTACTGAGGCTTTCACTTCTTCTTCTCCTAGTTCTCCTAAGGATGACAGTCATCTTCTGGCTCATATTGATCTTCTCCAGGCACAGTTGAGCTCTTTTGGGCACTCTACTCCCACTACAACTATTGCTGCAGGTACCTCATCTACTTTTCATGTTAAAGCTGTTAAGCCTACTTAGGTTTTGGATTCTGGAGCATCTGATCATATAACTGGTGAGCTTTCTATTTTTACTTCCCCACTACCCCTGTGTGTTATAGTGTGTGTCTTGCGAATGGTTCACTTGCTCGTATTTGTAATAAGGGAAACATTCGTCTCTCACCCTCTCTCACTTTATCTTCTGCATTGCATGTTCCCGACCTCTCTTTTAGTCTCATCTATGTTCGTCAACTCTGTAAAGATCTCATTTGTGCTGTCATATTCTTATTCTCGCATTGCTATTTGCAAGACCTGAGTTCGTAGAGGATTTTTGGCAGGGGATATGAGCGCGATGACCTATACCACTTTGGGGATCCTCCTACCCTTACTACTTTTATTTTTGGACTTCATGCCTCTGCTTACACCGAGATTATTGCTTTTGATGTTTCCTTACAAACTTTACATCTGTGGCATGCCCGTTTAGGACATGTTAATTTTCAGTACTTATGTTTACTTTTTCCCTCTTTGTCTAAAACTCGTAAAGACAAGAGGTTTACATGTGAGACCTGTGAGTTATCTAAACATATTCGTACTAGTTATATTTCCCATATGAGTCGTGCACCTAGTATGTTTGATCTTATTCACTCTGATGTTTGGGGACCCTCACCTGTCACTGCTCTATCGGGTTATAAGTACTATGTCACTTTTATTGATGATTTCTCTAGATATACGTGGGTATATTTACTCAAACATAAATCTGAGGTGTCAGCTTTTTTCAATTCCTCCAAATGATTAAAACATAATTTAACACCACTATTCGTAACATTCGGTCTGATGGGGGGGGGGGGGGGTGTATGTCTCTGATGCTTTTCGTTCACAACTTAACCAAACGGGCATTTCACACCAACTTACTTGCCCCTACACTCCAGAGCAAAACGGGATGGCGGAACATAAGAACCGTCACTTAATAGTAACGGTTCGGTGCCTTTTACGGGGTATGCATGTTCCTAAATCTTATTGGCACCTTGCTCTTCTCACTGCCACATTTATTATTAACCGCACTCCAAGCAAAGTTTTAAATGGCAAAACACCTCTTCACTCTATATTTCCTACTGCCCCTTTTTTCTTATATTACCCCGGGTTTTGGGGTATGTGTATTATGTTCAGGATCGACGACCCTCACGTCACAAACTTGATGATAAGGCCATTAATTGTATTTTTTTGGGCTATCCTACCATGTCTAAAGCTTATAAATGTTATGATCCTCTCTCTCGACGTATGTATAACTATTGTGATGTTACCTTCTATGAGGATACTCCCTTTTATGGTAGGCCTGCTACTCCGCCACGCTCACCCCCACTCTCACTCCCACCCCCTCCTACTCTTGAGAAAATTTCTCCGGTGGCCCGTCCTATTTATTAGATGTTCCTCCCTCTCTTCCCGAGGAACCCCCTTTGCAGGTCTATGCTCGTCGCCTTAGTCCGCTCCTGCCTCCTCCTTCTACGGACTCAGGTACTGTTTCTACTCCTTCTTCCCCACCCCCACTCCACCTATTTCTATTTTTCAGTCCCCCCTCCCCCACCTCTTGCTGGTTTTCAGTCCCGCTATCCCACTCGTGATCGCCGCCTTCCTGCTCGTTATGCTAACTCTTGTAGCACTAACCATTCTATTATCGAGCATCTTTCCTATGCAGGTCTTTCAGAGTCCTATCGTGCCTTTTTGGGTCGTCTTGACTCTATTTCTATTCCCTAGTCTTTGCATGAGGCTCTCCAGAATTCGAAATGGGTAGCTGCCATGAAAACTGAGATGGATGCCTTGGAAAACAATGGTACTTGGGAGTTAGTGTCTCTTCCTCCGGGGGAGAAACTTGTTGGTTGCAAATGGTTGTTTAGTGTTAAATATTTGGTTGATGGATCCGTTGAACGATATAAGACTCGTCTTGTGGCACGTGGCTTTACTCAGATTTTGGGTAAAGACTTCGGTGCTACCTTTGCCCCGGTTGCTAAGATGACTTATGTTCGTCTCCTTATATCTCTCTTCACCTCTCACTCTTGGCCGTTGCATCAATTGGATATTAAAATTGCCTTTCTTCATGGAGATCTTACTGAGACAATCTATATGGATCCTCCGCCCGATTTTCGGGCTGAGGGGGAGTATATGGGCAAGGTTTGTCATTTTCGCAAATCTTTATACGGGGTGAAGCAGTCTCCTCGAGCATGGTTTAGCCAATTCAATGGGGTGATTACTTTTATGGAATTCTCCAGATGCCAGTACAATCATACTTTCTTTGTTCGACGTCATCTCGAACACCGGTGCATTATCCTTTTGGTCTATGTTGACGATATCATTATTACCGGTGATAATCTTAAGGGGATTGCCCAGTTAAAGAAGGACATTGGAGCAGTTTTTTATTCTAAGGACTTGGGTCCTCTTCGGTATTTTTTGGGGATCAAGATGGCGAGATCTCGTCGAGGGATTTCCTTATCACAAAGAAAGTATGCTCTTGATCTGTTATGAATACAGGGATGATTGGTTGCCATCCAGCTTCTACTCCTATGGATCGGAATGTGAAGTTGACAGTCGAGTCTGGGGATTTACTTTTTGAGTCGTCTAGGTATCAGCATTTGGTTGGTCGTCTCATCTATCCGACCAACACCCATCCTGATTTGGCCTTTGCTGTGAGTATTATTAGTCAGTTCATGTATGCCCCTCGCACCGCCCATCTTGATGCTGTTCATCATATATTGAGGTATCTCAAGTCTTCACCGGGACTTGGTCTCTTCTATACTTCAGGATACCAAAGGGGTCTCTCTTGCTTCATTGATGCTAATTATGCAGGATTGATAGGCGTTCTACTTTTGGCTTTTGTACTTTCTATGGTTCTCATATCATATCATGGAAAAGTAAGAAGCAAGCGGTTGTTTCTCGTTCTTCAACAGAAGCAGAGTACCGTGCTATGGCCCATGGTAAATGTGAGCTCTTGTGGATTCGATCGATTTTGGGTGAGCTAGGCTTTACTGAGGACGATCCTTCTGATTTTTTGTGCGATAACAAATCAGCTATTATGTTGACATTTGATTCGGTTCTTCATGAGAGAACCAAACATATTGAGGTGGATATTCACTTTCTTCGGGAGAAAGTTTCTACAGGCATCATTCATCCCTCATTCGTTCCTTTATCAGCTCAGACTGCAGATTGTCTCACTAAGGCGATTGCACCCTCTTTGCTTCACTCATCTATTGGCAAGCTGGGCTTGGTGGATATCTTTGCTCCAGCTTGAGGGGGAGTGTTGGATATCAGATTAGTAAAATATTAAGCCCACCTGTTTTGGGCTTTAGTTATTTTGACTCTTTATATGACTTGTCTTTTTATTTTTTACATTGTACTTCTAGACACTTATACTAGGTAATAATAAATACCAAGTGTGGCATCATTATTGGTAAGTCAATACATCACAAAAATTATCTGAAGTCAGTTCCTTTTATTATCATATCACGAGACACGTTATTTTTTTGTTAAATTTTCTCCTGATTTTGATGTGTCAAAGCTCTGGTCTCATGAAATAATCGGCACTGATGGAGATTTTAGTATCCAAAATAGTCTGGTTGGTTAGAAGAGAATCTAGCCTATGGACTTGCAAATTGATATTCATGGCAAAGTAATTTATGTTCTTATTACCACATTCTGCAACAACCGGATAAGTAGTTCAAGTTACATCAAATACTCACTTCTGACCACATAATATAAATCTAGATTTGATATCTCCTCTGAGTCAATTAAGCGAATACAGGAAAGGATTCTAGAGAAAAAAGCTCACATCCAAGTGATAATACTAAAAGCAATATTGGAAGAGGAGGACTTCTTATTTTCATCTCTAAAAACGTCACTAACTTTTCATGCCATTTGTATACTACAAAAGAATGCATCAATTTACCAAAAACAATGGTAATCAAACATGTCATTACTACTGGGAACACCCACCAAAGTTGTTTGAGATGTTGGAAGAGATGGCACATGCGACAACTTAGGAGAATCCCTAAAAATTCCTCTCACAACCCCTCCTCTACATGCTCTGCCTCCACCAGGTGCCATACTAAAAAAAACATAACAAATCAACTAAAATAAGTAACATAATTGTGTTACAAGTTAGAATGTCATACTCACATACAATTACAAAAGTGTAAAAAATTAGAGTTAATCCCAAAAATATATAAATCCACTAATAATAAAAAATTTAATCTAATAACAATGTCTAATGTCCAATACGAGACATAAATAAATGCAAAGAGTCTTTCGATTAGTGGTGTCATCAGTGTACTTCTCAATCACTATCATCATTAGTGTACTGCTGACTTTTTTCATCATCGCTGCAATATTTTTCCAACGTGTAATCTTCTTCTCCACTATCATCATCATAGGGAATATGATCATTATCATCACCAATGGCACTGAAATCAGGTGAAGTAATTATCTCTTTAGGCAGATCATCATCGACTCTAACCAATGGCAGAATGGCATCGTCCTCTTGAACTTTCATTGAACATTAGAAGACACTTCTTCTTAGTATGCATCATCACTAGTGCCATCAATAAAATTGCCCACATCATCTTTCTTCGGTACATCCCAAATATGTTTGTGTTGCACTTGTGATGCTCGTGTTGCAAGAACAAATGGATCATTGCCATACCATGCATTACAAACATTAATTGAGGTGAGATGAAAATCCTATTGATTTCTTTTTTTTTGGATTAGTGCCGAACCATTCACACTTAAATAGAATAACATGGTACCCATTTATGTAATTTACTTTGATAACATTGCAAACCATCCATAAAAACCAATTTCCTAACCATTATGCCCCCTCAGACAGCTACGCAACTGTTTTGAGTTACAGGCTGATTGTCACGGTCATTGGTGTGGAATCGAACTCCATTAACAATACCACCAGTGTACTCATTTACACGAATATTGGGACCACACACCAGTGAATGTAGTTTATCAGTGGTATCTGGAGACCCTTGATGATACAGGAGCTAAATCTATAATATATAAAAGGTTAATGTTATTGTTAATAATAAAATTCTATCATAGTTAATTACTCAACTCAAATTTCAATAAACTTACAGGCTTTTTAAACCACTCCGGATTTTTTTTTTCTTGCCTATGGTCTAGTTATCACGATATTCCATCTCCAATACCTCCAATTGTTCACTATATATAAAAATTAGATCATCTTGAAAAATAATCAAAATTAGAGTACTTATTCGAGGAGATGGAAATATGAAACTTACCCCATATACAATTGTATCTCATTACAATTGTTCAAGATGTACCAATGTGTAGGAGGGTGGTGTGACTGGGGTGTATGAAGAACTGGAACGGGTGAGGCGTGACCCACTCCAATGGAATCTATCTTCAAGGCCTTCAAAGTCTTAAGAGTAGCTGTACGAGTAAACCTTCTGTTTCTGGTAAAAATAGAGTAAATGCTATGACCTCTTCCTGCAAGAAGATGAACTTCACAAATAATAAATTAGAGAGAAAGATCTCCTGAGAATGATGGCTATAATGACGAGACTGAAAATACAAGCACTTAAAACTTATAGAGAGAGCAAGGAGAGAATAATAGGTCCAATGTAATTTCGGCAGAGTAACGACTTAACTTGATTGTGACTTGACTTTACTAAAGCGTCCTATTTATAGGTGAATACTAGGGCTGATTTGGGTCACAAAAAATAAGAGGGAGTTTGAGGGACAAGGTCTACGATGTACCATTTATCCTTATATGTCTATAACAGCCTGTCCCTTTTGATAAATGACACCTGCTTCAAACCAAAGTCAAAAAGCAAATATGTCTCCTAATGGTGACAAAATATGTGATTTGATAAATATCATTTCAAATGGTAACTTGTTGTAAAAAGTTTGTAAAACTTAAAAGTGACCTTGAGGCACACTCTCTCTGAAACCATTTTGTAAAAAATACTTTCATTTGTGAGCAGCCCTTTGGCTACTCACTCATTTTATAACTAAGTGTAGGTCGTGTAAGTGATTAAGTGACTCCTAGGGGTCTCTCTACTAGTATTCTCTTTATCTTAAAGTGCCAAGTAGTTAATCTTGCTCAACAAATCTTGTCTCTCATCCACCAAACCAAAACTCCCAATAGATTTTAACTGGCCTACTTGAGCCCTGCTTGTTCAACTAGGCTACCTCTGTAAGAAAATAAACATTAGTACTTTATTTCTTAAAAAGTAAACAATTATTAGTACAAGGGGACACTTATGGTGGGCCCCCTCATCCTCAACCATTTACCTTTGTAATATTACTTTTGGGCATCACTCAAAGTGAGTCCCCTCGCCCTAAGCCCTTTTTTCCATTTCTTCATAGTTTGTGTAGTGAGGGAGAGCCACTGGAGGTGCACCCTCTTATTTGTGCGTCTATCTTTGTAGAGGAGTCACTTGTCTTGGACTCCCTCGCCATAAACCCATTTAATATTAATTGTGGCTGAGGGGTCATTCACGATGCACCCTCTCGCCACCAACTGTTATTGTTTACATTTCTCTTGGTCGAGGGGCCACTCGTGGTGAACTCCCTCACCACAAAACTACTAACTTTGGATATCTTGGCTGAGGGGCTATTTATGGTGGACCTTCTCACCCTCAAGCTTTTATTTGCACTGGTCTTGGCAGAAGGGCCACTCGAAGTGGACCCCATCGCCACAAACTACCTCTTATACTAAGTCTGGCATAAGGGGCCACTCATGGTGGACCCCCTCACCCTTGATGTGTTGATTTTTACTACTGGTGATGCCCCTCTACAATAGTTCCCTCGTGCAAAACCTTTATGTTGGGTAAACCAAAGGGCTTTGTATGAAATCATTTTTTCTTGGAATTTGAAAGGTTCTCACAACCCTTTCATCATTACCTCTAGTGTCATTAAATGCTTCTGCCACTTTTATCCCAGATTTTTTGTCTCGAGGAGACATGTGTCATGTTGGTAACGACGTCCCATCATTTGGGTAATAATTTTCCTGCCTTTTGGCCGTGAAAACGTGCAAGCCCTTTCTATTATAAAATCTCCCTTTTAACTTCATTTCATTTTTACCTTATCATCTTCATATTTTCGCACATCTTTTAGAGAGAGAAAATTTTGTTTACAAAAACTACCGTCGTTATATGTTTTTCAAGATTTCTCAACCCCTTTTTTTCCATGGCTTCTTCATCACAAAACCTTAATTCCGTCATCGCCATCAACACTAGCACTATTTTAATGGGTTCTTTACCCATTTCCATCACCGTTCCAACAATTGTAGCCACTACGGCTTCGAACATCGCTTCCACCGTCATGGGCGGTTCAATTTCTAGGACAACTATGAATTGTGGTCCCTCGACCACTACCACTTACTCAAAATCACAAAATGAGTATTTGGCAAATCATTTGAAGAGGAATTTTGGGTTATTCCACCTTTATCCTTACTTTGGGCCCAAAGACACTTTCATAACATCCCTCGCGAACTTTGAGAACGAGTTTGTTACCAAGATCGTCGAGCGATCGCAAATGGGTTCAGGTGAGTCTGCTGACCTTCCCATTGTAATGTGTGACTGTATTCTTAGGGTGCGAGTGGTCATGGGTGATTTTCCCCATTCTAAAATTGAACTCAAGGTTTGTGGAGGTGCTTCTGACGATTGGATTGGGCCCTCTGGGTGGATCACATCCTTGCCACCCCCTCGCACAAGGTTGTTATTGAGGGGCTTGGCCTTGTTAGAACTATTGACGGTATGAAGACTTGTACAATTGCAAAGCATGCCACTTCTTTTAATCTCTTGCCCTTTTTCTAGAGCAGGGACTCACACACCTTTGTCACTGGGTGGGGTAAGTTTACTATAACTTTGGAGGATATCTGCAAGCCGCTCGCTCTATTATGCTTAAGAAAACATATTTTTATACATGGTTATGAGGATTCTTATGAGGATGATATGGTGGAAGAGCTTCACTTAGATCTTAGTGAATTCTCTAAGTATATAGATATTAATCAGACTGTAGTCTCTAACCCTCAGCCAAGTAGTCGACACTCGGACTTGCTGCAAGTAAAAGGCAAAATCAGTATCAAAGAGAAAAGGATCAAAATAGAAAAGAAAGAAAGAAAAGAAAAGAAAGGTATACTGTAGGACGAAGAACCTCCTCTATCAAACCCAACTCCTTCGAATCCATCGCATGAGGACGATGTAACATAGGGACCATCCATCCATCAGCCCACCGAATGTTGTATGAAGGGGTATGCAATCGCACGAGGGGACCTCTGAAGTCGTCACCGCCACAGACGCCGATGGACCACCGCCGCTGTGGGAAGATCCCACCGCCCGACTCGAACCCGCAGGAGGGAAATACAAGGCATCATATATGCTGGGCGCCATCAACTAACTCGTCACAAAATCCATATAGTCATATGGCATAGCCGTATCAGTATACAACAGGTAGGACTCGCCGATCATCACCGCGATCCTCGCATCCTCCGGCAACAGTCGCTCCCGCCTCATATACATAGGAGGCTACGCAGGTGGCACCACCACCTCCTCCTCAGCAATCTGCCGAACCACCCGCTCCCCGAGATACCAAGAATGGCCAAACTTATGTGCCAGCAAATGCCTCATCTGCGCATTCACCCCGGTCGCCCCCGTATCCTGAATGGATGTCCCCCAAGGGTAAAAAGTCACCTGAAAATCCCCAATTGGCATAAGTCAATAACATTATCAAAACCTGCAAAAACCAAGACTAAAGAGGAAAGATTCTTACCCTACCACTGATCAGGCCATTCAAGACCTGACGCACCGCCTCCAGAGAGAGAGATCCCTTCGACTCCCGATTGGCCTTGTGCCATCGATACAATCGTTAAAAGTCCCCAACAGTCTCGTCCTTCAAGGCAATCAGTGGGGTATTGCACCCACCTCATAGAACTAAGTCTGCGAAAGACAAGAATTCACAGTAAAAAAGAGACACATAAGGAAAATGCGAATGCATGAAAAGAAAATGCACAAATTAAAGAATACCTCAAGGAGATACGTGGCTCCAGTAAAAGCTTATCTGTAGCACCGGCTGAATGCGTCCAAAGAAAAATAAAGGGTCGCCAAAGTCAGGCTCCCCCAATTATAGAGAGGGATGTTCGAAAACATCCTCAAATACGGCAAGAATCACAAATGGACGACGTCGTCGCTCGACGCCACCACGAAACCTCCCAGCTCCAACAATATGAACAATCGGGCCATCTGCCTCACTTGTAACTTATCCTCCACATCAATCACCCTGCTCAACAAAACATCCTTCAGTAAGGACAGCCAGATGGAATCCCCAAACACTATCCTCCTTACATTGCCGAGCGCTGCCCTCACCCGCAGAGAGCGATCCACCTTTATCTGCTCCCCATCGTGATCCATCCCCACCAGCTGCTGCACATCTATAAGAGTCACGATTATCTCCCCAAAGCCAAAATGGAAGGTGTGGGTAGTATCCCACCACCTCTCTCCCAAAGCGCACATGACCGCTATCGAACGAGGCATCTCATCCAGCACAGACGCCAACCTCCTAAAACCCGCTGAGGATATCATCCAACGCACCACAGGTGGAAGATGCTCCCAGACATCCTTAAGCCCCGTCATCCCACGGTCACGCATGTTCTTCAAAGAGATATCGGATTGTCAAAAGAATAAAACTTGTCAAAAATTCAAGAAGGAAAAATCACCAAGAAAAAAGAGAAGAATGCCAAAAGTCAGGTTACTTACATAACCGCCAGGGTTCACCACCCTCGAGGAGTGATGACGCGACGTCTATCGTAACAAGGTCCGCTCATCCGCAGCTGGCTCAAATGAGTCAAAGGATTTCTCACTCCCCAAAGTAAGAGGCTCCCTGGCCCTCTACTCCACGTTCGCCCAGTCATCAACAGTCAACCATTCCCTATGTGCTGCAGTGCTCACAAAGGCGGCCATTTCTTAGAGATTGGAATGCTAGAACAATTTGCAGAGGAAAATCGCAGAAAGAAAGAAAGAAGCTGTGAATAATGAAGGGAATTCGCCCTTTTAAATAGGATGCCAAGGGTCATGCCGATCGACATTGACCCCCACCCACCGATCAACACTGACCCCTTACCTTCCCGAGGCAGTCCAAAAGTCCGTGCCACTGCCGAATGCACCCTCTGTATCATGCCGACCGGCGCCCCCTTAAAATGTCGTACAAAATTCCCAGAAAATATCAGAAAGCCCTAAAAAATTCCTAAAAATCCCAGGAAGGATTTAGAACATTTTCACCAAGAAAATTTTGTACTCCCTCAAGCGAAACCCCTATTTTCCCAGCGAAACTCCCCAAAACTAAGTAAACTCCTCCCGACAATGTCCCCGAAGGATCTCTAAAGATCACCCCCTATACCCCAAAGGTCTCAATTTTCCCTAAACAATACATCCAAACCCTGGGCACCTAATCACCTCCCCAGTGGAACTTTTGCAAAAGATTTCCCCAAGGAGTCGGCTCCCCAGCCCAAAATAAAACCACAAGATAAATCTCCCCGGCAGAGTTCCCCAAGAACATCTATACCTAAGCCCGCAGAATTAGCTTCTACCCGCAGAATTGGTCATCTCTACTTAAGCCCGCAGAATTGGCTTCGACCCGCAGAATAGGTCATCTCTACTTAAGCCCACATAATTGGCTTCGACCCGTAGAAATGGTCATCTCTACTTAAGCCCGTAGAATTAGCTTCGACCCACATAATCGGTCACCCTCATCTTCAAGTCCACAGAATTGGTTTTGACCCACAAAATCGGTCACCCTCATCTTTAAGCCTTTAGAATTGGCATCGACTCGCAGAATCGATCACCCTCATCTTCAATTCCTCAGAATTGGCTTCGGCCCGCAGAATTAACTTCGACCCGCATAATCGATCACCCTCATCTTTAAGCCCTCAGAATTGGCTTCGACCCGCAGAATCGATCACCCTCATCTCTAAGACCTCAAAATTCGATTCGACCCACAGAATCGGTCACCCTCATCTTCAAGCCTTTAGAATTGGCTTTGACCCACAAAATCGGTCACCTTCATCTTCAAGCCCTCAGAATTGGCTTTGGCCCCCAGAATCGGTTATCCCCAGCACCTCCTCAGGAATTGGCCTAAACCTTTCCTCCAAACCATCCCTTAGGTCCTCAGAATCGACCTCGACTCCCTAAATTGGTCATCCTCGTTTCCTTAAGTCCTCAGAACCGGCCTCAAGCCTCTGAATTGGTCATCCTCCCTCAGAAGCATCATGCGATGTCTATTCGACGGCACCCCTCCCCTCGTTTTGCATGCGAACTACGTGGACTTTTTTGCCTCTATAGGCTACGTAGGCGTCTCAGAGTAAAATCCGAGATTCGAGTCCTATTTTTACTCTTTCTTTCATCTCCTATTCTCTCTAACTTCAATTCTCCTAGATTACATATATATACATATATTTGTTCTTAGTGGCGTATTATTCCACATGCGTTGTCGTAACGATCAACGTAAGGGGAGTCATCCTATTTTCTAATATTTTTATACCTTCCTACGGACGACTCGCTTTACCTCTTCTATGGTACAAGTCGACAATTCCTACCTCCACTATATATACACATGCACATATATCAGGGGGAAAATAAAGGAAAATAGCAAAAACCCATGAGAGACCGTAAGTGCGGAATGGGTGCCTAACACCTTCCCATTTCGTAGCTTTGCCTCTGGACCCTTTTCGAATCATTTTGGTTTTGTATGCATCAGTATGTCTTTGGATGCTGTCCTTTAGGATGACTCCCCTTTCTTTTGTCTGTTTTGAGTAAAATAGACTGGTGACTCTATCTCTGTACATTTTTCACCTCACCCAAATGACGTCGATCGAAGCGCTCCCGAGAGGGACGCGCGAGACCTAGGAAGCATGCACATATTCGACGTCGCCCGATACGAGGATCGAGGATGTCCACAATACCTAATTGGATGAATAACCACCATGTGGTAGTCAAATGCATTCAAGAAAACATTTTCGCTTGTTTTGATATGCCTTAAGCCATCATTAGCGATCACAATACCCATTTCTATAATCGATCCTTCGAAAGTCTAGTAAAAAAGTACTCAGGCATGCACAGAGCGGGATGTTCTTATCACCCTTAGACCAGTGGTCAAGTAGAAATTTCCAATAGGAAAATCAATCAAATCATCTAAAAAATAGTGAATCCAAATCAAAAGGATTGGTCCTTATGATTATTAAATTCATTATGAGCTCATCGTACTACCTACAAAACACCACTTACTATGTCCTCGTATAGGCTTGTCTATGGGAAATCATATCATCCTTCAGTAGATTTAGAGCACGTACATTAAGACCTTTAATTTTAACTTACCTGCTCTAAGAGAGGTTCGAAAACTCCAACTCAATAAGTTAGAAGACATTAGATATGATGTATACAAGAATAACAAAATTGTATAAGGAGAAAATAAAAATGTTACATGACAAGTCCATCCAAAGGAAGTCATTCAAACATAGATAACAAGTTCTATTGTACAATTCTAGGTGGCATCTCTTTCCTGATTAGTTGAGGTCTATGTGGTTCGGTCCCTTTGTCATTAGGAAAATTTACCCATATGGAGGGGTTGAATTAGAAAATCCTAAAACTGATGAAATTTTCAAAGTCAGTGGTCAAAGGTTGAAGCCATATCAGAAAGCGAGATCAAGAAATGGAGGATATTCTCCTCAAAGACCCAGTATACCATGAGTAAACATAAAATTAGGTCCCTGTGGTTGTACCATAGTTTTATTTTTTTGTATGTGTGTGTTTTATTCAAGAAATGTGTTTTGGAGAAATTTTCTCATTGTGGTAATATCCTTAATAACTTTGTGTCTTTTTTAATTTGTCTGTTACAATGAGGACAATGTAGAAAAATTTGAGGGTATTAAGGTCATTTTCTCCATATAATTTTTTTTTAAAAAACAAAAATATTTTCAATATAATTGAGTTTTGAAGCGATTTATTAATATGAAATTAATTCACAAATCTCTGAACTTTTAAAATGTTAATGCTTAGCCATGTAATATGATTAAAAATATATATTGAGGGGAAAGTTAAAGAACTTAATGAATAACAATGGAGATTTAAACCCTATGAGATTTTTTTGTGCCATTAATTATTTTCAAGAGATTTAAATCAATCTGAGTTAAAATAACTCAAACTTTCCTTCAATGATAATTCGTTAATGATGTCAAATTCTTTGCTTTATTTGATTACTGGAAAACATGTGAATCTTAAGCACTAGAAGTCTTAATAAATCTACTTGAGACATTAATTAATTTAACAAAACTTGAGAAATGAATTTAGGGCATTGTTTTGAAAGCTAGATGTTATTCCAAAATCAATCTTTTTACATTATTCTTTTGCAATA
Source organism: Sambucus nigra (assembly GCA_949130495.1). Taxonomy (NCBI): domain Eukaryota; kingdom Viridiplantae; phylum Streptophyta; class Magnoliopsida; order Dipsacales; family Adoxaceae; genus Sambucus; species Sambucus nigra. The sequence goes on from OX422218.1 coordinate 203,229,779, forward strand.
CTATTTGTGCCCAAAAGAAAAATGACCATTTTATGAAAAATGCAAAAATCCATCCTCATTTTCTGAGAATATCAAGGTTAAATTATGGAAGGAAAAAAATACCAAAAGAAGGATCTTTGCAAGGATAATGCGTGAAAAGAAAGAAAAAAGGGGAAGAAAAAAGAATGCGACAATGAAATGAAAAAAAATAGCAGTATGTGAGTCGAAAAAGAAGAAAAAAATGGAGATTCGAAAAAGTGCCAAAAGGGTTAAAATAATGAAAAGCTGTATATTCTAAAAAAAAATTAAAATTTTAAATGTCGTTCTTTCTAACCAAAACCAAGACTACAATACATCTAAAGCAAGTCCTAACTGATCTCAAGTATAGTTAGTTATAGTGTGGAGAGAAAATGAATGAGATTTATGACATTATTCGAAAAGTAATTGATTTTTGGTTCATGATATTAATTCATCCATTATAAAAAAAAATTGTTTTGCATTATGTATATATGAAATTTGTTCATGAAATTTACATTTATTCACATATACCGAGGGAAAAATTATCCATTTTCAAGTGCTCGATTGTGAGTGTAGCCCTTGAGATTTTGAATCAAAATGAACCTTCAAATAAGAAATATAACGATTAAATATTTTGAAAAGGATGGTTATGTTAGCTATGCATACATCCGTAATAAGCTAAGATTGAAAAATAATTTTTACTATATTTATAAAGTTTGCATTTAAGACTTGGTTAGATTAAGTTTTTAAATTTTGTGGGTATATTCACTGCAAACCCTTATGAGACAAAACTCATCCGCTAGGGTAACCTAGGAATTTAACAGCTTGTTGTACATACTAAGTACAATCGTGATTACAAAGAAAGTGAGTTAGATTTTAAATTTTAGTTTTGCCCAAGGACTAACAAAGTTTAGGTTTGGGGGTATTTGATGAGTACAGTAATTCGTATAATTTCTACCCACATTAAGATCTTGTTAGTCCCGTTGTACCATAAATAAATAGTTATTAGAGTTGTATATGTTAATTAAAATAAAAATAAAAGTTTGAAACAATTCGAGTTAATAATGAAATTTTAGCAACCCTGGGGTATATTTATACTCTAAATAAATAAACTTATTTTAATTACTAGTCCTTGTTAATATTGGCCTTATTTGTGTAATTGTTTTATCTTGCAGGTGAATACGCAGTTATAGTTTCAAAACGCTCTATTTCGTTACAATTCCAGCAAAAAGTTGGTCAAAACGTCAATTCAAAATTTTACCTTGACTTGAGACATTCTAAGCATCCTAATCAAATCCCATCACAGCCTATCTTCCAATTTTTTTCCACCTAGTGTGCGTATATACTATTAGCATTTCTTATTTTGAGTGTGCCATTTTCATTTTATTTTTATATTTGTTCATGTTATTTTATAATTTTTATTTTAGTTTGTTTTATTATTTTATGTGTTTATAATATTATATGTGTGTCATTTTTATATATAATAGCATATATTAGTATATATTTTTTGTGCATCTTATTTTTTATACATGTCTCATTTTAGTATATTAGTATATATTTTAATATTTCTGTGTGCATTGTGTGTATATATATTAGTTGTTTGTTAGTTATATATACGTAATATACACACACACACTAGATTCCATACACTCACATACACCGAATACCTCCCTCACATACACCCACGCCTAATATACCCTCTCACCTCACATTTTTTAAACACCACGAGATTCATTTCCTCTCTTTTATCACTTTACGCCACTCCTTCGTCTTTTCTATTTTTCATACCTATCACCAACATATTTCCTTTTTATTTTTTATTCCATATCCCATTCTCTTATTTTTATTCAATCTTCCATTCTCTTATTTTTATTCTATCTTCCATTCTCTTATTTTTTTATACTATGCCCTATCTTCACAAATATCCCTTACACATCTTATAAAAAGGACCTCTAAAAGAGAAGTTTGGATACAATTTTGCACAAGAGATAATCTTGGAGAGAATTATAGGAGCTCCAAAATAAGAAAATGCTTGTATTTTTATTTTTGAGTGTCTATGTGGCATTTTTTGGATACCTTTGTATTGGTATTCAAGCGTTGAAACTTCAATTTTTGTAAGTGGTTATTACTTAAAATTATTATTTCATCTTGCAATTTTTATGTTTTAATTATGATGCAAGCTTAATTTAATTAACACGATTAGGTGAAATTTACTATGATTACTTAATGTATATTTAATTAGTTTAATTCATTTAAATTCCCTATTTTTTCTACAAACGTTTTACAAATTGGGTATTCATTAAAATAGTCATGAGAGTGATATTATTTTATTCACATTCTTTGATTTTTTGTAATTATGTTTGATGCATTATGATTATATTGAATTGTTTGATAGTCCATGCTTATGTTCGACATAAAATGCTTAGAAATGATTTTTTTAACGGAATTGGGAGTTTTGGGATCTAAAAAGAGATATAAATTATTTGATTTGAACTTTAACATTTTTATCATCTAAAATTTTCGTGTTGAGAGTCAATAAAAGGGAATTGTGAGTTAGACTAATTAACCATACACTAGTTAAAATGGTAAAAGGATCCGAAATCCTAGTAAGCTCTCCCATATTTGTTACATACTTTGTGTTCACTCCTCTATTATTGTTTTATTTTATTTTATCCCTACATCAAATTTATTCACCAATATTATATAGCTGGAAAATCGATAATTTACACAAATTGACCAAATCTTTGTGGGATGCACTCTTACTTACACTCGCTATATTCAATAGCCCATGAACTTGGGGTAATTTTATAATTTGACCACAACTGACATTCGACTAGGAGGACCCTCGGATGGAGGCTCTCCTTTAATTGTTCTTAGTCCCAAAGGCCTTAACTATTTTAACCACACCTACAAGGGAACGCTGGCATTGTAGCCTTTCTTGCTGACCAGATTGTGGGTTGTGCCAAATGACTAAATTCATCCAAGATATTGGAATAAAGGAGAGTTGGGGCAATAAAGTCTAAAATGTGAGGGTTTCCCTCGAGACACTAAGACATAAACTTAATAATTCTAGTAAAATAAAAGACCAAGCCCAAACAATGATATGCTGGGCTTCCTAAGGAAAGAGTTGAAGATAACAAAAATAAGGGAAGAAGCGTACCGATAACAAGAAAACCACAATGATAGAAGCACTGTTACTCCTAAGAAGAGAAAACATCAACTCCTCCAAATGAGATGACATGGAGGTTCAAAATATAGGGGAGTTCAAAGCTAATATAGAACAAAGGGTTAAAGAGCTGGAAGGTGATTGAAACAAAAAAAATTTGAGAAGAAGATTGAAATAAAAATTATGGTTGTGTATAAGACACAGAAGTTTGAAAAGAGGGTTTGTGGGTCTTTTATACCAAATAAAAAAACTCGTTTAAATTCAACGGCTCAATCTAAGTGAATCAAATGGTCCATGATGGTTTAGTGTAAGAGACATGCGGTCAGGTCATGTGGGTGGGTATATACACCTACGCGCACATTGGGAAATTATATATCATTAGGATTGTAATGGTTACAACTCTTCACCTGATTGACATCTTGCATTGGATTCAGTTCACTCTGAATCCAGACCTTATCACAAACATTGATGAAATCACAAGATCCTAAATGGATCATGAGGAATTAAGAGTAAGATAGTTGTCATGTTAATCATAAAATGACACAAAATGTTGACACGTGGAATAGACTTAGTTCAACCACACATAAGACTATTCGGCTCATCTTTGAGAACACAAAGTTTCTAAGGGGTAATTGATGAGGGGTATTTTCATTCAGTCTGAAGTCGAATGATAGGCATTATGATCAGGTGGATGGAGTAACAGTTAACATATAAATAGTGGGCCGGTTGAATTGGTGATCGAATGGATGACCGAATACATAACATCAGTGTGGGAATTTTTTAACTTTGTGATGACTAACGACATGTCACAATCATTCCAGATCTCAACTTCATCAGATTAACACCCCACCTTGGTCAGTGTGGCACTCAACTTCGTCAGATAAATAACAGTTAAACCATTTGAATCATTAAGACTTTGTCACATATTGTTACTTTAAACTACTAACACATTCCTTATTAATGATGTCGGTAATCTCGATGAACGGGAAACATGAGAACATATGGAGGAGCCAAAGATGAACATGTGCCATCTTTGAATTCAAACCCTTATAATGTAGATGCCAGGAATTAAGAGAGACTTTGTAAAGGCTGATTATATAAAACCTTTTGTAGCATGGGATAACGTTAAGCTAGAATATATTTGTAACCTTATGTGATTCTCCTTTCCCTTAACGTAATCAAAGAACTCCCCCACCCCTTCACTCTGTGGATGTAGGTTGAGATTGATCGAACCACATATATTTATTATTTATCTCTCCTCTCTTCTCTCATGTCCCTCACTTGATTGGCATATATAAATTATAAATCCATTGTGTTATGTGTACGTTAGATTTTCACCTCAACAATTATTGAATAATCTCGATTTTGCAAATTTGTAGTTATATTACATTCTAAACTATGTGATCTTGTATGTTTTGTTTGACTATTTGGTTTTGAGTTTTGACCTAGTGTTTCTTCATATATGTTTGTATTTTCATCTTCAGCTAGTAATCGTTCTTTGATCTTAGTGTTTGAGAATTTTTATGGGTGCATATTTTGGTCGGTATAAGTTATTTTATTAGTTTATGCAATGAAATTGTGTTTTGTATTGGTTGGTGATTAAGGGGGAGTAATTTCATTCTAAGGAGGGATAAGGTTGGAAACAGACTTGCTTTACAAGATTCTATGTTTTGAAAAGTCTGAATTTGGATTTAAGAGAACTTTTTTATGTTATCCATTCGCACGAATCAACAACATTCCTGTCTGTACGGTCCCCTATTTTTAGGATCTGATTTTTGGTTCCATGATATTACGACTCTGATACATTTTCCATTGGTATCCTATTACACATGTTTTATCCACGGTTTTGATATCTCTCTTATGCTTGATTGGTTTATATGTTTTTCTTTGTCTTATTCCATGATAAAAGGGAAATGATCTTGATGTTTATTTCATGCATTTTTTATATATTGGGGGTAAATGGGAAATGTATTGATGTTGATATCCTCATATATCCTTCATGTTGATGTTACATGCTTTGATGATTTATGTTAGGTGGAGATGATTTATTTTGGGGGAGATGGTTTTTTTTATGCAATCCATTATAGCTTTGTAGTAGGGGGAGTTATCTTGATGCTTTTATTATTTTTATGTTTGGGTGTGACAAAAAATGGATATGATATTTTGTTTTTTTTTGTTTCATATTTTAGGGAGATTTAATATTTTAATATGCTTGCATGATATATGCTTTGATTATGATCTTTAGGGGGAGTTTATTGTGAATTTTTATGTTTATATATATGTTTTATTGAGGGAACATTATGATCATTTATCTTTATCTCATCTTTCATATTTGTCTATATCATTATTTCTCGAAGGATTCCCAAGCAGGGGAAATCCCTTTATTACCATGTCTTGCTTAATTTTTCTTGTTGTTTGGGATTTTTCAGGATTCCTCACAATGATATATGACTAAAAATCTTACATTAGAGTACCGAGTCGGTCATTTTTATTTGTACATTACCTTTCTACTACTCTTAGTATGTGGCTAGTGAGGTGCGAATCCTGTAGGGGTAATCAAGTTTATTTTGGATTGTGGGAGTTTTTCCATAGAATAGCCAATGGGGGAGATTTAAAATATAAACATTTGTAATATATATAGATTGGTGATCTCCTGCGTTAAAAAAATTGAGTCTATTAAATTACATAGACTTGATTCGTTTGATGTGAGGCATGGAATTGTGTCTAGATTGAACCTTCGAAGATTAAAGATCTTGCATGATACTCATTGAAGCCTTTCATTGCTAAGTATGAAGACTATATCCTTTTATGGAAATTTGATTTAATTTTGGCTAATTTCACACACTCACATGTTTTCTAAATTGCAAGAATTTTTCATAAAACGTTTTTAAAAAACCTTTTCCAAATTGCATTTTTGCTTTTTGAAGTATTAGGATGAAAGCTTATCTTTTTAAACTGATTTTGGAGAAACAAATTTGGAGGCATTCACATGGCTATACAAAATGGGCATGCACACAACTACAAAATGGGTGAATATGCACGTTCATGGCTAGGATTCCACTCTAGATGGAATCATGTGCAGAACAGATATGACCGTGCACACGACGGCATCAAATTTTGAATTTTTTCTATAAATATCCTTATTTCCCTCCATTTGTTAATGTGACTTTTCCCTCATTTCAAAACATCTTATCTTTGGAGTTTTTCTAATTTTTGAGATTTTGTTTCTCTCTCTATACCAAATTTCAAAATTCAGTCGAGGGTTTGAATGTTTTTAGATCTAGAATGAGATCTATTTTTTGTGAGGATTTTTTTAGAGATTTGGAACAACAACCTATCTTAAGTTATATGTCATCCGATTCATCATGATCATCCACTTCGTAATTTAAAATTGGATGCATTTCATTCTATTGGGGATATTGAAGTGTGGTGCGACTTCCAAGGAAGAGAATAGCTTTCTCATTTATGGCATGAACATTGTTGTTGATTATCATTGTCTAAGGAGTAGAGTTGAAAGATTCATATGCAACTACACGATAGAGATTGTGTAAGAGGTACCTTTTTATTTTTTGTAAAATTGATTCTCAACTAGAAATGAGAATTAGAGTGAGTCAATGTTTTTTTGCCCATAGGTGGGGTTTTTATCTCATAAATTTGTCTTATGTGAGTTTGTGATCGCTTCTTATGCTCATAAACATATTTGATCACACACCTCACTCTAATTGAAGTTGAATCTAATAATTGAGGTTAAAATTGAATGGGACTTTCTAAATTATGCTTCTACACCTAGATCTATTTGAATCATTGTTGTGTCAGCTTTATAAGATAATTAGATTGTGTTTTGATAATTTTGTTGTTAAGAGATTTGAATTTCAAAGAAGTTTTAGTGAAATTTAAATATTGGACATATGAATCCGTCAAACATATTCACCGCATTTAGGCTTGGTTTAGGTTTTTTACACATAATATTTCTCAGTGAGAGGTACTTTATTATCGTTTGTAAAATTGATTTTCAAGTAGAAATGAGAATTGGAGTGTGTCGAGGTTTTTTACCCCTAGTTGGGGGTTTTTCCTTATGCAGTTAATTATAAATGATTAATACTCATATACACACATTTGATCACACACATCATATAGATCTAATTCGTATAAAGTGAATTGGATTAAAATTGCTTAGGTGTGTTAGATCTAGTTTCATTCATTCAGATTTACCTAATTACATTATTGTGTCACTGAATCAAATCAATTTAGTGAAACTTGTGGTGAGTACCTTGAATGTGCATGTAAATTCGTTTGAAATTGAAAATTGGTCATAATATATCTTCAAGCCTATTCCCTCCCCACCCTATAGGTTTGTTTGACGTGTTTTACTCACATAAATGACAGAACTTATTATGAAAAAAAATTACATGCCAGTTATGTCAGTCACAAACCTACCTTCCACAAATTAAATAATAAGATAAATATTAGGTTAACTTATTATCGAGTATAAATCAGTGAAGTTTGTCACAAATCTAACCCCCACTAATTAAATTATAAATTAAATATTACAGTTAACTTATTAATCAAATTATCACAAAAAATAGTTAAGTCTGTCATAAACTTACCCTCCATCGATTAAATAATAAGATAAATCGGAAGGTTAACTTATTATAAAAAAAAAATTATAAGTTAGTGGAATCGATCATAAACCTTCCCTCCACCGATCATATGCAGAAAGACCTTAAACATTCATTCAAAAATGGATAAATCAAGGCAGTAAGATTTAAAGAACTTTTCAATAATAGATAAAATGTCATAAGGCCTATATAAAATGGCCGAACATCCTACATAAAAAAGTAAAAGATAAAAAGCCTATTGATTGGGGTGCTAAGGGTGGTGTCCCCCAGATTTTGTGGACCTCATTGCCTTGTTCTACGGACTCTGTCATTGGTTGATTTACCTCTTTGCCAAACTCCATGAAAGCTTCCCCATCACTTAGGACAAAATTCTCAAAAGAAAGTGCTTTAAGTAAGTAGGATCACGCTCAAGGACATTTTCACTCTTGAGGTCGATGATCCAACCTTTGTTGAATGCAACTGACTCATGATAGTCAAGTTTGAAAATGTGTGTATATGAACACTAAAATAACCTAGGGGTGAATAAGTTATTATAAAAAATTTATGTCCAATTTTAACTTCCCATTTTCAAATTCTCAAAGTGATTAAGTTGAATTGTAAACATTCAAACACAAAAGGGTCAATGAAAAATGATAAATAATCACACAAAGAACATAAAACACCGGGTATAGGACGAAAAAACCTCGGTGTGTCCTAGCATCTCATTAAATTTGAAAAATTCATTTTACGTAATACAAGAAGGAAAATTGATCAAGTTCTCTCACAATAATTCACCCATGAATATTACAAAACTTCCCCCATTTAATGGAAATCTAAGTGAACTCCATCTCTCACGCACTAACTCCATTCTCTTCCCTGTATCCACACCATACTTAAAATCTCAACAGCATAAACCCCTCTATTTTCAATCTCAAAACGTAGATCATGTGATTGAATAAGAATTCAGATTCAAACTTTGCTAAAAGTGGATTAAAACCTCTCAATTTAACTCTAAAACGAGCATATCATAGTAGAAGGAAGAATACTTTAATGGTATAATCAAATTGTTGTTTATACCTTTGAGATTGAACACCTAAAGGAAACTAATAATTTTCTTAAAGATTATCTTAGTAGGAATTTCGTTGAAGGCCACTAAACAAATGGGCTTAAAACTAACTTTAAATTCTTTTGCAAAAAAAAAGACCCTAAATAAGGGAAATAAATGAAAGGAGAATGGGTTACTAAAAGTAAAAAAACTCAAATAGTATTTCTTATTTAAATACACAACCTAAACAAAGGCCTGTGTATTTTATTTTTAATGGATGCCAACCAGGAATCATTATAATTGGTTTCAATTCTATTCCTAAATTGATGGATACTCCGAGCCTGTCATAAAAATGACAATTTCCTTCTTGAAAAAAAAAATCATTTATACTCATAACTCAAGTTGATTTTTTTAAATAGATAAAAGGAAAATCTTTAAGCAATTTCAATTTCAATTATTGAGTGATGTTTAACCCACCTTTTTTATCTCATTTAAAATCTATTTGGATTCTTTATTCCGATCCAGTTATTAAGACAATAAAAATGATTCGTGAAGCACTGTTGGTTGATAAAGTTGGATGCAGCAACTTGCACCCCCAAATTTAAGTCATGTGTTCTCAAAACATCAAACAAGAGGAAAAAACTCCTATAACAAAAGTAAAAGATTTGTATAATCCTAGAATCCCACAAAAATTTATATTCCTTTAAATGACACTTGAAAGGCTTGTATTTTTTTATAAAAAACAAAATTTAGAAAAAAAATATGAGTCTTTTGGCTAAACGAATTGCTGAGAAAATACCACTTCTTAATTAATTTAAAGTTCTTAGTTTTCTCATTATAAAAAAAATAAATTATGAAATGGAAGATTTCTCTTTGAAAAAATTAACACTTTTATAGCATTTGAGGAATCGTTAGAAAATGATTTTCTCGATAAAATTTTTAATATTATTCTGAAACTTTATTTAAAAAAGCAAAATAACTTCTACCCAGACTATTATTTCGATTAGAGATTTTACCAAAGAATGAAGATAATGATGAAAGATGAAAAGTCTTTTAATTTAATTTTTTAATTGTCTTAATACATATGATGATATACCTAAAATATATTTCTTTGCAGAAGACAACATGTGGTTTGTTGATGTAATTGGGATCAGTAAACAAACTAGTCTTTCCAATCCTTTAACCAACATTTTTTTTAATTTACATATCATGATAAAAATTATTTACACCCCATCCTGGGACCCTTAAATACCTTCTTAAGTCCTTAACACTTCCTCCTCCCACAATAACACTCTAGGTATTACTCCAAACCCTGATCTATAGGCCATTGGGCGCTTTCGAGCCCTGTTTAGCGAAGCTCGTGGAAACCTAATAATTCTATGAATCCTCTTTCCAATGGTCCATATTGTGCGCCAACCAGCCTCACGGTTCGTGTGCACTTTTTTTTACTCTGAGACCTGATCCAAAGGGCACTGGGCACTTTTGAGCCCCATTTGACCTCGTTTAGCTCCCCAACCTGTGAGATACTAATTTAAAGCTCATAAGTTTCTAAATTTCCTTTCCAACAGTCCATACCGCGCACGAATCTACCTCACGGTTCGCGCATACTTACATTTTACTTTGAGACATAATCTAGAGGCCAACACGAACTTTTGAGAAACGTTTGACCTTAAACAACTCTCCAATCTAAGCAAAGGTCATTGAAACCTCATAAGTCTCTGAATCCCCTTTCCAACGGTCCATACGTTCAAACTCAATTCTCTTTACTCTGAGAACCCCCCGTCTAGAGGCCGTCGGGTGATTGTAAGTTTGACTTCGATCAACTCTTGAAATTGGGAGTAGCTCAATGGATTCTTGTATGGATATGAATAACCTTTCTAATGGTCCTGACCGTGTGTGATTCAGACTTACGATTTGCATTTTATGCCTATTTTTCTGAAAAAGTTTGTTTCGGACTACCTATAGGAACCCTAAACCCCATGCCTATCGGCAGGTGTACTTTTCTTAGCCAATAAGGTAGGGTTGTGCTGATAGGAAGGACAAGGTCCATACCAAATGGAACCCATTTGAAACTCTAATTTATACTATTTAAGAATACCATAACCTCATTCTAAGGGGTCCCAATCTGAAGTCAAAACATTCTCCTCGAAGCAGTGCACCAAAATTCTATTTTTCCAAACATTCTCTCCATTTATTTACATCACTCTCATCCATTTTTCACCCCACTTTCCATTCTTACCTTACCACCATCAAGCCACCTAAAAATCGTCTCCTACTATTACAAAATCTGAATTAAAGTCCTCTTGAAGGTCTACTCTTATCAATTTACAACTCATTCAAGTAGTACAAATTATTTACTTTTCTTTTCACTTTTGATATATCTTTTATTTCATTTTTCATCTTAAAAACAACTACCACTTTTTCTTATTTAGTACACACTAAAAACAGCTAAATATAGGGGTTTTCTATAAACCTTAAACTAAAATTTTCTCATTTTAGACTCTCCACACTTGCGCGCATTTTCTAAAAATAAACTAAAGGAAGTTCTAAATTTGGATTTATTAACCATGCCCTTGAATGTTATCGAATTACGTGGACTGTGATGTCCATTGGGCTACGTAAGCATCCCAAGACAATCTTGGAATTCAAGTCCTATTTTCTCATTTATCTAATTTATGTTTTTTATGCCTAGTGGTATTGCACATACGATACTCTTACATAATTGTGTTCTTCTCGACATACACACTCACTTCTTCATTGTGATTTTTGATTTGATGGACAATCACATTATATTTTTATGTTATTCTTTTGTACACTTTTTAAGGATGATTATGCTTCGTCTTTTCCATGATATGAGTTGGATGATTTCATTCTCTCATTATTCACAGTGCACACATGTACACACATATCATATTGGGAGAAAATGAGAACATTATCATAGCCCATGAGAGACTGAAAGGGAAAAATGAGTGCATAACACCTTCCCATTCCGTAACTTGGTCCCCAAACCCTTAATTCATTTGATTTCGTACATTTCTTTTCCTTGTTTAAGAAAAATAGGCTGGAGACTCCATTTTACATTATTCTCCCTTTTTGACGACGATCGATTATATTCGTGGAAGCCTGCGAAGACCAATGCAAATGGCAAAAAGAGGATTCACTTATCCTGAATTCTCACACACGGATAGAGAGAGATTTCTCTGATTTTCACTTCTCTCCAATTTTGGGGTCGGGCCGCGCTAAAGGAATCAGACTCAGATGGGCACAATGGAGACTATGTTGGTGATCTTTTTTTAGAGTACTAGACTATATTTCACATAAATGTTGTTTCTTTTGATCTCCTTCTTTTCTATATGTGTACATATTCCCCAACTTGTATGTTCTTCTTACTCTCATACTTACGTATTGTATATGTGCCTATTTCTTATCATGATATTATATCTACCATGCTCTTTTCTCATCATATATATATATGTCATTTTATTATTACATGTTTCACGTCTTACTCACTTCTATATAGTCACCATGCTTCACTCCACTCACTCTCACTTGCACAAGATTCATGCCACTTATAGATATCCATGTTTAGTTACACTAGCACACACTCTCATATTCTTCTCACTCATATATAGTTTCACGCTTATTCATATGTTTCACATACTTTTTACAGGTATCCATGCCAGTGTCACTACCACACACTTCAATAATTCTATCACTTGTATATATCCACATACTTTTATCCCTCACACATATTCACATGCCACTCTCTTACCTTACACATATTTCTCACTCATTTGTGTATATCTATATGCCTCAAATTTTGTATCTGTCACCATACTTTGTATAGTTTCCATGCTTCATGTACATACTTGCTAGTTTTACTCTCCGTGTTATCACCCTTATCCCATGTTATTCATATATTCTCCCTCAAAGTGGTAGTACTTCTCTTATTTAGCATACATAAACTTTCTATAAAATACTATTTAAGACACGTACTCTTGCACACTACACCACTCGAGCATTGCAATATTGATTAAAATTTTGTCCCGTACCGAGGGATCACTTTGTGATGGGTTCCAGTCCTGCAGGTCTCGATTAACCTAAGGTATATGATTCCCACCTTAAATTTGGCCTAGATCCTGTGATGTATATCGAACATCCCGCATCATATCGCTTGACCGAACTCATGACGGGAGGTATATAGTAGAAAACTCATTTACGTATGATGAGTATATCGAATTCGATCTCACAGGTATCATCTCCATGTGGTATATCGTGAGGGAATTTATGTACACTCGGGTATATCAAATAGCTTGTCTACATGTATTGATGAATGATTGCCCTTATATGCAATAGGTATATCATGGAATTCATGCTAAAGGGGGAAACCTTTCCACTAACACACCAAATGCATCAACCTCATATAGGTGTCTACCTAGAACACTCATACCTAGTTTGTCAGCTACAATGCGAAACTCTATTGAAATTCTGAGTCGCCTTACCACTCAAATTTTCATGAGAATTTGCCCATTTTTAAAATAGGGACTTGATCATGAATCTAGAAATAAGTCAAACCATGTCTTCAATCATGTACCTTATCTTTTCCCCAGACTCAGGTCCTGTTCAACATTTTTCTTTCATCCTAGGCAAAACAAAATACAAGTAGAACCTAATAATAATAACTATGCGAAGGATTTTTCTTTTTCCTCTTATAAAAAAATACCATAAATATTCTCCATTTAAAAATACATAAAAACATATATACCAAAAATATTCCTTTTTACCTCAAAATAAACCCAAGAATCATTTTTTCCTCTTAGGTGTGATCATGTACCCTTATTTTTGGTTTGACTCCCTATTGGCTCCGATCTTTCGTCAAACCACCCCGAAGTTCCATTGCTTCCTCTGTTTCCTCTAATGAGTTTGAGTTAACCTTTCGAAGGTTATTCGTGAAAAACTTTAACCATGACGTAAATGCCCATCCAGATTTAATGGCCATCCTTGACCACCTCAGAGCTAAGATAGACAACCTTCAAGCAGAAGTCTAGGAAATGAAATGACATTAGGTTCAGAATCCTGTGGTTCTCGATCCCAAAATCCTCTTTCCTTGCGACATCGGTCCACCTCTTTTGAAGTCGGTATGGGTTCTAAAAGAGTATCATCATACCCCGCATGCCCCATCACCAATGGGTTACCACTATCTCAACTATCGATACCAAATCTTTCCCAACTAGGGGCTAATCTACCAGTTCTAGTGGATCCGGAAAAAGAAAAATTAAACAAGGTCAAGGATGACCTTAGGTTATTGTCTAAGAGATTCGACCAGGTGAATATCTTGGGGGAATTACATGGACTATACCCACATGCCTCCCTATCCCATGGCCCAATTACTGAAGAAATTTAAAATGTCGGATATTAAGAAGTTTGGATGCATTGAGGCCCCAGTTGTGCATCTACGCAATTATTATAATGCCATAACTCTCCTTGGGGTGTCAGAGGAAGTAATGGCCTAAGTGTTCCAGCAAATCCTCAAGGAAAATGACCTCAGGTAATTTTTATCCCTCGAAGACTCTGAAATCAGTAGTTCGGAAGACGTAGCCGAAGAGTTCATAACACTGTATAAGTATAACGAGGAGTTGGAAGTAACCCATAGAAACTTAGAGCTACTAAAATAGAACCTATGTGAATCAGTCAGTAGCTTCATTAGAAGGTGGGGAGAGACACTAACTACCATAGAAAATAGGTTGATAAAAGAATAACGTGTGAGCATTGTGAAGAAGAACTTCTTACCTTATATTTGAGCTTCAATGGAAGGTCGGGACCACCCTCCATTTAAAGTCCTTCAGGAGTCTAGGGTAGAGATTAAATAAGGGGTAACAAGTCATAAAGAATAATCTAAACCTAAAAGGCTGACCGGACAATTCGCATGGCAAAAGTATGAGAAGCCAACCAATATCCTAGTCTTAACCTTCAATAATATATCCCAACTAGCCAATTCTTGGACTCCTGAAAATCATCATAACCTAATAAAAAGGAGTATACTAAAATAACCTGCCAAAAAGGAGTATACTAAACTTCATTCTCCTTTGTCAAACGTGTATCAAGACATACTTGCTTGAAACTTTATTAAACCATTGGAACCCCGACCATTCCTAAATACTCTACCCAAAAACTTCAAACATGATGCCCATCATGATTTCCACCAAATTGCTGGGAACACCATGGATCAATGCTTCCATCTCAAGAATTTTATCCAAAGTCTCATAAACAGGGTTATCATTGCCCCACTAGCCAATAATAAATCTGATACCACCCAAAATCCTCTCTCAACACACAGAACTGGGGTGAATGCTATCCTTTTAGAAGGATATTTAGAATTCAACCCCTTTACCCCAATAAAGTCTATTAAAATACCTAATCTAACTACCATCTATCCCAAACCCCTCAAAATGTGTACTTCTTTTCTCTTGCATCCTGCAAACCCTATTGATAAAGCTCTGTTCTTCCTTACCCGAGCCTGTATTATTGTTTATACCTACTCAGAATGGGGCATGGAAATGCATGTAGTTCTAGATCGATTTCGAAAGTTCAAACTGAGATTGCCCTAAAAAATGACCATTGACTGCGAGAAGATCAGTGATTATTTATAGAAGCTCGAAGGTGGGCTCGAGAATCTGATGAATGGGTTATGCCTGAGGAAAAAATTATCCTAAATGACATTGTGTATGTCATGTCAAATATATACCTCCATAAGCGAGAGATATGCACCTTATCTGAGTTCCTCACTATCCTAAAATTGTAAGGGCACCTGGTCCATTCCTTCCCTCATTTCCCCACTGAGTGGGAACATTCGTATAATGAAGTTGTAGAGGTTGTTGAATGACTTGACTACTCTTACAAAGATGACATCCTTGCCACCGAGTGAGGTGATGACTTTGATGGTTCAAGCAATGAATCAAAAGGTGATGGCTTCCCCTTTTGAAAATTCCCCAAACAGTGGTGTGGCCCCACATAAAAGAAGATAAAAGTGGTTCTAGGGATCTTTGAAAACAAAATCACCTAGGATGAGGGGCAAAAGCATGAAGTAGAGCCTCAATGGATAAAGCTATGGAAAACACTAAAAATTTTAGGGGCAGTGATACTGATAAGTCACTCAACCTACATACGCTAGGGATGGATCTCTAAAAGATCCACCAGAAAATTGAGTTACCTGAGCCGTTCGAGAAGAAAACTGTTGTTGATGCACCCCTCCTCAACTTACACACCATTCATATTCAGCTCGCTCAAGTCAACCTGAACCCTGCTATTCATTTTCTCCAAGAAATACTCTGAGTCTACTATTTTTTCTCCTACTTCTAATGTAATTATGAACGAAGCCCCCTTTGATGAGGTTCTCACTACTTTATTCCCTAAAAATATTTTTAATGAAATAAATGATGATTTTGAGTATCTTATTATGACTTACATTAATTTTCTTGATTTTAATCAAACTTTTGATAAAGATGATTTAATAAATGAACAATTCTTAACTGATATTAATAAGGGAAAAAATAATTAACATAACCTCATTAAAACTAATAATGATGAGACTGTTGTTAGTTGCCTCTATTCTAGTAGCCATTCGTGCGAGATTAGGATAGGGTCCACCCTCTACGAGCATGAGCAGACACTGTTTGAAGAGCTTCTGAAAGAGTTTATGGACTCATTTTCTTATCCTATAATGACATGTCTTCCATTGACCCGAAGATAGCACGGCATAAGTAACCTACCTTCCAGAAAGTAAACCTATCAAGCAAAAATGGAGAAAACTCTGGACAAAGTAGTCCCTCAAAGTCAAAGACGAAGTAGTAAAATAGTTACACATAAGCTTCATTCGCGTGGTCAAATATCTTATGTGGCTTACAAATATTTTCCTCATACCAAAATAGGGAGGGAAAGTCCGTGTATGCATCAACTATAGAGATATAAAAAGTCATCCCCAAAGGATGATTATCTCGTTCCCTCAAATTATTTGTCGACGGTTTTTTTGGGTATAACCAGATTAATATGCATTTGGACTATCAGGAAAAGACTGCCTTTATCACCTTGTGGGGAACCTTTTTACTACACAGTCATACCATTTGGTCTTAAGAATGCTAGGGCAACCTAACAAAGGCCACTACAACCATTCTACACGATCTTATCCATAAGGAAGTTGAAGTCTATGTCAATAACATGATCATCAAATCCAAGACTCGGGAAGGTAACTTACCTTCCCTAAAGGAATTCTTGGAGCGACTATCATAATACCAAATGCAACTCCACCCTTAAGAATGTGTCATCGGTGTCAACAAAGGAAAACTCCTTAGGTTCATGGTCATTAAAAAAGGGATTGAGTCATACCCTGCCAAACTAAAAGCAATACTTGAGATGCCACTAACTCAAATAAAGAAAGAAATGCGTAGATTCCTAGGTAAGATCCAATACATCATTCATTTCATCAATTAACTAACCTCCATCCGTGATACCATCTTCAAGCTTCTTCGAATGGATTTAACTAAATTTTGGAATGATACATGTCAAAAAGCCTTCGATCATATCAAATGATACCTCACCGATCTCCGATACCCATACCTCCGCAGTAAGGTCTCCTAATCCTCCTGACTTGACTATCACCGATACTACGGTAGGATATATGGGACCAATACATTGAGGAATATCATAAGGAGAGAACAATATACTAGACTAGTTAAAAGCTAGTTAGGTACGATGTGAACTACACCGTATTAGAGAAGGTGTGTGTCGCTTAGTCTGGGTCATGCAAGAGATTAGGCACTATATGATTGCATTACCCATTAAACTGGCATCCCAAATGGATTTAGTGAAATACCAGTTAGGGAAAGTCACCCCGTCTAGTCGTATAGCATGCTGGTTAATGATACTGGTCAATTTTGATATCACTTATGTCACGCAAAAGTGTATGAAAGGGAGATCCATCTACGATTACCTTATCGAGAACCCCGTACAGGGAACTAATATTTAGATTTCCCAGTTCTCAGATGAAGACATCATCTCCACCTCTCACGAGGACCTCGATTTACAGATGTTCTTTGATGGAGATGCAAATAAGAAAGGGTATGGTATTGGGATAATCATGAGCCCCGATGATTCTCACACTTCCATTTGCATTAAATTGGTTTTTTCTTGCACCAACAACATGACAAAATATGAGGCATGCACCATAGGGATAAAAATTACCCTCGAGAAAGGAATAAATGAACATATGTCTATAGAGACTTGGCCCTCATCATGGAACAGATCCTCGGGAAATGGAGAGTCAAAGACGAGAAGTTCCTACCCTTCCATGCTCAACTAGAAGTTTTCACCTCCCAATTAAAGATGTCACCTTTCATTATCTTCTTCGCTTGAGGAATAGGCTAGCTGATGAACTGGCGATCTCTTTGGTTTACATTCCTGAGGAAACAATAATATCCCCATTTCTAGTCCAGAAACAATCTGCACCCACTTATTTCCACCACATTGAGCTCATATTTAAGAAGATCCATACATGATGGGATTATGGTATTATGACATGACACCTACTCAAAAATGGTAGGTATCCATAATACATTGACAAGATCGTGCAACCCTTTGTAATCTGGATGCTTGGTACATCTTCTGTGACAAGGCATTGTTTAAAAGGAATTTTGATAGAACCCACTTGCATTGCATATCAGGGGCTGGGATTGATGATGAGATATAAAATATCCACGGTGGGGAATATGGACCTCATATGAATGGTCATATTCTTACCAAAAAGATCGTTCGCCAAGGGTATTACTGGACCACCATGGTTCAAGATTACACTGCTTATGTTCGAAGATGCCATCATGTTGCCAACATTTTGCATTTCCCTCGTCGGGAGATGTACAACATGACCTCTCCTTGGTCCTCCTCCTGTTGGGGAATAAACATCATAGAAAAAGTCACTCCTAATCTTCAAACAGACATGAATTCGTACTGGTCGCCATTGACTACTTCAAAAAATGGGTTGATACCGAGTCATACGTAGAACTGAATATGAAGAAAGTAGCTAAATTCATCAGGAAGAATATCATCCACCACTACGGAGTTCCTCATGAGTTGGTGTCAGACAATGGTCTCTATTTCAAGGCTGAGCTCACAACGCTAGTTAATGAGTAAGGAATTTAAAGGAATAAATCCCCTCCTTACTGACAACAAACAAATGGTGTTGTGGAAGCCTCTAATAAAAGCCCTAAGACCATTATTAACAAGATGACCGAAAGTTATAGAGACTGGGATGATCGAATCCCATATGCCATCTAGGGGTACCGTACTTCCATTAGAATACCCATTAGGTCTACTCGGTATTCTCTAATATACAATATGGGGGTGGTACTCCCTGTCAAACTTGAAATACTTTCTCTATGGGTTATGATAAAAAACTAGGTCAGTGTAGAAAAGTGGCATCGAACCCGCTAGGACAAACTCGAGTTCTTAGATAAAAAGATGTTGAAAGATCTATATCATATACAAAGGTACCATTTCCATATTGCATGGTCATTCGATAAAAAAGTTAAGGACCATGGTGTCAAAGAACGAGAACTTTCCTTCAAGAAAATTATAGAACCCATATGGGATCCGAGAGGAAAATTTAAGCTCAATTGGAAAGGTCCCTACATCATAAAGAAAATACTATCAAGTGGTGTCACTATGCTCATATACCTCGATGGAGAAAAAATGACGCGTCTAAACAACTTGGACCATCTCAAGAAATTTTACCATTATTCTAAACTCTTGTCGTGCTATAACTTTTCTCACCTACATCTATTCTAAAAAAATTCTTCCTTCCTCTATACTCAAAACTACGTAGGACCTGATCCTCTAAAAAAATCCCTTTTTTCAAAAAAAGAAACCCACAATTTCAAAACCCCACAGAGGTACGTAGGCAACCCGTAAGACGCACATGGGTACGATCCTTTATCTCTTACAAAACGCTATTCTTTTCTCCCTCAAATAATAATGGTCTCCCTCATCATTTAAACAAACAAAAGGATTATGTATGTCGTAGCGATACCTATAGATAGTTCAAACAATATAATTCATCATAGGCATAAGAAAATAAGTTGAAATCATTATTCTTATTATAAAAAAATAGGAGTATAACAATTACATGAGATATCATTAATAGGAATGAAAAATAGCCCACACCCTTACAAGCCTCATAAAGACATCAAAACCCAAAAAATCCACATCATTACCAGTTTCAAAAAATAAATAAATTCCCAAATCTAAACCAACCCTCTCATAAACATCTAAGAACCTACACAACCTTCTTAAAAATAGTCACCATCCCCTATCATACCAAAGACCTTACCTTGATCTTTCTAATGAACCCACTTCATCGTCATTGCCAGTCTTTAAAGGGTCTCAAGAATCCCACTACTGGATATGACTTCGAATCCAATCCGTGCGGCAGTAGCCCTTTATCAGCCTGGTCGAGACCATAACACCTTCCTCCAAAGTGTTGAACATTACAAGTCCTCTCTGACTAATCTCTTCAGCAAGAAACTTCAAAACCACCCGCTTCCACAGCTACTTCATAAATCCTTGAATATGGCCCAACCTCTTCAATAGATTGAGATGGGCAGGTAGAAGGTTGGTGATGCGTCCACAAAGGCCCTAGTATCATTCTTAGTGACTGGGTCAAGTCCTCCACAAGAAAGAAGTTGGTTATGTGCGAACGAACGATCTGATCCTATCCCGCTTGGCACAAAAGCCGCTACAGAAGATATAAAAAGGTTTGGTAAGGGACCACCAACCACACATATCGGCCATCACCCAGTTATAAGATAGGTTATAAATTTCCCCACTACAATATAGATCAACAAAGACCCCTTCTCCTTACTTTACAAATAATTCATCAAGTTCTCTGTCATGGGGACGAAGCTAAAAAAGGTCGAGAAAAGAAATTAGGAATGCCCAATAAAGGGTACTCGGGAGGGGCCGGCAGGCACAGTCTCTCAGAAATTCACATGAACAACATGGAGGGATTCCTCGTAAAAAATTAGCTCGACCCTCCTTCCAAGCATCTAGAGTATTCAAAGTCTCCATCGGAGTTCTAATAGCTGGACTATAGTGGTAACACATTCACAATACTATTGTGGATACCTGAGGGTCATCTGTCATGTCACTTGTCACCAAAATAAGCTTGACAGTTAATCCCAGGGCTAAAGTGCCAGAAAAGCCATTATCACTATAATCTCTCCGATACACTGAGTTCAATATGTCCGAGAGTACGATATTCCTTTCGTGCACCAATGGTCAGGCAGCTAAGGGAGAGACATGGAGCAACTATATTAGTGATGCCCGAGGGGAACGGGGTAAATTCAGCATGGCTGTCGCAGCATTTAGGTTGACACCCAACATAGTAGAAAATTCTTCATAAGT
This sequence comes from Sambucus nigra, assembly GCA_949130495.1. Classification (NCBI taxonomy): domain Eukaryota; kingdom Viridiplantae; phylum Streptophyta; class Magnoliopsida; order Dipsacales; family Adoxaceae; genus Sambucus; species Sambucus nigra. The sequence goes on from OX422218.1 coordinate 203,251,035, forward strand.
GTTGCACACTTCATCCAGGCCGAATAAAAAGATAAGCACTAGAGGATACTAGAATTTCACTGTCGCTTTTATATGCTTCCAATCTATAGGGTGATTATGCCATTTGGACACAAATGCAAGCTTAAAGCTTCGTAAGTAACGTTATAAAGTCACATGGACTCTAAACCATTAGAATAAGCTGAGGAAGTTTCAAACATCGGAAGTGCCATTTTAGAAGAAGAAGAAGAAGAACAAAAATATAAATAATGCAAAGGAAAGAAGTTTGAATTGTGGTGATGAAAACCCACATCAAAGTCCCCCTTTATACCACAACCACTCATAAAAGACAAGTAATCCGAGCTGGTTCTAAACTTTCCAACCCTAAGTACTCATAAGTACACAAAAGTACAATCAAAGCTAAGAAAGTGACTTTGACTTAATTCTTGTGCCAATAGGCAGGCCAAGGATTATGTCGATCGGCACCCCTTATTTTTGGAAATTCTTTACTTTCCTCTTTTGTATAAATCATTTCTAAAATAAAGACTTTATTTAGAAAGAAATTAACCCCTCTTCAATTCTATCTTCTATTTGTTTTGTTTTATTCTATTATCTATACGATACATAAAACCTCAACAAAAAATTAAAATGCATGTAGAGTGAGCCATTAAATCAAGATAATCAATCAAAAAATGGATCTTATATAATTGTCAAAAGTAATTACATTTGTTCTTCAGGTACAAAAAAGGAGAAAAAGATAAAGATAAAATAAATCGGTACATAACTCGAACCCTCCAAAACCTCCAAAACCTAAATCAAACTCCAAAATCAAGCACCTCGGTGAACACACTTCCCTCGATAATGTGCGATAGACCACTACTCCTAAAACTGAAGCTCTCCTCAGATTTAGTCAGCGCTAACATGAAGGAACTAGACTACTTCCTCACATAGTTAGATATTAATCCATCCAGTCCCGAATATCCTACAGAGAGGTCATCGATACGTGAATATTCTGTAAAATAACAACCAAACCACCAAAGGCAAAACGAGTTAGTAATTAGAAGAATAAAATTGAAAAGTAGCAATATGGAGGAAAAAAAGAAGCCATACATCTCTCCAGACAGCCTCTTCAGGAAGACTCACAAAGCCGTCTATCTTCGCATAAGAGAGATGAAGCACTAAGACCACCTTCCCACCATGCACCTGAATATGAATGAAATAGGTGGAAAGGAATATCCTTCACTGCCACAATCGCACCCCTATGTTATGGACCGATGTTGCTGATATGTTGGTACCCCTCCCAGATCCTACAGCAGGTGAAGGCATATTATCCACATGATAGATACACGACGACGTTTATGAGAAAGTCTAAGTAGTTGTATCCCTCCATCATGTCAGTGTAGTACGTATAGGTATCGCCCCCCATCGTTGTCACCCTCACCTCATCGGACATCTCATTCACCCACCGCATATATTCCAGGGGTATCGATGGTGGGACCTCCACATCACACTCCATAACATGACTCACAACCCTATCCCATAGGTACCAGACATACCTAAACTCGCACGCCAATAACCTCTGAAAATGGGCATTCATACTCGTGATCACCACAACATTCGAAGACAAATCTTAGGAATAGGCGTTCACTTGTTTCCTCAGCAAGAGTCAGTAATCCATAGAAGTGCAAAAAAGTATTGAAACCATAAAAAAGATGAAAATTAGTAATATCCTTTCACTCCCACAAGAATCCCAAGATTCCTTGCCCTATGACGATAGGCACCCCCTAGCTATGCCTATCGACAGTCCCTCTAAACTTTCATTACAAAATTCTAAAAAAAAATCCAAAACTGCCCGAAAAATTCATAAAAAATCCTAAAAATTCCCTTCAAGTGGAGTACATCACGGCTCTGAGAAAATTCATAAAGAAACACCGAATCATTTACAGAGTTCTCATCAATACCCAGCGGGATTAGAAGCAAAATGCATCAACACTTACAAAGCTCTCATCAGCAACATACTCCCCAGTGGAACCAAAATTCAGGTATGCCTGCACTTGCAGTATGAATACCCTCCCATGCGGAGTGAAGATTAAAGAAGGCTCACTAAATAACTCTTTAGTTCCACATAGTTGATCTAGGTCCTCAGAACTAGCCTCGACCCTATAAATCAATCATTTTAACTTTTAGGTCCACAAAATTGACCTAGGTCCTCAGAGCCGACCTCGACCTCTAAATCGGTCATCTTAACTCTTTAGGTCTGGAAAATTGACTTTGACCCCCTGAATTTGATTTAGGTTCGTAGAATCGACCTTGACCCTCTGAATCGGTCGTCTCAACTCCTAAGGTTTATAGAATCGACTTGAACCCTACGAGTTGGTCATCCTAACTTTTAGGTCCACATAATTGACCTAGGTCCTCAGAACTGGCCTTGGCCCTCTAAATCATCCATCTCAACTCTTTAGGTCCATAAAATCGACCTCAAGCATTTGAATTGGTCATCTAAACTATTTAGGTCTTCTTAATTGACTTGGGTTCATAGAATAGACCTAGACCCTTGAATTAGTTATCTCAACTCCGTAGGTCCACAGAATCAACCTTGCCCCCCGAATGGGTCATCCCAACTTTAAGGTCCATGAAATTGACATAGGTCCTCATAAGTGGCCTTAACCATTGAGATTTCCTTGGATTGAAGTAGTTATAGAGTAACTTCTTATACATATTAGATAATAATATGTATCATATTATTTTGTGTGGACATACCAATGTTCGTGGGCTGTCTTATCGGCTAAGGGGTTCATGCCTTTGGGTCGAATACCACACGTCAGCACAGGTGGGCTTAGCAATGGTGTAGGTCATATAGGTACTATATGGAGGTGCCATCTATGAGGAGGTAGGTGTTGATGCTGACCTAACCTGTGTGACCACTGAGTGTGGGATATGAACAGGTATTCTGCATAGGGATAGCCCCCAACTTATACATATTTTATAATGTCCCCGTATAACAAGAGATTCCTCTGGACTTACCGATAGAGTACGAACGAGACACCAACAGTAGGTGCCTTTGTGTGTCCCATATATACGGGCCTTCAGGCACGGGCATACCCGTGTGTGTGTGTGTGTGTATATTTACACATTGTGGTGCGCCTTATATGGGAATGTGCCCTCTTAGTCTAAAAATATAGATAGTGCTTAATAATAATAAAGTCGGGTTAATAAAATGATGTGGATGATTAAGGACGAGGATAAGTCCTAATGAATAATGCGGTAGACAAATATTAGTGAGAATAATAATTGGGTAGTCTAAAAATATAGACAATAATTAAAAAGAATGAATAAAGGGGTAGTCTTTACTTAGAATAATAATTTGGTAATCTAAGAGAATGAAACTTATAGTCTAACGGGGTAACGACAAGGAATATGAATTAAATCATTAAATGCTCTGAATAGATAAACAAGGGTTATGGGATAGTATGACGTAGGAATACACACCGAGTTTATGTAAATTGTGTAATCAATATTATGAAATCTATTCCGGGATTGGGGCATCAGACATGAGGGCCCACTTTTAGTCATCGCATAACTAGATGGCTTATTCTTTACATGACATATTTAATAATGGAGTTACAATTGACATTTTAACTGAGGATACGAGTAGGACTGCTTCTAGATAAGAGGTGAGGTACTCGTTACATGTGAGCGTCGATGGAGACACATGAAGCATGAGTTAGTAATAACTTGCATATTTATTGGTGAAGAATCCTTGAAACTCTAGGGCTCTGACCCAAATTATAAATGTTTTTCACCTAGGTATTTTTAATGACAGAGACAACAGACTGATGATGGATCAAGCCTGTAGTTACATTGGACGTAGTGAATTTTGCACCATTGATTCTAGTATAGGTTGTACTTCAGTATTTTGTCATTTTATTTCATACTGAGATTTGTACGGGCATAAGCCCATGTATTTATTTATAGCAGTTATACTTAACTTTACATTATAGACATTGTATGGTGATTCGTTTTTTTTATTATTATTCATGTATTAAATCAGTTTTATTCATTGTGGATTTTAATATAGAATAAAGAAAATTATATTTTCTACAGTGTTGAGAGTGGTATAAATTGTTGATAATCCTCATCTTCGGCGTACTGGGCCTAGCCAATCTTTACGTGAGAAAATGGGAGTTGTTACAGTTTGCTCAGGGTATAAGAGGTCTCTTATGGGGCGATACGACACACCCCCTCACCCATTCTGAAACTACCGTGATCATACATTACACTCACACTTATAGAATCACTTTCCTCATCGGATTTCCTAGACGTTCGACTTATGACTCGACCATTCAGTGTAGGTGGTGGTACCAAGAAATTTGGAGCATTTGGAGTGTACGACCTATCAGGATTGAGTTCGACTATGGGGGTTTAATGTACTGTAAGAGTAATGGGATTGGGATTGGGCTGAGTGTTTTACATTTAAGGCTTGAGAGAAAATTATTTTATTAGTTTTTTAACAATTAGAGTGAAGTTTAGATTAATTCGACCTAACCTAGTGTCTACTTAATTCCTCGTCTGCGGTGCCAAAAACTTGACACGACGCAAAATGTGTGTTCAATGCATGTACCTACGACTCAAGTGAAAGTCAATCGCTTAAGTAATACTCGGTAAGTCGAGTATTGAATCCACGAGAAATAGGATGAAATCATAACGACAACTAAGAGAAGGCGTCTAAAATCTAACTATCAACTCTCCAAAGTAAAAAGGAAAAGGTGATGAATGTTTATGAGAGTTTATACTCATCTAGAGTAAACTAGCTATCAAATGCAAATGAACTAAACTAAAGTAGCTGATGAAATTTTTAATTTTTGAAAACTATCTGAGAAAAGTGGAATCAGGATCCAATCTCCCGAGTTATAGCTAATTTTGTTGGATATAATTTTCAAAAATTATATTTATAATTAGAAGAAAACTTTAAATTCTTCAAAGCACTAAATATGTGAGAATTTTACTCTGCCCAATATTTAGTCAATAAATAATTTGAAGTGAATGACGAGATTGTTGATGCGCGTATTATACCCTAAAACACATTGGTTACCTAGGGCAAACAAGGTTAAGAGACCTATAATACTCGTTCCAAAAAATATCAACCCTACTAATTATTAATACATTTTTATCTAATTTTATATCCAACTTATTTACCGAGGTTGGGTTCATGAATCCTAATCCTCTATGTATCTTTCTTGCCATATTAAATCTAACTAAGTATGAGTTATCTATGTTGCATGAAGACATGACCATGAAAATATGGCAAGAAATCATGTAATAAATAACAAAGAACAAAGAAAGAAATAAAAATGATCACAAACCAAGTTTGGAAGAAAAACTAGACCTGTATTAATTTTGCTTGCATGGGAATGACAAATTTTAATTCTATTTGTTTCTCTCTTTCCCTAGATTTCTTCTCTATGTAAAACTATGAAAAATTAAATTTTTAGACTCCTAATGTGACCTAACATAAGTCCTAGGTCATTTTAGAAGACTCCCTAAACCATACAACTCATTCGTTGAAAAGTAAGGCTAAAAATCAAATTCATGTATGAGGTCTATCAAACTGATTGCTTGATGCCCGAATCGTTTCACCTTGGCAAACCGGTTCTACCTCTGCCAATTCGGTACGGCCAGTAACTTCTTTAATATTTCAATTTTGCCCTTAGAATTTCATCTCAACTTAATTTGCTCATAACTTCTTCATCGTAGCTCGAATTCGGGTGACGTTTTTTAAAAGAATCAGAACAATTTAAAAAAAAAACTTTTATTTATTTTTTTATTTTATAAACATTTTTTAGAATAAAATACTTTTTTCTTTTTTAAAAAAGTGATTGTTAAAAAATTATGATATAAAAAGAAAGTTGGAAAATTTAGGGTGTCAAAGTTTTCTTTGGGTATGATTCACCCAATGTATCATTTTGATGGATGGTTGTGTCGTATTGTGTCGCGTTTTAATCGTGTGTTTTGTTTGTAAAAAATAATATTATGTATTTTATCGTGTCATGCCACGTTTTGATTGGATCGTATTCATGCTGGGTGAAAAAAAAATAGATTTCATCTACTGGCGCATTTTATTTAGTTTGTGTTCGCGTTTTGCCTCATTTTAATTAGAGAAAACAAAAATAGAATTGACTTAAGATTACTATTTTATTTGGGACGTTTTCACATTTTGTCGCGTTTTATTAATTGTATTTTATTTCCCGGCTAACATGTGCATTTTTTTAGGGGCATATACCAAATAGTCCCTTGAACTTTTTTTAATACACGTTTAGTCCATGCGTTTTTATTTTGCACCAAAAAGGTTTTATCAGACCATTACCATACCGCTGGTGTAGACCTTTAAAGACAAGAGAATAAATGACTTTTTGGTACAAAATAAAAAGCTTGGACTAAATATATTAAAAAGTGTTTGAGGGATATTTTGGTATTTGATCCTTTTTTTAATGGCTTTGTATTTATTTTAGTAGTTGAAATGTAAAATATTTTTTTGTTGTTAAAATTATAATTTAGTAATAGTATGAGTTTGGAAATGAAAGGGTGATATAAATGTTTGCACATAAAAAGGTACGAAGTATGAAGATGAAAAGGAGGTTTGATCAATTCCCTCATACCTTCTTCATAATGGATCAATTACGTCAGCCGTCGGTTTGGATTCGGGGATATGGATAGGTAAGAGCAGTAGTACACTACTCAATTGAAAAATGGAAGCTCATAAGTTAACTACATCAACCGTTCGTCTTCAACCTTTTGCTCTTCGACATTATTGCAAAATGAAAAGGCCTCATCTTTGGGCTATATATATTGAGCCTTTATCAGAAGAACTTGGCACGCAAACTGGATGGAAGGAATTTCTAACTGTTCCAAGGTAAATATTATAAATTTGCTGTTTTGGTATAATACAGGGAAAACCCTGAAGCTTGTGTCACATATATATTTCTTGGGTTGTATGTTGTTGGTTCTATCTGAATTATATATGATTTATTCTTATGATGAAGACTTCTTCCCATATCATTTGTAACATTCTTCATCATTATTGTCATTTCATTATATTAACAATTGTGATTTAATAAAGGTTGTGAAAAATTATTTTTGTATATTCTACTTGGTTGATGAGATTGGGGAGAATATGTATTATTTTTTTGTGAGTTACTCCCTCACCAATAATTCATTTTGGCTCTAGTGCACTTACAATTTTTGGGGCATTGGAGTTCCTCATCCTATTTATGTATACTTTATAAATTATGATATATTACAATAATTCGTGTATACATTATGATATATTACAATAGTTCATTTTTGAAACTTTTTAATAGACAAGTTTGGTTTCTAGAGCAATCTACCAACAAAGGAATGGCTATTAATTTTTTTTTTTAAAGTAATTATCAGACTTCGACTTTTACTGCAAATGAATGGCTCATAATATGGCTTAATAACTTGCTCTTCCTTTCAGGATCTTCTTTCAATAAAAAACATGAAGGTTTGGACTGTATTTCTGCTCCTATGGTCATTACTGTTGACAGGTTAGCAGCGTAATAGTTTTGTATTTGTTTTCCTATTAATAATACGAAACCATAAAATGACATAAAGGTTTATGCTGTCAAAAAAAAAATAGAGGTTTTGCTAAGTAGATTTTTTATTCCTTAGTACCTTAAAAAATATTTTGATTTTATCATCTTGATGGGCTAAGCAAGAGTATTACCCGATTTTGTACGTATAGGATATGCAGTTGAGGGTTCAAGCTATGACTATTCAGCAAGCATAGAGGTATGAATATTCATTTTTATCTTTTTTCTTCCTTTTTATCTTTTTTTTTCCTTTTTAAAAAGGGACCTCTCTAATGCTCGGTTAACATCAATCATCAAATGTTGAAAAATAAAATAATTGCAACTACCTGCTACTATTATGAGCTATAAATGCAATCCTCTAGTATAAATTTAGGTCTTGTAAGCGGCCAATATTATTTCCTAAAATGACATAATAGTATTGAAGGATGACAAAATACATGGACAATAATTTCCTAAATACCCGCCTTTTATTGAAAATTATTGAAAGAGGGTTTGGACTCTTGTGGCCACTATCCAAACCGGGGTAGGTGTGGACCCAAAGAGCTGGTTTACCGACGGACTACTCAAAATGATGTCTTTATTTTACTCTAAAATGAGGTCGTTTTGAGGTTGTCAATTGTAAACCCGTTATTTGGGTCCGCATCTGTTCAATTTTGTCACTATACCATAGCTTCAAATCACCACTAAAATCATATATATTTTTTTACAGTGTATGGCCCATCCTCTAGATGCTCAGTATCGAGGTGGGCTATTGGCAAATTCTGCATTTGAAAAGGGCCTAAAAGGATGGAATGTGCACGGAAATGGAAAGATTGAATTGAGAAACTCTACGATTGGAAATAAGTTCATCGTAGCGTACAATAGAAGTCAACCACACGATAGTTTTTCACAACATCTATACTTAGAGAAGGGGGCATTTTACACATTTTCAGGTAAATTTGTGTCCATTAGAATTTTAATTTCCTAAGCTTATATATACTAGCTTAGGTCTTCACAATATAATCTATTTTTTTTCCAGCTTGGGTGCGAATTAATGAAGGAAAAGAGACAGTGTCTGCTGCATTTAGACATTCCCCAAACCAAACAATGGTAGTGGGCTCTATTGTAGCTCAATCAGGCTGTTGGTTCATGCTAAAAGGAGGTTTCACTGTTGATCTCTCCGTGCCAGCTAATCTTTATTTTAAGGTGCACTACACATGGATTATTAAAATTATATGTTATAATTTATTCATTATATATATTTATTTAATGAATTCTATTCCTTGTTCTGAACTTTAACAGAGTAACAATACCGGTGTTGAGTTATGGGTTGATAATATTTCTCTGCAATCATATACTCAAAGTCAATGGAGAGATCATCATTCTGCAAGTATAGAAAAGGTAAATTTGTGCAGTACATTGTTGTTTTGCACCAAAAGAATTTGATAGATAAGAAAAATAATAGATTTTGCACTTAAATGTGCTTTTTGCCAAATCGGTTTCTTCGAGATTTAATGATTCTATTAGTTATTTAAAATAAATGGTTATATCAAATCTTATTCTTAAAACAACTTTACTACCCTACCTTAATTTTAATATAAGATGGAAAACAGTTAAATGTTCCCATTGGACTCATGTTTATATGCTAACACCATATTCTTACTATTTCTAGGTTGCACCCTTAGGGGTTAGGGAACACGATATATACAATACCCTTTCAATATAAGGTAGTTATTTTGTAAAGACGAGAAGGCCGATCAATATTTTAGGCACAAACAAAATTGAAATTCATTGTTTTTCAACACTCATTGGGTATGTTTCGCAAAAACACTTTTTTTCCCTCTATATCATGGAAAACAAAAAAAAAAAATAGAAAAAGATATAAAAAATAAAAAGGTGATTTAGGCTTTGACCGACATTTATTCTGCCCTATTACATATTTGGCTGCTATGTTGCAAAGTCACCGTCAATTTTTGACCAGATTTGTGCTTATATTGTGCAGATAAGAAAGCGTAAACTGAGATTACATGTATCCAACAAGCAAGGAGAAAAGATCCAAGGAGCTCAAATTTCCATTAACCAAACCAGAACCAACTTCCAACTTGGTTGTGCCACCGCAAACACTATACTATCCAACAAGGGCTACCAAGATTGGTTCACCTCTCGCTTCACTGTAACAACCTTTGACAACGAAATGAAATGGTAATGCACGAAACCATAACCCCCCCTAAAATGGCTTTTTCCCTTATTCGTTCCCCTACTTTATACCCGGTTTTCATCATAGTATAAAATAAATTTTGTAAAGTGCAAATGTTTTTTAAAAATATTTTTGAAAATAGTTGTAATTTGTACGTGAAATTTTATAATGTATACATGAATATTTGTAATATACTCATTTGACAGCCATACTGTGTTACTTGTTCCCGAGTTCGTTGCTCGTTTGGCACAAGATGATTCCAAATCCATCACTTCTCTTTAATTTTGAGTTGCATAGAATATTGTAATTTTTGTATTAGTGGGAATTGGTAAATGTTTTTATAGTGCCTCTATGTTTTGCGGTATACGTACGGGTTTCTGCCCCTAAGGCGGGGTTCTCAATGACATAATTGCCCCCCTTATTTCTAATAATTTATCAAAATATTTCAATAGGTACTTCACAGAAAGGAACCAAAGCCATGAAAACTATACCATCGCTGATGCCATGGTCAGCTTCTTCAAAGGACACAACATTGCAGTGAGGGGACACAACATCCTTTGGGATGACATAACCAAGAATACAATTTGGGTCAAAGCATTATCTCCTATAGCTCTATGGGCTGCTTCAATGCAAAGAATTAAGTCCGTAATGACTAGATATTTTGGTCAAGTGATTGCATGGGATGTGATGAATGAGAATCTACACTTTTCTTTCTTTGAAGATAGGCTCGGCCCAAATGCTTCTGCGTTGTTTTACAATATAGCAAGCAAATTGGACTCTGCAACTTTGTTCATGAATGAGTTTGATACTATTGAACACCCCGAAATTGAGAGTACCACTCCATTAAAGTATTTGCAAAAGTTGAAGGAAATTAGGTCTTTTCCGGGGAACGAAGAATTGGTTGTGGGGATTGGATTGCAAGGTCATTTCGCGAAGCCAAACATACCGTACATGCGTGCATCATTGGATACTTTTGGCGCAACCAAGATGCCGATATGGCTCACTGAGTTGGATGTTGAAAGAGGACCAAATCAAGTAAGTAAATGTTTTTCTATATTTTTCACTAAGTGTGGAAAATGTATTCACATATATATATATTTGAAGAATGAAATTTTATTTGTATAAAATTGTAGACTAGTGTACACAATCTATATGTTTGATTTTACAAAATATAATTAAAGCTCATACTTTAGACACACACATACTTGCACATTAAATTTTCTTTTTAATCTGAACCCTTTGTTTGATCTAACGATTCACAGTGATGTATTATTCCACGTCAACATATATCGATTGGATTTTATATGGGTTTCACAATAGTTCTTTTTCAAATCTGGAAAATACTCTAGAGACAAGCTAGCGATTTAATATGGGATGTGATTTCCCCTTCTTGGTGCCAATAACTGTGAATTCCCCTTCTTGGTGTCAACCTTTGACCATTTATCAAAACATATTTGTTACAGTGCCCACACTTGAAATTCTCAGATCTTTCTGCCTTCGAAAAAAATTTAGAAAACCCTCTCTTACTGGAGGGATTCTTTATTACTCTTCCAATTTCATGAAGTTTTATGGAGCTGGCCTTATTGGACTTGTCAACCTTTTAAGAGATGCAAGGGAACATAAAATACTTCTTTTTTCATTTGAGAATAAATCTCCTCTTGCCAAAATCAAGAAGATATTTCACCATTGTTTCTTCTGTAACTATAACCTTTTTAAAAGATCTGGTTGGTTTTCTAGATTCCTTGTCCATCTTTTAGAGAAGGCTAGTGTTTTCAATGTCATCCCATCTAATGTTTGCATCAAACTCCCTAACCTGTAGAGCAAGTTGATTAGTGCTTCTTGATGTCTCTACAGAAGCTCTCCAGGCAACATTTTGGCTTCTCTTCATAATTTCTGAACTGTCAGGATATAATATCTCGGAATCTTCTTGCACTCCCCTTGTCGGGCAGCTTTGGAAACTAAAGTACGAGGCAGAACCTTCCAACTGAAGAGCTGATGTGAAAGGCTACCACCCCTCCACCAAAATAGACCCAATCCAGAGACAGCTTTTGAAGAAGAGCTTGGCTCCAAATCCGAACACACCTGACCCGTTTCTGGCTAGTTCGAAGTTTTGTAGACATGCGGGTCACAACATGAGAAGCAGAACCCATCGTAGCAGCAGTATCAACATGTTTGGGCCACTCTGCTGAAAGAGCAAGAGGACGCAGATTTGACTCCAACATGAGCAACACCTGTTTCACTAAGGTGATATCAGATGCCTTGACACTTTTATGCCAAATCTTATAATGTGGATTTAGCCATGGACCCAAAAGAAGCCCACGCAGGCGATCTTCAAAGCAATGGGTATGGCACATGACATCAATAATATGGCCCTTCCTATTATTTTTTGAACCAATACCTAACAGCTCACTAGCAAAAACCGTCATGAACAGGACCCGTATCATTAATAATGAGCAAGCAATCCCTGTCATCATCAGGAACTTGGCAAGAGAAGCATGACCCACATCTTTCTTTCGTAGCATCAACATTTAGGTTCTCAATATTGGACCAACAGAACTCTGTTGATCGATTCGAAATAACCTTCATTTGCGTTGAACGAATTTCCTCAATTGATCTTTTAGGCTTGTCAGGGGTCTTATTTGAAAAATTGATGAGGCTATTTGAGCAAAACTATAATAGTTAACATACCTCGTAGACAGCGTACGCATTCCTCGAATCTCAGAATCATTTAAAATCCCAGAAGATCTAATCAAACAATCCAGGCTAGTTTTCTGGAAATTATGAGTTGTTGAAAAAACTAGAGAAATTTCAGCTGACCGTTTAGAATTTGTCAACGACTTTTCATGGACTGGTTCACATTCATTGCGTCGCTTTTAGGCAATTCTAAAGCCCCACATTCTATGCTACTAGAATATGTAGAGATCATATTTTCTTTTGGCTCCCTTCAATGGCAGTCTCATCCTTAACAAAAATCCCTGAAGGTACCAAAAGAAGTTGTAGCATTGAACTTTTTGTTCCATTAACTATAGCAGTTGCATTATAAAGCTTGGTAATTTCACTTAAAATTGGACTATAAAGATCAGATGACTTGGTTCTTTAATAACAACAATCAAATTATTTCCGTGTTAATATTTATATAGTATCAAATCCCAGTAACTCTGCTCCTCGAATTGCCTTTCCAACTCGCAACCAGGGCTTATCTTTGTCAAGCACACAATACCAATCACTCTCTGGAAAGAGATTGGTTGCAACCCCTACACACTTTGCATGAAATGCAGCGGGGTAACCATCGCGACATATTAAGTTTCCATCCATCTTACAAAGGCAACATTCGTCCCTGTTCCAATCTATGGTTTCCTCAACAACCTCGTCAGTCAAACAGGGACCACCAGGAACATCCATCACACTCTTTTTTTTCTTGGAACTATCAAACTTCACATTCCTATCAACATCCATACTACCCTTAGTTCCCGGCATTCTTCTAATATTTGATTTTATGGCTTCCACTTCGATCACGTCATCACAAAGAGACTGAAGTATCTCAATCTTTACAGATTCGGGTTGTTCATAGTATTCAGTCCCAAAAAACTTCAAGTGGCAATTATTAATACCGGACTCTAATCCAGAACTATGCATTAGGACATACTCAACCAAATAGATAGGCCACGTGATCAAGTTCAACAAATCCCAATTAAGACTCCTCAAGCAAAGAGAAGCGGATTGGGAACTCTCGTCAGAAAGAAACTCTAAATGTTTCCTCAAAATTCGTAGAAGGCAAACATGAACGAAATCAATTAATAAATTAGGAGCCTTGCATCTCAGGGCTGCAACAAAATCTTTCAACTCAAATGGACTTGAAAACAATATTGTACTAAATGACCTCAAAGCCATCTAGATTCAAAATTTCTAAAGAGGGGTAACTGCAATTTTGGGGGAACATCATTATGTTCTTCGGATTTATCATGACCTTGACCTGAAACTAAAAGTTTCTCCTCTGAAACTACACTATCCGAATTTTCTGAAGTTGTAAAAAATACATTGCAACAGATTTTGCTTATTGTTACTAAACTCCGTTCATATTAGACCACATAGTGCGTTTTCGAATTTATTTATGGTTTTGGTTTGTGACAGGCTGAATACTTGGAAGAAATTATGAGGGAAGCTTATGCACATCCTGCTGTTGAAGGAATTATAGTGTGGTCAGGGTGGAAGCCAACAGGTTGCAGTAACATGTGCTTAACGGACAATTCTTTTAAGAACTTGCCTGCTGGCGATGTTGTCGACAAGCTGATCAATGAGTGGAAGACAAACGTAATGGGAGAGACTGGTGACGATGGGGTTTATGAGAACCAAATTTTTCATGGGGAGTATACTGTGACAGTCTTCAATAACCATACCAATACAAAGTTGATAAGGCACTTGGAAGTGTCTAGTGCGGATTCTGAAGCATTGGATGTTTGGATATCCATATGATAAGAATATTTTTTTGTACCCAACAAACTACAGATGGTGAATAAAATTTTGGTTGATTAATAACATTTCATTTTCTACTATTTTATTGTTGTTGTTACTACTATTATTATATAAAATTACAAAGGGATATGCTCAACATTTTTTTTAAAACCGAGGTCCATGTAACAACCCTCATTTTCTCACGTAAAAGTTGGTTAGACACGATACACTATGCGCGGGCGTTTTACAAATCTTGAAGTATTATAGAAATATGTATCCAAATAATTTTAATGCGCAAATTTTTTTATTAGTTGACAATTACACAAAAATTGGACTTAAATTTGAATAAAAAACTAATTGACATGAAATCCATTTTTATCAAGTAAGTTATATCCAACTTTTTATGATATACTACTCTTTTCATGGGGATTGTGCTAAAAACAAATTTGATATAATTCTTATCAAATAGTTTCAAGCACAATGCTACAACTTAATGTTGGAACCTATCTAATAGCACTGGCAAAATTATGGGTTGGGCCTAATTTGGGCGGGTCAAATATGGGTTGGGCTAAATGTGGGTTGGGCCAAATGTGGGTTGGGTTAAATGTGGGCCGGGCCAAATATGGGCGGACCAAATATGGGTTGGGCCAACCCATTATTTTTCTACTAAATTAAGTATTACAATTCGAGGTATATATAAAAAAAACTCATATTTTACTCATAACTTTTTAAAAGGAGTATTATATTTGATTTGTATCTTTTAAAATTGAGCTCCATATTTGATTTTTTACTTTCAAATATGAGCCCATATTTAACTCATAGCTTTGAAATATGGGCCCCATATTTAACTCATAGCTTTTAAACATGAGCTCCATATTTAGATGCTTGGGCTAATATGAGTTGTTTTATTATTTGGGCCACATTTTGCCACTACTACTATCTAATGATGAATATTTTGTAATTTGGCTATAACTTCCACCAACCTAATTCTTAATGGTGACGATATGAGATACATCAGAAAGTAATTTTTTTTTATCGTCATATCTTTTTACTCCTATTGCAAAATAAAGTAATCAAATCATCAATTTAGTTGAGTATCATTGTTTCTTTATTTAAGCCAAAAATACAAACACAATTCTTATTACAAAGTGATCAAACCTTGTAGTCCAACAAACACACAAATATACATGCAACCTATGATGTCCATCAATGCGAACCTTTTTTATAAAATAATAAAAAAATTATTTTTGAGTTTATTTTTTTGTATGGTATTTAAATATTTCAAGGGACTTCACAAAAAAAATTGGTTCAAAATAAAAAAATTCGTTATTTAAAAAAAATCAGTCAAATTATGTGAGTTTTTAAGCTGTTAAAAATTGACATAGTTTGATCGATTTTTTTAAAATAGCAAAAGAAATTGTTTTGAGATGATTTGTTTTGGTGGGTATCCTGAAATGTTTAACTACCACACAGAAAAAATGAATATAAAAATATTTTTTTACTTTAAGAGACATCATTTTTATATTTATATATTAGATTCTCAGCATCGGCAACAAAATATTTATAAAGTATCAGATATGAATTAAACTGAAGCTTTATAGTTAAACATATGTCAATCAGACCAACATCCACAGTCTAAGTAATGATTTAAAAACTCAGCATAATAACATTTCAACCTAAATAAAAGGAAAATAACCGCTGGGCTTATGTCTTTACTATATTCTCGGAAAATAATAAAACTGAAATAGAGAAACAACCTAGTCTAGAATCAATGATGTCCAATACGCAAGGTGAGACTGAAAGGTTGATCTCTCGATGGTCCTATTATCCTTGTCTAGGAGTACCTGGGAGAAAAATATTTAAATTTTGGGTCAGCGCCCTAAAGTGTGCAAGAATTAACATACTCATTTAATAGGGAAAAAGTACCGTGAATTCAAAGTGAGTGTTCCCATTGTCACTCTCATGAATAATATATCTCACCCATCACCTAAAAGAATGGCTACTCGAATAGCCACCCATAACTCGGTATGAATACAAAACAAGTGCAAATGGTAATATAAAGATGCATATATCAAGATATAATGTATTAAAACAGAGTTAAATACTTTCAAGTAATTGTTTCTTAATTTATCCCCGAGACACTAACCATAAAGAGATAACATTTAATATCATTCATACAATGAAGTATTGGGTTTGCATCTTTAGTCTACAACATTAGACTTAGGAATTCTTTCATTTATTTCAATTAATTTCATATATGTCATTATATATGTGACACTAAAGCATCTACTTATAATGTCTCATTCGTGCTCCATCGATGAGTATGTAGGAGTCTCTTATCCAAAACGGACAAACAAAACACAAACAAGTGAAGCGGTACCTATGCAGTTTCACCAATGCACGACCCATACCAAACAATGTCACATGGATTCAACATCAACACTTAACTCTTAGAAGTGGCGCTGCCACGTAGTACTTACAATATGGCCTAACACTATGCCTAGCCCACCTGTGTCGATGTGTGCTCTGGTCCTGAACACGCGTACCCCAACCGATAGGACGAATCATGAATATCAGTATATTCACACAAAAATGTAATTACATATTATCATATGTAAAGGTAATTATCCTAATAATTACCCCATAGCTTCCTAAAAATAACAGTCCAAATTTATTCTTATTTAATAATTTACCAACATGTGAATTATTAAATAGTCCCTCTTTATTAGATATTATTAACCATATAGTTAATTTAGTCCTTCGGTGATAAATAGTCATATGTTTTCATTTTTAATAAATTCCACGAATGCCCAAACACGATTCTACCAACTCGTATAAACTTTTAAAAATCCCCCGGACCCAGCGACCAAGCCCTTCAGGAGCTGAACCGATTCAGCCCAGGAGCAAACCGGTTCACTACTCCAAAATTCATTTTTCCAATTTTCTTCTATACGGGATTTACACTTTCTAAAGAAAACTCTGATTTTCTAGGTTCCTATCAATGTACGTTCCACTAAATGAATCTTAAATAATTAGTGCACCAACTCAAGGTAATTAATCGTGTATTTTTAACAATGAATTCATATTCTAAAATCCTAGAATTTGAGTGACTAGTCTATGTTAATATCAATTCAGAATTTCCATAACAATAAATTGCTCAAATTTCTATTACATACAAGGTTATAATTATCATAATCTCAGTCCTTGTTATATGTGAAAAATTCTTCTATATATGAATCGACACAAACATTTCAAAAGGAGCCCTAAGCATGATTTCTATTCATTTAATCATTATAATGGAACCATCCTAAATTACGTATTCCTTAATTACTCATAAATGTCACTTATATAGGGGTGTAAGCGGTACGGTTCGGTCGGTAAATCGTAGATACCAATACCAAAACCAAACTCTAGTTGGTAAAACCAAACCGTACCAGTTTACCACCCGGTACACCAAAATCAATACCAAAACCAAACTGGCTGGTATTTCGGTTTTTTCGGTAATTTCGGTTTTTTTCTGGTCTCGGTAAATTCTGGTTTTTTCTGATTTCGGTAAATTCTGTTTTTTTCTGGTTTCTGGTTTCGTTTTTTTCTGGTTTCGATAAACAACACTAAAAGTACCAAAAAATCAAAAATAAAACCAACCAACTTTTTTAAATATTAAAACCAAAACCAAAACCAACTTTTTTCTGGTTTTGGTAAATTCAGTACGGTAATTTGGTAAATTTGGTACGGTACGGTAATTTAGGTACGATTTTTTACGATTTCGGTAAATTCGGTATGGTATGGTAATTTCGGTACGATTTTTTCTGGTTTCAGTAAATTCGGTACGGTAATTTCGGTAAATCGGTTTTTTAAATATTAAAACCAAAACCAACCAACTTTTTTGTGGTAATTTCGGTTTCGGTAAGACTGGTTTATGGTATTTTAATATATGAAACCAAAACCATTTTTTTTCGGACCAAAACGGTACGGTACGGTAAAAACCAGTACCGCTTCCACCCCTACACTTATATCATAAGTATATTCAATTTACATCATCAAATCACCAAGATACCTAAATCCAAAATTTCTATATGGATCACAACATACAAAGAATAAAAAACTAATTTTAACCGATAAAAATTAAGTAAGAAAATTCTTGCCTTGGATCTTAGATTGTTTCTTGGTTGATTCTTGGATTCCTCCTTGGATCTTTCTCTCCCAATTCTCTTGCTAGGGTTCTTGAATGCAAATGACAGGGAGTTATTAAACTCCCAATTTATATAACTAAGGCTCTAATCTCGAGTTGAGCTCTAGGCCTCAACTTTGGACCCCAGATGATCCGAACCCACTGTTCAAATGACCCGAAAGTTATCCAATTAGTATACCCATACCCCGGGACCATTTTTAAAGATCTAAAACACCTAAACGAGCCAATAGAACCTCCCAAACGCGTCTTGAGTATTTTTATATACCATACCCATTTGTATTGTGTTTAATTTACGCCCAACCTTAATTTAATTACTAGATGATTTTTTTTCGTAATTGAACCCATCAATTTATATTTTACTCATTGAAATTTAATTTCCTCCGATTTAATTCATTCCCATATTTAATCCGAAACTACTAAATCAATTTCTGTCATAATATTTTATTCTGAAAATACGGGGTATTACATTCTTTCCCTTAATAACGAAATTTCATCCTTAGAATTCACTACGGTATGAAATCACGTTCTAATATGATTATCTTAAGTTTATATCCAATTAGCATGTACTCATATTGCATAATCATTCCTAAGGATCAACATGCCTATTGATTCCAATAAAGGCTATAGTTGCCCATATCCAATGACATCGTCATTATAATAACATCATTTTTTATTGTACATATCATCATATAACTAAGATTATCACTAGTCTTAACATTCCTAAAGGAACCAAATACTTCTACAATACGAATGCATTCCACTTTGCATACTCTTAACATAACATAAGAAGATTTCATCGCTAGATAATTATCGCATTTATTTATCCCTCAAAACATACCATAATTGGTATTTAGTCTACGTTCGTATTCCAAATCGAACATTCATTGTATCCCTACTTTAAGAAATATATTAGTAATCCATCCTGGAATCTTCACATTGTTGTGCATATTCTCGATAAGCCAACTCTTCCCAATTCATGTGAATCTCGCGTCTATAATCTCATTGACTGCATAAACTCTCACTATATAACCATCATGGGTCCTACGATACTATCTTTAAAAGTTCATAATTGGACACCTACTTGTCCACTTATCATGCATCAACCAAATACACATCTATTATGTACAAGACACACATACTCGTACAAGGTTTCTAATTAGGTCGTCGCCCTTCATATTCTGAAATAACACAGTGACCCTGCTCCTAGTTCCAAACAACCGCACTTGATTTTCACTGAAATCACGAACGATGTAACAACACAATAAATATTACCCAATATGAGTACATCATCAATTAATGCTCTCTTGTTGGAATTTGGCTGGCCACAACATCTCTCCTCAAAAGCCCCACAATAATATCACTACACAATTCTCTCTAAACTTTATAAAAATCATCGTCTTATTTTGAAGTTTTCATCGCCATCCATTTTAAAATATATTTGCTTTTTGTCACTCATGTCCTTAATAAAAATATAAACACTCCATCGGCTAACCATCCCATGTATCCATCCCTTAACGTAATGTATAGTCCATATCAATATTTTGAACTCAAAAATCACCTCCAATAGACAAAACACCTCTGATTAGGCATAAATTCTTCACATTTATCCCCTTAATTTCTGTATTTTTATGATCTCATGCGGTGTAAATAGCTTGGATTTGTCTTATACTTATTCTACTAACCCTTTTTGGCAAGTATTTTGTGTATCTCTTATGTGTTTTACAGGTATTTCATGCAAGTTAGTGCCAAAGAGAACTCAAAACAGTGAAAGAAAACCAAGAAACGGGGAGTAAAGGGAATTTTCATAATTTTTTAGCCTTATTCTGGAGGTGGGGCCAACTGGAAAGTTGAAGAAATTTCATCTACAAGAACACTGGAAAAAACGGCACCTCAATCGGAGTCCCGGTGTAAAAGTTATGAGCAGTCAAAGATAGAAGAAAAAGTCAAATAAAGAGAGGACCGGTCCGCCCAGAAATTAAAAGAACCGGTCCGCACTGCCACATTCCAGAGAACCCCGGACCGAAGGCAAACCGAAGAAGGAAGAAAATAAAAAGAACTAGTCCGCCCAGAAATTAAAAGAACCGGTCCGCATTCAAGGCAAACCGGTCCGGAGGAGGACATGACCGGTCCGAATCAAGGCAAACCGGTCTGGAGGAGGAGGGGACCGATCCGACTGTCACAATTTTAATTTTCTAATCTTCGTCTAATGGAGAGTCCTAGTGCAACTAAAACTCCTGAAACTTTATAGGGTATATAAACCCATTTTATTATCATTCTTAGCATGGAGAATTAAGGAGAATTAGTGTAATTTTACTTACTTTTCCAGAAACCCTAGTTTAGATACAGTTTTGTTCTTTTAATTCCAAGATTGAAGCTTTGATCAGATTGCAGTAATTACAAGTAATTCCAGTTAATACTTTGAGTGCTTTGGTAAGATTAGTAAGTAAATTCGTCTGTTTAATTTTGTTTTACACCATTCTACCAATTTTCCATAGTTAATCATGTTTTTCTGCAAATCAAACACTGTTTTCATTACTTTCAGCATGCTAGGCTAGATTTTCTAAGGCCGTGCAACCCTTTGCAATCTGGATTCTTAGTACATCTTCTGTGACAGGGCATTATTTAAAAGTAATTTTGATAGAACCCACTTGCATTGCATATCAGGGGCTGGGATCGATGACAAGATATAAAATATCCACGGTGGGGAATATGGACCTCATATGAATGGTCATATTCTTACCAAAAAGATCGTTCGCCAAGGGTATTACTGGACCACCATGGTTCAAGATTACACTGCTTATGTTCGAAGATGCCATCAGTTTGCCAACCTTTTGCATTTCTCTCGTTGGGAGATGTACACCATGACCTCTCCCTCGCCCTCCTCCTGCTGGGGAATAAACATCATGGGAAAAGTCACTCCTAAATCTTCAAACAGACATGAATTCATCTTGGTCTCCATTGACTACTTCAAGAAATGGGTTAATACCGAGTCATACGTAGAACTGAATATGAAGAAATATCTGTAAAATAAGAGAGAAATATGTAAAATAAGAAATACTTGTCGAAAAGGAAAGTAGCATGATTGTGAGACAAATACGGTTTAATTACAATGCACGGGACCACAAAACTACTGAAATTAAGGGGATAAATATAAAGTATTTATGTCGAATCCGTAAGTAATTTTCATCTCACTTTAATCAATCACACCGTGCGTGTTTTTTTCTTTCGTGACTCAATTATCGCTTGCCATTAGTGTTGTAAACAAGAACTTATGTATTTATATATAAGTATAAAAATAATAGTTATAGTATATAACTAAAATTGACAACAAAACCCAGTGTTGATATTTGTCGCACCCACATGACGACAAGTGTATACTTCATAAATGTTTTAATTATTCTATTATGTCCCAGAATTTGAAGAGGTCCTATTTATATGACTTCGTGACTCTTTATCTCATTGCATTTTGAATTACCTTATTTACCTACTCTTTTCGGTTCCTCTGCAATCCCCCAAACTATCCAATTTATTTAACCCTAATGCATTTGTCTCTCTATATTCCACTTGCCAACTGCCACATACATAAGGAGGCGATTTATTTTTTTTGTAGAAGCTATAAAACTTATGCCTTTTGAGTAAAAACTATATAATATACAGAGATAAATTGTGAAGGCTCTCAAGGAGAGAATCGAGAAGATTCAAGGCAATTGAAAGTTGATTCCAATGGTAAGGGAATTTTTCACTCTTCATTTCCATAAAAAAAATTGATTAGGATTTGAAATTTTCTTTATGACTATCCTAGACATCCACAGGTAAGGTAATGGACAAATTTTTTATTAAGGTATCAACAGAATTTTACACAAATAACTCCACCCAACAGGGGACATCTCCTGTTGTTACCATGGTTAATAAGTTATTCAAATTGGTATTTCATCTCATTAATTAATAATATCAATTTCTATTACATTTGTACTAACCATATTTGGATTGTTTCAGATGAGATTTTTTAGGGAAGTTGGCCTAGTTCAAATTTTCTTCTCAAATCATGTGAGTATTTTTTTGTCTTCCCATTTTACATTGTGCTTGATTTTCCTGGATTGCTGCAAAAATGTACAGACCTCCCAATTTCTTTGATTTGCACTTTGTGGTGAGATTGATTTTAAGTAAGTATAACGTAAATTATGGGTTGTTTCTTATTTAGTAGGAGACGCATTTAACTTTTTTTAATCAATTTTTTGCTACTATATACATAATTGGTTCTTTATCTGATTTATTTTAATTTTTTACCTGTATTTTCTTATCAATTTTATAATACGTCCGCGTATCGCGCGAGTTGAATGGTAGTCCAAACGGAGCAATGACTGTCCACGTAGGCAAAACCATTCTCTACTTTTATTATTCCCCAAAAAACCTCACGAGTGCTCTTCCAAAACGAAAATTTTAAAGAATAATGATAGACTAATTGAAAGTTATTCCCGATTCCATACCGAAAGCCACAGGTGGACATTGTTTGTCTTTTAACTCTTTAGAACTTGTTAAACAAGTCAAAAAGAAAAGAACCAAACACAAAAACTTGTCAACCCAAAAAACTTTCTGCCACTCCACACACACTAGACATAAAATGAAAAATTGGCTGAAGAAAATTTTGCGTCTAATTAATGTAAGTCTTTAAAGAATATTTGTATGATATTTAGTTTAGTTTATTTTAAAATTGAATATATTTTTCAATAATGCATTAATTTAAGCAAGTGTTATTATTGTGCCGACAATGACGATTGATATAAATTAGTTGTATAATTTTTTGTATAATATTTGGGTAGTTTTATGTAAAATATATGGGTTATTTTTTTGTAATATTGTAAATGTAATTAATTTATATATTAACGAATTTAGTCAATTTAAAATAGTTTTCTATGAAAAGAAAATTAAAATGCATTTTTTAAATAAAAAACTTACATTTTTTGTAAATCGTAATATATTTTTAATTATTGTTTTACCTCCATAGAACTTAATTAGAACTGTTTTTTTTAAACAAGTTCTTTTATAAAACATATTTTGTTTTATATAATGGTTTTTGTTATATAAAACATTTTTTTATAAAATAATTTTGTTTAAAAAAAAAAAATTAGAAAACAGTTTTTGTTACGGAAAACAGTTTTTTTAAACAGTGCTAGTTAAAATGTACAATGTTTTTTTAAAACAAGACATTTTTTAAAAGAATCAGAACAATTTAAAAAAAATATTTGTTTTTTTTTTTATTTTTAAGCATTTTTTTAGAATAAAATACTTTTTTCTTTTAAAAAAAATGATTGTTAAAAAAATATGATATAATAAGAAAGTTGAAAAATTTAGGGTGTCAAAGTTTTCTCTGGGTATGATTCACTCCATGTATCATTTTGATGGATGGTTGTGTCACATTTTAATCGTATGTGTTGTTTGTAAAAAATAATATTATGTATTGTATCGTGTCATGTCATGTTTTGATTGGATCGTGTTCATTTTATGCTTGGTGAAAAAAAATAGATTTCATTTAGTGGCGCATTTTATTTAGTTTGTGTTCACATTTTGCCTCATTTTAATTAGAGAAAACAAAAATAGAATTGAGTTAAGATTCCTATTTTATTTGGTACGTTTTCACATTTTGTCGCGTTTTATTAATTGTTTTAATTGTATTTTATTTCCCGGCTAACATGTGCATTTTTTTTAGGGACATATACCAAATAATCCCTCGAACATTTTTTAATACCCATTTAGTCCAAACTTTTTTATTTTGCCTCAAAAAGTCCTTTGCCACATATTTTGGAGAGGGAGTGCCGCTGGCGCGGCCCTCTAAAAATAAGAAGATATTGAGTGCTTGAGGGACTAAATGGGTTAAACTAAAAATATTTGTCCTTTTTAAAAAATATATATTTATAGTAGGGACTATTTAATAATTGACCCTTTTTTTTAATGACTTTGTATTTATTTTAGTAGTTGAAATGTAAAATATTTTTTTGTTGTTAAAATTATAATTTAGTAATAGTACGAGTTTGGAAATGAAAGGGTGATATAAATGTTTGCACAGAAAAGGTTCCAAGTATGAAGATGAAAAGGAGGTTTTCTTCATAATGGATCAATTACGTCAGCCGTTGGTTTGGATTCGGGGATATGGATAGGTAAGAGAGAAGTACTCAATTGAAAAATGGAAACTCATGAGTTAATTACATCAACCGTTCGTCTTCAACCTTTTGCTCTCCGACATTATTGCAAAATGAAGAGGCCTCATCTTTGGGCTATATATATTGAGCCTTTATCAGAAGAACTTGGCACGCAAACTGGATTGAAGGAATTTCTAACTGTTCCAAGGTAAATATTCTATGACTCTGCTGTTTTGGTATTATACCCTGATGAAGCTTGTGTCACATATATATTTCTTGGGCTGTATGTTGTTGGTTCTATCTGAATTATATATGATTTATTCTTATGATGAACACTTCTTCCCATATCATTTGTAACATTCTTCATCATTATTGTCATTTGATCATATTAACAATTGTGATTTAATAAAGGTTGTGAAAAATTATTTTTGTATATTCTACTTGGTTGATGTATATACGATGGCAAAAACGTGTATGCTGTAATGGGGTCCTCAATCCCAAAATATTACCAACCAGGGAGTTGGGCAAAGGAAACATGTATCGTAGAGTTCATTTTTGAAACTTTTTAATAGACAAGTTTGGTTTCTAGAGCAATCTACCAACAAAGGAATGGCTATTAATTTTTTTTTTTTAAAGTAATTATCAGACTTCGACTTTTACTGCAAATGAATGGCTCATAATATGGCTTAATAACTTGCTCTTCCTTTCAGGATCTTCTTTCAATAAAAAACATGAAGGTTTGGACTGTATTTCTGCTCCTATGGTCATTACTGTTGACAGGTTAGCAGCGTAATAGTTTTGTATTTGTTTTCCTATTAATAATACGAAACCATAAAATGACATAAAGGTTTATGCTGTCAAAAAAAAAATAGAGGTTTTGCTAAGTAGATTTTTTATTCCTTAGTACCTTAAAAAATATTTTGATTTTATCATCTTGATGGGCTAAGCAAGAGTATTACCCGATTTTGTACGTATAGGATATGCAGTTGAGGGTTCAAGCTATGACTATTCAGCAAGCATAGAGGTATGAATATTCATTTTTATCTTTTTTCTTCCTTTTTATCTTTTTTTTTTCCTTTTTAAAAAGGGACCTCTCTAATGCTCGGTTAACATCAATCATCAAATGTTGAAAAATAAAATAATTGCAACTACCTGCTACTATTATGAGCTATAAATGCAATCCTCTAGTATAAATTTAGGTCTTGTAAGCGGCCAATATTATTTCCTAAAATGACATAATAGTATTGAAGGATGACAAAATACATGGACAATAATTTCCTAAATACCCGCCTTTTATTGAAAATTATTGAAAGAGGGTTTGGACTCTTGTGGCCACTATCCAAACCGGGGTAGGTGTGGACCCAAAGAGCTGGTTTACCGACGGACTACTCAAAATGATGTCTTTATTTTACTCTAAAATGAGGTCGTTTTGAGGTTGTCAATTGTAAACCCGTTATTTGGGTCCGCATCTGTTCAATTTTGTCACTATACCATAGCTTCAAATCACCACTAAAATCATATATATTTTTTTACAGTGTATGGCCCATCCTCTAGATGCTCAGTATGGAGGTGGGCTATTGGCAAATTCTGCATTTGAAAAGGGCCTAGAAGGATGGAATGTGCACGGAAATGGAAAGATTGAATTGAGAAACTCTACGATTGGAAATAAGTTCATCGTAGCGTACAATAGAAGTCAACCACACGATAGTTTTTCACAACATCTATACTTAGAGAAGGGGGCATTTTACACATTTTCAGGTAAATTTGTGTCCATTAGAATTTTAATTTCCTAAGCTTATATATACTAGCTTAGGTCTTCACAATATAATCTATTTTTTTTCCAGCTTGGGTGCGAATTAATGAAGGAAAAGAGACAGTGTCTGCTGCATTTAGACATTCCCCAAACCAAACAATGGTAGTGGGCTCTATTGTAGCTCAATCAGGCTGTTGGTCCATGCTAAAAGGAGGTTTCACTGTTGATCTCTCCGTGCCAGCTAATCTTTATTTTAAGGTGCACTACACATGGATTATTAAAATTATATGTTATAATTTATTCATTATATATATTTATTTAATGAATTCTATTCCTTGTTCTGAACTTTAACAGAGTAACAATACCGGTGTTGAGTTATGGGTTGATAATATTTCTCTGCAATCATATACTCAAAGTCAATGGAGAGATCATCATTCTGCAAGTATAGAAAAGGTAAATTTGTGCAGTACATTGTTGTTTTGCACCAAAAGAATTTGATAGATAAGAAAAATAATAGATTTTGCACTTAAATGTGCTTTTTGCCAAATCGGTTTCTTCGAGATTTAATGATTCTATTAGTTATTTAAAATAAATGGTTATATCAAATCTTATTCTTAAAACAACTTTACTACCCTACCTTAATTTTAATATAAGATGGAAAACAGTTAAATGTTCCCATTGGACTCATGTTTATATGCTAACACCATATTCTTACTATTTCTAGGTTGCACCCTTAGGGGTTAGGGCACACGATATATACAATACCCTTTCAATATAAGGTAGTTATTTTGTAAAGACGAGAAGGCCGATCAATATTTTAGGCACAAACAAAATTGAAATTCATTGTTTTTCAACACTCATTGGGTATGTTTCGCAAAAACACTTTTTTTCCCTCTATATCATGGAAAACAAAAAAAAAATAGAAAAAGATATAAAAAATAAAAAGGTGATTTAGGCTTTGACCGACATTTATTCTGCCCTATTACATATTTGGCTGCTATGTTGCAAAGTCACCGTCAATTTTTGACCAGATTTGTGCTTATATTGTGCAGATAAGAAAGCGTAAACTGAGATTACATGTATCCAACAAGCAAGGAGAAAAGATCCAAGGAGCTCAAATTTCCATCAACCAAACCAGAACCAACTTCCAACTTGGTTGTGCCACCGCAAACACTATACTATCCAACAAGGGCTACCAAGATTGGTTCACCTCTCGCTTCACTGTAACAACCTTTGACAACGAAATGAAATGGTAATGCACGAAACCATAACCCCCCCTAAAATGGCTTTTTCCCTTATTCGTTCCCCTACTTTATACCCGGTTTTCATTATAGTATACAATAAATTTTGTAAAGTGCAAATGTTTTTTAAAAATATTTTTGAAAATAGTTGTAATTTGTACGTGAAATTTTATAATGTATACATGAATATTTGTAATATACTCATTTGACAGCCATACTGTGTTACTTGTTCCCGAGTTCGTTGCTCGTTTGGCACAAGATGATTCCAAATCCATCACTTCTCTTCAATTTTGAGTTGCATAGAATATTGTAATTTTTGTATTAGTGGGAATTGGTAAATGTTTTTATAGTGCCTCTATGTTTTGCGGTATACGTACGGGTTTCTGCCCCTAAGGCGGGGTTCTCAATGACATAATTGCCCCCCTTATTTCTAATAATTTATCAAAATATTTCAATAGGTACTTCACAGAAAGGAACCAAAGCCATGAAAACTATACCATCGCTGATGCCATGGTCAGCTTCTTCAAAGGACACAACATTGCAGTGAGGGGACACAACATCCTTTGGGATGACATAACCAAGAATACAATTTGGGTCAAAGCATTATCTCCTATAGCTCTATGGGCTGCTTCAATGCAAAGAATTAAGTCCGTCATGACTAGATATTTTGGTCAAGTGATTGCATGGGATGTGATGAATGAGAATCTACACTTTTCTTTCTTTGAAGATAGGCTCGGCCCAAATGCTTCTGCGTTGTTTTACAATATAGCAAGCAAATTGGACTCTGCAACTTTGTTCATGAATGAGTTTGATACTATTGAACACCCCGAAATTGAGAGTACCACTCCATTAAAGTATTTGCAAAAGTTGAAGGAAATTAGGTCTTTTCCGGGGAACGAAGAATTGGTTGTGGGGATTGGATTGCAAGGTCATTTTGCGAAGCCAAACATACCGTACATGCGTGCATCATTGGATACTTTTGGCGCAACCAAGATGCCGATATGGCTCACTGAGTTGGATGTTGAAAGAGGACCAAATCAAGTAAGTAAATGTTTTTCTATATTTTTCACTAAGTGTGGAAAATGTATTCACATATATATATATATTTGAAGAATGAAATTTTATTTGTATAAAATTGTAGATAAGTGTACACAATCTATATGTTTGATTTTACAAAATATAATTAAAGCTCATACTTTAGACACACACATACTTGCACATTAAATTTTCTTTTTAATCTGAACCCTTTGTTTGATCTAACGATTCACAGTGATGTATTATTCCACGTCAACATATAGCGATTGGATTTTATATGGGTTTCACAATAGTTCTTTTTCAAATCTGGCAAATACTCTAGAGACAAGCTAGCGATTTAATATGGGATGTGATTTCCCCTTCTTGGTGCCAATAACTGTGAATTCCCCTTCTTGGTGTCAACCTTTGACCATTTATCAAAACATCTTTGTTACAGTGCCCACACATGAAATTCTCAGATCTTTCCGCTTTCGGAAAAAGGTAAGAAAACCCTCTCTTACTGGAGGGCTTCTTTATTACTCTTCCAATTTCATGAAGTTTTCCGGAGCTGGCCTTATTGGACTCGTCAACCTTTTAAGAGATGCAAGGGAACATAACATTCTTCGAGCCAATACTTCTTTTTTTCATTTGAGAATAAATCTTCTCTTGCCAAAATCAAGAAGATATTTCACCATTGTTCCTTCTGTAACTATAACCTTTTTAAAAGATCTGGTTGGTTTTCTAGATTCCTTGTCCATCTTTTAGAGAAGGCTAGTGTTTTCAATGTCATCCCATCTGATGTTCGCATCAAACTCCCTAACCTGTTGAGCAAGTCAGCGCTTCTTGATGTCTCTACAGAAGCTCTCAAGGCAACATTTTGGCTTCTCTTCGTAATTTCTGAACTGTCAGGATATAATATCCCGGAATCTTCTTGCACCCCCCTTGTCGGGCAGCTTTGGAAACTAAAGAACGAGGCAGAACCTTCCAACTGAAGAGCTGATGTGAAAGGCTACCACCCCTCCACCAAAATAGACCCAATCCAGAGACAGCTTTTGAAGAAGAGCTTGGCTCGAAATCCGGACACACCTGACCCGCTTCTGGCTAGTTCGAAGTTTTGTAGACATGCGAGTCAGAACATGAGAAGCAGAACCCATCGTAGCAGCAGTATCAACATGTTTGGGCCACTCTGCTGAAAGAGCAAGAGGACGCAGATTGCTGTTTCACTGAGGTGATATCAGATGCCTTGACACTTTTACGCCAAATCTTATAATGTGGATTTAGCCATGGACCCAAAAGAAGCCCACGCAGGCGATCTTCAAAGCAATGGGTATGGCACATGACATCAATAAGATGGCCCTTCCTATTATTTTTTGAACCAATACCTAACAGCTCACTAGTAAAACCGTCATGAACAGGACCACCCGTATCATTAATAATGAACAAGCAATCCCTGTCATCATCAGGAACTTGGCAAGAGAAGCACGACCCACATCTTTCTTTCGTAGCATCAACATTTAGGTTCTCAATATTGGACCAACAGAACTCTGTTGATAGATTCGAAATAACCTTCATTTGCGTTGAACGAATTTCCTCAATTGATCTTTTTGGCTTGTCAGGGGTCTTATTTGAAAAACTGATGAGGCTATTTGAGCAAAACTATAATAGTTAACATACCTCGTAGACAGCGTACACATTCCTCGAATCTCAGAATCATTTAAAATCCCAGAAGATCTAATCAAACAATCCAGGCTAGTTTTCTGGAAATTCTGAGTTGTTGAAAAAACTAGAGAAATTTCAGCTGACCATTCAGAATTTGTCAATGACTTTTCATGGACTGGTTCACATTCACTGCGTCGCTTTTAGGCAACTCTAAATCCCTACATTCTATGCTACTAGAATATGTAGAGATCATATTTTCTTTTGGCTCCCTTCAATGGCAGTCTCATCCTTGACAAAAATCCCTGAAGGTACCGAAAGAAGTTGTAGCATTGAACTTTTCGTTCCATTAACTATAGCAGTTGCATTATAAAGCTTGGTAATTGCACTTAAAATTGGGCTATAAAGATCAGATGACTTAGTGCTTCAATAACAACAATCAAATTATTTTCGTGTTAATATTTATATAGGATCAAATCCCAGTAACTCTGCTCCTCGAATTGCCTTTCCAACTCGCAACCAGGGCCTATCTTTGTCAAGCACACAATACCAATCACTCTCTGGAAAGAGATTGGTTGCAACCCCTACACACTTTGCATGAAACGCAGCGGGGTAACCATCGCAACATATTAAGTTTCCGTCCATCTTACAAGGCAACATTCGTCCCTGTTCCAATCTGTGGTTTCCTCAACAACCTCGTCAGTCAAGCAGAGACCACCAGCAACATCCATCACTCTTCTTTTTCTTGGAACTATCAAACTTCACATTCCTATCAACATCCATACTACCCTTAGTTCCCGTCATTCTTCTAAGTTTTGATTTTATGGCTTCCACTTCGATCACGTCATCACAGAGAGACTGAAGTATCTCAATCTTTACAGATTCGAGTTGTTCATAGTATTCAGTCCCAAAAAACTTCAAGTGGCTAATATTAATACCGGACTCCAATCCAGAACTATGCATTAGGACATACTCAACCAAATAGACAGACCACGTGATCAAGTTCAACAAATCCCAATTAAGACTCCTCAGGCAAAGAGAAGCGGATTGGGAGCTCTCGTCAGAAAGAAACTCTAAATGTTTCTTCAAAATTCGTAGAAGGAAAACATGAACGAAATCAATTAATAAAGGGCTGCAACAAAATCTTCCAACTCAAATGGACTTGAAAACAATAATGTACTAAATGACCTCAAAGCCATCTAGATTAAAATTTTCTGAAGGGGGGGTAACTGCAATTTTGGGGGAACATCATTATGTTCTTCAGATTTATCATGACCTAAAAGTTTCTCCTCTGAAACTACACTAACCGAATTTTCTGAAGTTAGTTGTAAAAAATACATTGCAACAGATTTTGCTTATTGTTACTAAACTCCGTTCATATTAGACCACATAGTGCGTTTCCGAATTTATTTATGGTTTTGGTTTGTGACAGGCTGAATACTTGGAAGAAATTATGAGGGAAGCTTATGCACATCCTGCTGTTGAAGGAATTATAGTGTGGTCAGGGTGGAAGCCAACAGGTTGCAGTAACATGTGCTTAACGGACAATTCTTTCAAGAACTTGCCGGCTGGCGATGTTGTCGACAAGCTGATCAATGAGTGGAAGACAAACGTAATGGGAGAGACGGGTGACGATGGGGTTTATGAGAACCAAATTTTTCATGGGGAGTATGCTGTGACAGTCTTCAATAACCATACCGGTACAAAGTTGACAAGGCACTTGGAAGTGTCTAGTGCGGATTCTGAAGCATTGGATGTTTGGATATCCATATGATAAGAATATTTTTTTGTACCCAACAAACTACGAATGGTGAATAAAATTTTGGTTGATTAATAACATTTCATTTTCTACTATTTTATTGTTGTTGTTACTACTATTATTATATAAAATTACAAAGGGATATGCTCCATCACATTTTTTTTAAAACCGAGGTCCATGTAGCAACCCCCATTTTCTCAAGTAAAAGTTGGTTAGACACGATACGCTTACAAATCTTGAAGTATTATAGAAATATGTATCTAAATAATTTTAATACGCAAATTTTTTTATTAGTTGACAATTACACAAAAATTGGACTAAAATTTGAATAAAAAACTAATTGACATGAAATCCATTTTTATCAAGTAAGTTATATCCAACTTTTTATGATATACTACTCTTTTCATAGGGATTGTGCTAAAAACAAATTTGATATAATTCTTATCGAATAGTTTCAAGCACAATACTACAACTTAATGTTGGAACCTATCTAATGATGAATATTTTATAATTTGGCTATAGCTTTCACCAACCTAATTCTTAATAGTGACGAAATGAGATACAACATAAAGTAATTTTTTTTTATCGTTATATCTTTTTACTCTTATTGCAAAATAAAGTAATCAAATTATCAATTTAGTTGAGTATCATTGTTTCTTTTATTTAAGCCAAAAATACAAACACAATTCTTATTACAAAGTAATCAAACCTTGTAGTCCAACAAACACACAAATATACATGCAACCTATGATGTCCATCAATGCGAACCTTTTTTATAAAATAATAAAAAAATTATTTTTGAGTTTATTTTTTTGTATGGTATTTAAATATTTCAAGGGACTTCACAAAAAAAAATGGTTCAAAATAATTTTTTTCGTTATTTTAAAAAAACCAGTCAAATTATGTGAGTTTTTAAGCTATTAAAAATTGACATAGTTTGATCGATTTTTTTAAAATAGCAAAAGAAATTGTTTTGAGATGATTTGTTTTTGTGAGTATCCTGAAATGTTTAAATACCACACAGAAAAAATGATTTCAAAAATATTTTTTTTACTTTAAGAGACATCATTTTTATATTTATAGATTAGATTCTTAGCATCGACAACAAAATATTTATAAATTATCAAAATTGAATTAAACTGAAGCTTTATAGTTAAACAAATGCCAATTAGACCAACATCCACAGTCTAAGTAATGATTTGAAAACTCACCATAATAACATTTCAACCTAAATAAAAGGAAAATAACCGTTGGGCTTATGTCTTTACTATATTATGGGAAAATAATAAAACTGAAACAGAGAAACAACCTAGTCTAGAATCAATGATGTCCAATACGCAAGGTGAAACTGAAAGGTTGATCTCTCGATGGTCCTATTATCCTTGTCTAGGAGTACATGGGAGAAAAATATTTAAATTTTAGGTCAGCTCCCTAAAATGTGCAAGAATTAACTTACTCATTTAATAGGGCAAAAGTATCGTGAATTCAAAGTGAGTGTTTCCATTGTCACTCTCATGAATAATATATCTCACCCATCACCTAAAACCAGTGCTACTCGATTACCCATCCATAACCCGATATGAATACAAAATAAGTGCAAATGGTAATATAAAGATGCATATATCAAGATATAATGTATTAAAACAGAGTTAAATACTTTCAAGTAATTGTTTCTTAATTTATCCCCCAGACATTAACCATAAAGAGATAACATTTAATATCATTCATACAACGAAGTATTGGGTTTGCATCTTTAGTATACAACATTAGACTTAGGAATTCTTTCATTTATTTCAATTAATTTCATATATGTCATTATATATGTGACACTAAGGCATCTACTTATAATGTCTCATTCGTGCTCTATCGATGAGTATGTAGGAGTATCTTATCCAAAACGGACAAACAAAACACAAACAAGTGAAGCGGTACCTATGCAGTTTCACCAATGCATGACCCATGCCAAACAATGTCACATGGATTCAACATCAACACTTAACTCTTATAAGTGGCACTGCCACGTAGTACTTACAATATGGCCTAACACTATGCCTAGCCCACCTGTGTCAATGTGTGCTCCGGTCCTTAACACACGTACCCCAACCGATAGGACAGATCATGAATATCAGTACATTCACACAAAAATGTAATTACATATTATCATATGTAAATCTAATTATCCTAATAATTACCCCATAGCTTCCTAAAAATAATAGTCCAAATTTATTCTTATTTAATAATTTATCAACATGTGAATTATTAAATAGTCCCTCTTTATTAGATATTATTAACCATATAGTTAATTTAGTCCTTCACTGATAAATAGTCATATGTTTTCATTTTTAATAAATTCCGCGAATGCCCAAACACGGTTCTACCAACTCGTATAAACTATAAAAATCACCCGGACCCAGCGCCCAAGCCCTCCAGGAGCTGAACCGATTCGGCTCAGGAGCAAACCGGTTCACTACTCCAAAATTCATTTTTCCAGTTTTCTTCTATACGGGATTTACACTTTTTAAAGAAAAACCTGATTTTCTAGGTTCCTATCAATGTAAGTTCCACTAAATGAATCTTAAATAATTAGTGCACCAACTCAGGGTAATTAATCATGTATTTTTAACAATGAATTCATATTCTAAAGTCCTAGAATTTGAGTGACTAATCTATGTTAATATCAATTCAGAATTTCCATAACAATAAATCTCTCAAATTTCTATTACATACAAGGTTATAATCATCATAATCTCAGTCCTTGTAATATGTGAAAAATTGTTCTATATATGAATCGACACAAACATTTCAAAAGGAGCCCTAAGCATGATTTCTATTCATTTAATCATTATAATGGAACCATCCTAAATTATGTATTCCTTAATTACTCATAAATGTCACTTATATCATAAGTATATTAAATTTACATCATCAAATCACCAAGATACCTAAATCCAAAATTTCTACATGGATCACAACATACAAAGAATAAAAAAGTAATTTGAACCAATAAAAATTAAGAAAATTCTGGATCTTAGATTGTTTCTTGGTTGTTTCTTGGATTCCTCCTTAGTTCTTTCTCTCCCAATTCTCCTGCTAGGGTTCTTTCCTCTCTCTTCTCAAATGTGTGACCTAGGATTCTTGAATGCAAATGACAGGGAGTTATTAAACTCCCAATTTATATAACTAAGGCTCTAATATTGAGTTACGCTCTAAGCCTCAACTTTGGACCCCAGATGATCCGAACTCACTACTCAAATGACCCGAAAGTTATCCAATTAGTATACCCATACCCCGAGACCATTTTTAAAGATCTAAAACACCTAAACGAGCCAATAGAACCTCCCAAAATGCGTCTTGAGTATTTTTATTTACCATACCCATTTGTATTGTGTTTAATTGACGCCCAACCTTAATTTAATTACTAGATGATTTATTTTTCGCAATTGAACCCATCAATTTATATTTTGCTCATTGAAATTTAATTTCCTCCGATTTAATTCATTCCCATATTTAATCCGAAATTACTAAATTAATTTCTGTCGTAATATTTTATTCTGAAAATACGGGGTATTACATTCTTTCCCTTAATAACGAAATTTCATCCTTAGAATTCACTACAGTATGAAATCACGTTCTAATATGATTATCTTAAGTTTATACACAATTAGCCTGTACTCATATTGCATAATCATTCCTAAGGATCAACATGCCTATTGATTCCAATAAAGGCTATAGTTGCCCATATCCAATGACACCGCCATTATAATAACATCATTTTTTATTGTACACATCATCATATAACTAAGATTATCACTAGTCTAAACGTGCCTAAAGGAACCAAATACTTCTACAATACGAATGCATTCCACTTTGCATACTCTTAACATAACATAAGAAGATTTCATCGCTGGATAATTATCGCATTTATTTATCCCTCAAAATATACCATAATTGGTATTTAATCTACGTTCGTATTCCAAATCGAACATTCATTGTATCCCTACTTCAAGAAATATATTAGTAATCCATCCTGGAATCTTCACATTGTTGTGCATATTCTCGATAAGGCAACTCTTCCCAATTCATGTGAATCTCGTGTCTATAATCTCATTGCCCGTATAAACTCTCACTATATAACCATCATGGGTCCTATGATACTATCTTTAAAAGTTCATAATTGGACACCTACTTGTCCACTTATCTGCTTAGTGTATCAACCAAATACATATCTATTATATACAAGACACACATACTCGTACAAGGTTTCTAATTAGGTCGTCGCCCTTTATATTCCGAAATAACACAGTGACCCTACTCCTAGTTCCAAACAATCGCACTTGATTTTCACTGAAATCACGAACGATGTAACAACACAATAAATATTACCCAATATGAGTACATCATCAATTAATGCTTTCTTGTTGGAATTTGTCTGGCCACAACATCTCTCCTCAAAATCCCCACAAACATATCACTACGCAATTGTCTCTAAACTTTATAAAAATCATCGTACTAATTTGAAGTTTTCATCGCCATCCATTTTACAATATAGTTGCTTTTTGTCACTCATGTCCTTAATACAATTATAAACTCTCCATCAGCTAACCATCCCATGTATCCATCCCTTAACGTAACGTATACTCCATATCAATATTTTGAACTAAAAAATCACCTCCAATAGACAAACTCATATCGTCAGCCAAAAATCATCATCACATTCACTATGAAAATCCTCCATAGGTCATCACAACTGCCCAACAATAACAACTAGAACACATAAGGCATTTACAGAACCCATCAACCATTGAGGACTTTCCCAACATAAAAATAAGTAATAGCAACTTAGGGGGTACTCACATGCCCACTATTATCCAATGTTTATAGGAGAATATCCACATAATTTTCCCGTACATGATAAATTGCATAGCCACTTCCATATGGAATGAGATCACTTACGACTAACACCAAATCCTAGTGAACCCCAACCCATAATCCACGTGGTTGCGTCAACAATAAATCCACTTATTAAGAAATAACTCTCGGCAATACCATCATGCCCAAAGAAAATACGTCACCATATAATGTAGAGATATTATTAACATCATACTTTAGTATATATATACTCCAAAAACCACGTCAATGGCTAACCCAACACCATCACATCATTGTACCCACTCTCCGCCAGACGCTACCTCTTTAACCATATGAAATCTACATCTATAACCCTAATACCCGTAGAAAAGTCCACCATATAAAATCTATAAAATGTTAATCAAACCATCCTTGGCTATACTCCACCACACCCAGAATCCACATTCGAGCAACTGGCAACCATACTGCCACACATATTGTATTGAAAAATTGAAATTATAATTTACCTTTATGTGATACCCCGCCTAATTAAATCCCCGATGATCAATCCTAAATCAAATTAAAATAAGTTTCTCAGTTGGTTCATTCTTAGCATCACTGTTACTAACCACTTAGGTGAAATTAAACTAGTGCCAAATTTCAACTTTCATTAAACATACAAAAACATGTGGAACAATGAACAAATCAAATACCAATATAAAAGTCTAAAACTATCAACTAACGTAAACAAGTCTTGCCGAATAAATCATCGGCTAAAAACCAACAAATATAAAAATCCCAACTAAAGAAAGTACGGTGGGACAACATGTCCATACTGAAACTGAAATCCTACACTAGATCAGAAATGATAAAAGAAGCGTCTAATCGATGTCCTGCAACATCCACCTGTGCTGCAGCTCCGAAACCCCTGGAATTAATTCACGCTTGGCGTCCCTGTGGCTGGTCACCTAAAAGGTTTTTAAAAATATTTTACATAGCAAGACTTAGTACTCAAAACATTTTGAAAATATTTAGCAAGTAAAATTTATTGCAGTAAAGATCAATTATTGATTACACATGTTAGGCTTACGCACACTCACTTTAGTTTCCTCACCTCTCATCTATAGTGTACGCCTGATGTTCCATACTTAGCCTAGTTAGCTATAACTACCCAAGCTATTTAGACTATAGTACTCATCTAAACTCATCTACATGTCTAAGTTCCCGTACCACCCATACAGTACTAAGTTTCATTAACACTTCTCATTTTCTTAATAAATTTCCAAGTAACATTTCACATATATTAGTTTCTGATTTGAAAGTTAAGTCTGACCACTTAATCTTATTCATTAGATGTTCACCATCTAATATTATGTTTTTCCAATTAAGCTTTCTCCACTTGGATTACTATTTTACATGTATTCCCGTCATTTAATTATCTACTACTCCATCTTAGTAGATTATTCATATAGTATATATTTCACACACAATATAGACTATAAGGATAATTGGCCCGATCTAATCATCACCTACAATTATCCCAAATTATTTATCTTTTAGATGTACGCACATCATATCATCATCTACCATTCTACCCAAGTAGATTATTTATATAGTATATATTTCACACACAATATATACTAGAAGGAGTATTGGCCCGATTTAATCATCAACTCCAATTCTCCTATCATTTACATTGGCCCGGTATAATCCTCAACTCCAAATGTAAATGAAATAGTAAAATATTGGTCCGGTATAATCCTCGATTCCAATATCATATAGGCACTGTAGGTATTCACCCAACCTAAGTACAAAATTTATAGGTATATATACGACCTAAAGATTTACATTAGTACGTAGCATATTTCTCTTCCAATACCCACCGTACCTTGCATCTTTTATTTCTCTCTTTATCGTTTTTCTCAAGTATTCACCCAACTCTAAGGGACCTAGTTAGCCCCTTTTTAATTTCAGTAGTTAAGCCTAACTTACTCTACTGGTATATATCATGGATTAATGTTTACTCTCCCTCCATAACTCATTCCACTCATTTCTCGAGACGCATCCAAATCGATTTGTCCTCGTTGGTCCATACTCTAAGTCTCACTCTAAAGTACTCTATCGGACTTAACAATATACCTACTGGTCTTTCCTAAGTCCCTAACTAGGTAAAATATCATCCTTAAGGTTCCCTCCGATCATTAGGAATCGAATAACCATCAATGTACAAAAGAGACTCAATTCAGCTTTAGTCGATCGATCGACATTCATGGGTCGATTGATCGATAGACCAGATACTAACCATGCCCAGTTTTGGTTTTCTCCTAACTTGTTCCTTCTAAACTTCTTAAAACCTTATGAAACATTCTCCCATCATCACTAAACATTATAAACATGTATAGAGGCTAATCCAAACGTAAATATATCATCAAATCCATACTAAATCCTCCCAAGAATCATCAAAAATCAGTTTTCATTAAACCCTAGATAATGGTGTTCCTCATATTGATTTTAACATAAACCCAGAATTAAAATCTATAGTGACAATCCAATTTCATTTGATTTTCAATCCTCTACAGTTGTTAATATCAACTACATGCAATCCTAACCAAACATGCATCAAAATCAATCTTTTTCTCCATGATATTAAATAGAATTTTCATGAATCATGTAACCATACACATGGGTATTATAAATTTGAATTTAATTGCAATAAACCACTTGC
Source organism: Sambucus nigra (assembly GCA_949130495.1). Lineage (NCBI taxonomy): Eukaryota > Viridiplantae > Streptophyta > Magnoliopsida > Dipsacales > Adoxaceae > Sambucus > Sambucus nigra. The sequence continues at coordinate 203,290,574 of OX422218.1, forward strand.
CTTATATAGAGGTGATCTGATTTCGTGATGAAGATTATGATTTGATGTGCTTCCTTTCAAATCTTCACTCCTTAGGTACTTGGGATGCAAGAAAACCTTCCAATCCTTCGCAAACCCTCCTTTAGCTCTTGGGAACAGTCTCTTTTTACCCTCTAATGATTTCTCTAAGCCTTTTGAGTTATGAACCCTAATCCCCAATTCTAATTATCAAATATAGGACTCTAATTTTCGTAGGTCCTTTAACCTCTATTTTTAGAATAACCAAATTACCCCTATAAGGCGCCGATTTGGCCTAAAATTGACCCGTGACTCAATTGACATCCCTAGGTATACTATTTTGACTAATTCGCCCCTTCCGGGCTCATCTGCGACCTCTATCATTCGAGTCACTTAAAATATTTTTCTCCTTTCTCACCTCAACATAGTCTAACGTGCGACTCTCGGTGAGATAACATAAAATACGCCCATATCACTCGCTATGACGTATATTTACTATTCACTCTTAGTAAATTAAATCACATAGTAATCAGTCTCTATCTCTCGATTAATATAGAAATATCACGATTATTATACGACCACTTAATAATCATAATTATAATTTCGTCTTATTAAATTACTTCACTCACGTAATTTAAATATTAAATCACATTAAATTACTCCACTCTCGTAATTTAAATATAACGTATTTTCTATTTAATTATCCAGTTAATTAAATCATAAATATGCAGAAATACGGTGTATTACATACTTCCCCCTTTACAAAGGAATTTTTCCCTCAAAATTAGGATATACATGCGGTGAATAACTCTGGATATTGCTCTCGCATATCCTACTCTCGCTCCCATGTCGACTCCTCAACATTGTGGTGACCTCACTGCACTCGCACTAATGGTACCACCTTGGGTCGTAGTTTATGCTCACTATGATCCAGAATACCCACGGGCCTCTCTTCATACGAGATGTCTGGCTATAAGTCGATGTCCTCAAGTGGAACATGCCCGAAGGCTTTCTTGCTCCTCCTGTATTTCTTTAGCGATGCTACATGGAACACATCGTGTATCCGTTGAAGATGCTCTGGGAGTCCCAATCTGTATGCTACCGGTACCACTCTCTCAATGATTGGAAACGGTCCCACATATCTCGGTGCTAACTTTCCCTTCTTGGCAAATCTCACAATCCCCTTCATAGGAGACACTCGAATTAACACCTGGTCGCCCACCTCTAGCTCTAAGTGTCTTCTATCGACGTCAGCATAACTCTTCTGCTTATCCTGAGCTATCCGAATATTGCCTCGAATTAACTCTATCTTGGCAGAAGTCTCCTGTATCATCTTCGGCCCCAATATCTTGTTATCCCCCACCTCTAACTAGCAGGCCGGTGAACGACAAGGCCTCCCATAAAGTGCCTCGAATGGAGCCATACCGATAGTGATTGGTAAGAGTTGTTATAAACAAACTCTACCAATGGAAGATATCTCTCCCATCCTCACCCAAATTCTAGGATACACATCCTCAACATATCCCCGAGCATCTGATTTAACCTCTCAGTCTACCCGTCTGTCTGCGGATGATATGCTCAACCGCAAATCTGTGCCCATGGCCTCCTGAAAGCTTTGCCAGAAATGTGACACAAATATTTTATCGCTGTTAGACACAATATTAATAGGAATCCCATGTAGCTTAACAATCTCTAAAATGAATAGCTGCGCGTACTGCATCGTATCAAATTCAGTACGAACTGGTAAGAAATGGTCTACCTTGGTCAGCCAATCCACTATCACCCAAATCGAATCGTGACCCCTCTGTGATGTCGATAGTTCAGTAATAAAGTCCATCGAAATGCTCTCCCACTTCCACACGGGAATCTCTAGTGGCTGTAGCATCCCTGAATGTCTCTGATGGTAAACTTTCACCAGCTGACATGTAACACACTTCGAGACAAACTCTGCTAAGTCTCTCTTCATACCCGACCACCAATACTTTCGCCGTATGTCCTTGCACATCTTGTCCCCACTGGGATGTACCAAAAATTTGGAACCGTGAGACTCGATCATCACTGCATGCCTCAACTCCTCATCCTCGAGCACTACTAACCTCCCATTAAATCGTATACATCCCTCTGAACTGACTGAGTAAGACTCTGCACCCTCGGCTGATAGCTGTCTCACCCTGTCCTGACAGAACTGGTCCTCTGGCTGAGTCCTCACTACCCGCATCACAATCTCGGGAGTGATAGTCATAACTGCCATGTACGCCCTGGCCACCTCATCCTCCTACTGGAGCTCACTCCACTTAGCTTTCCACACCTCATCTACATCCCCAGTAGGTCATCGATTCAACGCTTCCGCCACCACGTTAGCCTTACCAGGATGATACTGTATATCAAACTGGTAATCCTTCACGAATTCTAGCCACCGCCTATGCCTCATATTCAAATCCTTCTGTGTGAATAGATACTGAAGTGACTTATGATACGTAAAAAGAGTGAACTGTTCCCCCAGAAGATAATGCCTCCATATCCTCAAAGCAAAAACGACCGTTGCCAACTCAAGGTCGTGGGTGGGGTAATTCTTTTCATGTGACTTAAGATTTTGAGAAGCATAAGATATCGCCCTTTCCTCCTGCTGTAACACACCCCTAAGTCCCTGTAGGGATGCGTCAGTGTATACCCGCTACTCCAATCCACTCCTAGGCAATGCCAGTACGGGTGCTGATGTTAGTCTGTCTTTTATCTCGTCAAATGCTAACTGACAGTGGTCGCCCCACACGAATGGTACTCCCTTCCTCGTCAGGTTCGTCAAAGGTCCAGCAATCTTCGAGAACCCTTTGATGAAGTGACAATAATAACCGACCAAACCTAAAAAGCTACAAATCTCGTTTGGTGTTATGGGTTGTCCCCACTCCCTCACCGTTGATACTTTACTTGGATCAACAACAATGCCCCGATCGGACACTATATGGCCAATAAACTGAACCTCCCGAAGCCAAAAACCACACTTCTCGAGTTTGGCGTATAACTGATGGTCCCGTAACGTCTAAAGCACCATACGCAAGTGCTCGACGTGCTTCTCCTCCGTGAGAGAGTAAACCAGAATATCATCTATGAATACGATAACAAACTGGTCCAAAAACTCCTTGAATACCCGATTCGTGAGATCCCTAAACACTATAGACGCATTAGTGAGCCCAACCAGTATCACCCTGAACTCATATGATCTCTACCACGATAAGAAAGCGGTCTTAGGTACATCCTCCTCTCGAATGCGCAACTGATGGTAACATGACCTCAAATCGATCTTAAAGAAGTATGCATCCCCTCTTAACTGATCAAACAAGTCATCAATCCTAGTTAATGGATACTTATTACGTATCGTCACCTTATTCATCTCCCTGTAGTCCACACACAAACGAAGCGAACCGTCCCTTTTCTTCACAAATAACACAGGTGTACCCCATGGCGACGTACTCCGCCGAATGAAACCCTGTCCCAAGAACTACTGGATCTTCCCTCTCAGTGATCGCATCTATGAAGGGTCCATACGATACAGTACTCTGGGAATTGGTCTCATCCTCTGTGCTAAATTAATAGCAAAATCAATCTCCTTACTGGGTGGTAATCATGGTATCTCCTGAAAGATATCCTCAAAATCCCTCACGACTGGGATTGAGTCCAGGGAAACAACCACCTCCTATGAGGTCTTCTCCTCAATATAATATAAGTGAGTGCGCGATCCTCCCTCGGGAAGAGGCATCGCCACTAGGAACATCTCCTGTCTTGGAAGGGAAAACACGATAGTCCTCTCATAACAATTCCCCATCGCCCTATATTCTGCCAACCAATCCATCCATAGGATAACATCGTAACCCTCCATATCTAACACTAAAAGATCTATCACTAGACTCAATCTACTGATACAGATAGAGTGTATAAGGGACCCACTACCCATCGGTGACTCTACACACATAAGATGAGTATCAGCTGTCTCTAAAAGGCCGACTGCCCGTGAAAATCTGGTGGCAATAAAAGAGTGTATCGCTCTCGTGTCAAACTAAATTGAGGCTCTTTTGTACGTTGATGGTTATTCGATTCCTAACGACCGGGGGAAACCTTAGGGATGATATTTTATCTAGTTAAGGACTTAGGAAAGACCAATACGTGTATTATGAAGTCCGATAGAGTACTTTAGGGTGATACTTAGAGTATTGACCAACGAGGATAAATCAATTTGGATGCGTATCGAGAAATGCATGAAATGAGTTATGGAGAGAGAGTAAACATTAATCCATGATACATACCAGTAGAGTAAGTTGGGCTTAACTACTGAAATTAAAAAGGGGTTAACTAGGTCCCTTAGGGTTGGGTGAATACTCGAGAAAATACGATAAAGAGAGAAATCGAAAATGCAAGGTATGATGAGTATTGGAGAGAAATATGCTACGTACTAATGTAAATATTTAGGTTGTGTATATACCTATAAATTTTGTACTTAGGTTGGGTGAATACCTACAGTGCCTGTATGATATTGGAGTCGAGCATTAGACTGGGCCAATATTTCACTATTTCATTTACATTTGGAGTCGAGGATTAGACCGGGCCAATGTAAATGATATGAGAATTGGAGTCGATAATTAGACCGGGCCAATACTCCTTATAGTATTTATTGTGTGTGAAATATATACTATATAAATAATCTACTTGGGTAGAATGGTAGATGATGATATGATGTGCATACATCTAAAAGATAAATAATTTGGGATAATTGGAGTCGATGATTAGACCGGGCCAATTATCCTTATAGTTTATATTGTGTGTGAAATATATACTATATGAATAATCTACTAGGATGGAGTAGTAGATAATTAGACGACGGGAATACACCTAAAATAGTAATCCAAGTGGAGAAAGCTTAATTGGAAAAACATAATATTAGATAGTGAACATCTAATGAATAAGATTAAGTGGTCAGACTTAACTTTCAAATCAGAAACTAATATATGTGAAATGTTACTTGGAAATTTATTAACAAAATGAGAAGTGTTAATGAAACTTAGTAATGTATGGGTGGTACGGGAACTTAGACGTGTAGATGAGTTTAGACGAGTACTATAGTCTAAATAGCTTGGGTAGTTATAGCTAACTAGGCTAAGTATGGAATGTTGGGCATGCACTATAGATGAGAGGTGAGGAAACTCAAGTGAGTGTGCGTAAGCCTAACATGTGTAATTAATAACTGGTCTTTACTGCAATAAATTTACTTGACAAATATTTTTAAAACGCTTTGATACTAACTCTTGCTATATAAAATATTTTTAAAAACCTTTTAGGTGTCCAGTTACAGGGACGCCGAGCGTGAATTTATTCCAGGGGTTTTGGAGCTGCAGCACAGGTGAATGTTACAGGACATCGATTAGACACTTCTTTTATCCGTTCTGATCTAGTGTAGGGTTTTAGTTTCAGTATGAACATGTTGTCGCACCGTACTTTCTTTAGCTGGGATTTTTATATTTGTTGGTTTTTGGCCGATGGTTTATTCGGTAAGACTTGTTTACCTTAGTTGATAGTTTTAGACTCTTATGTTGGTATTTGATTTGTTCATTATTCCACATGTTATTTTATGTTTAATGAAAGTTAAAATTTAGCACCAGTCTAATTTCACCTAGGTGGTTAGTAATTAAAAAGTTTTCGACAGTGATGCTAAGAATGAACCAACTGAGAAAGCTGTTTTAATTTGATTTATCACTGATCACCAGGGATTTAATTAAGTGGGGTATCACACCTTATAGTCCACCTCATCGGTTCAACTCGCCATTTCATAACACCATCTTCCATTTTCCCCTAATTGTATTTAATAGAGGTATTATCAACCCTACATTCACAATTAAAATCCTTAACCAAAACACAATCTTTCTTTGAGTTTTCTTGGAACCCACTTGTTCCTAAATCTAGTTTATAACTAATACAGTAACAAAATATGCGTCTATAATGCATGTGTAACTCCATCATTGTACAATTCTATAATTGGGTCCTCTCAACTCAAACCAACTAAAAAATTAATGTTCTCATTTCCAATTTCCACCCACATAGGTTTATTACAAATAATCTAACTAGTCTCCAACCCCTATTACATGACTACACGATAGATCTATTACTAAGTCCAAACACTCTCATTTTATCGTCCTCAAGATCATAAACAATTTTACCAAATAAATGAATATTGCCCAAATCTGAGCATAACACCTATTTAAACCTTTAATTAGAATTAATCTCCACTTAAATCTTCATTAAAATCCTTATATTCTTTTGAAACCCAACCGTCCATTGCCTTCTCTCTTACGTGCACAAAATTTCATAAGGTCATTTTACTAGGCTAAATTTCTGTCACAACCCATATTACCACGCGTAAGACCCAAAACTCCAGTAAGCCCCTCAACAACTAAAATCCCTTAAATCTCCAAGATGGACTCCATCACGAAATATATTTATTAATGTGTGCCCCCATGGGTCTCTTTAAGTTATAGACTTTACCCCAGACAAGATAATTTCCCATAATAATTTTCACAACTATGGTGAACATCCTTGTCTAACCCCTTATTCCATGCCTGATTACTAGTTCATGACGATCCTCATTCTTATAATTTTTAAGCTCAAATACTCTAGAATTCTTACTAACGCTCAAATGAAAGAGAACGACATCAACACACATGACATCGTGATAGCAAATTACAAATTCCTATAGTTTGCTCTAGACACATGAAAGAACGCTCAGCAGAAGATGAAACAGACGCAACACAGATCCTAGGGACACTAGAACCTGGATGCTCTGATACCAATTGTAGCAACTCCCATTTTCTCACGTAAAGGTTGGCCATACACGATACGCTGAAGATGAGGATTATTTGGTAATTTATATCATTCTCAGCATCACGATAATAAAATATTTATTAATTATCACAATTGAATTAAACTGAAGCTTTATAATTAAAAAAATACTAATCAGACCAACATACACAACCTAAGTAATGAATTAAAAATTCACATAATAATATTTCAATCTGAATAAAAGGAAAATAACAGTTGGGCTTATGCTATTACAATACTCTTGGAAAATAATAGAACTAAAATAGAGAAACAACCTTGTCTAGAATCAATGATATGGAGTCGGATATGCAAGGTGAGACTGCAAGGCTAATCTCTTGATGATCCCTCTATCCCCATCTAGGACTACCTGGGGGAAAAACAAATTTTGGGTTAGCGACCTAAAGTGTGAAAGAATTAACTTACTCATTTTAATGGGGTAAAATTACGGTGAATTCAAGGTGAGTGTTCCCATCATAACTCTCATGAGTAATATATCTCACCCCTCACCTAAATGCAGTGCTACTCGAATACTCACCTATAACCCGTTACGGATACATAATAAGTGCAAATGGTAGTATAAAGATGAATCTATCAAGATAATGTATTAAAACATAGTTAAATACTCTCTAGTAATTGTTTCCCAATTTACCCCTGATTTACTACCCATAAAGAGATAACATTTAATATCATTCTTACTACGTAGTATTGAGTCTGCATCTTTAGTTCACAACATTAGACTTAGGAGTTCTTTAAGTTATTTCAATTAATTATATATATATATATATATATATATATATATATATATGTCATTATTATGCGACACTAAGGCCTCTACCTATAATGTCTCATTTGTGCTCTATCGGTGAGTTTGTAGGAGTCTCTTATCCAAAACGGACAAACAAAACACAAAGAAAGTGGGGCGATACCTACGCAGTTTCACCATTGCACAGCCCATACCAAGCGGTGTCACATTGATCTAGTTAATTTAGTCCTCTGATAACAAGTCATACGTTTTCATTTTTAATCATTTCCACAAATGCCCAAACACGATTATAACAACTTATATGAACTTCTAAAAATCACTCAGACTCAATGATGGACCCCCCGACCAAGCCCCCAGGAGAAAAATTGGTTCGGCCAGGAGAAAATCATTTTGCTTCTCCAGAATTTGTTTTCCTAGTTTTCTTCTATACAAAATTTACACTTTCTACAGAAAAACCCAATTTTCTAGATTCCTACCAATGTATGTTCCACCAAATGAATCTCTAATAATTAGTTCACCAACTCAGGGTAATTAGTCATGTTTTTGTAACAATGAATTCATATTCTAAAATCGCAGAATTTGAGTGACTAATCTATGTTCATATCAATTCAGAATTTCCATAACAATAAATCTCTCGAAATTCTATTACATACAAGGGCTATAATCATCATAATTTCAGTCTTTATAGTATGTGTAAAAGTCTTCTATATATGAATCAACACAACCATTTCAATAGGAGCCCTAAGCGTGATTTTTATTCATTTAATACTTATAATCGAACCATCCTAAATTCTGGATTCCCTAATTACTCACAAATATAACTTATATAATAAGTATATTCTATTTTCATCATCAAATCACCAAGATACCTAAGTCCAGAAATTCTACATGGATCACAACACACAATGAATAAAGAAGTAGTTTGAACCAATAAAAATTAAGTAAGTGTAAGGACATATTTTTATAAGTCCATTATCAATTTGTTATGTCATATACCGCTACACCATCTAAGAGAATTCAAGAGCAATCTACATCAAGACGAATCCGAATTAATCAAGTTCTTCATCAAAAAGACTCCGTAAAGTTTACTTTGGTAAGTTTTTGTTTTAAATACCTTAACTTTCCACTTAGAGCTTTTGGGATATTTTATAAATATTTTCTAAGTGCTGGAGTGGATCTCTTCGTCAAATTTAAGAATGAGTAATTTTTTCTAAGTGTTGGAGCGTACCTCGGTTTTGACACCCAGGTCGTTCAAGCGAGATAGAATTCTCGTTCGAACGACATGGCAGTGTCGCGAGATGTCGTTCAAATGACATTTGTCCTTCGTTCGCGCGAGATTTCTATCTCGTTCGAACGAGCATGGTTTTTAAGGCGGCGCAGTTTTATTATAAATACTCATTAAATGGTAACGTTTTTCTTAAGAAGTCTCATCTTTTTACAGAACAAAAAAAACTTCGAAAGAAGAATTCTTTTGGCTTCTTCCTTTTGGGGTTTAATCCCTTTTTGGTTTTCAATTCACAAAACTCTTATATGCTTTAGTGAATTGTTTTTGTGTTCAAGAACACAACTTTGATTTTGTTCAACCTTTGTGGAGAAGGGATCTTCATATTTGATTGGTAGATACCGAGCGTAGTCATTCTGCGTGTGGACGAGCCGAAGACGACAAACCGACACCTGGAGGGTATTTCGCTGTCTCTCGTATCTTTGAAGGTCACTGAAGGCACCGTGCATTACACACTTGTGGGCGATTATCAGGTTGTATGAAAGTCAAAAGTCTTGTGAATTCTTCAAAGTGTTTATAAAAGGTTTTACCCGAAAGTTTTTTTTTCATGAACCGGTCGTCTTTATTTTTTATGCATGGTTTGGATGATTTATGACTTTTAGATGCATGTTTAGGGGTTGATTTAAGACTCTAATTAAATAAGTGTGCCGAATTAGAAATTTGCGAATTTAATCAATTATCACACTGTCACGTTTTTCAGTAAGAAAGTTCTTGCCTTGGATCATGGATTGTTTATTGGTTGGTTCTTGGAATCATCCTTAGATCTTTCTCTTCCGATTCTCCTGCTAGGGTTCTTGCCTCTCTCTTCTCAAATGTGTGACCTAGGGTTCTTGGATGTAAATACCAGGGAGTTATTAAACTCCTAATTTATATAACCGATGCTTTAATCTCAAGTTGGACCTTAGGCCTCAACTTTGGAGCACCAGCCGGGTTCGAACCCACTACTCAAATGACCCTAAAGTTACCCAATTAGTATACCCATACCCTGGGACCATTTTTAAAGTTCTAAAACATCTAAACGAGACCATAGAACCTCCCAAAATGCATCCCAAATATTTGTATTTACCATACCCATTTGTATTGTGTTTAATTGACGACCAACCTTAATTTAATTACGAGATGATTTATTTCTCACAATTGAACCCATCAATTTATATTTTACTCATTTAAATTTAATTTCCTTCGATTTAATTCAATTCCAAAATTTAATCGAAAATTACTAAATTAATTTCTATCACAATATTTTATTATGAAAATATGGGGTATTACAGTCCAGAATCTAAAATCAATCCATACTGCTCCATCACATCACATCACATCATAATAAGAGGTCTACCAAATGGATCCAAAAACTAGTAATTTTAAAAGAGGCCCTAGCTAGAGGCACTTAGTATTTTGACATTATCTCTTAATATTTTTAATGTAATTATTATTGATAGTGAATATGATGATGATGATGATGATGATTGGCTAAGGCCATCCACAATGCAACTCCGTAAAAAGGGGGGAATTCACACATTTATGTTAAGAGTATGGAAAACACAGTTGGAGAATGTAAGAAGATATTTTTAATCCTGGACATGGGACATTATCCCGCCTAGTCTCTAGGACCTAACCCTAAGCATGGAAAAAGGCACCCGCTTAGGAGATGCCAACCCATTCGCCCACTTTTTATCACTTACCATTTGATATGTTAGTTAACATTGAAATATATTCGTTATTACCTAAAATTAAATCCATATAAAAATTACACTTCTACACTCAATATTTCACAAAAGTCATCTTCTTTCCTTTCGTCTACCCTAAATCGCAAACAATAATTTTTCCATATTGATTTATTTTATATTTTCAAATTGAATATTTTTTTACACTATGTTTCCAATTCAATGAAAGTGTAGTCCAAAAAATGAAAAACGAAATGAAAACCCTCATTAATCACCTAATCTCTCATAAATTTATCAAAATTTAGATAGGTTGTATGATAATTCACTACATACCTGAGGCGCGATAATTGATCCAACAACCTGTGCCAATGATATCCAATTGATCATGCGCGATAGTAACCAAGTGCCAACTGAAGTTTAGGAATTATTTTTCAATATTCTCGAATTGTGACACGCGATAGACAATTTCGGTGCCGTAATGAATAGGTGGTTGAAGATAGCACATACGTTTCACCTACCTTACGAGGAGTTGGGGATTACCCTATCTAATTTTGTGTATATCATAGGTAACTATTTGAATTTATGCTATGTAATTTATTTATTTTTATTATTTATATGTCATTATTGTAATATTTTATACTAATAAATATATTTATATTTAGGAATTCTAATTAGGACCATTCCCATTTTGTCCCCATTTCCTACATTAAGTCCTTATACTATGGAGGAAATACTTGAAATATATTTTTTTGGAATAGGCTAAAAGGATGAAATATTTCGTGTGGATTGGTAAAAGCATACATGTTGCACTAGAGACAAAAAACTACCGATGATAGACTAACAACATAGAACAAATTACTCAATATTACTGTGACACCCGACCAAATTAACCCCGGGTGATCATTCCTAAATTAAATTAGAACAGGTTTCTCATTTGGTTCATTCTTAGCATCACTATCGCATTTTTAATTACTAACCACCTAAGTGAGAAAATTAGACTGGTGCCAATTTTATCTTTCATTAACTTAAATGAAGTACTCATGCGGAAACAAAATAATATGACAATCACAATTAACTGAATTCAACCATTCACAGTTAAATAACTGACCGAATAAACCATCGGTTCTCAACAAGTCCGACATAAGTACTGAATAAAACAGTGAGCAACATGCTCGAATAACTGATAGAAAGTCTCTGCACTAAGAATGAAAAGAACGAGGTTCCTATCAAACTCCCGCAACAACAACACATGCTGCAACAACGGATCCCTGGAATGAGTCAAGCCTGGTGTCCCTGTGGCTGGACACCTAAAAGGTTTTTAAAAGTTTTTATACCAAGGGTTAGTACCCAAAATATTTGGATAACATTTAGCAAATGATTAACTTGCAGTAATAAATATATATGCATGCTCTTCATATTTTAGTTAGTGCCGCACTCTCTTGAGAACATCCTCACCCCTTCTCTAATGTGCACTACTAACGCCTTAGTTAATTTACCTAGTTATTTATCCCATGACTAGATAACTAATATAACCCCTTTGCAACCACCCCACTCTAATCGAGTGTGCCATAATTATGATTTCTAAGTTATTATTAACATTAACTCAATTAATCATTTTCCTTTTTAAAATCATATAACTTTCACACCCATTATATGTATAATACAATTCACGACCTGTATTAATTTACCCGTATATAATTATTTACCTCATTATATACGTATAGTTATATTACAACATTCACAAACATGATGGAATAATAATTAATATTGAACATTCTCCCGAGTAATAACTCACCGGAAGTAAATTCTCTAAAGTGCTATCCCACTAGGCATATTCACATAACCTAGTTACCCCAAGTCAGAATTGCTCACTAACTTACATAATACGTAAAAATTGGAGGCGGTCATATTCCTTCCCTGAAAGTGAGATGCCCCTCACCCATATAACGGACGCTATGACCTGGGTATATACTCGCCCTACTCCTCAAGCTAGGGGATTCACCCACTACGCGCAACTTCCCCCTATAACACTAGAGTATATGTCATAATAATATCTAGCCACTGATATTAATGCACAAACCATACATATATATATATATATATATATATATAATTAAAATAAACTATCCCAGCTATCCCGTGTACTAAGTCCGTAACACAAACCTATTCAAATTATTAAGAGTTTATGGTCCAACTCTAATTATTAATTAATTCACACATTAATTAATTAAATTACTTTTGGTGTCGCCCCCAACCAATATATTTGGACTTACTCTCGTGGCCCAAAATCAACAATATCCGAGTTTAAATTCCAAACTCTAAATTATTTATCCTTCATTCTAAATAAATTTAACGTCTTGGTATCGCTCAACCAATAATCCCGAACTTGCCCACTCAATCCGTATTTAATTATTGTTGATGTAAAAAATTAGATTATATCTTATTATTTAATCACAGATAAATAAAATGAGACAAAGAACTTTTAAAGTGGTTCAACCTTATAAGAATGGCCTACATCCACTGTTTCTGTTATTGCTGACTGTTTAGGAATTCTCGATTACAAGTTTTCTCAAGAAATTCCGGTCCCCTTACAATGAGGGTAATACAATGTATTTATAGCCCTAAGGCTGTAATGTGAAAGGGTAATATATTAAATGCCCCTTAAGCGTATACATCTGTATGATAATAAGCATTTAATGCGCAGTCAAACTGTTGGGTTAACCTACTATTAATGCTTTGTTCGAGATGCAGCTCAGACCGCCTAAGTTCCTCGGTACTCAAAAGTTCGTCAGAGAATTCTTGTAGGTCGGAGCTTCTGAGTTGATCGGGGAAGCAGAGCTCCTCGTTGCAGTATGGTTCCTTGGAGTCGAGGTGTTGTTCGTAAGTGTTTATTGTTGCCATGTAGATTGCCACGTGTCTTCACCCAATTGAGCCATGTCAGCAGACTAAATTTGGTATCAACAGAAGCCCCCGATGTTTCATAGTTCAAAATTTGAGTAGTTTGGAACATTCTTTCTCGATATATAGCGGTTTTAAATGGTTATCCTGAAATTTAGGAGTGTTTCCTTTGTATTTATTTTTCCTTTCAAATTTGTAGAATCAAGCTTTTTAAAATTTTTATAATCGCCTCGATCTTCGCGCACTTTTTATCCTTCAAGTCGCCGGTAGCGTAATCGTTTCTTTTTGTAATCATTAACTTTATCGTTTCCCAAGATAAGGTATTTAAGCATCACAGACAATCCCATCGTCTTCTACTTTTTCAAATTTGTATCTTCGAGTTTTCCATCGTCTCTTTCTCTCCTGTGCATTCATCTCTTCCATCGTTCGTTGTCAACAGATCCACTCTTTTTCTGTAAGATCTTCTTCCTTCTTCTCCTTTATTCATCATGGTTTACCTTGTTGAATCTCTTGATAAATTTCGTTCTAATTTTTCTATTCCTTCATGCGTTGTTTTGGAAGAACTTTCTGAACCTTCCGATTATTTCCGTTTGGCTGAGGGACATTGGTTCCCCAGTCTCTTCGTTGCTGAGTGTGGCTTTTCTTTTCCACCAAATCCTTTATGTCTGGAATTCTGTCAATATTTTGACGTTGTTCCTACGAGAATATCCCCCAATACATGGAGAATAGTTAATGGGGTTTATAGACTAAATCAAATTCATGGAACTCGCATAGGAATTCCAGAAATCATGTTTTGTTATAGATGGGCTGTTGGTGATAATACTTTTTATTTAAAAACTAGATTTTTAAATAGGGCTTTAGTGGTCAATATCCCAGATGCCAATAGGGACTATTTTGAGCACGGGGTTGTTATAAAAAATTGGCAACACGCTCCTTTATCTGGAGATGAAGTGTATCAGGGTTCCAGATGCCCTCCCTATAGCAATGGGATAGGTTATTTTTATTTCATTTTATTTATTTTGAGATTATGCTTCCTTTATGTTTGATAAAATGTGCCACTGATATTTTAATTTTGATTTATTTGCAGTTGACAACAAAAGAAAGTGTCCAAAAGAGGCAGACGTTAATATAAGGCACTTAAAACTTATCTGGAGTTTGCATCATACTGTTGTTGACGAGCATATTAGGTCAGCTTCATATCTGCTTCAGTACAAGAGTTAGACAACTTCTTTTACTGCTCATCTGGTGATAAGCGACGCAGAACCCATACCAGACTCTACAAGTTCTTCACCTGAGTCACACATTCCTTTGAGTAAAAGAATGAAGAAAAGAAGACCTCCCACCCTTTTCGAGAAACCTGCCTCTGGTGCTGGAGAGGCAAAAGGAAGTAAACATGATGTCCCAGAAGGGATAAAGAAAATTGATGCAGCCCCTCCGGCTGCCCATGTGAAGGTTGCCGAGAAGCCTCCAGTGGCCCCGAGCAAGACTGATGCTCCAAAAGAAGTGATTTTCATTTCACCAACTAAGAGTTCTTCCTTGGTCGAAAATATTCCTATTCCTCCGAGGAGGCTGAAGAAGAGCTCCTCGGTCAATTTGGCTAACACCGTCTCTCAGCCCCCGACTAGTGGTGTTCCCACTTTTGTTCCCCCGAGCTCTGCTATGAGCTCGGTGAAGACTTAGATCATTCCCGAGATCCAAGGTATTGAAGAAAACCTTTCTCGGGACACTGTTACTACACTATCAGCTCGTCACATTGCTTCTGTAAGTCCCATAGTCTTAAATTTTCATTCTTTCCTTTTCGTATCTGTGTACTGATTTTCTTTCGTTTTCTTTTCACAGTTGGTGAGATATTTTATCACAATTTTAAAGAAAGATGAAACTATTAAAGCTTTAAGCTCCTCGTCTGGTGTAGAGGAAGCTTTGATGGGCTTGGGGCAGTCTCTGAAAGATTCTCTCCAGAAATATGCTGATGATAAGGCAACTTAGGAGAAAAAGCTTGCTTCGACCGAGCTAGAAAAAGCTCAGGTTATTGAGGTCTCCAAGGAGTTGGAGAAAAAATTAAATAGTCTGGAGGAGAAGAATAAAGAGCTTGAAGGGAAGCTCAAGAATGCTGAGGAGTTTGAAGATAAACTCAAGGTTGCTGAGGAGGAGTTAGGTCGACTTCGGGAAGTAAGTTGTCAAAAGGAGGAGGTTGAGAATAAATTAAAAGCTGCTGATAACCTTCTTTCCGAGAAGCTTTCCTCGGAGAAGACAAAGAGGAAGTTGTCTGTGAAGAAATCTTTTAGCGCTGACTGGGATAAGGGGTGGAACAAAGGCTTGGCTTCCATGATGTCGCAAGTCGAATATGGCAGCCTAAAATACTTTAGAGATGGGTGGGCCGCAGCTCTTCAGGAGATGAAGGTTGATGAAACTTCTGAACTCTTCCAGCGACACATCCCTGGTCCCCCTCCAACTCCTGAAGACGAAAAAGAGGATGAAGCTGCCTCTGAGGAGTCTTCCATGGTGAAGGGAGATCAAGTTTTTCATCCCCCAACCATCCAGCCTACTAACGAGGAACTTCAGCAACTCGTTACTTCATCTGAGAAACTACCAGCGCTCCCCGAGCAACTCTCTGTTCCCTCCGAGCAACCTACCTCCTCGTCCCAGCCTCCCGAGAAAGTTTTGGGAGATAAGGAAAAGGTGTAGAGTTGTTCGGGTTTCTTTCTATTTTATTTTTCTTTGTTAAACAAAACCCTGAACATGTAACTCTAAACTTTATGATATAATAAAATTTGAACTTTTGTTTATGCATACTGTTGTTTCTCCTCTTCATGCTCTGTTGGTACTCTTATTGATTATTGCTTTTTCTTCCTCTATTAGTTTCTGGCCAGGATGGAATTATTGTCTGCTCATGATACAAAGTTGTTACAGTAATGCAATGAGTATTTGAAGGCTGGTCACACAGATCTGAGTGCAGCACAAATCATCGACATCCTCGGCCAAGATGCTTCGGAACAGGCAATTGAAGCCTACCAATATTTGAAGTGTCTGCTTGATCGTGCCGTGGCCAATAATGTAGCTTATTATGATATGATTGAGGATCTCCAAGGCACTCTTGAAGAACTTCAGCAACAATATAAGGAATCCACTGCCCTTTTGCATGAGGGGTACAAGAAAAAGTATCAGCAAATCTGTGCCGATAAGGGATATGATAAACGGTTTGCTTCTTACGATGTGCATGAGAGAACGTTAAAGGCTGAGGTCGAGGAGCACAGACATATAGCTGAGTTTTTAGAACAAGAAAATAATAACCTGCAAAGGTAGGTGTCTCAGTTGAAGTCTGCAGCTTCCACCTCAAATGCTTTGATCCTAGTGACTGATGAGGGATTCTCATTCTTGGAGGTTGAGAACGCCAACCTGAGGAATGAGTTGGAAACCTTGAAAAGATCTGGGCCTTCTTCATCTTCTCATGGATGAGCAAGAGATCCTTGGGGACGAGCAAGAGCTGCTCGGATTCCTATCGAGGAACAGAGGACTCAATCTGCTCTAGAGAACCAAGCCTTCCAGCTGATGGCGAAGAACCAGGCATTGGCTGAGATGTCTAAGAAAATTAGGGACCTAGAAGAGAAGCTTTCCGCGCAGAAATCTATCTTAGAGAATAAAGAACTCTTTATCAAAAATCTTCACGAGCAACTGGAAAGATTGACATATCAATTTCACAAGCATCCCAGGGAGTTCTGGATGGCTGGCTACAACAAGGCTCTCTACCACTTGGACGATCGTATCCAAAATGAAAATAATGAGGGATACAAACAGGGATGGCTGAATGCCTTCGGTGTGCTGCAACTCAAACAGGGTCATTACCTGTGGTATTACCATAATCTTGGGCTGCTCGACCTACCCGTGCCACCATTCAATCTTTATATGAGTTGGATCCCTACTCGGGCCATCCCTCGGTGTCTGATTTCCAAATACCTCGGTGACTACAATCTCCATTCCAATGTTGAGATATCTCATCCCGAGCATCTACTAGATCGACCATCCGTGATGAATATCAGGATGCTGAAAGATCTTAACTTTATAAATTCTCCTCTTGCTTTAATTGATCCACCAGCTGGCGAGGAACCTGTTTCAAAAGCAGAGGGGAAGAAACCAATAGAATAGGAATATGGATGTAATAAATTTGTATTTCATTTCTGATGTATTTTGTTCTACATTTAATGAAATAATTTTATTTGCAAATCTTGACTGCCATTGTCTTGTAACACTTTACATCTGTGTATGCGTATCTGTTAAAAAGATAACAACATTATGTTATTTGTCGATCAACTTATTGTCGAGTAATTCGAATTTGTGGTAGTCACTTGGCAAAAATGATGTTTTGTTTCTCGACCAACTTAGTAGTAATTTAAAAAGTTACGAGTATCAAAAATTTTGCTCGATCACTTTCTAGTATTCATAAAATGTTTCCGACCAACCAAGGTCGGTAAATTTCCTTTTCGACCAACTACAGTTAGTGGATTTTTCCTCTACGAGGAGCTTTGGCACTTTCTGGAATAATTGTACCTCCCGACCAACCTTAGTTGGATTTTTGTGAATATATTTACTTCCTGACCAGCCTTAGTTGGCATTTTTTTGGAATAGTTTTACTTCCCGAGGAATACATTTACTTGCTAACCAACATAAGTTGGAATTTTTAGGAATACATTTCCTAACCAACATAAGTTGACATTTTTAGGAATAGTTTTACTTCCCGTAGGGATACATTTACTTCCTAACCAACATAAGTTGGCATTTTTAGGAATACATTTCCTAACCAACCAAGTTGGCATTTTTAGGAATAGTTTTACTTCTCGTAGGAATACATTTACTTCCTAACCAACATAAGTTGACATTTTTAGGAATACATTTCCTAACCAACCAAGTTGGCATTTTTAGGAATAGTTTTACTTCCCGTAGGAATTCATTTACTTCCTAACCAACATAAGTTGGCATTTTTAGGAATACATTTCCTAACCAACCAAGTTGGCATTTTTAGGAATAGTTTTACTTCCCGTATGAATACATTTACTTCCTAACCAACATAAGTTGGCATTTTTAGGAATACATTTCCTGACCAACATAAGTTGACATTTTTAGGAATAGTTTTACTTTCCGTAGGAATACATTTACTTCCTAACCAACATAAGTTGGCATTTTTAGGAATACATTTCCTGACCAACATAAGTTGACATTTTTAGGAATAGTTTTACTTCCCGTAGGAATACATTTACTTCCTAACCAACATAAGTTGGCATTTTTAGGAATACATTTCCTAACCAACCAAGTTGGCATTTTTAGGAATAGTTTTACTTCTCGTAGGAATACATTTACTTCCTAACCAACATAAGTTGGCATTTTTAGGAATACATTTCCTAACCAACCAAGTTGGCATTTTTAGGAATAGTTTTACTTCCCGTAGGAATACATTTACTTCCTAACCAACATAAGTTGGCATTTTTAGGAATACATTTCCTAACCAACCAAGTTGACATTTTTAGGAATAGTTTTACTTCCCGTAGGAATACATTTACTTCCTAACCAACATAAGTTGGCATTTTTAGGAATACATTTCCTAACCAACCAAGTTGGCATTTTTAGGAATAGTTTTACTTCCCGTAGGAATACATTTGAGTAGTCTGAGATATGCTGAGTAGTGTGTAGCACTAGTGTTTCCCAAAAAATTTCCAATAAAGGGAAAGAACTGGGCAAAACATTGTCACTTTATTCATACTGATGAAACTGCATTACATGAGAGTTTACATTATTGATAATATTTGCGCAGGTGCTGTACATTCCATGCATTCTTAAACTCCTCCCCTTCTAAAGTTTCTATTCTGTATGTCCCTGTTCGAACAAGTTCTTTTACTCTGTAAGGTCCATGCCAGTTTGCTTCCAGTTTGTTGTGCTTTTGAATCACCTTCTTTAGCACATAGTCTCCTTCTTTCAAGTCACACTTCTTCACTCTCTTGTTGTAGAACAAAGCTGTTCACTGCTGGTATGAAGCATTCCTGATGGCTGCTTCTTCTCTAACTACCTCGAGCATGTCTAAATCCAATGCTGACAGGGGAATTGAAATTCAGTACCCTGTGTGTTGGAAGGCCCAACTCGGCAGGTATAACAGCTTCACTTCCAAACGCCAGCATATATGGTGATTCTCCAGTTACTACTCGGGGAGTAGTTCGATAAGCCAATAGTACTGATTGTAGCTCATTGATCCAATTTGCTTTTGCATCATCCAATATTTTCTTCAAGCCATTTATCAATGTTCTGTTCGTCACTTCAGTCTATCCGTTGCTTTGAGGATGGCCTGGTGCTGAGTGGATCTTCAAAATATTTGACTGATGATAAGAGGCAGCGAACTCCTCATTATCAAATTGTGTTCCATGGTCTGTGATGAAGGCATGAGGAAGACCATATCGACAAATGATGTTCTTCCAAATAAATTGGTACACCTTGTCGTACGTCATATCAATGAGAGGCTCAACTTCAACCTATTTAGTAACATAATCCACAGCGACTACGAGATACTTAAATCTTCCCATTGTCATCGGAAGTGGCCCGACCAAATCTATTCCCCATATGGAAAATAGCCAAGGGGAAGTAATGGGTGTCAATAATGCTTGGGGAGTTCTTCGGATGGAGGATAAGCACTGACACTTGTCACATTTCTTAGCATAGGCTATGCAATCAGCCCTGATTGTCGGCCAGTAGTATCCTTGCATCATCACCCTTTGCAAAAGAGTCCGACTTGCTACATGGGCTTCGCATGACCCTTCATGGACCTCTCCAATTAAATCTTTCACCTCGGTGGGATGCACATATCTCTGCAAACATGCTATAACTCCTCGTCAGTGTAGAATACCGTTGGTCAGTACATAATGAACAGCCTTAAACTTCAGTTTCTTGGCTGTAAGTTTGTCATTTGGTAATTCCCCTTTCTCAATATATGCCCTGATGGGATCCATCCATGATGATCCTAAATCGAGGATAATAAAGTTCATCGTTAGATCTTCATCTATACTCCGACCAGCTAAAACTTCAATTGGGATTGTTCTTCGTAGCTCGGTACGAGTAGCTGATGCTAATCGAGCTAGGGCATCTACTCTCGCATTCTCCATTCTTGGTATTCTGACCAGCTGAATAACAGCAAATTTCGACACCAACTCCTTTTCCTTTGCATGATATCTGATCATTAATTCTCCTTTGGCTTCATATACTCCCATCATTTGATTTATGACCAATTGCGAATCACTGAAGACAATAACTTATTCAGCCTCCATGGTTTTCGCCAAACTAAGACCTGCAATCATGGCTTCATATCCAGCCTCATTATTCGAAGCTTTGAATTGGAAATGTAGGGCGTATTCCATGTCGACCTTGTCCAGACTGTTCAAAACTATCCTTGCGCCACATCCTGTAGTGCAAGATGAACCATCCACATACAGATTCCATATAGATAACTCGTCTTCAAATTTCTGATCTGACAGAGTTCCTCGGTGGAAAATTTATTGCTTTTTATCACCATCTCCTGATATTTCTTGCTGTTCATCGATCATCATTTCTTGCCCCTTTACCAACCTAAGTTGGTCTGGGCTTGAATTTGATGATCCTGTAACATCTACTTGCCCTTTACCAAGCTAAGTTGGTCTGGGCTTGCATTTGATGATCCTGTAACATCCACAGGTTGATCAGCGAGCAACTTTTACTCCTCGGGGGTATCAGGATAGGTGAACTCTGCTATAAATTCTGCTACAACTTGCCCTTTTAGCGATGATCTGGGTTCATAGACTATATCATATTCACCGAGTTCTATTGCCCAGCACATCAATCTTCCTGACTTTTCTGGTTTATGAAGGGCTTGCCTCAATGGCATATCAGTATATACTACTATGGTATGAGCCTGAAAGTATGACTTCATTCTTCTACTTGCCTCGATCAATGATAGTGCTAATTTTTCCAACCTTGGATATCTGATCTCTGCTCCTCAAAAGGCCTTACTTATGTAGTAGATTAGTTTTTGTACTCCATTCTCCACTCTCATCAATGCCGAACTGACTGCATTCTCGGACACTAACAGATACAAGTATAATTTTTCTCCCATCGCTGTCCTGGATAACAGTGGAGGTGTTCCCAAATATTTCTTCAAGTCTTGGAAGGACTTTTCACATTCATCATTCCACTCAAAAGTTTTTCGAAGCGTCTTGAAGAATGGGAGGCATCGGTCAGTTGCTCGCGATACAAATCTGTTGAGTGATGCCACTCGTCCTGTAAGACTTTGTACTTCTTTCTTCATCGTTGGGGACCGCAGCCCTAACAGAGCTTTGATCTTTTCAGGGTTAGCTTTAATGCCTCGCTGATTGACAATGTACCCGAGAAACATGCATTCTCGCACTCCAAATATGCACTTCGTCGGGTTCAACTTCATTTGATATTTATCTAGTTGATCAAAGGTCTGGCTTAAGTCAACTAGATGATTATCATCTTTCTTGCTCTTCGTCAGCATATCGTCAACATAGACTTCCATATTGCAACTGATTTGTTCTGCAAACACTTTGTTCATCAGCCGCTGATATGTTGCACCTGCATTTTTCAAACCAAAAGGCATAACATTATAATAATAAGTTCCCCTAGGGGTAATGAAAGAAGTACTCTCCCTGTCGTCAGGTTTCATTTTAATCTGATTGTAACCAGAATAAGCATCCATGAAGCTCAACAACTCGTGTCCCAAGGTAGCATCCACTAGTTGATCAATTCGGGGCAGCGAAAAATGATCCTTTGGGCATGCTTTGTTGAGGTCAGTGAAGTCGACACACATCTTCCATTTATTGTTCTTCTTCTTCTTCTTCTTCTTCTTCACCATTACCACATTTGCTAACCAGTTTGGATATTTAACATCTTCAATAAAGCAAGCTTTCTGGAGCTTCTAGACTTCCTCCTGTATAGCTTGATTCTTCTCGGGACTGAATACTCTTCTTCTCTACTTCACAGGCTTGATCTCCTTATTCATATTGAGTTCGTGACATAAGAAATTTGGGTCTATCCCAGGTATATTCTCATGACTCCACGCAAAAGTTTGCTTTCTGCTTCTTAGGAAAGTTATCAATTCCTGTTTTAGTGAGGCTTCCAATGACGAACCTACTTGAGTAGTTCGTTGAGGGCGCTCATCGTCCAGGATGATGTTTTCAGTAGCTTCCACCACTTGACCCTTCACGAGTTGCGACTCATCGCTAGGATCCAATGTTTCAATTTCTGCACCTTCATCCACTTGATAGGTGATGGTCTTTTTCCTTGATTCCTCCATTTCCTCTTGCTCGGCGGATGAATAATAGCATTCCCGATCTACTTTCTGATCACCTTTCACAACTCCTACTCCAAAATTTGTTGGAAATTTTAGGCATTGATGTACCGTAGATGGTACATCCTCGAACTTCTTCAATCCTACTCTTCCCATGATGATATTGTATGATGATTGAACATTCTTATCCATCACGAAGAAGCGTATTCTTTCTGTTCGACAAGCAGGCCACGTACCAATGAATATGTCCAGTTTGATTGTCCCAAGTGGAAATACTTTCTCGCCAGCGAAACCGAGGAAGGGTTTATGATAAGGCTCCAGTTGAGATAACTTTAGATTTAAACTGCCAAAGCACGAGTAGAACATGATGTCTGCCGAGCTACCATTGTCTACCAGTACTCTTGAAATCATTACCTCCTTCATCCTCATTTTGATCACCAATGGGTCATCATGAGGATATAGAACACCTGCGAGGTCATTCTTTGAGAAACCAATGACCAATTTCTCTTTGTTCACTTTTCTTGGGCGATCCTCCTCTGCTAGATTTATTCGTTGAATGTATGAGCAAGCTTGAGCCTCACAGAGGTAATCTTTTCTCTCGGTAGTAAGGTCTCATCCTCTTGCATCTCCACCTGTAATAACATTACAGTCAAATGACCCAAAACGTATTGAAAATACCTCACGTTCTGACTGCCTTGGTCTCTTTGGAAGATCGGGGTCGTCTTCTGGATCAACTTCATGGTCTCTCTTCTTATTCTCCTCTGCTCGACGAGGAGATCTAGACCTCTCTCTTGCTGGGTCTTTGTTTCTTCTATCATTCCTCCGATCAACATACTTTTCCAGTTTTCCTCGTCTGATGAGTGTTTTGATCTCATTCTGAAGAGCTATGCAATTTTTAGTCATATGGCCATGATCTTGGTGAAACTCGCAATATTTTGCCTTATTTCTCCTTTCGGGGTCTGCCTTTATTTTCTCTGGCCAATTTAATTCCTCGTTGTTCTTGATTTCTTCCAGAACATGGTTGATGTCTTTCTTCAAAGGAGTATAATTATCAAATTTCCTCAATACTTCCCAAGACGACCTTGTTTTTGAGTGTTTGTCATTACCATTGATCTTATGCTCCTTCTTCTTAGCTTTATCACCTTCCACCTTGGTTTCTTTGGCATCCATATTCTTTTTCGCAGCCATAGCCTCCTCGGCATTCATAATCTTGGTTGCCTTTCCCATAAGATCTGACATGGTTCTAGGCGGATCTTTAGCCAAAGTGTAGTACAACTTGTTAGGCAGTAATCCACTCATCAAGGCGGTAATCACTGTCTTTTCCTCATATTCAATGACTTCGAGATTCTCGTTATTAAAATGAGTTATATAATCTATGGTACTTTCACCAGTTTTTTGTCTAACACTTAACAAATGGGCTACTCGTTTAACAGGCTTTCCCCCAAAATAGAAATTCCCAATGAATAACTCGGCCAGTTAAAAGAAAGTTGAGATCTTACCCCGAGGAAGATTATTATACCACATTTGAGCAGATTCAGTAAGAGTTACCGAGAATGCTCTGCATCTCATCTCATCTGGAATATCATAGATGTCGGCTGCAGCTTGGTATTATTCTATATGAAGGACAGGGTCGGTCTTTCCATCATATTTGGGGGTCACAACAGGTTCTTTAAACTTTGATGGTGTTGTAAAATCTACAATGGCCTGGACAAAAAGTGTTCCTCGAACAAAAGTTCATTGTAGAGGGTTCTTAGCTTTAGCCATTTCCCCTAATCTATCCTCCAGCCTCTGAATAGAGCCTTTCCATTCGTCATTTCCTTCCTCGGGCCTGTTGGTTCGAGCAACTGATCGAGTTGATGTGGCTTACGGGGATCTATCTTGATGAGCAGCTGGTCGCGACTGGGCAGATCCTTCCCTTAAATCTGATGGTCGTCGAAAACTCCTCGATGTGACTTTAGGAGGACTTCTACTCCTTCTAGGTCCTAATCGATCAAAAGATGATACCCTGCTTAACCTCTCTAGTGCACTAGTCCTTTCTCGAGAGAGAGTGATACGTTGTTCAGTATCTGTGGCCCGCACTGACGAAGTTCGTCCAGGTTGATAAGAAAAATCTTCAGATTCCTCAGTACGATATGAATCAGTACACCTAGTACGTGAAGAAGGTAAACGGGTATTTCTTTGAATACTTCGCAGTCCTGAATGGGTTGGTGCACCGCCATGGAGGGTTTGTAGGAATTGTCGCATCATTTCTTGCATGACTGTCTGGCCCTGGGCCAGATTTGTCATTATTCCAGCCAGATCTAGAATATTAGGCGGAGCAGATGGATGTGGAGGGCTTCCAGCGTTTCGATGGCTGGGTTCTGGAATATCAGCCATTTGTGATGAGTTTTTTTTGATGAAAAACGATATTACCAGCCGTTTCCCACAGACGGCGCCAATCTGTTAATGTAAAAAATTATATTATATCTAATTATTTAATCACAGATAAATAAAATGAGACAAAGAACTTTTAAAGTGGTTCAGCCTTATAAGAATGGCCTACGTCCACTATTTCTGTTATTGCTGACTGTTTGGGAATTCTCGATTACAAGTTTTCTCAAGAAATTCTGGTCCCCTTACAATGAGAGTAATACAATGTATTTATAGCCCTAAGGCTGTAATGTGAAAGGGTAATATATTAAATGCCCCTTAAGCGTATACATCTGTATGATATTAAGCATTTAATGCGTAGTCAAACTGTTGGGTTATCCTACTATTAATGCTTTGTTCGAGATGCAGCTCGGACTGCCTGAGCTGTTCGGACCGCCTAAGTTCCTCGAAGAATTCTTGTAGGTCGGAGTGTCTGAGTTGATCGGGGAAGCAGAGCTCCTCGTTGCAGGTTGGTTCCTCGGAGTCGAGGTGTTGTTCATAAGTGTTTATTGTTGCCATGTAGATTGCCACGTGTCTTCACCCAATTGAGCCATCTCAGCAGACTAAATTTGGTATCAACAATTATTTTGAAATATTATTCCCAAAATTTAGCCATGGTGTGACACACATAATTTCCTTCAAATCCTAATTAATTTTCTCTCCTAATTAATTTGATTGTACCTCCATGTCTATTTCTCATTTCATAAGGTATAGGAAAAGATTTAAATTTAATTTCCTTTATATATACAAACTGGCGAAACTGCCAGAAATTTTCGACCTTCGATCGATCGATCCCCAACCCTCAATCGATCGATCAATCGAACAGGTCATCGTCTTCTCCGAGTTGTTTGTTTCATCCATGGATGCAAATCTAAAAACCGTAACTTCTTCTACTAGCAAACCCAAGTCACCTCATAAATAAAATACATCAAAAACCTCCTGAGAGACCCCCATAAAGTCCTCAAACATCATTTAATTTCCATCCTCTACTGTTTTCATAAATTGGGGAAAAATTCGATTTAACCTTTAACCCCTTTAAACATCAAATCCTTACCTCAAATTCGTTTCTAGTTCATCCAGATTACATCCTACTAGATATATATATGTATATACTACTCTCATATTACACTTGAATTTCTTACACAATTTAGAAATCAGAATATTGGTTTACAAAAAAACCCATGTTTAGACCCTTTAAATTGCAAAACGAATATGAATTATTCACATCACATAAATATGAATCGAAAAGAAAATTAAATGCTACAGCAAGTTAACCACTTGCCTTATGATTCGTAGGGTCTGATTTGCGGTTGTGAATTCCCAAGGTTGAAGACGAATTCCTTTCTTTTTGGCTCTTTCCTTTGTCCCTCAAATTTGCCTGTAACTGCCTCTTAGGATTTCCTCTCCCGCTAAGTATTTTCTAAACTCTAATCAACCGTTGTCTTTTTCCTTATAATTGTTTAATTAGGCTAATTCCCGTTTTTTGCCTAATGGGCCTAGCCCAAGTGACCCAAATGCCCCCGTGTAGGCCCAGCTATGCCTAAAAACGTCCCGTGACTCGTTTACTACCCCCGTGTACACTTTTCTGACTATCTCGGCCCATCCGGACTCAATCATGCACTCAAAATTGGCATCCTCATTAATTTATAAAAATTCTTATCTCACACCCAAATTAGTCTATACCGACTCCTGACTGAGATAATAAATACATACCTCGTCATTAATACCCGAAATGACGTAAATAAATTATTACTATTCACTTAGTAAATAAGTTTGCCTCGATATTAACCATTCACTGCCCGATTAATATTTAAATATATTTTTACATACTTAATTCGATTAAAATTATGACACACAAGTAATTTTAAATTCCTGAATTAATTAAATATTAAATACACAAAAATACGGCGTGTTACATACTCCCCCCCTTACAAAGGAATTTCTTCCTCGAAATTAGGTCGTACCTGTGGTGAAAAGCTCTGAATATTGTTCCCAGATATCCTCCTCCCGCTCCCAGGTAGACTCATCAACGTTGTGATGACCCCACTGTACTCTTACTAGTGGAACAACCTTGGATCGTAACTTTCACTCACTACGGTCCAGAATAGCCACCGGTCTCTCCTCATACGCGATGTCCAGCTGTAAATCAATTTCCTCGAGTGGAATGTGCCAGAAGGCGCTCTCACTCCTTTGATATTTCTTCAACGATGCCACATGGAACACGCCGTGTATTCGCGGAAGATGCTCCGGCAATCCCTGTCGATATGCTATCGGTCCCACCCTCTCAATAATAGGGAAAGGTCTTACATACCTCGGTGCTAACTTACCCTTCTTTTTGAACCTCATCACCCCTTTCATAGGGGACACCCGGACCAATACCTGATCCCCAACTTCTAATTCCATATGTCTCTGTGAAGCATCCGCATAACTCTTGTGTCTATCCTGAGCTATCCGAATCCGCCCTCGAATCAACTCTATCTTGGCATACGTCTCCTGGACAATCTACGGCCCCAATATCTTGTTGTCCCCCACCTCTAATCAACAAGCCGGTGAACGACAAGGTCTACCGTACAGTACCTCTAACGGTGTCATGCCAATCTTGAATTGATAAGAGTTGTTATACGCGAACTCTACCAAAGGAAGGTATTTCTCCCAACTTCCCCTAAAGTCTAAAATACACATTCTGAGCACGTCTTCCAGCATCTGATTGACTCTCTCAGTCTGCCCGTCGGTCTATGGGTGATAGGCTGTACTCAAACGTAACTCCATGCCTATGGCCTCCTGAAAGCTCTGCCAAAAGTGGGCCACACAAATTTTCTCTCTGTTAGACACAATATTTATCAGCACCCCATGCAGCTTAACAATCTCCGCTATGAATAGCTGTGCATAATGCATTATCTCAAAGTTCGTGTGGACCAACATGAAGTGGGCCACCTTGGTCAATCGATCCAAATGACCCATATGGAATCATGACCCCTCTGTGATGCAGGTAACCCTGTAATGAAGTCCATTGAGATGGTCTCCCACTTCCATACGGGAATCTCTAGTGGCTGTAGCATCCCTGATGGTCTCTGATGGTCAACTTTCACAAGCAGACACATGGCATATTTCAAAATAAACTCTGCTACGTCCCGTTTCATTCCTGCCCACCAATACTACCTCCTCATATCTTCGTACATTTTATCCCCATCGAGATGTACCGCAAATCTCGAACCATGGGACTCTGTCATAACAGCGTGCCTCAACTCCTCATCCTCTGGCATAATTAACCTCCCATTAAGGTATAGGCCTCCTTCCGAGCTGATCGAGGAATCCTCTGCCCCCTCAGCTAACAACTGGCTCACTCTATCTCGGAAAATCTGATCCTCTGCCTGAACCCTCACCACCTGCATAATGATCTCAGGTGTGATGGATAATGCTGACATGCAGGCCCTGTCTACATCATCCTCATATCGAAGCTCTCTCCACTTCGATTTCTAAACTTCTGATATTTCCCTAGTCGGTCTCTGGCTCAATGCGTCTACTACCACATTAGCCTTACCAGGATGATACTGAATATCAAACTGGTAGTTTTTCAAGAATTCTAGACACCGCCTCTGCCTTATATTCAGATCCTTCTATGTGAAGAGATACTAGAGTGACTTGTGATCCGTGAATAAAGTGAACTGCTCTCCTAGAAGATAATGTCTCCATATCCTCAAAGCAAAAATAACCGCTGCTAGCTCCAAGTCGTGAGTGGGGTAATTCTTCTCGTGGGGCTTTAGCTTTCTGGACGCATAAGCTATAGCCCTTTCCTCCTGCTGAAGCACACCCTCAAGTCCCTGTAGGGATACGTCAATGTAAACTCGATACTCTAGTCCTCCCTTCGGCAAAGGAAGTACAGGTGCAAATGTTAACTGGTCCTTTAGCTCATCGAAAGCTAATTGACAATGATCACTCCAAGTGAAAGGCACACCTTTTCGAGTCAGATTCGTCAAAGGGCCCGTAATCTTTGAGAATCCTTTAATGAACCTCCTATAATACCCAGCCAATCCCAGAAAACTACTCACCTCGGTCGGTGTCGTGGGCTGTCCCCACTCCCTCACCGCTGACACCTTACACGGATCCACTGCAATACCCCGGTCTGACACCATGTGGCCAAGAAACTGTACCTCCCATAGCCAAAATCCATACTTCCCAAATTTGGCATAGAGTTGATGATCCCGTAGTGTCTGTAGAACCATACGCAGATGCTCTTTATGCTCCTCCTCAGTGCACGAGTAGATCAGGATGACATTAATGAACACGATGATAAATTGATCGAGATACTACCTAAAAACCATGTTCATGAGGTTCATGAACACTGCTGGTGCATTGGTGAGCCCGAATGGCATCACCCTGAACTCGTAAGATCCATACCGCGATAGGAAAGTAGTCTAAGAAACATCCTCCTCTTGGATGCGTAGCTGATGATACCCTGACATCAAATCGATCTTGGAGAAGTAAGATGCCCCTCTCAATTGGTCAAAAAGATCATCGATCCTAGGTAACGGATATTTATTCCATATCATCACCTTATTTAACTGCCTATAGTCCATGCACAACCGAAGTGAACCATCCCGCTTCTTTACAAATAACACTGGTGCGCCCCATGGCAATGTACTCCGCCGAATGAAACCCTGACCCAGGAGCTACTGAATCTGCTCTCTCAACTCACGCATCTCCGAAGGGGAAATATGGTAAGGTTCTCTAGCAATCGGCCTCATCCCCGGTGCTAAATCGATTACAAATTCGATTTCCCTGCTGGGTGGCAACTCTGGTATTTCCTGGAACACATCCTCAAAGTCCCTCACTATTACGATTGAGTCCAACGGAACCACCACCTCCTGTGAGGTTTCCTCCTCATTGTAATACAAGTGGGTGCGCGACCCTCCCTCCGATAGCGGCATCTCTATTAGGAACATCTCCTGTTCCAAAATGGAGAACACGATTGTCCTCTCGTAACAATCCACAGTTGCCCGATAACCTGCCAACCAATCCACACCCAGGATGACATCGTACCCCTCCATATCTAACACTAAGAGGTCTGCTGCTAAAGTAAGCCTCCCAATTAAAATGTCCACCCCTCGACAAATCGAGTGAATCAAAGCCCCGCTGCCCACTAGTGACTCTACACATATACGAAGACTATCCGCGATCTCTAGTAATCCGTCCCGTTTAGCAAAATTAAATTTAATGAATGAATGTGATGATCCCGTGTCAAAAAGTATATTACCCTCATGACCATGAATGAGAAACATACCCTCAACTGCTGGCGGCACCTGCTGTGCTTGAGGATTGGGAACATCCCGGATGTTATACACACGCCCGTAGTGCATTTGCCCCTGCT
Source organism: Sambucus nigra (assembly GCA_949130495.1). NCBI lineage: Eukaryota > Viridiplantae > Streptophyta > Magnoliopsida > Dipsacales > Adoxaceae > Sambucus > Sambucus nigra. The sequence continues at coordinate 203,321,132 of OX422218.1, forward strand.
GCTGTTGGTCGGGTGGAGCTGGTGTTGTTGGCGGCATCTGCCCCTGTTTCCCCTGTTGGGCACCCTGCTGATGACCTCTGCCCCTCTTTGAGCACTCCCTCTTGAAGTGTCCTAGATAGCCATAAACAAAATAATGTTTCTGACCATCCCCCTGGCGTTGGACCTGTTGGCCCTGACGTGGCTGGCCCTGTTGGCCTCCCCCATTATTCCCTTGGCCCTGACAGCCCTAAGGAACCTGCTGCTGCTGATTTGGGCCTAGCTGCCCTTCCTGAACCCCTATGCTCCCGGTCAGAACCCACCAGACCTAAATTTCTTAGCCTGATTCCCCTGTTGACTACTAGTCTGCTGTTTAGTACCACTCGTGTCACCACCAGTAACTGCCTTGCCCTGCTGGCTCGGCTCCCCTACTCTCTTACTCCCCTTCGCATGGAAGCGATGATCCTGGCAATGTACGAGGGAGGCATTAATGACATTTGTATAAGTCACTAATGTCGGATTCCCAATCAAATGTTGCCTGATCCTCCAGGCTAATCCATCCATGAACGTCGACTTCTTTCGCTCCTCATCGCTCACCTCATTTGGCACAAAGTTTACCAAACGGGTGAACTCCTCCTCATAATATGCAACTGACCGGTCACCCTACACTAACTCACTAAACTTCTTCCTCATCTCAGCCTCTACTGCTAGTGGGAAGTATTTTCGGTCAAATCACACCCAGAACTCGGATATCGTCATTAAATCCCTCTCCTCAGCGGTGGTAACTGAATCCCACCACTGTAAGGTTGCCCCCGATAGACGAAAGGTAGCAAGCATCTGTTTCTGCACATCAGTACACTCCAGCATGCGTAGATGGCGCTGAATATTCTTCTTCCAGTCACAAGCCTCTACCACATCGGTGCTACCTCGAAACTGGGGTGGGCGACCCTTTTGAAAGGTCTCCCTAACTCGCTGCCAAGACGATGGCCCCACTGGAGCCTAAACTGCTGGTGCCATGGGAGGTGGTGCTTGGGGCTGAGGAAAATGGGTTTCCATAGCCCTCATTGCTGTCTCAACTGCCTGTGCGACTATCACGGCCACCTAAGTAGTGGAGATCAACTTGGGTGGGGGTTGCGGTACCTGTGGCTCCTGATGAGCCTCCCTTAACTCATCCTTAGCCTCATCCCTCTCCGCTCTATGCCTCTTCGGTGGCATCTGAAAATAGACTGAATCGTATAAGTACACAGTTTATACAAAAATATCTAATAGCAGAAATACGATAACTCAAAAGCGAAAAATGAATCAACAGTCCTAATAATAGGGCTCTACATCAATCGAACGCTACGCTGAAACGTAGTAAGCCGCACAGATGCTAAGGACACTAGAACCTAATGCTCTGATACCATCTGTGACACCCCTCCTAATTAACCCCGACTGATCAGTCCAAAATTAAATTAGAACAGGTTTCTCATTTGGTTCATTCTTAGCATCACTATCGCCTTTATAATTACTAACCACCTAAGTGAGAAAATTAGACTCGTGCCAATTTTATCTTTCATTAACTTAAATGAAATACTCATGCGGAAACAAAATAATATGAAAATCATAATTAACTGAATTCAACCATTCACAGTTAAATAACTGACCGAATAAACCATCGGTTCAAAATCGAACAGAAGTAAAGACGAGCAATTAAATCTCAACAAGTCTGACATAAGTACTGAATAAAAAGTGAGTAACATGCTCGAATAACTGATAGGAAGTCTCTACACTAAGAATGAAAAGAACGAGGTGCCTATCAAACTCCCGCAACATCCATACATGCTGCAGCAACGGATCCCTGGAATGAGTCAAGCCTGGCGTCCCTGTGGTTGGACACCTAAAAAGTTTTTAAAAGTTTTTATAGCAAGGGTTAGTACCCAAAATAATTGAAAAATATTTAGTAAATGATTAACTTGCAGTAATAAATATATATGCATGCTCTTCATATTTTAGTTAGTGCCGCACTCTCTTGAGAACATCCTCACCCCATCTCTAATGTGCACTACTAACACCGTAATTAATTTACCTAGTTATTTATCCCATGACTAGATAACTAATATAACCCCTTTGCAACCACCCCACTCTAACCGAGTGTGTCATAATTATGATTTCTAAGTTATTATTAACATTAACTTAATTAATCATTTCCCTTTTTAAAATTATATAACTTTCACACCCATTATATGTATAATACAATTCACGGCCTGTATCAATTTACCCGTATATAATTATTTACCTCATTATATACGTATAGTTATATTACAACATTCACAAACATGCTGGAATAATAATTAATATTGAACATCCTCCCGAGTAATAACTCACTGGATGTAAATTCTCTAAAGTGCTATCCCACTAGGCATATTCACATAACATAGTTACCCCAAGTCAGAATTGCTCACTAACTTGGATAATACGTAAAAATTGGAGGCCGTCATATTCCTTCCCTGAAAGTGAGATGCCCCTCACCCATATAACGGACTCTATGACCTGGGAATATATCGCCCTACTCCTCAAGCTAGGGAATTCACCCACTATGCGCAACCTCCCCCTATAGCACTAGAGTATATGTAATAATAATATCTAGCCACTGATATTAATGCACACACCATATATATATATATATATATATATAATTAAAATAAACTATCCCGGCTATCTCGTGTACTAAGTCCATAACACAAGCCTATTCAAATTATTAAGAGTTTATGGTCCAACTTTAATTATTAATTAATTAACACATGAATTAATTAAATTACTTTTGGTGTCGCCCTCAACCAATAAATTCGGACTTACACTCGTGGCCCAAAATAAACAATATCCGAGTTTAAATTCCCGACTCCAAATTATTTAGCCTTCATTCTAAATAAATTTAACGTCTTGGTATCGCTCAACCAATAACCCCGAACTTTCCCACTCAATCCGTATTTAATTATTTTGAAATATTATTCCCAAAATTTAACCATGGTGTGACACACATAATTTCCTTAAAATCCTAATTAATTTTCTCTCCCAATTAATTTGATTGTACCCCCACGTTTATTTCTCATTTCATAAGGTATAGGAAAAGATTTAAATTTAATTTCCCTTATATATACAAACTGGCGGAACTGCCAGAAATTTTTGACCTTCGATCGATCGATCCCCAACCCTCGATCGATCGATCGAACAAGTCATCGTCTTCTCCGAGTTGTATGTTTCAGCCATGGACGCAAATCTACAAACCCTAACTTCTTCTACCAGTAAACCCAAGTCTTATCATTAATAAAATACACCAAAACCCTCCTGAGAGAGCCCCATGAAGTCCTCAAACATCATTTAATTTCCATCCTCTACTATTTTCATAAATTGGGGAAAAATTTGATTTAACCTTTAACCCCTTTAAACATCAAATCCTTACCTCAAATTCGTTTTTATTTCATCTGGATTACATCCTACCATATATATATATATATATATATATATATATATATATATATATATATATATATATATATATATATATATATATATATATATATATATATATACTACTCTCAGATTACACATGAACTTTTTCCATAATTTAGAAATCAGAATATTGGTTTACAAAAAAACCCATGTATATACCCTTTAAATCCCAAAACGAATTTGAATTATTCACATCACATAAATATGAATCGAAAAGAAAATTAAATGCTACAGCAAGTTAACCACTTGCCTTATGATTCGTAGGGTCTGATTTGCGGTTGTGAATTCCCAAGGTTGAAGACGAATTCCTTTATTTTTAGCTCTTTCCTTTGTCCCCCAAATCTGCCTGCAACTGCCTCTTAGGTTTTCCTCTCCCACTAAGTATTTTCTAAACTCTAATCAGCTGTTCTCTTTTTCCTTATAATTTTTTAATTAGGCTAATTTCCGTTTTTTGCCTAATGGGGCTAGCCCAAGTACCCAAAGGCCCTCGTGTGGGCCCAACTATGCCTAAAAATGTCTTGTAACCCATTTACTACCCTCGGATACACTTTTCCGACTATCTCGGCCCATTCAGACTCAACCATACACTCAGCATCCAAATTAATTTATAAAAATCCTTATCTCACACCCAAATTAATCTATACCGACTCCCGCCCGAGATAAGTACATACCCCCTCATTAATACCTGAAATGACATAAATAAATTATTACTATTCACTTAGTAAATAAGCTTCCCTAGATATTAACCATTCACTCCCCGATTAATATTTAAATATATTTTTCCATACTTAATTCGATTAAAATTATGACACACAAGTAATTTAAAATTTTTGAATTAATTAAATATTAAATACACAAAATATGGGGTGTTACAATTACCCCATAGATCCATGTGCCATGATATAAAATTAGAAGGCTCAATTGAAGAGGAATCGAGAAGCTAGAAACTTAGTGACTACAAGACTTAGAGAGAGTTTAGAATAGGAAGAGAATTTTTATTTTAGATTTTTTTTAAGCGAGTGATTGTCATTCAAAATTGAGAGGATTGTGGATATAATTGAAGAAAGTCATTTAAATCCAAGGCAAATTTGGGTTTGATCAATTCTTCTCTAATTACTCATTACATGCTTTTAGTTGTTTACATTATTTCATGGGTGATGATTATGGAGGGATAATCTCCCATTCAAGGGATGAATTAAAGCCCCTATGAATTCAATTGATTTAGTTTTCTAATTTTAATTTTGTTTATTTCCTTTGATTAGTAACTTTAATTCGTACTCTTATTTTACATTGAGAAATAAAAATCATCCTTGAGAAAGGATTTAAAATTGTGTCATAATTTTATCATTTGATTCAAACTAGAGACAAGCTTATCAAATTGGTTAAAATTATAATACCATTTTCTTTTACTCTTGTTTTATTTTGTTTAATTAAAATTAGTTAAGGGAATTTTCCCTAGCGAGTGATTCATTTGATTAATTTTAATTCATTTAGAGCAGAGTTGTAGGAATTAAAATTATTTTCCTAAAAGAATATTTAATTAATTCATTAGTGTAATGAGAGTTAACTTTTGAATTAAATGAATATTTTGGAAATCAACCAAATTAAAACAGTACAAATTAGATTTAATTGTGTGAAGTTGGGTGAATTTCATTCCTTGTTTCATTCTCATATTAATTATATCACTTGTGTTATTTCTCATGTTCTTACTACTTAGATTTCTTTTGATTTTTAGTCACATAGTTACTTCATCTCATTCACCCTTGAAAATTGTTTGAAAAGAAAATTAAAAAAATATGTAAATAAAAATATTTGAAAGAAAGTTGCATTTATTTTTTCATTTTAGCATCTTTCTTGAACGTTGGTTTGACATCCTTACTTACCATTATACATGTTCATATTATGTTTGTAAGTTGAAGGATTTTGCGACTTAACTTTTGAAGACAATGACAAATCACACACAAAAAATCAAGTTATCAAATAACGTCGTTACCGCTTTTTGGAGATTGACGCACTCAAGAAGATTTTTGGATTGTAATTCATTAGTAATTTATTTTTCGTTTTTAGTACCATTTTTCCTTTTATTAGAGGTGTTGTATTAGGATATCATCATTTGGCTTCTATTGCGGTGCTTAGTGACATCATTTACTTTTTCATTTATATTTGTAATAATTCATAAAAATGAAAAGTGTGATAGGGAAATCCGACACGGTAGAGAGAGGGCATCCAAAGGAAAGAAAAAGAATCCTTTATACTTTAGGTCAATAGGACTCCCAGGGACGACAGAGATAGACGATCTACCCCCGATTGACTCAAATCGATCTTCACCCACGCGTGTCAAAATCGTGGGAGGTACATTTTTAAACACTCGCGAATCTCCCGCAAGCGAGTCAATATTGTGTGTGCCTACGTGCTCTTATGTGATTTTTATTCTTACATTTATTTTTGAATGATGTGATGAATAAATCAATTAATACCTACACCCGGTAATTCACGAGAAGGAATTTCATCACCCGACTCATTCACCTATTCATTGTGTGCTACCCTAACTACCATTAAATTTAAAATCAATCAACTAGATATCCCCATAGGATACAGTATTTATGGGCTCCCTTTTGATCAATTTGACTTATAGGAAAACCTGTAGAGTCCTCTCCACCTGGAAAATTCTCAAACGGTTCGCTTTGAGGCACGTAAGTGTTCACGAAAACTAGGTTTTAAGTTCAACCGCCAAGTAAAATGGGTTTTTGCTGGCCCCAACGTTGTACCGGTTCTTTCGTCGTAGTAGCTTTGTGGAGAATCTCTGTGGCAAGCCTCTAGTTATTTTGTGATTAAAGTAGGAATACAATTTTTGCAAATGCGATCACAAAGATAAATTTCGTGATTTTTGTCACCCACGAATTTAATTAAAATTTGGCTATCCTTTCACTAATTTTGAAGATATAAATTGGCTACGTGCTCGTTAGTCTTTATCCTTGACTTTAATTCAATACTTAGGTAGTCGATTTTAGTGAGTTCGTCCAATTCAAGAGTCCAAATATGTTTCTCTCATATTTTCTTCCAAAAAATCAAAAAACATTTTCTTCCTTTATTTTTCTAAAAATCCAAAATTTCATAAAAAATATTTTCTTTTTAGTATCTCCATAAAAATCCAAAAATATTTTCTTTTCCACATTTTCAAAAAACTCCAAAAATATTTTCTTTTCCTTCTCAAAAATAAAAATTCTGCTCTCATCATGGCCGACAAATGTCCTTTAAGGGACTACTTGGGTCATTTTCCATTATCTTGACGCATGTTTGAAGTTGAGTCTGAGTCCAACATCCATACTTTAAGTCATCCATTAACACATCTCATATTCCATTGCCTCCAATGATGAGTGTCAATGCGTCCAATACTTTTTCGTGCGCCTATTTCTTTCAAGACGATAACTTGCCCCATGACTACCCATGCCTTTCATCTCCATCCTAACCAACCATGGCCCAAGTGTATCCATATGACACTATTTGAAACCAACCTCAGCCTATTATCATGGCATATCTAATACCAAGTAATGTGGGTACCCAAACTATTCGTGGAGGCTTGATAACCCTCCTACGAAATATGAATCCCAACCCCATGTTTTGGATCCTCATGGTTTTCGACAGTCATCATGTCAACCTAGTGCACTCCATATCGATCGGTACCCTCACTACGCTCCCCATGATTATCAACCTTTTGTCTATCATAAAGAAGCTTCTCGCTTGTATGACACACTTGACCCTGTTCCCTACACTTCATGTGAGTATTCTCCATTTTCTAGTCTAAATAGTGAGTTGTGTCCACCTCAACCATATCCACCACCCGCCAACACTTCATCACCACCATCCATATCCGCTCTCGAAAGTCTCTTAAAAAGTTCATCCTAGAACAAGAGCATGCTACTCAATATCAAAATCAAGACCTTCAATGACTTGAATAAGGATGAAATGAATTTGAGTGTGTGAACGAGTTGGATTCCACCCCAAGTCTACCCATTGGTGCAACCATGTGGAGTAATGATGAGTGATTATGACATGAATTTGGAGTGTGACCAATCCCATCACCCCAAGAATCTCAATGTTAAGACCACCCCGTGGTCCAGGCCCCAAGTTGACAATTGTGTTGACTTATCTAAAGATTGTGAGATTAATCAAACCTCTCCTTGTCCTAAAGAACCCATCATTGAGGTTTACATTACCCTTCCTAAATAATCCAAAAATATGATCGATTATACATCTATCGATCCCGCCGTGTGTGTTCCCAAGGAGCCAGTTTATTATTGGTTAGCTCTAGCTGCGAGTGCTTACCAAAGCCTCGAGATTACATCCGAGATGGTTCCTACCTCTCCGGATATGGATCCCATACAAACATATTTGACTCACTTTAAGTCTAATTTTGAGGTTGATTCTTATATGTTGTATTTGAATGCCTCATTCGATTTTCCCACCAACTCTGATGGTGACTTACAGGTGGAAAAATTGATCAATCAATCATTTACTTCCACACTTCCTCTTGAAGGTTCCCTTGAAGATCACTTCGAGCTTCCTGAGGAGTGTGTGTCCCCTACTCTCGAGTTGGATCATCTTCCCTTACCCATTATCCCACCAGCCCACCTATTATACCTTCCACCCCACCACCTGACATGGGGCTTGATATTATACCGCACATGTTCCCATCCATGTATTTATGTCCCCACTCGAATCCACTCCACAATCCAATTCGTGATTTTTTCATCAATCCCACCATCCATGTGACTATTGGTAGTGTTACTCTCCACTTAGGTGACACAGATCTTGTTCCTCCATGACCGTCACTCTCCTTTCACGGTTATTTTTATTCCCGTCAGCTCATTAATGTGTCACGGCGTGACCATTATCATCGTCAATTTATATAACAGTCGTGCAATTTCTATAAGCCCCACCACATATTAATTTTCAAACCATATTTCCTTCCAATTCAATTAGAGAACTAAGCTTTAGGGACCTTGTTTCACTCACGTTTACGCTCGATGAGGCCCATGATCGGTGTCTCTTTATACTCACCCATGCCTTTCTTCCCTATACCCTTATCCCCACTCGCCCTTGGTCCACCGATGCTTTGCATCGGGTGAAGCACTTTTCCATACAGGTTCATTGACCTTATAGCCTTTATCCAGTAAGACTGATGTTTCGGTCTTGTTTGGAGGTGATTATCATCACCCAATTCTTCTACCACCCCGTACTTTCATAGCTCTTATCTTTAGGGTGAGAATGGTTCTATCTGGATGAAGATGTTAAACTTAGCGCTACCGGGAGGCAACCCACTGTTTCTAAGTATGCGTATTATCCTGTTTGGGGGTTGTGTTTCACACCACCTAATGCTTTACCATGTTTATAGACTTGTACACATTTTTACCTCATCACTTATTCAGGTTTCATCTTGGATACGTATGGTACTCATCATTAGAGGTTGATCATGGTAATAACTTTCCTACCTTATGCTCACAATTATAGAAATAATTTTATTTAACATCGAGGACGATGTTCCATTTTTTTGGGGGTGGGGAATTTTATCAAAATCATACCTCTTTTGAAAATAATTTCATAAATAAGAATTTATTTTTAGAATTTTCATGCAGTTTCTTTCATCTCACTCATTGACGTGAATTTTCAATCATCCATCTTTTGAGTCAAAGAATCAAGCCAGAGGATATTTATTTTCTAAATATCTTATGAAATACATAACATGGCATTTTGCACCATGAATTTCTAGACTCGACAAAATTTGCGCACTTATCACGTCACTATGGTTTAGAGTTGAAAAGTACTATAATTCTTAAACAAACCTTAAGCATCACCAGTGGAGACTTTAGCTTGTGAGATTCGAGCCTTTCAAAATTTAGAGAGTTTTACGTAATCTTCGAGTTACAACTTGATTCAGCTTCCTCTATGCTCGCACTTAATCGTTGTATGATCTCATTATTCTTCACTAAATTCTTTGGCTTGGTCACTAAGATTGACATCACTTTCGAGTTGTAAGAAATATGTGTCTTGAAGTTATCCCGATCACCAAACTTTCACCCATACACAAACCAAATTCCATATTCACACACCTTTCATTTTTCATATCGTCACCATATACCATCCCTATTTTCATACCGCCCATTTTCCACTCACCATTTTGAGAAACGGAAGAGTGTAGAAAGTACAAAAGTGAGAAGTATTCATAGAGAGTAATTGTATTTTTAGCAAATACCTCTCTCAGTGTTCATTTAGATAGAGAAAAACTTAGATACAAATCTATGTTAGGATTATTTGTAATTTTTAGTAGATTTATCTCAGACATTGATGAGTATTAGAAGTTAAAATAGTGTGAAGAACAAAAAAGAAAAAAAAAAGAAAAAAAAAGTAAAAGAAAGAAAATAAAATTTAAAAAGAAAAAGAAAAACAAAAAGAGAAAGTTTTCAACCAAGATCTTGTGAAATAAAGACATTTGTTCCTTAAGTGTAATACACTCTTCTCAAATATCCATCATATCACCATCCTACCTCATTTCATCCCATCTTTCTCATTTCATTTTCCCCTCACCCATAAGCATCCATGTTTCCCCTAGATGTTCAAAGAAATGAAGGTCAACGTGGTGAATAACTCAACATTCTTAATATAGTCATTAACATTCTTTTATGAGATCATTTTTCTTTCTAAAATGTTCATTCTTTCTTAAATGTGTGTGGGACATTTTACCTTACTAACATTTACTCACTATAATGCCCCGACCTGGATTTATGGGTTACTTGTGAGTCAACTCGGTCCCACCCGAGCATTTGGTATGAAGTGCAATGGAACAACCCATATAATGTTTTTAATCCAGTTTTATTTTAATGAACATTTCACTTGTTTAGTATGCGATCCCGATTTTAAAATAAACTATGCGAGGGACCCGTGGGGAGCACCCTGAAGTCCAAGTAAATAGATATACTAACGTAAACATAAATAAAGTATGCTTACCTGTATAACACCCTCAAAATACGATACCTCTCCCAACTTACCACAACAAAGTGGGGATGCAAGCCTCTGCCCAGTGGGATTTACACAAGCAATATAGAAACAAACGGAAGAAAGGAATACTCACATGCTACAACCACATGCATGCAAAAATATGTACATATATACATATGTATACCTTTAGAAAATACATATTCCAATACATTAACCGTTTTATATTCTGAAAACCTTACTTATCCAAATTAATTTACCTTAAACTTATTAAAGGCTTTCTTTATTCATACTTAGCATTCTCACTTTATTTAACACACCCGGTTCAACACTTGAAATCATTACACTTGATTTATCCAAACCAATTCCTTTACCGCAATCTAACCCTTTCGTTCATTTCAACACAATTTAGTATTTTTTATTAAAAATCACCATTTCAACATACGCATTTACCATGTTAGATAATACTTATTTAATCTTTGACAGTCCTTTTATTATGACACATTCATGTGTTAAATATGGGTTTAACCATTTAGGTTTCTTAACCACCCATTTCTTACTTCCTTTATCCCCTTTTCATTCCTTTTTGAACATTAATAGATTTATGCATTCACTTTCACATTTCACCTTTACCGGAACATTTGTTACATTCATTCAAGTTAGGTTGTATTAAAATTTTTTACCATACAACCCGTTTCTTAACATATTCCATATTTCATTTATATTTTCTCGGAATCTTCCTACACTGCATACTTCCACGAGCACCACACCGCCGACTATGTGCACCATATTCTCTGGCCAGTGATTTAGAGATTTTCACCCAAGGGCTCTAAGTCCTTCTTGCTTTATCCCGGTGTCATACGATTTCATTTTAATGTGTTTTAATATTTTATAAATGTCCACATTATTACACTTATCCTTTTTACCTGATTGAAGCCAAAATTCAGGACTTTACCACCCCATTTGTGTCACATTTGAAAATATATCATTTCATATTCTTTACACTTTAACCTTGATTTTTATTCCAAAAATCGTATTCGTTTAGGACTACTTTGTGTAAAACCCTTTCCAACATTTTTATTTCATAAAAATGTTCCACTTTAAGTAAAATTACCATTTTACCTATTTATTTCCAAAATAACCTTTTACTCCCTTTCACAAGTGTTAATTTCACCCCCAAAGACTATTAAGTTAGTCATACCAACTTTTTAAGTGTTTTTAACCCTTTAACATCTTTTTACAGTTGGAGTAATCTTTTACTTGATTGGAAATACTTTTACACCTCTAATTCCTTTTTAATCCCATAAGTGTCAATATTTCATAACATTAGTAAGTTACACTCACTCACCTTTTCATATTTACCCATTAACACTTAATTAATATTTTTTATCAACATTTGCCCAAAACTTCATTCAAGAAATACATTCACCCTTAAGACTACTTTCCAATTATTCTTATTTTATATTTAAACTCAACAAATCCTTCTCTAAACTTGTTTATATATTTAATGTCAAAATACTACAAGTTTATATGCATGAGAAGATGGGTTTTAAATTCCAAAATCCTACTATATAGTTTAAACATATTTGTCTTCACGAAAAATCATTATACTTGAAAGATTACCTTTTTAAGGCACAAAGGAGATTTTTATTTCTTCAATCTCAATAAATGTCAATTTTTTCATAAAATCATCATTTTTTCAAGAAACATTAATTTACCAGTGTTTATCCAATTATGACATTATCTTCAAACATTTTATTTTATAAAATGTTTAACACTAATATTTCTAGAAATTCCCATTTCATAAAAATACCATCTTTAAATATTCCAAACCTTAAAATATTTACTGATTCTTTGATTTCATCAAATATTATTTTCCAACAAAATCACATTATTTGCAAACATTTTATTTCATAAAATATTTTTCATCAAAATTACTAGAAAATATACCATTTTCATAAAACATCAACTTACATTATTTCAAAACCTTGAAATAGTTATCCACTCTTTATTTTTGTCAAAATAACCTTTTTTCTACATTTTTATTCCATAAAAATGTTTATTGTTTTCTACACAACAAATATACTATTACACTAAATACACCCTACTCAAATAGTCTAAATACAAGACTATACATGTAAAAATAAAATTCTTACACTAAGAGTAAGGTTACTCACCTCTAATGGCTCTAATGGTGGTGTTGGTGTAGGAGGAGCAACCTCCACCTTCAAAGGTGGCCTCATGGGGTTACCAAATACATCCTCCAAAGTTCTAAGTTAAGAACCCATTCAACTCCATTAAAACTCACTTAATCTTCTCCAAGAAAAGCTCCATCTTCACATCCAAAAGCCCCCCAACATTACCCCCCAAATTTGTATCTCTTCTATGTCCATGGTGAAAATGGGTGTTTTGGGGTTAAATGCACCATGAAAATGGTGGGAGAATCCTGGTTTGGTCGTGGGTGGATGTAGAAGACCACCCACCTCCCCCTTTCACTCTCTCTCTCTCTCTCTCTCTCTCTCTCTCTCTCTCTCTCTCTCTCTCTCTCTCTCTCTCTCTCTCTTTCAACAACAATAACCCAAATAAACCCAAACAACCCTTAGGACCTAAAATCCCATTTTACCCTTGCTGAACTAATTTGGGCTCGACAACACACCAAATCAATGCTCCAATTTGTGACAGTGCATATGGGAAATTTGATCTAAAAACTCGACCAAGGTTGTTCGAATGACATAACCTAGGTCATTCAAACGACTGAAGCTACGACGTTTGAAATGTGCTTCTATGTGCTTCCAACGATCCTTATAACGACCTGCTACTGTAAACCAGTAGCATGTCGTTAGAAGCCTTGCTTCTAACGACCTGAACACAGTCGTTCGAACGATAGCCCTTGTCATTTGAATGACCCTATTTCTTTTCTTTTCTTTTCATTTTTCTCCAACTTTTCACCCATAATTCCTCCATATTTATAATTAAATCCTCCTTAATTATCATTAATATATAATTCGAATATAATTTAATTAATTTACCGAGATGGGATATTACACTCACATCCTCACACATAAAGGTGATACACTTATCCAAATCTTGTGACTTCGCTTGAGAGATCTATATCTGCGAGATTTTGAAGTTGAAGCATTGATTTTGAAAACTAGGAATTACTCGTGCGATACTTTACCCATTTTGACTGATTCACACCAGAGATGTTGAGTTCTGGGAAGGATGTGCCTTGAGTATTCACTTAGCTAAACTTTTTATACACGTCTAGCTCGAATTCCTCTAAATATTTAGCTCGTGATGAATTCTGCAATTGTTCTATACCTAATAATAGATTCACTGCTATTTGCAAAAAAAAAAAAAATTGTGGGTATGTAAACTACAAACCTTATGAGACAAAACTCGTCCTATCAGGCAACCTATAGGTTTAAAGGCTTGTTGCACATGCTAAGTGCAATCGCAAGTACCCGCGAAAGTGGCACACTTTTGGTTTCTTATCTTTTTTTCTCTCTATTTTTGCTCGAGGACTAGCAATGTTCTATTTGGAGGTGGTGTGATAAGCACCCAAAAGTACTAAAATAAAACCCCAGATAAATAATTTTTAATTTCTAATTTTCGATAAAATTGGTCTTATGTACGTTTATATCTATATTGTAGGTCAAGTGCCACTTGTGGATTTAAAGGCCATATTTCAAGTCAAATGTGGCAAATGCATGTTTAAAGGGCCTAAACCCAATTCCCATACAAATTACTATGTCCCCTAACCGAGCCTAATCCTCTATAGCCTGTCCTACAATTGTTCTCTCTACATGTGGCATTTTTTTAATATAGATATATATTTTATTCAGGTTGTGTCATTTCTTATTTCTTTTTATTTTATTTTAGGGTATTTATTTTTAGTATTTTATTATTTTATGTAAATACTGTATACTACGTGTCTGTCGTTATATCCGTGTCTATATATATTTATGTATGGGTTTAATTCAATATTTTATTTTTTATTTTTTATTTTATTAGTTTAGTTTTTAGTTTTTATTTGAGTCTTTTATTTAGTTATAGGTTATGATTTTTTTTTAATTTTAATAGATTTTATTTTTTTACTTTTATTTATTTTATATATTTTTTAGTTGTAAATAATGAAATAGTTTTAATTTTTAACTAGGTACAGTTTTAAGGACTCACATACACGCACCATATCCCAATACAAACACACACACCCAATCTCTTTCATGTGCCTCACCTACAAACTCCGAACCAAAACCTAACCAAAATCTAACCAGCTGCCAATAGAACTCGGTTTGAGCCCTTGGCATCTCAAACCTGAAATCCATGCTACATGGTTCCTCTTCTCATACCCAGCTAAAACCCCCGAACCATTCCACTCATAACACCTAACCTGCTATACCCATTTCCCATTCATTAATTAAAACAATGTCCAAAATAAAGAGTATCACTACACTTACCCACTTTCATACCCGCTTGATAAGACAAGACAATCAAAAAGTTGTACTTTATGCCCTAGCGGGACCTACAACAACAAGGTATAACATTGTAATGCATTGGGAATGGGAAATGGCTACCAAAGTGGGTACACCTAGCTTTATTCAAAATAAAATAACCCCACTCGTTTAAAAAGACTCCTACCCCTTATTCCTAAAATATCCTCATTATTACTTCCCATATGAACATTTACTCACTCCCTAAAATATCCTCACCCGATTACTAAATACCCAATTCAACCCCACACCTTTAAACTTCCAACTATACCCCTTAGCCACATGCAACTTCCAATAAAAGAAATCGAAGACCCATTTGGCGCGCGGGGGGGGGGGGGGGGGGGTAATTCTAGAGAAGAAAGTAGAGAAAATTGTAGAGTTAGAAATAATTTATAGTTTAGATTTAGAATTTTATTTTTTATTTTTTCTTTTTATTTCCTCCTCTTGATTTAAGTTGAAGGAAAATAGATTTTATTGAGAATCAATTTGAGTGTTAGAGCTTCATTTAAATTTTGTTTGGTCATTTAAATTAAGGGTTGTAATCTTCATTGCAAAGATTGGAATTCAATTACACTTTAAGAGATTTAATTTGATTGTTCTCTTCTCTAATCTTAATATTTTTATGCCTTTGTTTATTTGATTATCATGTTTTTATACCATGTTAGGATAAAAATCCATTTCAAGGGGTGGGATGAACCCATGTCTAACGTTGTTATAGTTAATTAATTTAATTGTTTGAGACATCCCTTTGAATATTAATTATGGACTTTCACTTTCCTATTTACGCCTCGAGAAAAGGTATATGATTTTTGAAGGAAAATCATAATTGAATACATAATACCCTTTTTATAATCGAACTAGAGATAGGAGTTCCTTAAGTGTGGTATTATTTCTTAAATTTCAACTCTAAATTGCATTTCTATGGTTTAAATGAATTTTAGGGAATCGATTTTAGCGGCTGATTTATTAAAAGGGGTTTAAGTCTACTGTCTAAGAGTTTTGGGGTTTAAATTTAATTTTCTAAAAAGTTGGTATTATAATTGCACTTGTGATGAGAGTTGACTTGTAATTTTAATACTAACTTGGGATATTTAAAATGAGTGAATTGATTAATTAGAATAACAAGAATATGTGGTGTAGTGCCATTCCTTGACTGTTCTCACACTTATTTACCTCACTTATCTCTTGATTTAATGTTTTATTTTGTTCATATTTTATTTACTTAGTTAAGTAGCATAATTACACTTGAAAATTGTTTCAATATAAAAAGTAAAAAATAAAGGAAAAACAAAAAAAATTAAGAAAAATAGCTAGAAAATGGATTACATGACTTTTCTTGTATTTCATTCCATAGAGTTGGATTGACAATTTTATTTACCTCTATAGTAGGTTTTTTTATATTTTTGTAAGCAATTAAAGGAAATTTTGATTAGAGAGGTTATTCTACAATGACCAACACATAAAAGCCTTTTTATCAATGTACGATTCATGTAATGATATAAAAGTTTTACCCAAATATCACGTGCTTGAAGAACTTCTGGAGGAAAATCAAACCCCTATGCACTTCAAAGTCAATAGAAACATGTATGACACCATGTACTAACTTGTAGATGGTATTTACCCACCTTTTGCAACTATTGTCAAAAGTTATAAGGGACCAACCATTCAAAAACAAAATGTGTACACATGAGCTCGGGAAGGTGCCCGAAAGGATGCTAAACGGTAATTTGGCATCCTACAACATCGTTTCCATTTTGTTAGAAACCTGACAAATATGTGGGAATATAGAGACTTATTTTTAATTATGAAGGCGCGTGAGGAGTTGCGAGATGTGACTTAGCGTTCTAACCAACCACTTCATGAGCCACCACCCTACCTAAGGAGGCAAAGTTTCGTTGGCTATTATCAGTACCATGTATGAGAGGTAAAGATGAAGAACAAGGATGCACATAACCAATTACGTGAAGACCTCATGGAAAAAATTTGGAACCATTATGCATAATCATTATATTAATAATCATTACTATCATGTGTGTTGATGATTTCTATTATCATTTCTTTAGGTGGTTGTTATTTTTATTTCATGTACATTTATGTGTGCACTATTCAATTTATGTTTTATTAAATGTCCCGTCATATTATTGATGGTGTGTACTCATACTTTTTATGTATAAAATATTCATAATTAAGACGCATCTAAAATATTATCAATGGTGCCTTTAATAAATAAAAATTCATAATAATGGGTTAGAAAATAAATAATAAAAAATTTCATAACAGAAAAATCTGATAAATCACCAACTCCTTTTGTGACAAGTTCTGATATGATTGAGTGGGACGATGCATTATTTGATTTTTCTACATGTCGTGAAAGGCACTTTGTTAGGGGCCTGAAGTTACTAGTATCCGTGTATATAATTCAATCCTCATTATGCTGAAGTTGAGCTTCATACTCTTTAGTACGAATTTTAATGAAATCCTCCATCTTCCCAGTTAGAATTCTTCGACTTGTTTAGGATTCGGTAGAATTTGCATTGTATGATGCGTTGAATTACTCAGAGTATTATAGAAGTGTCATGTATGTAGACAAACTGTTGGCGGTATCTCAATACTTATCTTTAAGTTTGGACGCTTTACGCCCTATGGGTCTCTTTAGTGGATTATTTAGGTCCCCTGAATTTTTTTTGGTGCCGTTGGAATATAATGGGCTCGACTGTCTGTCTTTGTCCATACATTGGAACCCTGTAGTTGACATGTTATATTTAAGTAATTCCTTGAGTAACTCATAACTAGGGTCGAATCCAAATTTATGACCCACTTCGTGTTGGGATCCTTTACGAGTCATTTAATCTAAAAAACATAATATTTTGTACAATTAGTGTTATAGAATAATAAACTAAATGTAAATAATTTTCATTACCTAATTAACCTCAGGTGTCCCACTTTATTTACCTTCTCCGCATTCCCAAGACAGCTTCTCCGAATACAACAAACAATCTTTGTTTATCTCTCTAAATTTTTCCTGCAACGCATTCTCGTTGAGTTTGTAAATAACAGCCTCGCTACAATTGTATTCATGAGTTATTTTATCCAGTACAGTGTTACGATCTTGGTTTATCCCAACTACACCAATGATTGAATATTTTATATATGCATAAAAAGTAACACTTCATCGTGTTGGGTGAAATTTGGTAAACGAGTGGAGTTTATGGGAGTGGTTGGGAATGGAATGCGATTTGTTGAACGAATTTGTAGAAATGTTATGTTTTTTGGGGTGTAAAAAAAGTTGGGGTGTGATTTGTATTTATACTAAAATAATTTTGTATCCATTTAGATGTATCCATTTATGTCCGCTGGAGGGAGTAAATGATTTTTTTTATAAAAGCGGGTCAGGTAACAATGTTGCCCCCACAGTGCCTGGGTGGGAGACATTTGCCAAGAGATTCACCCCCTATTTTTGAGGTAGGCACTTATATTTATAAAAGTCATGAAGGTGGTGTCACGTGCATAGAGCACGTGACATGTAAGTAAGTTGTACGATCATGGAATCCTTCGAAAAGGAAAACTATCAAGTGACATGTGTGGCGGTCCATGACAGGTTCTCCACTGTGGGAGTTGGGAATAGCCATGACCTGTATGGTCTCAAGCAATGGCGTTGTATTTTATGACTATCGTGGCTTATCTGGTCCCAATCAGTGGCCTCTTACTTATTATCCATGGCCAATGCCAATATTGGGCATATCAGATACAAGGGGAGGTCCACGAGACTATATATTTGATTGGAAAAATTAGATGAACCCCCTTCCAAATGATTCCCTCTCGATGATCTGAAGAACACTGAAATGTTTAGGGAAATGATAAAAGAGAGAAACTGAACCTCTTTCCACCTTCCAGAGACTGAAAATCCTTCTAAACATGAGATCGCCTATATGCTTTAGTAAGAGACCCCAATTACCAAGTGTAACCTCCCTTTTGAGGGGAATGCCATTATGGTAAAATTAATTTGATGTACTTGATAATCTCAATCCATTTGATGATGAAATAAATTCCAACTTTAAGAATCCTTGCGTACAAAATGTTGATGATGATAAATGTGAAAAATCAAAGCAATGAATTAAATCTATGTAATATAAAACTAAAAGATCATTGAAAATATATTAGCAATAGACAAACCAATCACGCGCAACCTATTGATGAGTCGATAATGATTAACTTATGGTCTTCTAATGAGATAAAATAAATAAAATATGAACCTTTTTAGATGATTAAGAAAGGTCCTAACTCATCCAAATACTCAAAGAATACATCGTTGTTTTTCCTGGTCTGATGTTGATATGTTAGGGATTGACTATGAGATCGTTGTTCACCGCATACCTATGTATCCAGAAGACAAAACTTTCAAGCAAAATTTTAGGCCAGAATGACCTTTCAAGATTAAAGATGAAATCATGAAAAATCTCAGCATATGCATTTTAAGGGTATTTGAGTACCCCATATGGTTGGGCAACATTGCGTTTGTCCTAAAACTAGAAGGAAAGGTACGAATATATATCAATTATAGAAATCCGAACAAAGCTAGTCCTAAAGATAAAGACCATCTATCGAACATCGATATGATCATTAATAACACTGCAGATTATGCTCTCAAATCCTTTATGGATGGCTTTGTCAACTATAATTAGATTAAAATGCACCCAGATATGCCCAAAAAATGGATTTTACTACCACTTGGGTACTTTTTGATACACAATAATTTAATTCGGACTTAAAAACATTGGTGCCACCTGACAACGAGGATATACTACCTTAACACACTATGTGATCCATAAAGAAGTAGAGGTATATGTGGACGACATGATTATCAAGTCCAAAACACAGGAAGGACATGTTTTGGCATTAAAGAAGTTCTTTGAAAGACCGAGGATGTACCAAATGCATCTAAACCCCCAGATGTGCATCTTTAGGGTCACTAAAAGGAAGCTACTGGGATTTATTATCAGAGAAAAGGGATTCAAATAGATGTGGCCAAGGTCAAAGACGTCCTGAAAATGCCATTACCATTCACTGAGAAGGAAGTTAGGGGACTCGTATGAAGGATACATTATATCAATAAGTTCATCTCCCAGGTTACCTCTATATTCAAACCAATTTTCAAGCTTCTCCGCAAAGAATCCACTTACGTATGGCACCTCGCTTGCTAAAAATTAAATAATATCCGATCGACCCACCCGTATTGGATCCACTATGTCCCCGGACATCCTCTTCGTCATAAACACTACAACACGATCCATGGTAGCTTAGTACACCAAAAAATCATGCTAGGAGCAAGATGTATACTATGTCAGTCGAAGCCTTAGTTCATGTGAAGAACTGTATATGACCCTAGAAAATTATATCCTATCCTTGGTATAGGCAATGCAAAAGCTAAGGTATTACATGGTCTCCTTTGAAATCAAGCTAATCTCCCCTAAGGAACCTCTTAAATACCTATTCAAAAAACTTGTATTAACAAGAAGGATGGAGAAATGGATATTCCTTCTTATAGAATTTGACATTAAGTATGTACATTAGAAATACATAAAGAGGCATGCCATCACAGTCGTCATAGTTGAATCCACTCTTGATTAACAAGATAAAATAGTTTCCCAATTTCTAGATTACGATATTCTAGTAGTGGAGGTTCAATAAGAATAAATGGTAATTATACTATGATGGAGACACAAATAAAAATGGTTTTAGCATCGATATGTTGCTAATTTCACCAGATGGGAGGCACCAACCCATGCTCCTCAAGATTAATTACAACTGCACCAAACAAAGTCATTGAATACTAAGCCTGTATAGAGGAAATGAAGATATCCAATATGAGAGGCATAAGAAAGATTGACATATATAGAGACTCAACCCTTATCATATGTCAGATTCTAGGACAATGAAAGATCAGGGAGTTAAAACTCCTAGTCTATCACAAGTACCTAGAGGAAGTTACTGCCTTATTAAAGGATGTTAAATTCTTCTATTTTCCTAAGGATCATAATAACTTCGTTGCCGCATTGGCTACACTAGCCTCCATGAACGATATACTAGAAGATGTAGGTAAAGTAAAAATACATGTGTAGAAGTAGGAATAACTCGATTTTATATATGAAATCCATATAAATGAAACCATTGACGAAGCGCCTTGGAATCAAAACATAAAAGAACTACAAAAGGGTAAATAACCCTCTGGATCCCAAAAAGGATAGGATGACACTCCGATGATAGGCTGCCCGATGTATCATGTGAGCAGGATGCCTGTATAAGAGACACTGTAATGACTGATGTCTTGAATAATGTAAAACAAAAATAGTTATGTAAGAAATACATGGAGTAAAATGTGTTTCCCACATGAACAACCATGTGGTCGCGAAGAAAATTATCTACCAGGGTATTATTGGATTACTATTTAACACGACTATAAAAAATATGTCCAAAGATTCCCAAAATGCGATTCATTTTGGTTGCCATAGACTGTTTTACCAAATGGCTAGAAATGAAATCCTACGCAATACTGAATGCGAAAAGTGGATCAATTCATATGAAAACATATCACATGTAGGTATAAAGTGTTGTTTTAACTGATATCTGACAATGGGGTGCATTTCGAAGCAAAAGTAACATATTTCATCGATAAGTATGAAATTTAGAGGAACAAATCATCTCCATATCTCTCTTAGATCAACAATGCAAAGGAATCAACAAATAAAAACATAAAAAAATATAAAGAAAAATGATGGAGGTATGTCGAGGCTGGATTGATCACATTCCATATGCTCCATGGGGATACATGACTGCTGTCAAGATGCCCATTTGAGCCACTCCATTCTCACTTATATATGTGATGGAAGTTATGCTAATGATAAAAATGGAAAGTCCCTCCTTGAGGGTATTACTTGAAATTAAATCTCTAAATTCGATTGGGTAAGAAGCAGATATGAAGAACTGGAATTTCTAGATGAATGTCTATTAATGTCATATTAACATATGTTGTTGTATCATAAATGGGCCGCCAGATCCTTTTACATGAAAGTCAAGAACATAAGGGTCAAATAAGAAGACCTAGTGCAGAAGGAAATCATTAAACCCATATAGAACGCTCGATCAAGTTTCACAACTAAACAGGGCTATATGTGGTAAAAATATCCTTTTAGGAGGTGCAACCCTCCTTATCGATATTTGTAGGAGGGTAGTGAGACTGGGGTCTATGAATAACTGGAAAGGGTGAGGCGTGACCCACTCCAATGGACACTGTCTGCAAGTCTTCAAGGTCTCCTGGTGCAACTTCTGAAGAAAACTTCTCCTTCTGGTAACAATGGAACTCAATCTTCAACTCACTCCCTGCAAGAAGATGAACTTTCACAGCAAAAATAGAAATTTTCTCAAGGGGAAACACCTGAGAGTGATGGCTGTCAGTGGGGAGTGAAGGAACAAGGCACTCAACACTAAGAGAATGAGCAGGGAGAGAATACTAGGTAGGTATGGTGATATTTTAGCAGAATAACAGTGCAATTTTTCTTCTCTCTCTTTTGACCTTGCCCAGAGGTATATTTATACATGGGCGTAAGGGGTGAGCTGGCGATTTTGGGCGCCAAAATTGAGAGAGTTGGTGGGGAACAATATCTGAAGTGTACCATATGTCCCTACCTGCAGGCAGCCTGCCTGTCCCCTCTGTAGGTGCCACCTGGCGCCGACTAAAACTCAAAAAGCACATATGTCCCCTAATGGAGACAAAATAGCAGATTTTGGTAGTTATCTTTTGAAACGGTAACTTGTGGTGCAATTTTGCAAATCTTTGAGAGAGGAGACCTTAAGGCCTCACTCCCTCTAAAAAGTGTTATTTTTCTTGAGAGGGACCTCGAGGACCCCCTCTTCTGGAAAAGTCATTTTTCTTGTAAAGAGTTTATTTCTTGTGAGTAGTCAACTCTTTGGCCACTCACTTCATTTATGACCAAGTGTGCAGTGTGCGTAGCCTCGAGTGGCTTCTGGGTCTTCCTACTAGTATTCTCTCAATCCTATAGTGATAAGTGGTTGAGCTTGCTCAACATACCTTGTCCCTCAACCGCCAAGCCAAAACTCCCAGGAGGTCCCGACGCGCCTGTTCGAGCCCTGCTTGCTCGACTAGGAAACCTGTGCAAGAAAGTAAAGTGTTAGTGCTGTTGTTCATTTAGAGACTGCTGTTTCATGATGAAAACCCCTGTAGCAGCACTTCTCAAATAATATTTCTGCAGTGATCCTTGCAGTGGCGCTGAGTCTTGTGGTGACGCCGACTCTCTCAATCTGTCATTACTGCAGTGGCCCTTGAAGCGGCGGCGCGGACCCTTGCACCGGCGCTGACCCTTGCACCGGCGCTGGTGTTTGAAGTGGCGCCGACACTTGCAGTGGCGTCGACACGTAATGCGGTCCCGATACTTGCAACGGCGTCGGCACTTGAAGTGGCGTTGACGTTTGAAGCAGCGCTGATACTTGAGGTAGCACTGACGCTTGAAGTGGTTGTGATACCTGGGGCGGCGCCGATCCTTGTCCTGGCGCCGACACTTGAAGTGGCGCTGACGCTTGAAGTAGCGCTGATGATTGAATCGGCGCTGACCTGCGAGGCGGTGCCGACCCTTGTAGGGGCACCGACGCTCGAAGTGGCGCCGACTCTTGAAATGGCGCTGACACCTGAGGTAGCGCTGCTGCTTGAATCTGCGCTGACACGTGAGGCGACGCCGACCCTTGTCGGGGCGCCGACACTCGAAGTGGCGTCGACGCTCAAAATGGCGCTGACGTTTGAAGTGGTGCTGACACCTGAGGTAGCGCTGTTGCTTGAATCTGCGCTGACATGTGAGGCGGCGCCGACCCTTGTCAGGGTGCCGACGCTCGAAGTGGCGCTGACGCCTGAGGTAGCGCTGATGCTTGAATCGGCGCTGACATGTGAGGCGGCGCCGACCCTCGTCGGGGCGCCGACGCTCAGAGTGGTGCCGACGCTCGAAATGGCGCTGACGCTTGAAGTGGCACTGACGCCTGAGGTAGCGCTGATGCTTGAATCGACGCTGACCTGTGAGGCGGCGCCGACCCTTGTCGGGGCGCCGACGCTCGAAGTGGCGCCGACGCTTGAAGTGGCGCTGACGCCTGAGGTAGCGCTGATGCTTGAATCGGCGCTGACATGTGAGGCGGCGCCGACCCTTGTCGGGGCGTCGACGTTCGAAGTGGCGCCGACGCTTGAAATGGCGCTGACGCTTGAAGTGGCGCTGACACCTGAGGTAGCGCTGCTGCTTGAATCTGCGCTGACATGTGAGGCGGCGCCGACCCTTGTCGGGGCGCCGACGCTCGAAGTGGCGCTGACGCCTGAGGTAGCGCTGATGCTTGAATCGGCGCTGACATTTGAGGCGGCGCCAACCCTTATCGGGGCGCCGACGCTCGAAGTGGTGCTGACGCCTGAGGTAGCGCTGACCCTTGCGGTGGCGTAGGGACTTGCCGCGGCGCTGACACTTGCGGTGGCTTTTGGACTTCTGGGTGACCTCGCGGGTACCTCTCGGATGTTATTTAATAAAAAAAGCATATTTACTTTATTTTGCTTTTTTCTGTTTATAACACCCTTCTACATTAGCCCCTCGTGCAAAGATTTTTTGGTTGGGTAGACTAAAAAAAACTTTGTACGCGATAAATCTGGTTTCAACAATTATATATATATATATATATTTTCTGAGGGATCCTAGGATCATTAAATTCTGTGTCCCTTTATCCGAGGTATTTAATTTTTTGAGAACCCACGCGTCAGTGTGGGAACTGTCATCTCATCATTTGGGAAAAAAAGATCATCAACTTTTTGCCTTCCTGCACGTTTTTCCATTTTGGTGAAAAAAAGCATAAGCCCCTTATCTTGGGGTCCTTCATCTTCTTCAACCAAAACCTAAGCATCTTTGGGTTTGTAGTGAGAGAAAGTGAGAGAGGGATATTTTTGTTTTTAAAACCCCATAGCCATCCATCTCCTTTTTTTGCTCTAAACTTCCCAACTATCATACCCTCTCATCCATGGATCCTAAACCCACGAAGGTTTCTCCAAATGCAAACAACCCTAAAATACCCAAAGCTCTAAACTCCATGCCTTCTCCATTGTCTATTTCAACCATTTCTATGGCTGATGGTTATGTCACCGGCGACCCTTGGCCGCGGGTACCTCTCGACGTCAATGTGCCGTCCGTCGTTCCTGCGTTTTCCAATTTTGAGACCAGGGCTCTCGTGGATTCCTCGCCCCCTCCCTCGGCACCTTCGTCATTTCGTTTGAGTTCCCCCATAATAAGGGGTGCCTCAGACAATACTCTGCTGCCGGCGAGGGTTCTCGCGAACGATGGCGATATGCTTGGGGATCTCGGTATCTCGCCCCATCTGGGCAGGGGAGAGGATTTTTGTGTCGAGGAGGCAGTTGTCCGAGGGTCTCGCCCGCTCTCGCCAACAGGTCTTAGATCCCAGGGTATCTCGTCTCTCTCCAGGCCTCGCGACAGCACGCCGCATCAGTGTAACTTGTCCTCGAGCCGAGACCTCGCGTGCTCGGGGTCCTCGCTTCAGAGTTCTTTGCCAACGGATATTCCTTCTACGGGTCTCTCGCCCATTTCAAGTCCTCGTGACCTTGGCGGTTTCCAACGAGACATGTCTCGCCCCATTCTGGACCTCTCGCACTCGGGGTCCGCGCGACCTTGTCGTGGAGGTTCTTTGTCTGCAGGTTTTACATGCGAGGGTTTCTCGCCCGCGATGAATTTTTGTGGAATCTCCTCGCGTGATGATGTTTCTTCTATGGGTATCTCGAGGCCAGCTACCGTTGGCGGCGACTTCTCGCGCATCCCGTCGTTGGTGTCTGGGGGCGTCTCGACCTTGAGCGTCTCGGCGCCCACAAGTTTTTCTGAAATTTATCCAATTGGTGTGGATAAGGGTATCTCGGATTTTTCTGGCGTCGTCAGTGGTTCCTCGCGCGTTGAGCTAGTCGCGGGGAGTTCTTTGTCTGTTGAAGATGAGTTTGGAAGAAGGGGGTTCTCGACGAGTTTTAGTGCTGACGCTCGCATTTCTCCTTCGGGTGTCTCGATGCCTTTGCTTGATTCTGAAATGGGCATTTCAGCTTGTGGCGCCTCAAGACTTGGTCTCGCGTCCACAGGTCTCTCGTTTGTGGAAGGGGGTGTTTCTACCTTTTGTCACCTCAGGGATTCCGTGACCCAGGGCGTCTCAACGACTATTGGTATTACAGGGAGCATGCCATTGCCCAGGGGCTCTTCCTATGATTATGATGGGGTTTCTGCCTCCACCTCTTTTTTTACGAGAGGGGACCCCAGGGGTCTCTCGCTCGGAGTCCCCACTGGGGTGAGTTCTTTTCTTGAGCCCCTGGCTCTGGGTGGTTCATCAGCTACGCCAACTTCCTCTCAGGCATGGAAGGATTATATGCACATTCGTTAAGGGTGGGACTTCGATATTTATCGTCATGCTCCCTTTTTCGGCCCTGCTGACAGTTTCATGGTTTCACTTTCTGATTTTGGGGAAAAATTTTCGAGTGCTGTTCTCGATCGGTCTCATGTGGGGTTAACTGAGTCTGCTGATCTTCCTACTATTTCTTCGGATTCAATTCTCCGAGTTCGAGTTGACCGAGGCGACTTTCCATATTCCAACGTTGAGGTTAAAACCCCCGGTGGACCTACAGAGGAGTGGGCCAGTTGGGTTGACTATGTTCTGAGCGTTCCTGATTATGTGGCTATTCTTAGGGAGGTGGGGCTCTTCACCGCCGTCAGCAGTCTGAAGTCCTGCACCCTCTTTAAACACGGTTCTTCGCTCAATATCTTATTGTCTCGGTGGAGTATGAAGTCTCACACCTTTGTCACGGGCTGGGGGGAATTTACTGTTACTCTCGAGGATATATGTGAGTTGTACGCCCTTCCTTTCTTTGGGCAACAGGTCTTTACTGATGACTGCGAGGACTCCCTAGAGCAGGAGTTGGTGGGGGAGTTACGGTCATCTCTCGGGGAGTGCTCGTGATATGTGGCCATAAATGTAACGGGTCATTCCAAGCATTCCTTTGCCAAATGGCAAAGATATTGGTTCAGAGACTTTGAGCAGTTGCCAAAGGGGGAGACTTCTCGTGCAGCGCCCAGATCCCAGGATGGTCCTAAGCTTCACTCTCCTGCACATTTAGCCGCTTTCCTCGTTACGTTCCTGACTCGGTTCCTTCTTCCAGGTAAGCCTGAAGACTGTCCTCGCGAACTTCTTTTTAGATTGGCTGTACGATTGTCTCGCGGTAGACCGGTACCCATGGCTGCCCTGACCTTGGGTTCTCTTTACACCTGGATAGAACGAGCACATATAGATGTAGAGAGGTCCTGCGGTCGGTATGATGTTGCTAATCATGTCAACGCCCCTTTCTTGATGGCCTTTTTGTTTGAGCATTTCCCCCACTTTACTTCAGGGGCTCACGCTTGTCATAGCGACGCTGCGAGGCTTCTCCGGTGGCATAAGAAAACTCCCAAGCAGTCTTTGGGAATGTTGATTGACGACATCAAGGAGTTTCAGTTTTGGCCTTATACCAAGCGCCCCGGGGGTACTTTCAGCTGGCTTTCTTTCCCTGGTGATGGCAGAACCTTCTATTGTCCTTCCGCAGTGGGGTCAGTTTCCACGTGTCCTCATATTAATGTGGTGACGATGCTCTTACCATGTCACCTTCCTTCTTGGACCGAGTTAGGTCCCCGTGCTGAATTTTACCATTCTGAGAGGGCCAGACGACAAATTGGTTATGATCAGGGCGTCCACACTCCTTCTCTTTCTACCTACGGCAGTCATTCTGAGGCATTCTCCGAGGCGTGTACGAGCTTTACTCTTCAGGGGTTATTCCGCAGAGTCAGTGGTTTGGGTGGTCTCTATGTGCCTCCCAGTGATTATCACCCTTCGGTTACTTCATCCTGGTTTCTTCTTTGGCAGCAGCAGGTTCGCCTTATTCGAGAATGTGTAGTTGGCCCTCCTCATGAGACTAACCCCATTAAATATACCAGAGCTCAGTTTTTGGTCAGGCGGACGCAGAAAGATCCTTGGTTTCTCAGTACCACCTCTACGCCCCCCTTGGAGCAGGCCATCTCTATTTTAGTGAAACCTCTCTTTGACGAGTCACTTACACCTCCATCAACTGAGCTTCCCCCTGTGAAGTCTAAAAGCCAACCAAAGAGCAAATGGAAGGCGGGCACCTCTACTACCAGCAAAAGGAAACATCCTGACGCCGATGTTTCCAATTTTGTTCCTGCTACTACTGCTTCTCCTCCTTCTTCTCCTGTGAGGACCCGGGCTGCGAAGAAAAAGAAAGGAAGTGGCGCTGGCATAACTGCTTCATCTACGGTGGATCAAGAGTCCAATACTGGCAACCTTGGTGCTGGGGGGACTTCTCAAGTAGTGATAGGTAAAGGTTACTCCTCACCGAGCCTTACTTACCAGGGGACGCGGGTCATGTCCATTCCTATTGTGGAAGGTACTATATCACCACCTCCTTTACTTAGTGGAACCAGTTCTCACGGAGTTCTTTCATCTCCCCCCTCTTCATTGGAAGAGGAACTAGTTGATTATGGAAGCACCCCTTCCTATGACGACCATAGTTCTTCTTCGGGTGATATGGGTGGCCTGAGTTCCCATAACGAAAGCACTGCTGACACTTATGCTTTGTTATCAGTCTCCATAGGGTCTTCTAGCGATAACGAGGTCTCCCGTTCTCCTGGGGGGGCTAGCCCCACCCATCTCCCGTATAGCCAGACTACGCGCCCTGTTACTGTAAGTGTTCTCCCTTCACTTGTCTATATTTTTTTTGAATATGATTTTCTTTCTTCCCTTCATCATATATATGTATATATTTTTCATTCAAAGCATTCTGTTATATTGGTGCAGGCCACTTCCATCGAGGCAGGTAGTTCTCCTCTTCCCCCATTACGACCGACGCCCTTTCAGCGGGAGAGGAACTCCATGCTCATTTCCTCCCGGGGCCTGTTTAGAGAGGTTTGCTGTTTCCTTAGCTCATTTAACATCTGTTGTAATTTATTCATCTTCTAACTGCCTTTTGGTTGCGTATACTGTCATTTCCTCGCAGCTTTCGTCCGTGCATTTTACCGTCACCCGGGCTACCCCTGTGGCTTCCCCTTCTCCTCAGGTATGCCTCGTTATTTTCAAAACTTTCATTGCGTCATTTCCTTTTTTACTCCTTCTTTTTATTTACCCATTTATCATGCGTAGAGAGCTGTGTCTTCGGGCGTTGCCACATCGTCTTCTCTTGTCTCGGCGGTGGGTACTTCTGCAGCTGAGCCCCTGGAGGCCTCTTCATCTAAGGTAGCATTTATTTTTTTTAATATTTGTTTCTTCTTAACGGGAGTCTTAATGGCTCTTGGACTTTCTTCTCAGTAAGGGGTTCCTCCCTTAGTTGGCGTTATCGCCCCAGGTTTATCCTCTTCGGGGAGAATTTCTGTCCCTAGGGTCCGCGTATCTATGGACGGTAGATCTTTGGTTCAGGCGATTTCTCGGGGCCCAATATTTACCGTGGCCTCAACCAGTGAGCCCACACTTCAGGTCAGTCCTTTCCGTTGGAGCAATGGGATCTCCTTTTCCTCGAACATGCAATAAACAACGCGTTTTCATTCTTTGCAGGCTATCAGTACAGCCCCTACTGCGCTGACCGTCTTTTTTTGCGCTTCCCCCTTGGATGGGGTTCAGGTATTCTTTTTATTTTCTTAGTTCTATTTTCTCATCTGTCTAGCCTGTGCTTATCGTAGCCCTCTTTTACTTTGTCGCAGTTATCCCTTGGCGCTGTTTCGAGTGCGGCTCCTGCCACTGCCGTCTCACCAGCCCCTATACACGGGCTGGTCTGTCCTGTTGTTGCGCCTCTTCAGGTGGCTATCTCTGCGGTGCCTGAGGTTGAGGTAGCTTCTTCGGAAGTATTGGTCACTGAGGCAACCCCTTCTGGAGCATCGATCCGTGTTGTTGCCCCTACGGGGGCCCCTGCTCTTCCTTCTATGATCGTTACGGAGGGCGTTGTTCGGGTACCGTGCATAAGAGTATCTACTTTCCTCCTTCTTGCATATACTGTGCAGGCATTCTCATTTCAACCTTGTCTCATTGTTTCCAGGTGCACGAGAGTACTCCAATGACTATGGAGTCTGGCAGTGGGGCCGCTGCGAGAGAGGTATTAGACTGGCATACCTCCTCTTTTTACTATTCCCCTTTTTTTCTTCTTGCGTATACTGTGCAAGCATTCCCATTTCACCCTTGTCTCATTGTTTCCAGGTGCATGAGCGTGCTCCGGTGACTGTGGAGCCTGGCAGTGGGGTAGCTGTGAGAGAGGTATTAGACTGGAATACCTCCTCTTTTTACTATTCCCCTTTTCTTCTTGCGTATACTGTGCAAGCATTCCCATTTCACCCTTGTCTAATTGTTTCCAGGTACATGAGCGTGCTCCAGTGACTGTGGAGCTTGGCAGTGGGGTAGCTGTGAGAGAGGTATTAGACTGGCATACCTCCTCTTTTTACTATTCCCCTTTTTTCTTCTTGCGTATACTGTGCAAGCATTCCCATTTCACCCTTGTCTCATTGTTTCTAGGTGCATGAGCGTACTCCGGTGACTGTGGATCCTGGCAGTGGGGCCACTGCGAGAGAGGTATTAGACTGGCATACCCCCATTTTTTTTACTATTCCCCTACTTTCTTCTTGCGTATACTGTGCAAGCATTCTCATTTTACCCTTGTCTCATTGTTTCTAGGTGTATGAGGATACTCCGATAACTGTGGAGACTGGTAGTGGGGCAACTGCGGAGGGAGATCACAGTTCTGAGTTCACTCCTTTAGTTGGTGATGCTGATTCTGGTGGGGAGTCTTCTTTTCTTCCCTCTGAGGCGGGGTCTCGCCACTCCGAGGGCGATGATGAAGCAGAAGACGCTGCGACTATTTCTAGTAGGCTATGGCGTGAGGAGTTACCAGGCCGCTTCAGGGTACATGAGCGTCAGCTCTTGGATCTCATCTTGGAGCACCATCCCGAGACGTTCACTTCCGAGAGTATACTCCAGGTTGACAGTCTTACGGCCTTCAACCTGAGGGCTCTTGCCAGCCATGTTCATGAGTTCTTGGCCACCTCCCCTGCTACGCTAACTAGATCTTCTATCTTGTTATTCTTGGATGCTCTCCGCGACTTACAGCAGTTCTATCATTTTCGTTTGGATTGGCTTGACGCAGGGGTACGCCCCTTTCTGAGTGTTCCTTTCCGAAAGATAGTGAGGTTTCACACTTCCCCGCAGCCCCGGGTTGAGCAACGACATGCTGAGGCTACGAGGATCCGGAATCAGATCGCCCTACTGTAGGTGAAGCTTGCCAGACTTGAGTCTGGCAATGAGGAGGATGATGCTAAATTCGTCAGGTTGGAGGAAGAGTTTCTGCGGGAGGCTGGTCCGTCATATGCTGGCGCCATTGCGCGCGATGATTTATTTTTTGTGGTTTCTAGACGATAGGCTACCTCTTGCTTTGTAGTGCTCAGAATTCTATGTGTACATCACTTATCATTCATGTATGAGACACTTTGTTTCTTCTGCACTTTCTTTTTCTTTTGTTCTCCCTTTATGCTGTGGGTGTTTGTTTTTCATGACTTGCTCTAATTTCTGTGAGCCTTTAGTCTACTGGTGGCTACCCCATATACTGCGGGGTATTTGCATTGATATGAAAAGTTATGTATTATCATATTATACCCATTTTTTTGAAAATGCGCCTCTTGTAGCTGTGAGGGGCATGTGACTTTCTTGGGTTGCCCCTCCTATCTGTGGGGGTATTCCTACATATTACTGCTTATAGTCGTAGAGGCTGGGTTGGGGAGGAGGGTGACCCCCACCCCTTTCCGGAAGCCTGATTTTATTATAAAACTGTATTAATTTATGTCTGGGGGACTTTGCTCAATATACTTTCTCTTAGGATGGACTTACCTCCCAAGTGTAGTGGGCAAAGTTCCTGATCTTTTTTTTTTGTACTCTCTTCTAATTTAATAGGGAGTGTATATGTATGTATAAATGAGCAAGCAAAGCAAATGTCAAAAAATGATCAAAAGTGTTGCTATTTCATTTCTTTACCTTTGTGTGCTGTTTACAGTGTAGTATTGCTCTAAAAAAATTTACACAAAAAAACTTTTCTGGCATAGGAGAAATCCTTGACATCCATTACAGAGATGCAAAACACAAACGGAATTTGTTAGTTATTACTAAGCATAGTACCTCTTCAGCCACTTGCAGTTGATGGACTGGAGGCAATCACTCTCTGGTTCTGATATCTGGCAGTAGCCCGACTTTCCCACTCCTCTAACAACAAAAGGGCCTTCCCAGTTAGGTTTGAATTTTGACGCCGACATGCTACGGAGATGGTGAGTTGATGCTCGCAGGACTAGATCTCCCACCTGGAATTCCCTAGGCTTAACCAAATTTTCGTAGGCCCTGGACAGCTGCTGAGTGTAGACTTTGAAATTCTCTCTCGCCTTGTCTCTGTGCTCATCCAGCGCCTCCAGCTGCACATGCCTAGGGTCTGGAATGAGCCCATTGCTAAGAGAAATTCTGGCCGAAGGTACCGCCAGTTCCACTGGTAGGACAGCTTCGGTCCCATACACTAGAGAGAAGGGAGTGAAACTTGTTGGCTTTCTTTTCGAAGTACGATAGGCCCATAACACCATAGGCAGCTTCTCATCCCATGCTCTCGGCATGTCTTCTAGCATTTTCTTCAAAATATTTATCAGGGTCTTATTAGTAGCTTCTGCTTGGCCATTACCCTTGGGGTAGGATAT
This sequence comes from Sambucus nigra, assembly GCA_949130495.1. Taxonomy (NCBI): domain Eukaryota; kingdom Viridiplantae; phylum Streptophyta; class Magnoliopsida; order Dipsacales; family Adoxaceae; genus Sambucus; species Sambucus nigra. The sequence goes on from OX422218.1 coordinate 203,353,914, forward strand.
GGTTGAGCTATTATGCACAATCTTATACTTGTCCGTGAGGAGGGCCATCTCTTTGCATACAAATTGTTTCCCATTATCCGTTCGGATCACTTTGGGTATACCAAACCTACATATGATATATTCCTTTATAAACTGGGTTACCACTTGGGCAGTGACTCTCCTTAAAGGAATGGCCTCTGCCCACTTGGTGTACAATTCTGTAGCCACAATGATAAAAGCCTTGCCATGAGATGCTGGGGAGATCTTACCCACCAAGTCGAACGCCCATGTGTGGAAGGGATAGGGGCTGCCAAGCTTTGTAGGCTGACGGAGGGAGCGTGCACCATGTTTCCATGCACCTGGCATGCTCTACACTTTTTCACATATCCAATGGAGTCAGCCTCCATGGTCGGCCAGTAGTACCCCAGCGTCATCAGTTGATCATACATCTTGGCACCTCCCATGTGGGAGGGCTCATGAGCTTCTTTCAATACCTTTTCCACTTCCTCTTTGGCTACGTACCTTAGGGCCTTCTCATTGTACCCTTTCCTATACAACTCTCCTTGGACCAAGTAGAAACGTGCTACCCTTTTTCTAAGGTAAATTTCATCCGCTCTCTCGGCAGGCAGCTCCCCATCTTTTAAATATGCTAGGTACGACTGTCTCCAATCTTCGAAGGCTTCCGCGAAGTTAGCCTCCGTTGGCTGGTCAAAATTAGCTTGGCACTTTAAACAACCTTGTTGCAAGCGGGCTGCTTCTACGCTCATGGAGGGCCAGAAATACCCACTTCGCTGCAGTCTTCGGTAAAGGGGAATATCCGCATCTCCACAGTGCCTCTGGTGCATTTCTATTAGCCTCTCCTTGGCTTCTTGCTCCCCTACGCACCGTGCCAGAAACCCTCCAGGACTCTTGAAGTAGAGAGTTCCCTGCAGTAGGTGATAGTTGGCTAACTCTAATATTTTCATTGCCCCTTCTCTTGTTTCAAGTTGCTTCTCTACCAGACGCCTCCAATCTTCCGGCTCATTACTCGGGAATAAGGACTTCACGGTAGTGGGTACCATTTTCCGCCTCACCGTGATGGTTGCTTCTGACTCCTCCATGTCCAACTTTTGGGCTATGGTGGCGAGTGCGTCAGGGTGCCTGTTCATCGTTCGTGCCTGCCTCTCCACGATTACTTCCAAGAACTGTCCCAGCAGTCGTTGGATGATGTGTCTGTACGGCGCTAAGTTGGCATGCTTAAGAGAAAACTCTCCATTTACCTGCCTTACGACCAGATTGGAGTCTCCTCGTATACACAGTACCCTGATTCCTCTTCTGAGTGCTTCCAACATCCCTAGAATGAGGGCTTCATACTCAGCTTCATTATTTGAGCATTTAAAATCTAACTTGAAAGAGAGGGTAATCTTCTCCTTCCCATCTGACAGTATGACGCCAGCCCCACCTGTTCCCTGCGCACTGGAACCATCGAACTCCATAAACCACTTCTTCACCTCCTCCGCCATGCAGGCTTGGAAACTTTCTCCGGGTAGTTCCTCACTAGGTGGTTCGAAAACCCCGCTCGGGAAGTGGGCCAGCAGATCTGCTACTGCCTGGCTCTTAATAGCTTTAGGCACTACGCATTTTAGATCATATTCTGATAGGATCAAAAACCACCTTGCTGCTCATCCCACGAGTATAGTCCGCGCGAGGAGGTACTTGATGGGATCACACTTGGTGACTATGTGAACGGTGAAGGCTAGAAGGTAGTGTCTCAACTTCTGGGCTACAAATACCAGCGCCAGGCAGTGCCTCTCAACGCTAGTGTATCTCGATTATGTCCCGGATATTACTCTTGACAGGTAGTAGACCGGATTTTCCATTCCTTCCTTCTCTTGCGCCAAGAGGGCCCCTATCGACCTCTCTGTAGAAGTGAGGTAGAGCAGCAGTGGCGCCCCGGCTTCGGGGGGAATCATCGTGGACGGAGAGGCTAGGATTTCTTTAATCTTCTTGAACGCACTCTCTTGCCTCTCTCCCCAAACCCACTTGGCTTTGTCTTTTAGTAGAGGTGCGAACGAATGAGTTACTTCTGCCAACGCAGGTATAAACCTCCGCAGGTAGGATACCTTTCCCAGGAAGCTCTTAAGTTGTCTCTGACTCTTGGGCGGTGGCATCATCACAATGGCTTTCATCTTCTCTACATCCACTTGCACCCCTTGTCTATTTACCACAAAACCTAAGAATTTCCCTGCAGTAACCCCAAAGGCACACTTTGAGGGGTTCATTCTCATCTTATACCACCGACACCTCTCGAATACTCTCCTGAGATCTTGAATGTGCTTGTTTTCTTTCCTAGGCTTCACCACCAGATCGTCCAGATAGAATTCTAGTATATCATGAAATAAGTCGTGAAAAATTGCCATCATGGTCCGCTGGTATGTGGCTCCAGCGTTCTTCAATCCGAAGGGCATGACTGTATAGTGAAAGTTCCCTAACGGTGTGCGAAAGGCAGTCTTCTCTGCGTCCGTGGGGTCCATTTTAATCTGGTTATAGCCAACATACCCGTCCATGAAGCTATACATCTCGTGTCCCGCGGTGGAGTCCACTAAGCTGTCTATGTTGGGTCGTGGGAATTCATCCTTAGGACACGCCCTGTTCAAGTCGCGAAAGTCTACACAGATTCTGATTTGGGTCTTGTCTTTCTTCGCCATCGGCACTATGCTGGACAGCCATATGGGGTGCTGAATAGGTTTGATGAACCCTGCCGCCAATAACTTCTCCACCTCAGCCTTTATTTTCAAATCAAGGTCTGCTTTATATGTGCGTGTGGCTTGCCTTACCGGAAGGGCGTTGGGAAGGATGTTCAACCTATGAGAGCTCACTTCCGCGTCTATCCCTGGCATCTCCGTGTACTTCCAAGCGAATACATCAGTGAACTCCTTAAGTAGCTCAATGAGTTCTTCCTTCTGCTTCGGTTCCAGGCACTTGGAAATTAGAATGGGCCTATTCTCGCCCTCTTCTAACCCCAACTTGATCTCTTCTAATTCCTGCAGCTGCTCTCTGGGTCCATCTTGCATGCACTCCGGTGCCTCTTCTGGTTCTTCAACATGCTCAACGATATGGGATTCATCAACAATAAAACATTCAGGCGTCGGGTCGATACTCTCGTCCCAGAACATCGCCCGCGCAGACCGTTATAAACGGTAGATGACTTTCCCATTGGGAAAAACTACTTTCTTGCAAGTTCTAGGAGGTCTAGCTACCTCCTCTATCTTCCTCTTGCCTTTTGCCATGTGGGGAATTATCCTCTCCCCTAGGCGGTCATGCACGGATTTTTTCTGCGAGACCCTTCCTTCAGCTACCTTAATTCCTTCTAGCTTTCTTGTAGAGACCTTTCTTTCCTCGTCCAACTCAGTGTAAAAGGCAGCATCTACCAGGTGGGCCTCCTCAACGGCGAAGGGTCTCTGCGTGGCCTTGATCACTATCTGTGTACCTCTAATATTTTCCTTCGCGCACTGATGGTAGGTGGAAGGCACTATGCCATGAGTGTGCATCCATACCCTTCCAATGAGTAATTGGTAGCTGGTGTCAGCGTTAATAACATGAAATTTGATGTGGGAGGTGAAATTTCCCAACTTAATTCCCACATTCACATATCCGATTGACTGCATTCCGGCGTTGTCGAATCCGAAAATTACTAGCGGTACCGGAACCACCTTCTCCTGGTCAATTCCCGTTTCATACAACGTACTGATGGGCATAATGTTAATGGATGCTCCTCCATCCATCAACGCCCTAGGAAACGAGACTCCATTAATTATGGCTGTGACGTATAATGGGCGATTGTGGAAGTAGGGCACTGCCCTATCCGCTTCTGAAAACACCACTTCAGAGGTATACTTCTTAATCATCCTTCCCATTGGCCCCTGCCAATTTAGCGAAGGGTCTCCATGCTGTTGCACCGCCTCCAAGACTTTCCTCGTGATGGACACTCTCGTGTCGTACTTCACCCCTATCTGGTCGAAAAACCACTTGAACTTGGGGTTCCTTGCTATGGCCTCACATTCAGAATCTAAGTCTACCTCGTACATCTGGGCACTGCAAACATACTCCGCTTCAGAGGTCCCTCCCTCGTCTAGAGCGAGGATGACGTCTACCTCGCCTTCTGAGAGATCGACTTCCTCAGCTTCCCCGCTCCCACTTTCATACTCCGGAGTGAAGAACCACTCCTCTTGCTTTCTTTCCAGCTGAAGTCTGCTTAGTGACAGATTTTCTAACTCCTCGCATAACTGCTCGCCGTCCTCCCGCTTCGCCAGACTTCTCGTAGCTTCTTCGTCATAGGCAACTACCATGTTGGCAGTTCCAAAATGATGCGTAGGGAGGGGGTTCTCGTTAACGTCCACGGGGGGTATCGGCAAGGTACCGCTGGCCATCTGCTCACCAATGATCCTTCTCAAGTAGTAACAATCTTTGGTAGAGTGCTGCACTCGTTGGTGCAATTCGCAGTACTTCGGATTGGCCTTGTCAGCTGCAGTTGGGGTCTCTACTTTTAGGTTGGGGGGTCCTGCTACGCCTTCTCGCACCAGGGTGCGGTAACAATACATGGCCTCCGCTACGCTGCATGGTAGTGGCGGCGGGACATCCTCCCCAAACTTTCTCTTGTTGCCAGGACTGTCAGTCCTGGCCCCGGGACATCCCTTCTTCCCTTTGTTACTCCCGTCCACATAGTTAACCGCTTGCCTCCTCATAACTTGAAACCTCCCGGGAGTCGGTGGAACTTGTGTCCTCCAACTCGGGGTTCTCAGTTTGATTATCATAGCGATGTTGCTGGCAGCCCTAGTGAATTCTCTGAAAGTCCCATCTCTAGTTTCGTTGATCAAATGCAGCTTGTACTCTTCCAAGAGTCCTTCCACACATATTTGTAGCAACCTGGCCTCCGCCACGTCCTCGTGAACATCTAAGGCCCTCTCGCGAAATCTCTTGATGTAGTGCATCAATTCCTCTCCTGGCTTCTGGACCTCTTGCGCCAGGTGCCTCAGTGTAAATTCATCCTCCGCTACAAAAAAAACTTCTGGAGAAACTGCCTGTGCATCACTTCCCAACTAGGGACGCTGTTAGGCGCCAAGTGGGAATACCATGTATAAGCTTTCCCAGTGAGAGTTTTAGAGAACTCTCTCAATCTCAGGTTCTTGTCGCCAGCGTGTACTCCCAGGTACTCGACGAACCTCTTCACGTGTTCTCGAGGGTTCTCCCCCCTACCGCCAAACTTGATAAACTTTGGTGGAATATACCCCTCAGGGTATGGCTTCTCACTTACTTCCTGTGGGTAGGGGTCTTGTAACTCCTCGTATAGGTAGGAACCCTCTCTTTGAGAGGAGGAGAGGAGCTTCCTCACTTCTTCCATAGTAACAGCCTTGGAGGGTGATTCCTCCAAACATGTGGTTTTAGGAACTGGAGAAACTGTTGGCGCCAGGACCTGCTCCGGCACCGCCTTTCGAGACGGCATTGTCTCTGCCGGAATCGTAATAGGAGTGGCTACCCCTCCGGAAGGGTCAGCAGCAGGTGTCACACAACCTTGACCCAAGTTTGATAGATCCACATTGTTTTGCTTTAAAAAGTCAAAAAACATTGCCATAAGGTTCATACCTGCCATTGGAGCCACTGCCGACGAACTCGTCTGACCTCCGTGAGGCGCTGGCGCCTTGGCTCCGATCACCACCACTTCTTCCTGAGTATTCTGGTCACTGTGAGCTCCATCACCAGATGGAATGTCCTCAAAAACCAACTGCTTGGAGACATTGAAACCTTCTTTGTCCATGGAAATGAGGATACCTCCCCAGCAGAGTCGCCAAATGTAGGAGGGTAGTGAGACTGGGGTTATTGAATAACTGGAAAGGGTGAGGTGTGACCCACTCCAATGGACACTATCTGCAAGTCTTCAAGGTCTCCTGGTGCAACTTCTAAAGAAAACTTCTCCTTCTGGTAACAATGGAACTCAAACTTCAACTCACTCCCTGCAAGAAGATGAACTTTCACAGCAAAAATAGAAATTTTCTCAAGGGGAAACACCTGAGAGTGATGGCTGTCAGTGGGGAGTGAAGGAACAAGGCACTCAACACTAAGAGAATGAGCAGGGAGAGAATACTAGGAGGTCTGGTGATATTTTAGCAGAATAACAGTGCAATTTTTCTTCTCTCTCTTTTGACCTTGCCCAGAGGTCTATTTATACATGGGCGTAAGGGGTGAGCTGGCGATTTTGGGCGCCAAAATTGAGAGAGTTGGTGGGGAACAATATCTGAAGTGTACCATTTGTCCCTACCTGCAGGCAGCTTGCCTGTCCCCTCTGTAGGTGCCACCTGGCGCCGACCAAAACTCAAAAAGCACATATGTCCCCTAATGGAGACAAAATAGCAGATTTTGGTAGTTATCTTTTGAAACGGTAACTTGTGGTGCAATTTTGCAAATCATTGAGAGAGGAGACCTTAAGGCCTCACTCCCTCTAAAAAGTGTTATTTTTCTTGAGAGGGACCTCGAGGACCCCCTCTTCTGGAAAAGTCATTTTTTGTTGTAAAGAGTTTATTTCTTGTGAGTAGTCAACTCTTTGGCCACTCACTTCATTTATGACCAAGTGTGCAGTGTGCGTAGCCTTGAGTGGCTTCTGGGTCTTCCTACTAGTATTCTCTCAATCCTATAGTGCTAAGTGGTTGAGCTTGCTCAACATACCTTGTCCCTCAGCCGCCAAGCCAAAACTCCCAGGAGGTCCCGGCGCGCCTGTTCGAGCCCTGCTTGCTCGACTAGGCAACCTGTGCAAGAAAGTAAAGTGTTAGTGCTGTTGTTCATTTAGAGACTGCTGTTTCATGATGAAAACACCTGTAGAAACACTTCTCGAATAATATTTCTGCAGTGATCCTTGCAGTGGCGCTGAGTCTTGCGGTGACGCCGACTCTCTCAATCTGTCATTACTGCAGTGGCCCTTGAAGCGGCGCTGGCACTTGGCGCCGACCCTTGCGGCGGCGCGGACCCTTGCACCGGAGCTGGTGTTTGAAGTGGCGTCGACACGTAATGCCGTCCCGATACTTGCAACGGCGTCATCACTTGAAGTGGCGTTGACGTTTGAAGCAGCGCTGATACTTGAGGTAGCACTGACGCTTGAAGTGGTTGTGATACCTGGGGCGGCGCCGATCCTTGTCCTGGCGCCGACACTTGAAGTGGCGCTGACACTTGAAGTAGAGCTGATGCTTGAATCGGCGCAGACCTGCGAGGCGGCGCTGACCCTTGTCGGGGCGCCGACGCTCGAAGTGGCGCCGACGCTTGAAATGGCGCTGACACCTGAGGTAGCGCTGCTGCTTGAATCTGCGCTGACACGTGAGGCGGCGCCGACCCTTATCGGGGCGCTGACACTCGAAGTGGCGTCGATGCTCAAAATGGCGCTGACGCTTGAAGTGGCGCTGACACCTGAGGTAGCGCTGCTGCTTGAATCTGCGCTGACATGTGAGGCGGCGCCGACCCTTGTCGGGGCGCTGATGCCTGAGGTAGCGCTGATGCTTGAATCGGCGCTGACATGTGAGGCGGCGCCGATCCTCGTTGGGGCGCCGACGCTCGGAGTGGTGCCGACGCTCGAAATGGCGCTGACGCTTGAAGTGGCGCTGACGCCTGAGGTAGCGTTGATGCTTGAATGGGCGCTGACCTGTGAGGCGGCGCCGACCCTTGTCGGGGCGCCGACGCTCGAAGTGGCGCCGACGCTTGAAGTGGCGCTGACGCCTGAGGTAGCGCTGATGCTTGAATCGGCACTGACATGTGAGGCGGCGCCGACCCTTGTCGGGGCGCCGACGCTCGAAATGGCGCTGACGCTTGAAGTGGCGCTGACACCTGAGGTAGCGCTGCTGCTTGAATCTGCGCTGACATGTGAGGCGGCGCCGACCCTTGTCGGGGCGCCGACGCTCGAAGTGGCGCTGACGCCTGAGGTAGCGGTTATGCTTGAATCGGCGCTGACATGTGAGGCGGCGCCAACCCTTGTCGGGGCGCCGACGCTCGAAGTGGCGCTGACGCCCGAAGTGGCGCTGATGCCTGAGGTAGCGCTGACCCTTGCGGTGGCGTAGGGACTTGCCGCGGCGCTGACACTTGCGGTGGCTTTTGGACTTCTGGGTGACCTCGCGGGTACCTCTCGGATGTTATTTAATAAAAAAAGCATATTTACTTTATTTTGCTTTTTTCTGTTTATAACACCCTTCTACAATATTAATGGAATAGATTTGGCCTAGCTGACTAACCTAGATCATCTTAATAAGTATTATATAATAGAAAAAGACATCAAACATCCATCAAGAACTAAGTATGAACTAATCCTCCATAAAATTAAGGAAATCCATCAAACATATTACCCAATCAATCTAACTACACACTGGAGGTACTTAGATAACCCCTTGGGGTTTGGTAAAATCACACCACACCCCATAGAGGGAGAGAAGTCTTTCTATTTATGTATTATCTTTTAGATTCCTAAGAATTGGTCATAGAGTCTCTAGGGTGACAAATAAAGGTTTGAAGCTCGCGGGGGACTTGCTTTTCAATAATAGTAAAATACTTTCATTGCAGCATACTCATTTATCATCATCAGATAAAAAGATATTACACAAGGCTATTCAAGGTGAGTTACTACCTATATTGTTAAAGGACTCAGAATTATCCACTTCTTCTTCTTTGAAAATATTCATAACCTGGGAACCACTGTTGAGATCCATATCATACAAGGGATACCAATCCTTCAACAAAGAAATTTTATGAATATCCCCAGATCCAGGAAGAGTTAGACCTAAAAGTCACTGAACACTAGTCTCTCTGACAATGACAACATCTCCTAATTTATCCTGAATCTAGAGCAAGTAATCCTTAGATAAAATAAGTGGCATACTAAATAATGCAGGATGAACTGGGAGGAATAATAGGGTCTCACTCATCTAAAGGTTAAAGATCATACTCATAAGGTATTGGGGCACATGCATAATCAGGTTCATCTGACCGAACATGGGTGGAATCTCCCGCCTTCTTCCAAACTGATGCATTAATCACCTTAAAAAATAGAAAGATGTATCGCATAGAGAAAATGAACAAATGTAGGGGAATGAACCCAAAGTCAATCAAGGGTTTACAGTCGACCTCCATGGAAAATGTCACTGGATATAAGAATTTACAGACTCAAAAAGCCATCATACCCATTCTTCTTCGCTCTCCCTCCTGAGAATCAATGGTTTAGGAAAAACATACTCAACTAGAAGATAAGGGGGGGGGGGGGGACAAGCGATCCCCATTCAGACTCTGCCTTTCCAATAACCACATATGTAAAAGCAGGGGGTTACCCAGTAAGAAAGGACATTCCATGTAGCTAAAGGCAAAGATACCATTGATGGTCTCGCCCAGGATCACAGGGATCGAGACCCTCCTTTCCTTAAGTTGCAAGACTATGTCTTCTAGGAAATTATCGATGCATTTAGTTATAGTAACAAAAAGATTTTGAGATAATAAGGCTAAGGCCAAGGAAATTTTAAACCACCTATATGACTTAATCTATAGATATCGTATATATTAAGGAAATTACCACCATCAGGTCGATCTCCTCTTAATTGAGAAACTCCTGAGCAGTGGGATAGTCCACTTCAAGCGTCTCAACAAAAGATAATATTATGTCTCACCTCAGGTATGTCTCAATAATGAGTTGATCCATGCCATAATAGGTTAAGTAACAATAATCTTCAAATGTTAGACATATTTCCTCCATCTTAAAAAGAAATAAATGATCCTCTAGGCACAAAAAATAAGCAACCACTTCCAATAAAGCCCAGTGACACGGTGCTCCGTGATAGCAGTGAAACCAAATCATAGTGGTCTAACACCGAGAGAGACCCGTCATTAAATATGTGGATAAAATTATCTTTATTATAATTCAAGGAAATATGATAATCAGAGTTTGGAAGAACCATTTCAAGTGCAGTGTCTTTGATTATGATAGAAAGGATACTAGAGATGTGAGATTCCAAGATCGAGCCCTTCTAATTTATAGATAAAGAGAATTGACCTATTGGGATTTTAATACACTGATCAGTCATTCCATCAATATAAGAATATTCAACTTGTTTTTGATAGACCTACTAACTGAAATCCATATGACGGGACTCAATAAGAGAATGGTAACTGTAGTTAATTTCAAAATGTGTAAATTGGATTCTTTACCATTTTTGGTTGTAATAAAATCTTTGCATATATATTCTAAAATCTTTATCAACATTATAATAGAATCACACTAATAACCTAAGAACGAAAGAACCTTTTATAAATAAAACATATCCTATACATAATATTAGGAATAAAAGACAAACCCCTATAAATAAAAAAAATACAAAATAGAAAACATAAAAATACAAAGAATACCAGAGTCCAAAATTAACTCTAGGGTCCATTAAAGCACAAGTCATCATACTGTGACCCACGTCGTCGCACCTTCTCAAATCATTGGTCCTCCTCGAGTATGCACATGAAAGTAAGGTCCCCGATGACTACATAGAACTCCTCGAGAAGACTCATGTAATCAACCACTTAAACTCCTGAACCACCAGGAAAGAAGCCTGATTCATCTTCGATCATTAGATTCCCCTCACCCAGAGTTCTAATTGTCCTAACGAGATATGCTAAATAGGCACCCATCATTTAGGACATCTGCTCCAGCACTACCTGGGGGCCTAAAAAAATAAATTTTGCGTCATAGATTTAGTCTTAAGAAAAAGGAAAAAAGAAAAAAAAATTAGTCAAACAAAAATTAGTCGCATACATCAACTCCCGCAAGATCGACAAAATAAGGGGAAGGAGGCATCAGTTCCTCGTACTCCATGCCATCATCTGCACTATATTGAATGGATAAGATCAAAACCTAAATATCTAACGAAGGAGCTGAAGAAAAATTCGATGTCGTATCATGTCTTATAGAAGGACCCTCAAAATTGGTACAAAAGTAGTAGAAGGGGGAGGCTCCCCCGAACCCTAGCCCTTTTAAACATTGAGAACTACTAGCATCAATCTATAAGCAATAAAATCATTATAGGGTACGGTGTAATCACAATGGAAATCCATTCCCCAAGTTTAGGCCTCGAGGTAACCAAAAAAAGGAGATAAAGGGACCTCATCTCAATTGAAAACTCCACCACAATAGTCATCTAAGCCAACAAGGTCCATTGACGGACGATCCTCTCCCCTAAGTAAAGAGGTGCAACCCCATCACTACAAAAAACACCCAATAAATAGTCTAGGTGGTAGCCTTACTCACAGCCCAGTAACCTCGAGACATCGCCTAAGGGGCGAAGACAACTTGAAAGTCCAATAAAAATAATGAGAATACATAAAAAAAAGTGCAAATAATTGAAAATTGGAAATGTCGAGGAAAGTAACATACCTTATTAACAGTCAAACTGATCAGGAAGGTGATAAGCTTCCCCCAAGAATACACTGTAAAACCTGGACCCCTATTATCCTTCCTCCCTTGCCTCTGGGGGATAACTATCCTCCTCGAGTAACCACAAGTGAACCCGATGGATCCCCAAAAAACCTATATATGCATGAAGAAAATGCAAAAATATTAGTAATGTAATAAAAGGAAATTTTTGAAAAAGAAACGCATAGACATAAAGCATACCTCAGAAGTAGCAACATAACCAACATGGTTCCTAACCATGCATCTCGAAAGGGCGCATATAATAGCATAGGTAAAGCCCAATGCGAAACCACAATAGCCATATTGGCAAATGCAGAGAAAAAATCAAACTGACATGTATCGCCTCTCTATGAGAGGAATATATGTTGTGACCGAGTGTGAAGAGCAAGATGAACGGGGTATACTTATAAATCCTCATCGCATTATCTCTTGAACTCCCCGATCGTCTTGCATATGGATAGCTATGTAATTAAGAAAAATAATTACTCCTGAGCGAATGGACGACATAAACCCCACGCCATCTTGATGACATCCTCCGAGAGTCTTAGGTGGTGGGGGATAATCACTTGAAACTGGCCCGTTAAAAGGTTGGTCAAAACATGAAGGTCCAAATGGGGTGAGTGTCATCTCACCCACCAATAGATGAATGGAGGAGATAGTGTCCCACCACCTCTATGTCAACGCCTATACTGCGAAAGTACTATGAGCCGTTGTGAAAAAGACAAAAAGTATTGAATCCCATGTGTCGTACCCTGTCCTTGATGATAAGAGGAATGCACTCTACCCTAAAGATCCACCACCCGCTTAGGGAAGCCCTAATGACGGATGAGAGTGGTGTTATCCTCATGAGGTTCCTAGGAAATGCACAAAATACTGATAAAAATAAAACAAAATAATGCGTCATAATAATACTTTAAACAAAAACAAAATAAAAGTGATATTGAAAAAATAAATACTTAAGAGGCCCTATGCACAATATTGGAGAGGTGCACAATAAGCTCTCATAATAAGTCAGGATGATCTCCTAGTTGGGGCACGTGCATTGGTCCTCTAGAAGCTCTACACCTATTTAGTCATCAAGCTCATCAGCCTTGGGCATAGGCCTCACTTCAGGAATATCTCCTAACAACATATCCAACATCTATGTCAGCTAAATAGAGAGAACTCTCAAAAGACACTCAAAATGTATAGAAAAAAATCTGATAGAGCAAAGAGATAGTGAACAGTGAAAAGTGAGGGAAAATGTCAAAACAATTCCTTATATAGAAGGTCTAGGTGCTTGATCGATCAATCGAGCGCACGCTTGCCCGATCTATTAGAAGGCATAAACGCTTACCTAATTGGCCAAATCCCTATAAACCAATAAAAATCATTCTTTCTTTCAATCTAAATCCATTCTTGTACAACCTTAAATTTGTCTTTCTCAAATGAAATTCATTAATCACCAAAAATAAAAAAATCCAAAATTTAATCCCTATTTCCCCTATGTAAGTTAAAAACATAAAAAATCCTTACCAAAAATAAATAAAAAATTCTTGACCCTTCCAAGCGATTTGGTGTATCGACAAACACCCTGTACCAACTGGATACCGTTTCCAAATGATTCTGTGTAACGACAAACACTTTGTCCCAAGTAGACACCTTCCAAAATAATCTGGTCTATAAATAAAGACCCTCTCACAACAGAACATTTAAAAAAATGATTTGGTGTATCGACAAACACCTTGTCCCAAGCATACATCTTTCTAAAATGATTTAGTGTATCTAAAAACACCTTGTCTTAAGCGAACATCTTCTAAAATGATCAAGTCTATCGACAAACACCCCATTCGAAGCAAACATTTTCCAAAACAATTTGGTGCATCGACAAAAACTTTATCCCAAGGGAACATCTTTCCAAAATAATTTGGTGTATCGACAAACATCTTGTCCTAAGAGGTTACCATTATAAATAATGCGGCGTATTGATAAATATCTTTCCCTAAGAGGACATCTTCCAAAATGATTCAGTGTATCAGCAAATACCTTGTCCCAAGTGACCTTTATAAACAATCCTATGTATTAACAAACACCCCATTCTAAGACGACACCCCATATGAACGATTTGTGTATAGATAAATGCCTTGGTCCCAAGCGGACACCTTTTCCTAATGACCCACTATATAAAAAAACACCATCTCCCAAGCAGATAACTTTCATAACGATTTAGTGTATTGACAAACAACTTTTTCCAAGCGTACACATTCAAAATGATTTGGTGTATCGACAAACACCTTGTCTTAGAAGGACATCCTTTCCAAAAAGATTCGGTGTATGAACAAAAACTTGTCCCAGGAGAACACCTTTTCCCTAATGATCTAGCATTGATAAAAACCTTATCCTAAAGTGGACACCTTTTCTATACGATTAGGTTTATCGATAAACAACTTGGCCTAGGTGAACGTGTTGTCCAAACAACCTAATATTTCTCCTCACCCCATGAGGATATATCATCATCTTCCATTAGGCATCCAGGAAAAAATCACAACCCTTTGCGATAACAGACCAGTTATCCAAAAAAGGAGAGTAACCCTAAAACACCTTATCGGAGGTAAAGAGAATCCTTAGCAGTCGCATAATGGCTGTCTTTAATTCAACAACATTCATCCAAAAATGAACTCAATTATTGATGGGATCTATAGATACCTCATTCTTCTCCCTAAAGGTAGCCATGCTTAACATGGACTTACGAAGGCCTAAAATCTAGCCCAAGCTCATGAACACCTTCTTGAAACTCCAAATAGATAAAATAGCCTACGAAATTACCTAGCATAATCAAATTAATACTGAATGGGCCCAAAATTATATAATAAAATGCACTTGACTGATCGATCAAGCACACACAGTACTATGATCGATCGATCATTAACTCAATATTTTTCCCATATTCGAACACTTCACACGGGTGCTATGTAATTCATAAGAACTAACCAAGTAGTCACGGGATGCCAGATATGGGCACAAACACCTTCAGAAGGTTTTTTCGTTGGGGTTGTCGAAAAATGTTTTTTTCAAATGGATATAGTCACGGACTAAATTCGTGACCTCTATTTTATTTTTAAAAAACTTGAGGTTTTATTTATTTTTAAATAGGGGTCATGTCTTTGGACCGTGACCATCGTTCATAAGTCTCCCATGTGGTCATGGACCTGGCCCGTGACCCCTAGTCCACCACTAGTCACGAACTTGGTCCATGACCCCCTATCCTTAACTATTTATGGTTCACGTTAGTGACCCACGGGTCATGGCCCAAGACCATGACCATGGATAAATATACTTCCCACTTTCCAGGCTATGACCTTCATTTTCGTTCAGGAATAAAATCCATTAACACCAATTTGGTGATGCCATAAATAGTCATGGACATAATCCGTGACCCATAGGCCTAGTCATGCCTAAAATTTATGTCCATTTCTTATCTGTGGTGTAGTGTAAAAGGATGCCTTCATCTACCAGTTGAAGGAATTAACTCCCCCCTTGAATGTAGAGCATTATATCTAAAAGCATTTTTCTTTACGAAAATCCTTGAAACTCTCTCCATTTTCATCAAAACCGTCTTTAAGCATAGATTTAGTATTTTAACTTCTAGACCTAGCTTCTCTTTCATAATCTAAGTCCAATCACAACAACAACAAAAAAACTATTTCCCCCTTTGTTACTTTTTTCTTCTTTATGGTACTTTTTCTTTAAAAATATTCTTAGATCCATTTTTAAAAGGGTTAGTCCTAAGTCATCTTTAAAACATAATAGTAAGATCACGAACCAACAAAGATACATGAACTCTTTATTGTCTCGGATGCAATATGTATAAAATGTTGGTGAAATAAAGAAAGTATCACATAAGTGTTTTACAAAACTAATTCCAAAGTTTCATGTTGAGATAGATATGAATTGCATACCATTTATAAACAGTTTACAAAATTTGGGCAGAGTTCCCTTTGTAAATAGGCCTATCCACCATGTTTAAGAACTAAAAACTACTCAAACCACAACAATAGTAATATTGTTTACTGAACCTCATATAGATAATCAGTGTGTAGATATGCAACAATCGTGCCCATTAGTATACATCACACTGCGCTGATGATTTCTCAGTAGATATGCAACAGTCGTTGTGCCTTTCGTTGTGCTTTGCTTAGCAGCAGTGTTGTATGTATATATATATATATATATAAAACAACACACACACATATATATATATAGCAGCACATATATGTGTGATGTTATATATATAACAACCTTATATACATATTCTGTTATATATATAACAGCACACATATATGTGCACACACACACACACACACACACACACACACACACACACACACACACACACATATATATATATATATATATATATATATATATATATATATATATATATAGTATAAAAGGAGTGTTATAACATATACTTTATAGGTATCTACAGCAACACCCATAGCTCTATTTCTTTATTTTTTGCAGGTGTGTTATAGCATATATTTTAGAATTGTTATACCATTTTTTTATAGGTAGCAGCAGCACCATCACGTAGCAGGTAGCTGCAGCAGAAGCACGTAGCTTCGTTTAGAAACTCTGACAAATGTTAGCACATTCTGCAGTGCTGTCTCATCCGTGTCTCTGCTTGCATATGATGCCGAGGTGAATCTAGCAGCCAACTCAACGAATATTCCCCAATTCTTTTTTCTAATGACTCCAGAACCTTGCCTCTAGGAGAATCCTCTTGTAAAATAGTAGCATGGCTTCTGCTTGTAGATTCCATGGAATCTTGAAGTTGTTCTGATTTAGTATGCATGGTTTGTTCATCGGAAGTCGAGTCCAAGGCTATATTGTAGTCCACCATACGACATGAATCTGTTATATCATCACATGTCAAGTAAATGAAAGGCGTAAATGGAAGTAACAACCTATGCCCCGTTGTGAAATATTTTAACCTCGAGAAAAATAACACCTATTTAAAGTTTAATTGTGTTAATTACTTTTGGCTCGGTAAATATTTATTGCGTGTTGAAAGGGTAAAAAATACTATTTGCCATTTTACTTTTCAACCAAGTGAGATATTTTGGGTTATTTGGCTTTGGTCCACTAATTATTTGCAATATTCAGTCTGGCCCCTGCATAGCTCAGATTGTTTGTTTGTTTTTGCACTTACCCCTATATAATATCACTTGAAGGCTTTAACAAACAATGCTAACGTGAACATACCTCTCAACTTCTGTAGCAAGATCCGCATGAGGACATGGTAAATTGACACATTTGGTAGTCATCTGTTACCAACAAATGAATTGATTAAGGTGACTCCATTGAAAGTTCATGTCAAATAATGGAACATAAATCATGTCAGTTTATTTTCAAAAATCAAGTACTAACAAAATGCAACATGTTAAACAAGTGATTTCAGTACTAGATCTACAAAAGAAGACAAATATGGTGGTCGAATTAGCAGTAATAGGTGACAACAGAATAACCTAGATCAACTAGAAACAATATTCATTAATCATATCTTTATTAATTCTATAATCTTCTCTCCAAAAAAGTAGTGATAACTTACCATATTATATGTTGCTAAGTTGATTCTACACATCAAATAAAGAGAAATAATTTCACTACACCACTGGTAACAAAAACACATCCGATATGTTTTGATATGCAAAGGTAATCATAAAAATGTACCACGTGAAACCCAAACATCCCTGTCGCAAATTTTACTACATCCTATAATGTTTTATATGGAGGAAAACAAGAACGGGACACCAAGAAATCATCCGAAGATCATTCGGGAACATCTCTAGGTCGGATTTCGAATTGGGAGGTTATAGCTAGGTGAACAATACAATCACTGGTTATTACTCATAGTTTGTTACAAGGATGGTATATTGGCGATATAACTTTAATGGGGATAATATGAATATTCTTGAGTTTGAATAAATTATTATTTGTTTGCGAATATAGTGTTATTATGATATATTGAAATTTTTGATACGTCTCCACTTAAAATGTATGATGCTATTACTGCGCTAACTAGGCCTAGTGTGGCTAAATTATGCATTGCTATGGATTGATTGAAAGTCTTACCACCTCGAATTTGGATTGGGTGAGATAAATATGTATTATGGCAAGATATTGAATACGAAGCTATCCCAAACTATTACAAATTGTGCTACAAGTTATTTCATACCGAGGTTGCCTTAAAACAGTCATTGGGGCCTGTCACCAAATCTGGCAAAGGTACTGATCCTAATAATCACAGTAACCTTCTACCTCCAACTGAGTCTAGTATTCACACTAAGAGAATAGGGAACCAAAATAGAGATGCCCCAAATTGCTCAATACCAGTGGAGTACAAAACCTTATCAGGACCAAAGCCTCAAAATGAATAATATAATTCATAGGTTATGTTGGACACTTTATATGACTGACTACACAAATATTATTAGAATGAACAACCAATAAATCTCCTACTTCCAAGTTGAAAGCCCACCCTTAAAGAAATTACAACATTGTGCTCGACTACTACGAAAAGGTCAGTTGCATTTGATGGCCTCCCACTGATTAGAACCCAGGTTGTTACCTCCTAGTAGAGGCAAATTCAGGGCTATGGGGAAAAGGCAAGGCCTTTTATGGGAGTCGAGTCAGAGGATGAACCAAGAGTTTTCTTCATTAATTGTTCAAGAATTTGCCTTTCTTCTTTGAGTTCGTCTTGAGCAACCGGACCATGGCCTTCCCAAGACTTGACCACTTTTTCTTGGAAGTTAATTACAAGTGAGTATCTTCCCATAGCAGAATATGCTTTAGAAAGATTATGACACGCCTCAATTGAATCCACGTGATGAGGACTAACCAAGACATCCATAATCTCCTTTGAAAAAGCAAACACATGTGCAGCTGATTGAGGTCTGTCTAGTTCCAAATATGCAGCACCCAAATTATCATAAACATACCCCACCCCATAATGCTTGGTACCAAAGCTCTTTTTCAATCTTTCTGCTGCATCCTCCAAGTATGGAATATCCATTTGTACCTTCCCCATTAGCAAAAATAACCACCCAATCCTCACAGACACGCTTCCCACCGACTGTTGTTCTTGAGGCAGCCTCTCGAGCAGGGCCTTTGTTCTCTTTAACAGGGAGATTACAGTTTCAAACTCATTCATCATTTCATACTGCATTGCGGGGAAGTTTTCCCTCTCTTGTTGAGAATTTTACACGCAATCTCTAGGCACCGCTTTGAGTTCGAAAACTTTTCCTTGTACCCAAGGCTTTGGCCATTGCAATGAAGGCCATAGCTCGATCCTCACTCCCTTTATCAATATGCTGAGAAACACCCTTTAAACCTTCAATGACCTCGTTGTACTTTCCCAATGCAATTTGAACATTGGCAGCATCGATCTGTGCTCAGAGAAAATCAGAATTAAGACCCCAATTCTTCAAGACCTTTTGCGATAAATAACCTATTTCCCAATGCAATCAAGGCCAGTTGCGCCTTCTGTATCTCCACTGCCTCACCACTAAAAGAACCCTCTTCCTCAAACTTAACATACTTGACATAAATTCCAATTTGACATACTTGACATAAATTTAAATTTTACAAACTTAACATACTTGACATAAATTCAAATTTTATGAACATAAAATTCTTAACCATTACAGTTATTCCAATAAAACAAATTGCATCTACAAAACTAAGTTTGACATCCAATTCATGATATATTTTTACAGGAAAATAACTGAGTAACTACAAGAAAAAAGTCGCCTTCCATTGGTTTTATAATGTTTTAGCGCATTATCGTTTCTTCCAGTTATTAAAATTTAATAATGATATCCAGAGAAATAGAAAAAAAATAGGTAAAACTTTGATCGGAGCAATAATAAGGTTATGTCTGTGATGACCTTAAAACTGCTTTCATACCTTGATATCTAAAAAATTATAGGCAATCCCCTTTTGAGCATTCCAAATTCTCGAATGTTAATTCCAAAAAAACATCATCATCAGCCAATAGAAGAACAAAATCCCAAGAAAAACATAAATTTGTATACTCTACACCCTGATTTTTCGCATTGGTCTGGGTTCGTTTTCCTTCTTCCCAAGCGGTTGTATTAGATTCATGATGGTCATGTCAGCTCTAACCATCCACTTATTCAAAAAGGACCTTGAGGTTGAAAAAATTGACCATTTATGTTTTTCTTCTGATATCATTTTAAAGTTTATATAAATTATAATTTAGAGTTTAAAAATTTGTCTATGTGATTGATTTTGAATATAAATTATTGACAACTAGTGATTTATCCAAATATGATTGGTATAATAGGACATTAATTCATGGCTATTAAATACTCTATCTTTACAAACCACCATTTTAAATTAGTGTTCACGTAGTATGGATGTGATACAACAAAGAGAAGAACTTTATTCTATATTGAGAGAACAAATTCTGTAATACCACCTCTAGTCAAAATCTTCCAAAGTTAAAAAATCACTAAATATGCAAATGTGATTACGCATATATTTATCAAAAGGGGAGAGAGGGCTTATACTGATGATGATAAACTTATGTTGTTTAATTATTTATAGATGTCAGAGGCAAAGCTTAAGTTCTCATTTGAGTTTCCTTCTTGTTTTTTATCATATTGACATGAAATTGATAGTTGAAATGTGAATTTAATAATTCAGGTCATCATAAAGCACAAAAACTCAAATCAAATGAGCATTAAAAGTGAACAACAAAATATTGTTCGTGTATATCTTTATATGTCAAACACTAATTTGAAATGCATACTTTCACCAAGAAATTTTGTCAAATGCATGTATTGAAAACCTGAATATATTATGCCATTTGGCTTAAATATGACATCAGCCTCTCCTCTGTCAAAGGTTTTGGTGAGTTCACATCCAAGTGTAAAAGAAAATGTGACATTAGTTACAAGGAATTATCAACTTATTGGTCTATTTTCATGTGTTTAAACATTGGTTACTACGAAGAGATTTCCAAATATAAAAAAACTAACCTGAACTCTAAAATAGTGACCATTGATGCACATCTCCATCAGTCTTTTTTTTTCAAGTACTTAATGCACATATCCAGCAGATAGTTGCAACTAAAGCTTAGTATGCCAAATAGGAACCTAATGAGCGTATAAAGAACTGTTATATTGGAATATCAACAGTCTAAAATAAACCAACGCCATAATAATTCACATCAACCGTTAATCAATCCAATGTAGTGCAAAAAAATATGAGCATTGAACATTCTTCAGCACGAGAAAATGTCTACCTAAATGAACATAAGTTTGCACATATGTACTTGTATTGGCAACATTTATGGAACATGACAATGTTGATCTATCATTAGAAGTAAAAAAACAATTTTTCATAAGATATGGAAATTATATCACAAATTAAAAACATAACATGTATAAGAACAACAGAGATACCTATTATTTAGTAGCCATAACAGTTGGATTGATGATTCTTCAACCACGCACTAGAATGTCGGATGTGGGATGCCATTATCGGAAATTATCGGAGATGCACACGCATGAGTAGGATTTCGTACCCGGTCAATTCTTTTGTGTAAAAGCAAAAGCCCGAATGAGTAAAAACTATGCCTTTTCTCAAATAGATAAAAAAATTATAAAAGTAACCCACAAACACAATAGAACATGTGTAATTTGAAGTTAAGCAGTTCTTCAAATTGTTCCTGTAAATTTCATATAACTTTTTACATAAAATGAATAACTATGCATAAAACATTTAATGTAAATTGTATTAAATGTGAAAATAAGGACTAATGACACATATCACATTTGGAATAATTTTTTCATTGCCTTTTCTCGTGACTTTACCTTTATAAGAACTTCTTGCAATGTTTTGATTTTTTGACACCTTTAATTAATAAATAAAAAAAGAATATTAGTAAAAAGGAATGAAAAGGAATCTTAGTTAAAAAGTATATTAGTTCCACTTTTTGATTTTGTAAATACCTCAATCTGAATTGTATTTAGCATAGATTCATCTTGAATAACAACTCTAAGGTGCCTACGTCATATAAATTCAACTTATGTAGCCAAAAAATTAATACCAAACATTAAATCATACATGTGTGATATTACATGTAAGAAACCCATTTACATATTGAAAAAAATAGAAAATACATCACACAAACCAACATTATAATCAAAACCAATATACAAAACACATAATACATGTAAAAAAATATGTTGAGGATGTTAGGTCTAGTTCAATACACATATTCAAATGGTAAAAAATATGCCCAAAAGATAAACAAAGGATTAATACTCATCATTCATGAAAAGCCAAAAGTGCATTCTTGTACACCAAAAAGACCATTCTTGGGCAAATTATGAGAATAACTCTTCTTATTTAGTGAAACATAACAAAATATTAAAAATGTAAAATTATCATGACCGACCTCCTTCGTTTTCTTTCAAAATCAAATGACTGAAAAAGTTATATAAGGATTGAAACTCAAGAGATCCTAACTAAAAAATAAACATTGTCTAGTCAAATCAAAATGAAAAAATAGAAGAAAACACATTTGATAACTTCAGTTCAAGCACATGTAATGATTCACAAATTCGTGTGTGTACAGGGATTGAAATCTGATACCTCCAAGCCTAATTATGAAACCTTCAAGCCCTAAATATGAAATATTCACATATGCTTTTAAAACATGGGAGATAGAAATTACCTGAGAGGAGAGAGAGATACAGAGCTGAGCGGAGAGAGAGATGAGAGGGGAGAGACCTCAAAGCACGGCAAGATGGATGAGCGGGGGGTGGGAGGGAAATGAGAACAATGAGAGAGCGGGAGAGTAAAGTGACTATAGTGAATTTTTTTAGGTTATTTTATATTTTAGGCAAGTGTACTCAATTTTGGCACACTTTAAAACAATGCCAGATTTTAGCACTATTTTATAGTGTGCCAAATTATCATTAAACCGTGCCAAAATTTGGCACAGTTTTAAACTGTGCTAGATTTTTAATATTAAGGTGTGCCAAATTACTATTTTTGGTGTAGTGTTTAAGTCAAGTCTTATACATATTCAACATGTAGACACCACTTTCTAGTACTAACTATAACTCCTTACGTCCCTAACCCTTCTCTTCCCATCATAAGATCCTAGGTCCTACTCGCAACCCTAATTGAGAGGCCATTGAGCACTCTCGGACCAAGTTTGATTTTGATCAACTCTCCAAACCTTGTAAAACTCTTAAAACCTCGTATGGTTCCCTTTCTAACATCCCATACCGTGCGTGAATTGGCCTCACGATTCACGCGCACTCACATTTTACTCCAAAACCTAATTTAGAGACCACCGGGCTCTCTCGGGACCTATTTGACCTCAGTCAACCCTCTCTATTGAGAAAATCTAATTAAAATGTCGCAGGGATCTGAATCCCCTTTCCAACAATCCATATCGTGCCTTAATAATCCTCACTATTTTCACATGCTCACCTTTTTACTTTGAAACCTAATCTGAAGGCCACTGGAGCGCCTGAGCCCCGTTTGATCTTCGTCAACCCTCCATCCTAATAAAATCTCATTGAAACCTTTTATGTCCTTGAATTCGCTTTCAAATGGTACATACTGTGAATGAATAGGCCTCACTGTTCGCACGTACTCACCTTTTTTCTCCGAGACCTAATCTAGAGACCACCGAGTACCCTTGGGTTCCATTTGGCCTGAGTGAACTTTTAAATCTTATAGGGTTCTGAATCCCCTTTCTAATGGTCC
Organism: Sambucus nigra; assembly: GCA_949130495.1. Classification (NCBI taxonomy): domain Eukaryota; kingdom Viridiplantae; phylum Streptophyta; class Magnoliopsida; order Dipsacales; family Adoxaceae; genus Sambucus; species Sambucus nigra. Next base: position 203,377,141 of record OX422218.1, read on the forward strand.
ATACCATGAGTTAATTGGCCTCACAGTTTGCGCTTACTCACCATTTTACTAAGAGAACCCGTATCTAGAGACCATCGAGAGCTTTCGAGCCCCGCTTGACTTTAGTCAACTCTCAAAACTGGGAGTGTGTCAATGGATTCTTGTAGATCTCTGAATACCCTTTCCAACGATTCCTATCGTGTGCAATTTGAATTTATGAATTGCATTTTACGGCCATTTTTCTAAAAACGTTTGTTCTGGGCTGCCTATAGGCACCCTAGACCCCTTGCCTACCGGTAAGATGTACTTTTTCTTGGCCAACAAGGCAGGGCTATGCCGATAGGTAGGCAAGGAGCCTATCCAGTCTCCCCCCCCCCCCAAAAAAAAAACTCTAATTTTTTACTATTTAGGGAGATTATAACCTCATTTTCAAGGGGCCCTTTCTGAAGTCGAAACATTTCCCTCGAAATCGGTGTGCTAAAATTTTAATTTTCAGACATTCTCTTCATTTCATCAGATCATTCTCCACCATTTCCCCCTTACATTCCATCCTTACCTTACCACCATCCAACTATTGCAAAGTTAGAATTAAAGTTTTCTAGAAGGTCTACCCTTATACATTTACAACTCATTCAATTAGTAGTAATTGTTTACTTTTCTTTCCATTTTGATATATATATTTATCCCATTACTTCACATACAAAACTAATCTCACTTTTTATTATTTAGTGCACATAAATCTTATTTTTCCTAAAATCTAAAAAGCAAAAAATAAGGTTTTCTTGTAAACCCTAAATTAGGATTTCCTCATTTTTCACACTTTCTACACTTGGGCGTATTTTAAAAATAAAATAAACTAAAGGAAGTTCTATATTAGGATTTATAGGTTAAACCCCACCCTTTCATGTTATCAAAGTACGTGGGCTTAAATGCCCTTTGGTCTACGTAGGCATCTGAGACAATGTTGGGATACGAGTCCTAATTTATCATTTAACCATTTGATGTTTTCTCGTGTTTATTAGTATTGTGAGATCCCGTACTCCTACATATTCATGTTTCGTTCGATACATACATTCGCTTCTGCATACTGATTTATGATTCTACGGACACTCACATTATAATTTTATGCTATTTCTTTTATACACACCTTCGGATGATTTCATTTTGTCTTTCCCATCATGTAGTCTGATGATTTCTTTCCCTCATTATTCACATCGCACACATATACAAACATATCACACTTGGGAGAAAATGAGTATATTGTATATCCCATGAGAGACCAAAAGGGCGGGATGGTTTCCTAACACCTTCCCATTACGTAACTTAGTCCTCTAACTCTTGATTCATTTGGTTTTGTGCGCATCAGTATGTATTTTGATTATGTTCTTTCAGGATGACTACATTTCTTGTCTATTTTGATCAAAATAGGCTAGAAACTCCATTTTTTGTGTTTCTCCTCTTTTGACGGTGTCCGATTTATATCTGAGGCAGCCCACAATGATAAGCGTGAGTGGAGAAAAGAGGACTCCCAAATCCCCGAATCCCAAATTTCTCTGATTTTCCTTCCCCTCCAATTTCAGGGTCGGCTCGTGTCGGAGGAATCTTCCCCAGATGGCCACAGTGGTGACTCTATTGGGGACTATTTTTAGTGTACTAGACTCTATTTTCACATGATGTTATTTTTGTTTCTCTTCTCCTTTTCTATTTGTGTACATATGCCTCCCCTTGTATATTTTTCTTACTCTTATACTTATATCTCGTATATATGTCTTATTCTTGATGATGTTCATATCTACCATGATTTTTTTCATCACGCGTGTATATCACCTGCTTATCACAAATTTAACCATATTTTATTGACTTGTTTATGTTCACCATACTTCATTCCATGTACTCCCACTTACACATATTTCACACACCCCTTGTAGATATTCATGTTTAGTTTCACTAGCACACACTCTCACATTCTTCTTACATGTATATAGTTTTGTTCTCACTCATTCCTTTCACGCACCACTTGTAAGTGTCCATGCTTAGTCTCACTAGCACACACTTCCACATTTCTCTCACTTGTATATATCCATATACCTTCTTCACTCATATATTCACATGTCACTCTCTTATTTTGAATATATTTCTCACTCACTTTTGTATATTCACATGCCTCAAACTCTGTATCTATCACCATTCTTTGTATAGTATCCTTATTCACATGCCTCACACTCTGTATATGTCACCATGCTTTGTATAGTCTCCATGCTTCATGTACATACTTGCTAATTTTACTGTTCGTGTTTATCCACCCAGGCTACTAGTGTATTCTCCCTCATAGTAGTAGTACGTATCTTATTTAGTATACATAAAACTCTCTATAAGATACTAATTAAGACGCATGCATTATTTCACACTACATTACTCAAGCATTGAAATATTGACCAAAATTTTGTCTCGTACTATGTGTGTGTGGGGTCACTTTGTGATGGGTGTCGGTCTTGCAGGGAACAGTTAACCTAAGAGATATGATTCCCACCTTCCATTGGCCCCATATCTTCGATGTATATTGAAAAATTCCCCCTTATACTATCGTTTGACCGAACTCACAACAGGAGGTATATAGCAGGGAACTGGTTTATGTGCGTCGGGTATATCGAATTAGCTCTCATACGTACCGTTTCCACAAGATATATTAAGAGGTAATTCGCATACGCTTAGGCATATGAAATGGCTTATCCACACGTATCAATGAATGATTTTCCTTATAGGAAAGATGTATATCGTGGAAGTCATACCAATGGGGGAAACCTTTGCACTATCCCACAAAGTGCATGAACCTCATATAGGCATCTACCCTAGGACACTCATACTTAGTTTGTTGGTTATGATGTAAAACTCTGCCAAATTTCTGGGTCACTTTACCACCTGAATGTTTGCGATATTTTGCCCATTTTAAATATAGGACCCTATTTGTGAGTATGGAAACAAGACAAGTTGTGTCTCGCATAATGTACCTTATCTTTTCCCAAACTCGAGTCATGTTCAACATTTTCACCCTTTTTAAAAAACGAAAAAAATACCAAAACCTTTCCTCTTTCCCTCATAATAAACTAAAAAATATTTTATTCTCGGGTGTGATTGCGTACCCTAATTTTTGGCTGGGCTCCCTATCAGCTCCGATATTTTATCAAATCGCCCCGAAGATCCATGGCTTCTTTCCCTTTTTCCACCGATTTTGATATCTCCCTTCAAATGTTATTTATGGAGAACATCAACTAGGCTAGGGATGCTCAACCAGATCTGATGACTATCCTTGCCCAGATCAATGCTAAGATTGACAACTCCAAACAGAAGTCAAGAAGATGCAACGACATCGATTCCAGACTCTCGAGGCCACCGATCTAAAACTCCTTTTTCCCTATGCCATGGGTTAACCTACTCCTTAATGAGTTTGGGTCCCAAAAGAGTATCAACATGCCTCGCATGCCCCACCTACCAATATGCCACCACCATCTTAGCCATTGATACCTAATATTGCACAACTAGGGGTTAATCAATAAGTGAGAGTGGATCATAAGGAGGAAGAACTGAAAACCTATCTCAAGACTCGATTATCAAAGAAATTTAAAATGTCAAACATTGAGAATTTTAGAGGTTTACACAGCTATCGTCATCCCACGACTCTCCTTGGGGCATCAGAGGAAGTAATGGACCAAATGTTTTAGTAAAACCTCAATTAATATGCCCTCAGGTGGTTCCTGTCCCTTAAGGAATCTAGAATCCACAGTTAGAAAGACGTGGTGAGAGAGTTGATGTCGTAATATATGTATAATGAGGAGTTATAAGTTATGCAAAGAGTCTTTGAAGGTGGAGAGATAAAGCATCTACCATGACCAACAAACCGTCAGAAAAAGAACAAGTGAGCATAGTGAAGAAATACGTATTGCTCCATATTTAAGCCTTAATAGGAGGTCACTATTACCCTCAATTCTGAACCCTCCGAGAGACTGGGTTAAAGATTAAATAAGGGTTTACGAGTCACAAAGCATAACATGAATTAAAGAGGCTAACTAGGGAGTTCGCAACATGAAAGTATGACAAACTGGCGAGTACCTCCGTGTCAACTATCAAAAACATATCCCAACTTGCCACTTTTTAGACACCTGAAAGTCATCCTAACCCTACTAAAAAATCACTATACTAAAATCCATTCTCCTCTATCTAAAGTATACTAATCCATGCTTGTAATAAATCTCATTAAACCATTGGAACACTGACCATTACCAAATACCCTTCCCATAAATTTCAAACAAGATAACCTCTGCAACTTCCACCAAATCATTAGGCATACTACTAATCAATGCTTTCACCTTAAGAATGAAATACAGAGTCCCATATACAATGGTATCATCTCACTACAATCCAATCCTAATCCTAATACCACCAATAATCCTCTCCCAGCAAACAAAACTGGGGTAAATGCCATCCTTTTAGGAGAAAGTCCAGAATTTAATCCCTCAACCACAATCAAGACCGTTGAAACAACCGACCTACCTACTATCTCACCAAAATCCCTCAAAGTTTTCCCTTACTTTCTATTGTATCCTGTAAACTCTCTGATCAAGATTTTACACTCCTCAACTGAGCCTACATTGTCATTTATACCCATTCAAAATGGGGAGGCATGGAACTACGTGAAATTATAGACCAGGTTTAAGAGTTTAGGCTTAAATTTCCTTAAGAAATGACCATCGACTATGAGAAACCTAATAATTTATTTGTGGAAGCCCAAAAATGGACCCAAGAATCTGATAAATGGGTTGTGATCATAGATGAAATCATTCTAGATGACATTGTGATGATCATGTTAGACCTGTTCCTTAAGAAGAGAGAGATATGCACCATGTCAGAGTTACTTACAATGATGAATCTCCAAGGGCATTATGTCCCTTTATACTACCACTTCCACTTTAAGTGGGAACATATATATGATGAGGCCATAGAGGTTGTTTTGTGTATCTCCTTTTCATGAAAATATGGTACTGTTTCCATCGGGTGAGAGATGATTTTGATAGTTCAGATGATGAATCAAACTATGGAGAAGTGAGTTTAGTTATTTCCATGTGTAGAATAATCTCATTCGAAGAGCTGCTAGGGGGTCAATAATGTGTCCATTACGCCCAAAGTAGGTGAAGACACATGGTTCTTATTCTTCCCTTCTTTTGGTAACCACATGATCCAATCCGAGCGATTTTAAAAAATAGAATTCCCCAGTCAGCCAAACAGAATAGAGAAAAGAAGTCATTGAGGGGCTCCCGATGCCAAAAATGATAGATGAAAACAGTAGGGTCCATGACCTACTAAAAAACTTGGGCTAGTGTCACATTAGGGGTGCTCTTTATGTCCTCCCAGTTTCACAAAAATACCTTAATAAAGCTCATCATATAACCCACGATTCCTCCTCCTACTACCCCTGAATAAGCAGTCCATATGGTTGAATATATGATCATTACTCCCCTTCTCTGAAAAAGGTACTCAAAAGATAGGTCCTAATCATAAATATACCTTAAAAATATCCGTATAAGTCATGGGTAAAATGATCCCATTGGCACTTTAAGATAATGGGTCCACCCTCAACGTATTCCCACTCCGAACCCTTAATTTCGTAGGGATAAAAGTTAATGATCTCACACCAATGTCTATCGCCGTGTGTGCTTACGATAACACTTGTCGAGAAGTTATGGGTTTTATAAATCTTACACCGAAGGTTGGCCTTATCCACCCCCAGATAGAATTTAGGTCATCAACGTACCTCTTTGTTTTAACCTAATCCTTGGTCATCCATGGCTCCAAAATATACGGGGGGTATCTTATTCCCTCCACCAGAAATTAAATTTCTTTACCAATATTCAAGTCATTACAATTATCAGGGATAACGACAATTTAGATTGTTTTAGCACTAACAACCTAGTACTAGAGATTTAACATGGGTCCAATGACATGTTCCTCTCCAGTTTCAAGATCGACCCACTAATTATACCAGTTGGGGATACTTTCAAAGATCGAGTGTGCCAAGAGTACAACCCTCATGGGAATGCAAACGTGATTTATAAGTTAAAAAACATGCACTTCACGTACGAAATTGGGTTGGGTCTATGGCAATAGAGAATCCTCGAACCAATAGTCCTAAAGGAAAACTTCCCTCCATGTAGCTTGGGCTAATAACCATCACCAAATGATCTGAAAGTACTCTGCCCGCCATATTAGAAAAGAAGATTAGAAAGTAAAAAGACGATCTCATGAGACCCCTTGAATGGGTGGTTTACCAAGGATGGTAAGGATTTTCCATTCTATAGGTTCCCTGAACCGTGGTATTACCTTGTTGAACAAAAGATGAAACTAGGTCTATAAATCTTCTTCGAGGATGACATCACTTGGGATGAAGGACAAAAACACGATATAGGGACACTAATGGAAAAAGATATGGAAAACACTAAAAATTTAGGGGATAGTGATACCGATGAGTTATTCGATCTGCACACACTGGGACTAGACCTCTGTATATTTCTCCAGGAATCTGTGCTGTTTAACCCGTCTAAGAATATCACTATCGCTGAAGCACCCATCCTAAATTGGGATGCCATTCCTATTCAACATGCTCAAGTCAACTAGAACCCCGTCTTCTATTCTCTCCAAGAGATACGCGGGACAATTATTTTTCTCCTGTTTTTGATGTAATTATAAAAAAGGCCTCCTTTGATGAGCTTCTCACTATTATATTTCCTAATACTCTTTCAATAAAATAAACGAGGATTTTGAGTATCTTTCTAAGACTTAAATTAATTATCTTGATTCCAGTCAAACTTTTAACTAATATGATTAAATAAATGAACAATTCTTAACTAACCTGAATAAGGAAAAAATAAACAACACAATCGTGTTCAAACTAATGACGATGAGACAGTTGTTATTAATCTCAATTCCAAGCGATATTAAGATAGGATCCAACCTCAATGATCATGAGCGGTCGTAATTTGAAAAGATTCAAAAAGAGTTTGTGGATGTATTTGCATAGTCCTTTGGCAACATTCCCAACATTGTGAAAGAAATAACACAACATGAGAACCCTACCTCCCTAGAGAGAAAAATTGTCAAGTAGAAACTGATAATGCTTCGACCAGAATGGTCCCTCAATGTCAAAGATTAAGTGGTGAAACAGTTAAATATAGGCTTCATTCGCGTGGTCGAATATCCTACGTGACTTGTGAATTCATCCCTGTGTCGATATTGGGAGGGAAAGTCTGAATGTACGTCGACTATCAAAATCTTAAGAAGGCATCCTCAAAGTTCTACCCAATATCAACATGATCATAGACAATGAGGTCATCCTTGATCCTCACGGAACTATGACCATACCCCCTATCCTTGCGAAGAGAGAGAGAAAGAGGGTATTGTGAGAGGATCTTGGTCTCACGCATCCCTCTCGGGAGCGCTTCGTCCGTCATCAGCGATGTGTGAGGTGATAAATGTAGAGAGATGGAGTCTCCAGTCTATTTTACTCAAAATAGATAAAAGAAGGTGGAGCCATCCTGAAGGACAACATGAAAGACATACTGATACATATGAAACCAAAAATAATTCGAGTAGGGTTCGGAGGCTAAGTTACGGAATGGGAAGGTGTTAGGCACCCATTCCGCCCTTTGCGGTATCTCATGGATTGTTGTTATTTTCCTCTATTTCCCCGTGATATGTGTGCATGTGTATATGTTGTGGATATAGTAATCATCAACTTGTATCATGGACGAGATAAAGCGAGTCATCCATAGAAATGTTCCTAAAAGTAATATTAGAAAACAGGATTTATGCGATTATCCTAGCGTTGATCGTTATAATGGAACGATAACGCATATGGAATAATACGCCACTAAGAATAAATATATGTATATGTAAGTATATAGAATCTAATAGAATTAAGTTAAAGAATTAGAAAAATAGAAAATTAGAGAAAGTAGGACTCGAGTCTCGAGTTTTACCCCGAGACGCCTACGTAGCCTATAGAGGCATCAAAGTCCACGTAGATCATATGAAAAATGAGGGGTGGGGTTTTATCCCATAAATCCAACTGGGGACTTCTCTTATGTGTGCGTGTGTGTGTGTGAAAAAGGTTTTTTAGTTGTGAGAAAAGTGTGAGAATTCCCGTTTAGAATTTATGAGCAAACCCTCTTTTTCTTGTTTTCTTTGGGTTTTATTTATATGAAAAATAAGAGATGTACACTAATACTAAATAAAAAGTATATTAGGATATGTGAGAGGGAGAGAATAAAAGTGCTAAGTAATAAAACAAGTTAATGAGAATTTAGGAGAACTTAAGAAAGTTAGACCTTCTTGAAGATCTTGAGCTTGATCTTGAATGTTGGAGAGCAACCCTTGCACTTGGGTGATGATGAAGAGTAGTTAATTCACCAAGTTTGATGGAAAAGATGATGAAAAGTGAGGGTTGGAAAGGGATTTGGATTTAGAAATCAGGCTGAATTCGAAGGAGGTTTTCTGAGTTCACTGAGAGTGATGGATCTCAGATCTTGGGTTCTTTTTACAATGAGATTATGCCCTCCTTTTTATAAGCCCAAGGGATTTCCTATCAGCATAGGTATGGTCTTAACAATCGACAGGTGACTTTAGTCACACTGCGTTTTATGATGGAAATGGGTTTCAGTGCCCTTTGAAAATTCATCCAGTCTCGATCGAGCTGAAGAGTTTGACTTTTGATCAAACAGAGCCTGGGAGCGCCCGATGGCCTCTAAGTCAGTACTCGGGGTATGAATTAGGTTTGTAGTGATGAAGGGAGGTTCTAGGGACCTAAGGAGAGGTTGGGGGGTTGCTAGAATGGGGTGTGTACATAGCCCCTCGACGGGTGAGTTTGGAACAAACGATAGCCATCGAATAGACACCGCAGGATGCCTTTGAAAGAGGTTGATTCTGCGGACCTAAGGAAATGAGGAAAACCAATTCAGAGGGTCGAGGTCGATTATAAGGACCTAAGGATGAGGACGATGATGATCGATTCATAGGGTCGAGGCCGATTCTGACGACCTAAGGGGGCATACTGTGGATGGTCTAAAGGAAGTGGCTATCAAATATTTAGGTCAATTTTGAGGACTTAAAGAAATGCCAATTCTGAGGGCTTAGGTTGTGATGACCAATTCTGCGGGTCGAAGCCAATTTTGAGGGACTAAATCGAGATGACCAATTCTGCGGGTCAAAGCCAATTCTGAGGGCTTAAATTCAGATGACAAATTATGCGGGTCGAAGCCAATTTCGAGGACTTAAATTATGATGACCAATTTTGTGGGTCGAAGCCAATCCTGAGGGCTTAAATTGAGATAACCAATTATGCGGATCGAAGTCAATTCTGAGGGCTTGAATAGAGATGACCAATTCTGCGGGTCGAAGCCAATTCTGAGAGCTTAAATAGAGATGACCAATTATGCGGGTCGAAGCCAATTATGAGAGATTAAATAGAGATGACCAATTTTGCAAGTCGAAGCCAATTATGAGGGCTTAAATAGAGATGACGAATTCTTCTCGTCGAAGCCAATTCTGAAGGCTTAAATTATAACGTTCTCGGGGAACTCTGCAAGGGAAATTACCTCATGATTTTGATTTGAGCTAGGGAGTTGATTGCTGGGGAAACTTTTGCATCTTCTGGAGACTTTGTGGGGAATAGCTAATTTGATGCTATGAATTCCATTGGGGAAGCGATTAGGTGATCCAGGGTTTTGGACGTTTTGCTCGAGGAAATTTGAGACTTTTGTCGTAATGGTTTTTTAGGATTCCACTAGGGAATAGGAGGTAACCTGAAGTTTGGGACACTTTAGGGGTCCTCTAGGGACGTTGCCGGGGAGAAATGTGCTTGGTTTTTGAGGGCTTCGCTGGGGAAGTAGGGGTTGCGCTTTAGGGAGCGTGAGAGAAAATAAATTTTCTTGGTGAAAATGTTCTACATCTTTCCTTGGATTTTTAGGAATTTTCTTAGGATTTTGCAGGGTTTTCTGGTATTTTCTTGGAGTTTTTGTAAGAAAATTTAAGGGGGGTGCAAGTCGGCATGGTGGGGAGGGTGCCATTTGGCAGTGACACGGACTTTTTGACTACCTTGGGAAGGTGGAAGGTCAGTGCCGATCAGGAGGTGGGGGAGCAGTGTCGATCGACATGACCCTTGGCTTCCTATAAAAAGGGGGCGGGTTCCCCTCATTTTTCACAGCTTCTTACCTTCTCCCTCTCTGCGATTTTCTTTTGCGAATCGTCCTAACGTTCCGCAACCTAAAAATTGGTCGCTTTTGTGAGCACTACGACACACAGGGAGTGGTTAGCTATTGACGACTGGGCCAATGTGAAGTGGAGGGCCAGGGCTCCTCTTGCTTTGGGGAGTGAGAGCTCTTTTGATGCATTTGATCCGATTACGGATGATCGGACTTTACTGTAGGAGCCTTCGTGTCATCACTCTTTTAAGGTGGTGAACCATGGTGGTTATGTAAGTACAAAATGACTTTCGATATCCTTTTTTGGTGATTTCTTTTTTTTTTTGGATTTTGACAAGGTTTTTCTGACTGTCTGATGTTTCTTTGTCGACTATGCGTGCCCGTGGGGCGACGGGGCTTAAGGATATCTGGGATCACCTTCCACCTGTGGTTCATTGGGTTGTATCGTCAGCAGGCTTTGAGAGGCTAGCATCTGTGATGGATGAGACGCCTCGTTCGACGACGGTCTTATATTCTTTGGGGGAGAGGTGGTGGGACACTACCCATACCTTCCATTTTGGCTTTGGGGAGATGACTTTGACTCCCATATATTTGCAGTAGCTATTGGGGATAAATTATGGTGGAGAGTAGATAGAGGTGGATCGCTTTTTATAGGTGAGGCCGAAGGAGATGAAGGCAGTCCTAGGTGATCTGGGGATTCTATCCATTTGTCACTGCTGAGGGATGTTTTACAGGTGAGGCAGATGGACCGGTTGTTTATTTTACTAGTGCTGGGGGGATTTCTGGTGGCATCGAGTGGCGATATTGTCCACTTGTGTTTTTTGCCATACTTGAGGATGTTTTCGAAAATCCCTCTCTATGATTAGGGGAGCATGACTTTGGCGAACCTTTATTTTTCTCTTGATGCATTTTTCGGTGCTGCCGACAGACTTTTACTGGAGCCATGTATCTTCTTGAGGTATTCTGTAGTTTACGCATTTTCCTTTCATGCATTCGCATTTTCCTTGTGCGTCTATTTTTTTATTACGGATTCTTGTCTTTGGCAGGCGTGGTTCTATGAGGTGATTGGGTGTAATACCCAACTGATTGCTTTGAAGGACGAGACCGTCGGGGACTTTTGTGGGTTGTATTGGTGGCGAAAGGTCAATCGACAGTCGAGGAAGTCTTTTTCTGTGCAGGCGGTGCGTTAGGTCTTGAATGGCCTGACTAGTGATAGGGTAAGACATTTTACTTCTTTAGTCTTGGTCTTTGTGTGCTCTGATTCCATATTGACTTATATCTGGTTGGAATTTTTCAGGTGACCTTTTGCCCCTTGGGGGATAGCTGTTCAGGACATGGGGTCGATTGGGGTGAATGCACAGATGAGTCATTTGCTGGCGTATGAATTTGGCCACTCTTGGTAACTCGGGGAGAGGGTGGTCTGACAGATTGATGAGGAGGAGGTGGTGGTGCCACCTACGAGGCCCCCTATATCTATGAGGTGGGAGAGGATGTTGCCAGAGGACGCGAGGATTGCTGCAATAATTGGCGAGTACTATTTATTGTACACCGACATAGCTGTGCCGTATGATTATATGGACTTTGTGACGAGTCGGTTGATGGAGCCTAACATATATGATGCGCTGCCTTTCCCTCATGTGGGTTTAAGTCAACCAGTGGGGTCTTCCCACAGTGGTTGTGGTCCGTTGACATCTGTAATGGCGGTGACTTCGGAGGTTCCCTTTGTGCGATTGCATACCCCTTCCTACAATATTCGGCGAGTTGATGGAGGGACAGTGCATATGTTGCATCGTCCTCATGCGATGGACCCAAAGGAGTTGGGCTTGACATATGAGGTCCTTCCTCCTATGGTATACCTTTTTGTTCTTCTATTTTTTCTTATTTCGATCTTCCTTGTTTGATACTGATTGTGCCTTTTCTTGCTGCAAGTTAGGGTGTCCACCACTTGACTAAGGTACATTAGGGACTGGATATCTTCGGTGACTGCCCATATTCGAGACGCGGTTCCTGTTCATTCTTTCTTGGTGTCATCTGCCTCATCCGGGAGGATCCTGGTTCAAGTAGCGGTGGTGCGTCATCTCGTCACAGGGGAAAGAGAGGCCGTCGCAGGGATGGAAGTTCTTAGAGAGGGAAGGGCAGGTGAGAGATAGGGAATGTGGGTTCGGGTTGAGTCCCGTTGTTTTTCCTGCTTTTCTTTATTTCCTGCAAAATTGATGTAACACAGAAAAATATCTACGCAAAGCAATGGAGTTTTTTTTATTGTCTTTTGTTAGTAATGAATGAATGAATGCATATGCGCTTTTTACTTTGTTGCTGAGACCGTAAAAAGAAATATTTTGGGATTTGAAGGAATGTTTTATTTACAATGAGAAATTATATAATGATGGAAGGGGATTTTGAAACTCTATTGAGAATATCAATTTATTTTTATTGAGTTTTCTGATTTTGACAAAAAAGGAAATTTCTAAAACAGGAGGTTGCCGATCGGCAATCCTGTTGTCCTGCCTATCGACAGGTTAGTCCAGTCCCATCCATTTAAGGCCTTGATTGGTACCCTCCTCGTCTTTTGGTACCGAGTGGTGCAGGGTTCCCTCCGATTTCTGCAAGGGTTGTGTCTTTTGTGAGGGTTGTCAAGTATAAAAAGGGGTAAGGGTGGAGTGTTTTCATCACACCTTCACATTCTTACTTTATCATTTTATGAGATGGCTCTCCCTGGTAGTGTTGAGTTTGCCACCTACCTCGAGACTTAAGAGGCATTGTGCTCCTACAATGTCGACTATGATGATTTCAACATGTGTCGAGTCTTTTTATGGCATAATCGACCCATAAAGTGAAACATGCTGATGGCAGCGGTATAATTTTTGTACCCCGAAGATCATGTATTCCTCTTTGGCTTGGAATAAGTCTGCCCAACTTATGAGGAATTTTCTACCATGTTGGGGGTAAACGCTAGTGTGTAGGCTCCTATGTCTGAGTTTTCCCGATCTCCTCAGGAATTATTGGCTATACTTCTCCACGTCTCGCCCTCAGCGGGTAGAGTTTTGGTTATTGGAGGAATTATTTCCTTTCCGATGGTGCTGCGGTCTGTGCATTTGCAGGAGGTTGGTGATGCTGGCTATGCCGGAGCTATCATTTTGGTCTTGGTTTTGAAATTGCTGCTGGTGACTGGGGAACTACTGGTGGACCCAAAACTTCCAGCCATTACTTCATGGATGTCATACCATCACAATCCTATGACGGTGATATTGGCGGAGACTTTGAATGACCTGGATGCCTGGTGAGAAGGTCGTTCTGACTTTCTGAGGGACAGTCCTATGATGCTGTTCATGTGGCTGTCTGAAAGATTCTGCTTGGTTACTCCTCTGAAATATCCTTTATTGGCGTGCCCAACTTCTTTTCGTGCCATTTCATCTGTGTTGGACTGGATATCAAGAGCTAGGATAATTGGTTTGTGGATCATGGGGCTCTAAGTCTGTATTGGTCATTGCCTTGGTGAGGACAACTGCTGCCTATTTTGGAGCTGGGGTAATACCCGTATGTTCGGCTGGTTTGTCTCAGACAGACCTCTTTTTATTTCCCTTGGTGGCTTCTATGCCAATTCGGCTGGGAGAAGGTCGTGCCACCTCGGACACTAGATTTCTTTCAGGTAGAAGAACTGACAGAACGTCTACGCATGCAGCTTGGCTCTTTATGGGAGAGTTGGCATCCGTCGACCCGCCCTTCTCAGTTTATTGGGAGAGTCTAGCACATCCCCGAGGATTATATGAAATGGTTGTGGAGAAGAGTAGTTAGCAAGATGTTGGTAGTGGAGAGTGGACAAAGGTGGTTTGTCTTATCCGATACCATGGTGGGAGGTGTTGTGGTTTTTTTTAGGCTAGTTCGAGCTTATCGATCTATGGAGCTTCCGTGGCACACTGTTTAGGTAGGGGAAGCTTGGGGATCCCAGGATGTATATGATGATGGAGCGGGTACCTCTGGTAGTTGTGGGTAAGACTCTCAGGGAGTTTGTTTTGTAATGGGGAATAAATTTGAGAGTTTATTTGGCTTTTAGGAAGGTAGGAGGAGGGGAGTTACCCGTCCCTTTTCTTATGTAATAGCACTGTAATTTCTTATTAGTTAAATAAACAAGTTTTTTATCATCCAGCTGTGCCTTTTGATGAATTTTATATTTATCTATATCGATCGCTAAGGCATGCATAACCCTTTTGTTCAAGTATATGTTAGAATGAATTATCGTTCTCGGAGATAAGAAAAGAATATTTTTTTGTGAAAAAGAAAGGTCCGTGCTCATGTAAGATGTATGAGCTGCCTACGTACCTCTGGGGGTTTTTGAAAAGTTTTAATTTTTTTGAAAATGGTTTTTGTACAGGATCAGGCCCACGTAGTTTTGGGTAGAGGGAAATGAAGATTTTTTTTAGAATAGAAGGGAGATAAAAAGAGTCGTAGCATGCCGAGATTTAGGACTAGGGGTAGAATTTATTGAGAGGGTCCAGGTTGACTGAACGAGCCATCTCTTCTCCATCAAGGTTGGTGAACATAGTGGCACCTCCTAAAAAAATCATCTTTACAATGTAGGGGCCACTCCAATTGGGCTTGAACTTCCCTCTGGGGTCCCAAATGGGTTCTATGATTTCCTTAAGGGCTAGGTCCCCTTCTCGGACACCACGACCCTTGACTCTCTTGTTGAATGAATGCGCTATTCGGCGATGGTACCCTTATATGTGATACAATGCTTTCAGTTTCCTTTCATCCAAGAGTGAAATCTCATAGAGACGGATTTGATGTTAGTACTCCTCACTGACTTGGCTTTCGAGCATGACATGAAGTGAAGGGATTTCTACCTCAACGGGTAAGACTGCTTCCATACCGTAGACCAGAGAGTAAGGGGTAACCCCTGTAGAAGTTCGAATTGAGGTTTAGTAGCCCCAGAGGGCGTAAAAGATTTGGTCGGCCCAATATCGACAACTTTTGGTCAACTTACTGATGATGGATTTGAGGTTTTTGTTGGCGCCTTTGACTGCACCATTGGTTTGAGGTTGGTAGGGAAAAGATGTGTGTCTCTGAATCCCATACTCGTTGACCACTTCTGTGATTTCTACCTCGAAGTGCAACCCATTATCTGACACTAGTTCGTATAGAGGCATCAAAGTCCACGTAGTTCGTATGCAAAACGAGGGTTGGGGTTTTATCCCATAAATCCAACTGGGAGCTTCTCTTATGTATGTGTGTGTGTGAAAAAGGTGTTTTAGTTGTGAGAAAAGTGTGAGAATTTCCATTTGGAATTTATGAGCAAACCCTCTTTTTCTTGTTTTCTTTGGGTTTTATTTATATGAAAAATAAGAGATGTGCAATAATACTAAATAAAAAGTATATTAGAATATGTGAGATGGAGAGAATCAAAAGTACGAAGTGATAAAAAAAGTTAATGTGAATTTAGGAGAACTTGAGAAAGTTAAACCTTCTTAAAGATCTTGATCTTGATCTTGAATGTTGCAGAGAAGCACTTGCACTTGGGTGATGATGAAGAGTATTTAATTCACCAAGTTTGATGGAGATGATTAAAAGTGAGGGTTGGAAAGGGATTTGGATGTAGAAATCACGCTGAATTCGAGGGGGTATTCTGAGTTTCCTGAGAGTGATGTATCTTAGATCTTTGGTTATTTTTACAATGAGATCAGGCCCTCCTTTTTATAGGCCCAGGTCATTGTCGATCGTCATAGGTTTGGTCCTGCCAATCGGCAGGTGCCTTTAGGCAGGATTTTGAACTTGTCGTTTGGCAGTCTCGTTCAGGTTCCTTCGAAAAAATGTCATAAAACGCAATCTGTTGACTCAAATTATGCACGGGGTGAACCACTAGGAAGGTACTTTAGATACCTTTGAAAGTCCTTGGACTGCTCCCGGGTCCGGGAGTTATCTTTGGGACAAATGTGGCTCGGAAACGCTCGTCGATCCTCTGGGCGGGGGATCGTCGGACTTAAACGGATCGTTCGTTCGCATGGTAAGTCAAAATTATGCATGGGGCGGAACACTGAAAAGGTTATGAGACGTACTTCGACATTTCAAAGAGTTTGACCCAGTTTGGGGAGTTGACTTTGGTCAATCGGGGCCTGGAATCGTTCGATAACCTTTCAGAGTAAAACTGATCATTCGTTCGTACCGTAAGTTAGAATCGTGCACGAGGTGGACCGTTGGAAAGGGGTTTCAGTTCCCTTTGAAAATTAATTCAATCTCGATCGAGCTGAAGAGTTTTACTTTGGTCAAATGGAGATCGAGAGCGTCCGGTGGCCTCTTGATCAAGTTTCGAGGGAAAACAATTCATTCATTCGTACTGTAAGTCAGAATCGCGCACGGGGTGGACCGTTGGAAAGAGGTTTCAGTGCCCTTTGAAAATTCATTCAGTCTCGATCGAGCTGAAGAGTTTGAATTTTTCTCAAATGGAGCCTGGGAGCGCCCGATGGCCTCTAGGTCAGTACTCGAGGTATGACTTAGGTTTGTAGTGATGAAGGGAGGTTCTGGGGACCTAAGGAGAGGTTAGGAGATTCTAGAATGGTGTGTCTATATACAACACTTCCAATTACTCTCTCAATTCTTTTATCGACGGTTTTGTCAGTTATAATCAGATTAAGATGCATTTTGACCACCAGGAAATGGCAGACTTCACTACCCCATGGGAAAACTTTTACCACACAGTCATGCCATTCAGTCTCAAGAATGTTGGGGCTACTTGCTAGAGGGCCGCTAAAACCATCCTTTATGACCTTATCCATAAGGAATTAGAGGTCTATGTCAATGAAATTTTCATTAATTTAAGACTCGAGATGGTCACATTCTTGCCCTGAGGAAATTCTTCGGGGGATTACAATAGTACCGGATGCAACTCAACCTGCAAAAATGCATCTTTGGTGTCACCAATGGCAAAATATTCAGTTTCATTGTTAGTGAAAAAGGGATTGAAGAAAACCCCTCCAAACTTAAAGCCATACTCGATATGCCACCAGCCCGAACAAAGAAAAAAGTGTATGGATTCCTGGGTATGCTCTAGTACATTAGTCAGTTCGTCAACCAATTGAATTCTATCTATGATCCCATCTTCAAGCTTCTCTGAAAGGATTCAACCAAAGTTTGGAATGGGGCGTGTCAAGAATCCTACGACTAGATCAAATGATACCTCACCCGACCTCCGGTACTCATGCCTTCACAGTAAGATCTCCCCCCCCCCCCCTCTTATACTTGACTATCACTGAAAATATATGTAAGGACATATTTTACATTATCTGGTTTACATTAGAGTATATCGTATACTGCTGCAATCGTCAAAGATTTGTTTAAGTTAAATCATGCATTGAGACGAATTTGAATCAAACGTTCTTCAATAGAAAAGCCTCTGCGAGATTAATTTTGGTAAGGTTGTGTTCAAGTCCCTTTAAGGTTCATTTAAAGTGTTGGGATAATTTTTATAAACTATTTTTAAACACCCGAGGTGTTGTTTTTCGTCGAAAGAACTTTTTTAAGTGTTTTGGTGGAGTTTTATAAAAAGAATATTTGACTCTCTAGTCGTTCGAGCGACAAGCCAATATCGTTCAAGTGATAATGCAATGATGCGCAATGTCATTCAAGCAACATATGTTCTCGTTCGAGCGATATCAAGATCTCGTTTGAGTGATATCACTGACTCAATTTTTTTTATAAATATCGTATTAAATAAGTGTTGTTTCGTTAAGAAGACAAGGGGTTTTTCGATTCACATAAACTAAAAATTGTAGAAACAATTTTGTTTTATTCATTTAGGGTTTAAACTTTGTTTTCGAATTCACAAAAATCCCAATAGTTTATGGAATTGTTTTGGAACCCAAGATACGATCTTGTTGAAGTTTTTCATGTAAAGAGGGTAAATCTACGGCTGACGACCGTTTGTCTTTTGGGACTACTCGTGGGTGTTCCTTGCTGATTCAGAGCTGCGTGTTCTTGTGAATTTTCTGAGGTTGACCCATTGGTGACTCTAGGATGCATGTTAATGTGAGTATCTGCATGACATTCATTGCAGATTTCATTATGTATGTAAGTTGTGATTTATCTTGCGTAGTGAAATAAAAAGGTTTTCCATTTTGGGTTTATCCCTAAAATCTGTGTGTCAACAATTTATTTATGATGGTTTGATTTTACCCAGCTAGTTTCTTGTGTTAGGGATGAATTTAATTTGGTTTAAAAATTGACAAGTGATTAAATAAGTATTTAATTGGAATTTGCGAATTGGTACCAAATGATATCACACCGAAAGTACTTGCTTTCTCAATTGGTATAAAAGATTATTTAAGTGATCACCACTTTATCAAATTGGTATCAGAGTGTGCTTCTCTAATTTATTGAGTGATCCTATTTTCTGCAAAATTTTGTGATATGGATTTTTTTAAAATATATTTTTTGAAAAAATGCAATGTTTCAAAATGAAAACTTATATAATCGGTTACCAATTTTTGACGGGTCTAATCAGGCCTACTGGAAAGCCCGTATGAAATTGCATTTAAAAGCAATCAACGAGCGTGTTTGAGTAGTTTTTGAAAGAGGGTGGACTCCTTCCACCTTCGCCGTTGAAAACGGGACAAATATTAAAGTCGTGACTGAGTGGACTGAGGATGATTTTAAATGGAGTACTTTTAATTTTCGGGGGCTAAGTGCAATTTCTGGTACCGTCACTCCTGAAGAGTTACGACGTATTATGGCGTGCACCACTTTTAAAGAATCGTGGGATGTTTTACAACTTACCCATGAAGGCACGAACGCGATCAAGGAGTCTAAACTACAAAATTTTACTACTCAATTGGAAATGATAGCCATGCTTGAAACTGCGTGTTTTCATGACTTTTATGCACGTTTGTCTGACATTGTCAATAATAGTTTCAATATTGGTGAGCACATTCCAGATGGACGAGTGCATAAAAATATTTTGAGATGGTTGCACAAACATTTTATCCCCAAAGTGATTGTTTTAAACTCCTTAGGAAATTTGAGAATTCTCAAGTTAGAAGAGCTGGTAGGAGACCTCAAGACATATGAAATTGACATGTTTCCTGACATTGCCAAACCTAAGGATTGAGGGATAACACTTAAACCCCAGTCTAGGAAGGCATAGGAAATGTCCAAAAGAGAGAAGAAAAATAAAGTGAAAGTTTGTGAGTCCGAGTCTGAGGGCGAGTTTGATTTTGATATGGCCATGCTTGCGAAATGTTTTAACAAGTTTCTCAAATTTTCGAAAGAACATTCTTCCAATAAAATATTTTTTGAGAAAAACAAAAAGAAAGATGAGGCCAAAGAGAGTGGTGAGAATGAGAAAGAGAGAGAGATAATACGAAAGAATAGGGATATTTTTAGTGTGAAGGTAAGGAGCATAAGGCGTTATAGTGTCCCACTAGGTTAAAGAGAAAGGGCAAGAAGATTTCTATTCCAACCATTCTTAACGATAATGAGGAAGAAGTGAAGGATTTCGGGGATGAATCTTCACATGGGATGTGTATAGCCTTTTTAGCTATTCCCGTGAGCACACCTAGTTTATCCCACGACGATAAGGATACTTGTGCACATGAGACCCCTAAGGAGTATAGTTTGAGTGTTTCGTGAGAGAGTGAGGGTGAAAGTGAGATCCAAATAGTGTTTAGAGATTTGTACATCTAGACCTTAAATCCTAAGAAGTTGAATAAGTTGTTGGGTCTTAAGGTTAAGATTTAGAGAGAGAGGTTGAGGTTTTGAGACATCGGCGAGTCAACTCAATAAGGTGAAGGTTACTTTGAGTGAGCAATTGATCATCGTAGGTTGAGAAAAGAGTGAAATTATAGCCCGTGTGTCATAATTAGAGATAGATCTTAAACGTGCTTGGGAAGTAAAGGTCACTTTAGAGGATACATCTAAGAAGGTATGAAAGATGCTCATCGATTCCTCTTTGGGTAATGTTGAGAGACTAGAAATAGGTCATGACGGTACATCCACTTTTCGCATTGTTCCCGAACCGATTCTCGAGTTTTTGATTAATCTATATGGATCTTAACCCAACCCACATAGGCATCCCGTTCAGGATAGGAGAGTGCACCGTAGACAATTGAGAGAGGTTTTCCCAGGCCTGTTTATGTTTGGACACATTGCAAGAAGAAAGAACGCCTTAGGGAATTTTATTTTAAGTTGGGTGGTGTGTCGCACAAGTTTTGTCACATGTTCAAACACACACATGATCCTCTGGATTATTACATGAGAGAGTTTGCACATATTAGGGAGCAAGTTAAGTTTTTGGTCAAGACTTCACATGACTTGATGGTTGTTTTTCATAGGATGACACCACCATTGAAAAACTCCATCGCACCTAACAGTTGAGGTTTTGACTTGTTTGCTAGCATAGGATAAGTTTCATGATGATATTTTATGCCAATTTCTAGTGTGTACCATTTTTGTATGTATGTTTTCCATTTTTGATATATTTTTCAAAAAACCAAAAAGTTTTGTTTTTGAAAAATTTTGGAAAAATACAAAAAGATTTTCTATTTTTTTAGAAAAATTGAAAAAGCCAAAAATATTTTATTTTGAGAAAATTTTTGGAAAAAGACAAAGAGTTTTGTATTTTTTGTTAAACCATTTATGGATGGACATTTAGGATGACTAAGTCAAAATTTCATTCCACGTCCATGTGACTATTTGATAGTGTTTTAATACGTGTCATCATTTATTTTTTGTGCTTTATATTGTTTGGAGTCATTAAGATGTAATTTATGATTACTTTCTACATGTTTGACTCTTAGTGTGCTTTAATGTACACATGCATGAATTTGTTTGATTATTGTACTTGTCTATCAGATGTTGGTAGAAATTTTTTCATCTCAATCCTATCTTTAAAACAAACCAAATGCGATAAAACTCGACAATGAAAGTAGTGCATGTAAAAATCGTTGCTCATGAGGAATTTATTTAATATGAAGAAATGATTAGTGTTAATGAAAGGGCTTCGAGTGAATAATAATCATGTCATGAAAGCCACCTTTGAAAAGAGCCTCGAAAAAATTTAAAGGCAATAAAAAAGATAAATATGCCAAAAAGGGGCTAATAGGTTTTAGATCACCTCAAAAGAAACATAAAGGCATTATTATTTATAAGGGTGTTCGGATGAAAAAGTAATCAACGGGTTTGAACGTCTTGACAAAGTCTTGAAAAAGCATTACATGGTTTTAGACGTTATTGGTGTGGAAATCATTTTAGACTTTGATTTGTCAATTAGATTGAGTCGATGTCATATGAATTCACATTATTTGACACCTAAGGATGATTTTGAGGTCATTCGTTAAAAGTATTCATATTCATCGTGCACATATGTTGTGTTTGATTGCATTGAATTTCCTATCGATTTTTTTCACACCCATTCATTCTGTATCCACGATTTGGTTAGCTTAGTGTAAACTCATGGTGTGTGATTTTTGTAAAATTATTTTTGTATTTTTGTTTGAAAATTTTGAAAAATCAAATGTTGTTGGGGAATGCTTTCAAGTATATCCTTGATGATCGTAGTTTTTTGCTATTCTTGGCATGGTACTCCATGTTTATTTGATTTATTCTTCTCATTGTCTATTTTGGACAAATAAAAAGGGGAGAACAAATTAAGATTTAATGCGGGAGGTTTTAAATTATGCGGGATAATTGAGATTTGATCTTGGATTGTATTTATGTTTATCTGATTTCAGACTCAATACGTCATGAAGGTATTTGTTTCTTGTCTCATGTGCATAGGTAAAGAGTTGAAGGTCAATATTTTGCACGCGCTAATGTTGATAAAGAAAAGTTAGCATTTTGAAGATTTGAAGTTGAAGATTTTTTAAGAAAGTTTAAGACTTGAATTTTTAGTACCTTTTCAGTTTTGGGTTCATAGGATGGTATTAGATTCGTATAGGACATTTTGATTTGATAATTCAGATGTTTTTAGTTTGTACCGGCATAGACATAGTGGAAGATTTGTAAGGACATATTTTACATTGTCCAGTTTACATTAGAGTATGTCGTATACCGCTATAAACATCAAAGATTTATTCAAGTTCAATCATGCATCGAGACGGATCTGAATATCAAATGTTCTTCAATAGAAAAGCCTCTGCGAGATAAATTTTGGTAAGGTTGTGTGACACGCCTAAGAATGTGTCTCTAAAGTGCGTACTCTCCAGGCTCAAGTGCAAGCCTATCACGTTAGTAATAAACCCGGTAAGTTGGGATCGTCTCCACAG
Organism: Sambucus nigra; assembly: GCA_949130495.1. Lineage (NCBI taxonomy): Eukaryota > Viridiplantae > Streptophyta > Magnoliopsida > Dipsacales > Adoxaceae > Sambucus > Sambucus nigra. The sequence continues at coordinate 203,399,615 of OX422218.1, forward strand.
GGAAATAGGACGAGAAAATGGTGTCGACTTCTTCTTATCTTGCGGTGTTTACTCGGGAGGGACAGCTCCCGTGACAAGATAATTCACTATATCCGCAAACCAGGGCAAAGAAGAGGTAGCAAAGAGTTGCTCATCCAAAAAATATTCTTCTATGGGTATCGGATCGCTAGGTACATCGGACGAAAGCCGAGATAGATGATCAGCGACGACATTTTCTAATCCTTTTTTTTTTTATCTCTAATGGAAATATTAAATTCTTGTAGGAGTAGGATCCACCAAATAAGGTGCGGCTTTGCGTCTTTCTTCGCAAGGAGGTTTTTTAATGCCGTGTGGTCGGCGAAACAAGTAATGGGGGACCCAATGAGGTAGGATCAAAATTTTTCTAGAGCAAATACTATGGCTAGAAATTCCTTCTCCGTAGTGGAGTAATTGAGTTATGGTCTGGTAAGAGTCCGGTTAGAGTAGAAGATGACATGAGCCTTTTTATCCTTCCGTTGGCCCAAAACAACCCCTATTGCAAAATCACTTGCATCACACATGAGCTCGAATGGTAAGGACCAATCCGGCACTTGCATGATGGGAGAGGAAACAAGCATGCTTTTCAATTTTTCAAAATCACTTTGGCATGCTTCATTCCACTAGAATGGGGTATCCTTCATAAGGAGGTTGCTTAAGGGCCTAGCGATGGCGCTAAAGTCCTTAATGAACCTTTGATATAACCTCGCGTGTCCCAAGAAGGAGCGCACGTCTTTGAGTGATTTTGGCGTGGGTAGATCGTCTATGACATCTATCTTAGCTGTATCAACTTCAATCCCTTTGGATGAAACTATGCGGCCAAGAACTATTCCCTCAGTGACCATAAAATGGCATTTCTCCCAATTTAGCACTAAGTTCTTCTCCACACATTGGGTAAGTACTTGTTACAGATTTTCCAGACAAAGATCGAAAGAGGTGCCAAAAATGCTAAAGTCACCCATGAACACTTCAAGTACTCTCTCAATCATGTCACTAAATAGACTCAACTAGCACCTTTGAAAGGTCGTGGGTGCGTTACATAAACCAAATGGCATACGTTTGTAGGCAAACATACCAAAGGGGAAAGTGAAGGTCGTTTTTTCCTGGTGAAGTATATCTACCTTAATTTAGTTATATCCAGAGTAACCATCAAGGAAGCAGTAGTAAGGGTTTCCCGCTACTCTCTCAAGCATCTGATCAATATATGGAAAGGGGAAGTGGTATTTCCTAGTTCCGTCATTGAGTTTTCGGTAGTCAATGCAAACGCGCCACCCGATTGTGTTACATGGGGGAACTAGCTCTCCCTTTGCCTTTTCAATCATTGTCATGCCCGACTTCTCCAGGATAACCTGAATAGGGATTACCCATTTGCTATCCGAGATTGGGTAGATAATCCCAACATCCAATAACTTAATGATTTCGGTCCTCACCACTTCTTTCATATTGGGGCTTAGCCTTCTTTGCATTTCTCTTGAGGGCTTTACATCCTCCTCGAGATGGATCTTGTGGGTCAAAATCAAAGGACTTATCCCCTTTAAATCAACAATACACCAACCAAAATCACTTTGGTACTTCCTCAAAATATTTAATAGCTTACCCTCCTGCTCTTCGTCTAGGCTAGAGGAGACAACAACAGGAAATGTCTCGTTCTTTCCTAAATATGGATATTTAACATGGGAGGGTAGTTTCTTCAATTCGAGGGTTGGAAATTTATCCTTGGAAGTAAGCATGCATGCCTCCCTTAGCGGTAACTTCTCAAATAGAGAAACCCAACTTACATCTCTCGCCTCCTTGTCCGATGCTTTCTCATCAAGTAGTTCTCTCAACTCCTCAAATTCTTTTTTAAAATAAGTATATGCCCCCTCACTCTCGTGGCTCGACAATAATCAAGTCTCTAGGGCATATCCATAATAGTTTTCCTTGAAGTACTCCTCTGCGATCTCGTCGTTTAAACTAACTGCGTGAAGATAATCTTCTTCCCCTGTATGTTGGGCTATATGGAAGATGTTAGTCTCTAAGGTCATATTCCCGAAGGTGAGTTGCATCTTCCCATTTCGAGTATTGATGATTGCGCTAGCCGTAGCTAAGAATGGGTGACCAAGAATAATGGGAACATGATTTCTAGAGGTGAAGGAAGGCTCCATTTCCCAAATGATAAAATCTGTCGGGAAGTTGAAAATGTCAAATTGGATGATCACGTCCTCAACAATACCTCTTGGGATCTTCAGGGTTCGATCCGCCAATTGGAGAGTGATCTTTGTGGTCTTGAGGTCACCCAAATCAATTTGCCTATATATGGCATAAGGGAGGATATTGACACTTGCTCCCAAGTCAAAAAAGCTTTTTCAATTTTATTTTATCCAATGATGCAGGAAATGGTGGGTGCACCGGGATCTTCGAATTTTGGCGAGAGATCATTAAGTAAAATGGAGCTCATGTTCTGTGCTAGAAATACATTTTCATTTACTTTCAACTTCCTCTTCACTGTTAATAAGTCCTTTATGACTTTTGCATAAGCTGGAATCTACTTAATGGCATCAAGGAAAGGTAAATTTAACTTCACGTGCTTTAGCACATCTAGCACTTCATCACGGGGGTTTCCTTTGTGGTAAGGAACTAGCCTTTGAGGAAATAGAGCCATGGAGGGTGGTTTTACTACTACCTCTGGCTCACTAGTGTCTTCTTTCTCACTCTCTTTCAAGGGGACATCTTCGGCCTCTTTCATGCCAGGCGAAATCTCCTTGCCTTTGGTTGCGTCGTGTGGAGGAGGTGATAAATCAACAACTCTCCCACTACGAAGAGTGGTCACAGCTTGACATTGCTCCTGATGTTCGGTAGAGGTGGAGCTAACACTAGTTTGACCTTGGGGAGGTCTTTGACCCTAGACAAGAAACTTGCCCTTCTCTTGGATACTCAATGATGATTGCATCTTTGAAATAGTCGCATTTATGTCGTTGATCATGCGCTCATGTCTAGCAGTGGTTGCATTCTAGGCAGTGATAAATTGGTTTATCGTATCCTCGAGACTTCTCCTCTTGTCTCATGTGTGTAGGTAAAAAGTTGAATATCAATATTTTGCACACCCTGATGATGACAAAGAAAAGTTTGCATTTTGAAGATTTGAAGTTGAAGATTATTTAAGAAAGTTTAAGACTTGCATTTTTAGTACCTTTTCAGTTTTGGGTTCATGGGAGGGTATTAGATTTGTATAGGACATTTTAATTTGATAATTCAGATGTTTTTAGTTTGTACCGACATAGACATATGGGGAGATTTGAAAGGACATATTTTCCATTGTGTGGTTTACATTAGTGTATGTAGTATATCGCTCAACCATCAAAGATTTATTGAAGTTCAACCATGCATCGAGACGGATCCGAATGTCAAACGTTCTTCAATAAAAAAGCCTTTGCAAGATTAATTTTTGTAAGGTTGTGTTTAAGTACCTTTACGATTCATTTAAAGTGTTGGGATAATTTTTCTAAACTATTTTTAAACACCTGAGGCGTTGTTTTTCCTCAAAAATGTTTTTTCCAAGTGTTGTGGCGAAGTTTTATGAAAGGAATTTTTAATGCTCTGGTCGTTCGAGCAATAAGACAATGTCGTTCAAGCGAAATTGCAATGTCACGTGATGTCATTTGAGCGACATATGTTCTCGTTCGAGCGAAATCCATATCTCGTTTGAGCAAAGTCACCGACTCAATTTATTTTATAAATAGTGTGTTAAATGAGTCATGTTTCGTTAAGAAGACCTTGGTTTTTTTTTATACACGTAAACTGCAAAAACTACAAAAATGATTTTGTCTTCTTCTTTTAGGGTTTAAACTTTTTTTTTTCAATTCACAAAAATCCCAATAGTTTAGTAAATGTTTTTGGACCCCAAGATACGATCTTGTTGAAGTTTCTAATGTAGAGAGGGAAAGCTATGGCTGACGATTGCATGTCTTTTGGGAGTACTCGTGGGTGTCCCTTGTTGATTCAAAGATGCGTGTTCTTGTGGATTATTTGAGGTAGACACATTGCTGACTCTAGGATGCATGTCTATGTGAGTATCTTCGTGATATTAATTGTAGATTTCATTATGTATGTAAGTTGTGATTTATCTTGCATAGTGAAATAAAAAGGTTTTCCCTTTTAGTTTTTTTCCTGAAACTGTGTGTTAGCAATTTATTTACGATGGTTTGATTTTACCCACCTAGTATCTTGTTTTAGGGTTGAATTTAATTTGGTTTAAAAATTGGCAAGTGATTAAATAAGTATTTAATTTGAATTTGCGAATTGGTACAAATTGATATTTCACCGCAAGTAGTTGTTTTCTAAATATAGCTAGGGCTATGCTGAACCAATATATTGAGGAATTTCGCAAGGAGAGAACAATCTACTATGCTTGTCGGAAGCTAGGAGGGGTATGAAGTAAACTATAACGCTTTTGAGAAAGCGTGTGTTGCCTTGATCTGGGCCATGTAGAAGATCTGACACAACATGCTTGCATTACCCATCAAACTAGTGTCCTGAATACATATGATAAAGTACATATTAAATAATCCCTCTATGTCTATCTGTATGACCCGTTGGTTGATGTTCCTGACCGAGTTTAATTTCTCGCGTGTCACGTAAAAAGTTATGAAAGGGAGAGTAATCTATTTACCTTGGTGACAGTCCTATGGAGAGAAATAGGATTTGGATCTCCGAATTCCTAGACAAAGACATCCTCTCCACTCTCACGAGGACCTCATATGGTAGATATTCTTCGACGGAGATGAAAATAAGAAAAATTATTGATTTGGGATACTCCTGATTGCCACGATGACTCTCATGCTCCCATTGCCCTTAAGTTGAATTTCCCTTGAACTAACAACATGATGGAATATGAGGCATCCACCATAGGAATCAAGATCGCCATCGATAAAGGAATTAAACATATGGATGTCTAGGTGAACTCGACCCTCACCATGGGGTAAATCCTCAGGAAATGGAAGGTTAAACAAAAAATCTCCTACTATTCCATGCCCACCTAGAAGATCTTTCCTCCCAATTTAAAAAAGTCACCTTGCATTATTACCCTAGCTCAAGGAATAGCCTGGTCGATGCACTGGTAACCTTGCCCTCCATGCTCGACATGCCTAAGGGAATAACAATAATCCCCTTTCTGGTCCCAAAACAGGTTCACTGTGGTCAAATTATAAATGTTATAAAACTACCGTAAGTGCACGGGCTATTGAAATATAATGGGTGTAAGTACGGGACGAACCCACAGAGATTTTGGCCAACTTTTATAAAATATCGATTGCCCAACTAGGCAAATGAGTGTAGAAATATGATTTGAGTTTTTAAAGTAAATAGGTGCAAATTAATTAAATAACTATGAGTGAACAAATGACAATATTAGATATGGGAGAAAACTAGGACGTCAGATCTGTTAAATAATTTCAATTAAAGTCACACATTAATTTTAATTCCATATTTTCCCAAATCGATAACTTAAAATATACCAACTATCGTTTTGTACATTTCGGAAGATAAAACAATTCACGTTGTCAAAATAATTTTAACATCTTCTTAAATAGACACCTTAAATCCCCATTCCCTCGAAAATATCAAATTTCAAGTTTGAATGTGTATTTAAGCATGATATATCAAAACAATTTAACATAAGCATAGCCCATCAAAAATTACAACTTTAAATGCTCAAAATATGATTTATCAAATCATTTTGGAGGTTTAAAACACACTCTCATGTCGTTTTAAATGAACAAAGGGTTTTTATTATCAATTAATACATGTCGGGAATTTATACCAAACTTAATTAACATGCATATCTTTAACTAATCACGATAAACTTCACTAGTCCTAGAAGTAAAATTACTCACACAGCATTATTGAAACACAAAGATTGAAAGAAGAAATAATAAATTTCATTAATAGAATTCAACTTACAAAGTTTTGAAATCAAAACTTGAGCTTCAATACCAATATTCCTCCGTCAGAATTCGATTCACCACAATGCTCTCTAACATGGAAGTGTGGGTGATTTGGTAATGGATCTCCATCTGAATTGGTGTCTTCCCTCCTTTTATAGGAGAAAATAAGGTTTAGTGTATTTTTGGCAATTTATAATATTTATTAAACCAATAAAATATAATGTGTGGGAAATAAAGAAGGTGGTTAATGGGTACAATATTTAAGGGAGAAAATCTTGTGTGGATTCTTTTTTTAGAAAGAGAAGAAAAAAGAAATGAATTAAAAATGATTTAAACTGAATTTTTTTATGAAAAAATACTCACAAAATGGGGTTGCCATTCAGCAAATAGATAGGAAAAAGGGAGAAGTGAGTTATCGTGGGTTGACTCGCTGAGCAATCGAAGGTTTATTTGGAATTTTTGTCAAAATGATTTTACAGGAGGGGAGTCGAACCCCTGATCTCTCCTTCACGCGTCCCATCCCTTACCAACTCACATGAACACATATTCATTATATAAAATGCGGTGCAAAAATCTTTAACCGCTAATAATTCCAGCTTTTCATTATTTGCCCATTAACCCCTCAATGTACATATCTTCGTCATACGACCTCCAAATGCTGAACCACAAAAACCGACGTGACTCTCGGTCCAAGGTTGAAAATATTCTAATAATTCTCGGGTCATGGGGTTTGACTTTGAGTTTAACTCGGGGTTTTGACTTTGACTTTCTTTTAATTTCAAACTTTGTACGACCATAACTTCTTCATTGGAGCTCAGATTGACACACCATTTGAACCCAGGCGTCCCTTGATTCGCGACCTATGATTTTTGTGCTTTGTTAGAGTCTGAATTAAGTCATCTGAATTTACCTCATTGCCAATGAAGGTGCATAAGTGACAGTTTCGTGCTCAAATTGCATCTAGACTTCACCTCTTGCATTCTAAACCTGTTAATACTCAAAACAATTCTTCCACGAGTGATTAAAAATAAATATTTCAAGGTCATGAGTATTAGATGTGACTAAGAGGTTTTAACTTTCAATCCCATTTATTCTTGAATTTGTATTTTTCTTTCAAATAGCAAAAACGGCTATAAAGTTCTTTATTTGGGATGAAATGGGGATAATAAGTTCTAGAATTGGGTACAAATGATACAAAATAATACATTCATCAAATAACCCCAAACCTAAACCTTGCTAGTCCTCGAGAAAAACTAGAATTTTAAAAATATAACTCACTTTCATAGGAATCACAGTTGCACTTAGCATGTGAAACAAGCCGTTAAACCCCTAAGTTGCCCTAGTGGACGAGTTTTGTCTCGTGAGGGTTTGCAGTGAATATACACACAAAATTAAAAAACTTGACTCAATTTACAAAAGATGCAAAGGTAATATAACCAAGTCTTAGATTCACATTTCATAAATATAGTAAAAAAATCACTTCTCAATCTCAATATATTATGCATGTGTATATAGCCAATATAACCGTCCAATTCTAAATATTTGATCATAAAGTTTCTTATCTGAAAGTTCATTTTGATTCAAATTCTCACGGGATGCGCTCACAAACGAATAATTGAAATTAAGTAATTTCTCTCGGTATATGTGAATAAAAGTGTAAGTTCAGTGAGCAAACTTCACATATACATCATGAAAGAAGGGTAATTTATAATGGATGATTATGATCTCGTGAATGGAAATCGATTACTTTGAAAACATGAATCACACAATATATCCTATTAAGTTTCTCTCCACACTATAACTAACTTCACTTGAGATCAATTAGGACTTTCTTTCTTGTAGGATTGGGTTTGTCTAGAAAGAACGGATATTGAAGCTTCAAACTTTTCTGAGAATGTAGAGGTTTCTCGATATTTTCACTTTTTAGGCACTCTTTCTCACCTCCATTTCCTTTTTTGTTTCCTTTTCTTATTCTTTCTTCTTCCTCTTTTGTTTTCTAGTTCTTTTTACACATTATTCTTGCAAACGGTCTTATTTTTCCCTTTTACCGCAATTTTACCCTGATATTCTCACAAAGTGGGTAAGGATTTTTGGGTTTTCAATAAAAGGCTCGATTTTATTTTTAGGCACAAATGGGTTTGCAACGGGATAATTTAGAAAAGTCTTAATTTAGGATTTATTTTTGGGTTTGTAAAATGATGCCTAATCTCATTTATCAGGTTTCGTTAAGTTACTTTTGTATGTCAAGTCAACTTATTAAGACATTTAGTGAGTAAGATTCTCATTTTGACTTTCCATTTTCAGTAATCGTACAAAGCAGAGATATTGAGATCATCAAAAAATTAAGTTCTAAAGGAAATTTTGAGTTATTCTAACTCGAACTGATTTAAATTTCTCAAAAACGATGAGTGACACGAAAATCTCACCGAGTTATAATCTCCATATTTATTTGTTAAGCTTAATAATTTTTTCCTCAATATTCATTTTCGATTATATTACACAACTAAGTGTAAAAAATTTATAAGTTAAGAGATTTTTGAATTAATTTATATTAATAAATTATTCCGAATCTCACTTATATTGAAAATATTTTTGGACTTTTTTAAAAATAATTTTTTCTATTTTTTTTATTTGGAGAAATCGATCTCAATACCCCCAAACCTAATTCCTACATTGTTCTCAATGTACAAGACAAAAAAAATCAAATCGAAAAGTTTATTAAAAATATTATCGCAACGAGATACTTTCTCCATAAACTTTCTAAAAAAAAAGAAAAAGAAAAACATGACCCAATTTTATGTTTACTCGTGGTACACCGGGTCTTGGAGGGGAATGTCCTCCACTTCTCGATCTCTCAGTTCTATATATGGCTTCAACCTTTGAACATTGACCTTGAAGATTTCACTATTTTTCACATTCTTTATCTCAATCTCCCCATGTAGGTAAACCGTCTTAACAATAAGGGGACCAGACCATCTAGACCATAATTTATCGAGAAAGAGATGCAGTCTAGAGTTATACAAGAGAAATTTTTGAACAAGTTCAAATGACTTCTGTAGGATGGACTTGTTATGGATCATTTTTGTTTTCTCTATGTACAATTTTTCATTTTTATATGCATCATTCCGAATCTCCTCTAACTCATTTAGTTGGAGTTTTTTGACCTCTCTCGCAGCTAGTAAATCAAAATTAAAGGTCTTAATGGTCCAGTAGGCTTTATGATCTAACTCGACCGAAAGATGATAGGATTTTCTATAGACAAGTCTATACGGGGACATACCAAGTGGGTTTTCATAGGTAGTGCGATAAACCACAGTGCTTCTAGTAACCGTAAGGACCAGTCCTTTCGATTTGGATTCATTGTTTTCTCGATGATTATCTTGATTTGCCTAGTGGAAATTTCTACTTGTCCATTGGTTTGCCGGTGATAAGAACATCCTAGTTTATGCATGACTAAATACTTTTTTTATGATGGCTCGAGGTGTACAGAATCGGGAACAAATGTTTTCTCGAATAAATTTCACTACCACAGGGTGGTCATTTATCCGACTCGGTATAAGTTCGACCCACTTAGACACATAATCAATAGCCAAAAGGAGGTAAATATTACCATAAGAACTCGGGAATGGACCTAAGAAATCGATGCCCAATGGTAAAAAACCTCAATAATCAATATGGGATTTAAGGGCATCATGTTCCGACGAGTAATCTTTCCTAACCTTTGGCATCAGTCATAACTTCTACTATAGTCATTCGAGTAAAAAAAAATTGTGGGCCAATAAAATCAACACTGCAAAATTCTTGCAACGATTTTTTTTTGTACTGAATGACTTCCACAGGCTTGGTCATGGCATAAAGAGATTATTCTCTAAATTTTGTGATTGAGGACACACTTTCGAATGATTTGATCAGGGAAATACTTGAAGAGGTATAGATCATCCCAAAAGAAATTACTTGGCTACCTTAAGAAATTTGGAACGATCTTGTTTACGCCAATGCAGGGGCAAACCAATGAAGCTGAGAAACAAGCATTAGTTTAGTTGCTCATCGGGGAAGGATTCATTGAGTGGAAACAAGTCATCTGATGATTCAACGGTTAACCTAGATAGGTGATCCGTCACTAGATTCTCACAACCCTTCTTATCTCGGATCTCGAGGTCAAACTCTTTTTTTTTTAATTTATAAGATTAATTTTTAATATTTAGAAGACCTTGCCTCTTCTAAATGGCTTACATCCGCTGAGAAAACAAAATTTGATAAGAGAAGAAAACATAAATGAGGATCTTTATAGAATAGATCCCTTACATAGCCATAATATAGGGAGCAAATTAAGAAGAGACTTAGACCCCCTAATGACAAAATAGAACACCAATGCCCTCTAGACATGTCTGATAGATGGGAGACTCCATTTATCCACTAATAAAAGACCTTTGAGATGGTTTGGGAGTCATTTAAGGCGAGAGAAAAACAGTCCTTCTTCTCAGATGCTCCTAGCTTGGCATGAAAATCAACCACTTGATTTGCCTCTCTATAAACATGAACAATTTTTATCTTCATCAATTTCATTAGGATCCTGATTTTATAAATAGCCCAACTTATTTTCCATGGAGACTTTCTATGAAAATTGATGATGTCCACTAGGGCCTCTGAATCACTTTCTATTAACAGATCATATCCAATTAAGTCTAAGAGGAGTTCAAGGCCTTTTAGTAAGGCCAATGCTTCAGCTTCCGTATTAGACACCACTCCAAAATGAGCATGAAAGGCCCATAGCATATCTCCTGATTGATTCCTAAGCACGCCACCTCCACCTCCCTGACCAGGATTCCCTATAGCACTCCCATCAACATTTGGCTTTAAAGAGCCATTTATAAGAGGATTCAACTTTATAAACATTATATCTTTTGTCCCATGAGCTATACAAGGAACTATATTTAGGGAAATTTCATGTTTAATGAGGATCAAAATTGAAGCCACACTAGGAGAGCAATCATCATATCGACATTTATTTCTATAGCACGATAAATACCAACATGCAATTGATGGCACAACTCTGCTAGAAAAATTATCTATCTTAACCCCATGAATCCACCATTGAAAAAGCTGGTTTCTCACACCTCTACCTTTTGTTCTTTTAATCCCATATTCTCTAGTTACTTGATCCCAAATTGCAGAAGGAACTTCTCCAGCCTCAAAAATATGATCAACATCTTCTTCTTTAGGCTTTTGACAACCGCAACATTTTGAAGGCCCTCTAAATCTAATAGCTTTTATCTTGTCATCGGTAGCAAGAAGATTATTCAACATCTTCCACATAAAGACAGACATCTTTATGGGAAGATGTTTATGCCAGATAAACTTTGAGCTCAAACTAGAAGGACTTGACTGTCTGCAAATGTTCTAAGCAGAGGTTATAGAGAAGGATCCTGTACTTGAAGGTTTCCAAATCAGATTATCAGTGGAATTTGGCATAATTTCTTCGAATTTCAACACTTTATAAGTGATAGAAGCGTTAAAGACCTGCTATAACTTCTCTTTTTCCCATTTTTGGCCTTGGTTCCAGAATTCTTTAACCTGACCAGCTTCTGCCTCATTTGATAGCTTACATTCAGGAACACCCTAATTATCCTTGGCTATATTGATATTTCCCTCTCCAATAGCCCAAATCATGTGATCTTCAGCTTTGTCCCTCACATAACACATACGATTCCAATTCTGAGTTGACCCTCTCATAGAGCTGAACAAGGATGTTGATTCCTACAATAAGCTGCCATCATGAATTTTTCCCAGATAGATATTTGTTGTCTAAAATTCCACCATAACTTCATACTAAGGGAAGAATGTACATCATATATATGTCTGATACCCAAACCACCTTAAGTTATGGTCTTAGCAATTTTCCCCCAGCCACACCAATGATGCCTAGACTCCCCAAAGTTATTGCTCCAAATTTTTTTTGCAATAATAGCCTAAATTTTATTGAGAATCGATTTTGGAGGATTCAAGGCAGATAGGCTGTACAAATACATTGAAGAGAGCACTGAGTTAATGAGAACAATCTTACCTCCAAGGCTCAAACATTTAAACTTCCCACCTTGAATTTTATTCTTTATATTCTGCACCATCTCTATAAAATAGATACTTTTTTCCCTTCCACTATATATAGGGCAGCCTAGGTACTTTATAGGATCAGACTTCAATTGCATTCTAGAAACTTCCTTAATTTTATTGAGAGCTCTGAGGCTAATATGCTTCGAAGCCATGACATTGCTCTTACTTGTATTGATTAATTACCCAGACACATGTTCATAGAGTCTTAACACCCTCATAATCTCCTTCACTTCCTTCAAAGAGCCAGAGCTAAAAATGATAATGTCATCTGCAAAAGACAAATGATTAAATCTAGGGATGCCAATTGGCATTTTATACCACACATAATTTGAATTAGAAAGCAAGAATTCAAGGTTTTTGGATAGGACATCTGCCATCATAATGAATAGGCTAGGGGATAAAGGGTCCCCTTGCCTTAAGCCTCTAGAAGATTTGAAAAATCTAGAGTTCTCTCCATTGATCATTATAGTAAACCATGGATTAGAGATAATTCCCCAGATATAATCAAGCCATAGCTTGCAGAACCCCATTCTTCTCATAACCTTTATAAGGAATAACCAAGAGACCCTATCATATGCCTTAGTCATGTCCAATTTAAGGATGATATTGCCTCTAAAATTCCTGTGATGGAGACGAGAGAGACATTCTTGATCCAACAGAACATTTTCAAAAACTGGAGAACTGACTTTGATGAAGCCTGATTGAACTGGAGAGATGATTTGATTCAAAAACTTTGAAAGTCTGTCATTTAAAATTTTTGAGAAGATTTTATTGACAGAGTTTTGCATACTTATAGGTCTGAACTCATTAAACGATTAAGGGTTTAAAGTCTTTGGGATCAATGCAATTTTTATAGTTGTTGAAATTTTTGGGAGGATAGCGCCTGCAAAGAAACTATGGACTGCCTTCAACACATCAAATTTTATAATATCCCCAAAAAAATTAAAGAAGTAACCAGGGAAGCCATCGACACCAGGACTGCTGGAATCATTTAGACCTTTTATAGCTTGTTCCACCTCTTCCATTTCTGGCCACACTATTAATTCATTATTCATGTCTTCACTTATGGTTTTTGGAATATGTCTAAGCAATTCATGTTCCCCTTCTGGACTCACAACCACTTCTATTCGAAAAACTGCAGAAAAATGATCAATTGCTTCAGCTTTTATCTCCTCTTTTGTATGAATCCACGTTCCATCAGCCTTCTTTATCTTATTGATAGCTAATCTTCTCTGCTTATTTTTAACACTTTTATGAAAATAAGCAGTGTTCCTATCCCCGTCTTGAACCCATCTCTCATTCACTTTTTGAGACCATAATTCATGTTTTGTTTTGAGACAATGATTATGGGAAGCAGTGACCTGAGAAAGAGCCTCTCTATTAAACTCAGAGGGGTCATTTTCATATGTAATTTCAGCTTGCAGGAGTAAGTCTTCAGCATTCCTAACAGCCTGGAAGATATCCCCATAGTAGGATCTACTCCACCTGGTAAGTTTTCCTCTAATAGCTTTGAGCTTGAAGGATATAGCTATTATAGGGTTAGAGCACTCCACTTCCCTCCAGGTTTCTTCCAAAATTTTGATTCATGCATCTTTCTTAGTCCAAAATTTAAGGAAAACAAAGCTTTTTGGAATCTGATGGTTAATTGATTTACCTGATAATAATATGGGGTTGTGATCAGACATACTACAATTTAGGTGGTTAACTTCCCATTTAATGCCAAAATCTATACACTATTGATTCATTAAAACTCTATCAAGCCTGCACCAAATGGTGCTCTCTCCATTTCTCTTATTGTGCCATGTGAATTTTGTACCTTTATAACCCAAATCTACTAGCCCATTTTCTTCTATGCACTCAATAAATCCGAACATAGCTCCAATATTAATATTATTCCCACCAACCTTTTCTTCCTTATCAGTTATAATGTTGAAATCCCCACATATCATCCAAGCTGCATCAGTACAGATATCTGACAAACGCTCCCACAGGACTCTTCTTTCAAGTCTACTACAGCTAGCATATACAAAGCTACATTGAACAGACTGAACACCGCCATTGAGCTTAACATTCATAGTTATACACTAAGGCATATCTAATATGATATCCCATTCCACCCCTTCCTTAAAAAAACACCAAATTTTACTATTTATATTAGATTTGCTAGATGCAAAAATTAATTTGATCATAAAACTTTGAATTTTCCCCAATTCCTGCTTAGGCTCTAGAATGACCATCACTTGCAGCCTATAGATTTTATTGAGTCTTCTTATTCTTCTCATTGAACCTTTTTTTGAAATTCCCCGAACATTCCAGATTAGATCTTCAATCATTTGGACTTGTTAGGCTTTTTGGAGTTTGAGTTGGACCTTAATATTCTAATATGGTTGATTTCCTTCACATTTGGAGACTTTCTCTTCCTTACAACTGTGGTAAAACCATCCAACTGATCTTTGTCAGCAGATGTAGTGCCTTCCCCAATCTGATTTTGAATACCTTCTTCCAGATTGTCTTGGATAATTTCCTCAAAGTTACAAGTCTTGTCTACTGCCCCAAACATAGACTCAAGACAATTTTTGTCACTATCCTCTACTTGCTCTGGAACAGACATACAGCAGGTATCTCCTATATCGCAGGTGGCTTCTACTTCTGGAACATTTCTTGGAAACTCCTTACTAGGAGTTTGCACATTTATTTGATCTTCTACAATAGGCCTCATCTCCACAAACATTTCATGTTTCTTGAAAAAATTTGAGATCAAGGATTGTCTTACTTTTTTGGGGCTGGTATGATTTCTCTCCAATATCTCACCTTCTTCTTTCTCCAATTCTACTACACTAACAATTGGTTCTTCTACGGTAGCTTTCTCAAACGATCTAGCTACCCATTCTTTTGTAGATTCTTTTTGAATTTGCTTCCTTCTCTGGCTATCTTTGTTACTTATCCTATTCTTCTCAGCTTCTGACTCCTTCTTGAAATGACATTTACTTTAATTATGACCTTTCTTACCACAAAAATAACAAAAAGGGGGTAAATCTTCATAGACTATAGATTGCCAAAACCCAGTATCTTTATCCTTATTGCCAATCCATACCCTTGAAGGCAATGTTTTTTTTAGATCAACTTCCACACACAACCTAGCAACACTTGGTCTAGCAATTGAATCAGTCGCACCATCAATCTTGAGAGGCCTCCCTACTACTTGTCCAATAGAGAACATAGCGCTCTTATTATACAAATGAATAGGAAGGAGAAGAAGTAAAATCCAAGCAGGAACAATTGATGATTCCTTATTTGGATGAAAATCTGTATCCCATTTGAAGGATCGCATGGGGAAACCATGGATGAACCAAGTGTCTTTAAGCCATATACGATGGAAGTCTTCTTCATGATCAAGACGGATCAAAACGTGTTTGTGATCAATTAATCCTATATGAGCAGAGGCTTTAAGATTTAGAGAACAGAAAAACTTTCGAATATCATCCACCGAAGGTCTACCATGGGAAAAATTTCCAATCAAGGTGTACTTGAATGGTGCAGCCATGTCTTGAATACTGGAATCCTGATACATAATAGCGGGTTCTCCTTTGTAAGAAGTTATGGGTTGAAGAATGGTTTGTGGCGTCTTTTGGGAACAAACAACATCAGCAAAAGATTTAGGTTTTGGATCAAGATGAACGTGGTTTTGTAGATTAGGAGAGGCTTTTGAAAGGAAAGAAGAAGAAGCAAGCTGATGGAGGGGTTGCATGCCTTCTCCTACAATAGGAGAAGGTAGGAAAGCCATGCAAACCCTAGCTAGGTTTAGGGTTGGCTAGAGAGAAAAAAACCTTTGTATGAATTTACTCTTTTAGTAAAATGATCCTATTTGAAATGTAGACCCCCAATTTTAAATTCATTTTTTAAATATGAATTTACTTTAATCCGAAATAAAGATGGTTCAGCAAAACACACACAAATGACATATTTAATTTCTTAAAATAAATTAAAATTAAACCGTACAAAGTGAATTAAAGTAAACACACACACACACACACACACACTTTGAATTCACTCAAACCAATTAATTTAATTACTAAGAGAAAGCAATTTAGGCAAGAGTATTACCAATTCATATAGTGCCAACTTAAATTAAATTTAACTTAAAATAAACTTACCCAAATAATTAAACCTGCACCATTTTAATCAAGATTACGAATTAAACCCATTTTTATCTTTTTCCTCAGCATGCGTTCTAGGTGACTTTTGCAAAAGATAAAATAAATTCACAATCCCACAACACGCGGATGTACGAGGAAAAACCCAAATCGGGAAAAAACCTCGGACGGCCCTGGCCTAAAAAATTCACTAAGCATGGTATGAACTTTACAAAGACTCAAACTATAACCAGAAACCCAAGATGCCTACAGTGTAGTCAAAGCCTACACTGTAGCAATCCCAACACTCCTAAACTGTAGTTTTTGACTACAGTTTAGCCATCCCACAATACTACACTGTTATCTCTATTTCGTTCTACCCGTATGGAGCCGTCTTCGCAGTTTTTGGCATGTAGAAAAGGGGTCACCACTCCCCTTACACGAGATAGATCTTCCAAAGAACAAGGCCTTTTTCGAATAAGCCAATTCATTTGGGACCCTTCAGATCCACTCTTTTTCCTATTCAAAGATCAGCCCTGGCACCGGAGGATCACACAGTAATATCAGGCCTAAAGGAGGAACGAGTTCTGGCTACAATATGGAATTTTATCCAAAAGAAGGTGGTAGCAGGCTACCCGCGTGTTGTCTTAATTCCCAAATATGATCCCTTGTTGCTAAAGGTAAGGCCGACTTTCTTCGCATGCTTTCGCGAAAGAATACATATATAAAATTTCCTTGAGTTTTCAATAAGGGGCGCGCGAGGACTGTTTTGAATAATATTCTCTACCACCTTTCCCACCTGCCTTCATGAAAAAAAGATTGGATCTTGTGCGCCGGCTATGCGTCAGGTCTCTTTCTCCCGCAAGGCAGCTTTGTCTTTCTATCTATCTTTCATAAATTCATATTATGGGTCTCAGAAATGGGTTTGAGCTTTTCGAAAGAAAAACATAAAAAAAAAAAAAAGAAAGACGGCAGGTAAGTGGGCCCTCTTCTTCTTGCAAGTGCAGGAGCGGTGTCGGCTCAAGCAGTAAGTAGGTGGAGCTCTTAGTGCTTGGTCCCTTCCTTGGTTGGCAACCTCAGTAGGTCCTTCTTTGGCATGAGCTGTAGCGTAGGCACAAGAAGTAGGAGGATCCGGAAGCGTAGGAGCGAGAACTTCGATGGGAGATCGCGGACGGGATAGGCTTACACACTGCTCAAGCGAGACGGTTTATAGATTTATGTCCAATTCCTAATGAACCTAGCGCAGACTAGCCACGGAGCTTGGATACGGTATTCCTCAGGCAAAGATTCGCACTCCACCTAAACTCAACAGCTATGAATCAGGTTTGGACAGGGACCCCTCAACAAAGCCCATTATAACTAGTTGTTCGGCCCATTGTTGGCTTGCCAACCTCTCTTTTTCGAGTTCTTCTTCCTGTCCTGCTCCAAGAAAAGGTTCTTCACCTTAATACAGTAATAATAAAGAGCCCCAACTACCCCGCTTCAGGTCATGTTGTTTAGTCTCCAGGCACTGACGCTTACTTGCGGTCGCATGTTCATTAACTTCCCTCAAAGTAAGCCATGACTTTCTTGGGTCCCCCATATATGGAGGCTCCTCTCATCAGCTACATACACTATGATCGCATGCATAGCCCTACCAGACCAGAACAACATGAAAATAGCTTCTTACTCGCCACATCCTCCGGTTCACCTTTCGCGCCTATCTATCATGAATGGTTTCCCATTTTCTTTTTGTATCATATTTTTTTTACACAACCGACTCGACTCCCTTCAAGACTTGACGTGCTCCTTCGACCTTTAACCTCCGCCTAGCGAATAATCCCAGAGTCCACCAAAACCTTGGATTACACCAATTGAGACCAAGCGACCATCAACCACACAAGGTGCCTTTCACCATGTGAGAATGCCGTAGCAAAATAAAAGCTTCTTCTTTGAGGGATGTAGAAGCAAACCCAAACACTTTTCTTCTTTGGTAGAAAAGTCAACTCGATCACAAACACTCCAAGAAAATAATATAAATGTAGAAACTTGGATAAACTAAACTTTAGGTGAAATTGTTTTTTGTAGAAATTAGATCATGGTTACACAAAAGCACTAAACAATGAACTTTTGAACTAAGAAATATTTCTCTCTAACATATTCTCTCAAAATGTGTTTAGAATATGTCAAAAGTTAGTTTTTCAATGTTGGTTCCCGCGCATATTAATTATGTCAAAAGTCAGTGGAAAAAGGAAGTGGGAACATGGAGAAAACTGCCAAAAAACAATTCCAGCCAAAAATCTCGTTCGAACGAGATTTTCGTTCAAACGACTATCTAACGATAGTCCAGTGGCCAAATGGGAAAAATCGTTGGCAAACTTGTTCGAACGTAATTCTCGTTCGAACGATAATTTCTAACGAAATGTTATAATGTTCAATTTTCAATTTTAAGCCCCAAAACTTTATTTTAAATAAACATTACACATGTTAAAAATAATTCCAAGTCTCCTACAAATATATAAAAGCATTCTTACCTTTGTAGACTTGAAAAATGATGTTGATGATGTGAAACGTGGCACTGAAACTCAGTAATGATGTTCTCTTGATAAGTAGGCGACAACGTCTTCAACTCAAACTTGTCATAGGCTTGAAGGATACACAAGAATACTCTCCTATGACTCAAATGTTTTTGTAAGAAATTGAACAGACACTACATAAGACTCAATTGGAAATTTGTGTCCTTACGAATCTCCCCCATTGGCTATTCCAGGACAAAAACCAAAAAAAAAAAATCCTAAAGGGCCGTCAAGCTCTACTAGACATAAAAACTTCCCACCCAAAATAAAAAAATACGCTTGATTCAAAACCCAAGGATGACTATCTTTGCCAATCAAAGTTGACGCTAGAATAATTCCTGCACGCTTAAGAAAAACATTAAATGCAT
Source organism: Sambucus nigra (assembly GCA_949130495.1). Lineage (NCBI taxonomy): Eukaryota > Viridiplantae > Streptophyta > Magnoliopsida > Dipsacales > Adoxaceae > Sambucus > Sambucus nigra. The sequence continues at coordinate 203,418,718 of OX422218.1, forward strand.
AGGGAATATAAAAAATTTAAATGCAGTCAAGATAAATACACACCTAAATTAATTCTCCCCTTGTAACCACTATGATTTACCTAAGAACGTCACGACTCCCCCTAAGTTAAATCTCCTTGACTAAAGGTTTAGAAACCACTTCTCCCCCTTTTGTTCAGGAATAGACAAAGGATTAGGAATTAATTAATTACTCATTCTCCCCCAATCTAACTAAGTACCATTTCTCCCCCTAAAAACTACATAAGGGATATAAATAGGGAAAAACAAGTAAACATGATTGTGCATAAAATGATAAGAACATGGAAGCATATGGGAAATTATAAGATAACTAATCCATACAAATATACATAGATACCAACATATGATGCCGAAAAATTAAACCAATTCGAAAAATAAGATACTAAGCATGTGATACAAAACAAAATACGCAACATAAAAGATACCGATTATGAAGTAAAAGCATGAATGGACTAGCTAGACATGGAAAAGACTCAAAAACAAAAAAAAATACCATATGTATGTATACATGATGAATAAAACTAACGCACATGCACATATACATAGGTATCAACACCACGCATGACTCAAAATACATTAAGCTTTTCACACTCGAATGGAAAAAATGTGTCCAAATAGATGTGGTAAATGGAAGTGTAGGGGTGTGAACTAGTAACAATTAAATTTCGACCCAATCACTTAAAATATGTTCACGGAGTTATCATTTTATTGCAAAGCTTTATCACATTTAGATATAGCCTCACGTGACAATATAAATTGAACTCAATGAACAAACATACATAATGCACATAAGCCTAGAATTTTCATGATTCTACAAACCAATAGACTCATGGCAATAAAAACTTAACTAGGATTCAAAGCCATTATGAAAACCCGTTAATATATCCAACCAAACTCCTCATAATTTTCTTTTTTTTTTCTTTTTGAACATATTAACTAGACTATTTTGGCCTTGGAAAATAATTTTTTTAATGCCATATTTTTTAGGCCTAAAATTCAATTGTGGCTTTTCACGCAAAGTAATTTTATCTTTCGCAGCCCGATTTCATTGATAAACTACTACACCGAATAAACATATTTTCAATTTTTAAATCCGAAAAACGATTATTACATGCACAAATCCTCCATAGTCATAGCAAAATATAGATGACTAAATTGATGGGAGAACATCTCACTTAGCTCAATTATACATGTGACATTTAAATTTCATGGGAGCTCGTGCATGTGTGAATTGAGGCATATAAAAATAGAATCCATTAAGAAACACAAAATTCAACCACTCCATGTAAGCATGGTAAAGAACATTTTAAGGATAAACAAACTTAACCAAAAGTTCTAGCCACATGAAAGCGAAAAAGAAGGGATTCAAACACAAGTATATGCCACATAAAGTGTGCCAAACTAAAATACACACAAAAAAAAATCTTTTTGAGTTTTTGAAATTTTTAACCAAACAAACAAAAATATTTACTCAAAAGACAAACAAAATCTTTTTGTATTTTTCATTTAATGCAAAGTAAAATGAAAGAACTAAAATACAAAAGATAAACAAAAATCATAATTCTAGCATGAGGTATGAGATAAAGAAATGACTAGAAAATGAGAAAACAAGCATACAATTAGCATGATTATATAGCATGAAGAACAAAAGATAAAGTATGCACACAAATAACACATTCAACCTTTAGATTTATCAAGGGAGGTATTGTGTGTAAGTAAATGAGAATAAAAAATTCTATTTTGTAAAGCCATCAAGTATGATCTCCTAACCCAAACTAATGATGAATGACGATCTCGGGATGTAGGAATCTTGGCTACCTCGGTTGCCTTACGAAGGGATTTTCTAGGACCTCTTTTAAGATAAAAACAAAAGTTCTTAAGATGACCTTTTCGACCACAATGTGAGAACCTAAAGACTCAGGGAAAAGACTTACCTAAGGAATGATCTATAACATTGTTCCTAGAGGATTCTCCTAAAACATTGGTTTTGGCTTTATGAGTAGACTCGTGACAAATATTGAAGCCTAAACCACATGTGTCATTTTTTACTTGGACTGTTCCTAATATTTTATCTAATTTCTCCGAACGACACTCCAAATAAAATTTGACATTACTAGAGTCTTTTAATTTATTTTCTAATTCTAAAATATTAGAGTCTAATAAAACATTCCGCTCTTTAAATACAAGAAGCTCCTTTTTCAAGGATTCCATTAAACCTCTAAGGCTATCTCTCTTGCCTTCTACATATTCAAGCTTCTCTCGAAGAGATCTCTCTCGTGTCCTAAGGTCATCAACTAACGCACTCTCAACAATGACCTTGACACGCTCTTTTAAACTAGCTTCTAACTTCAAATTTTCTCTTTTTAATTTAATAGATTCTTCATATAATTCTTGAAATGAAAATTGAAGTTCACTCTCATCAACCTCCTCATAACTTTCACTCTCTCTCTCTTCTCCACTCTCACTACCATCATTTTTTTTAGCTTCACAAACAAAGGCCTTGGAAGTGTCATGTTTTAAGGTATCATCATCGAATAATATTTCACACTCACTAACATGACTAGCCATGAACGCGATAAAGTTGATCTCAATGGGGGAAGCGGGTCCCTCTTCCTTATCACTATCACTAAGGGTAGAATTATATGAGATTGGTTGTTTACCCACTTTCCTTATTTTAGTGCGGCATTCAAAAGCCCTGTGGCCATAACCCTCACAACCGTAACACCTATTAAACTCGTCCCTATTAAGGTTTTCATTAAAAGTTTTAGGGATTTTTTCGGCTTTGTCATCCTTAGAATTTTCAAATTTCTTAAAATCATTTTTAAATTTATCTTTGTTAAATTTAAGAAATTTATGAAACTTCCTAGCAAACATAGCCATATCTTTCGAGTCACTATCACTCTCATTAACCACAACTTGTTTTTTCCTCCTTTCGAGCTTTCAAAGCAATGCCCTTTTCAATTTTCTTTTCATTTTTGGAAGGGAACATATCTAGTTCATAAGTTTGTAAATCACCTACAAGCTCCTCAAGTTTGGTAGAGTTCAAGGTGGGTAAAGAATTCAAAACGGTAACTTTAGGGATAAATCTCTAGGGTAGGGACCTTAAAACTTTCTTTACAACTCATTCGTCGGGTATTATCTCTCCCACATTAAACGATGAATTAACTATATCGGAAAGTCTAGCATAAAATTCATCAAATGTTTCTTTTTCATTCATTTTTATGGTTTAAAATTGAGTGGTGAGGTTTTGGAGTTTAGAATCTTTAACGACACTAGTTCCCTCGTGAGTGAGTTGTAATATATCCCAAGCTTCCTTAGCGGCTTCACACGTCACGATACGTCGAAATTCATCCCGAGTGACCACACTAAACAGGGCATTTAAACCACAGGAATTAAAATTAGCAAGTTTAAATTCATTCTCACTCCATCTATCTACGGGTTTGGGAGCATGCTCATTCTCTACCAAATATGTGGGTGGGGACCATCCGGTAACAACTAACAACCAAACCCTATCGTCGATAGATTTTAGTGCCAATTTCATATGCGCCTTCCAATACGCATAGTTGGAACCATCGAAAACACGAAATTTTATAAATGGGGAAAATTCCATTTTTAACCAAAAATATTTAAAAGGACCTTAACGCAATAATTTAGCGCTCCGACTCTAATACCACTTGTTGGAAACATAGACCCCCAATTTTAAAATCAATTTTTAAATTTGAATTTCCTTTAATGCGGAATAAAGATGGTTCAACACAACACACACAAATGACATATTTTAATTTCTTAAAACAAATTAAAATTAAACACTACAAAGTGAATTAAAGTAAACACACACACTTTGAATTCACTCAAACCAATTAATTTAATTATCAAGATAAAACAATTTAAGCAAGAGTATTATCCAATTCATATAGTACTAACTTGAATTAAATTTAACTTAAAATAAACTTACCCAAATAATTTAACCTGCACCATTTTAATCAAGATTGCGAATTATACCCAATTTTATCTTTTTCCTAAGCATGCGTTCTAGGTGATTTTTGCAAAAGATAAAATAAATTCACAATCCCACAACACGCGGATGTACGAGAAAAAACACAAATCAGGAAAATATCTCATACGGCCTTGGCCTAACAAATTCAATAAGCATGGTATGAATTTTACAAAGACTCGACAAGAGGACTTACACAATCAACACGACTCCCTTCAAGCCTTGACGCGCTCCTTCGACCTTCAACCTCCATCTAGTGAATAATCTCAGAGTTCACCGAAACCTTGGATTCCACCAATTGAGACCAAGCGACCATCAACCACACATGGTGCCTTTCACCATATGAGAATGCCGCAGCAAAACAAAAGATTCTTCTTATTTGAGGGTTGTGGAAGCAAACCCAAACTCTTTTCTTCTTGGGTAGAAAAGTGAACCCGGTGCCAAACACTCCATGCAAATAATATAAATGTAGAGACTTGGATAAACTAAATTTTGGGCAAAACTGTTTTTGTAGAAATTAGATCATGGTTACACAAAAGCACTAAACAATGAACTTTTGAACTAATAAATTTTTCTCTCTAAAATTTTCTCTCAAAATGTGTTTAGAATATGTCAAAAGTTAGTGGGAAAAAGGAAGTGGGAACATGGAGACAAACTCGTTCGAATGAAATTCTCGTTCGAACGACAAACTCGTTCGAACGACAATTTTGAACGAAATGTCAGAATGTTCATTTTTCAATTTTAAGCCCAAACACTTTATTTTAAATAAACATTACACCCATTAAAAATAATTCCAAGTCTCCTACAAATATATATAAAAGCATTCTTACCCTTGGAGACTTGAAAAATGATGTTGATGACGTGAAACGTGGCACTAAAACTCGGCAATGATGTTCTCTTTATAAGTAGACCGCAACGTCTTCATCTCAAACTTGTCACAGGCTTGAAGAAAACACAAGAACTCTCTCCTATGACTCAAATGTTTTTTGTCCAGAATTGAGTCAACACTACATAAGACTCAATTGGGAATTTGTGTCCTTATAGATCCACCTAATGAGTTAGGCCTTAGCGTCCTTTTTCGGCAAAAGGTATCGTACTACTGCGTGATTTGTGAAAATGATAACCTTGGATCCTATCAACTACGACATAAAGTTTTCTAGCATGAAGACGACAACAAGGAACTCTTTCTTGGTTGTGAAATTATTCAATTAAGCATCATTTAGAGTCATGCTAGCGTAGTATACAACATGAGGAAGTTTCTCATCATGCTGACCAAGAACCACACCTAAGGCATAATCAGAAGCATCACACATGATTTCGAAGGGCTGACTCAAGTCGGGAGGTCTCATAATAGGTGTTGAGGTTAATTCCTTTTTTGCCTCTCAAAGGCTTGAAGTCAATCATTGGTGAACTCAAAGGGTGCTTATTTGGCAAGAAGATTGCACAAATGTCGAGAGATTTTGCTAAAATCCTTAATGAATCTCCGATAAAAAGCAACATGTCCTAAGAATAATCGAATTTCACGCACTATTTTGGGGGATGGGAGATTAGAAATGAGATCAATTTTAGCCTTATCAACCTCGATACCCTTTTTAAATATGATATGACCTAAAACTATACCCCGTTTAACCATAAAGTGATATTTCTTCCAGTTAAGTACAAGGTTCTTTTCCTTACACGTCTTCAGAGCGAGGGTGAGGTTGTGGAGGCACTCATCAAAGCTAGACCCAAACACTGAAAAATCATCCATAAAACTTAGGTAAACCTTTCAACTATGTCCAAAAAGATACTCATCATGCATTGATGAAAGGTAGCGGGTGCATTGCACAACCCGAAGGGCATGCGTCGATAGGCAAAAGTACTAAATGGACATGTGAATGTGGTTTTCTATTGATCCTAGGGAATGATTAGAACTTCATTATAGTCGGAATAACCATCGAGAAAACAATAATAGGGATGACTGACTAATCTCTCAAGCATTTGGTCTATGAAAGGAAGAGGAAAGTGATCCTTCTTTTAGACAACATTGAACTTAATGTAGTCTATACATACACGCCAACCAGTTTGAATTATAGTGGGTACTAACTCATCATCATCGTTTTTCACCACCGTAACACTGAATTTCTTTAGAACAACTTGAATGGGGTTTACCCATTAACTATCAGATATGGGACATATAATTCCCGCATTCGGCAGTTTGATCACCTTGGCTCAGATAACTTCTTTTAGAGTGGGGTTAAGTCTACGTTGTGCTTCATGGGAGTTTTTATTGTTATCTTTTAAGTGCATCCTATGCATGCACACTGACAAACTTATCCCTTTAATATCAGTTATGGTCCATCCAAGGGCTTCTTTATGTTCACTAAGAACACACAACAACCTACCTTCCTGTTCTTTATCCAAGCCACATGTGATGATGATAGGAAAAGTATCAGAATGTCCTAAGAACCTATATTCGAGTGATTTTGGTACTGGATTCAACTCAAGTTCGGGGGATTTCTCAATAGAGGGTGGAATTAGAGATGTAGATATCGAGAGAGGTTTGGGCTTAGATTTGCAAACTCCCACTTCCAAGACAAGGGCAGAGTCGAGGAGGGCATTAACTTATTCGATTGAGTTCTGATGTCAAATTCAGACCCAAAATGGGCAAGGCATGCTGCTAAAGGGTCATTAGTATAAGTATGTTCGAAAGTCTCCTGGATGATAGTGTCAACCATATCGACATCCATGGGTTCATCGTCATATCCTAGTTTCTTGGAAAAATTGAACACATTAAGGTCCATATTCATGTTTCCAATTGATAAGTTAAATTGGCCACTACGACACCTAATGACGACATCGAACGTGACAAGGAATGGATGACCCAAAATCACTAGAATTTTTGCATTAGAATTGTGCACTTATTGGGTATCCGGAACCAAAACATAGATTGGGAAGATAAATTCTCCAACTTTTATCAATACATCCACAATAATACCGCTTGGAATCTTAATAAATCGGTCAACCAAGGATAGGGTAATCCTAGTTGGCCTCAATTCTCCCAAGCCTAATTTTTAGTTTACTGTGTATGGCAGAAGGTTCACGCTAGCTCCCAGATCCAGAAGGGCTTTCTTAATTATATGTTCCCCTACTTTGATAGAGATCGGTATGTCTCGGGATATTTATACTTAATAGGGGTCCTATATGAGATGATCGATGTTGTTTGCTAGGAGATAAAAGGTTTCTTTATAACATGATGGAACTTGTTGTATAACATCACGCAACATGATATTGATTTGTACGTGCTTGAATACTTCCAACATTTTTTCTTCTTGCTCCTTTTTCTTTTGTGTCACTAAACATTGTGGAAATGGAGCTTTTGGGACGTAGGTATCAACAGACGGTTCAGGAGATGAGGGTGAGGAAAAAGTCGAATCCACGGTTGAATCCTCCTTTTCCTTACCTTTCTTAGATTCACTCATAGTCGGTTATGAGACATTATTCTTAACTTATTTCCCTGGCCTAATCGTGATGATAGCCTTAGCATGATCTTAGGTAGTTGATGTGCTAGTGTTGTCTTGAACAATATACTGACCCCTCGACATGTTACCCTTAGGATTAGGCTCGGGTTGGCTTAGGAACATTCCTTTATTTCTCTCTCTTAATGCATCGACTAACTGACTCACTTGTACCTCTAATTTGGAAATCGATTGAGTGTTGGCATGCAATCTTTGCTTTGTGGATTGGAGGAGACATTGTGTGGGATGTTGGAATTATAGGGTACTTTGGGCAAGTAAATTCATTGTTTCTTCTAAAGATTGAATCTTTTGGGTTGAAGGAAACGACGGTGCGGTGGTGTTCTTTTCGAAACCCGAGGGTGGGTTACTTGAAGATTGACCTCCACTACCCTGATATTGACCTTTAGATCATGAAAAGTTAGGGTGATCGCTCCAACTTGGATTGTAAGTATTGGAAAATGGGTCGTATTTGGGCCTGTTTTGATAGAGGACATTATCTTGCTCATTCATAGATTTTTGGGCCGGAAGGGTGGGGCAACTTTCGATGAGGTGGTCGAAACTATATCAAAGAAAGCACATAGGTGACCCTATGTGTTGCACGACTGCAGGTGCCGCTCTATTACTCTCCTTAATCATTTCTATGGCTTCTAAACGTCAGGCTAATGTATCCACTTTGACATTCAATGCAAAACCTTGTTCTTCTTGGTAAGCATTACGCTTATTAATTGTTATGGGCCTAGAACCCCAATGAGGTGACCATCGCTGGGACTTTTGAGCAAAGAATTCTAAAAATGACCATGCATCAACCTCACTATTCTTAATGAAATCTCCACTACACGTTACTTTAAGCATAGTCCGAGTAGTATAATCGAAACCCTTGTACAAAATATGGATTTGACGACCCAATTCGATTCCATGGTGAGGACATTGTAGGAGAAAGTCCTTGAGTCTTTCCATGTACATCTATAAAGCCTCTCCCTCTATTTGATTGAAAGTATTGATGGTGTGACATATCTCTGTTGTCTTTTGGTTAGGGAAAAACTTTTGCAAAAATATAATACTCAACTGATTCCATATAGTGATGGAATTTGGTTTAAGTGAGAGTAGCCAACTCTTAGCCTTGTCTTTCAAGGAAAAAGAAAACAATTTTAGTTTACAAATCTCATCGGTGAGTTGTTGTAACTTAACCGTTTTGCAAATTTCTTCAAACTCACTCACGTGGAAGTATGGGCCCTCCTTCTCTGTGCCTAGAAAGATGGAAAGTAAATGAATTATCCTCGACTTGAACTTGAAGTTATATGCCATTGTGCGTGGGGAGACGTATACATGATGGTTGACTCGCTCTACTCGGATATAGGCAATACTGTAAGGCACGAGTTGGTATCTCATCTCCCATCTCAGTGAAAATCGAGGTGCTACCTAGAACAGTATCGGGAATAGTGCACTCTAGCTAAACAACCAGTAGGATCTCGAGCCCAACCTAACATACACCTTGCTCACTGGATTTTTTTTAATGCTTATCTTTTTATATATTTTTTTATATAAGGAAAGAAATTTAATTCGACTCAAGACCACAAAATTCCTAAGCTAGCACAAAACAGTTTGAGTTTATCTAAGATAAGTGAAAGGAAATTCAATCTTTTTTAATATCTAGTTTTTCTAAGATTATTCGTTGACAAAGGGTCTCCGAAATAATCTCCCTAATTAGAAAGCTCTTACTCCGGTCTGAGGGAGAATTTAAAAGACTATTAACTACAGACTATCGCCTAAAATTCCAAATTTTTTCTCCATGTAGGTGGTCAATACGAAGACTCATTAAAAACCACCAATCCTAGTTAAGGTCAAAATGGAACCGATTTGACAATTTCTCATTCGGATTAGATTTTAATCCTAGATGATAAAAGACTTTTTGTGTGTATTGTCGTTGTCTTTAAAAGCCTAGTCTCAAAATTCCCTTGAATTACCTACAAAACTTGTTAAACAACTCGTATCGGGGTAAGTACGGGTATCAATCCAATTATCAAGGTGAAACAAATAGCGTGAATGCTTGCAATTTCAATTTTTTTTATTAAAATCTTTTTTTAAAATAATTTAAAGGGAGAATTAACTAATTAATGCTAATATCAAATGTGATTAAGTAAACTAAAAATAATATGTAACCAGGTGTGATAAATGTGAGAAGATTCAAGAGATGGGATTACACTGCGTGTTCAGTTATTTTTAATTTTTAATTTTTTAATTTATTGAATTGAAATATTTCGAGATGATATTAAATTTACAATTTAACTCTAGTTACAATCATAACTTCAATAATGTCTTCTTCAGAAAACTCATTTAAAATGCCACTACTGATGGATTTATACTCTCTTTTAAGAAATCACCCGCTAAGATCGATTTATATAAAAATACATATGAATCTGAGAATCGCAAATCCGAGTTAATATTCAAATTTTAGGAAAGACCTATCTCTAGTTCGATTCCAAAATCAAATATTAAAACAAAATTAATTCACTATATCTCTCGATATGTAAATTAACGTGTGATAATTGAAAATAAATTTTTCTAGAAATATGACAATCAATTAAATTAACATTCTACGCATTTTCATCCCACCCCGTGAACGGGGTGTTTAGCCTAACATTCTCATATTAGAACATAACACAACAATCAAATACATGTCAAGAATAATATAAAATGAAACAAGGAAAAGAAATACGATACGCAAATTTTTTTGTCGAATAATGTTCGTGAAATGAGTCTTAACATGCATTCAACGTCTTCAGAATATCAACACTTGATTACAAAGATAAACGCAAAAAATAAACGTACAAATTTATTCTAAAGCTAAACTATTTTTTTTTTACATTTTTCTGAGTTTATTTTTTGGTCCTAATATGTACGAAGACTACACTGATTTTCTCTCTCTACAATCTCTCTGTTTAAGAGTCCTCTTTTAATGAGATAAAGCATTTATTTTATAATCACCCATAACTCTTGGTTTGAGAGATATTTGAAGATTTGAGAAAGAAACCAAGTCAAAGATTTTATTTGAGGATTTGGCACTTGGGGTTTGTTTTTCCTGATTTTGTTTGTAGTCATCCAATTTTTTGGCTTGGTAGGTGGGTATGTTTGTTGGAAAAAACCGGGTAGATTTCTTCCGATTTGAGTTTGGAAATGGGTTTAGAGGTGTACCCGGGTACGGGTTGCATGTGGCTTGGGTTTGCATCTTGGGGTTATTATATGGAAGTGGATCAGGTAGGTCGGGTATGGGTTTTGGTTCGGGTATCAAATTAGTTCAAGCGCCAGTGGTTGGCAGTGGCTTTGACTAACCCAAGATGGGTTTCGGGTTGGAGGTGATCGCGTTCAGGTTAAGAAGGAGTTAAAGGGAAATGGGTTCGGGTAAAGATGGATTTTTGGTCGGCCATGGCTACTGTGGCTGGAATCGGGTTATGGGATACCGGGGCCGAAATTCGGGTTTAATGGTGAGATAAGAGAGAGAGAGAGAGTAAGGTGTTGGGTGGAAGATGATGGGAGTGATATTTGGGTGTAGTGGAGTGTATAGCAATGGGGTGTGTGTATGTGTGTGTGTTAATTTGTACTTAAAATTAAAATAAAATTACATAACACTTTAGACTCAATTAAAAATATAATATTAATAAAACTAAATAAAATCTATTAAAATAAAAATGAAAATCCTAATCTCTAACTAAAAGACTCAAGTAAAATAAAATAAAATAAAATAATAAAACTAAGAAAATGAAATAAAATAAAATTAAAATTAAACACTAAAAACAATAAGACGAATAAAAATATAATAAAATGCACACCTATTATATTTACATAAAAATACCCGAACATATATTAAAAACACTCGGACACTAATATTTTCAACGCAGACAAATGAAATATAAAATAAATCCTAAGGATTATATACGATTCAAATAAAAATCTAAAAAATCTAAAACAAATCCAAACTAAACATACACGAGGTTCAGGTGTTGGTTTGGGCTCGATTTAGGCTTAGATTTAGCATAGGACTGGGTTTAGGGCATCCGAACTGATCGGACAAGCTCAAATAGGACTTCAGTCTTTACAGTCACTTTGATTTTCTTCTTTGATTGCTTTTAACGCTTCTTGGTCACAATTACACCGAATTTGCATAATTTTATACCACGACACCATATTGACCAGAGAAATAGATAAATACAAACATAAGGCCATTTTTATTAATAACGAGTGACTAAAATGCATATATTTAGGGTATAATATAGACACTTTTGGGTTCTTATCACTAGCCTTGTTAAGAGTTTTCCTATGAGCTATGTTATACCCTATAGCCAATGTCTAATCAATTTTAAGTTAAGAATGATGGCTCGATTAACGAAAATACTCGGGTAGCTTAGTGATTTGTGGGACAATGAAGGGTGATTAAATCCCCAATTTATCTTAAAATTAGATTTTTCCCTTAAGTCAAATTATGTAACGTGCTTACTGAAATTTAAGAAAATAATTTCATGTAGGAGCACACAAGATTTACCTCCGGCGTGGTCTTTTTATGATCACTTATTTACCTCCGGCGTGGTCTTTTTATGATCACCTATTGAATTTGAAATTCCTTATTTACAGGTTATGCTCGAAAGTAAGATCAATTAAGAAGAGTGGCACTAAAGTCGTTAAGACAAATTCATGCTCTTAGATAAAAATGGTTGAAAGCTCTATATCACGTACGAGGGTAAAATTGACGTATTCTATGGTGATTCAAAAAAGGTCAAGGACTGGGGTGTCCGAGAAAGAGATCTTGGCTTCGAGAAAATTTTATAACCCATTAGGGATTTGAGAGAAAAGTTCAAATCCAATCGGAGCAGCCCCTATATTATGAACAAAGTATTTTTCGGTGGCTCCTCTATGCTCATAGACCTCAACGGAGAAGAAATGACGCATACAGTCAGTTTAGACTCTCTCAAGAAGTTTTACCCTTAGTCTGAACTCTCATCGTGCTATGACTTTTCTCATGCCCCTTATATTCTAAAAAAGTCTATTCTTTCCTCTTTAATCAAAACTATGTTGGACCTGATCCTATCAAAAGCCCTTTTCAGAAAAAATAAGTCACAAAAATTCAAACCCATGGAGGTACATAAGCATTCCATAAGACACACATGGGAATGGTATTTTCTCTCACAAAAGCTATTCTTTTCTCCCTCCAAGAACGCTGGTCACTTTTATCATTTAAACAAATAAAAGGATTATGTATGGCTTAGCAATCAGTATAGATATTTCACAAAGAATTCATCAAAGATACAAAAAATACATTAAAATCATTGTTATTTTATTAAAAAAAATAGGAATACGATTATTACATGACATATCAGCGATGGAAAAAAAAGCCCACTCCTATAAAAACATCAAAACCTAAAAAAAACACATGCTTAACCAAAAACCAAACATTCACCAAACCAAAAATGATGTTTTCATAAATCTTCACCACCCCATCTCATACCCAAGACGTTATTTTCAACTGCCTGACAGGATCGCTTCATCATCATTATTTGTCCCTGGATGGCATCAAGAATATAACTCCTGGTTATGGCTTCGAATGCACTCCGTGCGGTAATAGGACTTAATAAGCTTGGATGAAACCACAACACCTTCTTCCAAAGTGTTGAACATTATAACACATCTTTTACCGGTCCCCTCCACTAGAATCTTCCTAACCACCAGCTTCCACAACCACTTCAGGTACTTCCCTAATATAAACCCAGCCTCCCTAATAGATTGTTACGGATAGGTAGACAGTCGGTGTAGACACCACATTCTAGGACACCTTAAGTCTCTCCTTAGGTTCCTAACATCTCCCTATTTCACTACAAATCCTAAATCATACTCTGAGTACCGTTCTAGAGACCATCGGGAACTCTCGGGCCCCATTTGACTCCGATCAACTCTATCATTAGAGTGAAATCTCATTGAATATTTGAAGGGATTTGAATCACATATCCAACGGTCCACCCCATGCACAAATTAGCCTAATAATATGGACGAACGAACCATTTTACTATTAAAAATTGATCCGAAGGCCACCGGGCGCCCTCGGGCCCCAATTTGACCTCAGTCAACTTCATCATCAGAGCGAAGGCTCTTTAAATATTTGAAGGGAACTAAACCCCCTTTCCAATGTTCCACCCCGTTCATGAAGCGGCATAGCCGTTCGAACGAATAATTCATTTTCACCAAAAAATTGATCTGGAGGCCACCGAGCGCTCTTGAACTCCGTTTGACCAAGGTCAACTCTTTAGCTCGAAAGAGACTGAGTGAATATTCTAAGGACGCTAAATACCCTTTCTAATGGTATGCCATGTGTGAAAATAAACCTTACGGTATGTACGAGCAACCCGTTTTACTTCTAAAGGTCACCAGGCAGTTTTGGGCCCCGTTTGACCAAGTTAACTCTCCGAACCGAGCAAAGCTCTTTGTAATGTCGAAGTACCTCACATAACCTTTCCAACGGTCTGCCCCATGCACGATTCTTACTTAAAATTTGGACGAATGATCCATTTATGTCTAACAATCTCCCATCCAAAGGATCGACGAACGTTTTCGTGGTCCGTTTGACCTAAAGTTAACTTTCGGATCAGGGAGTCTCCCAAAATACTCTTGAAGGTATCTGAATTACTTTTTTAATGGTATGAGCCATTCATTATTTTGATCAATGAATCGCATTCTATGAAAATCTTCACCAGAGTGCCAATTGGCATGCCCATTTCCCTGCCTATTGGCAGTGTGTCTAGGGTTACCTGTCTATTGGTAAGGCTAGGGCTATGCCGATCGGCACCCCTTACCCTATAAATGGAGGTCATGAACTCACTGCTAAATCACACCTTAGATCCATCAATATCAGTGATCTCAACAACATTCTCTTACAACCAGAGAAGTTTCCTTGTGTGAAATCCCATTCCATTTTTCATTCCCATCATTTTCATACCTAATTTAGAAAAACATCATTATCTCTCATCCAACATTCATCTTAACATTCAAGGGACATCATCGAAGATCAAGATCAAGCCTCAATTCTCCAAAGAAGATCCAAAAATCCTTCTCCCTCTTTAAATTCTTTATTTTTCCATTAGTTACATAGATTATAAATCTTGTTTTTCCTTTAGTTCATACACATTAATATCTCATCCTTTATTAGTTATATTGCACATACTTTTTTCTATAAAAACCCAAAACAAATAAAAAGAGGGTTACACCTATTAATTCCAAAGGGATTATCCACCGCAATTTCCCAAAACTAAAAATACATTTTCTACACATGCACATATAATAAATTCCTATTCAAATCTATGGGATAAACTCCATCCTTATGCCGTATGCGAACTACATGGACTTTGATACCTTTATAGGCTATGTAGGCGTCTTAGGCTAAAATTCGAGACGCGAGTCCAATTTCTCAATTCTCTAATTTTCCCATTTGCCTCCTTTTCATCTATACATTATCTTATTATATATTAGCTTTGTGATGCTTATTGGCATTTTATCCAGAATATATTATCGTTTCATTATAACGATCAATATCTCAATAAACGCATACATCGTATTTTCTTAATATTATTTTGGAAACATTCTTTTGGATGACCTCAATCTATCTTTTCCATGATATGAGTTGGGGGATTCCGATCTCCATTTATATATACACGCACTCATACTTCGCGAAGAAATTAATCAAAATAGCAATGCAAACCCATGAGAGACCGAAAGGGCAGGATAGGCACCTAACACTTTCCCATTCCGTAACGTACCCCCAAACCTTCGAGCTATTGGTTTTGTAAGCATTATTTTGTCTTTGATGCTACTCTCTCGAGGCAGTGACATGTTCTTTTTCCTATTTTTTGCAAAATAGGATGGAGACTCCATATCTTTACATTCGCCTCACACCGATGATGACTAAAGCGCTCCTAGATGAAGAGGACGAGACCTTGTCCCCCCTTTTTCCTCCACCGGTAAGGGAGAGATCAGGATGGCCACAGTGGAGACTTCGCTGGGGAATGACTTAAGAGGGATAGAGTTTGTTTGCATGGGTGTTATTATTTTTTTCTTGTGCGTATACACCTACTTGTATGTTCCTTTTTTCTCCTCAATTATTTCTTACATATATCTACCTCATGCTTATATCACTACTCACTCACTCACTCGCTCGCTTGTAGGTAATCTCTATGTACACTTGACACTACTTACACATATGATCATTTATATCAACATGTTGAACTTAGAAGATCCATGCTTAGGTCTCATTAACACACACCTCCACTTATCACACTTGTATATATCCATGCTCACTCACACATGTCACACACCACTTGTAGTTGATCCCTACTTAGGTTCACTCCCACACACTCATTAATTGATAGTCACACATCACTCACCCTCATATATCCATAA
This sequence comes from Sambucus nigra, assembly GCA_949130495.1. NCBI lineage: Eukaryota > Viridiplantae > Streptophyta > Magnoliopsida > Dipsacales > Adoxaceae > Sambucus > Sambucus nigra. The sequence goes on from OX422218.1 coordinate 203,434,663, forward strand.
TTAGTGTAATCTTCATGCTCCATGTTAGATTTACTACTTTTACATTCTCCCCCAGTAGTATAGACCTCATCATGCTAAATAAAATACCTTTTCCATAATATACTAATCAAGAATCATACATTATGCACACTACAACACCAAAGAGCATGGATATTGACCAAATTTTGTCCCGTAACTGGGGAGTCACTTTGTGATGGTCGTCGGTCTGACAGGTCACAGTTATCCTAAGCAATATGACTCTCACCTTCCATTGGCCAAGTACCTTTGATGTATATTGAACGGTTCCCTTGCATCGTACCGCTTGACCGAAGTCATGACGGGAGGTATATAACAGGTAAATCATTCACGTACATCGAGTATATCAAATTCTCCCTCACATATAGTATCCCCACGAGGTATGTAGTGAGTTAATTCACGTACATTCACGTGTATCAAATGGCTTATCCATACGTACCGATTGCCCTCAAAATCAAGACGTATATCATGGAAGTCATGCTAAAGGGGGGAACCCTTCCAATTAACCCAACAACTTCATACCCTTATATAGGCATCAAACCTAGGGCACTCATATTTAGTTTACTAGTTACTACGCGAAACTCTGTCGAAATGATGGGTCAGTATGCCGCTAAAATTTTTGTGCAATTTTGTCTTTTTCAAAATGGGACCCTATCCATGAGCCTGGTAATAAGTCAAAATGTGTTTTACATATTTTTCAAACCCAATTTTCCCAGGATCGAGTCCCGTTCGACATTTCTTTTTGCATTTAGGTAAACCTAATACAAGTGAGAACATAATAATAATAATAAATAATAATCATGCTGAGACCATTTTTCTCATTTTTTCTCTTTCCTTACGAAATGTGTCAAAAATATTTTTCACCTATTTTGTAAAAATACCAAAAGCATGTTCCTTCCTTTTATCATAAACATCAAAATCATTTTTCCTCCCTTTTACCCCCAAAAACATTTTTTCCTCATCTTTTCCAAAAATGTCAAAAATATTTTCCTCATGTAATAAAAGTCTTTCCATCCTCTCTTTCAAAAATAAATTTGAATCTTTCTCCTTCTCAGGTGGATCGCATACCCGACCCTGTGTTTGGCTCCCTATTGTCCTCGATCTTTCATCGAATCTCCTCGAGGTTCCGTCAATTCCCTTGCTAATTCCTCCGAGTCCGAAATCCACCTTCACCCACATTCCATGGAGAACATCGACCAAGTATCGAATGTGTAGCTAGATTTGATGACGGTTGTAGCCCAAGTCACTGTCAAGATTGATAACCTTAAAATCGAGGTTCATGAGATGAAACTAAATCAGGTCCCCATTCCCAAAGTTCCCTAGGTTCTCTTCCCTTGCGCTATGGGTATTCTCTCACCTAATCCAATTTGGGTCCCCGAGGAATATCAGCACGCTCCACGTGCCCTCCTGCTAATGGGCCACTTTCGACTTAGCTCCCTATGCCAAATCTTACCCAGCCAGGGGCTAATCTACCCGTGACCATTGATTCGAAGGAAGAAAAGTCGAACAAGGTCAAGGAAGACCTTAATATATTGATTAAAAAGTTTGACCAAGTCTGAATCTCCGGCAACTACATGGATTACACTCATATGTCTCCCTATCCTAAATCAAGGCTATTAGCAAAGTTCAAGATGCCTAACATTGACAAGTTCGGGAGTAGTGGCCCCCTAATTATTCATCTTCGAAGTTATCACCGGGCCATGACTCCCTTTGGTGCCTTTGAGAAAATAATGGCCCAAACGTTCCAACAAACTTTGAAGGATAACGCTCATCAATGTTTCTTATCTCTCTAGAAGTCTAGGATTCACAGTTGGGAGGATATTGCCTGTTACTTCATATAACAGTACAAGGATAATGAGGAGTTCAAGTTTACCCACCACGATTTAGAACTTCTCAAATAGAATCCCAAGGAATCTCTCAGTTACTTCATAGAAAGGTGGAGAGAGAAAGAATACACCATGTCCAATCGACGTTTCGAAGAGGATCAAGTAAGTTTGTAAAGAAGAACTTCTAAACCCCATGTCCGAGCATCGATGGGAGGACAATACTACCCCCATTTTTTAGCCCTTCAAGAACCAGGAGTGGAGATTGAATAAAGTCTTACCAAGATAGAAGTTGAGCCGAAGAAAGTATCTAAACAGCTCACTCCCAGAAAGTATGCGAAGCCTGCCAATACCACAATTTCAACCATCAATAACATTTCTCAGCCTGCCACTTCATGGCCACTACTTATGCTCCCCTCTCCAAAGTTTACCAATCCCTTTTAAGTCAAAATCCTATCAAGCCATTGGATCCTCCTCCATTACCAGATACCCATTGCGATTTTCACCAAAGTGTCGGCCTTACCACTTGTAACAACCCCCATTTTCTCGCGTAAAGGCTAGCCAAGATCGATATGCCGAAGATGGGGCTTATTAACAATTTATACCATCTCAGCACAACATTATATAAATATGGTCATTCAAAAAGTCCGATACTTTAAAACTTTATGAATATTTTCGTAACAGTGAATAAACTCATCCAACACCAACTAAAATAATTATTTAAAGCATCAAGTAAATGTCACACTCCATCTAAAATAAATCTCGAGCTTATGCCCTTACAATTGTTCTCAAGTGAAATAACTAAACTCTGGGAGAAAAGAACCAAGGCTAGAGTCAATGGTCTGGAACACTAACAGTATTTCTATCCCTGTCTAGAAAATAACCTGGGGGGGCATTTATAATTTGGGTAAGAGCCTGAGGTATGCAAGAATTACTTGAATAATTTAAAATTACAATAATGCAATCAATGCACAATAAGTACCCCCATTTTTCGTAACTCACATGTGTAATAACCTTACCTCTCATTTAACTGTGATAACAATATCACCCTAATACATCCCAAATAATGATTTATGACATCATCTCAATTCTAGAAGGATATTCATTCCTAATTAATTTTAACTGAATGCAATACCTACATTTAAATTACCAACTTACATTTATTCTAGCCTCCTAAATATCAAGGATAATGCATAAACATCTAATAAGCATTATAGGATCTAAATATTATTCAGTGACCATATCCTTAGGAAATCTAAATTTAATTTCCATAAAATTCGGTAAATAATAATATATGTCCTTCCATATATGTGACACACAATGGCATCTATTGTTGGTGTCAAATCCATGCTCTATCGCCAAGTTCGGAGGAATCCTAACATCCAAATCGGACAGTTCGAAGGAATCCTAACATCCTAAATGGACACAAGAAAACACACACAAGTTGGGGGCAGCCCCTACGCAGGATAACTGTATACGACCCATACCCAACGGTAATACAGGAACAATCAACGCCACACCTACCTTTCGAGGGTGGAGCCTGAGAGTGCTCTTTTTGTTCAACGGGAGAAACAAATTTAATTAAATCCAATTTTTAAATATCCAAATTTAAACACACACCAATGTCATGCATCTAAAGGTGATTAATTAAACATTCAACATATTCACATCAAGCAAGGATCAATCACACACGGCAGATTAGGAAAAATCCCTAAATGGGCAAAAACTTTTTATTTCAATATGATTTGTAAACACTTACATACATAAATAAATACAGTTTGACAAACGAAGACCCTCAGGCAGTAGTTCGTTATCGTCAGCAAGAGCTCCCTCAAGACTCTCCAAGTTCATCAGTGTAGAGAACCCTCTTCTCAACAAAAGATGCTCCATAAATGGGTATTTAGGGTTTAGATTGATCCACACAAGGTGTATGATATTTTTGTGAATTTCAAAGTGTTTGGGATTAAAAAAAACTATGAATACTTGGTGTATTAGGTCGTGGAAGAGTTCCCTCAAAGTCTTTAATAAAGATACCTTCGAAGTTGGTTTTTATAGAAACCTTAATACATATCTGATGCACCGGATTATTCTGACCTCGTCAGATCGGTTATATTTTCATAAATGGATCGGTCCGGCCTCTTAAATTTGATAAAGAATGATAAGCCATCAGACCGGTTCACTTTTTAGTCATACCTGATCGGTCCGGTCTACCAAATTATGTAGAGTTTCAAATGCCATCAGATCGGTTTGATTTTGGGAAAAATTGGATCGATCCGATCTTCCAATCTTTTTAGAATCTTGTACACCCATAATGAATACCACTACACACAATGTTGAAGATTATGACCATGACGCACGATGTTGATGAAGATGGGTGCATGAAATAATGCCAAATTCAGATTGAGGCCGTCGAAATATGATCGAGCATAAACGATCTGACTGTAGCGATATACGACATATATTTAAAATCTAGGATAAATCTAAAATACCTAGATACTAACCTGGACATTTATAAAACATGTCCTTACAAATCCCCTTATATGTATAAGCCAGTACATATATAAAAATTCTGAATTATGTTCCCCAAAAGAAAAAAAATGTCATACAAAGTAATATCCCCATTGAACCCAAAAACTAAAAAATATTAAATGGATGATATATCTTCAAACAAACATCAACATCTTCAAGTGTTTTTCTTTGTCCTCATCAGGGTGTGCAAACAGAATCCTCAATTTTGGTACTTACACATATGAGGCAAGAAACAGATACCCATGACGCGCAACAGTTTGATATATAATGATAAGAAAATTGAAATATCAAATTAAGCTATCTCCCCCGTATCAAATTAAGCTCAAATCATTAGAAAATTAAACTATCTATCCCCCATAATTCGTTCTCCCCCTTTTTATGATGTCCCCAAACTGACAAAAAGAAGAACAAAAACAAATGAAAATGGAGATTGTCACAACCAAAATCACTTCCTCTTTTTGAATTTTCAAAAATTTTCTTACAAAATATACAATAAAGAATCACACCAAGAAAGAACACTAAAACAACCAAGCCGATGATAGCGAAAATGTATGGTTATGAAAAGATTCAAGAGGAAAATCAACACATACAATCATAACATATGTGCACGATGAATGTTGGATATTCCTAACGAATGAACTCAACATATTCCTTAGGTGTAAAAGTTGTGTAATTAAAAGAATGTAACTTAATCAAATCAGCAAATCAAAGCTCAAAGTGATCTCCACACCAATAACGTCAAAAACATTTGAAACGCTTTTTCATGACTTTCAAGGACGTGCAAACCCGTTTTTCATTTCTTTCCATCCAAAATCCCTCAGAAATAATTAAAAAATATATTTTTCTTTTGAGGTGATGAAACTAAAACCTATTGGCCCATTTGATTGGGCATATTTTTCTTTTTATTGCCACTTAATTTTTCGGGTTCTTTTTCAAACGGTGGCTTTACGATGAGTAAATTTTGAATCTATCATAGCCCTTTCCCATGATTCACTCATCATATTTTGTTGCAATTAAATCCTCAGGGTAAACGGTTTTTACATGCACTACTATCTTGTCAAGTTTTATTGCATTTTGGTTGTTGTATAGACATAATTGAGATGGGAACACTTAAGTTAATATGTGAAAGACAAATTCAATATTCAAATAATTCCGTGCATGTGTGGAATAAAGGAGATAAGGGGCCAAACATGTAGAAGATATCGCTAATCATATCTCAAAGAGTCCAATCAAAGTAAAGCACATGGATGAAATGATGTAGCATCTCAAATCACTATCAAACAATCACGTGGAATATGAAATGAAGTTGTGACTATGGTTATCTTAAATGTTCATGCACAAAAGGTGTAAACAAAATACAAAACTCCTTTTGTGCTTTGTGTTTTTCAACAAATTTATAAAACGAAAATCTTTGTCTTTTTCAAAAGTTTTCAAAAATTAATTTCTTTTTAGATTTTTCAATTTTTCAAAAAAAATAAAAAATCAAACAAATAAAGATACACATGATACAATCTAAAGATAGGAATCAGAGCACATGAACATGAAAAATGCATCCTACTCTAGACATGGTGACCACCCCTCAGTCAACTGTGCAAATACCTAAAGATATCCTAAGACTCTCGAATCTAAAGGCATCTAAAGGCTTCGTAAAAATATCAACTAACTGATGATCGATAGATACAAAACTCAAGGATACGACCTTTTCTTCTATAAGCTCACAGATAAAGTGCTTGCGTATCCTAATGTGTCATGTGGAAGAATGCTGGGCAGGATTGCAGGATATGTGTATCGCGCTCGTGTTATCACATGAAATGGTCATGGTGTCCTGTGATATTCCATAATCCTCGAGCATCTGTTTCATCCACAGAAGTTGCATGCAACAACTCCCGGCAGCTATGTACTCACCCTCCATAGTGGACAAAGAGATGGAGTTTTTCTTCTTTCTCAACCAAGAGACAAGATCATAACCAAAGAACAAACACCCACCAGAAGTGCTCCTACATCCATCTGCATCCCTGGCCCAATGGGCATCCGAATAGGCGGGCAGTCGGTCATTGGTATAAAAGTAATACCAAATGCCATAGGAAAGAGTCCCACTCACGTATTTAATAATACATTTTAGAGCGAGTAAGTGTGACTCTTTAGGTGGATGCCTAGTATCGCACATAGACTCCAACACTAAAGGTGATGTCAGGATGACTAATAGTCAGATAGAGAAGACTGTCTATCATACTTTGATATAAGGATTGCTCAATGTCCTTTCCTGAAGTGTCCTTACTAAGCTTTGTAGATTTACTCATAGGTGTACGTGTGTTCTTAGCGGAGTCCAAACCAAATTTCTTCACGAGTTCTTTATCATACTTGGATTGGGAGATGAACATCCCATCCTCTAGCTAACAAACCTGGAGACCAAGGAAGAATGTAAGCTCACCAACTATGCTCATCTCAAGCTCACTCTTCATCTCCTCCTTAAATCTGTGAGCATTCTGGGAGAACATGGATCCAAAGACTATGTCTTCCACATAGACTTGGGCAACCAAAATAGCATCGTCATCTCTCCTTACCAACAATATCTGATTAACTCCCCATCTCTTGAAGCCACGAGCTAAGAGATTGGAAGATCCTCTCGTACTAAGCATGGAGTGCTTGCTTCAAATCGTATAGGTCTTTTCTCAGATAATAGACGTGTCCTAGATGCGAAGGGTTGTTCCATAAAAACTTCCTCCTATAGAATGCCATTGAGAAAGACAGTATTGATATCCATCTGATATAACTTGCTGTTCAAATGACATGCGATGGAGAGTAATAATTGGACGGACTTAATCCTTATAACAGGAGAAAATGTCTCCTCAAAGTCTTCGCCCTTAATTTGTGTATAGCCCTGAGCTACCAACCTATCCTTGTTACGGATGATCATACCATTTTCATCCATTTTATTCTAGAAAATCCACTTGGTACCAATCACATTAGTCTCACTAGGTCGGGGGACAAGTTCCCAAACATCATTGTTTCTAAACTGAAGCAACTCATCCTGCATAGAAGATATCCAATATTCATCCTTGAGTAATTCTTTGTAGGTTTTGGGCTCGACTTTGGACGTGTAGAAGACATGGTTGACAACGTTCTCTAACTGAACACGAGTCTTGACCCCTAGAGTGGGATCTCCTAGAATAGCAATAGGATCATGAATCTTGTAAACCCAGGCAGGTGTAACCCCTAAGATAGGAGTAGGGTCCACCCTGGGTGTGTGAGGGACAAGGGGATCATTACCAAAAAGGTCTTCATCCTCACACAAATGGCTGGGGTCAACTAACACTGGAGGTTTTTCATCTTGCATGGGGACGTTATTTGACTCCATAATGTTAGAGATCCTCAAGTTAAACACCCAGTATGCTCTACTGTTCAACAAATATCCTAACAATATTGCCTCATTGCTCCGGGAGTCAAACTTTTCCAATTGCTCTCTATCCCATAGGATGTAGCATTTACTCCCTAAAACATGAAAATATGCCAAGTTGGGCTTCTTTTTAGTCCACAGTTCATAAGGCGTCTGAAGTGTGTGTGGACACAAGTAAACCCTAATCATCGGATGGCATGCGGTAGACACCGCCTCTGCCAAAAATCTCCTAAAAACTTTATGACCAAGAAGCATAGATCTAGCCATCTCCTGAATCGTCCAATTCTTCCTCTCAACGATCCTATTTTCCTGAGGGGTCTTTACGGCCAAAAACTCATATTTGATTCCAAGTCTATCACAGTAACGATCTACTTTAAGCTCCGTAAATTTAGTTCCGTTATCACTATATATTCTATTGATAATGACACTGTATTGGTTTTGCAGGACACGACACTTGGTCGTTAGGAACTCTATAACATCTGATTTTTCCCTTAGAAAACCTATGATGGATTATCTCGAGAAATCGTCCACCATCACGACGATATACCTCTTACCACCCAAACTTTCTGTACGAGTAGGACCCATAAGATCCATGTGAATTAACTCAAGTACCTTGGAGGTGGTAATGGAATTCAACTTCCTGTGGGGGCTACGAATTTGCTTTCCCAACTAACAGGGTCCACAAACTGTGGAAGTTGGTTTTCCAAGAGATGGTAAGCCACGTACTAGTTCCTTTTTTACTAATGGATCTAAATCTCTAAAGTTCATATGACCTAGAAGTTGATGCTAGATATCCATAGGAGTGATCATGGCGCTGTTACAAATAATTGAGGACTTGGGCATTATCCCATAGAAATTATATTCTATCCTTACCCCTTGCAATACAAGTGTAAGAGGGTAGTTTAGATAAGATGGAGGCGTAACCCCTTTTATGTATGGTGATGACAAGGTTAGTCAAAAAAGCACTAGTGATTTAGCCACAAGACACAAAGAGCAGTTTGGAATGTATGGAACCCATCTTATACTCACAAATCTCTCGTGTATAACTCACAATATAATAAAGAACTTCAGAAAAAACTTAGCTAGAGGGAGAGAGAAGTAAGCACCCTAGATACACCTTGGTAGGCAGGCAAACATACTAAAACTCTCAAGGATCTCTGTTATGTATTAAAAGCTTTGTAATAAATGACAAATGGTGGGTGGCGGAACTCTCTGGTTCTTTAATAATTCTCTCTAGTAAATAAATTTCTCTAGTAATAACTTTTGAACTCTCAAAAGATCATCATTTCCTCAGAGGTGGTTGGGGTCCTTAAATAGCCCCCCACACCACCCCCGAGGCAACTCAGTCATTAAAGACTATGAAAGACATCCCTCATACTTTATGTCACAACATTAAATGCCTGATGCACTAGTTATCTCCTACGTCATAAACATTAAATGCCAAGACATGCCTTTTGCCTAACCACTGTGTGTCAGGGGGTTGTTGTCGCAGAGGTGGCTCACCAACTATCTGACAGCCCCAAATACCACGGTGGTTTACTCAAGTGCATGTCTGACATTGTTTAGAAGGCTAGTGACATCACCCACAGTGGATGTGACATTTAAGTAGAGGGTTGTTTGGTCCATAACTCAATGCCCGATGGAACTCCAAGCTGCTCCGCTTGAGGTTCCACGGTCAGGGTCCTTCGGTGTTTTACCAGGTGTATCTAAGATGGTCAAGACAAGCCCCAACGGTGCCCCACTTCTCAATCCTCCAAACCAAGTCCCTCTAAAGTTCCCACGGTGAGGTTGTTCGATAGAGCATGAAAGCTCTCCCAGGCCCTGCCAAGCCTGGTCTCTCGCGAGTACCGTTCGACCTCACACCCATTCATTATTCTCGTTACAACATTACAGTCAATACAACTCGTAGTCAATATAAACAAAGCTACAATATGGCAAAGTAACAATAAGCTAAAGTAGGAGTTGCCACGCCAAGCTGCCTCCCCAAGCTGCCACGCTTGAGTTGCCTCACCAAGATGCCACGCTTGAGTTGCCATGCTGATCTGCCTCCCCAAGCTGCCACACTTGAGTTGCCATGCTGATCTGCCTCCCCAAGCTGCCACACTTGAGTTGCCATGCTGGTCTTATCCTCATAACACTGTTGCTAATTGGTGGATTATCCCTAATCCCAGGATTACCTTCAGGCCCCCTCTACATTTGCCCCTTCGTGGAGGGATTTGTTGTGGGAACAAGAAGTGCCTCCACGAAAACTTCTTAATCCGATGAACCTTCTCTGTCTGGCCTGCTGCTTTTTCCTAATGTTGAGTCTCAACCGTTCCAGCTTGAATATCTAAAATTCTCCCGAAGGACCTGCTAATATTCTCGCAGTAATGTTCGAAAAAGCGAAAAATTCTCCCCGATGTAACTGAGTCATAACTAAACAACGTTTGAGCTTCTGTCGAGGGGACATCGTGGCTTTTTTGAACCGTTGGGACACCTTCTTTGTTGGGGGGTTTATTGGATATGTCAGAGAAAATCTTGGCGCCTAAAACTCAATCTTGCTTAGGAAGGTAACGGTGGTTGTTCCCTAGGTGTCACTTCATTAATTGATGGCAGTTCCCCAGGTGTCACTTCATTAAATGATGCAGCGTTGTCTTTTCCATGTCAGAACACTTCCCGAAGTGCCACGTGTATATTTGAAATGATTGCAGGCGGCCACACACGTGCAATGGTGGGAAACTTAAACGACGAACTTTAAAAATTAAACAGCCAAATCTCCCCAACACTTAAAACCTTTCTTTTTCTTACTTTGACACTACCTTCTTCAAATTTCCTTCGCTTTTAGAGAGAGAGAGAGAAAGAGCTTCCATTGTTGAGCGTCTGAAACCTCCATTGCTGTTCGAGCTTGTGCCGTCCTGTTCTTGCTCTCATCTTCTACGCCACCTCCTGTGGTTGCTCTCCGCCATTGTCGTGCTCAGGCTCCTCTAACTCAAGGTTGTTTTTTGTTTTCTCTAACACTCTGTCATGGAATCTCAAAGTTACCCCACTATCTCTTCAACCAGTGCACCGCCTGCTACTGCTGTTGCCACCACTACTGGTGCTTCTGCTTTGGACGTTGTCCGTCGTGAACAGTTAAGGTTTTATTGTTGCTCTCCCATTTTTGGCGAAGATGATAGCTTTGCTGCTGCTTGCAAGACTGTCAACTTTGAATGCAAGTTTGAGACCTTAGTGCTGGGTGATGAGGACGAAGAACCCTCGAAGTGGGGCTTTCTTCCTCCAGAGGGGACTCTCCGGTTTTGTCTGGAGCGAGGGGACTTCCAATGGTCCCAAATTGACTTCGAAGCACCAGGGGGTTATCCTGCCCATTTTGCTGCTTGGAACTCTCACATGGTGAGTTCCCATCGTGATATTTTGAGTAAGATTGGCCTTCAACGGGTCAAATGGTTTGGTGAGTTTACTCTCTCCAAAAATAATGCTGCTCTCCCCATTCTTGTTTCTCGTTGGAACGTGACGACTCACACATTCATTTCTGCGTGGGGCGAGTTCACGATAACCCTAGAAGATGTCTGCAAGCTTCTGGGGCTTGAAGCAACAGGTCATGAGCCTTATACCGATGAGCCTCTCGACGCCCAAGAGACTGCTGACCGTTTGGCGTTGGACCGAATATGCCGAAGTTGCATCGGTTCTTCAAACAAAGCTACCTTCACTCCGCTGATTAACTATTTCTTCAAGGGTTCTAGTGAAGGTAATTCTTTAACTTAAACGGATGCCCCTGGCCAAGGTACTTCGTTAGAGCTCCCTGCTTACATCCTTGTGATTCTTTCCCGTTTTCTTTTGACGGGAAAACCAAATGATCAGCCCCGAAGGGACCTTATCAACATATCCCTTCGTTTGGCCCGGGGCATCAAACTTCCTTTGGCTGCAATTGCCCTAGGGTCCCTCTACACCTGGCTTGACAGAACATTGTTCGACATGGAACGATCACTTGGACGTTATAACCTAGCCAATTTTGCTAACAGTGTCCTTCTAACCAGCTTTCTTTACGTGCGCTTTCCTGTTGTAGCGGCCAAGGCCAACCGTCCTCCTTCTAGGGAAACCATTCTGCCCCCACGCTCTTATATTTATCACAAGAGGCAGAGCCGAAAAGAGCTGATCGCCTCAATTGATCGTTTTGAGGACTTTGTTATGAGGCCTTACGGAGAGGACGCCTTTGTTCATACTTGTGATTTCTTCTAGCACGAATCCAGGGTGGTTCAGGTGGGGGTAGACATTGAAGATACTCAGTTAGCCGTGGTGCTTCTCCTTTCTCCGGGGTATCTGCCTTCCTATACCGAGTGGGGATATTCTAGCGAACATTATAACCCGAATCGGTGTAGTCGTCAATTTGGGTTTGATCAGGGGGCTCCTCGCTCAGTTTTCCAATCCTCAAACCCAAAGGTTAGCTTTAGCGAGGCATGTTCCTTATTTTCCTCCACTGCTGCGTGGGGGATAAGTGAATCAATGGTTGGGCGAGTCACCATTCCCTCCAACAAGAGGCAAGGGAATGTGACCAGTCTATTTGCCACGAAGTTCTGGCCGAAACAATTGGCTAACATTGCTGAATTCATAGATGGCGAGCCTGTGTACCCTCCAGTTCTTTCGTTTTCTGCGTTGGAGCTGGGACTCAAAGGCAACTCCGTTCTGGGGATTGAGTTCCCTCTAAGCAAAACCCCTAAGAGGCCTTTCGAAGAGCTTCCTCCGTTATGCCCCATGACTCCTACTGCCATACCCAAAGCGAAAAGTGCTGGGGTATCCAGGAAGACTGCTCCTTCGACTGGAGCTACTGCTGATGAAGGGTCTTCGCAGCCGTCGACCAAGAAGGCCAAGAGTGGGGTGGCCTCCACGAAAAAAACAAAGTCCAAATCCCAGACTCCTGTGGCAGCCCTTCCCATAGCCTCCGTTCCTCCTCCCATGTCTCCTGAAAGGGCCGAAAGGTTAAGGAGGGAGGCGCAGGCTGAGGTAGATCGGGTGAATGCAGAGTTTCAACGGCGCGCTGTCGCCGTTCCTCCTTCGGTTGCCTTCCCCACGATCGTCGTCGATCCCACTGAGCCAGCTGCAAGGAGGAGGAAAAGTTCGAAGGTTCCTCAAGCCACTGGCAGTGATGTGACAAGGCTAAGGAGGAAGACTTTAGGCACCAAGTCCCAGCGGAGGAAAGCTCCCACGGTGCGAGCTTCTCATTCTTCTTCCCAATCTGAGGTATGTACACTTATCTTGTTCTCTTTTCCTCTTTGGTTAGAGCAAGTCGAATTTGCTTATATATATTGTTCTTAACTACTTTGGTGCAGGGACTTAAAGAAACGGGGCCTCGTTCTCCTAGCCCCCCAAGTCCCCCCATTAGCCGTTTCGTGGGCGGTCTTTGTGGGGCCATCTCATCCGATACTACCCCACCCCGTTCGCCAATGACCGTGCTTACTTATGCCCGTCGTTCAATCTTACGACGGGCGAGGGAGGCAGTTGTGGAGGGTGAGGTTATAGAGCCCATGGATGTCTCTTCGCCACCAGAGACAACACAATCTGAGATGACTACTCCAGTCCCCTCTGGCTCACTGGCTTCCTCTGAGGCTGTTCTTCCCATTGTTCTGGTTGCTGCAGGTGATCCTGAGGTAATTATTTCATATTTAAATTTGTTTGATCTGGCATTCCTTCTCTTTCACCCCTTTCTGTGTGCTGAATTTAGGATGTTGGTTGCCCTAGGTCGAAGTATCCTCGCTGCTAGCAAACATTCTTCGTCCAACGGTGCTGGCGAGACCTCTGACCACAGTGCCCCTTTTCAACGTTCTGACTGAGGTAAGTTATTCTTGGATACATTTCGCCCTTTTTCTGTATTTGTTCCTCTTTACTAACATTGGTTTTTATATTGCAGCTTTCTCCTGATCTTTCACCCCCCTCATCTATTCCCAATGAACCCCTTGCTCTTGCCTTGGTACCTTATGTGGGCGAGGGAACTATGCCGATGGTTGAGGTTTCTGCGGCCAGAGACCCCGTTGAGGCTGATGAGGTAACAAGTCCCCTCCCAACGGTTCCTGCCACTTTGACCTCCGTGATGACTCCCACTCCTGCCCCTGTTGTGATTCAGGTACTTTCTTAATTCTCTGCATAAACTCCTTCTTATAATGGTGACTTAACAACGGAAACGTTTGTTAAGATTTTTTTTTATATAATCTCCACCTTATAACGGTGACTTAACAATGAAAACACTTGTTAAGATTTTTATATAATCTCCACCTTATAACGGTGACTTAACAACGAAAACGCTTGTTAAGATTTTTATATAATCTCCACCTTATAACGGTGACTTAACAACGAAAACGCTTGTTAAGATTTTTATATATAATCTCCACCTTATAATGGTGACTTAACAACGAAAACGCTTGTTAAGATTTTTATATAATCTCCACCTTATAACGGTGACTTAACAACGAAAACGCTTGTTAAGATTTTTATATAATCTCCACCTTATAACGGTGACTTAACAACGAAAATGCTTATTAAGATTTTTTTATATAATCTCCACCTTATAACGGTGACTTAACAATGAAAATACTATAATCTCACTGTTTCTTATATCTCTTCTCAGGTTGCTCGGGAGGGTTCCTCACCAGCTCTTTCACTTGTGGGTACACCACGTCAGGAACCTGCTGTTTCGGAAGAATCTGACCATGCTGACCAAGGTTCCACGACTGGTGTTGAGGCAGAAAGTGAATCTAGGTGCGAATTGCCTCTCCCTGACTTGACTCCTCCTGCCTTTTGCCTAATGGTGCTTCACAATTCTCCCCAAATGCCTGTGAGCCATCGCTTGGTGATTGAGCAGTTGGTGAACCATCACCCCGAGACCTTCATCGTGGGCTGCCTACGGTCTAATATTCCCGTGATGAGTCATCGACTGCAAGGCATGGCGATCGTTGTTGCTGAGATTGCCAATACTCCCACTTCCAGTGTTACCCGAGCCCTCATTAATCAGTTTCTGGGTTTTCTGAAGGAATTGGGTCGTGACGGTTTCGTTTCGACTGGCTTATAGCGTATTTGAAAACTTTGAAGAGTCAGCAGCTGATCGGCTAGAGGGAACTGCTGAGAAAGCACAAGGAGGACCAACGGGCTGAGGAAGTTAAGTTAGCCGAGCTGGCACCTCTTTTGGAATCAGCGGATGAAGAAATAAAGAATGCCGAAGAGGCTCTGCGTTTGGCCAAGCTAAAACGGGAGAGACTTCTTATTGAACGCGCGCAGGTGCAAATCAGGCTAGAGGTTGCTGTCAACGCTCAAAGCTCCTTTGCGTCAGCTTCTTCGGGCCTTCCTAGGGATTTTTTCTCTTCCCCGGACCTATGGTTCCTCTTAGGGTAGCAAACTCTTGTATATATTTTCCTTCTTCGTCCATTTATGTAATTCTTGGGCAATAGTTCCCAATTTTTTGTAATGCTCTCTTGTTTATTGAATGAAAGAATGTATATTTTCTAGTTTTATCTTTGAGTTATGACTACTTTCATATCAATGTCTATACTTCACGTCATCAATAAAACTTGTATATTCATAATCAAAGACTAGATACATCGATGGTACAAACTTAATTGTTTACACATGATAGACTTTCAACCATTTATTATTAATTTTGAATGGCTTATCTTCCTCCAACTTAGAAATTAAGCAATTAACCTGAATCATGAGCTTCCTTCACGACGAAAGGTCCCTCCTAATTGGCTACGAATTTTGGCAGAGGAAGTCCCCTAATGTGTTTCACCTCTACTTTCAAAACGAGATCTCCCTCTACGAACCTCCTTGGTCTTACCAGGTTGTCATATGCCTTAGAGAGCTGCCTTGTATACATTTGAAAATGTTGCATTGCGTTGTCTCTGTGTTCATCCAATGCCTCCAGCTGCACATGCCTGTTCTGAGGGAGCATTCTACTTCACAAGGCGTATCGAGCAGAGGGAACCTCCAACTCCACTGGAAGGATTGCCTCAGCCCCGTAGATAAGGGAGAACGGAGTGTACCCTGTGGGATTCCTCTTCGTCGTTCGATAGGCCCACAACGCTGCTGGTATCTTGTCATCCCACGATCCTGGAAAGTCCTCCATTGTTTTAGCCAGGATATTAACCAGAGTTTTGTTAATTGCCTCGGCCTGACTGTTCCCCTTCGGGTATGCCACCGTTGAAGTGTGATGAACGATGGAGTACTTGTATGTAAACATCGTTACTTCTGAGTTGGCAAAGGGAGTCCCATTATCTGAGAGAATAACCTTTGGGATCCCAAAACGGCAAATGATATACTCTCTGATGAAGTTACTCACTACCCCAGTCGTTGCCCTTCTGAGTGGTATTGCTTCAGCCCATTTTGTAAAGCACTCCGTTGCTACCAGTATCCATATCTTGCCCCTCGACGAAGGGTGTATCGCCCCCACGAGGTCGAACGCCCAAGTGTGGAAAGGATAAGGCGTTGCCAGAGAATGTAAGTCCACCGATGGGGCATAGATCATATTTCCATGAAGTTGGCAAGCTTTGCATTTTCGAACAAATTCGGCAGAGTCTTTCTCCATCATTGGCCAATAATATCCCAACGTCATCAGCTGATCATATAACTTGGCCCCTCCTATGTGAGCTGGGTCATGGGCTTGTTTGAGGACCTCAGTTGCCTCTTCTTTCGTGATGCAACGCAATGGCTTGTTGAAGTGCCCCCTTCGATAAAGCTGCCCCTCTTGGATATAGAACCTTGGGGCCCTTCGCTTCAGTCCCATCGCATCCACTTTCTCCGTTGGGACAGTTCCATCTTGAATAAAGTCGATATAGGGCTGCCTCTAGTCTGTTTGGGCTTCTATGAAATGGCACTCAGCTGCTTCGAAAAATAGCTGACACTTATCACAATTCCGTTGTAGTTCTGTCGCATCCGGTTTCATTCTAGGCCAAAAATATCCCCCTCTTTGAATTCTTCTATAGAGAGGTATCTCAGTTGTTTCGCAATGCTCCTCATGTGTTCTCTTCAACCTTCGCTCTGCTTCCTCTGGCCCAATGCATCTCGATAACCATCCCCCTATATTTCTGTAGTAAAGATTTCCCTGGTTTGTAAAGTATTGGGCTAACTCTCTTAGCCCCATAGCTCCTTCCCCAGATTCCAGTTGCTTCCTGATCCCTCCTCTCCAATCCGCGTCTCCATCCATCGGTAGAATTGACTGTACCACAGAAGGAGCTGTTCTTCGTTAGATCGTAACGATAGTCGTATCTCTCCTCATGACCATCTTTTGAGCAATAGTGGCATAAGCGTCTGGATGACGGTTCATCGTTCTGGGATGTCTTCTGATTTTGGTCCGGTGGAACTGGCTGAGGAGCCTTTGAATGATCGTTCTGTACGGTGCCAAACTCATGTGCTTCAACGCATATTCTCCGTTAACTTGCTGAATTACTAAGTTCGAGTCACCCTTGATGCAGAGAGAACGAATTCCCCTTCGAAGAGCCTCCAGCAACCCTAGCACCAACGCTTCGTATTCTGCTTCGTTATTGGAGCAAGGGAAATCTAGTTTGTAGGAAAGGAAAATCTCCTCCGTTCCTTTTGAAAGGATGACCCCTGCCCCTCCTTTTTTCTCTGCCGAAGACCCATCAAACTGCATCGTCCATTCCTCATCGGTTACATCCAGATAGTTGGCTTGCAAGTCGTCTCCCGGAATGTCTTCTTTAGGTGGTTCAAACGTTCCTGATGGAAAGATTGCCAACAGATCAGCATACGCCTGGCTCTTGATGGCACGAGGAATCACACACTTTAAATCATATTCGGAGAGAATAAGGAACCACCTAGCTGCCCTGCCTATCAAGATAGTTCTAGCCAACAAATACTTAATAGGATCACATCTAGTTACAATATGAATTGTAAAAGACAGCATATAATGTCTAAGTTTTTGTGCTACAAAGACTAAGGCCAAACAATGCCTTTCTAGGCTGCTATATCTAATCTCTGGCCCATGTATGATCCTGCTGAGGTAATACACCGGTCGTTCTTGCCCGTTAATCTCTTGTGCCAGTAAAGCTCCAACGGACCTTGTAGTTGAGGTGAGGTACAGCTGCAACGGTACTCCTGCCTGTGGAGGAACCATGATTTGTGGTGAAACGAGCAGCTTCTTCAACTCATCGAGAGACTCCTGATGGTCCTTTTCCCATCTGAACTTTGTGTTTTTTTCGCAGCAGCTGCATAAACGGGTGTGTTACCTCGGCCAATCCTGGTACAAATCTTCTGAGGTAGGAGACTTTACCGAGGAAACTTTTTAGCTCCTTCGCCGTTCTTGGGCACGACATTTCTAAGATCGCGCATTGTTTATCCTGGTCCATCTGCACCCCTTGTCGATCAACCACAAAGCCTAGAAACTTCCCGCATGTTACTCCAAAGACGCACTTCAATGGGTTCATCCTTAATTTATACTTCCTACATCGAGTAAACACCTTCTTTAAGTCGTTTAGGTGGGACTCCTCCTTCTTCGATTTGATGACCAAATCGTCCACATAGAATTCTACAAATTTGTGGAAGAAATCGTGAAAAATGGCCATCATTGTTCTTTGATAAGTAGCTCCCGCGTTCTTAAGTCCAAACGGCATTACTTTGTACATAAAATTGCCCAACGGGGTTCTGAATGCCGTTTTCTCTGCGTCCGCGGGGTCCATCTTGATTTAGTTGTACCCTACGTACCCATCCATGAAGCTATACATCTCATGACCAGCCGTGGCATCTATCAGGCTATCAATGGAGGGTAGAGGGAACTCATCTTTGGGGCAAGCCCTATTCAGATCTCTAAAATCCACACAGATCCTTATTTGGCTCTTGTCCTTCTTCCCTACTGGCACAATGCTAGATAGCCACAGGGGATGCTGTATTGGTTTGATGAATCCTGCTACCAACAAATGCTGAACTTCTTCCTTAATCTTCAAGTCCAACTCAGGTTTATAAGTCCTTGTTGCCTGTTTCACCGGGATGGCTGAAGGTATCACGTTTAGCTTGTGGCAGCTCACTTCCTCATCCAGCCCTTCCATTTCGGTATACTTCCATGCAAAGACATCTATGAACTTCCGGATTAGCCCAACCAGGGCTTCTCGCTTCTCCTTAGCGAGATCCTTCGCGATGAAGATGGGCCTTGGGTCTTCCCGTTCTCCTGCTAAGTTCAACTGCTCCAACTCTTGTGCCTGGGGCCTTGGTTGATTTGCCATGTAGTCTGGTTCTTCGACGACCTCCTCCACGAACTCCTGTATGTTGGAGTTGTCTATCACCATACACTGTCCCTGCTGATCCACCAAGAAACACTCATATAATGGGTCAGCCCCATCCTCGGTCTCTTCGGTCGCCCGCTCACATCGTTATAAACGGTATACCACCTTCCCCTCTTCAGTGACCACCTTCTTGCATTGCCTGTTGGTAGCTGTTGCCACGGCCTTCCTCTTCCTTTCTCTCGAAGCCTCAGCAATCCTTCCCCCTGAAAAGCGACTCAACACGCTTTGCTGTTGGGCCTCATGCTCCATAGGATCCACTCCAAGCCTTACTTTGTTTTTGAGCTGCCTTGTGGTACTTTGAGGTCGAGGGATCACCTTATGGGTTTCTTCGGTCCTTACCCCTTCGTTACTCGTGGCTTCTTTACTTTACTCGTTCAGAGGCCCCATTCTATCTTTGATCGAGGGAACCCATGCCCCCTCCATTCTTCTCGTTAGGACTCGATCATCCTCTTCCAACTCCATATAAAAGGCTGCATCTACAAAGTGAGCTTCCTCGATAGCAAAAGGCCTTTTTGTAGCCCTAATGGTCACTTCTGTTCCTTTGACATTCGCCTTGGCGCATTGATGATATGTTGAAGGAACTAAACCTTGATTGTGCATCCACACTCTTCCTATTAGTAAATGATAGGAAGTTGCACTTTATATTACATGGAACTTTATGTGGGAACTCAGATTTCCCATTACAATTCCCACATTCACATACCCAATGGATTTGGAAGATTGGTTGTCATACCCTGAAATTACCAGAGGCATGGGGACCAACCTTTCTTCTGGGATATCAGCTGCATGGAAGGAGTTGATCGGCATAATGTTGATGGAAGCGCCCCCATCCATAAGCGTTCTTGCAAAACTAACCCCATTGATACTGGCCGTCACATACAAGGGCCTGTTATGAGGGAACCTTACAGCTCTATCTGCATCGCTGAAGGTCACCTCTGATAGGAACTTTTTCACCAGCCTCGCCATGGATCCCCTCCATTTCACCGAGGGAACCACGTCCTTCCTCGCGATGTCTAGGATCGCCTGAGTTATTTCCAGTCTGCTCTCCTTTGGTATCCCCACTTGATCGAAGAACCAAGCGAATTTTGGGTATTTTTAAACTGCGCTGTACTCAACGACTGCCTCTATTTCCTCGCCCTCAACGCTGTATACATCTTCCACGTCTTTAGATCTTGCTTCATCGTAGGCTAAAACTACGTTAGCCATTCCTGTGGTGCAACGTTCCAGAGTTTCTTCGAATTCCCTTTGCCTCATTGTTGACCTTCCTTCTCCTCTTTTCGCCTCATCGTCGTAGGCCGTCACCAAGTTGGCCCCATGTGCTGGAAGCGGGTTGTTGTTAACATTTTGTGGGGGGATCTGCAGCGTCCCTGCCTTCATGTACTTGTCAATGATTCTTCTTAGTGTGAAGCAGCTCTCTGTCGGGTGCTGGATCTTTCGATGAACCTGACAATACCTAGGATCCGCCTTCATTGCGTCATCGGGTTCCTCCGAAGGAATGCCTTTTGGCAGGTAGACCGTTCCACCTTGGACCATGGCGTTATAACAACTCACCGCCTCTTCTATCATGCATGGTAACGGTGGTGGGTCTTCTATATCCCTTCCGAACTTCCTTTTGTTGTCCTTCTTCGCCGCCTTACCCACATCTATTCCTTCGGTGTATCCCACCCGTGGGGGTTGAGGCCTTCCTCCCCCAGGTTGTATCAGCTGTCTGAATATCATAGGCACCGCCACCGGGTTTGGTTGTACGACCAATGAGATGTTCCTTACAGATTTTAAGAACACCGAAAAAGTTCCCTCGCGCGTCTCATTGATAAGATGGTAGATGTACTCCGGGAGTAGTCCTTCGGCACAGATTTGTAATAGTTTGGCTTCCTTGGCCTCCTCTCTCACGTCCAGAGACCTTTCCCTGAACCTCCGAACGTATGCCACCACGTCTTCTCCTGGTCGTTGCTTCTCTCTCCCTAGTTGGGTCAGAGTGAATTCATCCTCTGCTAGAAAGAACTTTTGGACAAACAGCACATGCATCTCTTCCCACGTGGAAACACTTTTAGGGGACAAATGAGAATACCACGTGTATGCTTTATCGGTTAGGGATTTGGAAAACTCCCTCAACCTGAGTTTCTTGTTGTTGCAATGCGCCCCTAGGTGCTCAATAAAACATTTAATGTGCTCTTTCGGATTCCCACCCTTCCCTGTGTATTTTTCAAAGATGGGGGGAATATAATCCCTCGGGTAAGGCTCATCGTTGTATTCCTGAGGATAAGGTGTCATAAAGTCATCATAGACTGAAGCTACCTCGCCTATAGACTGTGAGGAAGCCTGCACAAACTTTAACATCTCCTTTTGCATTTCTCTCCTCATTTCCTCCACGGGCGATGGGGCAACGACCAATGGGGGTGTTGGCTGAATGACCGTTATAGTTGGAGCCATCGTTACGGCTGGCGCCGTTGATACTCCGGAGATTCCCATTGCCGGATTCACGACGGAGGGTATGCTTGTCGGGGCTGCTCCCGTTGTACCTGCACCCGGTGGAACCGTTGGAGCTGCCCCTGGTGTTACGAAGGAATTGGCCTCAAGTCCTCCCAGCACCGTTGAAGCTGCAGGAGTTTGCAAAAACTCATAGAACTTGCTCATGAGGAGGTTCATCTGGGCAGGTCCCAGCCCAGCGATCGTGGAAGCCTGCGTCACTCCTTGAGCACCCGTTGTTGTCTGAACTGGGGGCACTTCTATTCGAGGAGATCCGCTCCTTAAAGCCTCCAATTCTACCGCTGTTTGCTCTTCACTGTGTTGGATATCATCAAAGTTGAGCCTTCGATTAACGTTATCTTGCGCCATACTCCTTCCTTAGAAGAATGCCTCCCCAGCAGAGTCGCCAAATGTAAGAGGGTAGTTTAGATAAGATGGAGGCGTAACCCCTTTTAAGTATGGTGATGACAAGGTTAGTCAGAAAAGCACTAGTGATTTAGCCACAAGACACAAAGAGCAGTTTGGAATGTATGGAACCCATCTTATACTCACAAATCTCTCATGTATAACTCACAATATAATAAAGAACTTCAGAAAAAACTTAGCTAGAGGGAGAGAGAAGTAAGCACCCTAGATACACCTTGGTAGGCAGGCAAACATACTAAAACTCTCAAGGATCTCTGTTATGTATTAAAAGCTTCGTAATAAATGACAAATGGTGGGTGGCGGAACTCTCTGGTTCTTTAATAATTCTCTCTAGTAAATAAATTTCTCTAGTAATAACTTTTGAACTCTCAAAAGATCATCATTTCCTCAGAGGTGGTTGGGGTCCTTAAATAGCCCCCCACACCACCCCCGAGGCAACTCAGTCATTAAATACTATGAAAGACATCCCTCATACTTTATGTCACAACATTAAATGCCTGATGCACTAGTTGTCTCCTACGTCATAAACATTAAATGCCAAGACATGCCTTTTGCCTAACCACTGTGTGTCAGGGGGTTGTTGTCGCAGAGGTGGCTCACCAACTATCTGACAGCCCCAAATACCACGGTGGTTTACTCAAGTGCATGTCTGACATTGTTTAGAAGGCTAGTGACATCACCCACAGTGGATGTGACATTTAAGTAGAGGGTTGTTTGGTCCATAACTCAATGCCCGATGGAACTCCAAGCTGCTCCGCTTGAGGTTCCACGGTCAGGGTCCTTCGGTGTTTTACCAGGTGTATCTAAGATGGTCAAGACAAGCCCCAACGGTGCCCCACTTCTCAATCCTCCAAACCAAGTCCCTCTAAAGTTCCCACGGTGAGGTTGTTCGATAGAGCATGAAAGCTCTCCCAGGCCCTGCCAAGCCTGGTCTCTCGCGAGTACCGTTCGACCTCACACCCATTCATTATTCTCGTTACAACATTACAGTCAATACAACTCGTAGTCAATATAAACAAAGCTATAATATGGCAAAGTAACAATAAGCTAAAGTAGGAGTTGCCACGCCAAGCTGCCTCCCCAAGCTGCCACGCTTGAGTTGCCTCACCAAGATGCCACGCTTGAGTTGCCATGCTGATCTGCCTCCCCAAGCTGCCACACTTGAGTTGCCATGCTGATCTGCCTCCCCAAGCTGCCACACTTGAGTTGCCACGCTGATCTTATCCTCATAACACTGTTGCTAATTGGTGGATTATCCCTAATCCCAGGATTACCTTTAGGCCCCCTCTACAACAAGTGTTCCTGGCTTGATCATAAACATTACAAGCATCCCGGTCAAACTTAACTGCAAAGTTAGCGTCCCACAACTGGATGATACTGAGAAGGTTTGCCTTCAAACCTTTGACGTATAAAACATTCTCTAGCTTAAGAAACCCAGGTATCTCTATAGTACCTCATCCTACAATGCTAGACCTGATCCCATCAACAAAAGTGACTTTACCTTCCTTGTTATCCACTAAGGAGGTAAAAAATAAGACGTCACCAGTTATGTGTCTAAAACACCCACTGTCAAAATACCACTTTGATATATTTTGAGCTTCTAGAGCAATAAGAGCTTTATTGTCATTCTTAGGTACCCAAGTGGAGGTAACCTTTTCTTTGCCCTTGTTGCTAGTGGTTCTAGTCGTAAAGTTGGTAGTATCCATAGACGGTCCAGATAATTGTTGGAATTCTGCCATTAAACGTTGAGAAGTCGTGACTAAAAACTCAACTTGCTCTCTTAGTCTCGTGACATTACTCATGGTGTGTGATGGAGCATAAGTACGTCATGTCCGACCCAAACTATCGCAAAATTCTCTCAGGTGGACGATCTTCTTACAATAAGTACAAAAGTACATAGTCTGAGGCCTACCTTGGTTTTTTTCTTGGCCGAACAACTTTCTTGGGTTTTGGTAGATGACCATAAGGATTCATTGTAAACTTAGGGAGCGACCCAGGTGCAATTTTTGAAGTGAATACACCATCAAAACCAATTCTAGACCTCTCACCAAATCCTAATATATGGGTGATGAGCATCTTTCCCATCTTTCTAGATCTATCCTCGATTTGAACCTTGACTTCCCGTGCTCTTTCAAGATCATGAGTGAGCTGGGAAATAAGGGCTTCCAGAATATTACGAGCCTCTTCATATGCAGAGAGATCTCACGTCAGATTAGCCACTTGATTTTTCAAGTCCCCTTTGACTTTCTCAAAACTCTTCTCTTTCTCTCCAAGCAAACAATCTCTCTCCAAATAGGCTCTCTCTCTCTCTCTCTCTCTCTCTCTCTCCACAAACAGACTCTCTTTCTCTCAAAGCGGTGCACAAGGAGGACTAACTCTCTCTCATCTCTCCTAAATATTTCTCTAATGCTACAATCCTTAGAACTAAACCTTTATTACGCTTCTTGGTTTTAAATGAATCTGTATATAAATTAGCATAAGCGCGATGAAGGTCACTCTCGTTCTCACTCCCTTCATCCTCTCTCTCACTCTCAATGTTGAGGTCTCCATGTGAATAGGAATCCTCATCGTCACGAGGTTCATCAGAATATCTCACGTGGCTAGCCATTAATGCGGTGAAGTTTCACTGATGTGGTGATTCTTCTCTTGAATCCACCAACTCGACCTCGCTTTCTTCACTCAGTGTACCATTAAGAATAACTTTTCCTTTTTCTTTGTCTAGTCCATTCAGCCTTGTATCACACTCAAAATCTCTATGACCCTTCCCGTCACACTCAGAACATTTCTCACCATTTCTCTTGGGTGTGTCTTTCTCTTCTTTTTCAAAATTCTTGACATTTTTATTTTTCTCAAATTTGTTTTTATCATTAACCTGGCCAGTATTTTTTAACTTGAGAAATTTCTTAAAATCCTTTGCAAACAAAGATAAATCATCTAAATCGAAGTCGAAATCAGAATCAGAATCTGACGTATTTTCCTCACTCCATTTAAACGATTCTACCCTCCTTTTAGTTCACTCAAAATTCTTTTTGTCTTGGACTTTAAGAACCATCTCTTTATATTTTGCTTTAAGAGCTTTAGGAAACATATCTATTTCATAGCTTTGAAAATCACCTACTAATTCTTCTAATTTAAGAGTGTTCAAATTTCCTAAAGAATTTAACATAGTGACTTTGGGGATAAACTGCTTAGGCAAAGAATGCACCAAGGTTCAAACTAGTGTTAACTATATCAGATAATCGTGCATAGAATTCATCAAAACATTCGGTCTCAAGCATAGCTATAGTCTCAAACTGTGTAGTTAGGTTTCACAGTTTTGATTCTTTAAGAGCGTTCGTGTCTTCATGGGTAAGTTGAAGAACATCCAATGCTTCTTTAGACGTGGTACACGTTATTATGCGTCGAAACGCGTCAGGAGTGACGGATCCAGAAATGGCACTTAGCCCTTTAGAATTATACGTGGACTATTTAAATTTATCCTCGGTCCATTGAGCCACGTATTTTAAACTTGTCACGTTATCAATAGTGACAGTGGGAGGGGTCCACCCATTTTCAATAAGAATCCGTACACGTTCATCAATGGCCTTAAGAGAAGATTCCATACGGGCTTTCCAGTATGCATAATTAGACCCATCAAAAACTGGAATTTTATTAAATGATTTTTCCATTTGAACAAATGCCTTTTCAAGAAATCAATTTTTAAAGAATTGATATTCAGAATAAAAAACTTTGTCGAAAATTACACAGTGAAATTGTGTAATTGTTTTTTATACCAATTTGGGAGTGCGCTTTGTGTTCAACCAAAGAAATAAATTTAATCAAATCTAATTTTTAAATATCCAGATTTAAACACACACTAATGTCATGCATTTAAAGATGATTGATCAGAGATTCAACATATTCACATCAAGCAAGGATCAATCACACATAACAGATTAGGAAAAATCCCCAAAAGGGCAAAACCTTTTTATTTCAATATGATTTGTAAACACTTACATACATAAAGAAATACAGTTTAGCGAATGAAGACCCTCAGGAACTGGTTCGTTGTCATCAGCAAGAGCTCCCTCAAGACTCTCCAAGTTCAGCAGTGTAGAGAACCCTCTTCTCAACACAAGATGCTCCACGAATAGGTATTTGGGGTTTAGATTGATCCACACAAGGAGTATGATGTTTTTGTGAATCTCAAAGTATTTGGGATTAAAAAACTGTGAAGACTTGGTGTATTAGGTGGTGGAAGATTTCCCTCAAAGTCTTCAACAAAGATACCTCCGAAGTTTGCTTTTATTAAAACCTTAATACATATCTGATGCGCTGGATTTTTCTGACCCCGTCGGATCGGTTTGATTTTTCATAAATGGATCAGTTCAGTCTCTTAAATTTGATAGAGAATGATAAGTCATCGGATCGATTAATTTTTCAGTCATACCAGATCGGTTCAATTCGCCAAATTATGCAGAGTTTCAAATGCCATCGGATCGGTTCGATTTTGGGAAAAATCGGATCGGTCTGCTCTTCTAATATTTTCAGAATCTATATACCATGACACGATGAAGACCACTACGCACGATGTTGATGAAGACGGGTACGTGAAATAATGTCGAATTCGGATTGAGGCCATCGAAATATGATCGTGCTGAGACGAGCCGACTGTAGCGGTATATGACATATATTCTAGAATCTAGGATAAATATGAAATGCCTAGATACTAACTCGAACATTTATAAAACATGTCCTTACAAAGCCTCTATGTAGTACCTATGTGCCTACACAATGTCAGGCCTGCCTGTGCCGACGTGTGGTCACTGTCCTGAATGCGCGAACCCCCAAGACGATAGAAAAGTCCACTGGTATGTCTACACACAAATATAATATAATACATTATTTTTCCTATAATATGTAAAGGTAATTGCTCCTACATCACCATAAAGTTCTTATAATCTAAATCCCATACCCTCAATCACCTATTAATAATTTATCATCTAATAAATTATTAATTATATCCAGTAATTAATTACTTACTCATCTAGTTATAGGTAATTATTATTAACTTAGATACGGGAAAAATTTTGTTCCATAATTTATACCCAACCATAGCATTTTGAAGTCCTAAATTAATTTCAAAACTTGCACAATAACACCTATAAGTTAATCATCAGAACCAGATTTTTATTTATAAAGAAGTTTATATAACTTTCAGTTCACTATTCATCATCGACAACCTCCACAATTTCCATAAATTCATCCCTAAATGGCTACTCAGCCAAACCGACCCAGTCTAGTACATCAATTCAGTTTTCCCTTTAAAGAAAGTTTTTACTCTGCGGGATCGATTCGTTTTTCATTTCCATCAGTTCAGATCTATGTTTACAGAAAATTTGGCCCACATCGGGCCGGTTCTTTTTCTTCTCTATGGGTTTAGTTCGGTTTAAAGGAATCTAACCCCCAAATATTCAGATTTATCAATTCCTAATTTATGGAAATAAATTCTACATGTGACTCATTCCTCTACTTGCATATCATAATCAAATTCAAATTATGATTCCTCTAAATGTGGGTATTCAACATAAGATCAAATCTAATAAACCTTCTGCATTGAGAAATAAATTATAGAGATAAATTATGCAAGAAATTATTGCCTTGTAAGTGTAGAGGAGATCCCTTTTGGTGTTCCTCTTTGATTTCTCTTTAGTTCCATCCCGTTTTTCCTTCTCTTGGTATTTCTCCATTCTCTCTCTCGTGGCTGCTATTTTAGGTTTTACTTTGTGTTAGTGGGGGTGTGGTTTACCCCCACTTAACCACTTAATTAATGCAAATCCCGAGTTGGGTCTAATGCCCAACTTTTGGATCTCCAAATAATCCTGAAACCATAATCCAACTAGTCCAAAAGTTCCCTAACTCATATACATATGACCCGGGACCAATTTTAAATATTTGAAACACTAAACTAAGTTTCTAACTCTCCCCAAAACACATCCCAAATATTTTTATTTTACTTAGAAATTTTTAATATGTTCCAACGACGCGCACCTGATAATTTATTTATAAATTAATTATTTCTCACTCGCAAACTCATTATGTCCAGTTGAGTTTTATTTTTATAAAATCATAAGTGCTTACTTAAATAAAAAAAAGTATTCTCTTAATTTTAAATCTTCCCAATTTAAGTAATTCTCAAAATTAAAGTCCGAAATCATTAAATCCATCTAATCAAAATATTTTATTTTAAAAATTTACGGGGTATTACACCACTGATCAATGTTTCCACCTACAAAATGTAATCCAAGGTCTAATTGACCGGGATATCATCGCCCCACTATCCAATCCTAAACTAAACACTACCCACAATCCACTCCTAAATCATACAAACGCTATCTTCCTATAAGAAAACCCATAATTTGATCCATCTACCCACACTATACTGAGTAAATAACCCATCATACCCATATATTCCCTTAAACCCCTCCAACTTTGCCCATATTCTTCCCTACATCCTACCTATTTTGTTGATCATGCCTTGTGACTCTTTACATGAGCATGCATTGCTTTTCGTAGCCGTTTCAGAGGGAAATATATGGAATTATCAGTAGTATTGAACCAACTTTTAAAGTTCGAACTGAAATTACCCTCAGAGATGACCATTGACTGTCTGAGATTCTGTACGCTATTCTTGGAAGCTCAAAAATGGGCTCGAGAGTCAGATAATTAGGTGGTACCTACTGATCAAGTCAGCTTAGATGATATCATCCAGATCATGGAAGACTTATTCTGACAAATCGATGAAATTTTCAGAATGTCTGAGCTACTTGATGCTTTAAAACTATAAGGGCATTTGGTCCCTTCACTTATACATCTCCCTATTGAATAGGAGGATCTATATGAAGAGGTCATTGAGGTTGTGGAGCGTATTTATTTCTCGTAGAGGGATGACATTGTTGTCACCGAATGGGGAGACGAATTCGATAGTTCAAATGTAAAGAAAATCCCAAACAAGACTAGCCCAGTATTCAGTATATGTGGAATTATATCATTTAAGGAGATGCTAGGAAAGATTAACAAGGTGGACGAACAGCCCGAGATAGATGAGGAAATGGGTTTTCTATTTTTCCCCTCTTATGTGAACCATATGACTAGATCAGGAGGCATTACCAGGTTCCAAACCTGCAATGATCAGTGATCGACAAGGGAAAAGGTGTTGAAAAACTTCCTATAATGGAAATGACCCTCGAGGAGAGCAATATCCTCGATCATTTGAAGAAAACCCAAGCTAAGATCACTTTATGGGAACTCTTCATGTCTTTCCAACTGCAACGAAATGTCTTGATTAAACTACTTATCGGGCCCATAGTCCCTCCTTCCACCACACTAAAAGAAGCAGTGAATCGGGTTGAATATCTAACCTCTACTAGAATGTTATCCTTCTCCGAAGAAGAAATCCCTAAGTTTTGACCAAATCACAACTATGCTCTTAATATCTCTGTCGAAGTCATGGGAAAGACTGTCCCACTTTTTCTTATCGATAATGGATCATCTCTTAATGTTTCCCCGTTAAGATCCCTCAACCGTTTGGGACTGAAAGTGAGTGACGTTGCTCCAACATCTTCCACAGTGTGTGCTTATGATAATACTCATCGGGAAGTAATGGGATCCATAAAGCTTACAATAGGGGTTGTCCCTATAAATCCCATTACTGAATTCTAAGTCATCGATATCCTGACTTGTTTCAATCTGTTGCTCGAACGACCATGGCTTCATAGTATCAAGGGTGTGTCTTCTTTCCTCCATCAGAAACTGAAGTTCTTTACCAATGGGCAGTTCATCACCATCTTGGGCGACGATGATAACACTGAGAATAAAAGCACCAGTAATCTGGAACTAGAAATACAACATGGGGCAAATGATATGCTTATGTCATGTTTTCGATTTGAACCACTTCTGCTCCCAATAGGGGATGATTTCAAAGACAGAGTATGTCCAAAACATAGCCTTCGTGGAAACGTTAATGTGATACAGATGTTCAAAAACATGAACTTCATGCCCGAACTAGGGTTGGAAGACAAAAAGGGAACACTTGAACCCATAGACCAGAAGAAAGCTTTTTCTCTTTGTGGCTTGGGTTATCTACCATCATCAGAGGAACTGAAAATTCTCTGCTAACCTCAATTGAAAAGAAGGATAGAAAGTGCCAAAACTGTCTCAAGAGATTCTTTTAATGGAAGATTTATCAAATATGGTAAAGATTTTCCCTTTTGTGTCTTTCTCGAATCGTAGTATGATCACATGAACAAGAAGATGAAACCAGGAATGGAGATATTTTTCCAAGACATCTACTCATGGGCCGAAAGTTCCCAGCATCATGTGCAACCACTATTGGAGAAAACTATATCTCCTACCAAAGATTCCAAGGAAAGTGACTCAAAGGAATCGTTCAATTTGCAAATACCGGGGCTGACACTCTATATGGTCCAATCAAGCTCTACATCATTGAATCCATCCCGAATGATCAAAGATGTTGATGCACCACTCCTCACCTGCAATATTGTGCGGGTTCAACTTGTTGAAATACAACCCAACCCAGATGTTCATCCTATTTCATCTTCTGTTGTTGTTCCTCCCTATACTAATCATAATACAATCGAGATTTCCTTCGATGAGGTTTTCAACTTTGTTTTTCCCAATAATGAAATAAATGAAGATTTTGAGTATCTTGTTGTGCCTTAAATTAATTATCTTGATTCTAATAGAAATCTTGATAATAATGATTTTACAAATGGACAATTCTTAACTATGTTAATTTGGTTAATAATAAACAGCATAACTATGTTCAAGTTAATGAAGATGAAAATATTGTTATTAATATCGATTTTAGTAGCTAATTGCACAAGATTATAGTAAGGACTACCCTTGACGAGCAAGAGTGTACGCAAGTGGAGGAATTACTGAATGAATTTATGGACGTCATCACATGGTCCTATGATGACATGCCCGACATTGATCCCGAGATAGCTCAGCATGAGATTCCAACGCTCCCAGAATACAAATCTGTCAAACAAGAACGCAAAATCTCCGCACGGAATGGTCACTCAAGGTTAAGGAAGAAGTGGTCAAATACTTGAACGTCAGCTTCATCAGGGTGATCGAATATCCCACATGGCTAGATAATATCATACTCGTGCCGATATTAAAAAAAAGGTTCGCATGTGCATTGACTATCGAGATTTGAACAAGGCCTCTCTGAAGGATTATTACCTGCTACCCAATATCGACATGATTGTGGATAACAAGGTCAGTCATGCTTTCAAGTCATTTATTGATGGTTTTGTTGTATACAACCAGATCATCAAAAGAAAACCGCATTCATCACCCCTTAGGGAACATTCTGTTACACCGTTATGCCATTTGGTCTGAAAAATGGAGGGGCTACCTATCAGAGTGCTTCCATAACTATCTTGCATGATCTGATACACAAAGAAGTCAAGGTCTATGTTGATGACATAATCATCAAATCTAAAATTCAGGAAGGTCATGTTCTCGCTCTTCATAAGTTCTTCGAGCAACTATGGTGATACCAGATGTGACTTAACCCAAAAAATGTGTTTTTGGAGTTACCCAAGAAAAGACCTTTGGATTCATGGTTAGTGAGAAAGGGATAGAAGTTGATCCTGCCAAACTGAAAGCCATACTCAAAATGCCACCACCCCGAACAGAGAAAGAAGTTCGGAGATTCCTTGGAAAATTACAATATATTGGTCGGTTCATCAGCCAGCTGACTTTTATCTGTTAACCCATCTTCAAACTCCTCCAGAAGGATTCAACTAAGGTTTGGAATAAATCTTACCAGGAGCCCTTTGACCGAATCAAACAATATCGAACCCAGACACTGGTACTTATGCCATCATAACCTGGCCTACCATAATCCTATACCTAACCCTAATAAACACCGTAATTGGGGCTTTGTTAGCTCGATAGTTTGGCTTTTATTATGCTAGTCACAAGTTGGTCAGGTATGAAGTTAACTAAATTTCCTTGGAGAAAGCATGTGTCGCCCTTGTGTAGGTCACCCAAAAATTAAAGCACTATATGCTCGATTTTCCCATCAAATTTGTGTCCTGAATGGATTCTATCAAATACTTGCTCAAGAAACCTGCCCTTTCTATCCGAATGGCCCGATGGTTGATACTGCTAGCCGAATTTGATATTGTGTATGTCATGCAAAAAACCATGAAAGGAAGATCCATCTCTGACTACCTCACTGACTACCCTATGGAAGAAATCGATGTTTGATTTTCCAAGTTCCCGGATCAAAATATCCTCTGTACCTCCCAAGAAGACCTCCAGTGGAAAATGTTCTTTGACAATGCTGCCAACAAGAAAGGGTATGGCATTAGGATACTCCTAATTGCCCCTGATGACTCTCACACTCCCATTGAAATCAAGGTGGATTTTCCCTGCACTAACAACATGACCGAATACGAGGCATGAACGGTAGGCCTCAAAGTTGCTCTCAAGAAAGGAGTTCGATACCTAAATGTCTACAGATATCCATCCCTCATCATCGATCAAGTACTTAGAAGATAAAAAGTCAAGGACGAGACTCTCTTACCCTTTCATTCCCACCTAGAAGAGTTGGCCCCCCAATTCTAAGATATCACCTTCCACTACCTTCCCCGAGTAAAGAACAACATAGCCGATGCCTTTACTACCTTAGCCTCCACGATTGACATGCCCGAAGGAATTACAATGGCCGCCTTCCTAGTCTAAAAGAAAGCTAAACCTACCCATTGCTACCACATTAAGCTCATCACAGAAGAAGATCCTGATATAACCGATTACTGGTACTATGATATTTGGCGCCTCCTCAAGCCTGGTAAGTATCCCCAAGATTCTAATAAGAAATACTGAGATACCCTCTGTAAATTAGATGCCCAG
Organism: Sambucus nigra; assembly: GCA_949130495.1. NCBI lineage: Eukaryota > Viridiplantae > Streptophyta > Magnoliopsida > Dipsacales > Adoxaceae > Sambucus > Sambucus nigra. The sequence goes on from OX422218.1 coordinate 203,467,500, forward strand.
TACATTGTCTGTGATAAAGAAATATTCAAGAGAAAATTTGATGGAACCCATTTACACTACATCACAGGGGCTGACATTGAAGAGATGATGCAAAAAATTCATAACGGGGAGTGAGGAACCCACATGAATTGCCATATTCTTACCAAAATAATCATCAGACAGGGATACTATTAGACTACCATGGTCCAGGATTGAACCGCTTATGTTCGGAGATGCCTTAAATGCCAACAGTTTTCCAATCTCAAACACTTACCTCCGCAAGAATTGTTCAAAATGGATTCTCCTTGTCCGTTATATATCATAAGCAAAGTTACCCAAGTCCTCCAAATGGCATGAAATTATCTTGGTTGCCAATGATTACTTTACCAAATGGGTCGAAGTCGAGTCATATGCAATGCTAAATGCCAAAAAGGTGACCAAGTTCATTCGAAAAAATATCATCTGTCGATATGGGGTTTTGCATGAGCTAATATTAGACAACGAGTTACATTTTGAGGGAAAAGTCACAGAATTGGTCGAAGAGTATGGGATTCAGAAAAAACAAATCTTCTCCCTACCGAACTTAAACCAATGGTGCAGTTTAAGACGCCGATAAGAACCTCAAAGTAATTATCAGCAAAATGATCGAGAGTTACCAAAATTGGGCCGATCGGATCCCTTACTCCCTCTAGGGCTACCACACTCCTGTTTGAGCATCTACTAGGGCTAACCCTTACTCTTTGGTATACGACATTGAAGCAGTCCTACCTGTTGGGATATAAATTCCTTCACAATGCATCATGCTTGAGAGCAAAGTCAGTGAGGAAGACTGGTATCAGAGCTATCTTGACAAGTTGTTACTCTTGGATGAAAGGAAACTGAAATCTCTATATCATATATAAGGGTACCATCAATGAATAACACGATCATTTAACAACGAGTTAAGGATCGTGGTGTCCAAGAAGGGTATTTAGACCTTAAAGAAATCGTAGAGCCCATATGGGACCCAAAGGGAAATTTAATCCCAGTTGGAGTTGCCCCTACATTGTGAAGAAGATCCTATTCGATGGCGCCGCTATGCTCACCGACCTCGATGAGGAAGAGATGGCCCGTCCAGTCAATTGGACCATCTTAAGAGATTCTACCCTTAGTTCTAAATCTCAGAACGCTATGACTCTTTTCATCTCCCTTCTATTCTAAAAAAAATTCTTCATTTCCCTCTACTTAGAATTACATGTGACCTGATCCTCTAAAAATCTTTCAAAAATCAAATTTTTAAAACCCCCAATGGTACGTAGGCAGCTCATACGCTTCATATGAGCATGACCCCCTTTTTTCACAAAATACTATTATTTTCTTATCTCCGAGAATGACGATTCCTTTTATCATTTACATGAACAAAAGGATTATGTATGCCTTAGCGATTGATATAGATAATTCAGATGAAAAAACTCATCAAGAGGCACAATAATATAATTAAACTTTATTTATTCCTTTAATAAGAAACTTGGCACGATTACAAATATCAGCGTAAGGAGTCAAAACAACTTCCCTTGCCAACCTTACTGTTGTGACACCCCACCTAATTAAACCTTGGGTGATCAAGACTTAATTTAATTTAAATAGGTTTCTTAAATGGTTCATTCTTAGCATCACTGCCGAAAGCTTCTTAATTTACTAACCACCTAAGTGAAATTAAACGAGTGCCAAATTTTATCTTCCTTAAGCAGAATAAATAATCCATACAAACACATTACAATTCTAGTAATAATAAAACAGTTTCATAAATAATTGAATGCAGGTAAAGTCTTGCCGAAAACCACGCCCAATAAAAGACAACTAAATATCCATAACTAGAATAAACTGTAACAGTAAAGATAGGACAACATGTCCCAACTAAGAATACTAAAACTGAGATCCTACACTAGAACTGAAAAAGAGGAAGCATCTAAACAATCCCTGCAACATCCATACGTGCTGCAGCTCCCAAATCCCTGGAATGAAATCATGCTGGGTGTCCCTGTGGCTGGGCACCTGATAAGCACCCAAAACTGTACAATTTATACCCCAAATAGATGTATTTTAGTTGCTATTTCTCGACAATATGGGTCTTATGCGCTTAAATGTTTAATATGCAGGCCTAATGTACGTTGCGGTGTTCAAATGCGTATTTCAAGGCAATTGTGCATTTTATGGAGCTAAATACCCAATCTCCCGTACCCTAACCCGAGCCTAAACCTAGCCCAAACTTATCCCAAGCCTGTGTGTGTTTTATTTGTGTCATTTTATTATTTTTTAGATTTTTAGTTTGAGTCTTTTCTATTTTTAGGATTTATTTTAGGTTTATTTTAGAATTTTTAGATTTTATTTTCTATTTTTCTATTTTAATTTTTTTTAATTCTATTTTATTTTGATTTTTATTAGTTTCTAGTTTTATTTTATTTTATTAAGATTTTAATTTTTAGGATTTCATTTTTTTTTAGTTTATTAGATTTTACATTTTTTAGGACTTTAGTTTTTAAATTTAATAGATTTATATTTATATTTTTATTTTCATTTCATTTCTTTTTATTTTTATTTTTATTGAGTCTTTATGTTATTTTTTTAGAATAGAAATTTATTTTTTTAGATTTTTTAGTTTTTATAGTTTTATTTTATTAGTTAGTTTATATTTTTAGGGGTCCAAATTAAACACACACTCACATACCCTTAATCCCATACAACACAACACACACACCTAAACTAACACCCTCATCCTCACCATACACCTTACACCCTCACCACACCACATTACCCCATCATCTTCTTCAACCTCTCACCACTCTCTCTCATCTCTCCTAAACCTCCAACCACCATTAATACCCAACTCACCCATCTCTCTCTCCCAATCCGGCCGGAGCCCCTGCAACCGCCCTTACTTCCCTGCACCTGCCATCACCTCCAGCAACCTCTACCTCGCCTCTCTCCAGCTCCGGCGTGAACTCGCGCACTCTCCTCTCTCTCTCTGACCCAGCGACCACACTCCGGCGCATCTCCTTCCGGCGGCAGCGCCCTTCTCGGCCCTTACCCCCCTCTCTCTCTCTTCGCGACCAATCCCGAAACCGCGACCCTGCTGCCCTCACCACTCCTTGCAACCCCTTCAACCCCATACCCATTTCTTCTAAACCTCATTCTTCCTTTGCACGATTTATCTCCTGCACAAAACAATCCCAACCCAAACCAATTCCCCATGTGCCAATAACTACCTTTTTAACCCCAATTTCCTATTATACCCCCCAACTAACCACCCAAAACCAAATCCCAAAACTACCCTCATGTAACCCAAATCAGATTTTTTCCCAAATGACCTCACACCTCATGTGCACACATCCAAACCACATGCACACTAATGTCCAATCCCAAAATTACCCCCATGCTCCATGCCTACAATATAAAAGCAAAGAGAAGACCCATTTGATGAGGATCTCAAATTAGTTTTAAGCTTGGTGTGATAAAATTCTCCCCACCCCTCTATGTTGAGTATTTGCATTTTTAGCAAATACCTCAATATAGAGGTGTGTGTTGAAAATTATCTCTAGGATAAAATTCACCCCACCCCTCTATTATGAATTTTTGCATTTTTAGCAATTATTTCATAATAGATTGATGTAGTGAAATTTATCCCTTATGGGAGATAAATTCTAACCCATTCATTTATGTTGAGATTTTGCATTTTTAGCAATTATCTCAATATAAATTAATGATCTAGAATTTATTTCTTTGGGTGAATTCTAATGTACAATTTTATAATTTTAGGATTTGTATTTTTAGCAAATCTCTTTTATTATTTAATTGTCCATTATGAATTCATCCATTATCCTTTTTAGTTTTATTTTGTAAATTTTAGTTTAGATTCAATAAATACATGGGTGAGGGATTATGATTGAGAGATTTTGGATGTGTAATTGAGAGATTAATGATGAAATTGAAGATTCCATTCGAATTCAAGGCTTAAATGGGTTTGATTTATTCCTCTCTTTTACTTTTAGTTTAATCATCTCATGCTTTCAATTATGTATCTCATATTTTTGGATGATGATTATTGAGGGCTAATCTCCCATTTATGGGATGAAATTTTGAAGCCCTCATGAGTCCAATTTAGTTAGTTTACTTTTTAGCTCAATTTTATTTACCTAATTTTATTAGCTTTTGCATCTTAATTAGTAGTTATAAAAATTAGTATAGTTAGTTAGTTAAAATATTCCCTTGAAAAATTCATAAAAAAATAGAAAAAGTAAAAATAGAAAAAAATATAATAAAATGCAAATGAATCTATATATATGTCCTCTCCAATTTTGTGTTTCACCCTTAGATATGGATTGACTCCCTTACTTACCCTCTACACTAGTTTTGTTATAATTTTGTAGGTTCAAGGGAAATTTTTGATGGATAGAAAAGTTGCAACAACGACAAAATCTATATTAGAGGCAATTTTTCTCGTTATCAAATGGTAGAGAAGCAATTTTTTTCGTTATCAAATGGCGCCGTTGCCGATCTTTGGAGCTTGAAGCACTTGCGAGGATTACCTATTTCTGATTCATTTGTATTGCATTTTTTTATTTTTTTTAGTACCAATTTTTTTTATTTTAGAAGGATTGTATTAGCACTTTATTATTTGGCTTGTATTGCGGTGCATAGAGACACCATTAAATTTTCATTTAAATTGTTAATAATTTAAGTCAAGCGTGATAGGGAAACCGGACAAGGTAGAGAGAGGGCGCCCATTGGCGAGGATTTAGAAGCCTCTCTACCTTGGGTCGGTAGGACTCCCGGGGACGACTGAGATTGGCGTGATCTCCCCCCGGTCGATTCAACATTTTCGGCACCCCACGGCCTAAAAACCGTGGTAGGTACATTTCTCAACACTCGCGCCTCTCCTGTTAGCGAGTCAATTCTTTTGTGTGCTCTTGTGTGCTCTTATTTGATTTTATTCTCGCATTTATTTTTGAATGGTGTGATGAATTAAATTACTAAGACCTACACCCGGTCACTCACGAGAAGGGATTTCATCACCCGACTCACTCGCTTACCATTTTGTGCTACCCTAGCCATCACTAAATTTAAAATCAATCAACTAGGTGGCCCAATAGGAGAATATTTTTTCAAAGGCGATCACTCAGATAATTTCGTGATTTTTATCGCCCGCGGACTTAATTAAAATTTGACTACCCTTTCACTAAATTCAAAGATAAAAATTGGCTATGTGCTAGTTAGGAAATTTTCTTGACTTGTATGTGTGTCCAATTCCATTTTTCGGTAGTCGATTTTAGTTAGCTCGTCAATTCTAAGAGTCCATATTTTTTCCCCACCTTTTCTTCCAAAAAAAAAAAAAATCCAAAAATATTTTCTTTCATTTTTATAACAAAAAATAAAAAAAAAAACATTTTCTTTCTTTATTTTTAGAAAAATCCAAAAATATTTCTTTCCTTTTGAAAAAAAACAAAAAACCAATAATATTTTCTTCCTTTAATTTTTTAGAAAAATCCAAAAACATTTCTTTCCTTTTGAAAAAAAAAATCCAAAAATATTTTCTTTCATTTTTATAAAAAAAAAAAATCCAAAAATATTTTTTCCCCACCCTTTCTTCCAAAAATATTTTCTTCCTTTCATTCTCTAAAAATTCAAAAAAAAAATATTTCCTTTCTTTTTCAAATTATTCAAAAACCACACACACATAAAAAAAAAGAAAAAAAAAAGAGAATCTTGAAAATAAAAAATAAGGTCGTGATCGGTGTTTCTTCACCCTCACCTTTGCCAAATTATCCAGCAAGACTGATGCTTCAGTCTTGTTTGGGGGTGATTCTCATCACTCCAATTTTTCTGCCACCCCGCACATTCATTGTTCTTATCCTTAGGGTGAGAATGGTTCGGTCTGACTAAAGACATTAAACTTAGCGCTACCGGGAGGCAGCCCGCGTTTCTTGTACTATTCTCATCCTATTTGGGGGTGATGTTTCACATCACCCTATGCTTTATCATGCTTATAGACGTGTACATCTTTTATTCAGGTTTATTCTTGGCTACATCTGTCCACTTCATTAGCGGTTCATTCTGGTAATCTCTTTCCTACCTTATGCTCTAAATTTTAAAAATCATTTTACCTAACATCGTGGACAATGTTCCTTTTTGTTTGGGGGTGGGGAATTTGATCAAAATCGTACCTCTTTTGAAAAATTTTGATTGTTGAACCTGATTTTTAAAATTTTCGTGCAGTTTCTTTCATCTCAATCATTGATGTGAATTTTCAATCATCCATCTTTCAAAAGTCTAGGAATCAAGCTAGAGAATATCTTTTATAAATAGCTTATGTAATACGTAACAAGGCATTTTACACCATGAATTTCTAGACTCAACAAAATTTTCGCACTTATTATGTCATTACGTTTAGAGTTGAGGAGTACTACAATTCTAAAGAGAACCTTAAGGATCACTAGTAGAGACTTTAGCCCGTGAGATTTGTGCCTTTCACCCTTTTTGAGTGTTTTACGCAATCTCCGAGTCACAAGTTGATTCAACTTCTTTTGGGTCCGCACTTTAATTGTCGTATGATCTCATTATCTTTCATAAAATTTTGGTTTGATCACCGAGAACGACATCACTTTCGAGTTGTAAGAAACGCGTGTCTTAAAATTTGTCCCGATCACTAGATTTTCACCACACCTTCACTCATACACCAACCAAATTCCATTTATCATACATTCATACACCTTCCATTTTCCATATCATCACCATATACCATATCGCCCATTTCCATATCCACAGAGAATAGTGTTGAAAGTAAAAGGAGAAGATCCGTCATAGAGAGTGTTTGCATTTTTAGCGAATATCTCTCCCAAAGGCGATTCAGATGGAGAAAAATTTGATACAAATCTATGTTGGGGTTATTTGTATTTTTAGCAGATTTATCTCATACATTAATGCGTATTTGGAAAAGAAAAAAAAAATATAAAAAAACAAAAAAACAAAAAAGAAAGTAAAAAAAAAAGAGATGATCTATCATAGAGAGTGTTTGCATTTTTAGCGAATATCTCTCCCAAAGCCGATTCAGATAGAGAAAAATTAAATACAAATCTATGTTGAGGTTATTTGTATTTTTAGCAGATTTATCTCATACATTGATGTGTATTTGGAAAAGAAGAAAAAGAGAAAGTTGCAGTCAAGAAATAAAGACATTTGTTCGTCTATGAGTGATACACTCTTCTCAAATATCCACCATCCATCCATCATATCATCACCCCATCCTATCCTACCTACCTCATCCCTAACATCCCACATCATCATATCCTTCCTATTTCATTTTCCCCCTCACCCATATACATCCATATTTCCCATAGGTGTTCGGGCAAATGAAAGTCAACGTGGTGAATAACTCGACATTCTCATTATAGTGATTAGCATTCTTTCATGAGATCATTTTTCTTTCGTATTGTTCGTTCTTTCATATATGTGTGTGAGACGTTTGAACTTGCTTACATTTACTCACCTCCTCACACACAAGAGCGATACACTTACCCATATCTCGAGAGTTCGTTTGAGAGTGATATATCTAGTGAGATTTGAAGTTGAAGCGTTGATTCCGATAAGGCAATCTAGGAATTACTCTTATGATACTCGACCCGTTTTGACTGATTCACACTACACACATTGAGTCTAGGAAGGATGTGCCTTGAGTATTTACTTAGCTTAAACTTTTACAAATTCTAGCTTGTATTTCTGATTTCATTTTTCTTGTGATGGATTGTGCGATTATTCTATGTCTAATAAGAGATTGACTGCCCTTCAATAATTTTTTGCAAAATAAGAATTTTGTGGGTATATTCCCTGCAAACCCTCACGAGACACAACTCGTCCTGTAGGGCAACCTATAGGTTTAAAGGCTTGTTGCACATGCTAAGTGCAATCGCAAGTGCCCGCGAAAGTGGTACACTTTTAGTTACTTATCTTTCTCTTTCTCTCTATCTTATTACTCGAGGACTAGCAACGCTCTGTTTGGGGGTGGTGTTATAAGCACCCAAAACTGTACAATTTATACCCCAAATAGATGTATTTTAGTTGCTATTTCTCGACAATATGGGTATTATGCGCTTAAATGTTTAATATGCATGCCTAATGTACGTTGCGGTGTTCAAATGCGTATTTCAAGGCAATTGTGCATTTTATGGAGCTAAATACCCAATCTCCCGTACCCTAACCCGAGCCTAAACCTAGCCCAAACTTATCCCAAGCCTGTGTGTGTTTTATTTGTGTCATTTTATTATTTTTTAGATTTTTAGTTTGAGTCTTTTCTATTTTTAGGATTTATTTTAGGTTTATTTTAGAATTTTTAGATTTTATTTTCTATTTTTCTATTTTATTTTTTTTAATTTTATTTTATTTTGATTTTTATTAGTTTCTAGTTTTATTTTATTTTATTAAGATTTTAATTTTTAGGATTTCATTTATTTTTTAGTTTATTAGATTTTACATTTTTTAGGACTTTAGTTTTTAAATTTAATAGATTTATATTTATATTTTTATTTTCATTTCATTTCTTTTTATTTTTATTTTTATTGAGTCTTTATGTTATTTTTTTAGAATAGAAATTTATTTTTTTAGATTTTTTAGTTTTTATAGTTTTATTTTATTAGTTAGTTTATATTTTTAGGGGTCCAAATTAAACACACACTCACATACCCTTAATCCCATACAACATAACACAACACACACACACCTAAACTAACACCCTCATCCTCACCATACACCTTACACCCTCACCACATTACCCCCATCATCTTCTTCAACCTCTCACCACTCTCTCTCATCTCTCATAAACCTCCAACCACCATTAATACCCAACTCACCCATCTCTCTCTCCCAATCCGGCCGGAGCCCCTGCAACCGCCCTTACTTCCCTGCACCTGCCATCACCTCCAGCAACCTCTACCTCGCCTCTCTCCAGCTCCGGCGTGAACTCGCGCACTCTCCTCTCTCTCTCTGACCCAGCGACCACACTCCGGCGCATCTCCTTCCGGCGGCAGCGCCCTTCTCGGCCCTTACCCCCCTCTCTCTCTCTTCGCGACCAATCCCGAAACCGCGACCCTGCTGCCCTCACCACTCCTTGCAACCCCTTCAACCCCATACCCATTTCTTCTAAACCTCATTCTTCCTTTGCACGATTTATCTCCTGCACAAAACAATCCCAAGCCAAACCAATTCCCCATGTGCCAATAACTACCTTTTTAACCCCAATTTCCTATTATACCCCCCAACTAACCACCCAAAACCAAATCCCAAAACTACCCTCATGTAACCCAAATCATATTTTTTCCCAAATGACCTCACACCTCATGTGCACACATCCAAACCACATGCACACTAATGTCCAATCCCAAAATTACCCCCATGCTCCATGCCTACAATATAAAAGCAAAGAGAAGACCCATTTGATGAGGATCTCAAATTAGTTTTAAGCTTGGTGTGATAAAATTCTCCCCACCCCTCTATGTTGAGTATTTGCATTTTTAGCAAATACCTCAATATAGAGGTGTGTGTTGAAAATTATCTCTAGGATAAAATTCACCCCACCCCTCTATTATGAATTTTTGCATTTTTAGCAATTATTTCATAATAGATTGATGTAGTGAAATTTATCCCTTATGGGAGATAAATTCTAACCCATTCATTTATGTTGAGATTTTGCATTTTTAGCAATTATCTCAATATAAATTAATGATCTAGAATTTATTTCTTTGGGTGAATTCTAATGTACAATTTTATAATTTTAGGATTTGTATTTTTAGCAAATCTCTTTTATTATTTAATTGTCCATTATGAATTCATCCATTATCCTTTTTAGTTTTATTTTGTAAATTTTAGTTTAGATTCAATAAATACATGAGTGAGGGATTATGATTGAGAGATTTTGGATGTGTAATTGAGAGATTAATGATGAAATTGAAGATTCCATTCGAATTCAAGGCTTAAATGGGTTTGATCTATTCCTCTCTTTTACTTTTAGTTTAATCATCTCATGCTTTCAATTATGTATCTCATATTTTTGGATGATGATTATTGAGGGCTAATCTCCCATTTATGGGATGAAATTTTGAAGCCCTCATGAGTCCAATTTAGTTAGTTTACTTTTTAGCTCAATTTTATTTACCTAATTTTTATTAGCTTTTGCATCTTAATTAGTAGTTATAAAAATTAGTATAGTTAGTTAGTTAAAATATTCCCTTGAAAAATTCATAAAAAAATAGAAAAAGTAAAAATAGAAAAAAATATAATAAAATGCAAATGAATCTATATATATGTCCTCTCCAATTTTGTGTTTCACCCTTAGATATGGATTGACTCCCTTACTTACCCTCTACACTAGTTTTGTTATAATTTTGTAGGTTCAAGGGATGGATAGAAAAGTTGCAACTAAGAATACTAAAACTGAGATCCTGCACAAGAACTGAAAAAGAGGAAGCATCTAAACAATCCCTGCAATATCCAGACGTGCTGCAGCTCCCATATCCCTGGAATGAAATCATGCTGGGTGTCCCTGTGGCTGGGCACCTAAAAGTTTTTTTAAAATTTTACATAGCAAGAGTTAGTACTCAAAACATTTGAAAATATTTTGCAAGCAGTTATCACAATTAAGTTATTGATTACACATAATAAGGTTTCGCACACTCCCTTGGACTTCCTCACCTCTCTTTTATAGTGCATGTCCAACGAGAATACTTAGTTCACCTAGTTATACTACCCCGGATAACTAGATTAGAATACCCACTAAATGTACCCCTTCACTAAGTCTCCATAACCTACTCATAGTATTTTAATAATCCATAATTCATGTACTATAAGTGTAGGTAACTTATTTACTGCTCATTATCCTTATTCTTGTAATAATTACATCATGCTATAAATTATTACTAAGATATTTACAATTCATCTCATTATCTACTATTTTCAGTCTATAGATTATGCACATAGAATACATTTTATCACACAACCATGTATTGAATATCAATTATCACTAGCATAGCCTTTTACCACACATAAAGGACTCTTGGTTCAGAATGATTCATCGACCCCAAGTAAGAGTTCGTTCGGAATGATACATCGACCCCAACTATTTAAAAAATATAAATATGTACACATATTCTGGTCCGGGACTCTTTCATCGCGACACCAGTTTAAAGTTTGGTTCGGCATTTTCTCATCGACCCCAAACATATAATAACTTTATGTTAGTTCGGAATGTCTCATCGACCCTAACATAATTAATTTAGGTAAATTTCTCTTAACCCAAACTTTTACATAATTTAGTAGGTACACACCAGACCTATCAAATCATGCCCGTACGTTATATATTTTACTTATATTCACCGTACTCATTAATTTACAATTTATTTCACTATTGCATTTATTCGAGTATTCACCGAACTCTAAGGGCCCTAGTTACCCCTCCCTTAATTCAGTAGTTAAGTTAACTTTAACCTACTGGTATTTTTTCGGAATTTACTCTCACTCTTTCCGTAGTTAAATTTTCACAATCCCAACATACGACTCAATCGATCGTTCTCCCGTCGGTCCATTTCTCCAAAATTCCCACTCAATCATTTATGAAGAAATCTAACGGTACACCTTCTAGTATTTATGAAGTCTCCTCATAGGTAAAATATCATTACTAAGGTTCCCATTAAGCGACGGTAATTAAAAGGAAATTTATTCACAAAATTCTCTAAAGTTCAGCCAGGGTCGATCGATTGATGGGATATGGTCGATTGACCGACTGCTCGATCGATCGACATTCAAGGGTCGATCGATCGATCAAGCAGTGACAGACCCAGTTCGTCTTCTTCATGCGGGTTTCACCATTTTTATCAATCTATCTTTCATGATAATCCACCATATTTGCAACTAACAATTTCTAATCATTCCTACATGTTCTGGGATGATTACTAACGATTTAAAACAACAAAATCGTTATAAATCTTGGCTAAATTAACTAAAAATCTTACTAATATTCAAGAACCCTAAAAATACATTTTTTACATCTTTCATCATAATTCCAGATTTTTAGTTCGATTTAATCATCTAGTTTTCTATGATATCAGAATATTTGGAGATCCAAAAACGTCCTACATGCAATCCCTACCAATCATGGATCATAATCAATTATTTTTCTCCCAAGAATATCATAAAAAACATATTCTTCATAAAGCTTAAATATGGGTATAATAACTCAATTTATTTTGCAAATAACCACTTGCCTTATGATTTGTAGAGTCTGATTTCGTGGTTGTTGACGATGGTTGAAGATTTTGATCCTTCAATCCTCCTTCCCAACAGATTTGTGGTGAAATCTCCTTAGAATTCCCCCTCCTTCCTTCTTTTGCCTTAGGAAATTTCCTCTCTCTCTTCTCTAATGGCTATGGTGTATTTTCTTTCGTTCTAACCCTAGCCTCAACTCTTATAATCTGATTTAGGGTTTCAAACTTCGTAGGTCTACTTACCCATAAATGTAAAGAGACCAAAATGTCCTCGAATGGTCCCGGTTTAGCCCGAAAATTACCCGACACTCAACTAGTACCCCTGGGTACACTATTTTAATTAATTCGACCCTTTTGAAATCATCTGTGGACTCTAAATTATCGTTTGAGTCTCTTAAAATATTTTTCTAATCTCATCTTAAATTTTTGTCTACGCGTGACACTCAGTTGATATAACTCAGGTACGTCCATATAACCCCTAGACCGTACATATCAACATTCAAAATTTACCACTCACATTTAGTAAATTTTTTTAATCGTCATTCTAATCTTTATTAACAGTATATCACATTAAATTACTCTACTCACGTAATTTAATTTAAAACGTATTTTATCGCATAAATTACTCTACTCACGTAATTTAATTAAAACATATTTTATCGCATTAAATTACTCTACTCACGTAATTTAAATAAAGCGTATTTTCCTAATGAAGTAGAATTACGGGGTATTACAACTGTGCTAAAAAAATAAAAGCCAAACTACTCCTAAATAAGCTTCCCAAAGTTATTCCTACTAGAAAACAACTATATCCATAACCAAACACCATACTAAAAGTTTCAAAAAATAAAACTCCCTAGGGATCCTACTCGCAAATGACAGAAAAACTAGACCCATTATCATCTACATCTTGGGGTCCCTAAACTTCCCCTTCTCCAATGGAATACCGAAGGCGCTCCATGGAATGGTAAGCCTGGACCAGCCTAGGGAAAACCATAACACCTCCCCCTTTAGTGTTAAACATGCCAAGCCACCTTTATCCGGTCACTTTGGCGAATGCCTTAGACATTATCCTCCTCCATAGCCACTTAATGTAATCCCTAGAAACATGCCAATTCATCTAATAGATTGGTAAGGATAAGTCGACGAACGACGATTCTCCCACAGAGAGCCTAATCGCATGTGCATGCCTTCTGTCAAATCTTCCACATGATGGGAAGGCCCGATATATTCCCATCCAAATTGACGCAGGAGTCGCCAAGGAAAGTAAAAAAAAGGTTTGTCGGAGGCTAACCAACCGAACATATTAGTATTCCCCCAGTTCTAAAATGGGTTGTAACTCCCCCACCTGGTACCAACCAGCACAGGCATCGAGCCCCGTGCCTTACAAACTAATTATCCTAGTTCTCAACATTCGAGTCGAAACTGATGAAGTGGAGAGTGAAGAAGTTTGGCATAAGTTTCAAGGGATATTTAGAAGGGGCCACCAACTGGAATCTCTTCGATAGGAACATGAACAATATAACGGGGTTGCCCTCAGAAAGTCAGAACAGCCTTCCCACCAAGCATCTAAACAATTTAGGGTATCTTCTAGTATCACCGTAGTAGGATTTCGATGGTATCACAAACACACAGTGATAATAGCAAGTTGAGGGTCTACCAATAGATCCCTGGTCACCAATAATATTTTTAAAGTTAAGACAAAGATGACGGCTCCGGCATAGCCAACATCATCACTGTCCTACAAATGCGCAGAATATAGCACAGCCGAGAGGAAGATCAATCCTCATGTGGGTAACGACCAGGCCATCGAGGGTGAAATATGGATAAGTCCTTTTAATAACTCCCGATGAGACTGAGAGATTTCAAGCATGGTCGTCGTAACACTAGAGTTTATCCCCAGTATAGTAGAGAACTCTTCATAAGTCGGGTAGACTCGTCCAAGACAAAGATAAATACATGATCCTCGGGGTACCAAAATTCTATTGTCTCCATCATCATGTTCCAGTTAATAGGTTGGTTGCACCTCAATGAAACCCATCACATGTTAAAGGCGTTGTAGTCTACATTATATGGGCACATAGCCTCTAAAATTTCTAGGTGAAATGTGAATTCAATGCCTTTGGGAAGAGCCGTGTTATAAATGATAAGACAAGAAGAAAGAAAGAAGAAAAAGGAAGGAAATGTGGATGGGTGAAGAATACACTCCACCATTACCCCTTTTTATAATTGAAAAATACTTGGCTAGAGACAAGGGTCCTGAAAAATGTAAATCAAACCCTACCCCATTAGGGACCAAGTAATTGAAAAAAGCGCAATCAAGCCTTAAGTAATTGGACTCGACTGACCTTTTGATAGGCACGACAAAGGGTATGCCGATCGTCGTCCCCCCATTTTTAGCAAATTCTCTTCTTCCTTTTTTGTCAAAATACAAAACTCAAAATTTATTTTTATTTTTCAGGCCAGTTCCTCCTATTTTTACTTATCTTTTCTCAAAATAAATTTATTTCCTTTTATTATCCTTTTTGCGGTCTCACCGGCAAAGTAAAAAGTGCATTAAGTCATTAAAGCAATGATAAATTCATAAAAACTTCATTCCATTTCATATATATTGCTTCATTACATTTGTCTTACAGGAAAGGAAAATCATAAAAATAGAGGGACTCAACCCGACCCCCCCCCCCCCCCAAAAAAGCATTCTCTCTCTCTCACCTTCTCTTTCTTTCTTTCTCTAAGACCCTCATCCCTTCGGTGTACACGTTTTCCTCGACGAAGAGTTGTAGAGCCTCTGCTACCCAATCCAGACCCTTCCCAAGACTAAGTACATGGAACCAAGCAGGAAGGAACTGAAATTGAATTCCAGATATGAGCCATCAAGATAGCCACCCAATCCCGAATGTCTTTTAGCCAAGTAGTCGACACCCAGACGTACTGCAGGCAAAATAGAAAAAAATAAATAAGTCAGTCTGAGACAAAAGAAGAAATCAAAAAGACAAAAGTCAAATAAATAAAACGTATACCTCCGGCTGAAGGACATCCTTTGTCGGCCCTAGAACCTCCGGGTCCATTGCTTTGGGGCGATGCATCATACGCATCGATTCTCCATCAGGCCGTATAATGATATATAAAGGAGGAGCCATCCGAAGAAATGAAACCTTAGACGTCACTGTTGCTACTAATGTCGATGAACAACCCGCATTGTGGGGGGACCCCACAAGCTGACTCATGCCTCTACCTGAAATTGCAAGGGAAGAGGAAAAACGTCATATATGCGGGCGACATCAGCCAATTTGACACAAAATCCAGATAATCATAAGTTGTCGTCATGTCAGTATACGACGAATAAGGCTCATCAACCATCGTCACCATCCTCGCCTCCTCCGGCATCTCCCTCTCCCGCCTCGAGTACCTTGAGGGCCTCGCAGGTGGAACAATCACCTCGTCCTCCACCACCTATCGGACTACTTTTTTGCCCAGATATCAAGAGTGACCAAATTCGTGTGTTAGATGGCCATCCCCCGTGGATAAAAGGTCACCTGCGAGATCCCCAACGAAAAAATCAATATTTGAAAAATGTCATCTATAAGAGGGTAGTTTAGATAAGATGGAGGCGTAACCCCTTTTGAGTACGGTGATGATAAGTTAATTAGCTAAAACCTTGGATTAGCGATAAAACATGAAAACACAAACTCACTGAAGATGAAACTTGGTTTAAACTCACAAATCTCTCGTGTATAACTTAGGGAGATAGTAATGAACTTAAAAGTAACTTAGCTAGAGGGAGAGAGAAGTAAGCACCCTAGATACACCTTGGCAGGCATCCAAACACACCAACCACCCTCAAGAGTCTCTATCAAGTATTAAAAGCTTTGTAGTAAATGATAATGGTGAGTGAATAAGACCTATGTTTTGTAATAACTCTCTCTCTATCTGATGTGTATTCTCTTTAGTAATAACTTCTTAAACTCTCAAAAGATCATCCTCTCCTCAAAGGTGGTTGGGGTTCTTAAATAGCCCCCCACGCCACCCCCGAGGCAAC
Source organism: Sambucus nigra (assembly GCA_949130495.1). Classification (NCBI taxonomy): domain Eukaryota; kingdom Viridiplantae; phylum Streptophyta; class Magnoliopsida; order Dipsacales; family Adoxaceae; genus Sambucus; species Sambucus nigra. Next base: position 203,483,802 of record OX422218.1, read on the forward strand.
TCAGTCATCAATGCCTGTGAAAGATATCCCTCATACTTTATGTCACAACATTAAATGTCTGATGCACTAGTTGTCTCCACATCATAAAAATTAAATGTCAAGACATGCCTTTTGCCTAGCCACTGTGTGTCAGGGGGCTGTTGTCGCAGAGGTGGCTCACCAACTGCTTGACATCCCCAAATACCATAGTGGTTTACTCAAGTGCATGTCTGACATTTTTTAGCTAGCCAATGACATCACCTACAGTAGATGTGACATTAAGTAGCGGGTTGTTTGGTTCACAACTAAACCCCCGATGGAACTCCAAGTTGCGCCGCCCGAGGTTCCACAGTCAGGGTTCTTCGATGTTTTACCAAGTGTATCTAAGATGGTTGGGACAAGCCCCAACGGTGCCTCACTTATCAATCCTCCAAACCAAGTCCCTCTAAAGTTCTCGCGATGAGGTCATTCAGTAAAGAATGAAAGCTCTCCCAGGCCCTGCCAAGCCTGGTCTCTCGCGAGTACCATTTGACCTCACACTAAAGCTCATTATTATTCTCATTACATTATTACAACCGTTATAGCTTACAGTCAATATAAACAAAGATACAATATGACTAATACAACAAGCTAAAATACAAGTTGTCACGTTGAGCTGCTACGATAAGCTGCTACGGTGCCTTAATCCCCAAAACACTGTTACTGATGTGGAAATTCTTCTAATTATTGAAATTACTTTCAAGCCCCCTCTCCATTTTCCCCTTTGTGGGGAGATTTGTTAGAACAAGAAATATCTGCACAAAACTTCTCAATCCGATGAACCTTCTCTACATGAAAAAATTTTGGCCTCCTTTCCTTCGTTAGAACCGCAGCGTTATAATCTCCAAGAAAAAGTAAAATTCTCCCCGATGTACCTGAGTCAAAGCGCCATGATTTATTGGGGCTTGGACGAAGGGACATCACCATTTTTTCCTTATACTGAGCCTCAACCATTTTACCTTTTTATTATTTGAAATTCTCCCAAAAGGCCTGCTAACCTTCTTAAATACTCGTTTTGATTCTTGGCAACTGAGATTCTCCTTTGTAATGCCTCACTATGTTCAAAAAAGCAAAAATTCTCCCCGATGTAGTTGAGTCACCATTCGTACAACGTTTGAACTCATGGCGAGGGGAGATCATATCTTTTTTGAACCGTTGGGGCATCTGTTCCGTTGGGAGTTAATGGATACGTCTGACAAATATTCTAGCGCCAAAACTCAAACTTGCTGAAGAAGGCAACCCCTTCTATTCCCTAGGCATCGCTTCGTAAGTGAGGTGGCACTATCTTTTCAACTGTTAGAACACTTCTCGAAGTGCCACGTGTTCATTTGAAATGATTGTAGGCGGATGTGCACGTGCAATGGTGAGAAACTCAAAAGACGGGCTTTAAAAGCTTCAAACGTCTCTTTTATTTCAAAACCCTTATCTTCCCTTCATCTTCTTCAAGCTCTCGTATTTCTTAGAGAGAGAAAAACTATGCAAAAACCTCTATTATTGTCCAGTTCTTTACTCACTCTCCTCCTTCTCTCTCATCTGTTGCGCCACCGCCCGTGGTTGTGTTGCTCCCTCTCTGTTCGTAGCCCTTCTTACTCAGCTATACCATTCATCGACACTCTACTATGGTTTCTTAAAGAACTTCTAAGGTTGACACCACCACTCAGCCAGGCTCCCCCTTAGCTGCTGATGGCGCTGCTGCTGCCCCTAGCGGCGCTGCCCTGAATGCTGCTCGTCAAGAGCAATTATGCTTCTATCATCGGGAGCCTATTTTTTCCAAGGATGATAAATTTTTTGATGCATGCAAGACTTGCCATTTCTCATCCAAATTTGACCCCTTACTGTTGGGTGATGAGGAAATGGATTCATCAAAGTGGGGCTATCTACCCCCAGAGGATACTCTGCATTTTCGTTTGGACTGTGGTGACTTTCCATACTCCCAGATTGACTTTGAAGTGCCCGGGGGGTCACCAGCCCATTTCAGTGCCTGACATACACATATGCAGAGTTCTTACGTTGATGTTCTTGCCAACATTGGTCTTTATCGAGCCTACTGGTTTGGGGAGTTCACCCTCTCTAAGCACAATGTGGCGTTACAAGTATTAGTTTCCAGATGGAACATCATAACTCACACCTTTTTTGCTATGTGGGGGGAGTTCACCGTTACACTGGAAGACGTCTGTGAAATCCTTGGGTTTGAGCCCATGGGTGAGTTCACCTACCACGATGAGGCTCTAAATGCTGAAGAGGCTGCTGATTGAGTTGATCTGGATCAAATCTGCCGCAGTTACACCGGTTCCTCGAACAAAGCCACATTTACCCCCCTTATCAACTATTTTTTCGAAGCTTCGACGCTGAAGGATGTCAGTGCTATAACGGGTCGAGGTAGAGGTACATCCTTGGAACTACCAACCTATATACTCGTATGGCTTTCACGTTTCTTCCTAACCGAGAAACCCAACGATCAGCCCAGGCGGAATCTGATAAATATTTGCATTCTATTGGCCAGGGGGTTCAACCTTCCTATGGCCACCATCGCCTTAGGGTCCCTCTACACCTGGTTAGATCGAACCCACATAGACATGGCACGATCACTCGGCTATTATAACTTGGCCAATTTTTCCATCACCATTATTCAGACGGGCTTTCTTTACACCATCTTTCCTACTGTTACTGCCAAGTCAATTTCTCTGCCCGTGAGCCAAGGTATCAAGCCCCCACGCCTCCTGTGTTTCCATAAGAAGAAAAGTCGAAAGGAGATAATGGAAGTTTTTGATCTTTTAGACTCCTTAATGATGAGGCCCTAGAGTGAGTCTTCATTTTCCCATAGTTTGGATTTCTTTCCTTCTGCAGCCACAACAGTTAAGCTCATCCCAGCTATAGAAGATCCCTCGCAAGCCATGGTGCTTTTATTTACCCCGGGGTTTCTTCCCTCCTATACTGAATGGGGATACACCTCAGAGTCCTACAAACTTGATAGATGTAGTAGGCATTTCGGGTTTGATCAGGGAGTCCCTCGACCCGTGTTTCAATACAACCATGCAAAGGCCACTTTCGCTGAAGCCAACACATTCTATACTGCAGCAGCGGTGCTTTGTGTGACGTCTACCATCGATGGGCAAGTCACCCTTCCTAGTGCGACTAGGAAGGGAGACGTATCCACCTATTTCAGCACCAATTTCCATTTGGGGAAAATGGAAATGATTCGTGAGTACATTCAGTCCCCTCCTCAATATCCCCCGGTCCTTTCTTTTTCTTCTACTGAATTGGGTCTTAAGGGAAACTCTGTGCTTGGGGTTGAATTTCCTTAGATTACAACGATTAAAGAGTCTCCCCAAGAGCTACCCCCTTATTGCCCAATGATTCCCACTACCATTCTGAAGTCCAAGGCCGCTGAAGCCCCTATACAGGCTACCCATTCAATTGAAGCTGTAACAGGCGAAGGACCTTCTCAGCCACCTGCCAAGAAAGCTAAGAAGTCCAAGTCCTCAAAGTCTAAGTGTCAGGATTAAGCACAAACTCCCTTGGAGGCATTTCCTATTGCCTCGGTTCCCCCTCCCATGTCTCTAGAGATGGATGAAGAGCTGAGGAAGCAGGTGCAAGCTGAGGTTGATATGATACATGTTGAGTTTCAACGACACACTATCATCGTTCCTCCTTCGACTGCTTTTCCCATAATCGTGGTTTATCCCAGTGAGCCACCAGAAAAAAGGAGAATAAGGTCGAGAGTACCTGAAAGTGGTGGTGCAACGAGCTCAAGGAGGAAAACGTTGGGAACCAATCCCTAAAAGAATTAGATGCTTGAGAAACCTCCATCCCTGGCTCTTTTTGCTGCTTCCTCCTCACCACCTTCACAATTGGTTATACCTTCTCGTTCTCCCTCTGAATCTGAGGTATGTTGTGCATTCTTGATTTCTTATTCCCCTTCTCTTAAGGTGTGTTGCATCTGCTCATTTCTTAACAAGAAAATGCTTTGGTGCAGGGAGTTGGAGAAGAAAGGCCCAATACTCCTAGTCCCCCTGTAATCCGCTTCGCGAGGGGGGGGGGGAGCATTGCGGTATCTCTCAAGATGATACCACTCCTCCTCGTTCCCCCATGATAGGCCTTACCTACTCACGGAGATTGCCCTCCCAATGGGCCAAAGAAACTGCTACGAGGGTTACCGCCGTTGAGTCTACTGAATTACCTAGTTAACCAGAAGGAACTACTGCAGCCTCCTCTGAGTTACCATCGGAGCAGGAGGTCCCTCTGCCCCTCGTTGTGGTCAAGGAGAGTGACCCACAGGTAAATTTCTTGCCAATTCTTACATCTTTTATTTGTCCCCTTGTTCTGTTTATCATTTCTAATATGTTGCGCCATTTTAGGTGGAAGTGGCATCAACGATAGCTAACATTGTCCTTCCTCCTGCATTGTCAAGGCCCCTTACTACAGTTCCTCTTTTTGGTTCCATAACGGGGTTAAGTAACGCTTAGATGTATTTCTCTATTTTTGAGTATCAATTTGTCTTTCCTAACACTTAGATTTGTTACTGCAGCTTTCCCCAAGTCTCTCTCCGCTCTTTGCCCTTAGTGTCCTTTTGCCCTCCAAGGCCACAGTTGATGCTATTACTCTCGTTGGGGCATCTCTTAAAGATCCAACGTCTTTTTTCTATGATGCGCCTATGTTGGATTTAGTACCTTATGTTGGCGAGGGAAGTTTTCCTACCATTGAAGCTTCTCCATCCAAGGGCCCCATTGAAGCTGCTGAGGTAATGGGCCTGCCTCCAACGGTTTCTACCATTAGGGCCCCTGTGGTGACTCCCATTCTCGCTCCTACTGCTGCTGAGGTACTTTACTAATTTCTCTATATATCTTAGTTTCTCGAACTTCACCTATGTAGGTGACTTAACAACGAAAACACTTGTTAAGGTTTTTCCAAAAACTCCACCTATATCGGTGATTTAGCAATGAAAACACTTGTTAAGGTTTTTCCAAAAACTCCACCTATATCGGTGACTTAACAACGAAAACACTTGTTAAGATTTTTCCAAAAACTCCACCTATATCGGTGACTTAACAGCGAAAACACTTGTTAAGATTTTTCCAAAAACCCCACCTATATCGGTGACTTAACAACAAAAACACTTGTTAAGGTTTTTCCAAAAACTCCACCTATATCGGTGACTTAACAATGAAAAAACTTGTTAAGATTTTTCCAAAAACTCCACGTATATCGGTGACTTAATAATGAAAACACTTGTTAAGATTTTTCCAAAAACTCCACCTATATCGATGACTTAACAATGAAAACACTTGTTAAGATTTTTTCATAACCTCCATATTTCCTCTGACTGTTCTCAGGTTGCACGAGAGTATTCTCCTCCAATTCCTTTACCTATTGGCTCCCCCATCGCGAACTTGTCGTCTCAAAAGATTCCATCCATAATGACCAAGGTTCTATGATCGGTGCCACTGTCGACAGCGAATCTGGGTGCGAGCTCCCTCTGCCCGACTTGCCTCCTTACGCCTTCTACCTGATGGTGCTCCAACGTTCTCCTCAAATTCCTGCCAACCATCATTTGGTAGTTGAGAAACTTGTGAACTATGATCCTAAAACATTCACGATGGATTGCCTTCCTTCAAACATCTCAGTTATGAGCTACAGGCTTCAGGGTATGGCCACCGTTGTTGCTGAAATTGCTAATACTCCAACTGCAAGCGTTACCAGACCCCTCCTTAACTAATTTCTGGGTTTTCTGAGGGATTTGGGTCACGACGGCTTCCATTTTTATTGGATCATCACACATTTGAAGACTTTGAAGAGCCAACGATTGGACAGCCAGAGGGAACTCTTACGAAAACATTAGGAGGACCAGCGGCCCTAGGAAGCTAAGATGGCCGAGCTAGTACCTCTTCTAAAAACCATTGACAAAGAGGTGGGGGACCTCGAGGAAGCTCTACGTGCAGCATAGTCAAAACGAGAGAAACTCCTCATCGAGCGTACACAAGCGCAAATGAGACTGGAGGTTTCTATGAATGCCCAATGGTCTTGCCAAGCAACTTCTTCGAGCCTCCCTAGAGATTTTTTCTCGTAACCAGACTTATGGTTTCTACTAGTCCCATGAGTATTTTTCTATATATTTTCTTTTGTTCTTCTTCTCATGTAATTCTTGGGCAATAGCTCCCAATTTTGTAATGCCCCAAAGCTTATGAATGAAGAAAGATATTAATTTTCTCATGCCATTTTTTTATGTTACAACTGTTTGCATGGATTGTGAAGTGTGAAGTTCTGTAATTCTTTCATCTCTACTTGAGTTATAATAAAAAGAACTTGTATACTCATCATAAAAAGAACTTATATATTCATAATCAGCTAGATACATCAGTGGACCAAACATAATTGCTTACACATGATAAACCTTTAACCATTTATTATTTATTTTGAATGGTTTGTCTTTTTCCATCTTAGAAATTAAGCAATAACCTGAGTCATGAGCTTCCTTCACAATGAAAGGTCCATCCCAATTTGCTGCAAACTTGGGTAGAGTAATCCCTCTCATATGTTTCAGTGCTTCTTTCAATACAAAGTCTCCCTCCACGAACTTCCTTGGTCTCACTAAGTTATCATACACCCTGGAGAGTTGCTTCATATACATTTGAAAGTATCGCATCGCATTATCTCTGTGTTCGTCCAACGCTTCCAACTGCATATGTCTATTCTGGTGGAGCATGCTACTTCGAAAAGAATATCGAGCAGAGGGGACTTCTAACTCCACTGGGAGAATCGTCTCGGCCCCATAGACAAGAGAGAAGGGTGTATACCATGTGGGTTTCCTCTTAGTCGTCCGATATGCCCATAAAACGGTTGGTATACTATCATCCCATGATCCTGGTAAATCCTCCATCATTTTAGCCAAGATACTAACCAAAGTTTTGTTAGTCTCCTCGGCCTAACCGTTTCCCTTTGGGTATGCCACTATCGAAGTGTGATGGATAATGGAGTATTTGTCTGTGAGCATCGTTACTTCTGAATTGACAAAAGGGGTTCCATTCTCTAAAAGGATAACCTTTGGGATCCCAAAATGACAAATGATGTATTCTCTAATGAAGTTGTTCACCACTCCCGCTGTCGCCTTTCTCACTGGTATTGCCTCAGCCCACTTTGTGAAGCACTCGATTGTTATTAGTATCCATATCTTCCCCCTCGAAGAAGGGTGTATTTCCCCTACCAGGTCAAACAACCAAGTGTGAAAAGGGTAAGGCATTTCCAGGGAGTGTAGGTCCACAGATGGGGCATGGATCACATTTCTATGAAGTTGGCAAGCATTGCATTTTCGAACGAACTCAGCAGAGTCTTTCTCCATCATTGGCCAATAGTATTCCAAAGTCATCAACTGGTCATACAACTTGGCCCCTCCTATATGAGCCGTATTGTGCGCCTATTTGAGGACCTCGGTTGCTTCTTCTTTCGTGATGCAACGCAAAGGCCTATTGAAGTATCCCCTTCGATAAAACTGCCGCTCCTGAGCATTGAATCTTGGGGCCCTTCACCGGAGTCCCATCGCATCAATTTACTCTGTCGGGACAACTCCATCTTTAATAAAGTCCATATGATGTTGTCTCTATTTAGCCTGAGCCTCCACAAAATGACATTCAGCTGCCTCGAAGAATAACTGGCATTTGTCGCATTTCTATTGTAGCTCCATCGCGTCCTGTTTCATTCTGGGTTAAAAGTACCCCTCTCTTTGAATTCTTCGGTAGAGGGGTATCTCAGTTGTTTCACAATTCTCTTCGTGTGTTTTCTTCAATCTTCGATCTGCCTCTTTTGGGCCTAGGCTCATGTGTTTCAATGCGTACTCTCTATTCACTTGCTGAACCATCAAGTTTGAATTCCCTTTGATGCAAAGTGAACGAATCCCTCTTCGAAGAGCCTCTAGCAATCCTAGCACCAATGCTTCATATTATGCCTCGTTGTTAGATCAAGGGAAATCTAATTTGTAGGAAAGTCAAATATCCTCCATTCCTCTTGAAAGGATAACCCCTGCTCTCCCTTTCTTTTTCATCAAGGATCCATCGAACTGCATTGTCCATTCCTCATCCATTGCGTCTAGGTGGTTGGCCTGTAAATCGTCTTTTGGAATATTTTCTTTGGGTGGCTCAAATGTTCCTAAGGGGAAAATAGCCAACAGATCAGCGTATGCCTGGCTTTTGATTGCGCGAGGAACTACGCACTTCAAGTCATATTCAGATAGGATGAGGAACCACCTAGTTGCCCTACTAATCAAAATCATTCTTGCTAGCAAAAACTTAATAGGATCACATCTAGTTACAATATGAATTGTAAAAGATAGCATATAATGCCTAAGTTTTTGCACTACAAATACCAAGGCTAAACAATGCCTTTATAAGCTACCGTATCTGACTTCTGGTCCATGGATGATCTTGATGAGGTAGTAAAATGTCCATTATTGCTCATCAATCTCTTGTGCCAGCAAAGCTTCTACAGACCTTATGGTGGATGTGAGGTACAGCTGTAACGGTATTCCTGCCTTTGGGGGAACCATGGTCTGTGGTGAAATGAGTAGTTTCTTCAGCCCGTTGATAGACTCCTGGTGAACCTCATCCCACTTGAACTTCATGTTCTTTTAAAACAGCTGCATCAATGGATGTGTTATTTCGGCAAATCCGGGCACAAATCTCCTAAGGTAGGAAATTTTACCGAGGAAACTCTTCAACTCCTTTGCCATTCTTGGGCATGACATTTCTAAAATCTCACGTTGTTTGTCTTGGTCCATCTGCACCCCTTGTCAATCAACCACAAAGCCTAGGAATTTCCCACTTAACACTCCAAAAACACACTTCAATGGGTTTCATCTTCAATTTATACTTCCTGCAACGGGAAAACACCTTCCTCAAATTGCTCAGATGGGACTCCTCCTTACTCGATTTGATGACCAAGTCATCCACATAGAATTCCATAAATTTGTGAAAGAAATCGTGAAAAATGGCCATCATTATTCTTTGGTAAGTTGTCCCAGCGTTCTTGAGTCCAAACGGCATCACCTTGTACATGAAGTTACCTAACGGGGTTCTAAACGTTATTTTCTCTGCATCCATAGGGTGCATCTTGATTTGGTTGTACCCTACATACCCATCCATGAAACTATACATCTCATGACCTTCCATTGCATCTATCAGGCTATCGATGGAGGGCATAGGGAACTCGTCTTTGGGGCAAGCTCTATTCAAATCTCTGAAGTCCACGCAGATCCTTATTTGGTTTTTGTCTTTCTTCCCCACCGGGATAATACTGGATAGCCATAGTGAGTGTTGTATTGGTGTGATGAACCCTACCATTAGTAAGCATTGAACCTCTTCCTTGATCTTCAAATCTATCTCAGGCTTGTACGTTCTCGTCGCTTGTTTCACTGGAATGGCCAAAGGCATTACGTGCAACTTGTGGCAGCTTACTTCCTCATCCATCCCCTCCATCTCTGTGTATTTCCACGCGAAGGTGTTTATAAACTCTCGAATTAACTCAACCAAGGCCTCTCTTTTCTCTTTACTGAAATCTTTCGAGATAAAGATGGTCTTTGTATCTCCCCCTTCTTTGGCTAGATTCAACTGTTCTAGTTCTTGTGCATGTGGTTTCGGTCGATTCGCCATGTACGCTGGTTCCTCATCGACTTCCTCCACCAATTCCTGTATGTTGGAATTGTCTATCACCATGCATTATCCCCGTTGATCCACCCAAAAGCATTCATATATCGGATCAACCTCTTCATCAGTTTCTTCGGCCGCCCACTCACACCATTATAATCGATACACCACCTTTCCTTCTTCAGTAATGAATTTCTTGCATTATCTGCTGGTAGCAGTGACTGCCTTCCTCTTCTTTTCTTTAGAAGCCTCGGCCACTCTTCTTCCTGAGAACCTGCTTAACACGCTTTGTCATTGGACCTCATACTCCACCGAATCCGCTCTGGGCCTTATCTTATCGTTGAGCTGCTTTGAGATTCTTTGGGGCCGAGGGACCACCTGTTGAGCCTCTTCGGTTATTACCCTTGTGCTGCTTGCAACCTCTTTACTTTGCTCATTCACAGGTCCCATCCTCTCTCTGATCGAGGGAACCCATGCTCCCTATATTCTTCTCGTTAGGACCCGGACATCTTCTTCTAACTCTGTGTAAAATGTTGTGTCCATCAAGTGAGCTTCCTCGACAGCGAAGGGCCTCTTTGTAGTCCTAATGGTGACCTATGTCCCCTTGATGTTCGCTTTAGTGCATTGGTGGTATGTAGAAGGAACTATCCCTTGGTTGTGCATCCACACCCTTCCTATTAGCAGATGATAGGAAGTTTCACTTTCTATTACATGGAACTTGATATTGGAACTCAGATTTCCCATTACAATCCCAACGTTAACATACCCAATGGATTTGGAAGATTGGTTATCACACCTCGAAATCACCAAGGGCATGGGGACTAACCTTTTTTCTGGGATATTGGTTGCGTGGAAGGAGTTAATTGGCATGATATTAATGGAAGCTCCTCCATCCATAAGAGTCGTTGCGAATCTAACTCCGTTGATGCTGACAGTCACATACAATGGACGATTATGAGGGAACCTTACAGCCCTATCCGCATCTCTGAAGGTTACTTCTGATAAAAACCTTCTCACTAAACTAGCCATGGGTCCCTTCCATCTCAGTGAAGGGACTGCATTCTTTCTCGCAATATCGAGTATTACCTGGGTTATCTTCAACCTACTTTCCTTCGAAATCCCCACTTGGTCGAAGAACCAAGTGAACTTTGGGGATTTTTAAACTGCGCAGTACTCTAGGACTGGGTCTGCTTCCTCGCCTTCAGCGTTGTATACATCCTCCACGTCCCTAGCACTCACATCGTCGTAGGCTAATACTACATTATCCATTCCCCTCGCACAATCTTCCAGGGATTCCTCGAATTTCTCCTGCTTTGATGTTGGCCCCTTCCTTCTCTCTCGGCCTCCTCGTCATAGGCCACCACCAGATTGGCCCCGTGTTATGGTAATGGGTTGTTATTGACGTTCTGTGGGGGGATTTGCAACATCCCCGCCTTTACGTACTTATCGATGATTCTCCTCAACGTGAAATAACTCTCTGTTGGGTGATGGATCTTTTGATAGACCTGGCAATACTTGGGATCCACCCTCGTTATCGCGTTGGGTTCCCCAATACGAATGCCCTTGGGTTCATAAACCGTTCCTCATTGGACCATCGCGTTGTAGCAGCTGATAACTTTCTCTACTGTACAAGGCAATGGTGGTGGGTCCTCCATGTCCCTTCCAAACTTCCTTTTATTGTCCTTCTTCGGTGCCTTGCCCTCATCTCCTCCATCGGTGTAACCTAACCATAGGGGCTGAGATCTCCACCCGCGGGTTTCATCGGCTGCCTAAACATCATGGGCACCACCACCAAATTGGGCCGCACCACCAAGGAGATATTTCTTTCCGCTTTTAAGAACTCCGCAAAAGTCCCCTCGCGCGTCTCATTGATAAGATGGCAGATGTACTCGGGAAGCAGCCCCTCAGCGCAGATATAAAATAACTTGGATTCTTTGGCCTCTTCCCTCACGTTGAGGGATCTTTCCCTGAACCTTCGAACATAGGCCACCACTTCTTCCCCAGGTCGTTGCTTCTCTCTACTGACGCGACTAAGAATGTGTCTCAGAAGTGCGTACTCTCGAGGCTCAAGTGCAAGCCTGTCGCTCAAGTAATAATCCGATAAGTCGGGTATTGATCCACAGGGAAATAGGACAACAGGGTTGTTATGACATTAGACAGATGAAGGAATCCTAACTCTGACTCTAAAGAAAAAGAAAAGATGATTGGTTTTTGGAAATTGGCTACAACTAAATGCAATTTTGAAATTATGAAAGAAATGAAACTATTCTAAATTACCTAAAATACCAACGATGAATGATTTAAAACTTGAACTATATGATGAAGAAAACAGGACGGGAATACAATCCCTCAACCCTAGTGTATTGATGGTATAAAACTAATCATAAATTTAAATGATTAATTAGACCCAGAATTTAGTACTCCCAAGCATTATGTATATGAGGTTCAAGCCCGTACCATACTTAATCAGAGGATGAGTAAATCGATACACGCGATAGCGACACTCGCAATGCATTCTAAAGCGTCACGGTTACCTGAAAGAAAACGAGATCCAAAGATCTACAATCATTGTGATGATACACAATAAGGTCATAATAAATAATTAAATTTAAAGGATTAATTTTATACACATGCAACTACCACATCGGGTTGGCTTCATGCATCCCGACCCTTAAAAAATTTAGCCTGCCATGATGAAATTAATGAAAACGATTGTTGAATTGCAGGAAATCATGATTAAACTAAGGGAGAATTGAAGAATGATGTATAAGGAAGATTAGATAGAATAAAGTAATCAACTAAAATTACTTGTAATCACAGAAATCTGAACAAACTTCAATCTTGGAATTAAAATTGCAATAAATCTTCAAACTAGGGTTTTGTAACAACTTTCTCTCTTTAGCTACCTCTAAAAGTTTTAACTGAAAAAGGAAAAATTAGATGAATTTTTCACCCCCTAAAATGATAATAAAGCGGGTTTAAATACCCTATAAGACTCCAAGAGTTCTAGCTTAACCAGGACTCTCCATTGGAGGAAGAGTAAGAAAACAAAATTGCGATAGTCGGACCGGTCCTATCCTCCTTCAGTTCGATTTGACTTGGATCCGGATTGGTTCTTTTCTTTTCATCAACTTTGATCCGTCTTCGGTCTGGGGTTCACTGGAACATTGTATTTCGGATCGGTCATATCTTTCTTTGACTTTTTCTTCTATCTTTGACTGCTCATAACCTTCACATCGTAACTCCGATTGAGGTACTGTTTCTTCCTATGTACTTGTAACCTTGATATATTCAACTTTTCTTTAGATGCCTCATCCGAATTTCGAGTAAAAATTACAAATTTACCCTTTTGACTTTCCTTCTTTTCTTTCTCAATTCTTCCGGTTTCTTTCCCTCTTTAGTGACATCAAATACCTGTAAAATTAGTACGAAATACGAAAAACTTGGGGTACTCGTTAGAATAAGTCAGTAGCAAAATTATGAGATAAAATCAAATCGATTAAGTTGTTCGAGGTGCTAAAAGTAACTAAATTAAAGGGATAAATTTAGAAGAATTTATGCCTAATCACCTACCCAGTTGGGTCAAAGTAAACTCATCTTCTGTCAGAAAGAACTTCTGAACAAACAATACGTCCATCTCCTCCCATGTAGAAACGCTGTTAGGAGCCAAATGGGAATACCAGGTATATGCTTTATCGGTTAAAGATTTGGAAAATTCCCTCAACCTAAGTTTCTTATTATTGAAATGCGCTCCTAAGTGTTCAACAAAGCGCTTAATGTGCTCCTTCGGGTTCCCACCCTTCCCTGTGTATTTTTTGAAAATAGGACGAATATAGTCCTTTGGGTAGGGCTCATAGTTGTATTCCTGAGGATAAGGTGTTCGAAAGTCATAATAAACCGAAGCTACCTCGCCAGCAGATTGCGAGGAGGCTTGCATGAACTTCAACATCTCTTCTACATCTCCTTTCTCATTTCCTCCATGGGTGATGCTACTAGGGAAACAACCAACGGGACCATGGGCTGAGTGTCCATTGCAGCTGGAACAATCATCATAGCTGGTACCATTGATACTCCTGAGGTTCCCACTGCTGGATTCACAATAGAGGGTATGCTTGCTGGGATCGTTCCTGCTACACCTGCACCTAGTGGGGCCATTGGGGCTGCCCCTGGTGTTACGAAAGCATTATCTTCCAATCCTCCTAGCATCGTTAAAGCTATCGGAGTTTGCAAAAACATATAAAACATACTCATGAGGAGTGCCACCTAAGTGGGTCCCAACCCCACACTCGTGGAAGCTTGTGTCACCCCTAGAATGCCTGTCGTCGCCTGAACCGTAGGTATCTCTATTCGAGGAGCTCCATCCCTTAGGGTCTCCAATTCTCTCGCATCTTGTTCTTTATTATATTGGATGTCATCAAAGTTGAGCCTTCGATTAACATTATCTTGCGCCATACTCCCTTATTAGAAGAATACCTCCCCAACAGAGTCGCCAAATGTAAGAGGGTAGTTTAGATAAGATGGAGGCGTAACCCCTTTTGAGTACGGTGATGATAAGTTAATTAGTTAAAACCTTGGATTAGCGATAGAACATGCAAACACAAACTCAATGAAGATGAAACTTAGTTTAAACTCACAAATCTCTCGTGTATAAGTCAAGGAGATAGTAATGAACTTAGAAGTAACTTAGCTAGAGATAGAGAGAAGTAAGCACCCTAGATACACCTTGGCAGGAAGCCAAACAATCCAACCACCCTAAAGAGTCTCTATCAAGTATCAAAAGATTTGTAGTAAATGACAATGGTGAGTGAATAAGACCTTTGGTTTGTAATAACTCTCTCTCTGGTGTGTATTCTCTCTAGTAATAACTTCTTAAACTCTCAAAAGATTACCTCTCCTCAAAGGTGGTTGGGGTCCTTAAATATCCCCCCACATCACCCCCGAGGCAACTCATTCATCAATGCCTATGAAAGAAATCCTTCATACTTTATGTCACAACATTAAATGTCTGATGCACTAGTTGTCTCCACGTCATAAACATTAAATGCCAAGACATGCCTTATGCCTAACCACTGTGTGTCAGGGGGCTCTTGTCGTAAAGGTGGCTCACCAATTGCTTGACAATCCCAAATACCACGTTGGTTTACTCAAGTGCATGTCTGACATTGTTTTGCTGTCCAGTGACATCACCTACAGTAGATGTGACATTAAGTAACCCCCGATGGAACTCCAAGTTGCTCCACCCGAGGTTCCATGGTCAAGGTTCTTCGGTGTTTTACCAGGTGTATCTAATATGGTTGGGGAAATCCCCAACGATGCCTCACGTCTCAATCCTCCAAACCAAGTCCCTCTAAAGTTTCCACGATAAGGTCATTCGATAGAGCATGAAAGCTTTCCCAGGCCCTGCCAATCGTGGTCTCTCACGAGTATCGTTAGACCTCACACTAAAGCTCATTATTATTCTCGTTACATCATTACAACTGTTATATCTTACAGTCAATATAAACAAGGATACAATATGAGTAATACAACAAGCTAAAATACAAGTTGTCACGCTGAGCTGCCTCGCTTGAGATGCCACGGTGCCTTAATCCCCAAAACACTGTTACTAATGTGGAAATTCTTCTAATTCTAGAAATTACCTTCAAGCCCCCTCTACATCTTCCCCTTCGTGGGGAGATTTGTTGGAACAAGAAATGTCTGCACGAAACTTCTCAATCCGATGAACCTTCTCAATCCATTTGGCAACCCCTTCACAATGTAAGGATCGTGGCATCCGAGAAAGGTATTTATCCCTTAAAGAAATTATAGATCCCATCTGGGACCCAGAGGGAAATTTAATCCCAGTTGGAGTTGCCCCTACATTATGAAGAAGATCCTATTTGATGGCGCCGCTATGCTCACCGACCTCGATGAGGAAGAGATGGCCCGTCCAGTCAACTTGGACCATCTCAAGAAATTCTACCCTTAGTTTGAAATCTCAGAATTCTACGACTCTTCTCATCTCATTTCTATTCTAAAAAAAATTCTTCATTTCCCTCTGCTTAGAATTACGTGTGACCTGATCCTCTAAAAATCTTTCAAAAATCAAATTTTTAAAACCCCCAACGGTATGTAGGCAGCTCATACGCTTCACATGAGCATGACCCCCTTTTTTCACAAAATGATATTATTTTCTTATCTCCGAGAATGACGATTCATTTTATCATTTACATGAACAAAAGGATTATGTATGCCTTAGCGATTGATATAGATAATTCAAATGCAAAAACTCATCAAGAGGCACAATAATATTATTAAACTTTCTTTATTCCTTTAATAAGAAACTTGGTACGATTACAAATATCAGCGTAAGGAGTCAAAACAACTTCCCCTGCTAACCTTACTGTGCTAAAAAAATAGAAGCCAAACGACTCCTTTCCTACTAGAAAACAACTAGATCCATAACCAAACAAAATAAAACTCCCTAGGGATCCAACTCGCAGATGCCAGAAAAACTAGACCCATCATCATCTACATCTTGGGGTCCCTAAACTTCCCCTTCTCAAATGGAATACCGAAGACGCTCTATGGAATGGTAAGCCTAGACCAGCCTAGGGAAAACCACAACACCTCCCCCTATGGTGTCAAACATGCCAAGCCACCTTTGTTCGATCTCTTTGGCCAACATCTTAGCCACTATACTCCTCCATAACCACTTAATGTAAACCCTAGAAACATGCCAACTCTCAATATATTGGTAACGATAAGTCGACGAACAAAGATTCTCCCACAGAGAGCCCAGACGCATGCGCATGCCTTCTGTCAAATCTTCAACATGAAATAAGTCCAAAACATGGGAAGGCACGATATGTTCCCATCCAAATTGACGCAGGAGCTGCCAAGGAAAGTAAAAAGAGGTATGTCAGAGGATAACCATCCGAACATATTAGTATTCCCCCAGTTCTATAATGGGTTGTAACTCCCCCACCAGGGTACCAACTAGCGCGGACATCGATCCCCGTGCTTTACAAACTAATTCTCCTAGTTCTCAACATTCGAGCCGAAACTGATGAAGTAGAGAGTGAAGAAGTTTGGCACAAGTTTCAAGGGATATTAAGAAGGGGCCGCCAATTGGAATCTCTCCGACAGCCATATGAAAAACATAACGGGGTTGCCCCTCCGAAAGTCAGAACAGCCTTCCCATCAAGCATCTAAACAATTTACGGTATCTTCTAGTATCACCGCAATAGGATTGTGATGGTATGACATCCATGTAGTGATAGTAGCAAGTTGAGGGTCTACCAACAGATCCCTGGTCACCAATAATATTTTTAAAGTTAAGACAAAGATGACTGCTCCGATATAGCCAACATCACCACTGTCCTACAAACGCACAGAATATAGCATAGCCGAGAGGGAGATCAATCCTCCTGTGACCAATGACTGAGCCATCGACGGTGAAATATGGAGAAGTCTTGTTAATAACTCCCAATGAGACCGATAGAATTCAAGCATGGTCACCGTAACACTAGAGTTTACCCCCAGCATAGTAGAGAACTCTTCATAAGTCGAGACATAATCCTCGGGTATCAAAATTCTATTGCCTCCATCATCATGTTCCAGTTAATAGGCTTGTTGCACCTCAATAAAACCCAACACATGTTAAAGGTGTCGTAGTCTACATTATATGAGCACATAGCCTCTAAAATTTCTAGGTGAAAGGCGAATTTAATGCCTCTGGGAAGAGCCGTGTTATAAATGATAAGACAAGAAGAAAGAAATAAGCAAAAGGAAGGAAATGTGGATGGGTGAAGAAAGCACTCCACCATTACCCCTTTTTATACTTGAAAAATACTTGGCTAGAGACAAGGGTCCTAAAAAATGCAAATTAAACCCTACCCCATCAAGGACGAAGTAATTGAAAAAAATGCAATTAAGCCTTGGGTAATTGGTCTCGACTGACCTTCTGATAGGCAGGACAAAGGGTATGCCGATCGTCATCCCCCCATTTTTAGCAAATTCTATTCTTCCTTCTTTGTCAAAAAATAAAACTCAAAATTTAATTTTAATTTTCAGTCCTGTTCCTCCTATTTTTACTTATCTTTTCTCGAAATAAATTTATTTCCTTTTATTATCCTTTTTACGGTCTCACAAGCAAAGTAAAAAGTGCATTAAGTCATTAAAGCAATGATAAATTAATAAAAACTTCATTTCATTTCATATATATTGCTTCATTACGTTTGTCTTACAGGAAAGGAAAAACATAAAAATAGCGGGACTCAACCCGACCCCCCCCCCCAAAAAAAAGCATTCTCTCTCTCAACTTCTCTTTCTTTCTCTCTCTATCTCTCTCTAAGACCCTCATCCCTTTGGTGTACACGTTTTCCTCGATGACGAGCTGAAGAGCCTCTGCTACCCGATCCAGACCCTTCCCAAGATGAAGTACATCGAACCAAGCAGGAAGGAATTGAAATCGAATCCCAAATATGAGCCGTCAAGAAAGCCACCTAATCCCGAATGTCTTTCAGTCAAGTAGTCGACACCCGGACGTACTACAGGCAAAATAAAAAAAAATAAAAAAGTTAGTCTGAGATAAAAGAAGAAATTAAAAAGACAAAAGTTAAATAAATGAAAGGTATACCTTCGACTGAAGGACATCCTCTGTCAGCCCCAGCACCTTCGGGTCCATCGCATTGGGGCGATGCATCATACGCACTGATTCTCCATCAGGTCGTATAATGATATAGAAATGAGGAGCCATCCGAAGAAATGAAACCTCTGACGTCACCGCTACTACTAATGTCGATGCACCACCTGCATTGTGGGCGGACCCCACAAGCTAACTCATGCCTCTACCCGAAACTACAGGGGAAGAGGTAAAACGTCATATATGCTGGGCGGCATCAGCCAATTGGACTCAAAATCCATATAATCATAAGTTTTCGTCAAGTCAGTATACGGCGAATAAGGCTCGTCAACCATCGTCGCCATCCTCACCTCCTCCGATATCTCCCGCTCCTGCCTCATGTACCTTGAGGGCCTCCACCACCTATCAGACTACTTTTTCCCCCAGATATCAAGAGTGACCAAACTTGTGTGTTGGATAGCCATCCCCAGCGAAAAAATCAATATTTGAAAAATGTCATCAAAGAAAAATGGTCTCAAGAGGAAAGAAGAATTTATCTTATCTCTCATTAGGCCATTTAAGACCTAACACACCACCATCAAAGGGAGAGACTACATCGACTGCTGGTTAGACTTCCACCACCAGTACATACGGTAGAATTCCCCCACTAACTCATCCTTGAAACCAATTAAATGGGCGTTAAGCCTAATCACCTCATAAAACCACGTCTGAAAAGGACAAGGTTTATCATTTAGAAGAAAGCAATCAAGTAATAAATAAAGAAATAAAATGCATACAGAAAAAATGCGAACAGGAAAGAATGCCTCCCAAAAATACGTGGCGCCAGTAAAGGTCTGCTGGCATCACCGACTAAATGCATTCAAAGACAAACAAAGGGTAGCCAACGTCAGGCTCCCCCAATCAAAGAGAGGAATATTCAAAAATACCCTCAAATGTGGAAGAAACCACTTGTCGCCACCAAAAACCTTCCCAACAGAAAAAGGATAAATAAACTGTCCATATGCTACAGCTGCATCCCGTCAGTCTCATTGATCCACTGACTCAATAAAACTTCCTTCAAAAGAGATAGACGGATGGAGTCCCCTGAGATTATTCGCCTAACATCACATGCCGCCTCCACCGTCACCGGTGTCACTAGCAAAGTTTGGTACACCTATATCTGGGACCCCTCACAGTTTAATTTCATTTGGTGCTTTTCCAAATGATCAAACGTCTAGTTGAGGTCGGTAATATGATCAGCAACTTTTTTCTCTTAGTGAGCATGTCATCAACATACACCTCCATGTTCTTACCTATTTGTTCCTCAAATATTTTGTTCAACACTCTCTGATAAGTAGCACTTGCATTTTTCAGACCAAATGGAATAAAATTATAGCAATAAGTTCCTTGAGGAGTGATAAAAGAAGTACTTTCTCTATCTTCAGGTTTCATTTTGATCCAGTTATAACCAGAATATGCATCCATGAAACTTAGCAACTCGTGCCCTGAAGTAGCATCTACCAGTTGATCAATTCGCAATAAAGAAAAATGATCCTTTGGACACGCTCTATTCAAATCAGTAAAATCCACACACATCATCTACTTATTGTTCTTCCTTTGGACCATAACTACGTTGGACAACCAGTCTGGTTACTTCACATCTTCAATAAAGGAAGCTTTTTAAAGATTTTACACCTCTTCTTGTATATCCTGGTTATATTTTGGGCTAAAAAATCTTCTTCGTTGCTTCACAGGTTTAACCTCCTTGTTAACATTAAGCTCGTGGCATAAGAAATTTGGGTTTGTGCCTGGAATATCTTCATGTCTCCATAAAAACACTTGCTTTCTTTGTCTCAAGAAAGCCATCAATTCCTATTTAAGGGCCAGCTCTAATGACGCTCCTACTTAAGTAGTTTGTTCTGGTTTATCGTCATCCAGAATAATACTTTCTGTTGTTTCCATCACTTGGCCTTTTATAAGATCATATTCATCTCGTGGATCTAAGGTTTCAACCTCAGATTTGTTGTTCAGCTTAGATATATCCACTTCATAAGTGGTGGTTTTCCTCTTTGTCTCCAACATATCTTCTTCCTCGGCAGAGGAACATTAGCACTCCCGATCTACTTTTTGATCTCCTTTCACTACTCCAACTCCAAAGTTGGTCAGGAACTTCAGGAATTGATTAACATTAAAGGGTATAACCTCAAATTTCTTCAGAACAACTCTTCCCATGATCATAATATAGGCTGAATGAACATTTTTGTCCATTACAAAGAATCTCACTATCTATGTCCTGCTCACCGACCATGTCCCGATCAACACGTCTAGTTTTATTATCCCCAATAGAGATACTTTCTCTCCAGAAAAGACAATGAGTGGTCTGTGGTAAGGTTCCAGTTGGCTGAGTTTTAATCCCAGATTATCAAAATAAGGATAAAACATGACATCTGTCGAACTATCGTTATCCACCAATATTCTCGCCACCAGTACTTCTGTCATCCTGACTCTAATCACTAAAGGATCATCATGAGGGTACAACACTCCAAATAAATCATTTTTGGGAAAGCTAATTACAAGGTTATCCTTGTTAACCTTTCTCGGTCATTTTTCCTCGACGAGGTTGATTCGCTAAATATAGGAGCAAACTTGGGCCTCATTGAGGTAGCATTTCCTTTCTGTTGTATGATCTCCTCCTCCTACATCTCCACCTGTAATCATGTGGCAAAGATCTAAAACTGAGTGTGAATACCTCACGTTTCGGTTGTGTAGGCTTTTGGGGAGATTAAGATCATCTTCTGGATCTTTATCGTGTTTCCTCTTCTTGTCTTCTATAGGCTTAACTAGTGATTTAGATTTCTGTCGACCTCCACCTCCACTCTTTCCACCATCTTATCGATCAACAAACCTAACCAATTTTCCTCTTCGGATGAGTACTTTTATCTCATTCTGGAGGGCAATACACGGGTTGGTAGTATGACCATGATCTTTGTGAAACTCATAATACTTGGACTTATCCTTCTTATTAGTAGGTGGCCTTAACTTTTTAGGCCAACTCAAGTCATTGTTGTGCTTGATTTCCTCCAGCACATGATGTATATCCACAGTTAAGGGAGTGTAATTAGGGAATTTCCCAAGCCGATCTGAGCTTTCTTTTACCTTTGAATTCCTGCGCTCATTGTGATTTTTATTCTCCTTCTTATCTGACTTTCCTTTTATCTTTACTTTCGACTTTACATCTACGTTCTTTTTAGCAGCCATAGATTCCTATGCGTTCATAATCTTTTCTGCCTTGGCCATTAATTATGTCATCATCTTTGGGGTATCTTTTGCCAAGGTATTATACAGTTTATCTGGGAGAAAACCACTCATGAGGGCAGTGATTGCGACCTTCTCTTTGCAATCAATGACCTCTAGTTTCTCATTGTTGAAATGAGTGGTGTAATCCCTGGTACTTTCTCCTTCCTTCTGTCTTACACTGAGCAAATGAGCTACTCGTTTCAATAGTTTTGCTCCAAAGAAAAAATTATCAATGAATAGCTCGACGAGTTATTGAAAGAAATAAATCTACCCTAGAGGAAGACTATTATACCAGATTTGAGAAGATCCAGCGATTATTCTTGAGAATGCCCTACACTTCATCTCATTAGGAACAACATAGATATCAATCGTTGCTTGATATTATTCTATATGAAGAACTGGATAAGTTTTTCCATCATATTTAGGAGTGACCACTGGAGCTTTAAACTTGGACAGCGTGGGGAAATATACAATGGTTTACACGAAGGGGAATCCTTTAATAAAACTTCTTTGGAGAGGATTTTTGCCTTAGCCATTTCCCCCAACGTTTTTTCCAAACGCTGAATAGAACCTCTCCAAGCCTTATAGTTAGAACCAGATCTATGGGTAGCATCTTTTTTATGCTGACCAATAGATCATGCCGAACTTTCTTCTTGTGAACCTTCCCTCTGACTGGATCTATCAGTTCGTCGGGTGCTTAATTTGGATTGGGCTGAACCTTCCCTTAAATCGCATGGTCGTCGAGTATTTCTCGATACAACCCACAGGGTATTTCCCTTGGGTACCTGATGATCAAAAGGAGAGGCTTTACTTTGCCTTTCTAAGGCACTCAACCTTTCTGGGATGAAGGACTATCCATCAGAGGAACTAGTAATCCTGATGGAAGAAGTTGCTCAAGGCAGGTATGAAGGATCTCTTGATGTTCTGGAACGGCTATGTCCAACACTCCTGCATGGTGACGGTGGCATATTCCTTTGATTAAATTGTGCAGGAACTACAACTTATAGAGTTTGGGCCAACTATCACATAGTATCCTGCATAGCCTCTAGACCTTTGGCCAAACTAGCCAAAACTCTTGTTAAATCATTATTGTGTGGAGGGGCAGAGGGATTAGGTAGAATTCCTTCATTTCTAGTACTTGATTTAGGAATCTCAGCCATGGACAATGAATAAGTGATAACGTTTAGTAATATGTTCCCACGAACGGCGCCAATCTGTTGATGCAAAAAACTAGACTAGGCCTAATTAATTAATCACGGATAGATTAATTATAATAAACAAGACACAGGAGATTCTAGAGTGGTTCGGCTCAAAGAAATAACCTACGTCCACTGTTATGTATTGACTACCTTGATTTGTTTTTTGATCCCCTGCAATGAGGGTGATACAAAGTATTTATAACCCAAAAGGGGTCATAATAGTCATCATGTGAAAGGATGGAATGCCTTTATTTGTTAGGAATTTACATCAATACATAATGAGAACTAATTGTATGAAGGTTGTCGCTTCATTAACAATACAGGCTGCAGGACTGCTATCGCTTTGTTATCAATACAGTCCATTGGTCGAGCTTCCCAGTTTGTCGGGCTTTCTTACTAGTCGGGCTTCCCCATTGGTTGGGCTTCATTGTTGGTCGGGCTGACTAAGACTTGTGCCACATTGGATGACACGTGCTGGCTTATGACCAGTCCACGTAGGGTGGTAGATTTTAGTATCAACATGTATCAAGGTTTATAAAGCTAAAATTGATCTCATTGGTAATCTCCCACCCATAAAAACCGTGCATGAATTTTGATCATTCGTAGAACACGTTAATTTCTATCAGAGATTAATTAAGGATTTTAGCAAAATCTCTCGACCTTTGTGAAATATTCTTACCAAGGACACACCCTTTTATTTAATCGATGATTGCCTTAAATTCTTTGAAATTCTAAAGAAGGAATTGACATCTACACCCATTATGCGACCTCCCAACTGGAGTCAGCCCTTTGAAATCATGTGTGATGCTTTTGACTATGCCTGAGGTGAAGTTCTTGGTCAATATGATAAGAATCTTCCTCATGTAATATACTATGCTAATAAGACACTTAATGATACATAATTGAATTATTCCATGATCGAAAAAGAGTTCCTCATTAGAGAAGTTTGGTCTGACTTGATGGATCCAAAGTTATCTTTTTCACTAATCAATCCTTTTGTCTAAGAAGGATTCTAAGTCCCGACTCATTAGGTGAATCAAATTACTGCAAGAATTCGGCCTTCAAATTTTAGATAAGAAAGGATGTGAGAATGTTTTGGCAGATCACTTGTCTAGGTTAAGCATCGAATCATCCAATCACTTGTTTCCACTCAATAAGTCCTTCCTCAATGAGCAAATGATGCTTGTATCCCAGCTTTCGTGGTTTGACAATATTGTGAATTATCTTGTGATGGGTGAGATTCCCCTATACTGGCATGAACAAGATCGTTCCAAAAATTTTAAGGAAGCTAACATTTCATTTGGGATGACCCATAACTCTTCAACTATCATTCCAATCAAAACATTCGAAAGTGCATTCTTGATCACGAAATTCAAAGAGTAATCTATTTCTACCATGACGAAGCCTGTGGAGGTCATTTCAGTACCAATAAAATCGCTGCAAAGATTTTACTGTGTGGTTTCTATTGGCACACCATTTTTCATGACTTGAAGGAATATAGTAGGAGTTATGATTGATGATAATGATTAGGAAATATCATTCATAGGAATGTTATGCCCTTAAATCCCATCTTGATTATTGAGGTTTTTGACTGTTTGGGCATCATTTTGATGGGTCCATTTCCTAACTCCTATAGTAATCTTTACATCCTTTTGGCAGTTAATTATGTGTCTAAGTGGATAAGATTTATACTTGTAGACACCCTATTCTGTTACCCCCTAAACTCTCCTTAGGTCTCTAGCACCTCCCTTCTTCACTGCAAACCCAGTTCAGTCTCGATCGAGATGAAGACTTTGACTTTTGGTACGAACGATCCATTTGCGTCCGACGATTCCCCGTCCAATGGATCGATGAATGCTTCCGAGCCACATTTATCCGAAAGTTAACTCCCAAACTCGGGAGTGTTCCAGTACTTTCGAAGGTCTCTGAATTACCTTTCCAATGGTCCGCCCTGTACACGATTCGGATCAATGGTTTGCGCTCTGTGAATAATTTTCTGAAAAGGCCTGGAAGACACAGCCAAACGGTAGGCCCTGGACCCTGCCTATCAAAAATGTGCCTAAACACACCTGTCAATTGGTAGGAACAGGGCTATGCTGATCGACAATGCCTGGGCCTGTAAAAAGGAGGCCTTGACCTCATTGCAAAAGGAGCCCAGATTATAAGCATATCACTCTCAACAAATCTTGAAAACCTCTCTCAAAGTCAGTGCGATTTCCACATCAAAATCCCTTTCCAACCTTCACTTTTCATCATCCTTTTCATCAAACTTGGTGAATTAACCACTCCCCATCATCATCAAAGTGCAAGGCCTTCTCTCCAACATTCAAGATCAAGCTCAAGATCTTCAAGAAGGTCCAATTTTCTCAATTCTATCCTTAAATTATCATAAATTCGCATTAACTTGTTTTATTATTTAGGACTTTTATTCTCTCATCTCACGTATCCTAATATAATTTTTACTTAGTATTATTGCACATCTCTTATTTTCATACAAATAAAAAACCAAAAAATAAGAAAAAAGGGGTTTGCTCATAAATACCAAACGGGAATTCTCACACTTTTCTCACAACTAAAACATTTTTTCTACACACACACACAAAAATAAGAGAAGTCATCGGTTGGATTTATGGGATAAACCCCACCCCTCGTTTTGCATGCAAACTACATGGACTTTGATGCCTTTATAGGCTACGTAGGAGTCTCGAGATAAAATCCGAGATTCGAGTCCTATTTTTACTCTTTCATTCATCTCCTATTCTCTCTAACTTCAATTATCCTAGATTACATATATATACATATATTTGTTCTTAGTGGCGTATTATTCCACATGCGTTGTCGTTCCATCATAACAATCAACGTAAGGATAATCGCGTAAATCCTATTTTCTAATATTTTTATACCTTCCTACGGATGACTCGCTTTACCTCTTCCATGGTACAAGTCAACAATTCCTACCTCCACTATATATACACATGCACACATATCACGGGGAAAATAAAGTAAAATAGCAAAAACCCATGAGAGACCGTAAGGGCGGAATGGGTGCCTAACACCTTCCCATTTCTTAACTTAGCCTCCGGACCCTTTTCGAATCATTTTGGTTTCGTATGCATCAGTATGTCTTTGGATGATGTCCTACAGGATGTCTCCCCTTTCTTTTATCTATTTTGAGTAAAATAGACTGACAACTCTATCTCTATACATTTTTCACCTCACCCAAATTACGCCGGCCGAAGCGCTCCCGAGAAGGACGCGGGCGACCTAGGATCCTCCCTCACGCTGCCCGCCCATCGCGAGGATCGGGGATGGCCATATTGGCGACTCCGTTGGGGACTCATGAGGGCTAGACTCTATTTACATGGGTGTTATGATTTTTTATATTTTCCCCTATTTGCATATTCCCCTTTTTTACTCATGTGTACCCCATGCTTATGCTTCTATTCACACACTTGTAGAAAATTCTCCATGTACACTTCCCACCACGTGCACCTAGGGTCCCATATATCCACATGTTGCATGCATCACCTATCCATACTTGGTGTACCTTTGGTACTTGTACTTTGCTCCCTGATGGCATAATCAAGAAATACATTCTCATAAGATACTAATAAGAGGATCATGCATGATTCACACAACATCACCAAATAGCATTGTGATTGACCAAATTTTACCCAGTGACTGGAGGGTCACTTTATGATGGGCGCTAGTCCGGCAGGGCACAGTCAGCCTAAGAGATATGATTGTCACCTTCCATTGTCCAAGTACCTTCGACGTATATTAAACGGTTCCCCCTCATCATACCGCTTGACCGAATTCATGACGGGAGGTATATCGCAGGGAATTCGTTCACGTACGCCGAGTATATCGAATTTTCTCTCACACGTACCATCCCCACGAGGTATATAGTGAGGCAATTCACGTACACTCAGGTATATCAAATGGCTTCTCCACACGTACTGATTGCCCGCAAGAGTAAGGCGTATATCGTGGAAGTCACGCCAAAGAGGGGAACCCTTTTCGATTCACCCAACCAACTGCATACCCGCATATAGGTGTCAAGACTAGGACACACATATAAGATTACCGGTTTCAACCCAAAACTCAGCCAAAATTCCAGGTTGGCTTGCCGCCCAAATTTTCACGCATTTTTAAAACAGGACCCTGTCCGTGAGCCTGGTCACAAGTCCAGCCATAGATTTGCATATATTACAAACCTAATTTTTCCAGGCTCGGGTCCCGTTCGGCATTTCATTTTGCATTTAGGAGAATTAATACAAGTGAAAACATAATAATTGTAACAATCATGCTGAGACCGTCTCTCCTTTCTTTATAAAAAAAATCCAAATTTTTTTTACTCTCTTTATCAAAAAGCTAAAAATATTTTGTCTTCCAATCTCAAAAAGAAAAAAGAAAAAAAAATGTCAAAAATATTTTCATCCCTTTTTTCTTAAAATAAATCCCATTTTTGCGCCTTCTCAGGTCGATCGTAAACCCTTGGCCTGACTCCTTATTGGCTTCGGTCTTTAGTCGAATCACCCCGGAGCTCCGTCTGTTCCCCTCTTACTTCTTTTGAGTTCGATATCCATCCACTTTCGATGGAGAACACAGAACAAGTCCCTGTTATTGAAGCCCTTATACTTTTGACTCATTTCAGTCTAGACTGTATAAGAGCTCATCTAGTTTGGAAATAGTGACAAAATATAGTCCATCCTAGAAACCAAAGAGCTTCAGAGATTGGGTTGCTTCTTATTCTATTCACCTTATAATGATCCTAAGACTATAGCCATCACTAACACACTTAGAATTTAATTCTTGCATATCATATTGCACCTTTATGTGTATTAATGTGGTGAGTGTGTTTTAATCCCTCAATTTGATTTTTATTAATTTTTTGGGAATTTTAAACATCTTTTAATTCAGGTTTTATTAAATTAAAACTTGATTTAAAAAGTCTTGGGGTTAATATCTAAATATGTATTGTTGTGATTTTTGGCCTAAAGTTACTCTGGGTAGAAACCGAAAGCGCTAGAGACCCTAGAGTTGGCTTTGTAATTAGTTTGGGACGCGCGATTACATTCGTCCTATGGCCAACACTTGATGTTCTCTGATTGGCTAGAGTTGTGTTTCTTTACAGAGACAAACCATCGCATGTTTTCAGCCCTTGGATCAACCCTTATCAATGGCCTGCATGTCGCCTGAGTGAATCCCCGTGTAAACCCTTAAGCCAATCACAGCCTGTTTAAACCACCGCCTGTTGTGAGCCCTTGGATTGCAGTCAAAGAAGCTTGACTCAATCTCAGCCATTGTTTTTGAACGATGGTCTAGAATCTTCTTCTCTTCCTATTTAAAGGCCTCTCATCTCAGCCTTCGAAAGCTTTTGCCACTTTGAATTTTCTCAGAAAAAGAATAGAGAGAGAGAGAGAGAGAAACCAGAGATCCAAGTTAGAAACCCTAACTTCGTCTAAAAACTTCTCCAACCTAAACCACTTACCTCTCTATAAACACCATCCTTAGTGTTTTCTTGAGTTTATGAGAGTTCGAGTTGAGTGATTTTGGGTTTCTGAATCCTTGTGTTCATAAAATCTTATTTCCAACTTAGACACTTACTCAGATCTTGTTTCTGTTTCAATAGAAATCATAAATCTGAAGTTATTCATGTCACAACACACTTAGTTGCATTTTTATTTCTCATCTTGAGAATTTCGTTGTTGATTGTTTTCTCTTAAAACCTTTTCTTACTTCAGAATCAACAAATAAATGTTTTCTAGTTTCTGTTTTTACAAAACCTAGCCTGACCTAGTGGGATTCGTACTTGGAGGGTTCTCAATCTCCTAAATATTTTCAAAAGAGATTGAGAAAGGTCTTGACCGATTTCTTAAGCAAGATCTCCGTGGAATCTGGGTTATATTGAAAGGTCAAAAAGGTTTTTGGTTTTGTAAGAAAGAAAAATAACAAACACACTGCATATAGACTTTATATGTAATTTGTTAGGATCGTTTGTAACTAATAAGTGTGTGTGTGTGTGTGCATGCATGTGTTTTAGAACACTTTTCACAAACATCTTCACACTACAAACACTGAAAGTGTTGGCTATAAGATTTGGTGAACATAAGTCGACGGTTACTGCTGAAAAAAGGAAGAGTTGACAAACTGAGAGAACTACATCAACAAACAAGATCTGCAGAAAAGTTAAGGACGCCATAGGGTACAATACTGAACTTGTATAGATTTGTTTTTGTGTGCATGTTAGTTAAATAGATTGTAACTCACATATTTGTTTTAGTGATTATTTTTGTTTTACTCCGTAGAGGGAGTCGTGGATGTTTCCTCAATTGGTGAGGTTTTACCACGTTAAAAATCATGAGTATTATTTTTTCTACATCTTCTCATCCCATTCTGATGTGTGCTGAGTTTAAAATATTTTAAACTGTTTACTAAAACTTGTTATCAAATCTTGTTCATATCTCGTACATAATTTTTGTTAACACATATTGTGTTCAAAATCTGTTTGATTTAAGTAAAGAGTTTCTTCAACAAACTTTCGGAGTTGCTTAAATAGTTTATTTTCAATAAACGGCTTTGGCAACGCTATTTCAATTGGTATCAGAGCTTTTGGTGAACTTTTTCAAAAAGATTCTGAGTTTCTGAAACTGTTTTCTCAAAATCAATTATGGACGAGAAAAATGAAAGATATGGTAACTTGACCAGACCCCCAGTCTTTGATGGAACCAATTTCTCTTACTGGAAAGTAAGAATGATTGCTTTCATTCAAGGAACTCTGGGAGATGATGTCTGGGACATTATTGAAAATGGATACTCTTATCCAACTAAACCAGCCACTGAAGGAAGCAATGAGAGAGTTAAGAAAATATTAAGTGAGTTTACTCAAGAAGAGAAACAAGTTTCTCGCAATAATAATAAAGGAAAGAATGCTATATTTATGTCTATAAATGAACATGAGTTCAAGAGAATATCATCTTGTACCACTTCTAAGGAAGCATGGGATACCTTGATTACTGCCCATGAAGGAGACTCTAGGGTTAAGGCTGCTAAAACTCAGATGTTAATTCAACAGTATAATTCCTTAATCATGTCTGAATCTGAGTCCTTTGATGATTTCTATATGAATCTGACTCATATTGTCACTAAACTGCATGCTAATGGTATAACTTATGATAGACAAGAAATTGTGTCTAAAATTCTGAGATCATTACCACAGAAATTTGACAATAAAAGATATGCTATTGAGGAGATGTGTGATATTAATCTCACTCCTGAATTACTCAGTAGTAAATTAAGAACTGTGGAAATGGAATTGGAGTTTAAGAAACAATTGACCCACACTCATAGGAAACATACCAATTCCAATCTTAGCTTTACTTCTAAGATGACTAAGCCTGAGTTAAACACCCCTAGTAATGATTCTGATGAGGACTGTGACTTAGAAAGTCTAGATAATCAGATTGCCCTAATGACAAAACAATTTAAGAAAATTGTTAAATTTAGAAACAGTATTGCAAATAGACAGGGCAAGTCTAATTATTCAACTCCTTCAAATCACAAGACTCATGAGAAACCTCATGACAAACAGAACAAGGACAACACAAGACCTCACAGAGACCTCAAGAAGACTGAATGCTATAGATGTGGTAAACTAGGACATATTGCTCAAGACTGTAGAGTTAATTTAAATACCCAAAACAAACACTCTAGAGCCAACATATGCAAAACATGGGATGACTCAAGTGACTCTGAAAATGAGGAACCTGAGACATCTGATGGTTTTGATCCTTGTTTGTCCTTCTTTGCCAAAATCATATATAATGATGATATGCCTGTGCTTGATAGTGAGGATGATCCTATTAATTCTAGTTCTGTTGCCTTGAATCATACTTTAACTGGTTTAGATGCTTTACTTACTGAGAACTTTAAGACTTCTTTCTCGGGGTGTGTGAGTCAAAGGGGAATCGATACTGCTGATGTCAATGGGTGCGTGAGTTTAAGAAATGAAACCTTAGGGGTCACTTCACACACTTCACTTAGTGACTCAGACAATGAAGATCTCCCAGACATTCACACTCTATATGCCAAAACTCTTAAGAAAAGCACTAGACTAGAAAAGATTGTGAAAGATCTTACCAAAAAGCTAGAGGATCTAAGCGTGATGGTAAAACTGAATGCTGAAGAGTATACTACTCAATGCATGTCTCATGAAAGTGAAGTTAAAGTGTTTGATGAAAAACTGAAAACTTTGACTGAAGCTAATGAAATTCTGGAGAAAAAATACAAAGGGACATTATTAGAATTGGAACAAACAAAAGAAAAGACAGCAACTGTTTTCAAAAAATTTACAAAATTTGAAAATAATTCAAACTGTTTTGATGGATTTGTTGCTGAATCTAAAACCAATTCAGATGATAGAACTGGAATAGGATTTTGCCCCAATTTGAAGACACAAACAAAACATGTTGAACCTATCAAATTTGTGTCAGGAGGCAAAAGACCTATTGAAACGTGTCCATACTTTCATTCACTAAAAACTGAGTTTGATCATCAAAACACTAACACTGGAGATGCAAGTTGCTCTAAGCATGAAAGTTTACCAAAGGGAAAATATGTCTGCCCCCCAATTAGGAAAAGTGAACCTGCTTTCAAACCTGTGCTACCTAGGAATAAAATTCAACCTCAAAATCTCTCAAAACCTTTGTTTAGAGATTTTCCTAAGGAAAACCCCATTCTGAGCAATCTTTATTGCTCCTATTGTGATATATACGGTCACTCTTTCGATAATTGCTATGCTAGGAGACTGATTAAGCCTATCTACAATACTTCCATGTATCAAAACTTTAACTACTCTAGGAGGAGTCGTAACAACTATGTCCTTCCCAGGCCACCAGACAAAAACTCCAACTATAGGAATAGAAAGACTAAACCTAAAAGGACATTTACTAGAAGGAATCCCAGAAACCTTTCTAAATCAAATGCTCAGGTGTTTAAATTTACTCAAAATCATGCGGAAAATGTTTTTCAACAAAAAACTAATGCTCGCAAATTTTATCAAATGAGAGCAAACAAGCGCAAACTAAAAACCAGAGCAATTTGGGTTAGAAAAGATGATCTAGTACCCCAGATGAAGTGTAACATTGTTATTTCTTCCCTAAAAGCTGAACTTACATCTTCTGGTTGGTATTTGGATTCTGGTTGTTCCAAGAATATGACAGGTGATGATACAAAACTTTTAAATAAAACCATCTTTCATGGTGGAAAAGTTGTTTTTGGTGATGGAGTATCATCCCAGATCATAGGCAAAGTAACTTTTAAAGAAAAAGGAGTTCCTGTTCTTGAAAATGTTCTCTTAGTTAAAGGTCTTAAGGCTAATTTACTTAGCATTTCGCAATTTTGTGACTCAAACTATACTGTTACCTTTTCAAAGAACAATTGCAAGATTTTAAATGAAAAGGGAGAATGCTTAATTACAGGATTCAGGACTCCTGACAATTGTTATACTGTCATGTCTAGTTCTGAAATCTGTAATGTTGCTAGAATGGATGACAATGAGATATGGCATAACATAATGGGTCACATTAATTACGAAAATTTGAGTAAATTGTCCTCTCAACAAATAGTTAGAGGTATACCAAAAATTAAACCTATTCATAACATTGTCTGTGGTCCCTGTCAAGAAGGAAAAATTGTTAAAGCACCTCATAAAAGGGTTAAAGATATCCTTACCTCTAATCCCTTAGAACTCATCCATATGGACCTAATGGGTCCTTCTCAAACTGTTAGTCTTTGAGGACACAGTTATATTCTAGTTATGGTTGATGACTTCACCAGATTCACTTGGGTAGCTTTCTTAAAACAGAAATCCGATACTTTTCAAACTTTTTTAAAGATTCTTTTACGGATTGAGAATGAGAAAGACACTCAAGTAAATAGAATCCGAAGTGATAGAGGTGGTGAATTCAAAGACACTGGTATTGTAGAATACTGTGACTATAATGGTTACAAACATGAGTTCAGTGCCCCTAAGACCCCTCAACAAAATGGTATAGCTGAGAGAAAGAATCGAACTCTTCAAGAGATGGCACGAGTCATGCTCCATATCAAGAACTTACCTAAGTATTTTTGGGTAGAATCTATTCGAACAGCTTGCCATCTTATTAATAGGGTCTATCTTAGAAAGAATTCCAAACAAACCCCTTATGAACTTTGGTACAATAAAAAGCCCAATCTTAAGTACCTTAGAACCTTTGGTAGTACCTGTTATGTGTGTAAAGATAGGGAACACTTATCTAAATTTGAGAGTAGGGGAGATAAAGCCATATTCTTAGGATATTCACCTAACAGTAGAGCTTATCGGGTGTATAATCTTCGCACTAAAACCTTAATGGAATCCATAAATGTAATTGTTAGTGACACTACTGTAGAAAACAAGACTAGTGAATTAACTATAGAAGAAGAATCGTCAAATATTTTAGAAAATGACTCTTTTGAAATAGATAATTCATTACCTATTGAGTCACCTGAAGTACCTAACTGGGTTTCTAAAGATCATCCCATAAACAACATAGTTGGTAACCCTAGTGAACCAGTACGTACAAGATCCCAACTTAGAAATTATGCTCTTTATACATGCTTTGTTTCTCTTGTGGAACCAAAGAATGTAAATGAGGCATTGAATGACTCTCACTGGATTTCTGCTATGCAGGATGAACTTTTACAATTTGTCATTCATGATGTATGGTATCTTGTTCCACGTCCTGATCACAAAAAGGTTATTGGTACTCGTTGGATTTTCAAAAATAAAACTGATGAAAATGGGATGATAATTATAAATAAAGCTAGACTAGTTGCTCAAGGTTATTCCCAAATAGAAGGAATTGATTTTAACGAGACTTTTGCTCATGTTACTCGTTTGAAATCAGTTCGTCTGCTTCTTGCTATAGCTTGTCACATGCATTTTACATTATATCAAATGGATGTAAAATCTGCGTTCCTTAATGGAATACTTGCCGAGGAAACCTATGTAGAACAACCTAAAGGGTTCATTGACCCTAATTATCCTAATCATGTGTTTTGGTTGAAAAAGGCTTTATATGGTCTTAACCAAGCTCCTAGAGCTTGGTATGAGCACCTGTCCAGTTTTCTACTGGATAATGGTTTCAAAAGAGGTGGAAATGACCAAACCCTATTTGTCAAACATTTTGACAAACACATTACTATCGCTCAAATCTATGTAGACGATATCATATTTGGATCTACTTCTACCTCGGAAGTAAAATCTTTTGCTGAAATTATGAGTAAGGAATTTCAGATGTCCCTTATGGGGGAGTTACAGTTCTTCCTAGGTCTCCAAGTCAAACAACAACCAGATGGATTGTTTCTTTCGCAAACTAAGTACGCATTAGAGATAGTTAAGAAATTTGGCCTCGAGAGTGCTAAAAGTTCTAAAACGCCTATGAGTACTACAGAAAAATTGTCTAAAGATGATAATGGAAAATCTGTAGATCCTACTTTATATCGCAGTATGATTGGCACATTACTCTATCTGACTGCCTCGCGTCCTGATATCATGTATGCTGTGTGTGTTTGTGCGCTATCAAAACAACCCCAAAGAGAGCCATTTAAACTCTGTTAAACGAATAATTAAATATGTTAAACGCACTCTAAATTTAGGAATTTGGTACACGAATGACACACCAAGCACTATTATTGGGTACACTGATGCAGACTGGGCTGGGTGTACTGATGATAGTAAAAGCACTTCAGGCGCATGTTGTTATATTGGTAATAACTTGGTAGGATGGAGTAGTAAAAAACAGAACTGCACATCTCTCTCGACTGCTGAATCTGAATGCATAGCCGCCGATAGCTGTTGTGCCCAATTATTATGGCTTAAACAAATGCTAAGTGATTATGGTATTCTAGAACCCACACTTCATCTCTATTGTGATAATCAAAGCGCGATTAATATTTCTAAGAACCCAGTTCAACACTCGCGAACTAAGCACATTAAGATAAGACGTCACTTTATTCGTGAATTAGTTGAAACCAAGGAATTAGAAATCAACTATCTTCCAACTGATCTACAACTTGCAGATTTGTTTACCAAACCTCTTGATTTTAATAGATTCATTTATCTACGTAAATCCATTGGTATGGTTTGTGTTGAATAATACCTGTTATATTTTCCAAGTTCCTTCCCTTTGTCCATTTGAGACAAAATGGGGGAGAAATTTGAGTCTATTTCTGCATATACTAAAAAGCTTGATCTTAGTAATTCTTTGCAGGTATTCTTCTTGTACAGTTATTCTTTTGTAATAATAGGATGTTAAACTGTATATAGTTGAGTTATGTAATTTTTGCTTTCTAGGATTTGGGTAGATAGAACTTTTATAGAAATAGTTTTTCCTAATTTGTTGTCGCCCTACGAGTCTAGATGACTCAAAGGAGATTTTGTCTCATATTTCCAAAGGGGGAGATTGAAGCCCTTATACTTTTGACTCATTTGAGTCTAGACTGTATAAGAGCTCATCTAGTTTGGAAATAGTGACAAAATAGAGTCCATCCTAGAAACCAAAGAGCTTCAGAGATTGGGTTGCTTCTTCTTCTATTCACCTTGTAATGATCCTAAGACTATAGCCATCACTAACACACTTAGAATTTAATTCTTGCATATCATATAGCACCTTTATGTGTATTAATGTGGTGAGTGTGTTTTAATCCCTCAATTTGATTTTTATTAATTTTTTGGGAATTTTAAACATCTTTTAATTAAGGTTTTATTAAATTAAAACTTGATTTAAAAAGTCTTGGGGTTAATATCTAAATATGTATTGTTGTGATTTTTGGCCTAAAGTTACTCTGGGTAGAAACCGAAAGAGCTAGAGACCCTAGGGTTGGCTTTGTAATTAGTTTGGGACGCGCGATTACATTCGTCCTATGGTCAACACTTGCTGTTCTCTGATTGGCCAGAGTTGTGTTTCTTTACAGAGACAAACCATCGCATGTTTTCAGCCCTTGGATCAACCCTTATCAATGGCCTGCATGTCGCCTGAGTGAATCCCCGTGTAAACCCTTAAGCCAATCACAGCCTGTTTAAACCACTGCCTGTTGTGAGCCCTTGGATTGCAGTCAAAGAATCTTGACTCAATCTCAGCCATTGTTTTTGAACGATGGTCTAGAATCTTCTTCTCTTCCTATTTAAAGGCCTCTCATCTCAGCCTTCGAAAGCTTTTGCCACTTTGAATTTTCTCAGAAAAAGAATAGAGAGAGAGAGAGAAGAGAGAAGAGAGAAGTTAGAGAGAGAAACTAGAGAGCCAAGTTAGAAACCCTAACTTCGTCTAAAACCTTCTCCAACCTAAACCACTTACCTCTCTAAAAACACCATAACCAAATAAACACCATCCTTAGTGTTTTCTTGAGTTTATGAGAGTTCGAGTTGAGTGATTTTGGGTTTCTGAATCCTTGTGTTCATAAAATCTTATTTCCAACTTAGACACTTACTCAGATCTTGTTTCTGTTACAATAGAAATCATAGATCTGAAGTTTTTCATGTCACAACACACTTAGTTGCATTTTTATTTCTCATCTTGAGAATTTCGTTGTTGATTGTTTTCTGTTAAAACCTTTTCTTACTTCAGAATCAACAAATAAATGTTTTCTAGTTTCTGTTTTTACAAAACCTAGCCTGACCTAGTGGGATTCGCACTTGGAGGGTTCTCAATCTCCTAAATATTTTCAAAAGAGATTGAGAAAGGTCTTGACCGATTTCTTAAGCAAGATCTCCGTGGAATCTGGGTTATATTGAAAGGTCAAAAAGGTTTTAGGTTTTGTAAGAAAGAAAAATAACAAACACACTGCATATAGACTTTATATGTAATTTGTTAGGATCGTTTGTAACTAATAAGTGTGTGTGTGTGTGCATGCATGTGTTTTAGAACACTTTTCACAAACATCTTCACACTACAAACACTGAAAGTGTTGGCTATAAGATTTGGTGAACATAAGTCGACGGTTACTGCTGAAACAAAGGAAGAGTTGACAAACTGAGAGAACTACATCAACAAACAAGATCTGCAGAAAAGTTAAGGACACCAGAGGGTACAATCCTGAACTTGTATAGATTTGTTTTTGTGTGCATGTTAGTTAAATAGATTGTAACTCACATATTTGTTTTAGTGATTATTTTTGTTTTACTCCGTAGAGGGAGTCGTGGATGTTTCCTCAATTGGTGAGGTTTTACCACGTTAAAAATCATGAGTATTAATTTTTCTACATCTTCTCATCCCATTCTGATGTGTGCTGAGTTTAAAATATTTTAAACTGTTTACTAAAACTTGTTATCAAATCTTGTTCATATCTCGTACATAATTTTTGTTAACACATCTTGTGTTCAAAATCTGTTTGATTTAAGTAAAGAGTTTCTTCAACAAACTTTCGGAGTTGCTTAAATAGTTTATTTTCAATAAACGGCTTTGGCAACGCTATTTCAGTTGTGCAGTCGGATCTGATGGTAGTCCTAGCTCAGCTCGTGTCCAAAATTGATAACCTCCAAATTGAGGTCCAAGAAATGCAACGAAACCAGGTTCCTATTCCTCAAGAGCCCGAGGTCGTATTTCCTCGCGCTATGGGTCCACTTGAGCCTATATGGGTTCCCGAAGAGTATCATCACGCTCCATGTGACCCTCCTGCTAATGGGCCACCACCTGCCCAGCTTCTGATGCCGAATCTTGCCCAGCATGGGGCTAACTTGCCTATGATCATTGATCTGAAGGAAGAAGAGCTGAACAAAGTCAAAGAGGACCTCAAGATGCTCACCAAGAAGTTTGACCAAGTCAGAATCTTGGGGAATTACATGGACCACACCTACATGTCTCCTTATCCTAAAGTGATGTTACCAAGAAGTTCAAGATGCCAAATATCAAGAAATTCAGAGGAAGTGGACCCCCGATTGTTCATCTCCGTAGCTATCACCGTTCCATGACTCTACTAGGGGATTTGGAAGAAGCGATGGACCAAATGTTTCAGCAAACTTTGAAGGATATCTCCCTATGATGGTTTTTATCTCTCGAATAGTCCATAATTCGTAGTTGGGAGGATGTGGCTCGAGAATTCATATCGCAGTATAAATACAATGAAGAGCTTGAGGTCACCTATCGGGATTTAGAGCTGCTCAAACACAACTCTAGGGAATCAGTTAGTAACCTCATAGCCCGATGGAGGGAAAAAGCAGCAACCATGACCAATCGACCTTCTGAGGAATAACAAGTCAGTATAGTGAAGAAAAAATTCTTACCCCATGTCCGAGCAATGCTGGGAGGACAATACTATCCCCATTTTCGATCTCTCAGAGAAGCAGGAGTAGAAATCGAGGAAGGTCTAGCTAAAACAGATGTTGAACCAAAGAAGGTTTACGGACAGTTCACCCCCAAGAAATATGATAAGCCTGCCAGTGTTGCAGTCTCAACCATCAACAACATCTCCCAACCAACCATATCATGGGCACCAGAAAGTCGTCCTGTCCCAGTCCAAAAGGAATACACTGAGATCCATGCTCCCCTCTCCAAAGTCTATCAAGTCCTGCTAAGCCGAAACCTTATCGAACCCTTGGATCCTCGTCCATTGCCAAATCCACTCCCAAGAAACTTCAAGGCAGATGACCATTGTGCCTTTCACCAAACAACTGGCCATACCACTGACCAATTCTTTCACCTTCGAAACATAATCCAAGGTCTAATTGATCGGGGTATTATCGCCCCACCATCCAATCCTAAGCCAAACACTACTCACAACCCACTCCCAAATCATGCCAATGCCATCTTCCTATAATAGAACCCAGAATTTGATCCCTCAACTCAAATCACACCCATACACTCTCCCAAACCTCTCTAAACCTGCCCATATTTCTTCCTACACCCTGCTAGCCTCGCTGATCAGGCATTGTCACTCTTTACCAGAGCATGCATCACCATCCATACTTATTTTGAAAATGGAAGTATGGAATTATCATAAGTCTTAAACCCACTCCTGTAGTTTGGGCTGAAATTACCCTCACAGATGATCATTGATTACCAAAGGTTCAGTACGTTGTTCTTGGAAGCACGGAAATGGGCTCGAGAGTTAGATAGTTGGGTAGTACTGATCGATGAAGTCAGTCTGGATGATGTTGTCCAGATTATGGAAGAATTATTCAGACAAACCAACAACATTTGCAGCATCACCGAGTTATTCAATGCTTTAAAGCTACATGGGCGCCTGGTTCCTTCACCCTTAAACATCCCCACCGATTGGAAGACCTGTATGAAGAAGACGTTGAAGTTGTGGAATGTATCGACTTTACATGGAAAGACAGAATTGTTACCACCGGATGGTGGGAAGAGTTCGAAGATTCGAATGAAGAGCAAGCTTTAGAGAAAACTGGCCCGATAGTCTACATGTGTGGGATGATATCATTTGAAGAACTTCTTGGAGAAATAAACAAGGTGGCGGAACAACTCGAGGTTGATAAGGAAACACGATTTATGTAAATCACATAACCAGATTAAGGAGGCATTACAAGATCCCAAGCTCACTACCAGCTAATAACAAGGGGAAGAGCGTGGAAAACCTTCCTATGACAGAGATGGCCCTCGAGGAGAAAAAGACCCTCAACCAACTAAAAAAAACTCAGGCCAACATCACTCTATGGGGGATTTTCATGTCTTCTCAGCTACACAGAAATGCTATGATCAAGTTGCTCACTGGACCCACAGTTCCTCCTTCTACCACACCAGAAGAAGCGATAAATTTGGTCAGATCCTTGACATCTACCCTAATGCTATCCTTTTCCAAAGAAGAAATCCCCTAGCTTGGGCCAAACCATAATCATGCACTCAATATCTCCATCGAAGTTATAGGAAAGGTTGTACCACTCTCTCTTATCGATAATGGATCCGCCTTGAATGTCTGCCCACTAAGAACCTTCAAATATTTAGGATTGAAAGAAAGCGACTTCTTCCCAACCTCCGCTGTTGTGCGTGCCTACGATAATACCCGTCAGGAGGTGATGGGATCCGTAAAGTTTGTAATAAGGTCTATCCCTATAAACCCTGTCGTCGAATTCCAAATTATTAACATCCCAGGTTATTTCAATCTGTTGCTAGGACGACCTTGGCTTCACAGTATCAAGGGTGTGTCTTCCTCACTCCATCAGAAATTGAAGTTCTTCACCAACGAACGGGTCATCACCATTTTAGCCGACGATGACAATGCCGAGGGTGCAAGTACCAGCAGTCCAATTCTTGATATACAACACGGGTCAAATGATATGCTCCTATCAGGATTCTGAGTTGAACCACCTCTACTCGCGACAGGGGATCACTTCAAAGAAAGGGTTTGTCTAGAATACGACCCTCATGGCAACGTCCATGTGATTCAAATGTTCAGAAACATGCACTTCATGCCCGGACTGGGGCTAGGATAAAGACAATAAGGAATACTTGAGCCGATTGAACTGAAGAAAGCTTTCCCTCCTTGTGGTTTGGGGTATCAACAATCAGAATAAGAGCTCAGAATGAATGCAAGTCTTAACCAAAGGGAGGACTAAACTATGTCCAGACTATCCCATGTGACTCCTTGAATGGACGATTCATCAAAGAGGGCAAAGACTTCCCCTTTTGCAGTTTTCCAGAACCATGGTATGACCATAGAGACAAGAAGATGAAGCCTGAAATGGAGATCTTTTTTTAAGACAACTACCCATGGGCTGAGAGTTCCCAACACCATGTACAACCGCTCATCAAAGATACCGAAGAGACTGAGGAAAGTGAATCTGAAGATTCCTTCAACTTACAGACACTAGGGTTAACACTCTGCATGGTTCACTCAGGCACTACATCACTGAATTCATCTTAACTGATTAAAGTTACTGATACACCTCTCCTCAACTGGCATGATGCGCCAGTTCTACCTGCTAAAACCTCCCCCAATCCTAATGTTTACCCCATTTCTTCTTCTGTTGTCTATCCTTTTTCAAATGTAATCGAGTCCTCCTTTGATGAGGTTCTTAATGTTATTTTTCCTATCGATGAAATAAACGAAAATTTTAAGTATCTTATTGTGCCTTACATTAACTATTTGGATTCTAATCAAACTTTTGATGATGATGATTTTGAAAATGAATAATTCTTAACTGATCTAAATAAGGTTAATAATAAATAACATAATTGTGTTCAAGTTAATGAAGAAGAGACTGTTGTTATTAACGTCGGTTCTAGTAGCCAACTGTGCGAGATTAGGATAGGGGCTACCCTTAACGAGCATGAGCATGCATAACTTAAAGAATTGCTACAGGAATTCGTGGATGTCTTCGCATGGTCCTATGACGATATGCCCAACATTGATCCTGAAATAGCTCAACATGAGATTCCCAATCTCCCAGATTACAAGTCAGTTAAACAAAAGTTGAATGGTCACTCAAGGTTAAAGAAGAGGTTGTCAAACAGTTGAACGTAGGTTTCATTCGGGTGATCGAATATCCCACATGGCTAGCCAACATAGTGCTCATGTCGAAATCAGGAGGAAAAGTTCGAATATGTGTAGACTATCGAGACTTGAACAAAGCCTCTCCAAAGGATGATTATCCGTTATCCAATATCGATATGATCGTAGACAATACAACCACTTATGCTCTCAAGTCATTCGTCGACGGGTTTATCGGATACAACCAAATCAACCCAGACCACCAAGAAAAGACCGTATTCATCACCTTATAGGGAACCTTTTGTTACATTGTTATGCAATTCGGTCTCAAGAACGTTGGGGCTACCTACGAGAGGGCTGTCACGACCATCCTGCATGATCCGATTCACAAAGAGGTTGAGGTTTATGTGGATGATATAATTATCAAATCCAAGACTAGAGAAGGTCATGTTTTCGCTCTTTAAAAGTTCTTTGAACGATTGTGATAGTATCGGATGAGACTCAATCCATAGAAATGATTCTTCGGTGTTACTAAAGGAAAACTCTTGGGATTCATAGTCAGTAAGAAAGGGATAGAAGCACATCTTGCCAAGCTAAAAGCCATACTTGAGATGCCACCACCCCGAACAGAAAAAGAAGTTTGAGGTTTCCTTAGGAAATTATAACAGATCAGC
The DNA here is from genome assembly GCA_949130495.1 of Sambucus nigra. Classification (NCBI taxonomy): domain Eukaryota; kingdom Viridiplantae; phylum Streptophyta; class Magnoliopsida; order Dipsacales; family Adoxaceae; genus Sambucus; species Sambucus nigra. The sequence goes on from OX422218.1 coordinate 203,525,695, forward strand.
CGGTTCATCATCCAGCTAACCTCCATCTACGAACCTATCTTCAAACTCCTCTGAAGGATTCAATTAAGGTTTGGAATGAGGCCTTCCAAGAAGGTTTTAACCGAATCAAATAATATCTGACCCAACCCCCGGTACTCATGCCACCACAGCCTATTCTCCCTTTGCTCCTATACCTAACCATAAATGACACTGTAGCTGGGGATTTGCTAGCCCAGTACCTTGAAGATTCCTGTAAAGAAAGAGCCATCTATTATGCCAGTCACAAATTGGTCGGATACGAGGTCAAATACACTTCTTTGGAAATAGCATGTGTCGCGCTTGTATGGGTCACCCAAAAGCTATGACATTACATGCTCGCCTTCCCCATCAAACTTGTATCCCGAATGGACCCCATTAAGTACCTACTCGAGAAACACGCCTTGTCTAGATGAATGGCCCAATGGTTGATGCTCCTAGACGAGTTTGATATCATGTACGTCACACAGAATGCTTCCAAGCCACATTTGACCCAAAGTCAACTCCTGAACCCGGGAGCAGTACCTTTCCAACGGTCCTCCCCGTGAACGATTCAAATTAACGGTTTGCGCTCTGCAGCCGATTTTCCGAAAAGGCTTGAAAGACACAGTCAAACGGCAGGTCCCAGACCCTGCCTATCGGCAGTGTGCCTAAATGCACCTGCCAATTGGCAGGAATAGAGCTATGCCGATCGGCAATGCCCTGGGCCTTTAAAAAGGAGGATTGAAAAAGGAGTCCAGATCAGAAGCATATAACTCTCAGCAAATCCTAGAAAACCTCTCTCGAAGTCAGCGCAATTTCCACATCAAAATCCCTTTCCAACCTTCACTTTTCATCATCCTTTTCATCAAACTTGGTGAATTAACCACTCCCCATCATCATCCAAGTGCAAGGGTTGCTCTCCAACATTCAAGATCAAGCTCAAGATCTTCAAGAAGGTCCAATTTTCTCAATTCTATCCTTAAATGCTCATAAATTCACATTAACTTGTTTTATTACTTAGCACTTTTATTCTCTCATCTCACATATCCTATTATACTTTTTACTTAGTATTATTTCACATCTCTTATTTTCATACAAATAAAAAACCAAAAAATAAGAAAAAGAGGGTTTGCTCATAAATTTCAAACGGGAATTCTCACACTTTTCTTACATTTTTCTCACAACTAAAACACTTTTTCTACACACACACACACAAATAAGAGAAGTGCCCGGTTGGATTTATGGGGTAAACCCCATCCCTTGTTTTGTATGTGAACTATGTGGACTTTGATGCCTCTATAGGCTACGTAGGCGTCTCGGTGTAAAATCTGAGATTCGAGTCCTATTTTTACTCTTTCTTTCATCTCTTATTCTCTCTAACTTCAATTCTCCTAGATTACATATATATACATATATTTGTTCTTAGTGGCATATTATTCCACATGCATTTTCATTATATCGTAACGATCAACATAAGGATAATCGCGTAAATACTATTTTCTGATATTTTTATACCTTCCTATGGATGACTCGCTTTACCTCTTCCATGGTACAAGTCGACAATTACTACCTCCACTATATATACACATGCACACATATCACGGGGAAAATAAAGGAAAATAGCAAAAACCCATGAGGGACCGTAAGGGCGGAATGGGTGCCTAACACCTTTCCATTTCGTAACTTAGCCTCCGGACCCTTTTCGAATCATTTTTGTTTCGTATGCATCAGTATGTCTTTGGATGATGTCCTTCAGGATGGCTCCCCTTTCTTTTGTCTGTTTTGAGTAAAATAAACTGGCGACTCTATCTCTCTACATTTTTCACCTCACCTAAATGATGTCGCCGAAGCGCTCTCGAGAGGGACGTGCGGGACCTAGGATCCTCCCTCACGCCGCCCGCCCTCCGTGAGGATTGGGGATGTCCACAATATAGAATAGGATTAATAACCACCATGTGCTAGTCAAATGCATTCGAGAAAACATTTTCTCCTGTTTTGATATGCCTTAAGCCATCATTAGCGATCGCAATACCCATTTCTATAATCGATCCTTCGAAAAAGTCTCATAAAAAGGTACTCAGGAATGCACAGAGTGGGATGTTCTTATCACCCTCAGACCAATGGTCAAGTAGAAATTGCTAATAGGAAAATCAATCAAATCATCTAGAAAATAGTGAATCCAAATCGAAAGGATTGGTCCTTACGATTATTAAATTCACTATGAGCTCATCGTACTACCTACAAAACACCACTTAGTATGTCCTTGTATAGGCTTGTCTATGGAAAATCATATCATCCTTCAATAGATTTAGAGCACGTACATTAAAACCTTTAATTTTAACTTACCTTATCTAAGAGAGGTTCGAAAACTCCAACTCAATAAGTTAGAAGACATTAGGTATGATGTATACAAGAATAACAAAATTGTATAAAGAGAAAATAAAAATGTTACATGATAAGTCCATCCAAAGGAAGTCATTCAAACGTAGATAAAAAGTTCTATTGTACAATTCTAGGTGGCATCTCTTTCCTGATTAGTTGAGGTCTATGTTGTTCGGTCCCTTTGTCATTAGGATAATTTACCCATATGGAGGGGTTGAATTAGAAAATCCTAAAAATAGTGAAATTTTCAAAGTCAGTGGTCAAAGGTTGAAGCCATATCAGAAAGCGAGATTGATAAATGGAGGATATTCTCCTCAAAGACCCAGTATACCATGAGTAAACATAAAATTGGGTCACTGTTGTTATACCATAGTTTTATTTTTTTGTATGTGTGTGTTTTATTCAGGAAATGTGTTTTGGAGAAATTTTCTCATTGTGGTAATATCCTTAATAACTTTGTGTCTTTTTTAATTTGTTTGTTACAATGAGGAAAATGTAGAAAAGTTTGAGGGTATTAAGGTCATTTTCTCCATATAAAAAATTTAAAAAAACAAAAAACATTTCAATATAATTGAGTTTTGAAACGATTTATTAATATGAAATTAATTCACAAATCTCTCAACTTTTAAAATGTTAATACTTAGCCATGTAATATGATCAAAAATATATATTGAGGGGAAAGTTAAAGAACTTAATGAATAACAATGTAGATTTAAACCCTATGATATTTGTTTGTGCCATTAATCATTTTCAAGAGATTTAAATCAATCTGAGTTAAAATAACTCAAACTTTCCTTCAATGGTAAATCGTTGATGATGTCAAATTCTTTGTTTTATTTGATTACTAGAAAAAATATGAATCTTAAGCACTAGAAGTCTTAATAAATCTACTTGAGACATTAATTAATTTAACAAAACTTGAGAAATGAATTTAGGGCATTGTTTTGAAAGCTAGATGTTATTCCAAAATCAATCCTTTTACATTATTCTGTTGCAATACCATTTGTGCCCAAAACAAAAATGACCATTTTATGAAAAACCCAAAAATATATCCCCATTTTCTGAGAATATCAAGGTTAAATTATGGAAGGAAAAAAATACCAAAAGAAGGATCTTTGCAAGGATAATGCGTGAAAAGAAAGAAAAAAAGGGGATGAAAAAAGAATGCAACAATGAAATGAAAAAAAATAGCAGTATGTGAGTCGAAAAAGAAGAAAAAAATGGAGATTAGAAAAAGTGCTAAAAGGGTCAAAATAATGAAAATCTGTATATTCTCAAAAAAAATTAAAACTTTAAATGTCGTTCTTTCTAACCAAAACTAAGACTACAATACATCTAAAGCAAGTCCTAACTGATCTCAAGTACAGTTAGTTATAGTGTGGAGAGAAGATGAATGAGATTTATGACATTATTCAAAAAGTAATTGATTTTTGGTTCATGATATTAATTCATCCATTATAAAAAAAAAATTGTTTGCATTATATATATGTGAAATTTGTTCATGAAATTTACATTTATTCACATATACCAAGGGAAAAATTATCCACTTTCAAGTGCTCGATTGTGAGTATAGCCTTTGAGACTTTAAATCAAAATGAACCTTCAAATAAGAAATGTAACAATGAAATCTTTTCAAAAGGATGGTTATATTATCTATGCATACATCCGTAATAAGCTAAGATTGAAAAATAAATTTTTACTATATTTATAAAGTTTGCATTTAAGACTTAGTTAGATTACTTTTGTGTCTTTTATAAATTGAGTCAAGTTTTTAAATTTTGTGAGTATATTCACTACAAACCCTTACGAGACAAAACTCATCCGCTAGGGTAACCTAAGAATTTAAGAGCTTGTTGTACATACTAAGTACAATCGTGATTACTAAGAAAGTGAGTTAGATTTTAAATTTTAGTTTTGCCCAAGGACTAACAAAGTTTAGGTTTGGGGGTATTTGATGAGTACAGTAATTCATATAATTTCTACCCACATTAAGATCTTGTTATTCCCGTTGTACCATAAATAAATAGTTATTAGAGTTGTATATGTTAATTAAAATGAAAATGAAAGTTTAAAACAATTCGAGTTAATAATGCAATTTTAGCAACCCTGGGGTATATTTATACTCTAAATAAAAAAACTTATTTTAATTACTGGTCCTGGTTAATATTGGCCTTATTTGTGTAATTGATTTATCTTGCAGGTTAATACGCAGTTATAGTTTCAAAACGCTCTATTTCGTTGCAATTGAGGCAAAAAGTTGGTCAAAACGTCAATTCAAAATTTTACCTTGACCCGAGACATTCTAAGCATCCTAATCAAATCCCATCACAACCTATCTTCCAATTTTTTCCACCTAGTGTGCGTATATACTATTAGCATTTCTTATTTTGAGTGTGCCATTTTCATTTTATTTTTTTATTTGTTCATGTTATTTTATAATTTTTATTTTAGTTTGTTTTATTATTTTATGTGTTTATAATATTATATGTGTGTCGTTTTATATGTAATAGCATATATTAGTATATATTTTTTGTGCATCTTATTTTTTATACGTGTCTCATTTTAGTATATTAGTATATATTTTAATATTTCTGTGTTCGTTGTGTGTATATATATTTGTTGTTTGTTAGTTATATATACATAATATACACACACACACTAGATTCCATACACTCACATACACCGAATACCTCCCTCACATACGCCCACGCCTAATATACCCTCTCACCTCACATTTCTTAAACACCACGAGATTCATTTCCTCTCTTTTATCACTTTATGTCACTCCTTCGTCTTTTCTCTTTTTCATACCTATCACCAACATATTTCCTTTTTATTTTTTATTCCATATCCCATTCTCTTATTTTTATTCTATCTTCCATTCTTTTATTTTTATTCTATCTTCCATTCTCTTAATTTTTATACTATGCCCTATCTTCACAAATATCCCTTACAAATCCTATAAAAAGGACCTCTGAAAGAGAAGTTTGGATACAATTTTGAACAAGAGATAATCTTGGAGAGAATTATAGGAGCCCCAAAATAAGTAAATGCTTGTATTTTTATTTTTGAGTGTTTATGTGGCATTTTTTTGGATACCTTTGTATTGGTATTCAAGCGTTGAAACTTCAATTTTTGTAAGTGGTTATTACTTAAAATTACTATTTCATCTTGCAATTTTTATGTTTTAATTATGATGCACGCTTAATTTAATTAACACAATTAGGTGAAATTTACTATGATTACTTAATGTATATTTAATTAGTTTAATTCACTTAAATTCCCTATTTTTTCTACAAACGTTTTACAAATTGGGTATTCATTAAAATAGTCACGAGAGTGATATTATTTTATTCACATTCTTTGATTTTTTGTAATTATGTTTGATGCATTATGATTATATTGAATTGTTTGATAGTCCATGCTTATGTTCGACATAAAATGCTTAGAAATGATTTTTTAACAGAATTGGGAGTTTTGGGATCTAAAAAGATATATAAATTATTTGATTTTAACTTTAGCATATTCATCATCCGAAATTTTCGTGATGAGAGTTAATAAAAGGGAATTGTGAGTTAGACTAATTAACCATAAACTAGTTAAAATGGTAAAAGGATCTGAATTCCTAGTAAGTTCTCCCATGTATGTTACATACTTTGTGTTCACTCCTCTATTATTGTTTTATTTTATTTTATCCCTACATCAAATTTATTCACTAATATTATATAGATGGAAAATCGATAATTTACATAAATTGACCAAATCTTCGTGGGATCCACTCTTACTTACACTCGCTATATTACAATAGCCCATGCACTTGGTGTAATTTTATAATTTGACAAATACTGGCATTCGACTAGGAGGACCCTCGGATGGAGTCCCTCCTTTAATTGTTCTTAGTCCCAAAGGCCTCAACTATCTTAACCACACCTACAAGGGCACGCTGGCATTGAAGCCTTTCTTGCTGGCCAGATTATGGGTTGAGCCAAACGACTAAATTCATCCAAGATATTGGAATAAAGGAGAGTTGGGGCAATAAAGTCTAAAATATGAGGTTTTCCCTCGAGACACTAAGGCATAAACTTAATAATTCTAGTAAAATAAAAGACCAGGACCAAACAATGATATGCTGGGCTTCCTAAGGAAAGAGTTGAAGATAATAAAAATAAGGGAAGAAGCATACCGATAATAAGAAAAACACAATGATAGAAGCACTGTTACTCCTAAGAAGAGAAAACATCAACTCCTCCAAATGAGATGACATGGAGGTTCAAAATATAGGGGAGTTCACAACTAATATATATCAAGTGGTTAAAGAGATGGAAGGTGATTGAAACAAAAAAAAAATTAGAGAAGAAGATTGAAATAAAAATTTTGGTTGTGTATAAGACATGGAAGTTTGAAAAGAGGGTGTGTGGGTCTTTTATACCAAATGAAGAAAATCGTTTAAATTCTATGGCTCAATATAAGTGAATCAAATGGTCCATGATGGTTTAGTGGAAGAGACATGCAGTCTGGTCATGTGGGTGGGTACATACACCTAAGCGCACATTGGGAAATTATGCATCATTAGTGTTGTAATGATTACAGCTCTTCACCTGATTAACATATTGCATTGGATTCAGTTCACTCCGAATCCAGACCTTATCACAGACATTGATGACATTATAAGATCCTAAATGGATCATGAGGAATCAAGAGTAAGATAGTTGTCATGTCAATCATAAAATGACACAAAGATGTTGACATGTGGAATAGACTTAGTTCAACTACACATAAGACTATTCGGCTCATCTTTGAGAACACAAAGTTTCTAAGGGGTAATTGATGAGGGGTATTTTCATTCAGCCTAAAGTCGAATGATAGGCATTATGATCAGGTGGATGGAGTAACAGTAAACATATAAATAGTGGGTCGGTTGAATTGGTGATCGAATGGATGACCGAATGCATAACATCAGTGTGGGAATTTTTTAACTTTGTGATGACTAACGACATGTCACAATCATTCCAGATCTCAACTTCATCAGATTAACACCCCACCTTGGTCAGTGTGGCACTCAACTTCTTCAGACAAAGGGTAGTTAAACCATTTGAATCATCAAGACTTTGTCACATATTGTTACTTTAAACTACTAACACATTCCTTATTAATGATGTCAGTAATCTCGATGAACGGGAAACATGAGAATATATGGAGGAGCCAAAGATGAACAGGTGCCATCTTTGAATTCAAACCCTTATAATTTACATGCCAGGAATTAAGAGAGACTTTGTAAGTGGCGATTATATAAAGCCTTTTGTAGCATGGGATAACGTTAAGCTAGAATATATTTGTAGCCTTATGTGATTCTCCTTTCCCTTAAAGTAATCAAAGAACTCCCCCACCCCTTCACTCTGTGGACGTAGGTTGAGATTGATCGAACCACGTATATTTATTATTTATCTCTTATCTCTTGTCTCATGTCCCTCACTTGATTGGCATATATAAATTATAAATCCATTGTGTTATGTGTACGTTAGATTTTCACCTCAACAATTATTGAATAATCTCAATTTTGCAAATTTGTAGTTATATTACATTCTAAACTATGTGATCTTGAATGTTTTGTTTGACTATTTGGTTTTTAGTTTTGACCTAGCGTTTCTTCAAATATGTTTGTATTTTTGTCTTCAGCTAGTTATCGTTCTTTGATCTTAGTGTTTAAGAATTTTTATGGGTGCATATTTTGGTCGGTATAAGTTATTTTGTTAGTTTATGCAAGGAAATTGTGTTTTGTATAGGTTGGTGATTAAGGGGGAGTAATTTCATTCTAAGGAGTGATAAGGTTGGAAACAGACTTGCTTTACAGGATTCTATGTTTTGAAAAGTCTGAATTTGGATTTAAGAGAACTTTTTTATGTTATCCATTTGCACGACTCAACAACATTCCTGTCTACACGGTCCCCTATTTTTAGGATCTGATTTTTGGTTCCATGATCTTACGACTCTGATACATTTTCCATTGGTATCCTATTACACATGTTTTATCCATGGTTTTGATATCTCTCTTATGCTTGATTGGTTTATATGTTTTTCTTTGTCTTATTCCATGATAAAAGGGAAATGATCGTGATGTTTATTTCATGCATTTTTTATATATTGGGGGTAAATGGGAAATGTATTTATGTTGATATCCTCATATATACTTCATGTTGATGTTACTTGCTTTGATGATTTATGTTAGGTGGAGATGATTTATTTTGGGTGAGATGGTTTTTTTTATGCAATCCATTATAGCTTTGTAGTAGGGGGAGTAATCTTGATGCTTTTATTAGTTTTATATTTGGGTGTGACAAAAAATGGATATGATATTTTGTTTTTTTTGTTTCATATTTTAGGGAGATTTAATATTGTAATATGCTTGCATGATATGTGCTTTGATTATGATCTTTAGGGGGAGTTTATTGTGAATTTTTATGTTTATATATATGTTTGATTGAGGGAACATTACGATCATTTATCTTTATCTCATCTTTCATATTTGTCTATATCATTATTTCTCGAAGGATTCCCAAGCAGGGGAGATCCCTTTATTACCATGTCTTGCTTAATTTTTCTTGTTGTTTGGGATTTTTCAGGATTCCTCACATTGATATATGACTAAAAATCTTACATTAGAGTACTGAGTCGGTCATTTTTATCTGTACATTACCTTTCTAATACTCTTAGTATATGGCTAGTGAGGTGCGAATCCTGCAGGGGTAATCAAGTTTATTTTGGATTGTGGGATTTTTTCCATGGAATAGCCAATGGGGGAGATTTAAAATATAAACATTTGTAATATATATAGATTGGTGATCTCCTGCGTTAAAAAATTTGAGTCTATTAAATTACATAGACTTGATTCGTTTGATGTGAGGCATGGAATTGTGTCTAGATTGAACCTTCGAAGATTAAAGATCTTGCAAGATACTCATTGAATCCTTTCATTTCTAAGTATGAAGTCTATATCCTTTCATGGAAGTTTGATTTAATTTTGGCTAATTTCACACACTCACATGTTTTCTAAATTGCAAGAATTTTCATATAACATTGTTGAAAAACCTTTTCCAAATTGCGTTTTTGCTTTTTGAAGTATTAGGATGAAATCTTATCTTTTTAAACTGATTTTGGAGAAACAAATTTGGAGGCATTTGCATGGCTACAAAAAAGGGGCATGCGCACAACTACAAAATGGGGGAATATGCACGTTCATGGCTAGGATTCCACTCTAGATGGAATCATGTGCATAACATATCTGACCGTGCACACGACGGCATCAAATTTTGAATTTTTTCTATGAATATCCTTATTTCCCTCAATTTGTTAATGTGACTTTTCCCTCATTTCAAAATATCTTATCTTTGGATTTTTTCTAATTTTTGAGGTTTTGTTTCTCTCTCTATACCAAATTTCAAAACTCAGTCGAGGGTTTGAATGTTTTTAGATCTAGAATGAGATTTATGTTTTTGTGAGGATTTTTTTAGTGATTTGGAACAACAACCTAGCCAAAGTTATATGTACATCCGATTCATCATGATCAACCACTTCGTAATTTAAAATTGGATGCATTTCATTCTATTGGGGATATTGAAGTGTGGTGTGACTTCCAATGAAGAGAATAGCTTTCTCGTTTATGACATGAACATTGTTGTTGATTATCATTATCTACGGAGTAGAGTTGAAAGACTCATATGCAACTACACGATAGAGATTGTGTAAGAGGTACCTTTTCATTTGTTGTAAAATTGATTCTCAACTAGAAATGAGAATTAGAGTGAATCAATGTTTTTTTGCCCATAGGTGGGGTTTTTTTCTCATAAATTTGTCTTATGTGAGTTTGTGATCGTTTCTTATGCTCATAAACATATTTGATCACACACCTCACTATAACCGAAGTTGAATCTAACAATTGAGGTTAAAATTTAATGAGACTTTCTAAATTGTGTTTCTACACCTAGATCCCTTTGATTCATTGTTGTGTCAGCTTTATAAGATAATTAGATTGTGTTTTGATAATTTTGTTGTTAAGAGATTTGAATTTCAAAGAAGTTCTAGTGAAATTTAAATATTGGACACATGAATCTGTCAAACCTATTCACCGCATTTAGGCTTGGTTTAGGTTTTTTACACATAATATTTCTCAATGAGAGGTACTTTATTATCTTTTGTAAAATTGATTTTCAAGTAGAAATGAGAATTGGAGTGTGTCGAGGTTTTTTACCCCTAGTTGGGGGTTTTTCCTCATGGAGTTAATTATAAATGATTAATACTCACATACACAGATTTGATCACACACGTCATATAGATCTAATTCGTATAAAGTGAATTGGATTAAAATTGCTTAGGTGTGTTAGATCTAGTTTTATTTATTCAGATTTACCTAATTACATTATTGTGTCACTGAATCAAATCAATTTAGTGAAAGTTGTGGTGAGTACCTTGAATGTGCAAGTAAATTCGTTTGAAATTGAAAATTGGTCATAAGAGTACCCTTCTAGGTTTGTTTTAGGTGTTTTACTCACGTAAATGACACAACTTATTATGAAAAAAATTAGATGCCAGTTATGTCAGTCACAAACCTACCCTCCACGAATTAAATAATAAGATAAATATTAGGTTAACTTATTATCAAGTATGAATCAGTAGTTTGTCACATATCTAACCCCCACTAATTAAATTATAAATTAAATATTACAGTTAACTTATTAATCAAATTATCACAAAAAATAGTTAAGTCTATCATAAACTTACCCTCCACCGATTAAATAATAAGATAAATCGAAAGGATAACTTATTATCAAAAAAATTATAAGTTAGTGGAATCGGTCGTAAACCTTCCCTCCACCGATCATATGTAGAAAGACCTTAAACATTCATTCAAAAATGGATAAATCAAGGCAGTAAGATTTAAAGAACTTTTCAATAATAGATAAAATGTCATAAGGCCTATATAAAATGGCCGAACATCCTACATAAAAAAGTAAAAGATAAAAAGCCTATTGACTGGGGTGCTAAGGGTGGCGTCCCCCAGATTTAGTGGACCTCGTTGCCTTGTTCTACCTGAATATCAAGAGGAACGGACTCAGTCATTGGTTGATTTGCCTCTTTGCCAAACTCCATGAAAGTTTCCCCATCACCTAGGACAAAATTCTCAAAGGAAAGTGCTTTAAGTAAATAGGATCACGCTCAAGGACATTTTCACTCTTGAGGTCGATGATCCAGCCTTTGTTGAATGCAACTGACTCATGATAGTTAAGTTTGAAAATGTGTGTATATGAACACTAAAATAACCTAGGGGTGAATAGGTTATTATAAAAAATTAATGTCCAATTTTAACTTCCCATTTTGATTAAACCTAGATCTAGTCCATTTTCAAATTCTCAAAGTGATTAAGTTGAATTGTAATCATTAAAACACAAAAAGGTCAATGAAAAATGATAAACATTTAGGTATAGGAGGAAAAAACCACGGTGTGACCTAGCATCTCATTAAATTTGAAAATTTCATTTTACGTAATACAAGAAGGAAAATTGATCAAGTTCTCTCACAATAATTTACCCATGAATATTACAAAACTTCCCCCATTTAATGGAAATCTGAGTGAACTCCATCTCTCACCTATTAACTCCATTCTCTGCCCTATATTCACACCATACTTAAAATCTCAACAGCATAAACCCCTCTATTTTCAATCTCAAAATGTAGATCATGTGATTGAATAAGAATTCAGATGTAAACTTTGCTAAAAGTGGATTAAAACCTCTCAATTTAACTCTAAAACGAATATATCATAGTAGAAGGAAGAATACTTTAATGGTATAATCAAATTGTTGTTTATACATTTGAGATTGAACACCTAAAGGAAACTAATAATTTTCTTGAAGAATATCTTAGCTGCAATTTTGTTGAAGGCCACTAAACAAATGGGCTTAAAACTAACTTTAAATTCTTTTGCAAAAAAAAAAGACCCTAAATAAGGGAAATAAATGAGAATGGGTTACTACCGCCAAAAAGTAAAAAAAACTCAAATATTATTTCTTCTTTTAATACTCAACCTAAACAAAGGCCTGTGTATTTTATTTTTAGTGGATGCCAACCAGGCATCATTATAATTGGTTTCAATTCTAGTCCTAAATTGATGGATACCCCGAGCCTGTCATAAAAAATGACAATTTCCATCTTGAAAAAAAATCATTCATACTCATAACTCGAGTTGATTTTTTTAAATAGATAAAAGGAAAATCTTTAAGCAATTTCAATTTCAATTATTGAGTGATCTTTAACCCACCTTTTTTTATCTCATTTAAAATATATTTGTATTCCTTATTCTGATTCAGTTATTAGGACAATTAAAATGATTCGTGAAGCAACTGTTGGTTGATAAAGTTGGATGCAACAACTTGCACCCCCAAATTTAAGTCATGTGTTCTCAAAACATCAAACAAGAGGAAAAAACACCTATAACAAAAGTAAAAGATTTGTATAATCATAGAATCCCACAAAAATTTATATTCCTTTAAATGACACTTGAAAGGCTTGTATTTTTTTATAAAAAAACAAAATTTTAGAAAAAAAATATGAGTCATTTGGCTAAACGAATTGCTGAGAAAATACCACTTCTTAATTAATTTAAAGTTCTTAGTTTTCTCATTATAAAACAAATAAATTATGAAATGGAAGATTTCTCTTTGAAAAAATTAACACTTTTATAGCATTTGAGGAATCGTTAGAAAATGATTTTCTCGATAAAATTTTTAATATTATTCTTAAACTTTATTTAAAAAAGCAAAATAACTTCTACCCAGACTATTATTTCGATTAGAGATTTTACCAAAGATTAAAGATAATGATGAGAGATGAAAAGTCTTTTAATTTAATTTTTTAATTATCTTAATACATATGATGATATACCTAAAATATATTTCTTCGCAGAAGACAACATGTGGTTTGTTGATGTAATTGGGATCAGTAAACAAACTAGTCTTTCCAATCCTTTTACCAACATTTTTTTTAATTTACATATGATCATAAAAAATTATAGACACCCCATCCTGGAACCCTTAAATACCTCCTTAAGTCCTTAACACTTCCTCCTCCCATAATAACACTCTAGGTATTACTCCAAACCTTGATCTATAGGCCATTGGGGGCTTTCGATCCCTGTTTTAATTGATCAACTTCCAATTTGAGCGAAGCTCGTGGAAACCTAATAATTCTATAAATCCTCTTTCCAATGGTCCATATTGTGCGTGAACCAGCCTCACGGTTCGCGTGCACTTTCTTTTTACTCCGATACCTAATCCAAAGGCCACAGGGCACTTTTGAGCCCCATTTGACCTCGTTTAGCTCCCCAACCTGAGAGATACTCATTGAAAGCTCATAAGTATCTGAATTTCCTTTCCAACAGTCCATACCGTGCACGAATCTACCTCACGGTTCGCACGTACTTACATTTTACTCTGAGACATAATCTAGAGGCCACCAGGAACTTTTGAGCAAATTTTGACCTCAGAAAACTCTCCAACCTAAGCGAAGGTCATTGAAACCTCATAAGTCTCTAAATCCCCTTTCCAATGGTCCATACTGTGCATAAATCCACCTCATGGTTCAAACTCAATTCTCTTTACTCTGAGAACCCCCCGTCCAGAGGCCGTCGGGTGCTTCTTAGTTTGACTTCGGTCAACTCTTGAAATTGGGAGTAGCTTAATGGATTCTTGTATGGATATGAATAAATTTTCTAATGGTCCTGACCGTGTGTGATTCAGACTTACGGTTTGTATTTTATGCCTATTTTTCTGAAAAAGTTTGTTTCGGACTACCTATAGGAACCCTAAACCCCATGCCTATCGGCAAGTGTACTTTTATTAGCCAATAAGGCAGGGTTGTGATGATAAGAAAGATAAGGTCCATACCGATTGGAACCCCTTTGAAACTATAATTTATACTATTTAAGAATACCATAACCTCATTCCAAGGGGTCCCAATCTGAAGTCAAAACATTCTCCTTGAAGCAGTGCACCAAAATTCTATTTTTCCAAACATTCTCTCCATTTATTTGGAAAATGGAGAATGGAGAGAATGTTTGGAAAAATAGAATTTTGGTGCACTTTCCATTCTTACCTTACCACCATCAAACCACCTAAAAATTGTCTCCTACTATTACAAAATCAGAATTAAAGTCCTCTTGAAGGTCTACTCTTATCCATATACAACTCATTAAATTAGTACAAATTATTTACTTTTCTTTTCACTATTGATATATCTTTTATTTCATTTTTTCTCTTAAAAACAAATACCACCTTTTCTTATTTAGTACACACTAAAAACGGCCAATATAGGGTTTTCTATAAACCTTAAACTAAAATTTTCTCATTTTACACTCTCTACACTTGCGCAAAATTTCTAAAAATAAACTAAAGGAAGTTCTAAATTAGGATTTATGGGTTTAACCATGCCCTTGAATGTTATCGAATTATGTGGACTATGATGTCCATTGGGCTACGTAGGCGTCCCAAGCCAATCTTGGAATTCAAGTCCTATTTTCTCATTTATCTATTTTATGTTTTGTATGCCTACTTGTATTGCGCATATGATACTCCTACATAATTGTGTTCTTCTCGACATACACACTCACTTCTTCATTGTGATTGTGACTTGATGGACAATCACATTATATTTTTATGTTATTCTTTTGTACACTTTTTAAGGATGATTCTTCTTCGTTTTTTCCATGATATGAGTTGGATGATTTCTTTCTCTCATTATTCACACTGCACACATGTACACACATATCATATTGGGAGAAAATGAGAACATTATCATAGCCCGTGAGAGACCGAAAGGGAAGAATGAGTGCATAACACCTTCCCATTCCGTAACATGGTACCCAAACCCTTAATTCATTTGATTTCGTACATTTCTTTTTCTTATTTAAGAAAAATAGGATGGAGACTCCATTTTACATTTTTCTCCCTTTTTGACGACGATCGATTTATATTCGTGGAAGCCTGCAAAGACCAATGCAAATGGCGAAAAGATGATTCACTTATCCTTGAATTCTCACACACGGATAGAGAGATATTTCTCTAATTTTCACTTCTCTCCAATTTTGGGGTCGGCCCGCGCTATAGGAATCAGACTCGGATGGGCACAATGGCGATTATTTTGGTGATCTTTTTTTAGAGTACTCGACTCTATTTCACATCAATGTTGTTTCTTTTGCTCTTCGTCTTTTCTACATGTGTACATATACCCCAACTTGTATGTTCTTCTTACTCTCATACTTACATATTGTATAAGTGCCTATTTCTTATCATGATATTATATCTACCATGCTCTTTTCTCATCAAATATATATGTCATTTTATTATTACATGTTTTGCATCTTACTCACTTCTATATAGTCACCATGCTTCACTCCACTCACTCTCACTTGGACAAGATTCACACCACTTATAGATATCCATGTTTAGTTACACTAGCACACACTCTCATATTCTTCTCACTCATATATAGTTTCACTCTTATTCATATGTTTCACATACCTTTTGCAGGTATCCATGCCAGTGTCACTACCACACACTTTAATAATTCTATCACTTGTATATATCCACATACTTTTATCCCTCACACATATTCACATGTCACTCTCTTACCTTGCACATATTTCTCACTCACTTGTGTATATCTATATGCCTCACATTTTTTATCTGTCACCATACTTTGTATAATTTCCATGCTTCATGTACATACTTGCTAGTTTTACTTTCCGTGTTATCACCCTTATCCCATGTTATTCATATACTCTCCCTCAAAGTGGTAGTACTTATCTTATTTAGCATACATAAACTCTCCATAAAATACTATTTAAGGCACGTATTATTGCACACTACACCACTTGAGCATTGCAATATTAATTAAAATTTTGTCCCGTACTGAGGGATCACTTTGTGATGGGTGCCAGTCTTGCAGGGCTCGATTAACCTAAGATATATGATTCCCACCTTAAATTTGGTCTAGTTCCTGTGATGTATATCAAACATCCCGCATCGTACCGCTTGACCGAACTCACGACGGGAGGTATATAGTAGAAAACTCACTAAAGTATGATGAGTATATCGAATTCGATCTCACATGTATCATCTCCACGAGGTATATTATGAGGGAATTCATGTACACTCGAGTATATCAAATAGCTTGTCTACACATATTAATGAATGATTGCCCTTATAGGCATTAGGTATATCATGGAATTCATGCCAAAGGGGGAAACCTTTCCACTAACACACCAAATGCATCAACCTTATATAGGTGTCTACTTAGGACACTCATACCTAGTTTGTCAGCTACAATGCGAAACTCTATTGAAATTCTGAGTCACCTTCCCACCCAAATTTTCATGAGATTTTGCCCATTTTTAAAATAGGACCTTGTCCGCGAATCTGGAAATAAGTCAAACCATGTCTTCAATCATGTACCTTATCTTTTCCCCAGACTCAGGTCCTGTTCAGCATTTTTCTTTCATCCTATGCAAAATAAAATACAAGTAGAACCTAATAATAATAACTATGCAGAGGATTTTTCTTTTTCCTCTTATGAAAAAATACCATAAATAATCTCCATTTAAAAATACATAAAAACATATATGCCAAAAATAATCCTTTTTACCTCAAAATAAACCTAAGAATCATTTTTTCCTCTTAGGTGTGTGATACGACGCAAATATTGCGTATTTCATCCTCCGAACCTACGCATTTTAGCCCCCTCGGGTATCTTATTCCCTATATTTATGCTCGTTAACCAGATAACCTCAGATTTCAATGTTAACATGTTTTGCAGGGGTTAATTTAGCTTTAATAGGTATTTGGATGCTAAGTGTGAAGTTCGGACGCATTCCGCTCGATTTTCGTATGCGATCGCACATTCAAGGGCATTTTAGTCTTTTCACAGCTTGGGCACCTGGCCCAACATCTTTATGGAAGTTTTATTCCTCCTCGCTAGCTTCGCATGGTCGCGAATAGTGTGCAATTCCGAGTCCGCGTGAAGAAGTTATAGGATTTTTAGTGGAAAAGAAAATAATGAAACCAAAAGAGGAGGAGAAGAGGAATGCAGTGGCTGCCTTGGCTGAGACATGCTTGATTGATCGATTGATCAAAAGGCTCGATCTATTGATCCTTCAGATTTTTTCCATGATTTCAACCATCGATCGATCGACCAAAGGGGTCGATCGATCGATTCCCGGTTTTTTGCAGATATTTTGGCTTTTCTTTTCTTTTCTCTTTTCTTTTCTAATTTAATTCCACTTGGTATATTTACCAATTTTTTTGTAAATAATAGATATAATTCGTTTTAGGTTAGTTTAGCTTAGGGTTTGGGGGATTTGAAGAGTTCTTCTTTGATTCTTCTTAGTTTGACACCCAATTGGGTTGTAAGTTGCACTATTCATCTTCCTCTCCATTAATATAGTTGTTTTACATTAATTCTTGCTTTGATTAATTAGATTTACTTGCTTTCTTTAATCGCTTTCTAGTGTAGATTTATCGCGTTTCTTTACTGCGTTTATTTACCACGTTTTTAACATGCTTTCTAGCTACTTTAAATTAGGTTGTGTTTGAATTGAACTCACTCGGGTTAACGCGTTGCTTGGCTTTCGTGATAGTGTTTACGGGTCTATTTTGGGGTGCGTTGTCCTAGTTATTACGCCTAGGAGATTTGACGGGGCATATCATGTATGTCCCATGCTTACGACCTTTCGCACATAATTTTTGGGATATTTGTTGACGCCAAAATCTTATTAGGATTTTATGTGGATTTAGGGACGTGACAACCCTTGATTTAATTAACTGTCGAAATGAGATGCATTTGTAATAACTCGTCGACCCATGTAACCATTTTATACAAATTAACCCGGGTGAGGGATATTCGACGTAACCTATAGTTTTACTCGTTTTGTTAATCTAGTTTCAATACACTTGCCTAAATTAATAATTTCCCTTTTATGCATCTTTTCCGTTTTAGTTTGTAATTCACCTTTACACTTTTATTTAGAAATATTAAATCACTTAAATTCTAGCAACTCGTCTCAGTGGATCTTTTTTATACCTGACTTACCGTTATACTTGCCTCACAAGTGTAGTCGTAATTTAGGTTTTTTGTATTGAGGTGGTGAACAAAAAACAACGATCGGCATTTGACACGTGCCACTTTTTGCCCTCGATCAAAATGGCGCCGTTGCTGGGGATGATTTGCTTTGAATCTTAATTAGTTCAGTGCTTTGATCCCGATAACTTTCTAGTCAAAATGGCGTCGTTGCAAGGGATGAGTTTGTTTTAGACTTTATTTGATTTAGTATTTCGTAGTATTTTCTTTCTATTTGTATTATTTGCTAATATTTTGCACGACTTCCACATTTGAGCACTTAGAAACGCTCAAATTTTTTCCGCGCGCACTTACTTTGTGGAATTCGCCACTTGAGCCATTTTTGGGGTAAGCATGTCTTATTCCAATTCTTTCGGTAATCATTGTTATAATTCTCAAAATTCTCGCAAACCTTTGACTTTCGGTGAATACTTAGAATCCCAAAGTATAGCAAATTCAAATATGACTTTGGGAGAGTATAACGAAAGTCAAAACTTGGTTCATTGGAATTTTGATGATGATGACAATGATTTTGGACCTTTACCTCCTTATACTAGCAATTTTGAAATGAATTTCAATAGCTTTCAAAATTCCTATAATAATGAGTTTTCATTTAAGTCCGATGGTAATTTTCAAAGTTCCCATTTTCATGCATCCATACCTCGACCCATGAAATTCGGTGAGGGCTTGCGTATGTATGAGAATGATAAACTTGAAAATCGTTATCGGGAAGAAAATCGTGTTTAGGAACATGAATTGGATTTATTATTTGAGTCCGACGACGATTTTGCTTCCGAGACTTTCGAAGTCGAAGAAAGCTTTGAACCAAATGAGGTACTTTTACCTACTTTGGAACAAACCATTCTAGACTTTGCCCATTGCGTAATAGATATTGAAAGTGAGGATGAAAATGACGTAATATCCATTTGCAATGAAATGATTTCTTCTTTGGCCCCCAAAGAAGAACATTTAATTGAAAATGATAATATTTCATTCGAAACTCAATCTTCATGCGATGATGATTCATCTCATGAGATTGAATTTCTCTCTTCCCCATTTTCATTCTCTATTATCACACCGTCACAGGTACCCGACGATTCGGTTTCAAACTTTAATGTTTTTAACCTTTTCGCCGATGAGGAGTACTTACTCGATTCGCCTTCCACAATCGTATATTTGCCTTTGTGTGCGCCACCTCCCATTCCAATTTCAAAATCATTGGGAGGTTATTCGTCTTTTCTCGGTCCCCACATGTTTTTATCACCCGTTCAATCCAAACCCCCCATCATCCCTCCAAAACTTTTAATTGACGATGGTTCCTTTCTTCCGCCTTACACATGCCTTCCGTTGTTAAAACAGAATCCATATTTTTTGGAGGGCATGCTTGAGAGTGAGGGTACACCGGTTATCCTCCAAAGTCAAATCGTTTTTACGGTGGACCCTCAGCTATTTAGACTTCTAGTGTAGAGTTAGTGTGAAGCCTAAATAGGAGGTTGTATATAGTTAGCTTTTTATTCTTTCTTTCTTTTTATTTTAGTCTAGTGTAATTAGTTAACTTTTTGTTATTTGTGTTTGCTATGCTCGGTACTGACTTGTTTTGTATATTCTTTGGACTTGTTCTTATGGAGATCGCTCCACTTTTTGGTAATATCGTTATTTTCCTCTCTTTAACTTAGTTCTTAATTCACATTGAGGACAATGTCAAGTTTTAAGTTAGGGGATGTGGGATATTCTATCCATTAATTGGTATTTAGTCCATGTTTTTTCTCACATGTTAGTTACTTAGTATGCTTTTCTTAGAAAAATTTCAAAAATTTCAAAAATATTTTCTTTCTTTTTTCTCCTTTTTTGGGCGTTTTGCCTTTGTTTCCGATGATAAATTTCAATAATTGCCTGATCCAATAGACAACCCAATGATGCATGTTCTCGATTTTAGAAGTTATTAGACTTTAGTCTCCATTATTGATATTATGAATAACTTCATGAATTAAACTTTAATCCCATGAGCACATGCACTTTTATCATTCTATTGATTTGGTTTATGATTTTTATAACTCGGTAATCCTTTGTTGCATTGTATATACTTACACCGAGTAAGCTTTGTACCTATCATCATTTCTGAGTGTATACACTATTCTTTTCTCATTGAAAACGTTGAATTCATTGGTAATCTCACTATTCTTTCATTTGATCATTCATTAATTGAGTTCATACTTGAAATGTGTTACTTGAGGATGATTTTCATATATTTTTTTATTCGAGAATTGCGTAAACTCTTTGAAATGATCATAGGCCATCTTTGTTATATCACCCATACTAGCCTTGACCTCACCCTTATATGTTTACCCTCGTCAACCCCTTTGAGCCTAAATATAGCCTTCCGTTTCATAACCCAAATCCCATAACCAACTCCGAATTGCAATTATACACCATACATACACTTTCCAGACCTTTGTTTGGATTGTTACTTGGGATTGAATGTTGTTGTTGTGATTGCAGTTGCAATTTAAGCATATGAGAGTTTGAAAAGTAAAGAAAAGAAAGTAGTGAAAAAAGTGATGAAAAAGAGAAAGCAAAAGAAAACATGAGAAAAAGAAGAAAAGAAAAGAAAGAGAAAGTTGTAAATGTTGTATATAGTTCAATAAGTTTTGATTACTCTCCCCAATGATATATCTAATGCCGTTTTGGAATTTATTTTCCAATTTTGTTATTGCCCGCATTTTCCCATTATCCCGAGTTTTCATCCCGAACACTTCGAATCCGTACATACATATCCTTCATTTTGTACCTTAGCCTAGCCTACATTACAACCCTATTAAAGTCCTATGTGATCTTAGGTTGATTTAATTTAAAAGTCATAATAGTTTTGATAATATGTGAAAATGCATTCTGCCTCTTTAATGAGCGATATCCTTTCATTGAGATTACAGTTTTTATATAGCGTTCTTCATTTGTGACGTGTGTGGACTAGTTTCCATTTGCATTTACTCCTTATGACCGCATGTTTCGTATGTTACCCCCTTTTTCGAGTGAATTCACTTAATGAGTGTAATGCTCGTGAGGATTGAATATATGCTTGCCTTTATGTTTATCAGGTTTATATAAGTTTTTTGCCAAATCACACTTTGCATGTGCTCGTCCCCCTCCCACATTTTAAGGTTTCAATTCTATGAGATGCATTCTATAATGTTAATGATTCGGACTTTTGTTTCAATCCTTTCACTTTTCTAATAATGATTCTCTGTTATCACATTGTCTCAAGTACCCGATGAATCGGTGCCGAACTTTAAAACGTTTAACCCTTTCACCGACAAGGGGTACTTGCTCGAGTTGCTTTCCATGAAGGCATCTTTGCCTCCATGTGCGCCCCA
Source organism: Sambucus nigra (assembly GCA_949130495.1). Taxonomy (NCBI): domain Eukaryota; kingdom Viridiplantae; phylum Streptophyta; class Magnoliopsida; order Dipsacales; family Adoxaceae; genus Sambucus; species Sambucus nigra. The sequence continues at coordinate 203,547,606 of OX422218.1, forward strand.
TCCCATTCCAATTTCAAAATACTTGGGAGATGATTCAATTTTTCTTTTCCCGCATGTGTATTAGTCACCTGTCCTATCCAAATCCCCCATCCTCCCTCCCAAATTTGTAATTGGGGATGGTTCACTTTTACTGCCACCCGCATGCCTTCCGTTGTTTGAACGGAATTCTTATATTTCGGGAGGCATGCATGAAAGGGAGCGTCCACCATTGATCCTCCAAAGTCAAATTGAATTTTGGGTGGACCCTCAAAAATTTCAACTTCTAGTGTATAGTTAGTTAGGAGTCTAAATAGTAGGTTGTACATAGTTAGCTTTTTATTCTTTCTTTCCTTTTCTCTATTGTTGGGCTTGTCGCATGTTGGGTTGGGCATATTTTAAGTAAACCATGTGATGTTTGTGGGTATCATCCCTGAAAACCCTCACGAGACGACACTCATCCACTAGGGTGACCTAGGGGTTTAACGGCTTATTGCATAAGCTAAATGCAATCGAATCGCCCGTGAAAGTGGCCTTATGCTTTTATACCATACTTTTGTACTTATCCTGCTTTTGGTTTACTTGTAGTTCTTGTTGCATCCTATTTCATTGCTACGGACTAGCAATGTGTAAGTTAGGGGGTGTGATACGACACAAATATTGCGTATTTCATCCTCTGAACCTACACATTTTAGACCCCTCAGGTATCTTATTCCCTATATTTATGCTCGTTAACTAGACAACCTCGGATTCCTACGTTAACATGTTTTGCAGGGGTTAATTGAGATTTTATAGGTATTTGGATGCTAAGTGTGAAGTTCGGACGCATTCCGCTCGATTTCCGTACGCGATCGCACGTTCAAGGGCATTTTAGTCTTTTCACATCTTGGGCACCTGTCCCAACATCTTCACGAAAATTGTATCCCTCCTCGCTATCTTCGCGTGGCCGTAAACGGTGCGCGATTCCGAGTCCGTATGAAGAAGTTACGGGATTTTTAGTGGAAGGAAAAATAATGAAACCAAAAGAGGAGGAGAAGAGGAAGAAAAGGAATGCAGTGGCTGCCTTGGCTGAGACCTGCTTGATCGATCGATGGATCCTTTAGATTTTTTCCACGATTTCAACCATCGATCGATCGACCAAAGGGGTCGATCGATCGATCCCCTGTTTTATGCAGATATTTTGGCTTTTCTTTTCTTTTCTCTTTTCTTTTCTAATTTAATTCCACTTGGTATATTTACCAATTTTGTTGTAAATAACAGATATAATTCGTTTTAGGTTATTTTAGCTTAGGGTTTGGGGGATTTGAAGAGTTCTTCTTTGATTCTTCTTGGTTTGACACCCAATTGGGTTGTAAGTTACACTATTCATCTTCCTCTCCGTTAATATATTTGTATTCCATTAATTCTTGCTTTGATTAATTAGATTTACTTTCTTTCTTTAATCGTTTTCTAGTGTAGATTTATCGCGTTTATTTACCGCGTTTATTTACTGTATTTTTAACATGATTTCTAGCTAATTTGCATTAGGTTGTGTTTGAATTTAACTCGCTCGGTTTTACGCGTTGCTTGGCTTTAGTGATAGTGTTTACGGGTCTATTTCGGGTGTGTTGTCCTAGTTATTACGCCTAGGAGATCTGATGGGGCATATTATGTATGTCCCGTGCTTACGACCTTTAGCACGTAATTTCTGGGATATTTGTTGACGCCAAAATCTTATTAGGCTTTCATGCGGATTTAGGGGCATGACAACCCTTGATTCAATTAACTGTCGAAACGAGACGCATTTGTAATAACTCGTCGACCCATGTAACCATTTTATACAAATTAACTCGAGTGAGGGATATTCGACACAACCTATAGTTTTACTCGCTTTGTTAATCTAGTTTCAATACACTTTCCTAGATTAATAATTGCCCTTGTATGCATCTTTTCCGTTTTAGTTTGTAATTCACCTTTTACACTTTTATTTAGAAATATTAAATCACTTAAATTCTAGCAACTCGCCTTAGTGGATATTTTCGATACCCGACTTACCATTATACTTGCCTTGCAAGTGTAGTCATAATTTAGGTTTTTGTATTGAGGTGGTGGACAGAAAGAAACTATCTACGCTTAACACGCGCCACATTTCGCCCTCGATCAGTGTGATCATGTACCCTTATTTTTGGTTTGACTCCCTATTGGCTCCGATCTTTCGTCAAACCACCCCGAAGTTCCATTGCTTCTTCTGCTGCCTCTTATGAGTTTGAGTTAACCTTTCAAAGGTTAATCGTGAAAAACTTTAACCAGGATGTAAATGCCCATCTAGATTTAATGGCCATCCTTGACCACCTCAGTGCTAAGATGGACAACCTTCAAGCAGAAGTCCAGGAAATGAAATGACACTAGACTCAGAATCCTGTGGTTATCGATCCCAAAATCCTCTTTCCTTGTGACATGGGTCCACCTTTTCTAAGTTGGTATGGGTTCAAGAAGAGTATCATCATACCCCTCATGCCCCATCACCAATGGGTTACCACTAGCTCAGCTATCGATACCGAATCTTTCCCAACTAGGGGCTAATCCATCAGTGCCAGTGGATTCGGAAAAAGAAAAATTAAATAAGGTCAAGGATGACCTTAGGTTATTGTCTAAGAGATTCGATCAGGTGAATATCTTGGGGGAATTACATGGACTATACCCACTTGCCTCCCTATCCCATGGCCCAATTACTGAAGAAATTTAAAATATCGGATATTAAGAAGTTTGGATGCATCGAGCCCCCAGTTGTGCATCTACACAATTATCATAATGCCATGACTCTCCTTGGGGTGTCAGAGGACGTAATGGCCCAAGTGTTCCAACAAATTCTCAAGGAAAATGCCCTCAGGCAATTTTTGTCCCTCGAAGATTCTGAAATCAGCAGTTGGGAAGATGTTGCTGAAGAGTTCATGACATTATATAAGTATAACGGGGAGTTGGAAGTAACCCATAGAAACTTAGAGCTACTCAAATAGAACCTAAGGGAATCAGTCAGTAGCTTCATTAAAAGGTGGGGAGAGACAACAACTACCATAACAAATAGGTTGACAAAAGAATAACGTGTAAGCATTGTGAAGAAGAACTTCTTGCCTTATATTTTAGCTTCAATGGAAGGTCAAGACCACCCTCTATTTAATGTCCTTCAGGAGTCTGGGGTAGAGATTAAAGAAGGGGTAACAAGTCATAAAGAAGAATCTGAACCTAAAAGGCTGACCGGACAATTCGCATGGCAAAAGTATGAGAAGCCAACCAACATCTTAGTCTTAACCTTCAATAATATATCCCAACTTGCCATTTTTGGACACCTGAAAATCACCATAACCTAATAAAAAGGAGTATACTAAAATAACCTGCCAAAAAGGAGTATACTAAACTCCATTCTCCTTTATCAAACGTGTATCGAGACATACTTTCTTGAAACTTCATTAAACCATTGGAACCCCGACCATTCCTAAATCCTCTACCCAAAAACTTCAAACATGATTCCCATCATGATTTCCACCAAATCGCTGGGAACACCATGGATCAATGCTTCCATCTCAAGAATGTTATCCAAAGTCTCATTAACAGGTGTATTATTGCCCCACTAGCCAATAATAAATCCGATACCACCCAAAATCCTCTCTCATCACACAGAACTGGGGTGAATGCTATCCTTTTAGAAGGATATTTAGAATTCAACCCCTTTACCCCAATCAAGTCCATTAAAATACCTAATCTAACTACCATCTATCCCAAACCCCTCAAAATGTGTCCTTCTTTTCTCTTGCATCCTGCAAACCCTATTGATCAAGCTCTGTTCTTCCTTACCCGAGCCTGTATTATTTTTCATACCTGCTCAGAAGGGGGCATGGAAATGCATGTAGTTATAGACGGTTTCAAAAGTTCAAACTGAGATTACTTTTAGAAATTACCATTGACTGCGAGATGATCAGTGATTATTTATAGAAGCTCGAAGGTGGGCTCGAGAATCTGATGAATGGGTTATGCCCGAGAAAGAAATTATCCTAAATGACATTGTGTATGTCATGTCAAATATATTCCTCCATAAGAGAGGGATATGCACCATATCTGAGTTCCTCACTATCCTAAAATTGTTAGGGCACCTGGTCCCTTCCTTCCATCATTTCTCCATTGAGTGGGAACATTCGTATGATGAAATTATAGAGGTTGGTGAATGCCTTGACTACTCTTAAAAAGATGACATCCTTGCCACCAAGTGAGGTGACGACTTTGATGGTTCAAGGAATGAATCAAAAGGTGATGGCTTCCCCTTTTGAAAATTCCCCAAACAGTGGTGTGACCCCACATAAAAGAAGATGAAAGTGGTTCTAAGGATCTTTGAAAATGAAATCACCTGGGATGAGGGGAAAAAGAATGAAGTAGAGCCTCAACAGATAAAGCTATGGAAAACACTAAAAATTTTAGGGACAGTGATACTGATAAGTCATTCAACCTACATACACTAGGTATGGATCTCTACAAGATCCACCAGAAATTTGAGTTACCTGACCCGTTCGAGAAGAATATTGTTGTTGATGCACCCCTCCTCAACTTACACACCATTCATATTCAGCTCGCTCAAGTCAACCTGAACCTTGTTATTCATTTTCTCCAAGAAATACTCTGAGTCTACTATTTTTCTCCTACTTCTAATGTAATTATAAACGAAGCCCCCTTTGATGAGGTTCTCACTACTTTATTCCCTAAAAATATTTTTAATGAAATAAATGATGATTTTGAGTATCTTATTATGCCTTACATTAATTTTCTTGATTTTAATCAAACTTTTGATAAAGATGATTTAATAAATGAACAATTCTTAACTGATCTTAATAAGGAAAAAAAATAAGTAACATAACAGCAATAAAACTAATAATGATGAGACTGTTATTAGTTGCCTCTATTCTAGTAGCCATTCGTGCGAGATTAGGATAGGGTCCACCCTCTACCAGCATGAGCAGACACAGTTTGAAGAGCTTCTGAAAGAGTTTATTGACTCCTTTTCTTATCCTATAATGACATGTCTTCCATTGACCCGAAGATAGTACGACATAAGTAACCTACCTTCCATAAAGTAAACCTATCAAGAAAAAATAGAGAAAACTCTGGACAAAGTAGTCCCTCAAAGTCAAAGATGAAGTAGTAAAATAGTTACACATAAGCTTCATTCACGTGGTCGAATATCTTATGTGGCTTACAAATATTGTCCCCGTACCAAAATAGGGAGGGAAAGTCCATGTATGCATAAACTATCGAGATATAAAAAGTCATCCCCAAAGGATGATTATCTCGTTCCCTCAAATTATTTATCGATGGTTTTTTTGGGTATAACTAGATTAATATGCATTTGGACCATCAGGAAAAGACTGCCTTTATCACCTTATGGGGAACCTTTTTGCTACACAGTCATACCATTTGGTCTTAAGAATGCTAGGGCAACCTAACAAAGGCCACTACAACCATTCTACACGATCTTATCCATAAGGAAGTTGAAGTCTATGTCAATAACATGATCATCAAATCCAAGACTCGGGAAGGTAACTTACCTTCCCTAAAGGAAATCTTGGAGCGACTATGATAATACCAAATGCGATTACACCCTTAAGAATGTGTCGTCAGTGTCACCAAAGGAAAACTCCTTAGGTTCATGGTCAGTAAAAAAGGGATTGAGTCACACCCTGCCAAACTAAAAGAAATACTCGAGATGCCACTAACCCAAACGAAGAAAGAAATGCGTATATTCCTAGGTAAGCTCCAATACATCACTCGTTTCATCAGTTAACTAACCCCCATCTATGATACCATATTCAAGCTTCTTCGAATAGATTTAACTAAATTTTGGAAAGATACATGTCAGAAAGCCTTCGATCATATCAAATGATACCTCACCGATCTCTGATACCTATACCTCCATAGCAAGGTCTCCTAATCCTCCTATACTTGACTATCACTGACACTACGGTAGGGGATATGTGGGACCAATACATTGAGGAATATCATAAGGATAGAACAATATACCACACTAGTTAAAAGCTAGTTGGGTACGAAGTGAACTACACCGTATTAGAGAAGGTGTGTGTCGCTTAGTCTGGGTCATGCAAGAGCTTCGGCACTATATGCTTGAATTAGCCATCAAACTGGCATCCCAAATGGATTTAGTGAAATACCAGTTAGGGAAAGTCACCACGTCTAGTCGTATAGCCTGTTGGCTAATGTTACTGGTCAATTTTGATATCACTTATGTCACGCAAAAGTGTATGAAAGGGAGATCCATCTACGATTACCTTATCGATAACCCCATAAAGGGAACTAATATTTAGATTTCCCAGTTCTCAGATGAAGACATAATCTCCACCTCTCACAAGGACCTCAGTTTACAGATGTTCTTTGATGGAGATGCAAATAAGAAAGGGCATGGTATTGGGATAATCCTGATCCCCGATGATTCTCACACTTCCATTTCCATTAAATTGGATTTTATTTTCACCAACAACATGAAAAAATATGAGGCATGCACCATAGGGATAAAAATCTCCCTCGAGAATGGAATAAATGAACATATGTCTATAGAGACTTGGCCCTCATCATGGAACAGATCCTTGGGAAATGGAGAGTCAAAGATGAGAAGTTCCTACCCTTCCACGCTCAACTAGAAGATCCCACTTCCCAATTAAAGATGTCACCTTTCATTATCTTCCTCGCTTGAGGAATAGGCTAGCTGATGAACTGGAAACCTTGGACTCTATGGTTTACATTCCTGAGGAAACAATAAGATCCCCATTTTTAGTCTAGAAACAAGCTGCACCCACTTATTTCCACCAAATTGAGCTCATATTTAAGAAGATTTGTACATGATGGGATCATGGTATTATGGCATGACACCTCTTCAAAAATGGTAGGTATCCACGAGACACTGACAAGAAAGATAGTGCAACCCTTTGCAATCTGGATGCTTAGTACATCTTCTGTGATAAGGCATTATTTAAAAGGAATTTTGATGCAACCCACTTGCATTGCATATCAGGGGTTGGGATCGATGACAAGATAAAAAATATCCACATTGGGGAATATGGACCTCATATGAATGGGCATATTCTTACCAAAAAGATCGTTCGCAAAGGGTATTATTGGACCACCATGGTTCAAGATTACACTGCTTATGTTCGAAGATGCCATCAATTTGCCAACCTTTTGCATTTCCCTCGTCGGGAGATGTACAACATGACCTCTCCCTGGCCCTCCTCCTGCTGGGGAATAAACATCATAGGAAAAGTCACTCCTAAATCTTCAAACAGACATGAATTCATCCTGGTCGCCATTTGACTACTTCAAGAAATGGGTTGATACCGAGTCATACGTAGAACTGAATGTGAAGAAAGTAGCTAAATTCATCAGGAAGAATTTCATCCACCACTATGGAGTTCCCCATTAGTTGGTGTAAAATAATGGTCTCTATTTCAAGGCTGAGCTCACAACGCTAGTTAACGAGTAACGAATTTAAAGGAATAAATCCCATCCTTACTGACAACAAATAAATAGTGTTATGGAAGCCTCTAATAAACGCCTTAAGACCATTATTAAAAATATGACCAAAAGTTATAGAGACTGGGATGATCGGATCCCATATGCCATGTAGGGGTACCGTACTTCCATCGAAATACCCATTAGGTCTACTCGGGATTCTCTAATTTACGGTATGGGGGTGGTACTCCCTGACAAACTTGAAATACTTTCTCTATGGGTTATGCTAAAAAACTAGGTCAGTGTAGAAAAGTGGCATCGAATCCGCTAGGACAAACTCGTGTTCTTAGATGAAAAGATGTTGAAATATCTATGTCACATACAAAGGTACCATCGCCATATTGCATGGTCATTCAATAAAAAAGTTACGGACCACGGTGTCAAAGAAGGAGAACTTTCCTTCAAGGAAATTATAGAACCCATCTGGGATCCGAGAGGAAAATTTAAGCCCAATTGGAAAGGTCCCTACATCATAAAGAAAATACTATCAAGTGGTGCCACTATGGTCATATACCTCGATGGAGAAAAAATGACGCGTCTAGACAACTTGGACCATCTCAAGAAATTTTACAATTATTCTAAACTCTTGTCGTGCTATAAATTTTCTCACCTACATCTATTCTAAAAAAATCCTTCCTTCCTCTATACTCAAATCTACGTAGGACCTGATCCTTTAAAAAAATCCCTTTTTTTCAAAAAAAGAAACTCACAATTTCAAAACCCCACAGAGGTACGTAGGCAACCCATAAGACACACATGGGTACGCTCCTTTATCTCTTATAAAACACTATTCTTTTCTCCCTCAAATAATGATGGTCTCCCTCATCATTTAAACAAACAAAAGGATTATGTATGTCGCAGCGATACCTATAGATAGTTCAAATAATATAATTCATCGTAGGCATAAGAAAATAAGTTGAAATCATTATTCTTATTATTAAAAAATAGGAGTACAACAATTACATGAGATATCATTAATAGGAATGAAAAATAGCCCACACCCTTACAAGCCTCATAAAAACATCAAAACCCAAAAAATCCACATCATTACCAGTTTCACAAAAAAAACATCCCCAAACCTAAACCGACCCTCTCATAAAAATCTAAGAACCTACACAACCTTCTTATAAATAGTCACCACCCCCTATCATACCAAAGACCTTGCCTTTAGCTTTATGACGAACCCACTTCATCTTCATTGCTTGTCTCTAAAGGGTCTCAAGAATCCCACTACTGGATACAACTTTGAATCCAATCCATGCGACAGTAGGCCTTTATCATGCTGGTCGAAACCACAACACCTTCCTCAAAAGTATCGAACATTACAAGCCATCTCTGACTAATCTCTTCAACAAGAAACTTCAGAACCACAAGCTTCCACAGGTACTTCATAAATCCTTGAATATGACCCAACCTCTTCAATAGATTGAGATGGATAGGTAGACGGTTGGTGATGCAGCCACAAAGTCCCTAGTATCATTCTTAGTGACTCGGTCAAGTCCTCCACAAGAAAGAAGTTGGTTATGTGCGAATGAACGATCTGCTCCTATCTCGCTTGGCACAAAAGCCGTCATGGAAGATATAAAAAGGTTTGTCAAAGGACCACCAACCACACATATCGGCAATCACCCAATTACAAGATAGGTTATAAATTTACCCACTACAATATAGATCAGCAAAGACCCCTTCTCCTTGCTCTACAAGCCAATTTATCAAGTTCTCTGTCATAGGGACGAAGATAAAAAAAAGTCGAGAAAGAAATTAGGAATGCCTAATAAAGGGTACTCGGGAGGGGCTGTCAGGCATAGTCTCTCAGAAATTCACATGAACAACATGGAGGGCTCCCTCGTAAAAATTAGCCCGAGCGTCCTTCCAAGCATCTAGAGTATTCAAAGTCTCCATCGGAGTTCCAATAGCTGGACTATAGTGGTAACACATCCACAACACTATCGTGGATACCTGAGGGTCATCTGTCATGTCACTTGTCACCAAAATAAGCTTGACAGTCAATCACAGGGCTAAAGTGCCAGTAAAGCCATTATCAGTGTAATCTCTCCGACACACTGAGTTCAATACATCCGAGAGTATGATATTCCTTCCATGTACCAATGGTTAGGCAACTAAGGGAGAGACATGGAGCAACTCTATTAGTGATACCCGAGGGGAATAGGACAAATTCAGTATGGCTGCCGTAGCATTTAGGTTGACACCCAACATAGTAGAAAATTCTTCATAAGTGTTGCACACTTCATCCAGGCCGAATAAAAAGATAATCACTTGAGGATACTAGAATTTCACTATCACTTTTATATGCTTCCAATCTATAGGGCGGTTATGCCATTAGGACACAAAACGCAAGCTTAAAGCTTCGTAATTAACGTTATAAAGTCATATGGCCTCTAAACCATCAGAATAAGCCGAGGAAGTTTCAAACATCGGAAGTGACATTTTAGAAGAAGAAGAAGAAGAAGAAGAAGAAGAAGAAGAAGAAGAAGAAGAAGAAGAAGAAGAAGAAGAAGAAGAAGAAGAAGAAGAAGAAATGATGCAAAGGAAAGAAGTTTGAATTGTAGTGATGAAAACCCACATCAAAGTCCCCCTTTATACCACAACCACTCATAAAAGACAAGTAATTCAAGCTAACTCTAGAGTTTCTGACCCTAAGTACTCATAAGTACACAAAAGTACAATCAAAGCTAAGAAAGTGATTTTGACTTAATTCTTATGCCAATAGGCAGGCCAAGGATTATGTCGATCGGCGCCCCTTATTTTTGGAAATTCTTTACTTTCCTCTTTTATATATATCATTTCTAAAATAAAGACTTTTATTCAGAAAGAAATCAACCCCTCTTCAAGTCTATCTTCTATTTGTTTTGTTTTATTCTATTATCTATACAATACATAAAACCTCAACTGAAAATTAAAATGCATGTAGAGTGAGCCATTAAATCAAGATAATCAATCAAAAAATGGATCTTATATAATTGTCAAAAGTAATTACATTTGTTCTTGAGGTACAAAAAAATAGAAAAAGATAAAGATAAAATAAATCGGTACATAACTCGAACCCTCCAAAGACCCCAAAACCTCAATCAAACTCCAAAATCAAGTACCCCGGTGAACACACTTCCCTCGATAATGTATGATAGACCACTACTCCTAAAATCGAAGCTCTCCTTGGATTTAGTCAACGGTAACATGAAGGAACTAGCCTACTTCCTCACATAGTTAGACATTATTGCCATCCAGTCCCGAATATCCTATAGTGAGGCCGTTGATACGTGAATAGTCTGTAAAATAACAACCAAACCACCAAAGGCAAAATGAGTGAGTAATTAGACGAAGAAAATTGAAAAGTAGCAATATGGAGGAAGAAAAGAAGCCATACATCTCTCCGGAGAGCCTCTTCAGGAAGACTCACAAAGACTTCTATCTCCGCATGAGAGAGATGAAGCACTAAGACCACCTTCCCACTATGCATCTGAATATGAATGAAATAGGTGGAAATGTGGTGGAAAGGAATATCCTTCACTACCACAATCGCACCCATATGTTATAGGCCGATGCTACTGATATATTGGTACCCCTCCAAGATCCTACAGTAGGGAAAGGCATATTATCGACATCATAGATACACGACTATGTTTATGAGAAAGTCCAAGTAGTTGTATCCCTCCATCATGTCAGTGTAGTATGTATAGGGATCGCCCTCCATCGTTGTCCCCCTCACCTCATCGGACATCTCATTCACCCACTGCATATATTCCAGGGGCATCGATGGTGGGACCTCCACATCACACTCAATAACATGACTCACAACCATATCCCTTAGGTACCAGACATACCTAAACTCATATGCCAATAACCTCTGTAAATGGGCATTCATACCCGTGATCCCCACAGCATTCGAAGACAAATCTTAGGGATAGGCGTTCACCTGTTTCCTCAAAAAGAGTCAGTAATCCATAGAAGTGCAAAAAAAGTATTGAAACCATAAAAAAGATGAAAATTAACAATATCCTTTCACTCCACCAAGAATCCCAAGATTCCTTGCCCTATGACGATAGGCACCCCCTGGCTATGCCTATCGACAATCCCTCCAAACTTTCATTGCAAAATTCTAAAAAAAAATCCAAAATTGCCTGAAAAATTCATAAAAGGTCCCTACAAGTGGAGTACATCACGGCTTTGAGAAAATTCATAAAGAAGCACCGAATCATTTACAGAGTTCTCATCAATACCCAGCACGATTAGAAGCAAAATGCATCAACACTTACAAAGCTCTCATCAGCAGCATACTCCCCAGTGGAACCAAAATCCAGGTGTGCCTGCACTTGCAGTATGAATACCCTCCCACACGGAGTGAAGATTAAAGAAGATTCACTAAATAACTCTTTAGGTCCACATAATTGATCTAGGTCCTTAGAATTAGCCTCGACCCTATAAATCAATCATTTTAACTTTTAGGTCCACAAAATTGGCCTATGTCCTCAGAGCCGACCCCGATCTCTAAATTGGTTATCTTAACTCTTTAGGTACACAGAATCGACTTCGACCCCCTGAATTTGATTTAGGCTCGTAGAATCGACCTTGACCCTCTGAATCGGTCATCTCAACTCCTAAGGTTTATAGAATCGACGTGAACCCTACGAGTTGGTCATCCAAACTTTTAGGTCCACATAATTAACCTAGGTCCTCAGAACTGGCCTTAGCCCTCTAAATCGTCCATCTCAACTCTTTAGGTCCATAAAATGACCTCAGGCATTTGAATTGGTCATTTAAACTATTTAGGTCTGCATAATTAACTTAGGTTCGTAGAATATACCTCGACCCCTGAATTAGTTATCTCAACTCCGTAGGTCCATAGAATCGACCTCGCCCCCCGAATGGGTCGTCCCAACTTTAAGGTCCACGAAATTGACATAGGTCCTCATAAATGGCCTTAACCCTTGAGATTTCCTTGGATTGAGGTAGTTATAGAGTAACTTCTTATACATATTAGATAATAATATGTATCATATTATTTTGTATGGACATACCAATGTTCGTGGGTTATCTTATCGGCTTGGGGGTTCGTGCGTTCGGGTCGGATACCACACGTCAGCACAGGTGGGCTTAGCAATTGTGTAGGTCATATAGGTACTATATGGAGGTTCCATTTACGAGGAGGTAGGTGCTGATGCTGACCCAACCTGTGTGACCACTGAGTATGGGACATGAATAGGTATTTTGCATAGGTATCGCCCCCAACTTATACGTATTTTATGATGTCCCCATAAGATAAGCGATTCCTCCAAACTTACCGATAGAGTACAAACGAAACACCAATGTTAGGTGCCTTTGTGTGTCGCATATATATATATATATATATATATATATATACACACACACATTGTGGTGTGCCTTATATGGGAATGTGCCCTCTTAGTCTAAAAATATAGACAATGCTTAATAATAATAAAGTTGGGTTAATAAAAAGATGTGGATGATTAAGGACGAGGATGAGTCCTAATGAATAATGCGGTAGACAAATATTAGTGAGAATAATAATTGGGTAGTCTAAAAATATAGACAATAATTAAAGAGAATGAATAAAGGGGTAGTCTTTACTGAGAATAATAATTTGGTAATCTAAGAGAATGAAACTTATAGTCTAACGGGGTAGACAACAAGGAATATGAATTAAATCATTAAATGGTCTGAATAGATAGACAAGAGTTATGGGATATTATGACGTAGGAATACGCACCGAGTTGATGTAAATTATGTAATCAATATTATGAAATCTATTCGGGGATTGGGGCGTCAGACATGAGTGCCCACTTTTAGTCATCGCATAACTAGATGGCTTATTCTTTACACGACAGATTTAATAATGGAGTTACAATTGACATTTTAATTGAGGATACGAGTAGGACTGCTTCTAGATAAGAGTCGAGGTACTCGTTACAAGTGAATGTCGCTGGAGACACGTGAAGTATGAGTTAGTAATAGCTTGCATATTTATTAGTGAAGAATCCTTGCAACTCTAGGGCTCTGACCCAAATTATAAATGTTTTTCCCTTAGGTATTTTTAATGACAGAGACAACAGGACTGATGATGGATCAAGCCTGTAGTTACATTGGACGTAGTGAATTTTTCACCATTGATTCTAGTATAGGTTATACTTCAGTATTTTGTCATTTTATTTCATACTAGGATTTGTACGGGCATAAGCCCATGTATTTATTTATAGCAGTTATACTTAACTTTACATTATAGACATTGTATGGTGATTCAGTTTTTTTTATTATTCATGTATTAAATCACTTTTATTCATCTTCGGCAGTGTTGAGAGTGGTATAAATTGTTGATAAGCCTCATCTTCGGCGTACTGACCCTAGCCAGTCTTTATGTGAGAAAATGGGGGTTGTTACAGTTTGCTCAAGGTATAAAAGGTCTCTTATGGGGTGATACGACGCACTCCCTCACCCATTCTAAAACTACCGTGATCAGAGATTACACTCACACTTATAGAATCACTTTCCTCATTGGAGTTCCTAGACGTTCCACTTATGACTCGACCATTCAGTGTAGGCGGTGGTACCAAGAAATTTGGAGAACTTGGAGTGTACGATCTACAGGATTGAGTTCGACTATGGGGGTTTAGTGTACTGTAGGAGTAATGGGATTGGGATTAGGCTGAGTGTTTTGTATTTAAGGCTTGAGAGAATATTATTTTATTAGTTTTTTAACAATTAGAGTCAAGTTTAGATTAATTCGACCTAACCTAGTGTCCACCTAAGTCCTCGTCTGCGGTGCCAAAAACTTGACATGGCGCACAATGTGTGTGCAATGCATGTACATGCAACTCAAGTGAAAGTCAATTGCATAAGTAATACTCGATAAGTCAAGTATTGAATCCACGAGAAATATGATGAAATTATAACGACAACTAAGAGAAGGCGTCTAAAATCTAACTATCAACTCTCCAGAGTAAAAAGGAAAAAGTGATGAATGTTTATGAGAGTTTCTACTCATCTAGAGTAAAATAGCTATCAAATGCAAATGAACTAAACTAAAGTAGCTGATGAAAGTTTTAATTTTTGAAAACTATCTGAGAAAAGTGGAATCGGGATCCAATCTCCCGAGTTATCGCTAATTTTGTTGGATATAATTTTCAAAAATTATATTTATAATTAGAAGAAAACTTTAAATTCTTCAAAGAACTAAATATATGAGAATTTAACTCCGCCCAATATTTAGTCAATAAATAATATGAAGTGAATGACGAGATTGTTGATGCGTGTATTATACCCTAAAACACTCCGGTTACCTGGGGAAAACAAGGTTAGGAGACCTATAATACTCGTTCCAAAAAATATCAACCCTACTAATTATTAATACAATTTTATCTAATTTTATATCCAACTTATTTACCTAGGTTGGGTTCATGAATCCTAATCCTCTAATTATCTAGCTGGACATATTAAATCTAACTAAGCATGAGTTATTTATGTTGCATGGAGACATGACCATGAAAATATGGCAAGAAAGCATGTAATAAATAGCAAAGAATAAAGAAAGAAAGAAAAATGATCACAAACCAAGCTTGGAAGAAAAACTAGACCTGTATTAATTTTGCCTGCATGGGAATGACAAATTTTAATTCTATTTGTTTCTCTCTTTCCCTAGATTTCTTCTCTATGTAAAACTATGAAAAACTAAATTCTTAGACTCCTAATGTGACCTAACATAAGTTCTAGGTCGTTTTAGAAGACTCCCTAAACCATACAACTCATTCGTCTAAAAGTAAGGCTAAAAATCAAATTCATGTATCAGGTCTATCAAACTGATTGCCTGATGCCCGAACCGCTTCACCCTGGCAAATCGGTTCTACCTCTGCCAATTCGGTATGGCTAGGAACTTCTTCAATATTTTAATTTTACCCTTAGAATTTCATCTCAACTTATTTTACTCATAACTTCTTCATCGTAGCTCGAATTCGGGTGACGTTTCTTCTAGTGTGCTCATGACTTAGAGATCTTCAACTTTCATGTTAGCCCCTCCTCTGGGTTTCAATTGAAAAATTATTAAATTTCTCTTGACTTCCTTTCCTTTATTTCTTTCATCGTTTTGATTTTCCTCCTGCATCCACATGCACGAAATATCTGTAAAATAAGAGAGAAATATGTAAAATAAGAAATACTTGCCGAAAAGGATAGTAGCACGATTGTGAGACAATTACGGTTTAATTACAATGCACGAGACCACAAAATTAACGAAATTAAAGGGATAAATATAAAATATTTACGTCAAATCCGTAGGTAATTTTCATCTCACTCTAATCAATCACACCCTGCGTGTTTTTTTCTTTCGTGACTCAATTATCGCTTGCCATTAGTGTTGTAAACAATAACTTATTTATTTATATACAAGTATAAAAATATTAGTTATAGTATATAACTAAAATTGACAGCAAAACCCAGTGTCGATATTTGTCGCACCCACATGACAACAAGTGTATACTTCATAAATGATTTAATTATTCTACTCTGTCCCAGAATTTGAAGCGGTCTTATTTATTTGACTTCTGACCCTTTATCTCATTGAATTTTGAATTACCTTATTTACCTACTCTTTTCGGTTCCTCTACAATCCCCCAAACTATCCAATTTATTCAACCCTAATGCATTTGTCTCTCTATATTCCACTTGCCAACTACCACATACATAAGGAGGCGATTTATTTTTTTGTACAAGCTATAAAACTTATGCCTTTTGAGTGGAAACTATATAATATATAGAGATAAATTGTGAAAGCTCTCAAGGAGAGAATCGGGAAGATTCAAGGCAATTGAAAGTTGACTCCAATGGTAATGGAATTTTTCACTCTTCATTTTCATAAAAAAAATTGATTAGGATTTGGAATTTTCTTTATGACGATCCTAGACATCCACAGGTAAGGTAATGGACAAATTTTTTATTGAAGTATCAACAGAATTTTACACAAATAACTCCACCCAACAGGGGACAAATCCTGTTGTTACCATGGTTAATAAGTATTCAAATTGGTATTTCATCTCATTAATTAATAATATTAATTTCTATTACATTTGTACTAACCATGTTTGGATTGTTTCAGATGAGATTTTTTACTGAAGCTGGCCTAGTTCAAATTTTCTTCTCAAATCAAGTGGGTTTTTTTTGTCTTCCCATTTTACATTGTGCTTGATTTTCCTTGATTGCTGCAAAAATGTACAGACCTCCCAATTTCTTTGTTTTACACTTTGTGGTGAGATTGATTTTAAGTAAGTATAATTTAAATTATGGGTTGTTTCTTATTTAATAGGAGATGCATTTAACTTTTTTTAATCTTTTTTTTGTCAACCTTGGATCCTCATGCTCTCTTTATATATATATACACATAATTGGTTCTTTATCTGATATATTTTTAATTTTGTACTTGTACGTTCTTATCAATTTTATAATACGTCCACGTATCGCGCGAGTTAAATGGTAGTCCAAATGGAGCAATGACTGTCCACATAGGCAAAACCATTCTCTACTTTAATTATTCAAAAAAAAACCTCACGAGTGCTCTTCCAAAACGAAAATTTTAAAGAATAATGATAGACTAATTGAAAGTTATTCCCGATTCCATACCGAAAGCCACAGGTGGACATTGTTTATCTTTTAACTCTTTAGAACATGTTAAACAAGTCAAAAAGAAAAGAACCAAACACAAAAACTTGTCAACCCAAAAAACTTTCTGCCACCCCCCCCCCCCCCCCACACACACACACACACTGGATATAAAATGAAAAATTGGCCGAAGAAAATTTTGCGTCTAATTAATGTAAGTCTTTAAGAAAATTTGTATGATATTTAGTTTAGTTTATTTTAAAATTGAATATAATTTTCAATAGTGCATTAATTTAAGCAAATGTTATTATTATGCCGATAAGGATGATTGATACAAATTAGTTATATAATTTTTTGTATAGTAGCTGGGTAGTTTTTTGTAAAACATATGGGTTATTTTTTGTGTAATATTGTAAATGTAATTAATTTATATAGTTATTTTTAACCAATTAAGTCAATTTAAAATAGTTTTCTATGAAAAGAAAATTAAAGTGCATTTTTTAAATAAAAAACTCGACATTTTTTATAAATCGTAATATATTTTTAATTATTGTTTTACCTACATGGAACTTAATTAGAACTGTTTTTTATAGAACAATTTTTTTTAAAACAAGTTCTTTTATAAAACATATTTTATTTTATATAATGGTTTTTGTTATATAAAGCATTTTTTTAAAACAATTTTGTAAAACAGTGCTAGTTAAAGTGTACAATTTTTTTAAAACAGTGCTAGTTAAAGTGTATAGTTTTTTTAAAACAAGACATTTTTTCAAAAGACTCAGAACAATTTTTAAAAAAAATTTATTTATTTTTTTACTTTATAAACATTTTTTAGAATCAAATACTTTTTTCTTTTTTAAAAAAGTGATTGTTAAAAAATTATGATATAAAAAGAAAGTTGGAAAATTTAAGGTGTCAGTTTTCTTTGGGTATGATTCACCCAATGTATCATTTTGATGGATGGTTGTGTCGTATTATGTCGCGTTTTAATCGTGTGTTTTGTTTGTAAAAAATAATAGGAAAATGCTATGTGTCCCAAACAACTCCCCCAAATCATCCCCCAAATAGCTTTAAGTGTTATACCTTATGGTATGGGTCCCGCCAGGGCACAACTCATCAATGCTATTTGGGAGAGATTTGGGGGAGTTATTTGGTACCCATAGCACCACTCAAAATAATATTATGTATTTTATCATGTCATGCCACGTTTTGATTGGATCGTGTTCATGATTGGTGAAAAAAAAAATTGATTTCATCTACTGGCGCATTTTATTTAGTTTGTATTCGAGTTTTGCCTCATTTTAATTAGAGAAAACAAAAACAGAATTGATTTAAGATTACTATTTTATTTGGGACGTTTTCACATTTTGTCGCGTTTTATTAATTGTATTTTATTTCCCGGCTAACATGTGCATTTTTTTTAGTCTCTTGAACTTTTTTAATACACGTTTAGTCCATGTCTTTTTATTTTGCACCAAAAAGTCCTTCACCATGCCAAAAAGGCTTTACCTTTAAAGATAAGAGAATAAGGGACTTTTGGGTACAAAATAAAAGGTTTGGACTAAATATGTATTAAAAAATATTTGAGGGACTTTTTGGTATTTGATCATTTTTTTAATGGCTTTATATTTATTTTAGTAGTTGAAATGTAAAATATTTTTTTGTTGTTAAAATTATAATTTACTAATAGTATGAGTTTGGTGGTTCAGAAATGAAAGGGTGATATAAATGTTTGCACATAAAAGGTGCGAAGTATGAAGATGAAAAGGAGGTTTGATCAATTACCTCATACCTTCATAATGGATGGTTAAAAAACCAATCAAAATCAGAACTTAGAAATAAGGAAATATGCTGATGCTTGGGGCAAAATAGGGAACAAAAGACTGAAAAATAATAAGTTTTCTTGGAATGGAGCAGAACGAAGAGGGAATGAAAGATACCTTGCGAAGAGAGAACACCAACAATACCTACATATAGATATATAAGGAGAGAGAGTGTGTGAAAATGGCGCAGTCAGTTGTTAATCGAGTTCTTGATGTCGGGCAACGACGCCCGGAGACAAGCGGAGGATCAGATAAAGCAGCTTGAAAAGGATCCACAGGTGGTTCCCGCTCTAATCCACCATCTCCGCACCGCCAAAACCCCAAACGTTCATCAGTTGTCGGCAGTTCTTCTCCGCAAGAAGATCACTAGCCAATGGGCCAAGCGGTGGCCGGACTTAGCGTTGGATGCCACCGCAAGAAGATCACTAGCCACTGGGCCAAGCGGTGGCCGGACTTAGCGCTGGATGCTACAGTGGAGCCAGTAAGCGGGTGAGGGGAGGGAGAGATACGGGGAGCGGGAGATTGAAAAATGAGAGAGGAAAGAGGAGGAAATGATTTTTTTCGGGGGTTTTATATTTTAATCACGTGTACTCAATTTTGGCACACTTTAAAACAGTGCCAAATTTTGGCACTGTTTTAAAGTGTGCCAGATTATCATTAAACCGTGTCAGAATTTGGCACAGTTTAAAACAGTGCCAGATTTTTAACATTCGGGTGTGCCAAATTGTTGTTTTTGGTGTAGTGATATAAAAACATATACTAAGTCGTTTTATGTAGAGTGGGAAATTTTATATATAGACTCTGTAATATATAAAATTTAAAACATATTTTTAATTAAAAAAAAATAGGTGTTTGATTAAGAAAAAAATTGAATTTTTTATTTAAATAAAACAGTAACCGGGGGTGGCCAACGGGACTGGATAAAGAGCTTTCAAATTTGAGCGGGCTTGAGATTACATAATAAGGCCCGATCTAGGCCCGAGCGGGCTTGGGATATCTCATAATTTTATATGCCCGACCCGAGCCCGACCGGGCCTGCCTAGGCCCGGCCCATGGCCACCCCTAGTTTTTGTTATGTAAAAAAGTTTTTTTAAAATAGTGTTAGTTATAACGTACAATTTTTTTTACATTTTTTAAAAGAATCCAAACATTTTTTTTTTTTTAAAAACTTTTTATTTGTTTTTTTTTAGAATAAAATACTTTTTTCTTTTTAAAAAAAAAGTGATTGTTAAAAATAATATGATATAAAAAGAAAGTCGACAAATTTATGGTGTTAAAGTTTTCTCTGGGTATCATTCACGCCATGTATCATTTTGATAGATGGTTGTGTCGTATTGTGTCATGTTTTAATCGTGTGTTTTGTTTGCAAAAAATTATATTATGTATTATGTCGTGTCATGTTTTGATTGAATTGTGTTCATTTTTGCTCGAAAAACTAGATTTCATCTAGTGACGCCTCATTTTAATTATGGAAAACAAAAATAGAATTGACTTAAGATTACTATTTTATTTGGGTCGTGTTCACATTTTATTTCATTTTATGAATTATTTTAATTGTATTTTATTTCCCGACTCACGTGTGCATTTTTTTTAATGGCTTTGTATTTATTTTAGTAGTTGAAATGTAAAATATTTTTTTGTTGTTAAAATTATAATTCAATAATAGCATGAGTTTGCTGGTTCAGAAATAAAAGGGTGGATATGAAAGGTACGAAATATGAAGATAAACAGGAGGTTTGCTCAATTACCTCATACCTTCATAATTGATCAATTACCTCAGCCGTCGGTTTGGAAACTCATGAGTTACCTCCATCAACCGTTCGCCTTCAACCTTTTGCTCTCCGACATTATTGCAAAATGAAAAGGCCTCATCTTTGGGCTTTATATATTGAGCCTTTATCAGAAGAACTTGGTACGCAAACTGGATTGAAGGAATTTCTAATTGTTCGAAGGTAAATATTATAATAGAGAATTAAAGGAAAGGTGATGTTCCTTCTTATATTTGAATTTTTAGGATAATGCTTTTCAAGTTTATAAATCTAGTCTCTATGGTACAATAGCATTTATAAATCTAGTTCCTGTGGTACAATAGCATTTATTTTTTTGGTCCGCGCCAGCGGCACTATTTTTCATCATTTTTCATGGAATTTTTTGTACAGGAACTAAATTTATAAAATTATATGGAGTGTCCTATTTTTATACACTTTGCGCATTATAAGGACCTTCTCCCAAAACTCCCATATTAGAAATATGTAACTCTCCTGTTTTGGTATTATACAGGGAACACCCTGAAGCTTGTGTCACATATATATTTCTTGGGTTGTATGTTGTTGGTTCTATCTGAATTATATATGATTTATTCTTATGATTAAGACTTCTTCCCATATCATTTGTAACAATCTTCATCACAAAGGTTGTGAAAAGTTATTTTTTCCGCCTTTGGTTTTTGTATATTCTACTTGGTTGATGAGATTGGGGAGAATATGTATTATTTTTTTGTGAGTTACTCCCTCACCAATAATTCATTTTGGCTCTAGTGCACTTACAATTTTTGGGACATTGAACTTCCTCATCCTATTTATGTATACTTTATAAATTATGATATATGTACAAACCCGACACATATATTACAATAATTCGTGTATACATGATGTGTATACTATGGCAAAAACGTGTCTGCTGTAATAGGGTCCTCAAAATCGTAGAGTTCATTTTTGAAACTTTTTAATAGACAAGTTTGGTTTCTAGAGCAATCTACCAACAAAGGAATGTTCATTTCAAAACAATAGCTATTAATTTATTTATCTTTAAAGTAATTATCAGACTTCGACTTTTACTGCAAATGAATGGCTCATAATATGGATTAATAACTTGCTCTTCCTTTCAGGATCTTCTTTCAATAAAAAACATGAAGGTTTGGACTGTATTTCTGCTCCTATGGTCATTACTGTTTACAGGTTAGCAGCGTAATAGTTTTGTACTTGTTTTCCTATTAATAATACGAAACCATAAAATGATATAAAGGTTTATACTGTCAAAATAAAAATAAAAATAAAGGTTTTGCTAAGTAGATTTTTTATGGGGAAAGTACTCTTAGGTCCCTCACGAACAAATTTTAAACACTTAGGTCCACTAATTCCCTTCTTGTAGAAGTCCATGTTAGTGGCATAACAAATGGACCTAATTGTAAATTGTCCTTAAATGTTTAAAAATTGTTACCGAGGGACCTAATTGTAAATTGCCCATTTTTTATTCCTTAGTACCTTAAAAAATATTTTGATTATATCATCTTGATGGGCTAAGCAAAAGTATTACCCGATTTTGTACGTATAGGATATGCAATTGAGGGTTCAAGCTATAACTATTCCGCAAGCATAGAGGTATGAATATTCATTTTTATCTTTTTTCTTCCTCTTTACCTTTTTTTTCCTTTTTAAAAAGGGACCTCTCTAATGCTGCAAAAATCAAGTAAACGGTTAACATCAATCATCAAATGTAGAAAAATAAAATAATTGCAACTACCTTGCTACAATTATGAGCTATAAATGCAATCCTCTAGTACAAATTTAGGTCTTGAAAGCGGCCAATATTATTTCCTAAAATGACGTAATAGTATTGAATGATATGACAAAATACATGGACAATAATTTCCTAAATACCCACCTTTTATTTAAAATTATTGAAAGAGGGGGTAATACCCCGTACTTTTATGCTATATTTAATTTGGGGATTTATTAAATTTAATGTGATGATTTATTTAATAAAAATCCGGAAATTAATTATGTTATAATTATTGACGTGACGTGAGTTAGTAATTATATGAAATTGTTGAATATTACTTATGAGCATAGTAATATATGATATTTATTACAGTAAATGTCACGAGTGAATGAAATGGCAGTTTTGGGAATTTTAGCTGGGACGTTCCCGTGTCGCGTCGGGATTAATTATTAATATATAAAAGTGAATATTTTATAAGTTGTTCGTATGGTCGTTTTGAGTGCGCCAACGCGTCCGGATGGGTCGAGATAGTCAGAAAAGTGTACCCGGGGGTTTAGTTTGGGTCTCGGGATGTTTTTAGGCTTAATTAGTGACCCGGGAGGGCATTTTGGTCATTTTACAAAATAGGGTAATTAAACCCACGAATTTCAGCCATCCTTAGCAGCCATTTAAGTCAGCCTTTTAGGGTTAGAACATTCAGAACCCTAGAACGGCCATTGGAGAAGAGAGGAGAGAGCTCTCAAGGTGATTCAAGGCCCAAAACACCACCGAATTCACCGCCGTCACCACCAGCGCGTAGATCGCGAGGAGGAGAACGCAACCACACCAATATCAGCAGGAAACCAGACCTCTGAAATCCCAAGCAAGTGTTTAACTTGCGTATTTTCGTTGGTGCAATATTCATATTAGTTAGGAATGATTAGGAGTATAATCTATGGAAGAAAACCCCATTTTTTGATAGGAATTTGCATGTAGAAAAGATTAAAACCATATTCTGGAAGTCTTATATGATGTAGATGATTAACCCACGAATTTTGATGATTATGTAGAAGGAAATTCTGGAGAAAAACTGATTAGAATAGAAGTTAAGAAAACTTAGGGTTCTTGATGATTAGATGAGATTTTAGGTTGTTTAATCATGTTTAATAATGGTTATACGCATGCTTAACGTTAGAAACATCTGGTAATATGTTATTATGTTTGTGGTATAAGTTTTGGGACGATTAGGGTTGGAAAATATGAATTTGAATGAAGAATTTTGGTGAAACCCGCAACTGCAATTCTGCAGAAATCTTCGCAGACCTGCTTGATCGATCGATCGACCCTAGAGCGTCGATCGATCGAAGGTTCGATCGATCGAGCCCCAGCCGTCGATCGATCGACCCTTCCTGGCAGCCTCTTATTTCCCCATGTTTCATTAGTTGAATTAATTTATTGTGGAATAATCCTTGGGCATATTAAATAAAATGTTTTGGGATATAGGAGAGACCAGTAGGACATATGATTAAGTGTTGAGAACTTTATTATGAAATGATTATTGTGTTTTTGGGATAATTAATTAAGGAATGACGAACTACGTATTTCAAGTGAGGGATTACGACGAATACCTACAATAGTGAATAGATGTCTACCTACTGAATTTGTTACTTGGATGGATAGAACCCATGAGTGTTCCATAACTAGTGAGAAAACCCTTCGAGTTAAGGTTAGAGACGAAACCTTATGCGTAATACTAATAATGTGAAATTAAGGATAAATGTTGTAATTATGGGTAACGAGAGTGACCTATATTAATATGATGAAAGTAGTATATTTATATGATTGTGTGTGCATATATTATATACATGTGAAAAACGTACCCGCGCTACTTGATATCCCTGAGGTTACCGCGCTGGGACGGTCTTATCCTGTGTTGCTACGGGGGATATTGATTCGTACCCTAGAATATAGGAATCCTAGGTACAGGCTATCGAATCGGTAGTCACGGTCCTAAGAGACGCGAGGGTATGTGCTGACCTCTTGGACTTGGAAACTATACTTCGCCTCAATATTGTTTGTGGTTGTATTGATACAGTTCGAGAGTGATTCCGAACTTGTATTTCCCTTAGTACGATTGATACGGGGATTGGATAGCAGAGTATGCCCGCACCATAAATTTTATGTGGGGTGCCATTAGAATATATATATTACACGAGTATTTTATATATATGAAGTTCTGAAACTTGGAACTACCTATTGTGATTTGGTAAGTAAGTCATGTTTGATGAATCAGGTTGGAAATACTTGTTTTATGAGAGTATAATATGACACTGGGAAACTTTATAAATTAATGAAGCTAAAACGAGAGTTGTGCTACACTTTGAAAGTACCCTTTTTACACGTTGTCATTGTTCGTTTTTTTTTAAAAACCTATGAGTAAGTTAAGATAAACTAAATTATTGGGAAGGTTAGTATGATAATATGTTAAGTTAAACCATTTGGGGAAGGTTAGTACGATAGGCGTGCACACTAGAAGAGAGGTGAGAATTTCTCAAGAGAGTGTCGAACTAATATGTTATTGCATTGGCCTGTATCAATTTAAATACTTTCTAAACTAATTTTAAATCATACACACTTTCGGGCTCTGACCCGTTTTATCTCTCCCTCTCCCCCTTGTATATATGTATATGTATGTATTTCAGGTGCCCAGCCACAGGGGAGTCTTGCTTAGGATCTTTTGGAAGGAACGCGCTGCAGCTTAGGTGGGAGTTGCAGGTCCTTTGATTAGACGACTTCGTTCATTCAGATCCACTCCTAGCATTTTCATTCAGATGGGCATGTGTAGCCCTTTCCATTATTTCTTTATGTTGGGACATTGTTATTTCAGTTATTTCCTAGTTCGTTATTTTGGGATTTTTGTTCGAGACGGTGTATTACTTTATTTTCTCGCATGTTGACATTCGTTGATGAATGTTTTATATATTGGATTCTTTCGTTCCAGTATATTGTGGTGTGAATCTTATTCATTGAGCTTTGTTAATACTTTAAATAAATCTTTTCTTTAAATAAAATTTGGTAGTTAATGTTTAAAAATTGGTTTTGACACTTAGCTTAATTATTTAGGGTGTTAATTGGAAAGTTTCTTTTTACGACAGTGATGCTAAGAATGAACCAAACTGTTCACCTTGATTTAATTTAATAAAGGAGTGATCGCCCGGTATTTAATTAGGCGGGGTGTCACAGGTGGTATCAGAGCATCAGGTTCTAGTGTCCTTTAGGATCTGTGCGGCTTATTATGCTTTCAGCGTTGCTTTCTTTGATATAGAGCCCTAATACTAGGAATGTTGTGTTCATCTCTATACTTTGGGAATTCGTGCTTCTGCGATTTGTTTATTTGAATGATGAACTCATCCAAATTTACCTTTCATTTTCAGATGGATCGTCAAGGAGAACTAACTAAGACGGTTAAGGGAGTCATCGAGCAAGATCGACTCACACCTCAGGTATTCCCAGGGAGAGTATCAACCGCCGAGTTAGCAGGTATCGTGGCACCAGCAGTTACCACTGCAGTTCTACAATACCAAGAACGCAGCCTACAACTTAAAGGAGGCAAAAGACCTAGAGAGGTTAACCTAGTGCATGTGACTAACGTTGAGAACTGTGCGAAGGCACATAATCTGCGACAACAAAACAATCAAGATAGAGTCAGTTCCAGTAGTAACGAGATTTATGTACAGAGACAAAAGTGTCAGGGACAACGAAGCCAGGTTCAGAATGAAATCACCAAGAGGTGTTTCGGTTGTGGAATGGAGGACCACAAACGTAAATCTTGTCTAAATCAGACTGGGGATAAACTACAACCTGACCGGTAAAGAATTTCGAAACTCTGCTATAAATGTGTACAACCGGGTCACAAGTGGATGGATTGTCCTCGCCCTGACATAGTTTTTCCGCAGATTTCCCCTCAAGGCCAGCAAGACCAGGGAAAAAGAGAGGCTAGTCAATACCGTAAGGAAGGAAAGCAGTTTCGGGGGAGGTGTTTCCAATGTGGCAGGAATGGCCATAGGCATCAAAATTGTCCAGAGAAGAATAGGGCCCCACGGCAGGAATGTGCTGACAATGTACCTCAGAAGCCAACTCCGCCACCTTTTCCAACAGCCTCAGTTCAGCAGAGAAAGCTACAGGGCGAACGTGTCTATAATTTCCCACAGGCAGCAAACCCACAGGCGCCAACCGCGGTTGAGGGTATGTTTTTCTATCCATGTTACCATGAGTCGAGATTTGTTTGTTACGAGTGCAACGCACTATTTTATAAGCTAATTTTTGCGAAAGCCTTAGGATTGTTAGCCACGGCAGTGAGCTCAGTGACGTGTGTAGACTCACCATCTTGGGAGTGGGTCTTTTATTTTTCTTTATATGCCCGGGAGTGGGGGTAGAGATTGGTAGTTTGGTATTACCTGTATATATGATAGCCTTAGATATGCATTAGCATGATGTTATACTCAGTATGGATTGGTTCGCCGCTTATAGAGCCATGATTACCTACTTCGGTGGAGCATTGTTTTTGCCATTTCGGGGCAATAGATGTTTGTAGTGGCGAAGCCTCGCCCAGAGGGAGGTTCGACCGCTCATTCGTATTACATAGAGGAGGTTGTGATTCCCTTAGATTCGATCCCTGTTGTCAGGGAGTATTCCGATGTGTTTCAGGATATACCAGGCCTATCGCCCAGTCGTGAGATAGACTTCGTTATAGATTTAGTGCCGGATACAAGACCTATAGCACGTGCACCGTACCGTATGGCTCCGACAGAGATGCGAGAGCTACGAGATCAGATTGAGCAGCTATTAGGTCAGGGCTTCATTCATAGGAGTACCGCACCTTGGGGCGCTCCAGTCTTATTTGTAAAGAAGAAAGATGGTTCACTGAGATTGTGCGTGGACTACCGGGAGTTGAACAAGGTCACGATACGGAATAAATATCCGTTGCCTCGAATCGATGATCTGTTCGACCAGCTGAGGGGAGCAACCTTCTTTTCGAAGATAGACCTGAGGTCGGGGTGCCATCAGCTATGTATTAGGGAGCAGGATGTTTCGAAGACTGCTTTCTTGACGAGATATGGGTCTTATGAGTTCTGGGTGATGCCGTTCGGACTCACAAATGCTCCAGCCGTTTTCATGGACTTGATGAACCGAGTATTCAGAGAATTCTTGGATCAGTTTGTCATCGTTTTCATAGATGACATTTTAATATATTCACCCTCCGAGGAGGAGCATGCCGAACACTTGAGGCAGGTTCTTCAGACTCTACGAGAGCATCAGCTGTATGCTAAGTACGAGAAGTGTGGATTTTGGTTGCGAGAAGTACAGTTCTTGGGCCATGTTGTTTCTGAGCAGGGGATAGTAGTGACCCGAGTAAAGTGTCAACGGTGAGGGAATGGGGACAGCCCACGACACCGACCGAAGTGCGTAGTTTCTTGGGGTTAGACGGTTACTACAGGAGGTTCATTCGGGGATTCTCCAAGATAGCGGGTCCATTGACGAATCTGACTCGCAAAGGGGTACCGTATGTCTGGGATGACGCTTGTCAGTTGGCTTTCGACGAGCTGAAGGACAAGCTTACTTCGGCACCAGTCCTTGCTTTACCGAAGCCGGGTGTAGAGTACCTGGTTTACATAGATGCGTCCTTACGCGGACTTGGAGGAGTACTCCAGCAGGAGGAGAAGGCTATAGCTTTTGCTTCCCGCAAGCTTAAGCCGCATGAGAAGAATTACCCCACCCACGACCTGGAGTTAGCTGCGGTCGTCTTCGCATTGAGAATTTGGAGGCACTAATTATTGGGCGAGAAATTTCGTTTGTTCACAGACCATAAGTCACTGCAGTACCGTTTCACTCAGCGAGAGTTGAATATGTGTCAGCGCAGATGGTTAGAGTTTGTGAAAGATTACCAGTTCGATATACAGTATCATCCGGGGAAAGCCAACGCAGTTGCTGATGCGTTGAGCCGTAGACCGGTTGATGATGTAACGGACATCTGGATAGCAAAGTGGAAGGAGTTGGGTCACCAGGACGCAGTAACACGTTCTTTCCTATCCGTGATGTCAGTCACACCCGAAATTGTTACGAGGGTGATACAGGCACAAACCACAAACCCGTTTTGTCAGGAGCAGATTGTACGACTTCTAGCCGAGGGTGCTGAGTCCTATTCTGTTAGTTCGGATGGAGGGTTGCAGTTTAATGGGAGATTAGTGGTTCCAGAAGGAGCGGAGCTACGTCATGAAGTGATGACTCATTCTCATGGGTCCCGATTTGCAGTACATCCGGGAGGCGATAAGATGTACCAGGATATGAGGCGGAAATACTGGTGGAGTGGGATGAAGAAGGACATTGCTGAGTTTGTGTCCAAGTGTTCTACCTGCCAGCTGGTTAAGGTGGACCACCAGAAACCATCAGGATTGCTTCAGCTATTGGAAGTACCCGCGTGGAAGTGGGAGAGCATTTCCATGGACTTCATTACAGGGTTGCCTACATCACAGAGGGGTCACGATTCTATCTGGGTGATTGTAGACCGTTTGACCAAGGTGGCTCATTTTCTGCCAGTGAGGACAGATTATACCACGGGTCAGTATGCCCAGTTGTTCATCGCTGAGATTGTCAGATTACATGGGGTACCCCTGAATATTGTATCAGATAGAGACAAGATTTGTGTGTCACGTTTCTGGGAAAGCTTTCAGGAGGCTATGGGTACAGAGTTGAGACTGAGTTCAGCTTACCACCCACAGACAGATGGGCAGACAGAGCGTACTAATCAGATGTTGGAAGATATGCTACGCATGTATGTTCTCGATTTCGGAGGAGGTTGGGAGCCATACCTTCCACTAGTAGAGTTTTCTTATAATAACTCCTATCAGTTTACGATTGGCATGGCTCCATTTGAGGCTTTGTACGGCAAGCCTTGTCGTTCTCCAACTTGTTGGCTCGAGGTGGAGGATAACAAGTTATTAGGGCCAGAAGTGATTCAGGAGACCTCCGCGAGGATTGAGATAATCAGGAGTCGTATTCGGGTAGCCCAAGACAGGCAGAAGAGCTACGCCGATGCGAAACGGTTCTTCCGGGAGTTTAATGTGGGAGATCAAGTGTTGTTGCGTGTATCTCCTATGAAAGGAGTGATGAGGTTCGGGAAGAAGGGGAAGTTGGCTCCGAGGTACGTAGGACCATTTCCCATCATCGAGAGAATTGGGCCAGTAGCATACAGGTTGGGATTGCCAGAACATTTACATCGCATCCACGATGTATTCCACATCTCGTCGTTGAGACGATATCTTCGGGATGATATGGCCCATACTCACATTGCGATGTGGGTACCCCGATTTTATCATCATAAGGCCTGGACGAGTAGCCCATCCTCAGCGGCCCAAAACCCAGGCCCATCACCTCTGGTATTCATCCATTTACTCCACGATGCCATGAAGAGAAGTTGTGGGGGTACACGATCCCATGAAAGGGAGATGGCTAATAAAGAGGAACCTATCACCCCCACTACTCCAACACATACATGTATAAATTAAACCCCAAGTCCGGGGCAAAGGACAAGTTGTATTCTCTGTACTTACTCTTCAGAATATAGAGAAATAACACTGACTGAACCACCGTGGACGTAGGCACTTCTTTGCTGAACCACGTATCTTCGTTGTTGTGTGATTGGTCTTTTATTTGTTTTTTCTTGGTTGTCACCTCTTTCATATTTATTTGTGCTGCATAATAATTGCATCTACAATTGGCGCCGTCTATGGGAAGCGTTTATCTTTCCTTGAGAAGAGCCCACACCGAAGAAAAAAATCTAAGATGTCTGGTCACAGCAGCAACGCTCCTCAAGCAGGAGACATTCAGGAGCCACCCGCTCCTCGCAGGATCAGGTCTGAAGTTCGACGTTCCGATCAAGGGGCTCGCTTAGAAAGGCCAGCCTCAGAAGAAAGTCAAGGACCAGCAAGGTCCACTCAGATATCCAGATTGATCGATGCATACGAAGCAAGGCTCCACGAGCAGAGGGAGTCTTCTCGTAGGTATGAGGCTGAGAATGCTCGCCTAAAAAGAAGACTGGAAAAACTGGAAAAAGAACTACGTCCTGATACCAGGAAACGCCCCTATCGCACTCCTAGCCCTCGGGCGAGCAAATCTCGCAGCCGAGGAAGGAGCCCTAGGCGGCAACATCAAGGGTTCGAAGGTGGCGACTCAGACGACGACCTCTGCGAGCAACTGAGAAAAGCTCGCCGCTATCAGAGCCCTGCTCGCAGCGACGACAACATACGGAACCTGGTCCGCAGAGAAATGGACCAACATCCAGCTCACCGCGGCACCAGGTCAACCAGAGAACTCGCCAGGAGAGCCCTCAAGACCCAGATGAAATCGCCCTTCACAAGGGAAATTGAAGAAGAAGAAGCTCCCAAAAAGTTTGCTATTCCGAGGTTCAAGATTTATGACGGGAAGACTGATCCCATTGATCATGTCAGGCAGTACCGGCAGGCTATGACCCTCTGGAATCACCGAGATGCGTTGATGTGCCGTATTTTCCCCTCGATCCTTCATGACGTGGCCCTGAAATGGTTCGAGAAACTCCCTCACCGATCCATCAAAAATTTCAAATCCCTGGCCGAGCTCTTTACGGCCAGGTTCATCACCAGCAGCTCCCATCCCAAAAGGATGGATGCTCTATTGACGATGAAGAAAACTCCTCAGGAGACACTTCGAGACTACGCGAAAAGGTACTGGGAGTTATTCAACGAAGTCGAAGACTGCGCAGAAGAGGTGGCAGTGGCTTCATTCAAAATTGGGCTACCTAGCTCTTCCCTCCTTTACCAGTCCTTGACAAAGAAGGAAGCAACCACCATTGATGACCTGATGGCCCGGATTGAGAAATACGCAAAGGTGGAAGATGTCACCCGCCTTAACGTAGGTGAAAACGATCGAGCCAAGCTCGCCACGAAGGGAAGTGAGAAAGTTGATAACCAGAAAAAAGGAGGAAAGAATGGGAGCAAGAATGGCCCCAAAAACAGAGGGGGCCCTGACGTTGCAAAGTCGTTCCAGGCAGTCAACACCGTCTTCAAAGAACCAATTTACAAAATTCTCGCTAAGATCAAGGATGAGCCGTTCGTCAAATGGCCCCGGAAAATGGGAGGAGACCCATCGAAAAGAAACAATGCGCTGAGATGCACCTTCCACAAAGAGGGGGGACATAAGACCGAGCACTGCAAGGCTCTTAAGTCCCACCTCGAGGAGTTGGCCCAATCCGGACATTTGAATAACTTTGTGGAAAGGAAGGTAGAGAGAGTGACTGTCCACAAGGAGGCAAAACCCGACAACGTATTAGAAGACGACACCGGACACGAATTCGCAGTAATCCATGGAGTATCCGATGTTAAGCAAATCCAGGGCAACTCAGCTCGGATGGAGGTAAAGAAGCTGATAGCAGTAATGCAAGCTTTTCAAATTGATCTAGCGAAATCACAGGCAGGAAAACGCCGCCGAGCAGAGGACATCAACTACAACAAGCATATTGTCTTCACGGATGAAGATCTTGTGGGAGTGAGGACCCCACATCATGATGCCTTAGTCATTACACTCAGGATAGCCAACTTTGATATCGACAGACTGCTCGTCGATCAAGGAAGCTCATCCGAAGTAATGTACATCGACCTGTTCAGGAAATTGAAGTTGGACATCGCCGACCTTAAGGGAACCACTGTCCCTCTGGTCGGCTTCGCTGGAAAAATGACCATGCCTTTGGGAAAGATAGTACTACCAGTGCTCGCTGGGAGTGTTTCAAAAATGATCGAATTCTTGGTGGTCGACATCGACTCACCGTATCAAGCCATCCTCGGCAGGGGATGGCTCCATGCAATGAAGGCAGTCTCCTCGACCTACCACCAGAAACTCAAATATATCACCGAGCGGGGAGTGATGGAGATACATGGCGATCAGGCGATGGCGAGAAAGTGCTTCATAGCGGCTATCCGACCGAAGCCAGAGAAAAAAGACGTTCGAACCAGCGAGAAAGTGGAGGAAGATGCAATCCCTTCCAAATAGCAATTAAAATATGGAAGGCCCGTAGTGGAAGAGACCAGGCTCCTACCCTCCGAACGGGTTGTAGAAGACCTGGTAGAAGTCATTGCTAGGGAAGGCGACAACAGCAGAGTCTTCCTGATCGGGACTTCACTCACTAACGAAGAGCAAAAGGATTTGTTAACCTTACTCAGAAGCAACATAGATGTTTTCGCCTGGGAACCCTACGAGCTGCCAGGGATCGATCCCAATATGGTCTGCCATCAGTTGCACGTCAATCCCACATTCAAACCGATAGCACAAAAGACACGACGAACTGCTCCCGAGAAAGCCAAAGCAATAGAACAGGAAGTCGAAAAACTGCTGGATGCAGGATCCATACGGGAAGTGCAGTTCCCCAAATGGTTATCCAACCCAGTGGTAGTTCCAAAAAGCAACGGTAAGTGGAGAGTTTGCATAGACTTCACTGACCTCAACAAAGCCTGCCCCAAGGATAGCTTCCCTCTTCCAAAAATAGACCAACTAGTAGACGCCACTGCAGCTCACGAGCGAATGAGTTTCCTGGACGCGTACTCGGGCTATCACCAGATTCCCTTATATGCCCCAGATCAGGATAAAATGGCGTTTATCACGACGGTTGGTTTATACTGTTACAAGGTCATGCCTTTCGGGCTAAAAAATGCAGGGGCAACCTATCAGCGGCTGGTTACTAAAATGTTCAAAAATCAGATGGGAAACACGATGGAGGTCTACATCGACGACATGCTCGTCAAAAGCAAGGAGAAAGAAAACCACCTTTCTGACCTGGCAAGTACCTTTGAAATCCTCAGGAAATACCGAATGAAACTCAACGCGAGCAAGTGTTCCTTCGGTGTCCAGTCAGGAAAGTTCCTTGGGTATTTGGTCAGCAAGCGTGGCATAGAAGCAAATCCGGACCAGATTGAGGCAATTAAACGGATGCAACCTCCTCGCACAATCCGCGATGTACAGAAGCTCACTGGAATGCTCGCTGCTCTGAATCGTTTCATTTCTAAATCCTCCGAGAGATGCAAGCCCTTCTTCCAACTCTTAAAAGGCAGCAAAACGGTATAATGGACCCCAGATTGCTCGCAAGCATTAGGCGAGCTCAAATCCTACCTAAGCTCCCCACCACTGCTCGTCATGCCACAGCAAATGGACCCTTTGTACCTCTACCTCTCTGTATCCAGCCATACTATCAGCTCAGCGCTAATGTGTGAAGTCACAGGGATCCAACATCCAGTCTATTACGCGAGCAAAACCTTACTAGACGCTGAGCAGAGATACCTGCCATTGGAAAAGCTCGCATTCGCCCTAGTAATGTCATCGAGGAAACTAAAGCATTACTTCGAAGCTCACACGATCATCGTCCTTACATCACACCCCCTCAAGGCTGTCCTAAGGAAGGCGGATTTGTCAGGAAGGCTGTCTAAGTGGTCAGTCGAGCTCGGCCGGTTTGACATCCAATTTCAACCAAGGACAGCTATCAAGGGTCAAGTCCTCGCTGACTTCATAGCTGAATTCACGGGCGAAGAACCTCTCGACCAGCCTAAACCAACAGAACAAAACAGCCAGGCTACAGGGGGAAGCTGGAAGCTATTCGTTGATGGAGCCTCCAACTCAAAGGGGGCAGGAGTAGGAATTGTTCTCATCACTCCAGAAAATGAAGTCCTCGAGCAAGGAATTAGGCTGGGATTTACAGCCTCCAACAACGAAGCAGAATATGAAGCCTTAATTGCAGGTCTCCAAAGGGCGCAAACTCTAGGAGCAAAGCATTTACAGGTATTCGGAGACTCGCAACTAGTTTCCAATCAGATAAGTGGAGACTACAACGCGAAGGACGAGAGGATGGCAGCCTACCTCTCGTTGGTAAGAAACTTGATGACAAACTTTGAAGAAATCAACATCCAGCAGTTTCCCAGGGGGCAGAACAGCCACGCTGACGCTTTGGCAACCCTGAGCTCGGCAGTTGATTCCAGCCTTAAAAGGATAATCCCTATCGATTTCCTTAGCTACCCGAGCATTCACCGCGAGCTAACAAAAGCGAAACAAATACTCCAAGTGGAACCAGCCCCTAGCTGGATGGATCCCTTAAGAGGCTATTTGAAGAACGGAACGCTCCCAGATGATAAAAGGACCGCCCACCAGATAAGAGTCAAAGCTGCTCGCTTTCACTTATCCACGGGAGGCGACTTGTATAAAAGATCTTTCTCCGGCCCCTACCTTAGATGCGTCCACCCAGGCGAGGTTGAGACAGTGCTTCACGAGCTTCACGAAGGAATCTGCGAAAGTCACGTCGGAGGAAGATCTCTAGCCTTCCGAGCAATGAAGGAAGGTAACTGGTGGCCGTATATGCAAAGGGACTCCGCAGTATATGTTCGCAGATGCCTAAAATGCCAGCTTCACGCCCCCATGGTCCACCAGCCTGCCAGCGAATTGAAATCCCTGACCAGCCCCTGGCCTTTTGCCCAGTGGGGAATGGACATCGTGGGACCTCTACCCACCGCTGCCGGCAATCGCAAATACCTGTTGGTCGCCACCGATTACTTTACCAAGTGGACCGAGGCAGAACCTCTGGCGAACATCCGAGATACTGACATGATGAAATTCATATGGAAAAATATAATCACTCGATTCGGGATCCCCAGAACCATCATCACTGACAATGGGACACAATTCGAAAGTGGCCCCTTTCAGGACTTCTGCGACCAACACGAAATCAGGCACCACTTCAGCTCGGTAGCTTATCCTCAGAGCAACGGACAAGCTGAGGCTTCCAACAAAACAGTGATCGCTGGATTAAAAAAGCGGTTAGAACGAGCAAAAGGCGCGTGGACTACCGAGCTACCACATGTCCTATGGGCATACAGAACGACTCCCAGACGAGACACAGGTCAGACGCCATTCTCACTAGCATATGGTATGGAAGCGGTCATCCCATTAGAAGCAGGATTGCTTACAATGAGATCCGACCTTGTCGAGCAGAATCAGAACGATCAGGCTTTGCTCGCTGAACTCGACTTGGCCGACGAGCGCAGGGAACTTGCCCTAGTAAAACTAGCGAGTTATCAGCAACAGCTCGCGAAGCACTACAGCAAAAAGGTCAATCCGAGGAAGTTCGAAATTGGAGACTATGTCCTAAGAAAGGTCCTGGGCAACACAGTGAAGCCATCAGATGGTAAACTGGGCCCAAACTGGGAAGGACCTTATGAAATAATTAGAGACGACCTGCAAGGTGCCTATCATTTGAAAACGATGGAGGGCAGAGAGATACCACGAGCATGGAACGCAGCTAATCTCAAGAAATTCTACTTTTAGGAGTTCTATTGTTAGATCTTTTATTGTACTCATTTTGGGAAAAGACAGTTTATTTCTCTACTCACCAATAAAAATCTCTCAGTTGATTACTCTCTAAAAGTATAACAATTATATCTTATTGCACATCCTTTTCAAATCACAGGTATAATAGTTGACATAGCAGGGGAACACCCCTCCTCAGGTCATCGTCACGAAGCACGACAGACCTCTTAGCATTGCCCATGGCAATATATGAAGCCCTACAGAGTATTCATAGGCATCAAACCTACTTTGGTTAAACAAAATCCTGACCGGATGAAGACATCCAAAAACAGGTGTGTCCTCGCCAATTGCCCCTCTTAGACCTAAGGGAGTGTGACGACACGACCTAAAAGGTAAAGAGATAGCACAATGGTATTCTTAATACTGGACTGGGCGGACACTCACATGACAAGATAAAGATTGTGAAGCTGCAAAAATATAACAGAGATTGGATAAACACGTTTAGTCGGCAAAAACGCCCAAAACTCAAACTTTCCATTAATCTTTTATATTTACAAACAATAATGGTACATGTTTAGTCGGCAAAGACTCGCCCAAAGCATTTACAATTATTAAAAAACAAAATATCAAGAAGGGGGAAGCCTCCGAGCAAGGTAATCAGCAACCTTAGCTCTCCTCCCGTCATCAGGGGCAGGATCGAATTCCTCAACAACTTCATTTGTGTCCAACTCCAGCAGCCGCCGAGGAATAGCATCGATAGGAATCCATCGGTCATCTCGCCTAAATGGATTGGGCATCAGAGTAGAGGGAGACATCTCATGCCGATACCACAATATCGAATTTCTCGGCACCTGCAGCTCTTTGAGAGCACTCAACCACCCCCTGATGAAGGAAAGCTCCTCGAACTCTGATAATCTTGTGGGAGCATCTAGCCAGCCCTGATCATAGCCATCAGTCCACACTTGGCGAGGGCCCTTCTTAAATAAATGCCGCAGTCGGGTGACGTCCCTCTGAAGCCCAGCAGCAGTTACGTAAGCTCGCTGAACATCGCCGCGCAGCTCCTCCATCTCCCTCTCACGCTGCTCCTCAGCTTCCCTACTCCTACCCCGCGTACTCCTGCCAGCTCACGGGAGGGGTGGCCGAGCAGCTCGCGACGAGGAAGAACCTTGCAGGACTGCCGAAGCGGTGCTCGGCGAATGCTCCTTAAGCTTCAAGACCTCCCGCCTCAGGTCGTCATTCTCCCGCTGAAGAAACTCCACGACCTGATTGATCTCGGTAGCCTCCAGTAACTTTACTCTCAGCTCGCTGACTTCTTCTTGCACTGAAGCTCCGATCTCTCCCATTTCCTGGAGCCTGTCCTTCAATTTAGCCACCAGCTCGGACTGATCCTTATACTTCTGGTTCCTTGATTTAGCAAACCTACAGAGCCTAGCAAAAGCCTGGCGAACTGCAGGGCTTGCATTAGAACCCAGAGTCCTACCCAATTAGGAGGTAACAAGAATATAATCATCCACATCAACCAACTACAAAGAAAGGAAGAGAACAAAAAGAAATCAGCATAAATAAAAACGAAGCCTTTTTATTGATAATGAGCGAGGTTACATCAGAACAAAAAAAGGAAAAAATTACAAAGAAATCCCTATCACTTAGCAACCTCGGTGGACGGACCCTTGTCCTTATCAGCATCAGCAGGGGCGTTACCCTCTGCAGAGGTGTGCACTACCCCCTCGACCAAGGAAGCATCAGCAAGAGTCGCCTGAGAAGTAGGATTGACCCCTTCAGCAGTTGGGACTGGCTCCTCATCCACAACTGGCTTGGGCCCTGGATCATGTTCGTCAAAAAGTGGGGATGCAACATCCACCCCTGCAGCCACAAGGGCCTTGTTCCACCCCTTCTTGAAGTTCAGACGGCTAATATAGCCTATCTGAACCTCGACGTCTTCATACGCAGCAGCCCAGCCAGAATTGTATGAATCTTCTTCAACAGTGGCTGCCTGGTCCTTCTCCGCTTCCAGCTGCTCGGCAAGAACCCTGTTCTTCTCCACAAAGTCCAGCTTGCTAGAGCAGACCTGTCCATACGACTTCCTCAGCTCGCCGAGCTCCCTGACAGCATTATCTCTCTCACGAGCAGAATTAGCAAGGGCCAAGGCAGAGGAAGCTCGAGCCGCATCAGCAGCCTTCAGATCGGCCTCCAGCTGAGAACCCCTGGCCACCAGAGTAGAATTCTGCTGCTCCAGCTCACTGTTCCTTCTCAACAGCTCGTCGCGAGAGCGATAGAGCACAGCGAAGTCAGTCACAAACTGCAGAAAACAAGGGAAAGATCAGAAAGAAGAAACCATCAAAACAGATCAGAAAGAATAAACCATCAAAACAGATTAGAAGAAGTTGAGAAGTAGAAAAGAAACCTTACCAAGGCAAGCCTCTGGCTAGCTTGCAAGGCCAGTTGATCAGACCCTGACGCCCTCTCGCGATCTGCAGGGAGGACTGCCCTCTCAAGCAGCGCAGGGGCGAGTTGAGGAGAGGTGGCCACCGAAGCCCCCTCAGGCAAAGCAGATACTGGGACCAAGGCTTGACCGGTCTTGGTCCTCAGTTCCATCTTCCTCCTCTCCTCCTCCTTCTCTTTCTCCCTCCTCTTTCTCTCTTCCACCTTCTTCCTCTCCTCCTCCTTTTTCTTCTCCCTCTCCCTCGCTTGCTCCTCCTCTCTCTTCTTCTTCTCTTGCTCTTGAGAGGAAGGCCGAGAACCAGTAGCTATGGCCCCGGAGATAGTCTTCGATTTTTTGGACCTCTGTGCAAGAAGCACATCATCATCATCATCATCATCATCCCGGATTAGATTCTTCCTGGGAGGCATTTCTTCACCTGGACTGCTGGTAGTACTCGATGAACTGCTACTATCAGCACTGCCTCCACCCAAGTTACTCACAACACCTGCAGGCTCGCTCTCCGAGCTGCTCTCCTCCTCGTCCAATTGGATGGGTTCAGCAAAAATCTCTTCGGAAGATTCAAAGTCCGGAACACTTTCCACAGGTCGGGCTATGAAGCTGGAGCCTGTGTTCTTGTATTCAAGCAGAAAAGCAGCAGACCTAGGATGCTCGCTGTCACCCAAAGGTTCCCTGATGTTCCAAACTTTCACCAGTTCCGAGATACGAACCTCGCTGAGAGCTGGCTCCAAATTCTTTATCTTCGCTGAAAAAGAGAAAGCAAGGAGAAGTTAGAGAAATCACAAAGTCCGCAAAGGTTGAAACAATGATATAACATCTACCTATATATTCTTCCCCATAAAAGGGAATAGTGAACCTCTCAGACCTCGACCCTTCAAATTGAGGGGAGTACTGCTAGTTCCTAACGAGAAACCCTTCTTGCTAGTAGTCCTTATGGGAATCAGGTAAATTTACTACCAAAACCCTATCAGGGCTCCTAGCCTTAAGGTACAGAACACCTAAACTCGTACGAGAAAAAGAATAACAAAAGCAGACCTCGACAAGCCCTAACCTTGTGTCGTACAATTGATTTATCCTGTGCACACCGTTCACTATTTTCCATACATTGGGTGAACATTGTGCAGGCACAATACCAAAATAACTAAAAAAGTGCAGAAACAAACCATTAGGGGGAAAGGTGAGACCCCCCTGGGAGAGCAACAGGACGTGAATCCAATGTGCATCCTCTATGTCCCTAACGTTCCTAGGCGGCGAGGCACAACACTCAATCTCTACCCACTCAGGAATACCGTAGAATTTTCTAAACTCAGTTACCGACCTATTTCCAATCTTCGCCATTGGAAAAATATAAGAAAAACTATAAACTCAAGAAAAAGGGCACGAAAGACTTACAGGACAGAAGATCAGATCAAAAGGCGAAGAAGCGACGAGAGTGGAGACCGAAAACAGAAGGTACAAAACTCAAGAGTTCTCAGAAGATAGAAGATTGCTGGAAGAGCTGGAACGACGAAGAAAAAATGTGTCTTATTCCAACAAGCCTTCAAAACTAATCATAACGCACAGATAGCGAAGCGGGTGCCGCCAAAGCAACTTCACAGTTTTCAAAGAAATCAACCATCATTGCTGATCATTTAAATTCATCGGACCCATAAAGAACGGCCCAACAAATTCAGGGGCAATTGTGGGTACCCCGATTTTATCATCATAAGGCCTGGACGAGTAGCCCATCCTCAGCGGCCCAAAACCCAGGCCCATCACCTCTGGTATTCATCCATTTACTCCACGATGCCATGAAAAGAAGTTGTGGGGGTACACGATCCCATTAAAGGGAGATGGCTAATAAAGAGGAACCTATCACCCCCACTACTCCAACACATACATGTATAAATTAAACCCCAAGTCCGGGGCAAAGGACAAGTTGTATTCTCTATACTTACTCTTCAGAATATAGAGAAATAACACTGACTGAACCACCGTGGACGTAGGCACTTCTTTGCTGAACCACGTATCTTCGTTGTTGTGTGATTGGTCTTTTATTTGTTTTTTCTTGGTTGTCACCTCTTTCATATTTATTTGTGCTGCATAATAATTGCATCTACAACGAGATAGACTTACAGTCTGATAGCTCTTACGAGGAGAGACCAGTGGCTATCCTAGACTATAGTGAGAAGAGATTGAAATCGAAAGTAGTTCCACTTGTGCGAGTCCAGTGGGAGCATCATAATGTGGAGGAGTCCACTTGGGAGCGTTAGGCAGATATGCGCGAGAGATATCCAGAGTTGTTTTTTTACCAGGTATGCCTTATTTTCCGAATTTCGGGACGAAATTCCGTTATTAGGGGGGAAGTATGTAATACCCCGTACTTTTATGCTATATTTAATTTGGGGATTTATTAAATTTAATGTGATGATTTATTTAATAAAAATCCAGAAATTAATTATGTTATAATTATTGACATGACGTGAGTTAGTAATTATATGAAATTGTTGAATATTACTTATGAGCATAGTAATATATGATATTGATTATAGTAAACGTCACGAGTGAATGAAATGGCAGTTTTGGGAATTTTAGCCGGGACGCGCCCGTGTCGCGTCGGGATTAATTATTAATATATAAAAGTGAATATTTTATAAGTTGTTCGTATGGTCGTTTTGAGTGCGCCAACGCGTCCGGAAGGGTTGAGATAGTCAGAAAAGTGTACCCGGGGGTTTAGTTTTGGTCTCGGGATGTTTTTAGGCTTAATTAGTGACCCGGGAGGGCATTTTGGTCATTTTACAAAATAGGGTAATTAAACCCACGAATTTCAGCCATCCTTAGCAGCCATTTAAGTCAGCCTTTTAGGGTTAGAACATTCAGAACCCTAGAACGTCCATTGGAGAAGAGAGGAGAGAGCTCTCAAGGTGATTCAAGGCCCAAAACACCACCGAATTCACCGCCGTCACCACCACCGCGTAGATCGCGAGGAGGAGAACGCAACCACACCAATATCAGCAGGAAACCAGACCTATGAAATCCCAGGCAAGTGTTTAACTTGCGTATTTTCGTTGGTGCAATATTCATATTAGTTAGGAATGATTAGGAGTATAATCTATGGAAGAAAACCCCATTTTTTGATAGGAATTTGCATGTAGAAAAGATTAAAACCATATTCTGGAAGTCTTATATGATGTAGATGATTAACCCACGAATTTTGATGATTATGTAGAAGGAAATTCTGGAGAAAAACTGATTAGAATAGAAGTTAAGAAAACTTAGGGTTCTTGATGATTAGATGAGATTTTAGGTTGTTTAATCATGTTTAATAATGGTTATACGCATGCTTAACGTTAGAAACATCTGGTAATATGTTATTATGTTTGTGGTATAAGTTTTGGGACGATTAGGGTTGGAAAATATGAATTTGAATGAATAATTTTAGTGAAACCCGCAACTGCAATTCTGCAGAAATCTTCGCAGACCTGCTTGATCGATCGATCGACCCTAGAGCGTCGATCGATCGAAGGTTCGATCGATCGAGCCCCAGCCGTCGATCGATCGACCCTTCCTGGCAGCCTCTTATTTCCCCATGTTTCATTAGTTGAATTAATTTATTGTGGAATAATCCTTGGGCATATTAAATAAAATGTTTTGGGATATAGAAGAGACCAGTAGGACATATGATTAAGTGTTGAGAACTTTATTATGAAATGATTATTGTGTTTTTGGGATAATTAATTAAGGAATGACGAACTACGTATTTCAAGTGAGGGATTACGACGAATACCTACAATAGTGAATAGATGTCTACCTACTGAATTTGTTACTTGGATGGATAGAACCCATGAGTGTTCCATAACTAGTGAGAAAACCCTTCGAGTTAAGGTTAGAGACGAAACCTTATGCGTAATACTAATAATGTGAAATTAAGGATAAATGTTGTAATTATGGGTAACGAGAGTGACCTATATTAATATGATGAAAGTAGTATATTTATATGATTGTGTGTGCATATATTATATACATGTGAAAAACGTACCCGCGCTACTTGCTATTCCTGAGGTTTTCGCGCTGGGACGGTCTTATCCTGTGTTGCTACGGGGGATATTGATTCGTACCCTAGAAGATAGGAATCCTAGGTACAGGCTATCGAATCGGTAGTCACGGTCCTAAGAGACGCGAGGGTATGTGCTGACCTCTTGGACTTGGAAACTATACTTCGCCTCAATATTGTTTGTGGTTGTATTGATACAGTTCGAGAGTGATTCCGAACTTGTATTTCCCTTAGTACGATTGATACGGGGATTGGATAGCAGAGTATGCCCGCACCATAAATTTTATGTGGGGTGCCATTAGAATATATATATTACACGAGTATTTTATATATATGAAGTTCTGAAACTTGGAACTACCTACTGTGATTTGGTAAGTAAGTCATGTTTGATGAATCAGGTTGGAAATACTTGTTTTATGAGAGTATAATATGACACTGGGAAACTTTATAAATTAATGAAGCTAAAACGAGAGTTGTGCTACACTTTGAAAGTACCCTTTTTACACGTTCTCATTGTTCGTTTTTTTTTAAAACCTATGAGTAAGTTAAGATAAACTAAATTATTGGGAAGGTTAGTATGATAATATGTTAAGTTAAACCATTTGGGGAAGGTTAGTACGATAGGCGTGCACACTAGAAGAGAGGTGAGAATTTCTCAAGAGAGTGTCGAACTAATATGTTATTGCATTGGCCTGTATCAATTTAAATACTTGCTAAACTAATTTTAAATCATACACACTTTCGGGCTCTGACCCGTTTTATCTCTCCCTCTCCCCCTTGTATATATGTATATGTATGTATTTCAGGTGCCCAGCCACAGGGGCGTCTTGCTTAGGATCTTTTGGAAGGAACGCGCTGCAGCTTAGGTGGGAGTTGCAGGTCCTTTGATTAGACGACTTCGTTCATTCAGATCCACTCCTAGCATTTTCATTCAGATGGGCATGTGTAGCCCTTTCCATTATTTCTTTATGTTGGGACATTGTTATTTCAGTTATTTCCTAGTTCGTTATTTTGGGATTTTTGTTCGAGACGGTGTATTACTTTATTTTCTCGCATGTTGACATTCGTTGATGAATGTTTTATATATTGGATTCTTTCGTTCCAGTATATTGTGGTGTGAATCTTACTCATTGAGCTTTGTTAATACTTTAAATAAATCTTTTCTTTAAATAAAATTTGGTAGTTAATGTTTAAAAATTGGTTTTGACACTTAGCTTGATTATTTAGGGTGTTAATTGGAAAGTTTCTTTTTACGACAGTGATGCTAAGAATGAACCAAACTGTTCACCTTGATTTAATTTAATAAAGGAGTGATCGCCCGGTATTTAATTAGGCGGGGTGTCACAGAGGGTTTGGACTCTTGTGGGCACTATCCAAACCGGGGTAGGTGTGGACCCAAAGATTTGGTTTACCGATGGACTACTCCAAATGATGTCTTCATTTTACTCTAAAATGAGGTCGTTTTGAGGTTGTCAATTGTAAACCCGTTATTTGGGTCCGCATCTGATCAATTTTGTCACTATACCATAGCTTCAAATCACCAGTAAAATCATTTATCTATTTTTTTACAGTGTATGGACCATCCTCTAGATGCTCAGTATGGAGGTGGGCTATTGGCAAATTATGCATTTGAAAAGGGCCTAGAAGGATGGAATGTGCACGGAAATGGAAAGATTGAATTGAGAAACTCTACGATTAGAAATAAGCTCATCGTAGCGTACAATAGAAGTCAACCACACGATAGTTTTTCACAACATCTATATTTAGAGAAGGGGGCATTTTACACATTTTCAGGTAAATTTGTGTCCATTAGAATTTTAGTTTCCTAAGATTATATATACTAGCTTAGGTCTTCACAATATAATCTATTTTTTTTTCATCTTGGGTGCGAATTAATGAAGGAAAAGAGACAGTGTCAGCTGCATTTAGACATTCCCAAAACCAAACAATGGTAGTGGGCTCTATTGTAGCTCAATCAGGCTGTTGGTCCATGTTAAAAGGAGGTTTCACTGTTGATCTCTCCATAACAGCTAATCTTTATTTTAAGGTGCACTACACATGGATTATTAAAATTATATGTTATAATTTATTCATTATATATATTTATTCAATGAAT
This sequence comes from Sambucus nigra, assembly GCA_949130495.1. Lineage (NCBI taxonomy): Eukaryota > Viridiplantae > Streptophyta > Magnoliopsida > Dipsacales > Adoxaceae > Sambucus > Sambucus nigra. The sequence continues at coordinate 203,592,014 of OX422218.1, forward strand.
TTTATTCCTTGTTCTGAACTTTAACAGAGTAACAATACCGGTGTTGAGTTATGGGTTGATAATATTTCTCTGCAATCATATACTCAAAGTCAATGGAGAGGTCATCATTTTGCAAGTATAGAAAGGGTAAATTTGTGCAGTACATTGTTGTTTTGCACAAAAAGAATTTGATAGATAAGAAAAATAATAGATTTTGCACTTAAATGTGCTTTTTGCGAAATCGGTTTCTTCAAGATTTAATGATTCTATCGATTATTTAAAATAAATGGTTAAATCAAATCTTATTCTTAAAACAACTTTACTACCCTACCTTAATTTTAATATAACATGGAAAACAGTTAAATGTTCCCATTGGACTCATGTTTATATGCCAACACCATATTCTTACTATTTTTAGGTTGCGCCCTTAGGGGTTAGGGCACATGATATATACAATACCCTTTCAATATAAGGTAGTTATTTTGTAAAGACCAGAAGCCCAATCAATATTTTTTGCACAAACAAAATTGAAATTCATTGTTTTTCAACACTCATTGGGGATCTTTCGCAAAAACACTTTTTTCCCCTCTATATCATGGAAAACCAAAAAAATATAAAAAGATATAAAAAAGAAAAAGGTGATTTAGGCTTTGACCGGCATTTAATCTGCCCTATTACATATTTGGCTGCTATGTTGCAGAGTCACCATCAATTTTTGACCATATTTGTGCTTATGTTGTGCAGATAAGAAAGCGTAAACTGAGATTACATGTATCCAACAAGCAAGGAGAAAAGATCCAAGGAGCTCAAATTTCCATCAACCAAACCAGAACCAACTTCCAACTTGGTTGTGCCACCGCAAACACTATACTATTCAACAAGGGCTACCAAGATTGGTTCACCTCTCGCTTCACTGTAACAACCTTTGACAACGAAATGAAATGGTAATGCACGAAACCATACCCCCACTAAAATGGCTTTTTGCCTTATTCGTTCCCCTACCTTATACCTGGTTTTCATTATAGTATACAATAAATTTTTTAAAGTGCAAATTTTGTTAAAAATATTTTTTAAAATAGTTGTAATTTGTACGTGAAATTTTACAATGTATACATGAATATTTGTAATATACTCATTTGACAGCCATATTGTGTTACTTGTTCCCGAGCTCGTTGCTCATTTGGCACAAGATGATTCCAAATCCATCACTTCTCTTTAATTTTGAGTTGCATAGAATATTGTAATTTTTGTATTAGTGGGAATTGGTAAATGTTTTTATAGTGCCTCTATGTTTTGCGGTATACGTACGGGTTTCTGTCCCTAAGGCGAGGTTCTGAATGACATAATTACTTATAAAAAAAAGTTTTTTTATACTCTAACTAATAACATATATAATATGGGTGAAGGATATTAGTATCCAAAAAAAATGTGGGTGTCAAAAAAATATCGTCCAATCATTATAATAGAAACTCCTTAAAAAATATCGAATCCAAGAACTATTATCAAAACCAAACTGAACCCTAAATCATCAACTTTAAAAAATAAATCCGAAACCTTAAAGCCTTCCCATAAAAGAAAAGTAAAAAAAAGTGACGTTTTAGAACATAAAAAATAAGGTGGACTAATTGCAAAATATTTTTTTCTTACCGACTGTAGATTAATTGTCCATTATTTCTAGTAAGTTATCAAAATATTTCAATAGGTACTTCACAGAAAGGATCCAAAGCCATGAAAACTATACCATCGATGATGCCATGGTCAGCTTCTTCAAAGGACACAACATTGCAGTGAGGGGACACAACATCCTTTGGGATGACATAACCAAGAATACAATTTGGGTCAAAGCATTATCTCTTATAGCTCTGTGGGCTACTTCAATGCAAAGAATTAAGTCTGTAATGACTAGATATTTTGGTCAAGTGATTGCATGGGATGTGATGAATGAGAATCTACACTTTTCTTTCTTTGAAGATAGGCTCGGCTCAAATGCTTCTGCGCTGTTTTACAATATAGCAAGCAAATTGGACTCTGCAACTTTGTTCATGAATGAGTTTGATACTATTGAACACCCCGAAATTGAGAGTACCACGCATTCCTTTGCCAAGTGGCAAAGATATTGGTTTGAGGACATTGAGCAACTGCGTAAGGGTGAAACTTTGAGCAGAGTGGCCAATAGCCAAGAGGGTCCAAAGATCAACTCCCCCTCACACTCATTAACTTTTTTATTACTTTCTTGAGTAGGTTCTTGTTTCCAGGAAGACCAGACGATCCCCCTTGCGAATTACTATTCAGGTTGGCAGTGAGACATGCTCGAGGGAGGTCTATTCCCATCACAACTCTGACTCTTTGGTCTATTTATACTAGGTTGGACCATGCTCATGTTAATGTTGAGAGGTCTTGTAGCCGCCATGATGCCACCAATTTTACTAACTTATTTATACTGATAGCTTTCCTTTTCGAGCAATTTCCCAGCTTGGCCCCGGAAGCAATGGCATGTCATAATGAAATCGCTCGCATCAGTAGGTGGCATAAGAAATATCCAAAGCACCCTTAGGGCTCTAATAGATAGCATTAATAAGTTTTGCTTTCACCCATACTAAAAGCGAGCAGGTGGCATTTTTACCTGGGCATCTTTCTCAAAAGATAAGGGGACTTTTTACTGCCCCTCGAATGTAAAAACTCTTCCTTCCTGCCCACATATCAATGTAATGGCCATGTTACTCCTAGGTACTCTGCCTTCCTTGATTGAGCTAGGTTAGGGTGTTGAATTTTGTTATTCTGAGAGAATTAAGAGGCAATTTGCATATGACCAAGGCGTTCATTCCCCCTCATATCCCTCGAGCACATCTCCCTTAGAGTTATACTTTGAGGATTATAAAAATTATACTTTCGAGGGGATATTCCCCAGAGAGCTCCACTTAGGAGGGTTATTTTTGCCTCCTCGCGATTACCTCCCATCCTTTACCCACTTGTGGTTCACTATATGGTAGAGGCAGGTGCTTCTCATCCAAATTTGCGTGTTGGATGTTCCACATGAGACTATCCCCACCAAAATTCATAGTAATAAAGTCTTGGGCAAGAGAACCCCAAAAGAGTTACGGCTTCGCAGCATAGTTGTCAAGGCCCCCCTTAAGAAGGTCACTCTAGTGCTAGTGAGGCCATTGCTCGATGAATCTCTCTATTCCAAGCATCCTAAGCCACAACCACTTAAGGCTAAAGGCATAGGCAAGTCCAAAGCCCAAGTTGCTTCCAAAAAAGCATCTTGACACTGATATGTCAAATTTCATTCCCACTCCTGCTTCTCCTCCTTCACTAGTGAGGACAAGGGCAAGCAAAAAGAAGAAGAAAGCTGGTGGTGAAGTTATTGCTCCTTTCCCTACACCAGATCAGGAGTCTGACACTGATGACCTTGGGGTGGAGGAGACCTATAGAATTATTCATGAGCAAGGCTATGAAGCCTTGGGGTTATCTTTTCAGGAGCCTCCTATCTCTTCCATTCCTGTTGTTGAAGGTACTATAGCTAACTTCTCTTTACTTAGTGAAATTGTCTCTCTTGAGGTTTCAAATGCTGGTTCCCCTTCTCGCATATTTGAAGAGGAACTGGTTGAATATGGAAGCACTCCTTCCTATGATAATGACAGTTCTTCTTCAAATGACGTGAGTGACATTGACCTTCGTGGTGAACATCATCCTGACATGTATTATTTACTATTAGTTTCAAGGGAGTCTTCCTACGAAGATACCATGATATATTCTCCTTCAGCCACAAGTCCAACTATTGGGTACCTTTTATATGGGCAGGATGCTCGCCCATATGCTGTAAGTCTTTTCTTTTCTTTTTTTGCTTGGATTTTTATTTTATTAACTCTTATAGATATTATTTTTTTACTAACTTTGTCTTGCGATACTTCAAAGGCTTCTTTTGTTGAGACGAGTGATCCCTCACCTCCTTTTCTTGTCAAAGCACCCTTCCCAAGGGAAAGGAATTATATGTTTATTTCTTCTCTAGGTCTGGCTAGAGTGGTTCATTATTTCCTCCCCATTCAACTATTTCTCTTTTCTTTTGCTCTTATAATACTTTACTGGCATAACGTACTTATTCTTGCCTTTTGCAGCTTTCTTTCTTGTTTCCCACCACTATGAGGTCCTCTTTTGTGTCTTCTCATTCTGTTTAGGTAAGAATTATCCTCTCTAATTCTTTTGACTTGTTACCTCTTAGACGTATCTTGATGTGTTTCTCCCTATGCATTTACAGAGGACTATTCCTCTTAGCCACACTATCTATCTTCTTGCCCATTCTATAGGGGGCAGTTCTTTAGCTGAGACTTTCACCACTTTAACCCTAAAGTTATTTGGATCTCTTCATTTCTTGCATTTTTTTCTATCTAAGTTTTTTATGCATGACTCAAACTTATGTTGTCTTTGTTGCTTTTGCCTTTCTCAGGGCTCCTCTTCACGTATCCCTTCCACTATTGGGGGGGTGCTCACTGGGATTACCATTACAGGCCTATCACCTTCTGGGAAGATATATATCCCCTAGGCTCGTGTGCCCATGGATAACAACACCATATCCATACCCTTTCATCTCAGCCGATCTTCATTATCGCTTCCAATGAGCCTGTTTCAAGGGCAATTAGATCCTCTTAGGTATTAATCGTTCCATTGAAATCATTTTTCTTTTACTGCGTTCATTTTTAACATGTTAATGAATATAATACCACTCACCCATCAGTTATTTCAGCTCTTGCCACTACGTCGCCGATCACTTCTCTAGTCGTTTCACAAGTGGCCCCTTTAGTTGTTGAGGCCCCTTCTACCGCCAGTTCTGGTAGAGACATCACCATAGTGCCCCTCTCGATATTTATTTTAACTTAACTTTGGGGACACTCCTATACATTTTCCTTCGCTATATAAGTGATTTGTTAACACTTGTATCCTTTATTTATTTGCAGGTCGGCATCAGTGAGACCTCTTCGTCTACGACTCTTGTCGTGAGTGCTGCGGAGGTGACTCTCCAGGTATTATATTTCTTTTCTCTACTCATTCGCTTTTATTTTGCAAATTTTTTATTTTACTCTGACATTTTGTTCATTTCTCGGTCCTTAGGCTAGCACTATTGAGGCATCACCTATAGGTCCTGTATTGAATCCCGTGGACCTGTAGCTGAGGTTGAGGCATCACATGTAACTGAGGTCCTATTACCCATGGGACCTATTATGAGTTCCGGGGCACTGACTCCCTAGGTAATTCTTTGCACATATCAGTTCATTTTATGCGTGAGAACCTTTAATTCTTTCTAACATACTTATAATTGTGGTCCCTCAATATGCAGGACTTACATCTTGATTCTCAGGTTCGCATTGTGTCGATTCCTATATATGTGGGACCTTTAGCTAGCATCCCAAAGGAGGCTACCCTGGTATGTTTGGTATATTATACGCTTTACTTGGATTTTCTGTGCAAGGGCTTGCTAACACCTGCCTGTCTTATTATTTTTGGGTCAATGTCGCAGCTGTCCCAGTCACTGTAAGACCTCTAACTAGTGTCTCATATGAGACTATCCAAATAAACACCTGATATATTTTACCTTTCAAACTCGATTTTTCTTTGCAAGTGTTCACTAACACTTACTTGTTTCCTTATTTTTAGGTTAGTGTTGCGGTTGTTCCGATTACTGTGGAACATCGTGGAGAAGCTGCTGTGAGAGGGGTATTATATTATCGTACACTTTTCTATATTCTACTTCCCTTTTCTTCTTTATTTTACTGTGCACGTGTGCTCGCCATCACACCCTTGTTTCTTTGTTTTCAAGTTAGTGAGGCAGTTATTCCTAGTTATGTGGAACATATTGAGAGTGTTATACTGCGCACTCCTCCGGTATTAAACGTTCATACCTGATTTACTTTTAGTTATTTCTTAGAATTTTTTTATTTTTAACCGTGAAAAAGTACATTGATGCTATCTTTGCATTTTCTCTATTAGGTCGGCATCTATAGTCAGGCAGATCCTTCCTGCTTTGGCGACAACATTCTTACCCCTCTGAGCTTGGTTTTGCATTTTTTGCTTCTCCTTTGGGCAAAGACATTCAGTTATCTGTCTTTATCTTTCTGTGACTTCTCATTTATGTGATTCTTATTTTCATGATCCCGTGAGTGAGCCTGTCGAGGCAGTTGATGAGGAGGAACAGAGTTCTGAGGCCGCTCACTCGGACGGTGCTGTTGGTTCTGGCGAGGATTCATCTCTTCCCATTTCAGAGCTTGAATCCAGGAACACAGGCTATGATAATATTAAGGTAGATACTCCTGGGGATTTTATGAGTGCTTTATGATGTGAGGAGATGCTTTCGAGGTTCAGGACCCATAAGGGAGAAGTGTTGGAGCATCATCCTTGATATTTTCACATCCCAGAGTGTGCTCAACATTGACAATCTTATAGTCCTCAGTCTGAAGGCGCTTGCCAGTCACATCTATGATTTCTAATCTACTCCCCCCGCTAACTTAACTAGCACTAAGACTTCACTATTTCTCTAGGCTCTTGATGATCTGTAGAGAGTTTATTATTTTAGCTGGACTCGCTCGACAATGTGGTCCGCCATTTTTTCAGTGTTCCATTTAAAAAGATGATGAGACATCATACACCTAAGCGGTCTATGGTTCAGCCGCACCAAGCTGAGGCTACATAGATTCGGAGTCAGATTCAGTCGCTCCAGGCCAAATTGGCTAAGTTTAAGGCTTGTGAGACTTAGGATAAGGCCAGGATGACCAGGTTGGAGGAGAAGTTTATTGAGGAGGTAGGTCCATTCTATGGAAACGTGTGCGCATGGGAGGATATATTTTTTGTTTTATCTAACCGATAATTTTTTTATATGTAGACTTTGCCTTGTATTTTTTTTCTTCTAGCATATGAAAAAGGCTATATATTAATGAAAGAGATCATTTTGCCTTCAGTTATTTCTCTTCCCTTGTCTCTACGTTGTTTTGGCATCTGTTTATTGTAAGTTGCTCTATTTTTTGTGAGAACTTCAAAATTGAACTGCCTGCCCGTAATTTGTGGAGTACTTGCCTATGATCTGAGAAAGTTATCATTTTAGATCTGCCTCTCTAACTGTGAGGTACTTTCATGCATATACATTATTAGGGAATAACTTAGAGTAGGGTGACCCCTTTCTCCTTCCCAAATATATTAAGGATAATCATAAAAATGAACTAAGCAAAGAGAATAACTATTTCTTTAGACTGAAACTGCCCTTAATCTGCGGGTTTATTGTTCCAAACCTTAACTTGGGAACTTTTACTTTTTTTTTTAAATCTCCATCTTAGAGAGGGGGGTAAATCCCCTTCTTCACATTTTTAAACTAACAAGTATAACTTACTATCTTGAGAACAAAGGCTATAACTTATTCTCCAGGTTATAAATTTTTAATTAAATAATAAAAAATTTACTTTTTACTTGGAGGGTAATCTCGTACTGGCTCATTAAAAATAGTTGAAATGTTGTGTTTGTAGGGACTTTGCTCACCATACTTTACCTTTGGTATGGATGCACCCCCAAGTATAATGAGGAAAGCTCCTTTTGTCACGGACCCTCTAATAATCTAGTGGAGTTTTACTATTTTTTTAAGAAAAAGGAAAAAAAATCAATCTGGTGTACCCACTTCATGATGCAGGTGAGTAAATAATGCAAAAATTACAAAGTAATGATCAAAATAACTAGTATTCATTTCTTTTATACTGTATATTGTTTACAAAATTGTGCTCATGCAATTGTTATAATTAAAAATATTTTATATTAGAGCATGTTGTTCAAACTTTAAAAAAAATGAAACAAGGAAAGAACTAAGTGTAGTATATCTTCAACCACTTACAGTTAATGGACTGGAGGCATTCACTTTCGGATTTAGATATCTAGCAGCAACCTGACTTGCTTACCCCTCGTACCACGAAGGGGCCTTCCCAGTTAGGCTTGAATTTAAATGATGCTATTTTTCAAAGATAGTGAGTGGATGCATGCAAGAACAAATCCCCTACTAGAAACTCCCTAGGCTTAACCAAATTTTCGTAAGCACTGGACAACTGTTGGGTGAAAACTTTATAATTTTCTTTGGCCTTGTCTTTATGCTCATCTAATGCCTCCAACTACACATGCCGAGGATCTGGTATGAGGCCATTGCTTAGAGACACCCTAGATGAAGGTACTACCAACTCCACTGGTAGGACAGTTTCGGTCCCATAGACCAACGAGAATAGAGTAAACCCCATTAGTTTTCTCTTCGATGTCCTGTAGGCCCATAGCACCATCTATAGCTTTTCATCCCAAGCTCCCGACATGTCCTCAATCATCTTCTTCAAAATGTTACTTAGTGTCTTATTTGTAGCCTCCACGTGGTCATTCCCCTTCGGGTATGAGATGGTTGAAATGTCGATCAGGATCCCCATCTCCTTGTATACAAACTGCTTCCCATTATCTGTTAGGATCACCTTAGGGATACTAAACCTGCATATGATATATTCTTTAATGAAATGGGTCACCACTTGAGCAATCACTCACCTTAAAGGAATTACTTCTTCCCATTTGGTGTACAACTCTGTAGCAATAATAATGAAGGACTTGCTATGAGAGGTTAGGTTGATTTTTCCCACTAGATCAAATGCCTAAGTATGGAAGTTATAAAGAGTTGTTAGGCTTTATAGACTTACTGAGGGGTCATGCACCATATTGTCATGCACTTGGCATGACATGCACCTCTTTATATAGCTCATACAGTCAGCCTTCATCATTAGCTAGTAATACCCCATCGACATCAGTTGATCGTATAACTTGGCACTGTAATACCCCGTAGTTTTATGATATTTATTTATGGGATTAATTGAATTAAATGTGTATTAATTGGGAATTAATCCGGATAAAAATACTAGCGAGATGCGAGTTGGTATTTGATTTCAATGAGTATAGATGGCTATATATGAATATGGAAATTATGAAATTGTCGTGAGATTGAAATACGGCGATTTGGAATTTTATTGAGACGCGTGTGACAGTCGCGTCAGGAATATTATTATTTAATTAAAAATTGAATTTTAATTCTATTAACCGTATGGTCATTTTGAGTGCGTCAACGCGTCCGGAAGGGTCGAAATAGTCAGAAAACACTAGCCGGGAGTTTAGTTTGGGTCCCGGGGCATTTTTACGTCATGTCGGCAACGTAAAAGGGTAGTTTGGTAATTTTGAATTTTTGGGAATTAAAACCAACGAAAATTAGGAATTAAAAATCTGATTTGGTAATTACCCACTAAACCCACTAATAACCAAATGGGCTATGGGGGTTATTGGAATTAGTTCCAAAAAGTCTCCTAAGGCAAACCCTAGCCACCATTGTCACCTTGGAGAAGAAGACTTGTAGAGAGAGAGAGAGGAGAATTCTGCAGAGAGAGAGAGAGAATCATTCATCAATTCGACATCAAAATCAGAGATATACATAAGGTAAGTGGTTTAATTTCATTAGTTGCAGAGAATGCTTCTTCCATGCGTAGGAAATTGATAAAATTGTATTGTTTTTTGGAGATTGATGAAAACCCATTAAATTGGAATTAGAAACTTGTATTTTGATGAGGAATTGCATGTAGAATTGTATGTAGGTGATTAATCTGATGATAATATATTTTGGATGAAACAAAAACAGATTTAATTAGGCTCATTGGGGATTTAAGAATTTCTAGGGTTCATGTTCTTGAAATTGGGGAAAAATGTATAGATTTGATATTTGGATGATGTTTATAATGAATTAACCCCACAAAACACGTTAGTATGTGACCTAAGTATGTTTAGGGATGATTAGAAACCTTGAACAATTGTTGGATTGATGTTTAGATGAGATTAGAGAGGAAGAAAAGATGGAAAAACGAGAATAGGAAAATTTGGGCTCGAAACTGGCCTCTCGTTAGAAGACCTGCCCAGGTCGTTCGAACGAGCTCATTCGAACAAGCTTCTAACGAGTTGACAGTTTGCCTTCTAACGAGAGAGATGTTCGTTCGATGCCTTTCGTTCGAACGAGATCTCGTTAGATCCCCAGTTCGTTCGAACGAACTCTCGTTCGAACAGCCTCGTTCGAACGAGACTTCTAACGAGCTGACAGTTTAGGCTTTTTGGCCTGTTTTGATTTCGCGTGTCCCGTAACCTTGGTTAATTGTAGAGATAACATTCCCTTGTTGATAAATTGATATAGTTGGGACATTTGGGATATATTGAGGAGTAAAACCTAGAAGTGCAATTCGAATTGAATGGAAATTATGGAATAGGACGTGAGTGACTATTACGATGCGAGAATTATTTACGACTTAAATAATTGAATTAATCGGGAACTTATGAATTATGCAACATTATAAGTCGGTACGAGAATGAGAAGTGTACCACAAATAAATTACGGTGATTACAAATATGTGTGTATACTTAGTATATGTATATGATCTTTTGTGTATGACATACCTACCATACTTGCTATCACGGGAGGTTTATGTTCGCTTAGGGCCCTCTAATCCTTGTGTTGCCCGGATTTAGATTGGTACCTCGAGAACATAGGTCAGAGAAGGACTTATTGGGATGTTAATAAGTCTTCTGATCGTGGGAGCGTAGGTATGTGCGTGACCCATGTGATGTGACTGTGTTCGCCTCCATTATTTGTGATTTGCTATTATCTGAGAACGATTCCTGAGAGATTCGGAAGGCGTGATCCTTATGTGCGTGATGTACCGGGATGGATAGCAGAGTATGTGTGCACCGCAGCTTAGCCTCGGGTGCTTGTATTGTATATTTATGACGTGAATAATATACACTTTATTAATGAGAACTTTCATGTTGGTATTGTGAGTATAAATACAGAAACGCTTTGAGTAACTATAAAGGGATAACCTGTAATGAATTGTATTGCTAATAATTGAGAACCTGAGTTCAATAAGCACTCTACTTATTTGATAACGCTAGAACGTATAATGGGAATTGAGTAGTAAGGGGTAGAATAAATTACGGTTTGGTTAGATATGTATGTCACTTATATGGGTACGGTACGTTAGGAGTGCACAAAATAGTCGAGAGGTGAGTACTTCATGTGAGTGTACGTCCTAACATGTATTTTGCATTCATTGTTTTAATGTTATTAAAACACTTGCTGTTTTTAAAATAATCCCCACTTTCGGGCTCTGACCCGTTTGCTTTCAAATCTATTTTTGTAAAAACCATTTTAGGTGCCCAGCCACAAGGACACCATGCATAGGATTTTCATTCAGGTGACGAGCTGTAGCTGTTTGTGGAAGTTACAGGACTTTGCTAGTAGACGCTTCATCTATCTTGACTCTATATTCAGCTTTCATCAGTTGTAGGGCATGTCGCCCATTTCTATTAGAAACATTTCCTATTTCAGATTTTCAGACTTTTGGCATGTAATTAATTCAGGATACTTTGTTTTATTTAGTTCAGTTGTGGGATTGTTGTGAGGAGTTTTTCCTCCGGACTTATTATTATGTTGTTGATTATTCTATTGTTTCGTTATGGTGAATGTTGTTATTCTATCATTATTCTTTTTATTGCATGTTAATCAGAGTTAACTTAAAATTTGGCAACTCACTTTTTAAATACTAGGTGGTTAGTAATCATTAAAATGTTTTCGACAGTGATGCTATTAACTGGACCAACTTGGCATTTTGTATTAATTTAATAAAGGAGTAGCTACCCGGTATTTAATTAGTCGGGGTGTCACAGGCACCTCCCATATGAGAGGGATCATGGGCCTTCTTTAGAACTCTTTCTATATCTCCTTTAACCACACACTTTAGCGCCTTCTTATTATATCCTCTCCTGTAGAGCTCCCCTTCTACCAGGTAAAAGCGGACCACTCTCTTTTTGAGGTAGATCTCATCCGCACTTTCGGTTGGCAGCTCTCCATCCTTCAAATATGATATCACTACACCAAAAGGTGTATTTTGTAACGGATTTGTTTTTTTATTTGTAATGTATTTTATCCATTAAAAATTTGTAACGATTAAAAACTGTTACAAATCAAATATAACCATTGGAATATGTCACCAAACGTTGTAATATATCATTTAAAGGAAGAAAGAACTAAAAACAAAACACTCACTAAGTCGCGGGGGATTTATTCCCCCCCAATTCCCAAACCTTTCCCCCCAATATCTTTCCCACTCCTTCTCCGCCTCTCCTCGACATGTGTCCCTACCCCCATTCCAAATAGATAACACCAACATAGAGAACATCGTTTTAGGGTTACATTCCCTCCCGCGAGTAATCTCATATATAAATTAAGCAAAACCCTAATCCGTGTCACAGTAGAATACATACGGTAAGAGAGACCTCTTCAGAAATAATGACTTATAAGGTTAGTTGTCTCATCTTTTTCAGTTTTCATGTTATAAATCTAACTTGTATATAGGTATATAGGTATATGTGTTTGATCGATCAATGTAAAGGGTTATAAATTCTGAAATTGTTCCTCTACTTTTCGATTGCATGCAGTTCCATCAGTTCTAGATTTTAGGGAGAGCTCTCCCTTCAGAGACAGATGAATACCCCAAAATCTACCTTATGCAGCTTTAGGTCACTAATGAGCTTTGTGCCAAATCCAAGTTTTCATTCCCCATTTTATATGTATTTTTTTATTATCTATGTAATGAATCTTATTAATTGGTGGTGTTGATATAATCTTATGAAATTTAGGTTGTTTTTGGTGATCATGTACTTTTTAAGGAAGCTTAAGAAGGTGAAGAAGAGCATTGGTGAGATACTTGCCCTCAATGAGGTATATATCACTTCATCTTTGTTACATGTTTGGGATGTCTCTGAATTGCCTCCTAGTTATGAAATAAAAAAAAGATTCATTTTTTATGTTACATGTATTCAACTAACTATGCCAAATAATTTTTTCTTTTTTCTTTCCCAAAATCTTAATTTGAAACGTACCTATGTTTTTAGCTTTGCTAACCAATCCCCTTAATTAGGCCCCTTTCCATTAATTACAAGATGTTCTTGGCCCACTAGGTGTCCTATACTCCTAATACACTATTGAAAATTAATTTTAATGTGATAAGCTGATTCTTTTCTGTAACACCCCGTATTTTGTGCATTTATTATTTAATTAATTCGGGAATTTTAAATTCCTGGTGTGTTGTAATTTTAATTGAATTAATTATGGCAATATATATATTTTTAAATATTAATCGGGGAGTGAATGGTTAATGTTTAGGGAAATTTATTTACTAAGAGAATAGTAATAATTTAATTACGTCATTTCGGGTATTAATGACGAGATATGCACTTATCCCAGCCGGGAGTCGGTATAGACTAAATTGGGTGTGAGATAAGGATTTTCATAAATTAATTCGGATGCCAATTCTGAGTGCACGGTTGAGTCCGGATAGGTCGAGATAGTCAGAAAAGAGTACCCGGGGGGGTAGTAATTGGGTCTCGGGGCATTTTTGGGCATAGCCGGGTCCACACGGGATGAGTTGGGCCACTTTAATTAAGCCCATTAGGTGAAAAACGGGATTTGGGGGTTTTAACCTAATTGGGAGATTAAGGAATGGCATCCAACATAACTCTAAACCTAGGGTTTGAGAGAGGATTTGGGGGAAAGCAAATCAAGAGCAAATTGGAGGTTATTGGGGCCAAATTAAGGGACATCAACAACAAATCAGACACTACGAACACTTACAGGCAAGTGGTTAACTGTTTTGATTCTTAAAGTATGATAATCAATTCATATCATAGTGATGTGTAAACCAAAATTCGTTTTGGGGATAAATGGGTACAAAAAGGGGGTTTTGTTAATGGAACCATTGAATGAAATTTAAGGTAAGAATTAGTTGTGCTATATAATTCTGAGTATGATTATCTGGTTTGAATGAGAAAAATTGGAATATAAAAGGATGGAATTTGAATTTGAAATTGAGATTGTACCCTAGAAATTGTGTTCTTGGGTGGGTCAAGATTTATAGTGTTAATGATGTTAAAAGGTTTAGATGATATTTTTAGTTCATGAGAAATGTTATGAGATGATTAATAGACTGATTTGAGGCTGGTTTTTGAGGAAAGAAACCTTGAAATTTCATTAATGGTGGAATTCAGCAAGGAAAGCTGGCACGAAGGGATCGATCGGGGGGCATCGATCGATCGCCGATGGGAAATTCTGGGCAGTTCGGCCTGTGTGTGATATAAGGGGGAAATTAATTATAAATTAATTTCCATACATTTATTAGTGATAAATAATTGTGAAACAAATATTCCTAGAAATTTTAAGAGAGAGTAATTGGGACTAGGATGAATTTATGTGGGACAGTTAATGGATGAATTTGAGAGATTTTATTCCAAAATAGTGAGATAAGGATCAAGTGAGTGAATCCGGGTATATTGGTTAAGCGATCCCAAGGTAGTGAATTAAGTTTGGAGATAAACTAATTAATTTAGAGTTGGGATATAGACTCGGGAAATATTTAATTATGGATCAAGTGGGCGAGTCCGGGTATGTTGGTAATTATAGGTAAATATAATTAGGAAATTATGGAGATAAATGTGTGACACATTGTGGGCTAAAATGTGGGAAAGAAATTATGAGATGTAAAAATGGACTGAGTGAGTGAGTCCGGGTATGTTGGTTATGTGACACCAAAGTATCAAATTAATTATTGAGAGAGAGTAATTAATTTGGAGTCGGAATATAGACTTGGAAAATATTAAGTTACGGGCCAAGTAAGTGAGTCCGGGGATAATGGTTGGGGGACACCAAGTTATGAAATAAATGAATGCGTTAATTGATTGAATTAGAGTCGGATAGTAGACTCGGGTAGGTATTAAATTAATGGGTGTGATAATTAATTTAATTAGAGTCGGATTGTAGACTCGGGTAGGATTAAATTAATAAGAGTGATAATTAATTTAATTAGAGTCGGATTGTAGACTCGGGTAGGATTAAATTAATAAGAGTGATAATTGATTATATTAGAGTCGGACCACAAACTCAGATTTGTGTTGATTAATTAATGTGCAAATTAATTAAATAAGAGTCGGATTATAGACTCGAGTATAATTAAATCAATAGGTGTGATAATTAATTTAATTAGAGTCGAATTGTAGACTCGGGGAGGTATTAAATTAATATGCGTGTTAATTAATTTAATTAGAGTCGGACGATAGACTCGGGGAGGTATTAAATTAATATGTGTGTTAATTAATATAATTAGAGTCGGACGATAGACTCGGGGAGGTATTAAATTAATATGTGTGTTAATTGATTTAATTAGAGTCGGACGATAGACTCGGGGAGGTGTTAAATTAATACGTGTGTCAATTAATTTAATTAGAGTCGGACGATAGATTCGGGGATGTATTAAATTAATACGTGTGCTAATTGATTTAATTAGAGTCGAAAGATAGACTCGGGGAGGTATTAAATTAATATGTGTGTTAGTTAATTTAATTAGAGTCGGGTGATAGACTCGGGAAGGTATTAAATTAATAAGTGTGTTAATTAATTTAATTGGAGTCGGACCACAGACTCGGGGAAAGTATTATATAAATTGAGGTATGAATTAAATATATTAGAGTCGGGCCATAGACTCGGGAAGACGATAAATTATTAAGTGAGAAAATTAATTACGTTGAGTCGGGCCACAGACTCAGGAAATTTTAGGCAGTGTACGGGAATTTTGATACACTTTAAAGTCGGGGTTTATAATATATATATACGTAGTAGTGATAGTATATATATATATATTCGTGTATTTATTGTGTGTGATATTAAATTACAGGTAGTGTACGGGATTTTGAGTGCACGGTAAAGCCGGGATTCATATTATATATATACGGTACAGTGATAGTATATATATACGTGTTTATATTATGTGGGATATTAAATATTAGTGACTAGATATTTATTCAATTTATTTACTCTACTGCTATCAAGGGAGGTTGCGCGATGTGGGTGAATCCCCTAGCTTGAGGACTAGGGCGAGTATATCCCCAGGTCATAGCGTCCGGTATATATGGGTGAGGGATTTATCTCACTTTCAGGAAAGGAATATGACCGCCTCCACTACGTTTGAATTTTGGACCAAGTTGGTGAGCAATTCCAACTTGGGGAACTAGGCTTTGTGCGCACACCTAGTGAGATAGCATTTTAGAGGGAATCATCCGGCGAGGGTATACTCGAAGGGATGGATATACGTATGTTATATGTGTGGATTTTGTGGAAAAGGTACGTATATAAATGTAGTAAATATTATATACGGGTAATAATACAGTGTGTGATGTATTTTCTTTATATAACTTGTGACACGGGTATATGCTACTATTTAAGAGGAATTAATTAAGTTAATTGTGAAATAACTTATAATTCGGGAAATCATTATACTTGGGTTAGAGTAGCATGGCAAGGGAAGGTTATACCAGGACTAGTTGGACGGGGTAGTACAACTAGGTGGGGTTAAGATAACCGGTAGGTGTGCACAATAGTGGAGGGGTGAGAATGTCCACAAGAGAGTGCGACACTAACTTAAATATGAAGCGCATTCATGCATTTTAAATTACTGCAGTTAATTCACTTGCTAAATATTTTCAAAATGTTTTGGGTTCTAACCCTTGCTATAAAACTATTTTCAAAACCTTTTAGGTGTCCAGTCACAGGGACGTCGGGATTGATATTCTATTCCAGGAACACGGAGCTGCGGCATATGTGGATGCTAGCAGGAGTTTGGATTAGACGCATCATTCATTCATTCCTAGAGTAGGAATCTTATATCAGTTTCAGTTATATTTAGGGCTTGTCGCCCAGACTTCTCGGTACAGTTTTCAGGTGTAATTTATTCAGGTGTTGAATATTTGTATTGGATTATTTCTTTGGTGGCCAGTGATTTATTCGGCAAGTTGTGTAATTATAATTCAGTTTATTTTCATTCAGATGTGTGAATGGTTTATATTTTAATTCCGCATGTACTGTTTTGTGTAATTAAAAAGTTAAAATTGGCACCAGTTTTTGGAATACTAGGTGGTTAGTAAGTTTTAAAAAGTTTTCGACAGTGATGCTAAGGATGATCCAACTGAAATTCCTGTTTTAATTTGGTATAGGACTGATCACCCGGTATTTTATTAGGCGGGGTGTCACATTTTCTTCTTGACCAAATTATAGGATTTGTTGTTCAACGGTTAGGATAATGACTGACAAGTTTTTAGTGTGGTTGTCATATTTTTTAGATTTGATAATGTTATGTCTATTGAAAAGACATTTTTTTTAGGAATGTGTGCGATGATCATAGCATTACCCTAACTTTTGTGCAAAATTGTTATTCATATTTAACGTGATTCTCTTAATTAATAGTTTCATGAATTCAAGGACACTAACTTCTTTTAAATGTTGTGGTCATGTAGTTACTTTGATAACTGACTGTAAGGGTGAAACCTTCCTCAGGGATTATTTATATCTTTTAAGGTTCATGAATACATTCATTGGTAGTTTTTAGTTGGTGGCAATTCTTGAATTACATGGTAATGAATTTTAACTTTTATAGATCATTTTATTATCCACTATAGTTGGCATCTATTATAATATTTATATGTTCTTATATTCTTATGTTTTTAGTGTCTGTGTGTATACGCGCATGTGTTTGTGATTCCTTAATAAAAAGATAAGACTGTATAGTTTTCCTTGTGTTAAATTTATCGCCTGAAGTGTGTTTAATTGATAAATTCAATTATCTCGAGATATTTCTTTTTCCTTGATCTTTGTAGTGTTTTCGGGGGAATTTTATCTTTAAAGTAAGGTTTAAGAGACGGAATTGATATGTTAAGTAAGTTTGCTTCATAATTTTGAGTTTGATATTGTAAAATCAATCAACTTGTGACTTCAATCAATTTGACTTGCAATTGATATGTAAGACCAGGAAGGGCATGTTCTTTGCAAGGAGGGGTGACATCTTTTCAAGGACTACCAATGTAAGATTTTTTTTTTTTTTTAATTGCATAATTGATTGTTGGGTTTTATTTCATTGATGAATTTACTTACCATAAATCGTATGAGCTGGTTAATTTAGATATCTTACCTAAGGAATAATTTAGGTATAAATAGATCGCTTGAGTCTATTTGATTGAAGATTTTAGGTGAACACAACATATCTATGAGGGTAGAGAGTATAGTCACCCACCTCAAGTAGCAACATTTTATAATTTTGATCATCAAATTTCGTATCTCTTACCAAGTAATCAACGCATTATTTCCAAACCTGATAAAAATTATGGATAGATTCTCCATCAAGGATGAGATAGTTTGATTGACAAAACAAACTATTAGGGTGCATTGACATCAAAGATAGAAAAAGATTGAAAATAGTACATACATTTTTTAAAAATCTTGATATATTTTGGAAAAGAGATGAGTGAATAGGCGAAATGTTCTCCACTTCTTATGGAATTTTTTTCATGGAGATAAGAAAAGACGTAGACACCTTAAGAGATGTATCATAATGACATCTTTTTTGTTGATTTTAAATGAGAATTTTTTTTAGAATATTTAAAGATAAGCAGGTAGTAATGGAAAGACTTTCGAAATGGATCGTGCTAAAGGCACCCCCAATGTTTCTCCTGAGCACCACGACATAATATTTTTAGGCACAATGTACAATCATGGTAAACCATCTTGTGGTGTCGGTGAGATAGAATAGGGGTGCCTTTAGCACAACCCTTTCGGAAAATATCAAAACTTGAGCTACATTATGGGCTTCACTGTCTCGAAGCTTTAAGACTTCTCATTTTATCTTTTCTCATTAAGATGGAATGAATATTTTTAGTGATATGATGTCCTGGTTCGATGATCAAAACCCCGTGGTTGTCATTTTTGTGCCCAGGTTTTTTAGGTTAGTTGGCTGACTTTTTTTTATAGGCTATTTGTGTATGCATTTCTAGAGGTGAACAACTTGTCAATAGGTTTAGAGAACCTTTCTTGGGAAATTTTGTAGTAAGATTACTTTGTATGTTTGTTTGGAACAGTGACTTCTCATGGAATAAATGCTAGAGATGTGAAGAAGCTTCAAGATGATGGGATCTACACTTGCAATGGCTTGTTGATGCATACAAAGAAGGTGAAAATGCAAATTATCAACTCAAAATTTCCAACTATTTGACTTTTTTTTTTCTGGATATAATAACAAATCTTTGCAATTTTGAAGAATTTGACAGGAATCAAAGGCTTATCTGAGGCGAAAGTGGATAATATATGTGAAGATGTTGAGAAGATAGTGGTTAGAGGTTTGATTTTGCAATAATTACATATATTAATGTGTATGTTTCAATGAAATTTGTCTGATTCTTCTATATTTGCAAATTTCTTGAGAATTTTGGTTTAGAATTTTCCTAGATCCCAAATATTCCTCGCTTATCAAGTTGGTAAGAAGGTCATGGTATATACTTACAGCAATAGATGATATGGGATCAATATTTGTAAGGATAATCAAATCATCTGGTATTCAAATCCTAGTTGGATCTAATTCATCATATAAGCAGATCGAAGGTATTGTTCCTTCTCTGATTCCAAGTACCCAATCTCTGAATTTTGATGAGTCTAGTATTCTCATGTTTTTCTTCATGTTAAAGACTTTAAAATGGTTCCATAAAGAAGACATGTTAATAGACACGCGAATGATATCGTGTCTTGTTAGTTTTTGTACGACCCATAGAGTTTGCCTAAAATCTTCCTCCAGAAGGATACCCCACCCCCACCCCCACCAAAAGTTTTATCGTGAGAATCAGGGTCATCAAAACGAAGAATATCGTGTAATGTTTTATCAACTATTTTAAACGTGTTGCGATGATCCATAGGAACTTCGTCCCAAATTACGAGGTTGATTTTACAAATAAGATCTATGCGATGATTCCCTTGTCATATGTCACATGTCAACCTCTCAGATATGTCAATCGCAATGAAAAATAGAGAATGGGCAGTGTGGTCGTCGGGTAGTACTAATGCAATATTCCCAGAAGACTAAAAAGTGAGTAGAATCTTACATTCCAACCTAAATCGCGCAATAATTGTATTGTAAAGATAAGTTTTTCCTCTTCTTCCAGCTACATAAACAAAATACATCCCACCTTTTATTTTCTTTAACATATTTGATGTTGTCATTGTACACCGACAATTGGTAGTCGTTCAGTATTTCATGAGCTACATATGTTATGATGTCAAATGTTGAATATCATATGATGTTTCCTCGCGTAAAAATCAATTACCCAATTCTAAATGAATGATCGATCAGGATGGGGTAATAGGGGGAAATCCTTTAAACTTTTATTATTCTTATACATGATCTACTTAATATCATAAATGGCATAGTTCTTTAATTGGAAATCAGTCAAGATAAAATTTGGAAATAAAATGAGCGCTCTTTGTTGGTATAAGACATCTTGCGATAAAAATTTCCAATTCTTTTCTCAAAAGCCAAGTGGGTCTGCAACTTCATAAAACAATAGAATTGTTATTAACAACTAACGTATTTGTTGCCCCATTAACCATTGGGCCGCTTGATAGATCATTTCAGGACATTCTCTATCCCCATCCAATAAGCCTAATGCATAACATGAAGCCTTATATGTTGGTTATGTCACCACTTTAATAGTTCTAATCTCCCCGTAGATACATGCACCGCATACCATGTTTAGGATCAATCGAATGTAAAATCTCTCCCTTGATTTATGATGTGCATATATGATTCACCCTATGCAATCCCTAAAATCTATTCTTTTACATTAATTATATTTTGATTCCATTCCCCTTTTTTTGGAAATTAAGCAAAAGATAGTTCTCGGGAATCGGTGTGCAGAGCATTCATCTTCATCCATTCGGATACATTACTTTATACGCATCAAAATTGTTAACAATGTTGTCCAACCGTTTTGAATCTCTAAATGTTAAAGCATGTTCCTACGAATGGTGGAATGTCAGTCGTTCAAACCCCACGCTTATATATTAAATGTCAAATTGGAACATTCTTCAATTAACCTCATATGTAGATATGTATCTACAATTTAAAAATGAATTTACCTCATTTATGTCCCTATTATCGCATGTTCCTATCATGCCATTTTGACTGATATTTTCTTCTAGAAGAATTCGTGTTGGATCAGGTCTTTTATTTATGCAATTGAATATATATATTTTACCGCCCCTAATTTGTTGCATAATTCAATTTTTATGTGTGCTTGATATTCGACCAATATATCTCAATTGTGTGGTACAATGAATCTATTGTATAGCTTGTTACCATTCCTCTCAACGAATTTTCAGTCATATCTTCTCTTGTACAATTGGAAACCATTTTTATCCAAAGAAGTTTGTTGGCAAAAATTCTTTGGTAATTTTTTTAGAGAAAATAACTTTAGGCATAAAGGATAATTGAGACATGAATCAGCACATGGACCATGCATTATAAATTGGGATACTACTGCAAACCCCATGCCATCTTCATTCTTATTGGGTATCTCTGCATATATGATCATGTCTATTTGGTTTGATGTTCAATGACTGTTCTCTGGGTGTAGAAAAAGCAATATGTATGCATGTGACAAGCCTCTTTTTTACAGTTCGATAGTGTAAATAGTTACGGGTAAGAAGAACAAACAATCAATAGGGATATTTTTTAGTATAATAAAGGCACCTATGAACCAAAGGAAAATCTAATATACATACCATCCATAACCATGCCAAAATACTTCCGTTGAACCAAATCTTTTATAAAAAGATATAGCTTGGTCTTGAAAACTCTTGATACAATATCGAGACATTCTTCTGGATATTGTCCCAAAATAGGTGATAAGAAATTGTCCATCCAACATATTGACTAGTCCATTCACTATAAAGTCCTATCTTGATATCCAAGGGAGGATATTCGATTTGAAACCTCTAAATCAGTATCATAGATATATAGTTGTATAAATTTAGGAATTTTTCTTATAGGTGGAAGTAAAGAACTAATCTTGTGATGATTTTGGCTACTAATTTAATACACATATGGTCCTCTCCCACTATTAAAATGATTGTCGACTTCCCCTCCAATAGGGGTGAAAGCAAACACTGAGTTATAAGCTCAAATATTCTCTCAGAGAATTAATGAGCTCCTTCCACCATCATACGACAACAGTTGCCTTAGAAATGGATGGGCATCCATTAGAATTGGTAGATAAACATTTCCTTTTTAACAACATATCGAGAACGTTGGCCTTGAATGGAATTTTTGTTACTCATTTCTTTCTTCATACCACAAAATAGCACCACATATACTACATTGATGGGAGGGATTTATGAAATTCCAAGGTTCATAGGCTTTCCCTATTACACATTACAAATGTAAATGGATTATTTAATTCAATATCCCAATATCTTCTAATCAACTATAACATCATAATATTAACCAAACATGACACTCATCGGATGATATAATTAAAAATATAAAATAACATTATTAAAAATATGTAAATTGCATTAAGTGTGTTGAAATGGCATAAGTCTGCTCAAAGTAACACCATTAATTTAAATATCTCCAGAAAATGTAATTGTTTCAAGAAATAGGTTCAACAAGGATGAGATTTTGGTGGACGTGAAGAGGCATTTATCTTTAGCAGGTCCTCTAGTGTCAATAAATGTGTTAATATATAGCTTAAATGTGATATCAGTCATGTTTGTGGGTCACCTTGGGGAGCTAGCTCTTATTGGTGCTTCAATGGCCACTTCTTTTGCTTCTGCTGCTGGTTTCAGCTTGTTGATGGTTGGATATGATGTTCATTTGTTTGTAATTGGATCCCTTATACCCACAAAAAAAGGAAAGTAAATAGTGAAAGAATGTTGTTTACTTCCCATATGATTGGGTTTTTTCCTTTTTTTTCACTTTTCCATCCCATCGAACTAGCATAAAAATTGAGTTTCTGGCTATGTTTTGGTCAGTTATGTTAATCCTCACACATTTTGAATGACAAATAGTTTCCAGTTACATCATTACATGTGATCGTACTAAAGTAACAACCTGATTTTTAGTGTCGTGAAGACCATTTACAAATTTGGAGCAGTAATTTATGAATGGACCTTTTTTTCCTCCCATATTTTCATTTTTATGTATCATTGCAAGCTATTCTAGTTTGCTCATCTTATTAATGGATGGGTTGTGAATATTTGCACTTTATATGTTCACAACTAAGGCTAAACCAGAAGAATCTGAAGTTAGTTCAGCTCTAGATTCTTTTACCCATTTCAAGCATCCGCTTCTGCCGATCACAAACCGAAATCCTTATCTATCTGAGGGAACCAGACAAGTTTTTTCCCTTCTTTTTTTGTTCCCATATCACTCTTCTCTACATAGCTTTTTTCATGTTTTTTCGGAGACAGAAGACCTATTTTGTAATTTATTCAATAGATTATCATCCCAAAGGGAAATATGGTAATATCAAATGTAATAAAATTAGCACGACATGATGATATATTAGTAATCATGTCTATGGTTGTTTGTTGAAGGTCAGTGGTCCTTACAAGATGCAACATATGATTATGTTGATTGTAGTAGGATGTTGTTATCTATCAGTGCTATTAAATAATGTTATTCCAATCCGCATCATTATTTATTTATATTTTCTAGACTCTCTTGATGATAAGATTATGCTAAATGATTGAAAATTTGTGCTCTTCCAAGTAGCTTACTTGACTAAGTTAACGTTTTTTTATTTTATATATATATCAATGATGTGAAATTTAAGAGTACCCTCTGTTTTCCAAATCATTAGAGTTACACTCCCACTGAATTAGGGGAAATATAATGATCATTGAAGATGTTTTACCCCTATTGATAATATAATATTTTGAGATAGCTCCCCATAATAGGGGTATGCTTGATGATTATGAATAGTAGGAGTAACTCAAATTTCACGTTATTGAGAAAAAAAAAAGGGTTTGGGGGGGAGGGGGTGCAAATAAAACCAAGACTTAGCGTGGTTTCTCTTTTACCAGTCAACATCGTGGAATACTGTGTTGTAGAAGGGCAGCTTTGCTAGCTGTTATCGATATCAATTGATTCGTATCTCTGTTTACACCTTACTCTCTCTTTCTATCTACTACTGCTACAGGCTACAGCAACTAGTGCTGCTTTGGCAAAGAAGTATGGTGCTTACATAACAATTGTGGGTATGTTTAGTAGTCCTTTTCATATTATTTTATATAATCTATTGAAATTTTAGCTGCAGAGACATCTTTCATGTGACGCCCCGAACTGTATTTGGAGTAAATGTTGGACTTAACTCAAAGTTGGTCAAATAAGTCATCAATCCGTGGGATAGGATACTTATTCTTTATAGTTACCATGTTCAGTTGTCTGTAATCGATGCAAAGTCGGAGAGAATTATCTTTCTTCTTGTCAAATAATACTGGTGCTCCCCACGGAGACACACTTGGCCGTATAAACCTTTGCTCGATAAATCTTCTAACTGGGTCTTCAATTCCTGTAACTCTGCCAGAGCCATTCTATGAGGAGGAATAGAAATGGGTGAAACACCGTGATGAATATCAATGGCGAAATCAATCTCCCGGCACGGAGGCAAACCAAAGAGGTCTTCAAGAAAAACATCGAAAAATTCTCGGACAACTAAATGGTCTGATAACGTGCGACTAGGCTCTTCTTAAGCGATAATACTACTCAACCAACCAAAGAAATGTCATTGCTTTCGAACCATAGAGAACTTACACGGATAGTCAATACTTTGTTCATTGTTGAAACGATAACGAGATCCGTCTAGAAGTAGTACTGAGACACTATGTCGGTGGCACTCAATAATGGCGCCAAAACATGACAGCCAATCCATACCGATTATCACCTCAAAGCCCTCCATATCCATCAGTATTAAATCATATTCAAGAATAAAATCTCCCGCAACAATTACGCAACTTCTACATATCTTGTTCAGAATAACACCACCACCTACGGGTAATCCTACGAAGACCGGGGGACTAAAATTCTCTACGTCAAGACCCAAACAGAATGCTAAAGAACTCGATATAAAGGAATGCGATGCACCTAAATCGAATAATGTTTTAACCCATATATTGAACAATAAAATAATACCTTCCATGATTGAAGGATTATGGGGAGATGTTGAATACTGAGTAAGAGCATAAACACGACCTGGATTAAATCTGCTGGCCTGGCTACCTTGCGTTTGTCCATGATTGCCCTGGTTAGGATGAGGCATCCCAGAATTCGGTCTAGACTAGTGGCGTTGTCCTAAGGACTATTGTTGTTGCTGCTGTCGCTGAGGACCAGAATGACTAGAATTTCTCCCAGGTATGGAGTTGCCACTCTGATAACTGCTTTGTCGTTCCATGTTTTCCAGCTTAGGGCACTCTCGCCTAAAATGATTAGTGGATTCGCAAATAAAATAAGCCCTTGGGGTGGGAATGTCGGACTCTGATTGTTACTACTCTTTCCTACAGCCGTCTTGATGTTGGCAAAGAATCCCTTGGTGCCATTTCGAATTTTTTTTGTTATTGCTACTAAAGGGTCCACCGCTAGCCCTAGGTTGGGCCCCACTAGAAGTTCTTTTCTTTTCTCTGATGACTCGGGAATATTCTGCCTCAAGCTCTAGTAGAATAACTTTGTTCACTGCTGCTCCGAAGTCCAAATGGTCAAAGCCCACAACCAGTTTATGGATATGGGGGTTCAACCCCTTCACAAACAGTCTTGTATTCTCGGCCTCATCCGATTTGACTGTATTGACATGCTTCACAAGACTCTCGAATTAAGCCTGATACTCATTCACCGATAGTTTACCTTGAATCATCTCAGCAAACTCATCTTTCTTGGCATCTTTATACGCCTGGGGAAAGTACCATTCAAGAAAAGATGTCCTGAAACTGTCCCATGCCACTGTCTCGATAACGCTGGCAAGGTGAGTGGTCCACCATCGTTGTGCCTGCTCTATGAGTTGGAAAGTAGCCAACTTAACCTTTTACCTAGATGGGACGTCAAGAAAATCCATGACTCGTGTAACTTCCTCAAGCCATTCTTTCGTGGCATCAGGCCCGGTAGAACCATTGAAGGTAGGAGGATTTAACCTCCTGAACTCTTTCAGTGTGGATGCAACTGTGGAGCTTTAAACGGAACCACTGTGGTTACCCCTTTCACGTTGGGATAAAGTGTCAGCCAATAGACGTGTGACATCTTCCATACGTTTAAGCCCGTTGTTCTCGGCTTCAACGCTAGTATGCTTGGGAGGCATCTTAAAGGAAAAAAGGTGAGTTTAGCACAACAGTAAAAAGGGAAATTGTACTAGGGTATAATAATGTGAATTCGTATTGCCACACACGTTGAACCTATTGCTCTGATACCAAGTTGTGATGCCCCGAACCGAATTTAGAGTAAATGTCAGACTTAACTCACATCCAAGTCCGAGGGTCAAGGGGGAGGGGGAAATTACTTTTTATTTATTTAAGAAAATGTTCATTAAAAATTTTCATATTAAAGAAAAACCAATTATTATCCAATTATTCAACAATAATTTCAGTCCATTAATTTGAATAAATCTCATTTAATTATTTTGCAAAAGAGTCCAACTAAAATATCATCAAACCACAATTAATAGAAAATGCCATGTATTATTACAAACCAAAGTTCCAAGTTCAAGTCCGAATTTAAATAGTACAACTGATACAAAGTTAAATCTCAAATATCAAATATTGCCGCTACGGGATAGCGCTAATCAAAGCTCTAACAACGATCGAAACTCTCGATAACCTTACCAATGCAAGCTTTTGCGTCCTTACTGAAGTACCTGTGGGTTTTGGAAAATAGTTATGAGCAGAATACCCAATAGGATGGGAGATACTAAGTAATAATTTTGTACTAAAATACTATACGTATAAAGTATCTTTTAATATTTCAATAAAATAATTTATTCAATTTATGCAAATGAATGCAACTATATGCAATGCTCCCGGGCTAGGTGCCCAAACTCACACTTAAGCCATTTCATGTCTCGTGCCAGAGACTTATTTAATTGAACATTAGTCCTTAACAATTCATTGACTTGAGTGCCTTTAATTTAAGAATATTCTCATTCTTAATTATTCATCACAAGATTTATCAATCTTTGCCTTAGAGTCTAGCCATCAGTCCTGGACTTCACGGGCTCTACACCTTTGGTCTCCAGTTGTCATATGTTCTTTTGTATAAACTTTGGGGTCTTTCACCACTAGGGACGTCATGCCCTGCTTAATTCTTGGCATCATCCAAATATCCTTTATTATATTTTTCACTTATTTCACATTTCATATATTTTATTATTCTCATCATTTTCCAAGTTCATTATTCTTTTCACTTTCACTTGTGTCACACTTTATTATATATCACTTTCTTAATTTCTTTAATTAAACTCGACCGAGGTGGCCATAAATACAACCCCATTTTCGAATATTATTTCCGTGAAACTCATTATTTTTAGTTACCAAAATGTATCATTAATCTCTTTTTATCAAACTCACTTAATACATTTAATTGCAAAATAAATTCTTGACAGCATAATATTCACTGTATTTACTACAATGCCACTACTATTTGTTTTACACATATGTTATCATTTTAAATCGGTTTAAACACGCTAATTTCACCAAAAACCAATTTATTACTTCTCAAAGTGTATTTCTAATTATTTCCAATATTTATTTTGTAATTCATTCCAGATTTCATAAATAGACTTTATTTTAAATTAAATGCGTATTCTAATCATGTTTATGCCTTTGAATACCAAGTTGTGAATTTAACAATTCGGGGGTTGCATTTTGTAATTTCCTTAAAACATGTTAAAATAAACATATTCATACTTTAGTCATGTTAAAAATTAAGTCTACCAATTATTGCAACACAATATTAACGATACACGAATTTCTGCCTAAGAAATCCCTTAATATGCCACTATTCATGTCAGGTTTCAATTTTGAAGACATGAATGATCATTAAAATAACTTTACCAACATGAAATATTCTTAAAGTCATTTTAAATCATCTTTCAACATGAAATATGGATTTCTACCTAAGAAATCCCTTGATATGCCACTAACATGCTCATAATTGTGTAGTCTTTCATCCTAATTAATTTCTCAAGATATCATGCCATGATTGCCCATTAGAAACTTAACAACATCAAATATAATTATTCCAATTTCAAGACAAGTTTCTAGCATGAATAATGATTTTCAACAAAGAAAAATAGGCAAAATACTTCATCATTTTAGTATGAAATTATCTACTTCTACACGTGATTTTAACTTTAAAAAAAAAGAGTTTAAAGGAGAACCCTACTTGGATAATATAGTTAGATGATAATCAAGACGAAAGAAGACCAAACTTGATCCAAGAAAAGATCCAAGAACTTCAATTAAAAGCTCCAAAATACTAGTTCCCCAAACTTCCTCAAGTTATATACTCATTGGATGGTTATTTTGAGATGTTTTGAGGCTTCTTTAATGGTGGTTTTGTGGATATTTGAGGGATGTGAAGTTTAGCTACGTTTTTTGACAGAACTCTAAGGTTTGGGGAGCTCAAAGGAGTGAGAGGAAAGAGGAGAAACCTGATGGGAAATGAATAATGAAGTCTAAGGCCACCCCCCTCTTATAATTCATTTCTAACTCACACAAACCAACAAGCCCATGTGATACATTCCCCCCCACACAACGAGTCAAAATCTCTTCAACCAAGTTCTTAAAAGGAGTGGGACAGCCCCAAAAATAATTAGGAATAAGGTGGGAGCAAAAGGTATAAAACAAGGAGGAGGAGTTGGATATATGTCAACTGGGCCCCCCGAAAATTTTGTTATTATTAATATTTTTTTATTTTCTTTTCTTTTCATGGACTTAATATATATTTTTAGATGTCGGAAAATATGGTCAAATAAATTTTTGAGTTTAATTAGCCTTCTACAAAAATTACGCATGTTTGCAGTTTTACACGTCGGACGCAATTACGTGCTTTTAATTGTACAACTTATAACTCGATTTTCTAAATCACGTTGTGCCAAATAAAATTATTTCCTTTTAATTTAAGGAATAATAATATAAAATCATTAATGCGACTTGACAATAGAATGCAAAGAATTAATATTTTTGAATAATTCGACGACAACAGAATGACGAGTAAAAATAAAAAGGAGCGGGTATTACATTTAATCATTTAGGCACTTTCTAGTGGAAGATTTAAAGGTATATATTAACTATATCTTATTTGTAGTTATTGATGAAAAGCATAAAGAATCACTGCCAGAGCACGATACTCAACTATCTAGCATCCATTGGCATTTGTCTGAAGGTGAGTTTGTCCTATTTGTCATATGTGAAGTAATATAAGTGGCATGTTTGTGGTTCCTGTCACTGTAAGGACGCCCAAATGTAGTTTTGATGACTGATATCAAACGGTTCCCAAATTTTTTCCTCCGAATTTTTTTTGTGTATCATTATTGAATGTGAACTTATTGATTCTTGATAAGGAAAATGAGGGTTTAAGGGGCACACAAGGTGTTAAATGTGCCCAAAGTGATTCATTGAGAAATAGGCACATATTTCTTAGCCCACTTCGACTATTGTCTAAGCCACCCATGCATGCGATAGCTATACTAGATAATTGGGAAAACAATTTATTGGTCGATTGATATACATAATACTACTCCGTAAAGTTGTAGATAATAAACAATAATGCATATAGGTTTAAAATATAAATAATTTTTTTTAATCTTATCTATGAAATGGGTGTTTAAACTGTTTGTTTTAACCTCATATGCTGAATAGGAATATTAAGCATTAGGAAGTGATATTAATGTTAGGTTTCTAGCCTCTGAGTGCTTGTTTGGTTCAACTTATTTTTTTTCTTTCCTATAATTCTAAATTGGTAAATTCACTAGTAAAGATTTTGTTTTAGGAAATGAATTGCCATCTTGTTAAAGTTTAGACATGTATTAGGAGATTTTGCATGTGAATTTACCATTTTAAACTCGAAAAGCACAAATAGTCGAACTAAACGAGCACTTAATGCTGAATAAATCCAATATCCAGCATCGAGTTCAAATTTGGAGGCCCGCTTTTAAAGTGAGTCATGGTGACCCTCCCACCTGATTGGTTGAAATATATTTCTTAGTCTAGCAACAAATATGTCTAAAGAACCTTTTAGACTTCCAATGAATCACTACTATCATATTTTTACACAAGTCTGAAGACTCAGTTATTCATGGTTTGAAAAAGTTATATTGTTGATTCGGTAATCGCTCTGTTTAGAGTGGATTTCACAGGATGAGCAGAACTTGCAGATCGCTAGGTTAACAACACAAATACATTAATAAATGCCCAAATTACTATAGAAGATCTAGTCCTCCTCTTATTATATGTTTGTTTTATACAAATGACATTATTAGTCATTGCTTGTTATCTGCAGCAAAAGCTGGCTCAGATTCTCTCCCAGTTAATAAAAATAGCCGAGGAATTCAATGTTGTAGTGTATATGACCAATAATGAGATGGATCATTTCATTTTCTCTCCCCTCAGGTGTGTTGTCTTTCTCTTACGTAAAACACTTCTATCTCTTTCAAAAGAACTTGATTGATGTTTATATGTACTCTTGGTAAGATAATATGAAATTAGTCTTCTCGTTTTCATTTTACTTTACACAATTTTATAAAACTGTAAATGATTTAAGCGACCTTATTTTAATTCGATTGACCTAATTGACTAGTATACGCTTCTTTTTTGGGTTAAAAATGGCTGCTGAGGGAGAAAATTGAAAACAACACCAGGTACATAAATATCAAACGATACAAAAGTAAATATGATCATTTGTTGTGTATCGATTACACAATAAAATTACATGCGTGTTAATGGCATGTAAATGTACCAGTCTTTTATGTTATTTCCTCATTTATGATTACACATTTACTAAGGTTGATTTTGTTCAAAAGGTCCTTATTAGAAAATATGGAGATTACTTTTGGGAGAATGAAGTCTACTTTTTCAAGGAATATCATGAAGACCTTTTGGAAGAATAATATATTTAGAACTTTAATGATGCTAGACTTCCTTTCAAGTTTATGGTTAAAAGCTTGATGGTTTATCTTGTACTACATTTGTTTTGGGAATTTTAATGTTTATGAATGAAATTTAGTTTTAGATCTATTTAATATCAACTAAATGTAGTGTCATTCATTTTGTCATGTGTGATTTTGAAATTATGTTTTGACTTTTGAGTCAAATTTGTGGGCATTGATTCTTTCCATTGGTTGAGCACGAGTTATTACTAGTGTATTAATATTTATTTGTTTAATGAAAAATTAATATTTTTTAAAAATATATTAACATTGCTAATAAAATTTAATAGTTTCAAATAAAAACATATGTTACAAATATGTGGCACTCCCATTTGTAATGGTTTTTATCTGTTACAAATTTTATATTTGTAACGGGTCAAAATCGTTATAATTTATTAATTTCGTTACTAACATAACAAGTGTGTACCATTGCAAAATCCGTTACAAAATAAATTGTAACGGTTTTAGTATGTTACAATTTGTAAATTTCTAACGGATTTTATCCCTTGCAAATTTCGTTGGTAAAATAAATAATGCCAATTTTCTAACGGATTTAATCCGTTACAAATATTTTTTGTAGAGGTTTTTGCCCGTTACAATGGACCTATTTGGGTTTAGTGGGGTATCTTCCAATCTTCAAACATTTCTACGAAATTGGCCTCAACTGGACGGTCGAACTGGGTTTAGCACTTCAAGCAGCCTTGTTGCAGACGAGTGGCCTCCGTTATCATGGTGGACCAATAATAGCCCCCCACTGCAATTGACAGTAAAAGGGGATGTATGTATCCCCACAATACTTTTTATGCATTGCCGTCAGGCTTTCTTTAGCTTCTTCTTCTCCTACGCATCTTGCCATAAATCTCACAGAGCTATTGAAATAAAGCATCCCTTGGAGTATATTGTAATTTACTAACTCTGGCATTTTCATCGTTCCTTCCCTGGTTTCCAGCTATTTTACTATCGGATACCTCCAATCCTCCGATTTTTTACTTGAAAATAAAGACTTGACTGTGATAGGCATTGTTCTTTGCCGTATCGTTATCGTCACTTCTGGCTCATCCATTTCTAACTTATGGGCTATATTGGCTAGTGCATCCAGGTGTCTGTTCATCGTGCAGGCATGTCTCTCAATGGTGATCTTCAGGAGTTAACCCAGTAATTTTTTGATAATGGACCTGTATAGTGCTAAGTTGGCATGCTCGAAGGAAAATGTCATACCCCGTATTTTTAGGTATTTATGATTGAATTAATTTCGAAAATTAATTGGATAAATACATTTTAGTTAAATTACACGTGTGACGTAATTTAATGTGATTAAATAATAAAAGTGATTATTAAATATTAATCGAGAGATAGAGACTAATTAATATTATGTTACGATGTTTACTATGTGTGTGAATAGTAAATAATGGTGAATTTTGATATATGGCATAGCGAGTGATATGTGTGTATTTTATTTTATCTCACTGGGAGTTGTGTGTAGACCATTTTGAGGTGAGAAATGAGAAGTATATTTGAAGTGACTCGAAAGATAATTTCGAGTGCACTGTTGATCCCAAATGGGCCGAAATAGTCAAAATGAAGTACCCGGGGTAATATTTGGGTTTCGGGGGCTTTTTAGACTAGTCGGGACTCGCATTCAAGTACACGAGTCATTTTACAATCGGGTATTCACCAAATTTCAGAATTTATAAGGGGAGAACCCTCATTTCTCCCACATTTCAGTCCTAGGAGAGAGAAAGAAGAAGGAAAAGAGGAAGAAGAAAGGGGATTTCTGGCAAAACTCCGCGGGATCCGACTCGAGGTCGTCAAATTTTATCCACGAGGCAAGTGTTTACTCGCTTTATTAATTTATGTGTTTATTTCTCATATTATAGTTGGTGTGTAAAACTATAAAGATTTTTTGTATGAGTTTTCGTGAATCAAAACGGGTTTTTCGAAAGATTAACGAATAATCTCTGGGTACTATTAAATTTGGGAAACTTATAAGTTAATTAAAATTAATTGTTGGATATGGGTTATAGGGTGATTATAACCCTTTTATGTGTGTATATATTGTTGGTTGAGGTTTGATGATGATGGGAGAGAAGATAAAAAGCTTGGAAGTGCTTTAATGGAGATTTGTAATCTAGAGAAGACAGTGAACAGTAACGTGGCAGTTTGCGGGGTCGATTCGGCCAGGAGACGAATCAATTCAGTTCTTGGTCAAAGATGAAAGTTATATGTATTTTCGATACGGTCGCGTGGGTGATGATCGAGTATTTTTATGATTTAATTTGGATTTATAATGATTTTTCTAAGGAAGCAGTTTCGAGATTGAAATCGTTAGCTCGGGAATCAAACCGAAAATCTTATAGACAATTCAAATGCATGCCATTTTCTGTATGATTTAATTAGATGGTTATTTATGGATTAAAAGAAAGGCGTGAAAGTTATCTTTTGAATGAGCTTTGATTGAGGTCAATTGGACTTCTATAGAGTGAGTTATAGCTGTTTTAGTGCAAGGTGTTTAAGCTGTCAGAATAGCTGAGTTACGAAAATTTTATAGACAATTCAAATGCATGCCATTTTCTGTATAATTTGAATTAGATTCTAATTTATGGATGAAAATAAATATCTTTCTAGTGATCTGTGATTGAGGTCAATCGGACTTCTGTAGAGTGAATTATGGTTGTTTTAATGCAAGGTGTGAAATCTGCCGTAAAATTAAAGTTGTGAGACTTTGTGATTTTTAAGAGTCTAATGGGATAAAGACTCTTGGGATTCGAATGGTAATTTCGGATGTAATTGGGATACAGTATAGTGGTGATAAGCTTAATATTCTGAATTTAAAAGAAATGTTAGATTCATATTATAAGTAAGTGAATACTTATGGAATTGTAATAAGTAAGTGAATACTTATGGAATTAAATGGAATATGTATATTCGGGATTACAGGCTAATGCTACGAGAGATAGACATGGATAGCCGGATTTGATGATATATATACAGGTATAGAGACAGTATATATGTGATATAATTATAAATATATCTGTGTGTGAGTGGTATATTTATATGAAGCATACCCCTCTAATGCTATCATGGGAAGTTACGCGATGTGGGTGAGGCCCCTGGCTTGGGGAGCAGGGAACGTATAGTCCCCAGGTCATAGTGTCCATTCTATATTGTGTGATTTTTATCAGGAGTGAGACGTGGTGGGTTTGTTTCGTTCTCATTTCCAGTGAGGAACTATGATCGCTTCCCATACGTTGTGATATTTTTTTTTACCAAGTCGATGTAAGAGTCCGACCGCTGGTACCCAGGATGATGTGTGAGTAATTCCCTGGAAGATGATAGCATTGAGAGACTGCATCCATTGAGTTATAGCTATGAGGGATGGTTATTATACTTATATATAAGCCTGTAAATTGCGCTCTCGATGCTCGAAACCCGCCCATTCGGCCCGCTATTTTCGGGCCGAGCTTTATTTGAGTTTGAGCCGAGCCGAGCCTGAGCCAAAATTCCAAGCCCGAATGAATTTTGGGCCGAGCTTGAGCCGAACTTCGCCAAGCCCGAATTGGGCCCGAAGCCCGAACTTCATATTAATAAATAAATAAATAAATAAATAATTTATATAATATAACATATTTATGTTAATATTGTTCAATTAGGTTTCGTCCTTTTATTTCATTTATTATTTTTTCTAAAAAAAAATCATTTGTCATAATACATTAGATTACATGTGATTTTCAATTTTGTGATTTTATTGTTAATCTCATTATGGGTATTTGATTTAATAATTGATCAAGTCACAATAGGCCTTTGTAAGTGATCAAATTATGCTAAATGTCTAAAATTTAATAGGCATTTTTAGCTTTTCACTCTTATTTCTCTTGTTTTAATTTAATACATTTCATAATTATATATTTTATTTCATGAAATATCAATTAGATTTTAATGTATAATTTTGTCCATGATGAAAATACAAGAAAAAAAAATTAATTCAAACTTTTTTAATAAAAAAAATGAAATCGGGCCCGAAGCCCGTAATATTTATGAGCCGAGTTTGGGCCTAGGTGGGAAAAAATAATTTGGGCCGAGTTCGGGCTTGAGCATGGGTATGTGAGTTCGGGCCGAGCCTGAGCAGCGCCAAGCCCGGCTCACCCAGCCCGATTTACAGCCCTACTTATATAGTGTGTGATATATAAGTATGGATATACTTGATGTGTATAGTATATTGTTTATATATATATATATATATATATATATATATATATATATATATATATATATATATATATATATATATATATATATATATATATATGTGTGTGTGTGTGTGTGTGTGTGTGTGTGTATATATATATGTGTGTGTGTGTGTGTGCATATGTGTGTGTGTGTGTATGAGATGTGAAACATATATATACGGATATAATAAAGAATGGAATGTGAGATAAATTCTGAATCTTTCGGGTGTATAAAATTCGAAAGAAAAATAGGGATATACGTATATAAAGATGAGAATATTATATACGAGGTTAATAACACTAAAACGTGAATAGTGTAAATAACTAGTGAAAGTTATTCATGGTGTAAGGATGAATCATAAGTGAGAGATTATGATGTATAAGCTCAGGCGATAGCTTAGAATATTTTATAAAGAATGAATAAAGTGATATTCTCCTTCCGACAGATTTATATCCGGATTTATATGTACATGGATTATAGGTTCTAGTGAGAACTATCGATATATACGGGATGGTATAAAATGTGGTATGTACTGAGGGCCTAATGGATTTCGACGATCAACATTGCTATGTAGTAGTGTATCAGGGCGGTTCCTTGCTTGGATTTCGCTTTGCAAGATACCCTATGCACGAACGTAGTGTAATATTGGGAATGGGGAGAAGTTTAGTCCTTAGTACTCGAATTTATGAGGATCTTTAGAAGATGGGTGAAATGAATTAGTTAGGCAGGATAGCTTAACTAAGTTGTTTAAAAGGTATGCGATAGTTGTGCACTATTAGAAGAGGGGTGAGGTATATCTCACGAGAGTGCGATACCAATTTAAATATGAGAAATTTCATATTTTAAAATATGGCATTTATGCACTTGCAAAATATTTTCAAACTCGGGCTCTGACCCGTTTCTCCATTTTCCCCTCTTTTGTTATATATGTATATATATTAGGTGTCCAGACACAGGGATGCCTAGATGATGATTCTTTTGAGTCAGACGTTCACTGCAGCAGATGTGGATGCATGCAGGTTCATTATAGATGCTTATATCCTTTATATCTTGATAGGAGGTATTGTAGAAACATTCGGGCCGATGGCCTAATTGTATTCATTTATTCTTTTATCGCCTTTTAGTGCGGCATTCGATTTGGTTGTATTAAATTGTATCGAGTGTTCGGTTATTTTATTTCATTTCAGTTGTTGCATATAAACTGTTGTGATTGATTTATTTGAATGGGTTGGTTAAAAAGATTAGTTAATTAAAATTTTGACGCCAGCCTAATAGCTTATTAGTAATTAAATTGGTTTTCGACAGTGATGCTGAGAATGAACCATATGAGACTCCTGTTTTAATTTGGTATAGGATTGATCACCCGGTATTTTATTAGGCGGTGTGTCACAGAAAACTCTCCATTAACTCGTTTCACTACCAAGTTGCAGTTACCTCATATTCATAGCACTCTAATTCCTCTACTCACTGCCTCTGACAATCCCATAATGAGAGCTTTATATTGAGCCTCGTTGTTTAAATAATTAAAGTCAAGCTTGAAGGGGAGGGTGATCCTTTTCTTCCCATTTGAGAGAATAATATCTTCTCCGCCTGTCACTTGGGCACATGAACCATCAAACTCCATCTTCCATTCTTCTATTTCCTCGACTTAGCAGGCTTGGAAGTTCTCTCCTGACAATTTTTCACTAGCTTGGGAAGTGAGCTAATAGATCTGCTACCGCTTGACTCTTAATAGCTTTTGGAGCCACGTACATCAAATCATACTCATACATAATCAGGAACCATCTTGCTGCTCTTCCTACCAAGACCATTTGTGTCAGAAGGTACTTGATAGGATCACACTTGGTGATGATATGTATTGTGAAGGCCGGTAGGTAGTGCCTCAACTTTTGTATAATAAATACCAAAGTTAGGCAGTGCCTCTCCACACCAGTGTATCTGGATTCAGTGCTCGAAATTACACGCGATAAATTGTAGACCGGTCTCTCTACCCCTGCTCTTTCTTGGGGACGTAAGGATCCTATGGACCTCTCCATCGAAGTTAGGTAGAGCAGCAGCAGTGCGCCCACTTCTGGAGGTACCATAGCTGAGGGTGATGCTAATATCTCTTTGATTTTCTTGAAGGCCTTCTTCTGTGCATATCCCCAAACCCATTTGGCTTCTTCCTTTATTAGCGGAGCGAACAGGTGGGTCACCTCTAGTAGTGCTGGTATAAATCTTCTTAGGTAAGAAACCTTCCCTAAGAAAATTTTAAGCTACCTTTAGATCTTTGGCGATGGCATCAGTTGGATGGCCTTCTTCTTTTCCTCATCTACTTGCACCCCCTACAGATTTACTACAAAACCCAAAAACTTTCCAACTGTTACTCTAAAATCGCATTTTGAAGGGTTAACTTCCATCTTATACTTGATGCACTTTTCAAACACCCGCCTTAGATCTTGGATGTGCTTACTCTCCTTCCTTGACTTCACCACTAGGTCATCCACGTAGAATTCTAATATGTCATGGAACAAATCATGAAATATTTCCATTATAGTACGTTGATACATGGCACCTGCATTCTTCAGCCCGAATGGCATGATCGTGTAGTGAAAGTTTCCCAATGACGTGCAGAAAGCAGTATTTTTCGCATCGAATGGATCCATTCTGATCAGATTGTAGTCGGCGTACCCGTCCATAAAACTATAAATTTCATGACCCGTGGCATCATCCACTAAATTGTCAATACTGGGTAATGAAAATTCATCCTTTGGGCTGGCCCAGTTCAAATCACGGAAGTCCACGCAAATCCTTATTTGACTCTTATCTTTATTTGCTACCGATACATTGCTGGAAAGTTATATTGAATGCTAGATGGTTTTGGTGAACCCAGGTGCTAACAACTTTTCCACTTTTGCCTTGATATTAAGGTTTAGCTCTTCCTTGTATGTGCGAGTGGCTTGCCTTACTGGTAAAGCATTAGGAAGAACATTCAATTTGTGGGAGCTCACCTCTGGATCTATCCCAAACATTTTAATGTATTTCCAGGCAAACACATCAGTGAATTCTTTAAGTAGGTTAATGATATCTTCTCTTTATTTTGAGTCTAACTCCTTAGAAATTAGAATGGGTATACATTTTTCCCCTTCTAAACCCAAGTTTATTTCTTCCAGCTCCTGTAGTTGCTCCCTTAGAATTTCTTGCATGCATTCAGGCGTTTCCTCAGGTTCCTCCACGTGCTCTATAATATGTAACTCATCTACCACAAAATATTTTGGTGTCGGGTTAATGCCCTCATCCCAAAATACCACCCACGTAAATCGTTATAAACTGTATATAACTTTTTCATCCGGGATGACGACCTTCTTGCATATGCGAGGTGGCTTGGTTACTTCCTCCACCTTTATTTTTCCTTTTGAAATTTAGGGGATCACTCTTTAACCCAAGTGGTCATGAACAGTCGTCCTTGGATGGGTATCTCGTCTAACCATTCGCATTCCCTATAATTTTCTTACTGAGCTCCTTCCCTCTTCATAAAACTCAATATAGAATGTCGCATCCACGAGATGGGCTTCCTTAACTAGAAAATGGTCTTTGAGTTTCTTTGATTACGATCTCAGTATTTTAGCACACTGATGATACGTGGAGGGCACGATCCCATAAGTGTGCATCCACACTCACCCTATGAGAAGCTGGTAGTTTGTTTTAGCGTTGACGACATGAAACTTTGTACGAGAAGTGAAGTTACCTAGCTTGATCCCTACATTCACATAGCCAAGTGAGTGACTACATGTTTGCACCGTTAAAACCTGAAATCACCAACGGTACAAGCACTATCTTCTCTTGAAGATGCATGTCTTATATAGCGTGTTAATGGTCATGATATTAATGGATGATCCTCCATCCATTATTGCCCTAAAAATAATAATCCCATTAATCAAAGTTGTCACATATAGTGGGCGATTATGATAATATGGTGCTTGTCTGTCTGCTTCGAAAAACACCACCTCTGCCAATTCAGAGAAGGATCCCCTCGTTGTTGCACTGATTCCAATATCATTTTTGTAATGACTACCCGAGTGTCATATTTCACCCTTATCTGGTCAAAAAACCATTTGAACCTGGGACTCTTGTTATGGCTTCGCACTCAGAGACCAACTCCACTTCATAAGTTTAAGCATTACAGATGTACTCTGCCTCAGATGTTTTTCCTTTATCTAGAGCAAGGACTACATCTATTTTAACTTCTGGTGGGGTTCACTTACTCATCCTCCTCATGATCAACTTTTTCTTGATCAGGGTTGAAAAATCATTCTTCACACATCCTCTCATTTCCCCACCACTTTTCTGGTTCTAAAGCTTCCTCTTCTTCATAATATGCCACCACCATATTGTCAGTGCCATAGTTAGAGAAAAATTGGAGGGGTAGAAACTATAAATAATGAAAAGACATCACAATGGGCTTGGTACAAATCGAATCGGTTTGATTCTGGAGAGAATCGATTAACTTTCCTAATGGGTTCGATCCAAATCGGTTCGGCTTGGCTGATGGGTTTAATTTTCTGCGGGATTTTTTTATCTTTTCCTATTTTGTAGTTAGAGTGGTTAGGTTTCATACTTAGCACTTTGGCCATTTTTTGGTCCTTATATAGTGCACCTAAGAGTCTAAATAAATATACTTTACACATTATTAAGTGAGTAATTCATATGTAATAAATGGAGATATAATTGCTAAAGATTCCATAATTTGCACATCAGCTCTTGAAGTTTCAAGATTTCCTACTTGGTGTGAAGTTCTTAATTCATGTACTTTATATTCTCATCAACTTGATATTTATTTTCAAACCTTTTCTTCTTTATACATCAATATGAATGCTTGCATAATATGTATGAATTGTGTAGAATTAATTTCTATGTCTAGATTAATTATTCTTAGGTTGGGAACCATTAACCCAATTGTAACAAACCGGATTTTTTTAATGAGTATTTAAAAATAAAAATTGGAATATTCGAGAAAAATAAAATTTTGAATTTTATAAACTTTATTGGTTAAATATGTTGGTTATGATTTTAGAAGAATAGAACTCCAAGCGTAATTGAAATCGAATTTAAAACGAATTTTTAATAGAATTTTTAATATTTTGCCTTATGGCATTTTTAAGGGAAACTGTCAGATATTCGGTTTGAACGATCGATCGATCCTTTTCATCAATCGATCGATCCTAGTGATTTTTGTGCGCAGCAGTTCGTCGAAATGACGAATTTTATTTTTATTTTCAACCCCTAAACTTGCTTATATAAAGGAGTTACAGAGTTAGTTTTCTAAAACACATGCCTTACCAAACTTTGAGCAGTCAACCTCTACTTTTCCATCATCTTCAACCTCCACACCTTAACCTCCATTAAAACAGATTTTCCAAGCTCAATTTTGGGGGTCTAAACATAAATATTTCGAGGTGGTTCAAGAGGAGTTTTCGATCAATTTTTCAAAGAGAACTCGAATCTCTCATCAATTTCTACATCTAAAAATCAAGCATGTTTATCATATTCTTTTCCTTTAGTGTTATGTGTCTTGATTATAGCCTCCATTAAACACATGTGGTCTAAAATAAATTAAGAACATAATATTTTGAATAAATTAATTTCGGGACTGTTTTGTATAAATTATTAAGGATACCAAATAATTATAACTTTGTTGTTATTTGGATTGTATTTACGTAGTTGCTTATATTATGGACATATACATGTAGAGGAGCCCTTAGCAATTTAGTTTAGGTGTTTCATGTAAAAAATTCCTAAATTAATTAAATTACTTGTGCTAGAAAAATAATAGCTAATATGAAACTTGCGAGTAATAATGATTCGAAAAATCATAATAATTATGTGTTCTTGATTCCCCCTATTTAGATTAAAAATCATTTATTTGAAAATTTAGTGTTGTTGAGAATATTATCATAAATTGCTAATTGTGTCATTTATGAAATATTATAATTTTGAATATCTCGAAAACGTTGGTATTGTAGATAATTGGTTTTCACCCCTTGTTATAGTACACTTGTTAGGTATGAGACTAGTAAGTGGACCTTAGTTGCGATTTATGCTAATTAGGTACGGGACTAGTTAGTATGAGTCTATGCGGGTTATATAAATTGGGGTGGGGGAAAATTCTCTATATTTACCGTTGTTGCGATAACCTAGGATTGATATCTAGGTGAAGTGAAATTGTTATAATCATCATTTATTAAAGATGGGACGAAAATTTTGTTTGGGAAACCTTTAGTTGGGACTTTGGAAAATTTTGAGGATTTTCACATCGCTTTTAAGGGTGGGAGAAATTATGTCAATAATGAGTATGAGAAATTTTGGAAAATTAATACCGCAAGACTAAAAGGGATATTAAAATCTATTGGCGACATAATGTGTCCGCGCCGACAGCTTAACCGAGTCAGATGTCGATTTATGTTGTGTCGTGTGTGGAACCTTGTCATATGTTGAGGATCGCACGATAAAAACGGATCAGATACCGAGTGTGACAAGGGGATGTGTATTTAGTGTAAATCACCCATGATGGGAGGACCGTTAAAATTTTGGTGGAGAAATCATCCGTGACGGGAGGACCGCTATAATAATCTATTTTGGTGTAAATCACCCATGGCAGGAGGACCTTTATACCTAATAATAAAGTGAGAACAAATAATCCTGGTTAATTCAAACACATTAACATCGTGGGACTTGGGTTAAATTTAAAATAATATTGGTGTGGCACATTTAAACCTTGCCGGTACTTAGAAATTTATTGTTGAGGATTATAGACTTTCTTTTAATTAAAAGATTCTATTGTTATGGTCGATATGTATAGTACTATTGCCTGGGTTCAAGGGCCCTAATTGAAAGGAGTAACCGGTATTCATGCTCAGGTCCTTGGCTCTGACACATGCATTGACTAACATTTTCAGGGATTAAATTGGAGTAGCTGCATAGGAATTATTGGAGATCTTTCGGAAGTGCAGCTGGAGCTATATTATTGTTTTAGTAGTTTATTTCTTCTCCTATTCGGTCGTATTTTTTGTGAGACTATATTTGGGTTTCATTAGGCCTTTCGGTTCCAAAGTTGTCTTAAGATTTCAGTTAGGTTTGGTTTATTGTAATAATTGAGATATTCGGAGATTGCATGTGACGGACTTTATATCACACTTTGGTGATAAATCAGTTGGATGTTCTTAATATTTGGGATTGATTTAAAATATTTATCTTGTGGATTAAAATTTAATATATCTCATATCTGTCGCATGCTAAGGATGATGTTTAATTTATTAACGCCCAACTTAATTTTGGTGGCGGCCGACACCAGAATTTAGCGGGGTGTTACACCAACCTAGGGTTTTCTATTTTAAATGTGAAATTCGTCATAATTAAATAATTTAATTTCTCGAGTTTGATATGTTGATCGGGACTAATAGTGCAAACCTCTTAACTCAATTTGTTAAAAGTCACCCGAGTGTTTGGGGATGTATTATATATGTCGGTGAATATATCAATCACGCATATTAATTTGTTGACCAATTATCGTGTGGGTTAACGCCCAAACATATTTGGTGCTTCGAATTGATTTTCGCTTTTCTTTTAGTTAATTAATTAATTCATAGAGTTTTATATTTATCGTAGGAACCCTATGGTTTAGGGGATTTGATCCCAACCTCTTTTTTTTTAATTGTTTAAAAAATCAAATTCAGTCTTTCCTTTGATTAATTTAAAATTTCAATTTCATAGCTTAATTTGACTAGATAATTAGAAATCACTTAACGTAAGAATAATCACATTTTCTTTTCTTTTTACGAGTCGAAGCCTAGATTTAAGATACCAACCCTTATTTCGTATTTAGGATGCTATTCCATTAGGATTCGACCCCGTTTTACCGGGTTTATTACTCAAGAGCCCAACTTGCAATTGAGTCGTAGGTACACACGTAGCACATATTTTTGTTACTCGTCAAGTTTTTGGTACCGTTGTCGTAGGTTAGGCTGAATTAATCTTAATTTGACTTTAATTCCTCAAAATCCAAAAAAGTCATAAATCCCCCCCAAAAAAGAAAAAGAAATCAAACATCCAACAACAACAACAACAACAACAACAACAACAACAATAATAATAATAATAATAATAATAGTAATAATAATCTTGCCGAAGTCCTTAGATGCAAAATACACTGCCTAATCTAGCTCCCAAGCCAATAATAAATCTCCCATCGTCTAGTAACAACACTCCAAATTTTCGGGTACCTCCTACAACACCCCCTACAATGAGTAACCAAACACCTAATAGAATGTCTAGAAACTCTAGTGAGGGTAGTGATTCTTCGAGTGTGAGCATGATGTCGAACAATGTGAGTTTCAGAACGGGAAAAGGTGATATTCTGTACCGCCCTATAAGAGATTTCTTATATCTAGAGTGAACAGTCGCTCCGAGATGCATTATATTCCCGTATAATGCATGAAAATTTCACTTTCGAAATGGAATGATCCAAATTCTTCCTACTTTTCATGGCATGGAGTTGGAGAAGACATATCTCCACGTCCATGAGTTCGAGGAGGCGTGCGAAACGTTTAATGATCAAGCTTACGTCTCAAGCTTTTCCCCTTCTTGCTTAAGGATAAGGCCAAGACTTGGCTTTGATCTTTATCGTCGAACTCTATCAGTACATGGAGAGATATGCAAGATAGATTTCTCCAAAAGTTCTTTCTCGCCCAAAGGATCAACTCTATTACAGCTCAAATTCAAACATTTTACGCAAAATGATAATGCGCCATTTGATAAGAGTTGGGAGAGGTTCAACGATTTGGTTAATATACGCCCACATGAAGATTTTGAGAAGTGGAGACTCATCTCCTACTTCCATCATGGGCTTAAACTAAGCTCAAAGCAGCTCATAGAAATAATATATTAGATGTGGACAATGTGGAGGCCCACTTTAAGTATGTTATCGAGACTACTCAATCTTGGGACACATCGGATCCGAACACGCAACCCAATGTTAGAATCACATCAGTAACTCCTTCCTCTCTTAGACTATACCAATTGGAAAAGAAAGCCGAGCTGAAGCTTTAAATAAATATGTTAGCCAAGCGGCTAGAAGACGTGGTGGAAGTAAGGGGGAAAGATACATCTGACCCATCTCGATCTTTAAAGGAGGATATTTGTGATATTTATGAGACGGGACATTTAACAAAAAAAAATGTCAAATGATTCCCGCCTACAAAATTATGCTTCGAGAGTAAGTTGCCCAATAATCCCTCATGGGAATTCTTATAATCTCTCGTGGCGGAACCA
Organism: Sambucus nigra; assembly: GCA_949130495.1. NCBI lineage: Eukaryota > Viridiplantae > Streptophyta > Magnoliopsida > Dipsacales > Adoxaceae > Sambucus > Sambucus nigra. The sequence goes on from OX422218.1 coordinate 203,636,663, forward strand.
TCCTGGTTTCAATTATGGGCAACCGAATGTGTCATTGAATCCTCTTCAATAAGTTGCCCAATAATCACCACCGCTCCCACCTTTCCAACAAGTACCACAAATGGAAGCGCCTCCTCCCGCGCCTTATGTGATCCAATAATGGAAGAGTCTAGAGGACACTCTTGCCCAGTTTATGCAAATTTAGCCAGCGAAGAGTGCCCAAAATGATCAAAATTTTAACTACCTAAAGGCATCGCTATCTAAATTGCAATCCTCTTTGAGTGTTTAAGAGAAGGGAAAATTTCCCGCTCAAGCCCAACTCCTACCCATGAACAAAACGGTGTAATCTCTAACCCCGGTGAAAATTTATAAAGTAGTAACCACTCTACGTAGTGGGAGAGTCGTTGACTTGTCACCTCCCCCACAAAACATAAAAAAAAGTCAAGGAGGTTTCGCTCGACACGCAAAAGGCAGAAGATGCCCCCTTGAGTGAGAGTGAGAAAGAAGAGGAAGTTCGGCCTGAAGCGGTAGTAAAACCCCCAATAGCTGCACCATACCCTCAACAGTTGATCCCACCTCCTAAAGGGGCCCCCGATGAAGATATTTAGAAGTGCTTAAGCAAGTGAAGTTAAACCTACATTTTTGCGATGCTATAAAGCAAATTCATACATATGCTATGTTCTTAAAGGACTTGCTCACAGTGAAACGAAAGTAAAAAGTGAAGAAGGTTTTTCTACCACAAAATGTTATCTCGATATTTTTAAGCGACCTCCCACCAAAGTACAAAGATCCAGGAGCCCCCACCATTTCATGCATTATTGGAGAAAGTAAGATAAATAAATATTTGTTCGATTTAGGGGCGAGTGTTAACATTATACCTTATTCAGTATATAGAAAGCTCAATTTGGGAGATCTTAAGCCCATAAAAATCACTCTCCAACTTATGGATCATTTCATAAAGGTTTCTCATGGGGTAGTTGAGGACATGATCGTCTACGCTAACATTTTTAACTTTCCAATATATTTTATCATTTGGGAAATGGATCCCTCCTCCCCATCAAGCCACCATGTTCCCATTATTCTTGGTCGCTCTTTCCTAGCTATAGCTAATGCATTGATTAATACGCATAATGGGAAAATGTAACTAATATTGGGGAGTATGACGCTTGAAATGAATATCTTCAACATCACCAAGCATATGGGTGATGAGGATGATCTACACAACATGAATCTTATCGAGGAGGTAATACAAGAGCATTTCGAGGGTAATAATTTTAAGTATCTACTTGAGGCGTGTTTAGTTATGACTAACGAGAGCGCGAGAGAGTATTTTAATTTTGATCGTGAGTTAAGTATGATGAGAGAGATTCTAGGTGAGGGTGAGATTAAGGATGACGTGAGAGATGTGCGTTAGGTCTCACGATTTGAGGAGTGACCACCAAGGGAATTTTATGAGGTTCCCTCTTATATTATATTTCCTAAACTCGAATTGAAGAAGCTACCTTCCAACATCAAATATGCTTATTTGGAGGAGGACGAGACATATCCCGTTGTTGTCTCCTATAGCCTAGATATAGAGCAATAAGGGAAGCTTTTGGCAATATTAAAAAAGTACAAGGGTGGCTTTGGTTGGTCTATCTCTGATTTGAAAGGTATAAGTTCCTTTATTTGTACCCATAAAATCCACCTAGAGAAGGACTGAAGCCCTCTAGGGAGATGCAAAAAAGATTGAACTTGATAATGAAGGACATGGTGAGAATAAAAATTATTAAATTATTAGATACAGGCGTAATCTATTCCATCTCGGATAGTAAGTGGGTTAGTCCAATCCAAGTCGTTCCTAAAAAGTTGGGAATGGCCATGGTTGAGAATGCTAAGGGAGAACTTATTCCAAAATGTACCACCACCGGGTGGTGCGTTTGCATTGATTACTTAAAACTTAATGCTGGGACTAAGAAAGATCACTTCCCTTTGTCGTTCATTAATAAAATGCTCGAGAGAGTGTCGAGACACCAATTTTACTATTTTCTAGATGGTTACTCCGCTTATAACCAAATGGAGGTGGACGTGCTTAATCAAGAAAAGACTACCTTCACATGCCCTTTTGGCACTTTTGCCTACAAAAGGATTCCATTTGAGTTATGTAATGCACCTGTGATCTTTCAAAGGTGCATGTTGAGTCTTAGTGACATGGTTGAGATAGACCTTGAGGTGTTGATGGATGATTTTAGCATTTTTGGCCCCTCTTTTGACCAATATCTTGCTAATCTCAAGAAAATACTTGCTCAACGTGTGGAAAAGAACCTAGTGCTGAATTGCCATTTCATGGTTGCCAAAGGAGTAGTTCTAGGCCACATAATTTCATCCAAGGGGATAGAAGTGGATAGGACAAAAATTGACATCATTTCCTAAATTCTCCCACCCAAGTCACTCAAAGATGTGCGCTCATTTTTTGGACACGCAAGATTCTATTGTAGGTTTATTAAGCTAGGCCCGTAAGTAACTTACTTGTTAAGGATGACCCATTCGAGTGAAGCGATTTGATAAATTAAAGAGTATGCTCGTCTCCGCTCCAATCATACAAGCTCCGTATTGGATCCTTCCATTCAAGCTAATGTGCGATGCGGGTGACTTTATAGTAGGGGTCGTTTTAGGGCAATATAGAGATAAGAAGACCCATGTCATAAACTATACTAGCCGGACTTTAAACGAACCACAATTAAACTACTCCACCACATAGAAAGAGTTGCTAGCGGTAGTGTTCGCCCTTGATAAAATTCGTTCATATCTTATCGGGGTTCCCATCATATGGTTTACCGACCAAGTGGAATTAAAATACCCCATTTCCAAGAAGGATGCCAAGTCGCGCCTCATTAAGGGGATCTTGCTATTCTAAGAATTTGATATTTCCATCAGAGATAAAAATGGAGTTGAAAACGTCGTAGTCGACCACTTGTCTAGGCTTTCGTCCGACGTGCCTCAAGATCCTGTACCCATAGATGAATATTTTTCGGATGAGAAACTTTTTGCCACTTCCTCTCTACCTTGGTTTGTGGACATTATGAACTATCTAGTGACGAGGGTCATTCCCTCTTATTGGAATTTGCAAGAGAAGATGAAGTTTTTCACTTGGTCGCTCATGTTCTTTTACGACGATCCCTATTTATTTAAGTATTGCGCGAACTAAATAATTGGGAAATGTGTATCGAATGACGATATCCAAAGGGTCATCCGTTTTCATCATTTGGAAGCATGTGGAGGCCACTTTTTCATGAAAAAGATAGTTGCAAAGATTCTTCAATGCGGTCTCTATTGACCCACTATATTCCGGGATGTGAACGTATTTTGTCAATCATGCGAGATGCCAAAAGATGAGCTCCATTACTATACGCGGCATAATGCCTTTGACCTCTATCCTTACTAGTGAGATATTTGAGTGTTGGGGCATCGACTTCATGGAACCCTTTCCTCCCTCTTTTGGTTTTCTCTACATCCTTGTTACGATATATTATGTGTCTAAATGGGTAGAGACAATAACTGCATGCACGGATGCCAATAAGGTGGTGGTAAATTTCATTCATGAATATGTAGTTTCATGATTGCAATATTTTTTTAAATATTTGTTTATATAATGTTTGACAAATTTTATAATATAATTTTATATGTGAATATAAATTTGTCAACATGTATGTTTATTAATACTTGTATAATAGATTTATCAATTATACTACTCCCTTTGTCCCAAATTAAGAGTGACTTATTTTATTTTGGGTCGTCCCAAATCAGGAATCCATTTTATTTTTTGGACATAATGAACTAATAAAATTCTACAATAATGAATAAGGATTAATCTTGATAATTAATTAAATGTAACCTTAATATATACTAAAAATTAATATAAATTAGGGCATATAAAAAATCGTCTCTTGGACATTTTTTAATATATGTTTAGTTTAAGCCTTTTTTTGTTTTAAAAAGTCCATTACCACATAAAAACACTCAAAATAAGGACACTGATAAACCCATTTACCCAACTCCCTCCACCCCCACCCCACCCCCACCACCGGAGCTCCAACAGCACTCGCTGGAGCTCTGGTGAGGGTCGTCAAAGTTTCGACAAGTGTTGCCGGAGCTCTGGCAGTGGGGGTTGGAGAGGGGGTGCCACTAGCGAAAACCTTTAAAAATAAGATAATATTAGGTAAATGGGTGTTTGAGGGACTAATTTGGTTAAACTAAAAATAAATGTCTTTTTTGCAAAATATGTATTTAAGTTGGGGACTATTCGTTAATTGACCCGTACAAAATTTTAATTTGAAATTGATGAAGTATATAAAAATAATTGGAAAATGTCGTGCATCCTGAGTTGACTCCTAGTTGAAATGAAAAATTCTGAGTCCTTAACATTATTCGCGTCCCCTGTTGTAAGATTAAGGGAACATAAAGAGAATTTAGAGGGAGTGAGTCTTTCATTTCATTGATATATCAATACTAAAGGGGTATGACCCATATTCATAGTACAAAATAAGGTAATCCAATAGACCCCTTAATAATTACGGAATACCAGTGGATTAGAATATAAGTGGGCATCCACTTAAATACACATTTTATAACACTCCCCCTTAGATGTATACTATATCCACCATTCAATGATTGTTGCCGCGTTAAAACTTTACTAAGGAAAAACCCAGTGGAAAAAAACCAAAGTAAAGGAAAAAGAGTACAACTTTTATGATCATTGAATCGGTGTTGGACGCACTTAGTGTTGCCTCATTAAAACCTTTAACTGAAAAAACCCAATGAAAAAAATATAGTTAAAGAAAAAAGAGTACAACATACATATGTCCAGAACATCATGTTCTTATATTCTCCCCCCGATTGGACACTTCCCCGATTATGATATTTATCCGATGATTGAGTCGATGCGTATCATTCTCATACACAACCTTACGAAAATACTGCTTTGACATAACAAATAGATTTGATAGGTTGTTACTTCAATTCAGTTTTCTTCATAATCTCGACTTCCATAAGCCTTAGGTGAAGAGGGATGGACATCTCACTTTATCGGGCCTATTTGACTTCAATAGCATAACTCTTATGGAGTTCATGTATGTACAAGAACTGAAATGTGTTAGTCATATCTCTCTCGATGTAGCCTCTTTAAATTTGAGATATACAAACACAATTGTCTTCATAATTAGTAGGAGGACCATATATCGTTTGAGTCAAGTCATAAGTGATTTGATTATTACTTATGAGGATCAAGGAGATAATTTGTATGTACATTACTAACTTGATGTGGATCATTAGATTGAAAAAGTATTACACCAATAGTTCCATGAGCTTATCACATAATGTTGATATTATCTCCATGCTTTGCAAGTCAATGATAATCATTTCTTGCCAAAATATTGTCTGTAATTATAATATCCAGTATCATGCATTGTGTCAAGTATATCAATATATTAATAATGTACAAGTATGGTATTTTTAGACAAAATACTATAATAACATGCATATATGGTATTTATGGATCAAATTTATATTTATCACCCTATTTAGGATGATATGGATAATTTAATATCCAAATATCGGAGACCATAGGTACACAAAAATTGTATGCTTAATATATGTTAAAGCAGTAAAAGACTTTTCAATCCGTTTGACCAATGGATCCGAGTTTAACATAAATTTTTCTCAATCTGCATGCCGAGACAATAACTAGCTACCCCATGGTCATTCATTTTTGAATTCCTTATTTAAATATTTTGCATTTCAATTGAGCTCTTCAGGAGCACATCCATTTAAAGATATTTTATAGTTGTGAATTTCCATATATGATTGTTTTCATACCCTTCTTTAGACAAATATTTACTAAGACGGTTGTATCTATATCCATTTGGATTACCTGTTATAAAATGAACGTCTTAATACATTTGAGTACGTACTCCTTATCTTTGCTTCAAGCAAAGAAAATCCTTCTAAGATTTTTATATATATTCTTTGTTTAAATCCCGTATATATAAGCAGTTATAATATTAACGAGTCTCATATAATATATTTTAAAAAACTGTTAAACTAGTCAGATATATAAAAAGTATTTACGGCCTTAACGAGATGGTATGCTCGTATATAATCAATTTTGGTTTCTTCAAGAAACTTTGTGCAATAAATCATGCATTTTTAGTGAGTTTTAAGACTTCACATTATTATAAACACCCGTTCATAACCTTCAGGGTTAACATCTTTTGGGGTTTCTACTACAAGTCCAAATAAACCACGTATATTAAGAAACTTAAATTATGCTATCATGGCATTTCCTCATTTTTGGCCAATATAATCTTTGTCGATATTAATTCATAGTACGTGGATTTATAGTGTTATTGCCCTTTGATTTTTATGTAGCTACAACATATATAACTATATCATCGATGACCATTTTTGTTAGCCCTACTTTTCTCTTGTATATACATAAAACATATAGATCTCATTTGATATTGGATAAATTTGACAATTTCAGTGGCGTTATAGTCATTTTAGGGACTCGTGTCTTTTCATAAATAATAACCTCCAATGGGATTTTAGAAAAAGTGGATCTTTTGTTCATAACCTCTTCTGGAGAATTATGTATAACCTCTTCTGGAGCGTTATTTGGGCATGATTTTATTTACCCTCTACTTCTGGGGAGTCAAGTAGTTAGGACCTATAGTTTTGCCACACTTCTGGCGTGCAATAAAATTATTTGCTACCGAATTTATCTTATCCTTTTGGGACAATGATTTTGGCAAACACATTTGCAACTAGTCCACGTGACATTTGATGTCGCAATATAATTTTTCACTTCATTTTCATACTGAGCGATACAGGGGCTTATATGAGACGATGTGGAAGTATCCCACGATAATTCTCATCGTTCTTTAAGAACAGACCGTTCTTTAAGTATAATTTGTACTTTTGGTATGTTTAATCTATAATACCCCGTATTTTTATGCTTTATTAATTTGGTGATTTATTAAATTTAATGTGAGTTAATTATTAAATATAAATCCGGAAATTAATTATTTTATAATTATTAACGTGATGTGAGTTAATAATTATGGTAAACTTGTTGTTGAATATTACTAATGAGTAAAGTAATATAATATTGGTTCTATGAAATGTCACGAGTGAATAAAATGATAATTTTAGAAATTTAAGTCGGGACGCGCCTGTGTCGCGTCGGGAATAAATGTTGATTAATAAAAGTGAATATACTATAAGTTGCTCGTATGGTCATTTTGAGTGCGCCAAAGTGTCCGGAAGGGTCGAGATAGTCAGAAAAGTATACCCGGGGGTTTAGTTTGGGTCTCGGGGTATTTTTAGGCCTATTTAGCACCCCGGGAGGGCATTTTGGACATTTTATATTTTTTGGTAATTAAACCCACGAAATTTCAAGGGTTATATCAGATGTCTAAGGTTGCCTTTTAGGGTTAAAACAACCAAAGACAAGTGACGGCCATATGATAGGGAATGAGAGAGCTTTCAAAGCAATCCAAGGCCCAAAATCCATCCGGTTGCACTGCCACCACCACCAACGCGTAGATCGCGCGATGGGGAACACAACCACATGAAATTGGTCATCAAATCAGAACTCTGAAAATCCCAGGCAAGTGTTTATCTTGCTTATTTTCGTTAATGCATCACTCATGTTAGTCTGGGGATGATTAGGATGAGTTTCATGGAAGAAAACCCAAGTTGGAGATAGGAAATCGCATGTAGTAATGATTTGAATGATAATCTGGAAACCCCTTCACATGTAGAGGATTAAACCACGAATTTATGATGTTTTAGAAGAAGAAAATTCTGGAAAAGATTGATTAGAACCATATTAAAGAAATCCTAGGGTTCTTGAGATTTTTATGAAGTTTTTGCCTATAAATCCATGGTTATTGACGTAAAATTACATGCTTTACGTAGAAGATGAATAATATGGGTGTATACTGATTATAGTACGAATTTTAGGAAGTTTGGGTGTGAAAAATCTGGATTCGGATGAGGTTGTGTGATAGAACCCGTAACTGGTTTCCTGTAGAAATTACCATACATGCTTGATCGATCGATCGAGCCAAGAGCTTTGATCGATCGAGCCTTAGACCTCGATCGATCGACCCCTTCTGGCAGACTCATATTTCCCCTTCTTAAATTAGTTGAATTCAATTTAATGGGGAATAATCCTTGGACACCATTATTAAAATGTTTTGGGAGATAAAGAAGACCAGTAGGACTTATAAATAATTATAGGACCTTTAATGTAAGACGAGAGTTGTATTTTTGGGATATTTACATATAAGGGACGATGAAATTATGTATTAAATGGAGAGACACGTAAGATAGTTACGTTAGAACATAAATGAATACCTACTGAATTTTACATTTGGGAGGATAGAGTCCATTAGTGTTACGTAGTAAGATGGAATAATCCCTCAAATTAAAGTTAGAGACGAACCGTTATACGTGATAACAAATAATGGGAAAATAAGGATAAATATCGTGATTATGGGTTATGGGATGAACCTAAATTGATATGATAAAAGTAGTATATTTATATGACTGTGTGTATGCATATATTATATACATGTGAAAATCATGCCCGCGCTACTTGTTATCCCTGAGGTTACCGCGCTAGGACAGTCTTATCTCGATGGGACCTTTATGGGGGATATTGACTCGTACCCTAGAAGATAGATATCCTTGGTACAGGCTATCTGATCGATGGTCAGACGGTCCTAAGAGACGTGAGGGTATGTGCTGACCTCTTAGAGACTTGGAATCTATGCTTCGCCTCAATATTATTTGTGTATGTGTTAATACAGTTCAAGAGTGATTCCGAACTTGTATTTCCCTTAGTACGAGAGATACGGGGATTGGATAGCAGAGTATGCCCGCACCATAATTTTTATGTGGGATGCTGTTAGTATATATATATATTATACGAGTATTTAATATATATATATATGAAATTCTAAAATTTGGAACTGCCTACTGTGTTATGGTAAGTAAGAAATGAGTAATGACTTTAAATTGGAAATACATGTTTTGAAGAGTATAATATGACACTGGGAAACTTTATTAATAAATAAAGTTAAAATGAGAGCTTTGTTACTAAATGAAATTTTCCTTTTAAACAATTATATTGTTAAGTATTAAATCTTACGAGTAACTTAAGATTAGTTAAACCATTGGTAAGTTTAGTGCGATATAAGATAAGATAATCCGTTGGAAGATTAGTGCGATAGGCGTGCACATTAGAAGAGAGGTGAGAATTTCTCAAGAGAGTGCCGCACTATTATGTTGTTGCATTGGCCTGTAAACATTTTAAATACTTGCTAAACAAATTTTAAAACATCTACACTATCGGGCTCTGACCCGTTTCTATTTCTCTTTCTCTCTTGTATATATATGTATATATTACAGGTGCCCACCCACAGGGGCGTCTTGCGTAGGATCCTTTGGAAGGAACGCGCTGCAGCTTAGGTGGGAGTTGCAGGCCTCTTGCTTAGACGACTTCATTTATTTGATTCCACTCCTAGCATATTCATTTAGTGGGGCATGTGTCGTCCTTTCCATTATTCAGTTGTTTTATTGGACATTGTGATTCAGTTATTTCTAGTATTGTCACTTTGGGATTTATTACTGTCTAGATGATTTACTTTAAGTTTTAATGTTGGGATTTAATTGTTGAATGTTTAAATTATTTGGATTTTATGTTCCAGGATAATGGTGGTGTGATTCTTTAATATTGAATTGTTGTAAATATTTAAATCTGGGTTTTTAAAATAAAATTTGGAAAGTAATGTCTAAATGGTTTTGACACTTAGCTTAATTAATTAGGGTGTTTAAATTGGAAAAGTTATTTTTACGACAGTGATGCTAAGAATGAACCAACTGTTCACCTTGATTTTAATTTAATAAAGGAGTGATCGCCCGGTATTTAATTAGGCAGGGTGTCACATAATCCTGCCCCTAACGATGGGAATAGTGTCTCATAAAAATAAAATTGCACATATACCATAAACATTGTATTTAATAATAGTTCAACAGAGTGTGAATCATAAGCACCATTATACAATTGTGATAAATATCATTTGCCTTCCACAACATCTTATGAAAAATAATTAAGGTGATCAAAATGGTCGATGTACAATAAAAAATAATTGAACCATGGAGTTTCAGGCTAAGGACAAAATAAAATTTATATTATAACCCCTTGAATAATATAATGATTGTTTGCTAGTGTAAGCTTCTGGCTTATAATACTAAAAGTAATGTGAAATTAATTTTCATGGTTTAATTTAATATGGTACCCATGTATACTAATGCCCATAAAAAGCAAATTACTTCATGAATAACTTTCATATAACTCATCGCATATGTATGGGAGGGTACCAAATAATAACATCACATGGCTCTTCTGGAGCCTTAGATTCAACTATAGTTAAAACCTTTACTATATTACACATAAAGTCAGAAAAAACTTATAGTTTTTCATAATAGCGCGAGTTGTTCACTATCTGCTAGAAAAGTCATCACATGATGACCGTTCACAATTGCTACTTTTAAGAGTTAAGGTTAAAATATAAAGATGCTTTAGAATACAATAATGTATTTTATAATAAAACTTTTGTTGACCAAACTTTTAGAAGTGAAAGTATGTTATAATGGGATAGATGACAAAAACTTTACTAATTAAAATTTAAAACTTTGGATTGAAAACTGATGAATCAAAAGTTCATAATCTTATGATATGTGAGAGACTTCGAGCTCTAAATTTAGAAACTTTATGTTTCTAATATATAACTAGGGCCACTAAAATAATTATGACAAATATTTCGTTTAGAAAAGTAATGAGAACTTAAGGTTCTCTATTTAATGTCACATGTTTATGGATCTTTAGGTTCATATAAATTATCAAATTAAAACCTAGGACTTTAGGTCCTATATTAAAATAACCCATAAAGTGCATAGTGAGAATTACATATAAAACTTCAAGTTTTTATCATTTATATGTGAGAACTTCTGATTTTACACAAATAGTTGAACTTCAAGCTAATAAACTTCAGGTTCGATTAAGGGGTAAAAGTATTAGAGAATCTTTCAAACAAGTGCCAAATAATTTTTATTAAATTCGACCAATAATAATCCAATCTCTTTATGAAAAAAACGAGGGGCTTAATTTTTCCACATTCTCTACGCATTCTCAAGGTTCCAATGTATATTAAATAATTAGAATGTGAAAAGGAGTTAAAATTAAATACTATTAAAAGTAATTTAATACTCAAACGAAGCGAAAGGTCAAGAGACAAATTTTTTATGGTGAAATCATTAATTGGATATTTCAATTAATGGGGTCTTTAATATTTATAAAAGTCAAAAAGATATTTCATTTATTAAGGAAAATAAAAAGTTGAGAAGACTTTTTCTAATATCCAATTTATTTTGAAATCAATCCTAACAAAAAAATATTTTATTGAGCTTCAGGTCCAACTTATAAATAATTTATTCGGGAACTTTCAAAATTCATATCCTATGAATAATCAATACTTCAAGTTTTGATTTATAGTATATTATGTTGGAGCTTTAGGTTCACATATTTGATATCCTAATGACAAATAATATTTTGTGAACTTTTGGTCACAATAATGAATATGGATCTTCATATAAAATATAAATGATAATTGAAGGATTCTTGATGTATACCCTTTCAATTTGACAATCAAAGCTTCAGGTTTGATTGTGATATTTTTATTTTAACACTTTAGGTCCAAATAGTTTATGTACTCCATTTCCCAAAATTTGAAAGGAGAAAATTCAATTTCCATATTTGAATAATTACTGGGGAACTTCGGATCTTAAATCTATGTATATATATATAAAACTGTAGCTTGAAAGCACCTTAACTTGACACGTGGCATATCATAAATAAATCCATTCATCTCCCCCTCTCTCTCCTACCAGCAAAAGTAACATACTCTAAAAATCAGAATGAGCAACAACTATTATTGTCGAGTCATTCGAAAGCTGGATAGTCCAAAAAATGAACATACCCATCAGTCATTATATGCATATTGCCTCGACCCTAGTTGTGATTCTCATATGTAATTGGGAGCAACATGGTTTCGCAGGGGTTGAGTTTACCCCCCAAGACACCACACTTCTTCAAGATTATTCACTGCATCTTCTTCATACAATCCTTATCAAAACAATAATCCAAAACCCATTCACACTATATGGGTTTTGATGAATGGGTAACACAAACTCAGCCACACACTGTCTGATATTCGGGAAGTAGAAAATTAAAACAGAATTATTTCATAAACAAATAGTTAGAACCGAAGAAAGAGATCTGTTGTACAAAGAGGGGACAAAATTCCCCCTACAAGGAGATCCATCACATCCACTTCTCATCTCACACCTCTTTATTCATTTTCTCACCAGGTATTTCTTTTTTATTATTTCAACCTTATATTCAAATTTCTATCAATGTATGTAATAAAATCAGGACTTCAGTTTTAATTTTATATACTTACGTACTATTAATTCACATAATTTATCAAACGACCTCGTATAGAAGGAATTCCTAGCTTTTATTTTGGTTTTTGTTCATAGTTGAAGTTAGGATTTCTATTTTCGTGTATTTGATTTCTATATTAAATCAACTCAATTTGAATCGGTATACTGTATTTTAAAATACCTAATTAATAATTTTTATCTCATAATTTTAAAGGATTTACAGTTTTATTAATTATATTAAACTACTATAATTATAAAAAATAATTATTTTATTTGTCTAGTGATCATAAAACTAAATGAAAACTGAGTTATAATGTATTCTCAAAATTAATAATATCGACTGCACTTATTAAATGTCATTCATATGACTTTTGATATTAATTTAAAATTCAATATTCTTTCATCCTTAGATTATATTGTGTGAAACGGGTTACAACAACAAAACAATGTAGTTTAGATAAATTTGGCCACGCTGCGTGGCCTGCATGCTAGTGTAAATAATAAGGACAACTTCATATCACAATATTAATTATTTAAGGACTTTAAAGGCCTAACCCAATTATATCCAAACTTCAAGTTTGAGAATGGGTAAAGTTATTTGAAACTTCAGGTCCAATATATAAATAGCCATTATAGAACAGTTAATATCCTTACCCTTATTATACAAATAATCAAAACTTCATGCTTGATTACAAAATTATTGGAGCACGGGTCCAATATAAATAATTATTATGGGACTTTTACTATCCCTTTGCCTATTATAGAAATAATCTAAACTTTAAGTTTGATTTTAGCGCATATTTCATTTTCATGTCTAAGAATTTGAATAATAATTAAGAACTTTTAGTCCCAATATAAAATGATTTGAACACTCTGGTCCCAAATGAAGAAAATTACATGGGAACTTCAGGTCCCAAACTAAAATAACTATTTGGGAAGTTCATGTCCCAAAATGTAGATATTTATTGTAAACTTAAAGTCTCTAGAAATTACACTTGGAAATTTGAGACTGCAAATTTCAAATAATATTGAGAACTTCATGTCCCAAATTTGAATGATAATTAAGAACTTCGAGTCCTAATAAAAAAATAGGAAACTTTTGGTTCCAAATTTAATTTTATTGTAACTTAAGCATACATATAAGGGTGAAATAGCATTTGTCAAAATTTAATAGCAAACTTGTAAATATGCAAGGTTTTGTGACTCAGGAATATTAACATATAAAAAATTACAAGATCAAAGCATAATTATGCACAAGTTAGAATACATTTGGGTCGTAAAAATATGTTAACGTAAACTAGATCTGATTCAAACAATATCGTCCACATTTTTTTTTTCAAAATTAGTATTCACATGCTTCGTCAGATATAATATATAATTATAAGTGTGTTGCCATTCCAATGAACTTTAATATTTTAAATCTCTATTGTTTAACGAATCGACAAATAAACATACACATGGCCAAATAAAAGATATTTTAAAAAAATCCATGGTGCATTTTAAAGCTTTAGATGAATTATACAATATACACATGTTCTTTTATTAGGCATACCAATAAACTTAGGTATCGACTACTAAGATATAAAACATAACCCATAAAGTAATAAAGAGAGCCCATACCTTCATAGTGAGTCTTCTTCGAAGTAACATATAATGATTCAATCATTTGACTTTTGAGGTGGGTACAAGAATTCTATGATAATCTTCACTAGTTACATTTTGATCGTAAACCCATGAATATGTTTTTTTTTTCTCGGAGATTTAGAATAGATAAAGTTCAAGGAGTGATAAAAGAGACTTCGTGATGATAACGTGTTGTAAAATAGTAGGAACACAGAGAGAATTCAAAGAGAGTGAATCGTTTATTTTATCGACATGTCAATACTAAAAAGATATAATTCATATTTATAATACGAAATAAGGTAGTTCAATAAACTTATCAGAGCATGTACAATGGTGAGGGAAACAACCAAACGAAAAGGTAAGTTTACCCATTTGTACAAATCGTAGGTGCCAGAGTGGTGAGGAAAAACGAGCAAATTCTGTAAATGAATTTGCATACGTTTTGCAAATATACAAAAGCGGAGGAGAATTTGTAAAGGTTTCCTACGAACTTCTGAAGTTCGTAGGAATTGGTACGAACTTTAGTTGTTCGTAGCAATTCTTACGAACTTCAAAAGTTCGTAGGAATTCCTACGAACAACTGAAGTTCGTAGGAACCATTTTTACCACAGTAACAATAAACGTCCGTTAAACTTAATTTCCTATATAAACCCATCAATCCATCAGTTCTCTCCAAAATCAGGTCCAATATTTCTCTCAATTTTCTTCCACCCCATTCCATTATTTTCCCAAAATATTTCCAGGTGAATCATTTTCTCTCCATACATTTTAATTATTGATTAAAATGTCTTCATCTCAACCCATTAATTCTAGTACTTCTAGAAAACAAAATATGACTCCTATTGAAGATGAAATATTATGTACTATATATGCTAAATATACGAGTCGTGGTATTGAAGGCAACTCGATATCACATGGTACATTTTGGGATTCTGTAATGAATGAATATAACAGCACGCCAGAAATTTATATTCAACGTACGAGGACTATGCTTTCAACACGCTACAATCATATTTCTTCCCGGGTAATGATATACGTTTCAAAACTGTCTCACCAAAAAGACAATATAGGAAGCGGCAATAACGAGTTCGACGCGGTTACAAAGGCCCGCGAGGCATATCGCGTGGAAACGAGCAAACAATTCATGTTTGATAAATGCTGCCAAATTTTGAAAGACTTACCGAAATTTGATTTGAATAACACAGCGTGCAACAACGACAATCCTACGCCTCTAGACTCGGAGGACAGTCCTGGTGTACGTGAAGTACCGTACAGACCCCCAGGCAGGAAGGGGGAGAAACAACGTGCCCGTCAACGTGCTCATTCAGACAACCTCGATTGTAACACGACGGTCCTTAAACATTGCGAAGAATTCACCGAGATGTTTAAAAGCAAGCAAGAGTGGAAGCAAAGTCGGGCCATGAAATTTGATTCTCAAATGGATGCTTTCATTGAGATGAAAAGAGCTGATCAAATTACAAGAAAACAAGATCAGCTTGTGCGTCTAGGCCGAGAACAGTCGTACATCATGGAGTTGGATATGACCAAAATGAACGAGATGCAACAACAATTCCATGTGAAAAGGTACACCGACCTATCAAATATGGTAGCTGTGACTGAAGCTGCGATTGCCGCGCTTATGTCAAACACTGCGGGCTCGTCAAATTCTGATTCTGGTCTGTCTGGTGCAAACAACGCTGACTAGTATGTTAAATGTGTGTCTTGTTTAGTTTTACGTTACTTCATAAATGTAATGTCAATTATCGTGTTATGTTATTTCAGTTTAAGATGTGTTGCAGTTGGTGTATTGATGTCTACTAAATTAAAGCAGTCCATTCAAAATAATTACACAAGAAATATAACATATATTATATAATTTTTATGCACACCATAAGAACAATGTTAAAAGTGATTATATAGAGAGAATAGTTAAGCCTCAAATACACATCTACTATCTGATCATTAATCGGCCAACTCATCACCGCTCGTGTTCCAAATATGCTCCACCAAATCATCTCGTAGTTGTTGATGTGTAGTTGCGTCCCTAACATTTGCATCACGCATTAGGTATTCGTAAAAATTAGTTTGCCCCTGTAGTATTTCAGGTGTGGGATCAGATTGTTCGTATTCATTTTGCCATGGGCAGTCTCTACGTTCATCGTCAATAATCATGTTGTGCATTATAATGCAAGATTTCATTATTGTTGCTAAGGATGCCCGATTCCATAATTTGCAAGGTTCACGCACGAAAGCGAATCGAGCTTGTAGTACACCAAAAGCACGTTCGACATCTTTCCTACACGATTCTTGTTTCTTACAAAATAATTTTTATTTTTGTGATAGGCCAGGTTGGTTCCTAAAAGTTTTAACGATGGTTGCGTATGGAGGGTATATGCCATCCGCAAGGTAATACCCCATTTCATATATATTTCCATTAACATTGTAATTAACGGGAGGTGCAGTCCCATTGCGTAATTCTCGAAAGACGTTAGAGCGGTGCAAGACGTTTATATCGTTGCAAGATCCAGGAACACCAAAGAACGATTTCCAAATCCATAGGTCGTATGAGGCAACCGCTTCTAGGATTATAGTAGGATGTTCTTTTCGACCACTATATTGAGCATGCCAGGCCGTGGGACAGTTCTTCCACCGCCAATGCATGCAATCTATACTCCCTAGCATTCCCAAAAATCCTCGACTTGAATTCTGTTCGAGTAACCTGGTGACATCGCCTGTCGTCGGATTTCTCCCATACTCGGGATCGAATACAGCCACAATTGCCTCAGTAAATCTAATAACCGTTTCTAATAGAGTTGTTTCACTCATTGCGTACTGCTCAGACCATACGTCATGAGATCCTCCGTTAGCGAGGAGTCGTATATCCCCCGTAATTTTTTGATGTGAGCTTAAACCTAGCCGACCGCACGCATCGTACTTTTGTACAAAGTAGTTGTCGTACTCGCAAATCGAATATAGGATGCGATTGAAAACGGAATACCGCATCCTAAATTTCCTTCAAAAATAATACTCGCTATATACCTTATCTTCACCAAAGTAATCTTCCCATAGTGTTTGGTGTCCCCTTTCTCTCCTTCGATTCACTCGACGTCTAAATTCGAGTTCTTTCCCATCTCGAATTATATTTTGTTCTGCAATCCAACGTGTAATCTCCATGCATATTATCATCTCCTCGTCTGAATCATCTGATGACGCGCCATCATTAAATTGAGCATACTGAAGCATTAGATTTCGTCCCTCATCGCTAGAACTGGAGTAATCCATTATGTATTTTTCTCGAAATAATTATGAAATGTATAAAGAAGTTATATTACAATATTTCATACATTGTATTTCTATTTATAGTTGTATAATCAGACTGATGTATTATGGAATTACTAAGTGGTATTATAACGTGCTGGTAGTAATTGGTAAGTGTGCCAATCTGATGTACAAAGGTAAACTGTCCTACAGAAAACAATAATTATGAACTTCTGCAGTTACTGTTGTAGGAATTGGTAAGTGTGCCCTTAAAAAATAACATGATTTACTAGGGTAAGTGTGCCATTCTGACGTAGGAATTGGTAAGTGTGTTGTATGGAAATTGGCATTTACTTTTCACTGTATGGAAATTGACGTATGAATTAGTAATTTTGCTGCAGTTATATGTAATTATTACTATTTCTATATATTTACTTTTATTTATATTAACTACTACTATATATATTAACTACTACTATATATATTACCTAATTATATTTACTATATAAAATTACTAGTTCTTTTCATATTACTACCTCACAATATATACTACTTCTATATATATTACTAATTCTTTTTATATTAACTACCGCATTTATATGTAATAACTGTATGCAATTTCTTTTATTGTTATAAATGTGCTATATAAAATTACTACTTCAGTATAAAACATAAACGTGACTTGTTTTGACTGATTTGTTTACTGATTACAATTACTTCCTAGGCAACCATGGCAAACAACATAATGCATTCCCATCCCCCATTAACAAATAATAATATATTTACTTTTATTTATATTAACTACTACTATATATATTACCTAATTATATTTACTATATAAAATTACTAGTTCTTTTCATATTACTACCTCACAATATATACTACTTCTATATATATTACTAATTCTTTTTATATTAACTACTGCATTTATATGTAATAACTGTATGCAATTTCTTTTATCGTTATAAATGTGCTATATAAAATTACTACTTCAGTATAAAACATAAACGTGACTTGTTTTGACTGATTTGTTTACTGATTACAATTACTTCCTAGGCAACCATGGCAAACAACATAATGCATTCCCATCCCCCATTAACATTGTTGGTAGATGATGTGCAAAATCCATGTCCGTTTTGGCTCCTTTGTAATCCGGCAAGTCCTTATCTGATGCATACATTGGATCGTCAAGTTCAGTATTTATCAAATATTAAGTATGCCACCGCTCTAGCCTTTTCTCCATTTGTGCTATTTCGCGTTGCAATAATTGTATACATTTTTCATTATCTTTGTTTGGATCTTTGCAAAATATAGCCGATTTTGCTTGTGGCACGGGTAAACCATGCCAATGGCAGTAGCACTCCAAATTGCAACGCCTATCAAATAACCTCGGCCACTTCAAATGATCATCCCATGGAATATTTCCTTTCGTCGGCGTTAACCATTTCATAACATGATTAACGTCGCCTAAAGAATGTAACGTGCATATAGGAATGTTTTCAAAAAGCATTTTCTCGCCAAACCAGCTACCTCCATGGGGATCTTGATAGATCCCTGGGTTAGTCAACACTCGTTCAACATTACTACGCGTTACCGCTAAATGTTCAACAGCAGCTGATGTTGACACTTTTGCCTTACCTTTTCTTTTTTCGACGTGATGGTTCATACTTGTCCATCCAGTTGAAAGGTAAGCACTTCGCACTCCCTCTTTAGGTGGTGACCAATTATGATATGGAAGCTTCTGCCCGGACAAAGTTTTCTTGGGAACATGGGTTAAGAAGGCTGAATCTTCGTCAGGCATGTACTCATAGTTATGCATTACGAGGTTTATGTACGAAATTATAACTCGATTTGTGGAGGAATACACATCTGAAACAACGAATATTTATAGGTTATGTAATCAATATAGATTAGTTTGCCATGTAATCAATATAGATTAGGGTGTCATGACATCTTATTTTAATCGGTTATCAGTTAGTGTGCCATGTAATAATTATCGTTTTAGTGTCTTATCGATTAATGTGACATTGATAAGTGTGCCATCGATTAGTGTGCCTTCAATAATTGTGCCAACGGTTTGTGTGCCATCGATTAGTGTGCCATCGATTTATGTGCCTTCAATAATTCTGCCAACGGTTTGTGTGCCATCAATTAGTGTGCCATCGATTTGTGTGCCAGCAATATAATA
This sequence comes from Sambucus nigra, assembly GCA_949130495.1. Classification (NCBI taxonomy): domain Eukaryota; kingdom Viridiplantae; phylum Streptophyta; class Magnoliopsida; order Dipsacales; family Adoxaceae; genus Sambucus; species Sambucus nigra. Next base: position 203,656,260 of record OX422218.1, read on the forward strand.
ATATGAATACAATAGATTTAAGTTGTCTGTTGCAAATGAATTCATAATAAAAAATTGAATAAAATACAATAAAATGAATACAATCAGGATGGCCTCTGCCCATAGTCATAATCCTGTCCCAAATCAACGCTGTATCTCGGTTGCGTTTGATATCCTCCGTATGGTTGAGATGGTTGAGGTACATAAACATCCTCACGACTGTAGCTCAGACCACTAACGGAAGGACCAGTACCACGCACATTACAGGCGGCAAGTTGTCGCTCGAGTTCCTCAATCCTATCCTCACGCTCTCGAGTCTCAGTAAGGAGTAAATGACGGAGACCACGTATATTATCTGCTGCGTCGATGAATGCAGAACGCCACTCTAATTGTGACAACGCATGCGCTGGGGGAGCATTCGTTGGGAACTCAGGTCGCGGCACACTTCTTTCATATGAAGCACCCTGCGGAAGGCCTACGTCTACCGTCCAACTTTGCCTGGGCGCATGTGTTTGTGTAGGGCCAGCCGACGCAAACTGTGTATGATACTCATAAGGCTGGTTAATTGGAGCTGGCGCCCTTGGGATACGCAATGTTGATGGTGCCATTGTCCCAACCCCAATCAAATCAACGTTAACATAACGTGCCATCGCCGGAAGTAAGGGCCCCTGCGAAACTGCTTTCCAGTATATATCATACTCTTCTTGGGTCACAACTGATGTATGCGCATTTGCAAGAGGCCAATTCTGAGCAAGGGCGGCTTGGTATTCGGATTGTGGGACTGAGCTCAAATTTCGGGGAGGGTTGTCTGCTATACAAATTTGGACTGTCAACTGTCGATATGCCCGGTCACCCAAGTACCAAAATCCTTTAAATAATGGATCCCAAAAAATCATACGCAGCCCAGATAAATGATATGCGTATGTAATGAAATCGTTATGTCGGTACATCGATGTCTCGTATGGTTGCCATATGATTGATTCAGGGGACCGCATATCAAGTTGATGTTGGCTGCCCGATATATTAAACCGTTGTGCGCCCTTTGCCCGACTCCTGTTCGACTTTGACCAACGAAATATTCGAGGCCATACATCTACGGTCTGATCCACGATAATCGGACACGTGGTCGCCATATACTCGTGATGTAAGTACTGCAAAATATTTAGATAAATTAAATTGATTAGAAACATGTACATTAATTGTAACTAAATATATAATGCATAAACATTAAAATAATATTGTTATAAATTGTACCTCTATTAATTGCCACATACACTCGACACTAGTTAACGACCGTCTGCTCGCTTTGTCCATTGATCATATTGTACGGGCATAAATTGCCGAACCCCAATCGTAGGTGCCAATCGCCGCAACATCCTCCAAATAATGTAAAAACCAGAGGTCCGCCGTGGAATTGGCATTTGGAAAGAATAAACTCCCGATTACATAAAACCAAAATGCTCGAGCTATGACTGGTATCATGTAATCGGGAAGGTCCGATTGATTCACAAAATTGACAATGTATTTCTTAAGGTCGGCAACCGGGATTCCCGCACCCGAAAATCGTTCTATATGAATTTGGGGGAAAAATTCGTTCACGGTATTTTGAAAATTTGTGTATTTTTCTATAGGCAAATTTAGAATGGGTAGCCCATGCCCAATCGGGATACCTGTACAAAAATTAACAATACACATCATATATAAAAATAATATGAAAATTAATTGTACACATTGAAATTATTTAGATTGAATATAAATAAAATTAAATAAAGGATTTAATACGAATTAAATAATACCTGAAAGCATCGTGAAGTCCATAGGCGTGAACGCAATTTCAACAAATGGCAGTTGGAATGTATGCGTCGTGTCCCACCAACGTTCGATCATCGCTGTCACAATGCACTGATCGGAATTCGGCATCACCCTTGAAAATAAATTGGCCATTAAACCGGCACCGTCGATAAATTCTTTTATCGTCGGTTTATTATCTCCGATCAATTTATATAGTTTCATTGGCCCCGCCCAATTACCCCGATATTCATATTTATTACCATTTATAATGGGCGTCTGTCCGTCTGACGCGTGTGTATCACCATCGAAAATACGCGCGTAATGCTTGTAGACGGGATCAACAGATTCACTTGCCGGAGGTTGAGTCGGATTGGCCGTTGATGTGGATCCGTGCTTCTTTCGCTTGCTGATATTTAAATATTTTTTCCATTTTTTCCATCCATAATATTTAAATATGCTGAATTATGGAATAAAATCAATTTGGAGAAGTTGGATGAAGTACAAAGGAAATAGTAGGAGTTGGGAGGTGGTAGAGGAAGCAGAAGGATGTTTATGGAGGACACAGGTGGTAGAGGAAGGAGTAGTAGAGGTGGTAGAGAAGCAGTAGAGGAGTAGAGGAGTAAGAGTTCTGGGTTGTTATTTATGCAGAATTAACTAGCCGTTACTAGCCGTTAGAGAGACGTTAGAGCTTCCTACGAACTTCTGTTGTTCGTAGGAAAGCTCCACCAGTACAGCGCGACCACGCGGGCGAAAGGTAAACCTCACATGTGTATGGTATTATGCCTTTCGTGGCAGCCTCACCATTGTACATGCTCTCATATCAATGAGTCGAAATACAAATAGACATTTACTAAAATACACATTTTATAGCATCCGGTCATTATACGTGTAAAATTTAAATTTGGGATTTTTGGGGGGACATTAAATCACCGGTAGCCGGAATAATGACATAAATAGCCTTGAATATCTTATGACCCGGCATGAGTCTGAGCAACAGGTGAACAAAAGTGATGCAAAAATGTGGTGCACTTCAGCGTTCAGCTCCCCCATCCCCACTCTCACTTACACCGCCAAAACCAAACCCCCTAAACGACGGCCCCTCACCCTCACCCTCAAAATGTCCCTCCAAAACCCAACCCCTAACCTCCTAACCACCATCACCAAACTCCTATGGGGCCCATCCCTCCCACCCCAACTCCTCATCTCCACCGTCCGTTCCACCTGGTCCGCCACCTGGCATCTCATGATGTCCCAGCTCGCCCCCTCCGACCCATCCGGCTCCTACACCCGACCCACCTCCCGTTTCCGGATCAACCCCAGCTCCCTCCCAAACCCACCCCCACTCCACCTCTACGTGGCCCTCCCCTGTCCATGGGCCCACCGCACCCTCATAGTCCGGGCCCTCAAAGGCCTCCAACACTCCATCCCCGTCTCAATTGCTTCACCAGGAATAGACGGTTCTTGGGAATTCCGGGATACCCCTAGCCCTGCTCACGATACTCTTATCCCGGGTCCGGATAGTGCAAACGGGTGTAAAACCTTAAGACAGGTTTATAAGCTCCGACCCGGAGGCTATGATGGCCGCTCAACTGTACCTATGCTCTGGGATGTAAACAGAAAAGAGGTTATCTGTAACGAGAGTTATGATATAATAGAATTGTTCAATTCGGGTTTAAACGGGTCGGCCCAGAACCCGGATTTGGACCTCTCTCCACCTTCACTCAAGAATAAAATTGATCACTGGAATAAAATTATTTATCCATCTATCAACAATGGTGTTTATAGGTAATTTCACTTGATTCAAAATCCCATTTTTCACAATTGTGTAGAAAAATCATGTACTCAGTAATTTAATTTATACAGACCACTTGTTAAACCCCCCCTTATAATGGTGGTGTTTCTTGGTGCAACCACTGTTCTTTTAAGTGTTTGGGATTAGTAGGTACCAATACTGTAGTTAATATAACGTGTATATGACAAAAATATTTTTTAATGCAAGTTTTTTTTTGGGCAATTTACATATAGGTTATTTGGTAACAATTTTTAAACATTTGAGGACAATTTACTATTAGGTTCACTTGTGGACTTCTACAAGAAGAGAATTAGTGGACCTAAGTGTTTAAAATTTGTCAAAATTCCTTTATTATTTAAAATTTGTTTGTGAGGGACGTAAGAGTACTTTTCCCCTTTTTTTACCCCCCTATAATGCGGTAATTAGGCACACCCACTTTTCAAAAATTAGACTCAACCTTCCGCATGCATGAGGTACAAGCAAATCAATGCATAAGGTACAAGCGGATGATGCCCACGGGGATCAAGTTCAAATTTTTGAAAGAGGGGACTATGTCTAATTACGGTATTATCTGAGGGGTCAAAGTTGAAAAAACTTGAGAACCGCACACATTTTTATATAATATAACATGAAGACCACACACACAATCTGTGGAGTGTTAGGGGCTTAAGACTAAAGGCATTTAATTTCAATTTGTTTTATGTTTTGAAGGTGTGGGTTTGCCCAGAGTCAAGATGCGTATGATAATGCAGTAAATGAGTTGTTTAGTAGATTGGATTTGTTGGATGATCATTTGAGTGGGTCGAGGTATCTATGTGGAGATATGTTGACTCTTGCAGATGTCTGCTTGTTTACTACTTTGATTCGATTTGATTTAGTGTATAACGTGCTGTTCAAGTGTACCAAGAAGAAGCTGATTGAGTATCCCAATCTTCATGGGTACATGCGAGATATATATCAGGTACCTACTAACAAGTTTGGTACATTTCAAAGGTGTGGAATATTTGGGGTCCATTCATTGCTAGCAATGTTTAATTTGTGAGGAAGTTTGTGTTTACACCTATGTTTTCATTATTAATTTCAATTTGCACTCCTTTTGAATCATTTGAGTTTGTATAGACGCATTGAGTTTCATCATTTCGATGTGTAAGGATTATAAATGTTGGATGGAAATTTAACTTGTGCTGCAAAATATAGGGTGGAAGCTCAAAATATATCTTAATGTTTGTTTGGTCCAAGCTTTTGTAGTTTTGTGAAAGCCAAATTGGTGAATTCACGTCTAGAGTTTGAGCACTAGGAGAGAAATTGATTATGTGCGATTCAAATTCCTAAAATGAATTATGAGACTTTTTATGTGAATTTACAAATCTGGAATTTCCAAAAATCACAAAAATTCAAACTACACAAGCACTTAATTTCACGGCTTGATATTGCACTCGTTGTTTGATCTCAACCTCGTGTATTATCTATTAAACATTGTACCATTCATAGGATTACCTATCTGAAAATCTCGGCCTTCCTCTGAATCAAAATCTAAAGAGAACATATTGGCGGTGTCCTTGCTTCATAAATGCAACTAATCAAAACAGATTATACAATTAAACAGAATAAAATACAATTAAAATCTTAGAAAGGAGAGATTTGGCCTGTGAGAGAGCAAGGGTTACGCAGGGTTTTCAGTCACTGAGAGCGGAACTGGTGACCAGAGTTGAGGGTTTGGGGACAGGAGTACCCGAGACATTTGGAGGGTTAATTTTCAAGTTTTTTCACTTTATAGATTCAAGCATTTAAATATTCAATTTCAATAGATAGTATTCAGTTTTTCCCTGTTATTGTTCCAATTGAGTTGCCATTGGGCCCATGTCCATTTGGAGAATCAACCTTTGTATGATAAAGCAAGTCCAAGGGATTGAGATTACTCGAGGATAATCTGAAGTACGCATGCAAAAGCCGGTAAGAGAATCCCATGCAAACATTGCAATATTCACCTAGTAGAGTATAATGTATTTTGTAGCAGAGCTAGGGATTTATTCTAGGTGGGGCACAAGCTCTTGCTAGGGGTTTGTGGGCTAGAGCCCCCGAATTTTTTTTTAGGGTTATTTTTACGTTTTTACAAATATTTACTTGATAATTTGTATTTTTAGACAATTATAACTCAAATAAAACAGTATCGGATACAATAGCACAAATTCAAGACTCCGTCTTGTATTTGAGATATTATATTTGATTGAAACGAAACCAAAATTGTTAAAATTATAAAGGAAGGAAATGAAAAGTGAAATTATCAAGTGGGTGAGAGTGTAAAATATGTGTGTATTTGAAATATTTAAAGTAAAAATTAAATATTTTTATACTCAAACTTTAAAACTAAACATATTTATCATTTTATATATATATATATATATATATTTTTAAATGCTGGGGTGGGCACTTGCCTACCCCAATAACCAAGTAGCTCCGCCCCTGAATGTATTTGCCTATAAATAGGGACGACCAGTCCCATGCCCCTTTAAGGCGACGCGTTCTAGGCTGCACCAAACATTTGTCTTTATGTAACATCTTCATTATTATTACATTATCATTAACAAGAAATGCAGCAACCCACCTAGTGGACGTAAGCACATTGTCGAACTACATACACTTTGTCTTGTGTTTTTTTGTCATTCGCTTATATTTTTAAAGTGGGTTTTGTGTTGGTTATTGTTGGTATGTTGGTTTTTTCCTCTTTTAAATACAATATCCAATCCATATCAACATCAAATACACAGTAAAAATAAACACAAATTTTACTCAATTTCAATACTTGATTAATTTTAAAATTTGGCACTAAAATAATATTTTAATTTTAAATAAATTCTGAAACTACATATATGAAACTAAGTTTCAATTTTCAATTTCATGATATTAAATATAGTGAGTGGCCATCGAGCCCACGTCAAATCAGCTTTTGTATAATAAAGCAAGTTCAAGGCAAGGGATCGATATTACTCAAGGATAAGCTGAAGTACGTATGCAAATGCCGGTAAGAGAATCCCATGCAAACATTGCAATATTCACCTAGCAGAGTATAATGTATTTGCCTATAAATAGGCCCCCCACTCCCAGGCCCCTTTAAGACGCCGCGTTCTAGGCTGCGCTAAACATCTGTCTCTCTGTACTATCTTCATTGTTATTACATTGTCATTAAAAAGAAAAGCAACAACCCACCTAGTGAACGTACACACGTTGTCGAACTACGTACACTTTGTCTTGTGTTTTTCTATCATTCACTTTTACTTTTGAACTGGGTTTTTTTGTCTATTATGATTGGTACGTTGATTTTTTCCTCGTATAAATACTATATCCAATCAATATCAACATCAAATACTCAGTAAAAATAAACGCAAATTTTACCAAGTTTCAATACTTAATTAATTTTAAAATTTGGCACTAAATTAAAATTTCAATTTTAAATAAATTCTGAAACTACATATATGAAACTAAGTTTCAATTTTCAATATCATGATATTAAACATATAGAACTAATTAACTTAGTTTTCAAAATTAAACATATTAATCAATGAATTAAAAATTGTTCAATGAAATTTTAAGTAAAAATAGAAGAATATGGGTGTCGAGATATGGAGATGTATAGGTCTCAGAAAAGTACAGCGGGGATGAAACAAATAGAAAAGCTTTCTGTGAGAAGATACGTTTCTTAAAAACAAATCTTCATAAACCTTCACAAGTATGTCACCGTTCAATTCTAAACCCAACAGTTATGACCAGTCAAAATAATAGGTTTTGATTTTTGTTTTTAAATAGAAGTGTAAAAGGAGGTTTATAACACAAAAGAACAAACCTTCAGAAAAATCTAAGCCGCTCCCGCCGATAAATAAGTCTCATGTGAAGTTGTCGTACATCAATGAAGGCCTTTGAAGTCCATAATAGTCAGACTTTTTTGGCCAATTAGTGACTAGCATATTTAATCGGTGGGGGTATGAACTTGGCGTCGAGAGTGATGAAGGTGGATCCAACTGGTTTGGTTGGTGGTGGTTGACGATTAGGCCTATGAACATGTTGGGTTTGGACAGGATAGGGGAGAGGATCGGGCCTAGGGGAGAGCTAGACGCGTTAGGGTCCGACTCCCATACGATTGTCCGGCATATTTCAGATTTGGTAAGGAGCTTATTACTAGTATTCAATTCGATAAATCAATTAATATAATAAAATTTGTAATAAATTGTTATTAAATTTATAATTACCAATCTCAAATGGTACTCATAAATTTACAATAATAATATATGTTCATATATTAAATCTTATATGATTGAGTACTTAATTGATCATATTGACCTAGATCTATATCTGGCCCTTGGATTAATTGGATAAACAAGTAATGAGATAATCATCTTTTAAATTTTGTTCGAAATCCGAATCTAACGTGTACACTAGGTCGGTTATCTTGCTATCTGGATAACTTAGGCAATAAATAAGGTCTTTGGCCAACTATTGTAATTACTTTACTGTGGAGAGGTGAATTACTATTGTAATTACTTTGCGTTAGAGAGGTGGATGAATGATAGTAACATTATTTTTTTAATGATGTTGCATGTAAGTTTCGTTTACATCCAAATAGTATCAACGTCGCGCTCTCTCCTCATGTGGACGTCGATGTTTTTTGTTGTGGTGTCATGGGTAAGGCTCAGAGGAATCAACGAACTCCTCCAAACCATGCCCCGCCGCGGTTAAGCATCACCATCCCCAGATCCGTATCTCGCTTCATGGATTTAAACCCCTTCACCAAACCCTACATTATCGCTGCTACTCTTTCAAATCCATCACTGACCACTTGTTGCAGTCACTTTGGGGCATCATCGGCGTCACATATTTCAAGTGACTACGACCAACAACCCACCCCCTTATCTAATTCAACCCCCTTGACTTTTGTCGTAACATGTCTTTCGATACCACCTGTCCAACCTGTAAACACGGTTTAAACAACACGCTCCTTTCCCCAACGACCGTTGATAATTTCCGTTCATCGATGCCCAGCCATAAACCTTCGGCGAACCCCATCAAGTGTTTGTCGGAGACTTGCAACGTATCCTTCTACCAGCATCACCCTTCATTTGGGCTACAATAATGTGTGTGTCTCGAAACCCTTGGATTATGATTCGTGAGGCTCCATCAATTGGTCAAGCCCTACGCCAGACTCGTCGATCGCGAGCGACGGTTAGCGAAGCATTTCGACCCCGCTCGGAGCTCCCGTAGGCCTGATGGGTGGTGCGGTAACCGCAAATAACCCATGCAAACCTTAGGCATTGTGATAAGGTTTCAAAGATTCGGTGTTTATCCCCACTTTTTTACCACTATTCCCCTAATACCCCTGATTTGCAACTATTAATTGAATCCTACCCGACTTTTGACCCAAAAACTGGTTATAAAAATGATGTAATTTAGGGTGCGGAAGCATAAAAGAATTATCATATACACAACAACAACAACAACATCATGGAAAATGAAGAAGGGTTTTTTATTTCTCTCTCTAGTCTCTCAATATCAAAATGGCAAAAGTGTTACAAAAGAATATTCTTTGGCTATTTATACTAAATATACAAAAAGGCTAAAAAAAGCAATACTAAGTTATAGTTGGATGAAATTTCAAAAATTATACCAAAAAAATAATTATAATTGAGTACCAACGACACTCGGTTGAGTGATTATCCAATTGACTGTGTACTTTCGAACACTATAAATAGGCCCTAGTACCTAAAGAAAAAATTACACCTCATTCTCTTTTGACAGATGAGTTTACACACTCTCTCTAAAGAAATTTAAGAGACCGTTCTTCAACAAAACCTACGAAGAAAAGTCTCTAACCTCTGTTCTTCTACATTCAAAACCCACGAAGAAAAACCAACGGAACCCCTGTTTTAAACCCCCATTGCCCCTCTTCCCCAAACCACCGACCTCCTCCGCCGGAGCCCAGTCCCACCGCCGACAGCCGCTACTTCTTCTTCTTCTTCATTTATTTCATTTTTTAATTTTTTTTAGCCATGGATGAAGTTTTGAGCTTCTGATTTTTTTTATATATATATATATATGTTTGTATAATCGTGTGTATGTGTGTGTGTATGTATGTATGTATACATGAGCGTGTGTGCGTGTGAAGCCAAGCCCCGACCTGCTATGGTGATGGCCATGGCCGACGGCTACCCATTTCGTTTTATTTTTTATTTTTTTTAATCATTATTTCTTATATATATATATATATATATATATATATATATATATATATATTCATACATATATATGTTCGAATGCCCAAAATCAAACACAACTCCAAGTCGATTCCTTGATTTATTGCTTTTTTTGTCAAAACTCGTCACGACTCGGTTTAAATTTTGGGTTATTGCCAATTTGGTATTTGGATTATGGACAAATTAATTGGGATAGTGTTATACTATTTTGAGTCCCTAGTTATACTCAGCTACGTATAATTTTTCGTAAACACGACTGATGTTGGAAACAGCACCACCGGTATGAGGTGTTGATAAGCTCAAACTAGCAATTACAATGGCAGCACAGAGTAAATATCTAGTAGAATGAGGTGAGGGGAAGAGGATGAACACTAGTATATAAGTGGTTCAGTCGATCTGGCCTGCTGCGTTCACTGTGAGTGAGTAATTGCACTAGAAGTAGGCACCAATGGCCATAGATACAATCTCTCAAGCTTTCTCTCTCTTATGTGTAAACAAACAGAGTTTTAGCTAGGGTTGCAATTATCGACCCCTTTACAAGGTAGAGGAAGACCTCTCTATATAGTGCTTGGGAGGTGTAATGTACCCCCCAAGCATGCAATGAGCATGTGTATGTGGATCGAACCAGTATGATGATGACACCTGGCTGATCTTATATAGATAATGATGACCACAATATTCCCTCACGTGAGGGGAATGATTCGGTTATAACTGATTTGCTCACGTGTTCCAAACCTTACATTTGCTTGCATATGCCCGGACTTATGTCCTTGACTGATGTAACCTCGGCCTGAACGAGTACGAGGTTGGTGAGTGATGATGTTGCTTTGCTTTGCCAATAGCCATGATGACCTCGGCCGGGAAGACTGGCTGAGGTTGGGCACGGTGAGATGTAACGTCGGCTTAAGCAGAGTAGGATGTTGACAATAACCTATCCCCATAAGGCGCTGCAGACCTCGGTTGCTGCAGAGCCGAGGTTGGTAGTGGAGAGCCGACCTTTGCAGAATACGACCTTTCTTATAGCAGTTGAGCTTCTTGTCAACTCGGCTGTGAGACAGATCGAGGTTAGTGACTCCGAGTACGAGGGTGCACTTTGGGCATATCAATCACCCCCTAGCCCTTAGTCACCTATGTGAGTAGGTGATTGAGGGGTATGACAGGCCGAGGCTGAGTTTCTTTAGTGCCTTGGGGAAATGAGGTGATTCCCTGACACATGTAACTCACTGAAGTGACTAACGTATTCCCCAAGGTGTCTTTTTGGTTTCCAAGGGTAATGATGGGAGCATTGGAAATCGTGCCCCATCATTGAGTAGGTTTAAAACCTTTTTCACTTTCCTTGTTCTCTTTTTTTTCTTTCGATTTTCTCCCGCCTAAACTTTCTGCAGCTGCCACTCTCAAGCTCTCCACCGTTGTGCTGTGATCCATGGTCTCCTTTGCTTCCTAACCTCTTCCTCCCTCACTCGCGACTAGCCAGATACTGCTTTCGACCTTTCTTTTCCATTTCTGGTCTTTGCTTTGTATTTTTGATTTTCCGGCGAGGTGTTCCTTCTTCGGCGTAGCTTTCTGTCGTTGTTGGGTAGCTATAGGGTTAGGTTTGTAGCGCCTGTGTGACCTCGTTGCCATATTAGGTTGTCTTGGGGTTGTTTCTGCCAATAACATTAGCTTTTAGACTTCCCGCTGACCCTCCGGTCGTCTTCTCCGGCGACTCTGTTCCTGAAAGTTCTTGAAGTTCTTGGTGAAAACCTTTTAGACTCCTAGTTTGATCTTTAGTTTAGATTGAACAAGTTGTTTGCCTGCTTGCAGTTTGAGTTAAGTGTAGTGTTATCCTCCTTATGCTCAGACTCTAGAAGAGTTCCCCTTTCTTCGTGAGAAGACCTTTGAGAAAATTAGGCAGATAGAGCTAGCCCAAGAGGAAGCTCGTAGGGCTGAGGCCTTTCCCCTCAGACCAATTTTTCCTCCACTAAAGGTCTTATACCCTGAGCCTGCAGAGGTTCCTTAGGATCCTGTCCCAATGTCTGAGTCCTCTTCCTCAGACGTGAAACAGGTGAATCTGTAGACTCTTTTCAAGTGGCTATGGATTGTTCTTCTCGGCAAGCTATGGATTGTTCTTCTCGGCAAGGTGAGGTTCCTGAGGAGGCCGAGGTTTCAAGCCGTGCCTCGTCTCACCAAGGTGCTAGAACTTCACGTAAGTCTTCCGATGTTGAAATCTTAGGGCCCAACGTAGCAATTCCACCTCCCATTGATGCCATTCCGCTATCGGCTGCCACAGGGGTTGAGTTTGCTCAGAGGTTTTGTGGTGGTTCCCCTACAACTGCCCAGGCCGATGTTGCTAGAGATGGTGACGATGAAGAAGGGAGCGATCTTAATATCTCGGAGGCGGCCGAATATGAGAGTACCGTCAACGAGTACGACCTCACTTTCAGGCACCTTTATTCCATAGATTCTTCAATCATCCTTAGGAAACCTCTGAAGGATGAGAGGGCCTTCGGTGGCCGAGATGGGAGAAATCTGTGTTTATGAGCGGATGTTCAAGTTGGGCTTTCGTCTTCCAATTCACCTAACCATCAGAGCTATACTCTCCCACATAAATCTTGCCCCTTCCCAACTATCCCCTAATGCCTGGAGGGTTATGATTGGGGCCATCGTCCTTTGGAGGGTTGTCCACCACTCAGACCTTCCAGTTAGAGTTTTCACTGGTTGTTATGTCCCCTCATCTGTTAAAAACCGCCCTAGCTATTACCACTTCTTAGCCAGGAAATCAGAGAAGAAAATGCTCTTGGTTACCCAAACTTCAAATCATAATTGGAAACCGCGGTATTTCTTTGTTTCCGGGGCATGGGAATTTGGTTCAGATGAGGCTTCTGGAACGTCGGTTCCAAGGACCCCTTTGAGATGGGGGAAGGTCTCCCTTGCTGCCAAAGCCGACCTTGGACTTAGCCAGGATAATTACAAAAACGTTGAAGACCTTCGCAGTCAGGGCGAGAAGGATCGGCTCGTTAAATATGAACATCTGATGACCCCCTACTACCTATTTCAGACAGGTTTGGGGGTTGTCCCTTGGAAGAGATTCGTAAGTCTTAATTTTTCTTACCCAAGTTATACCTCTTATATTTTATATCTTTGACTGACTAACTCAGATGGGAAATATCTGCTCCTGGCCTTGTCAAGCTCATGGAGAAAAGGGGTGGTAAAAATGTACCCCCACCTAACACCAAGAAGAATGTCGGCACCTCCAAGGCCGATGCCAACAAAAAGAGGAAGTCCACGGTTGACCCGGAGCATACGAGGCCGAGCAAGACCCATGCCAGGGATTGTACCATCCCTATCTCTACAGACGATGCCTTGGTTGCTCGTCTATCTCAGCTAAAAATCGGAGATAGCCTGATCGGCCACAGTCTGAAGGCTGCCGATGCTATTGGCAAAATAATGACCGAGGAAGACAAGCGTTTTCTACGCGCCTTGGATGTCCCTTTATTGGCCGAGTTTGCTCTTCACAAGTCAATCCAGGTACCAGTTTTTTGCTCATTTGCTCGCAAGTGTAACATCGGCTTTTTAGAAATTGTAACTCATATGTTCATACATCTGATCTCCTTCTGCAGGGTGTCTCTTACCCTTCCATCGTCTTGTTGATTGGACTTTGCAGAAGCTTCCCCTTACAGAGAAGGGTAAGGAAGCTGAGAGGTTGAAGCCTCTCTGAATGCAGAGGTTGAAAGGTTGAAGGGAGCCATCAAGGAGAAGGACAACAACATGTCTCAGCTCAGGAAGGATCACGACAAAGCTCTGAAGGCCAAGGATGACGTTCTTCAGTTTAAGGTTGATGCTGTAGTCAAGGCTGCTTTGGAAGATGCTGCAGAGAAGGCCATCGAAGACTACAAGGTCTCTGATGAATTTGTCAGCTTTGGTTTTGAATACCTTGAAAGAGGTATTAAGGCGACTGCAAATGGGCAGCCGCGAAGGAGAGCGAGTCTGGTGTCTTGACTGCATCAGACTTTGTGGGTCTCGGCTTTGGAGACCCTCGGTTCGCTCAGGCCTTGCAGGAAGTTGAAGAGATTGATGCTGCTCCGACCGAGACTGCTCCTCTCGAGGTCACTGAGACAGAAGACGCTAACTTATCATGACAATGGAGTTGAAGTGACAAACGTCGGCCATGACCAGGCGACTGCATCTGCAGAGACAAAGGCCCTTTTCTTGTGAAGCTTTTCAATAGTTGTAACTTTGATTCCCCTTTTTGTCTTTAACTCTTATTTTTATGAACTCTTTGATGAAGGCCGTTGATACTCTGTTTTGCAACTCTGAACCCTTTTTATGATAATCATTAGTTCAACTTCTTTAGATTCTATTGCTTCATACGATGTTTTTCTTGAAATTTCTATGTTGGTGTTGCACTATAATTGCGATGTTTTACCTCTTATTTCACAAAATTAATGATGTTTAATAATTTGAGGTCACCAAACAAGTGATGTTTTACCTCGTATTTCACCAAATTAATGATGTTTAAGGTCACCAAATTATGATGTTTCACCTCCAATTTCACCAAACCAATGATGTTTAATAATTTGAGGTCACCAAACAAATGATGTTTTAGCTCGTATTTCACCAAATTAATGATGTTTAAGGGTCTGAGGTCACCAAATTATGATGTTTCACCTCATATTTCACCAAACTAATGATGTTTAATAATTTGAGGTCAACAAACAAATGATGTTTTACCTCGTATTTTACCAAATTAATGATGTTTAAAGGCACGAGGTCACCAAATTATGATGTTTCACCTCATATTTCACCAAACTAACGATGTTTAATAATTTGAGGTCACCAAACAAATGATGTTTTACCTCGTAGTGCCTCATATTTCCGCAAATTATGATGTTTCACCTTGTACTTCACCAAATTAATGATGTTTAAAGAGTCTGAGGTCACCAAATTATGATGTTTCACCTCGTACTTCACCGAATTAATGATGTTTAAAACATATAACAAAAGTTCCAGCACAACATTGCTATCTTTTCATTAACATCCTCTGTATAAACTGATACACGTATTACAAAAAGATAAGAACAACTGCAACATCATATGTAATTTCTTTAAATGATCGACATTCCAAGGGTTGGAGAAAGGTTCTCCTTCAAGATTTTCTAGCCGGTAGGTACCAGGCACAACCTCATCAATGACCCTATAAGGACCATGCCAATTAGGATGGAGCTTATTTGCTTTTTGCCATGTCTTCTTTAGAACTAGGTCTCCCACAGCTATAGGGCTTGACTTCACCCTTTGATTGTAGAATCTCGCAGTTCTCTGTTGATAGGCTGCCTGTCTTATCTCTGCATCCTCTCTTCTTTCTTCAATTAAATCAAGATCAAGTCTTCTTTCCTCCCCTTTCTTTTGATGGTCATATGTCTGAATTCTATGAGTGGGAAGTTCTACCTCTGTTGGGATGACAACCTCTGAGCCATGGGCTAACATAAATGGAGTTTCTCCTGTTGGTGTCCTCGCAGTCGTCCTGTAGGTCCAAAGCACAACATATACCTCCTCCATCCATCTACCTCTGGCTTCTTCCAACCTCTTTTTTATCCCATCAAGGATTGTTCGATTTGTGACCTCAGTCTGGCCGTTTGCCTGGGTTCGGCCAGGAGAAGAGAAGAACTGCTTGATCCCTACTCTTTCGCAGTATTTTTCTAAAAATATATTCGTGAACTGGGTTCCATTGTCTGAGATGAGGGTGTTTGGAAGACCATACCTGCATATGATCTTCCAGATGAACTGGAAAGTCTTTTGCTCAGTGATTGTGATCATTGACTCAGCCTCCACCCATTTGGAGAAATAATCAATTGCCATTATTAAGAACCGATAGTTTTTTACAGCTCTTGGCAAGGGTCCTACCAAGTCGATGCCCCATATTGCAAATGGCCAAGGGGAGCTGATAGAAGTAAGAGGTTGGTGTGGCTGATGAGGGATGGTGGAGAATCTCTTACACTTATCGCACTTCTTCACATACGCAGCTGCATCTTTGGCCAAGATCGGCCACCAGTACCCCTGAGTGATTATCCTCTTAGCCAATGGCCTTCCTCCTATGCTACTTGAACAAGAGCCCTCATGAACATCGTGCAAGATGTGTTGAACCTTTGAACCTCTGAAGGGTGGACACATATGAGGAGAGGGAGTAAGAACCTCTTTTTATACAGGACATCTCCAACAATTGAGAATTTAACAGCTCTGAACCTCAGTTTTCTCCTTTCTAACTTCGATTATGGCAGCTCTCCCTCTCTGATGTATCTGATAAGAGGATCCATCCATGAGGCTCCCGTACTTAAATTTAGGCAAGGTCTGGCAACCTCTTCTTCTTCGATGGTCGGCTTGAACAGAATCTCAACTGGTACTGTTCTTCTTATGTCTATCCTTGTTGCTGAGGCTAACCTCGCGAGTGCATCAACTCGGCTATTGTCTAGCCGAGGTATCCTCTTCATCTTAACTTCCTTGAAGCTCTGTAGCATCATTCTCACCTTCTTCAGCTATTTGGTCATCCTTTCGTCTTTGGCCTCATACACCCCCAAGATTTGGTTCACGACTAACCTGGAGTCACCGTGGATTAGGAGCTGGCCGACATTGAGGGCTTTTGCCAAAGAGAGACCGCTATCAATGCCTCATACTCTGACTCATTGTTGGAAGCTTTGAAGTTGAACCTCTGCGCATATTCAATATCAGTACCGTCCGGTGCTGACACTATCAGTCCTGCTCCACTTCCACTTTCACATGACGACCCATCAACGATGAGGTTCCAAATAGTTTCATTAGAGGAGAAACTTCCCTCTGATAGGGTCCCTTGCTTGAAGAGGTATCTCTTTTCCTCATTCTCAACTATTCTTTGTATGGCTCTGCTCGACTCAACCTTGTCCAATTCTTGGCCGATGTTTCTCTCTTCTGGGTCACGTGCAACCTCTTGATTAATCTCATCATCGGCCTCATCCCAGGTAAACTCGGTCACAAAATCCTTGAGTGCTTGTCCCTTGATGGCAACCCTGGGTTGATAGATAATGTCGTATTCCCCCAACTCAGTGGCCCAAGTCATTAGCATGCCTGACTTCTCAGGCTTATGGAGGACCTGTCTGAGTGGGGAGTTAGTGACGATGACCATGGAGTGGACTTGAAAGTATGGCTTCATTTTCCTAAAAGCATGTATCAAAGCATAGGCTAACTTTTCTATTCGAGGGTACTTCTGCTCAGACCCTTGGAGAGCTTTACTATTGAAGTACACTGGTCTCTGCACTCCATCCTCTTCTCTTACAATCGCATCACCGATGGCTGATTCTGAGACAACTAAGTATACGTACAACTTTTCTCCCTGAATTGGTCGAGATAGGAGTAGAGGGGATCCGAGGTAGGAATTGAGCTCATTAAAAGCTTTGTCACATTTCTCATCCCATTCGAAGGCCTTTTTAAGAACTTTGAAAAAAGGAAGACACTTATTTGTAGCTCTTGAGACAAACCTGTTAAGTGCAACAACTCGTCCGGTTAGCCTCTGAACGTCTTTAATGGTCCTGGGTGTCTTCATTTCCAGCAAAGCCTTGATCTTCTCAGGGTTAACCTTTATTCCCCTTTAGTTGACGATGAATCCTAAGAACTTTCCTGCTCCTACCCCGAAGACACATTTGGCCGGGTTGAGCTTCATTCTGTATTTGTCCATGGTGTCAAAAGTTCTTTCAAGGTTGGCCACATGGGTGTCGGCCTTCAGACTCTTCTTCAGCAAGTCGTCCACATAAACTTCCATGGATTTGCCTATCTGATCCTCGAACATCTTATTAACAAGACGTTGGTAAGTAGCCCCTGCATTCTTCAGGGCGACGGGCATGACTTTGTAGCAATAGGTCCCCTTGTCTGTAATGAAGGCCGTCTTCTCTGAGTCTGCCGAATCCATTAAGATCTGATTGTACCCTGAATATGCATCTATGAATGAAACTCATGACCTGCTATGGGATCCACCATTTGATCTATACATGGTAAGGGAAAATTGTCTTTTGGGCATGACTTGTTTAAATCAGTGAAATTTACACATCCTCCATTTCCCATTAGCCTTGGGCACAATGACAGCGTTAGATAACCACTCTGGGTATATGACCTCTCTGATGAACTTGACCTCTTCAAGCTTTCTAACCTCGTCTCTGATGACATCATACTTTTCCCTTGAGTATACTCTTCTTCTCTGCTTGATGGGCTTAGCGTCTTCTACAACATTGAGTTTATGGCACATAATCTCAGGATCAATACTTGGCATGTCTGCATGGCTCCAGGCAAAAATACTTTGTCTCTTCCTTAATAGCTTTACTAGTTCCTCCTTGACCTCAGGTCTTAGGGCTTTGCCGACTTGGATGGTTCTTCTCCCTTTTTGAGCTTTGTTCATCCCTAGGATCAAGTGTGTCGATGTTGTACGTGGTTGTTGCCTTCTTATGAGTCTCTCTCTCTTCTGCAGAGTTGAAGTAGCATTCATGTGTCGATGTTTGGTCACCTTGCACTTCCCTTACTCCATAAGGAGTCGGGAATTTTAGCATTTGGTGGACCGTTGAAGGCACGGCCTCAAATTCCTTGAGGGCTACTCGTCCTATGATGAGGTTGTAAGCTGAGAAGACGTTTTCATTCATCACAAAGAAACTGGTCAACCTCTTAGGCCATTCATCTCCCATTCCCACATCCATTTCATACATACCCAATGTATCAACCTTTTCACCGCTGAAGCCAATCAAGGGATGATGATAAGGGATAAGCCTAGCTCTGCTGAGGCCCAGACTCTTAAAACAGTGCCAAAACATAACGTCTGCTGAACTACCCCCATCAACGAGGATCCTCTTAACTTCACACCCATGCACCCTTGTGGTGATGACTAAAGGGTCATCATGGGAGCTAAGATACCCTTGAAGTCAAGTCGTGAGAAGCCGACCATGAGGGTGTCCATATCTACCTTCTTTCTCTTCTCGCGCTTAACCTCCGTAGATGCTAAGTTCACAACATCGGCTTTAATCACTCCCTTAGCCACTGCCACATAAGCCTTGTGATCTGCTACCTCTGAGCCACCCCCTGCTAGTCCCCCACAGATAGTGTTCACACCGAAAGAGATCATACCGAACCTCTTCACTGGAGCATTGTCGTCTTTTGGTGGGAGGTCAGGGTCATCGTCATCATCATCTGAGTCATCAGCTCTTTTGGCAGGGACATCTTCTCGGCATTTATCATTTTTTTTCTTTTTGGGGGTCGTCTCTTCCCCCCTAGAAGCTCTACCATCCACATACTTTCTGAGTTTTCCAGACTTCAACATCTTTTCAATGTCGTCCTTCAGGGCGAAGCACTTGTCAGTCAGATGGCCGTGATCCTGATGGAACTCGCATCATATGTTCTTGTTTCTCTTATGTGGAGGAGCCTTTAGCTTCTCCGGCCATCTCAGGGATATATTATTCTTTATTTCGTTGAGGATATGTTCGCAGCTCACAGTTAGAGGAGTGTAGTGTGCAAACTTGTTGTCTGCAGTCCTCTTCTTTCCATCCTTTTTCCTTTGAAACTTCCCACTAACACTTCCATTCTCATCCTCATACTTAGCAGCCATTGCTTCTTCTGCGTTCATGACCTTTCCAGCTGTTGCTAACAGCTCGGCCATAGACTCGGGAGGGTCTTCAGCAAGCTTCCAAAGTAGTTTTCCCTTCTGAAGTCCTCTAATAAGGGTTGTCATGGCTATGCTCTCTTCATAATCTTCTACCTCCAATTTTTCCTTGTTGAACCTCGCGATGTAGTCTCTGAGGCTTTCATTCTTCCCTTGCTTTACATAAAGCGAGTGAGTCTTCTTCTTCTGAGGTCTTACCCCAAAACAGAAGTTATGAATTAACCGTTCAGCCAAACCTTTGAAATTTTCAATTGAATTTTTAGGAAGAGACGTGAACCAGATATGTGCAGCCCCAGTTAAAGTGCTTGAGAAAGCTCGGCACCTCATCTCATCAGAGATTGAATAAATGTCTGCTGCAGATTGATATATTTCAATATGATGGACTGGGTTAGTACTACCATCGTACTTGGGAGACACCACCGGGGGTTTGAATTTGGCAGGGGTTGGGAAGTTGACAATCCTTGCCACAAATGGTGAGCCCTCTGAAACCCCCCTCTGTAATGGGTCTCGGTTTTTTATGAGGTTCCCTATCTTCTCTTCCAGCTTTTTGATGGAATCATTCCATGGTCTGGCAACGTCGGCTTGGCCGAGGTTGTCCCCAGCCACTTCTATAGAGTGAACTGAAGGTTCCCCAGCTGCTGCGCAACGTCGGCTGTTGACCTCCACTTGACCACAGTCTCGGCCATGGTGAGGCCGATGATCACCACCTTTCCATTGTGAGCTAGCTATGCTTCTTGACCTGGATAGCCTCTGCCTCAGATCATTAACTGGGCCGAGCCTTTCAAAGGCCGACTCTCTACTTGAGCGATCAAAAGCTGACCCTCTCTACCATCTCGTCTTTCACACTGACCTCGACTATGCTGTATAGGACGTACAGTGTTGTTTGAGACCTCATATGACTCCCAACAGTCTGCTTGGGCATCCTCTGCCTCAATGTCGTCGTATCCATCCTCAGGGCAAGGGTTTCCTTGCTTCCCCAGGCGTAAACGCCTAGGGTCAGCAACATCCCTCCTTCGTTGAGGAGTAGGTTGGTCCTTTTGTGGTGCCTGGGGTGGTACCCTGGCCTCATGTTGTGGCTGAGCAGCCGCCGGAGTAATCATCTCCGGTGAGACTCCAGATGGTCTCATTATGTTTTGGCTTAGCTGGGCAAATTGCTCCCGCATCACTTGCTGAGTTGCAACCAAGGACTTCAAGGCTGTTGCCACCTCAGCCATCTCGGACTGGGGTGGTGCCTGGCTAGAACCGGGTTCTCCAAATCCAGATGGTGGAGGAGGTCGTGGTAACTCCGGTGCCATATGCTTGAGTTTTTGATGAGAGGACTATAGAGCTTGGAAACCTTAAGGGACCTCTTTCAATGGTGAAACAGCTCCACGCGAAGGGTGAGGCCTGGTTCATCACCAGAGTCTCCGGTGAGGTTAAGCAATAAAAGAGGAAGAGATGAATCTTCTCGTTCCCACAGACGGCGCCAAAATGATGATGCTGGAAACAGCACCACCGGTATGAGGTGTTGATAAGCTCAAACTAGCAATTACAATAGCAGCACAGAGTAAATATCTAGTAGAAGGAGGTGAGGGGAAGAGGATGAACACTAGTATATAAGTGGTTTAGTCGATCTGGCCTACGTCCACTATGAGTGTGTGAGTAATTTCACTAGATGAAGGCACTAATGGCCATAGATACAATCTCTCAAGCTTTCTC
Organism: Sambucus nigra; assembly: GCA_949130495.1. Taxonomy (NCBI): domain Eukaryota; kingdom Viridiplantae; phylum Streptophyta; class Magnoliopsida; order Dipsacales; family Adoxaceae; genus Sambucus; species Sambucus nigra. Next base: position 203,677,405 of record OX422218.1, read on the forward strand.
TCTCTTCTGTGTAAACAAACAAAGTTTTAGCTAGGGTTGCAATTATCGATCTCTTTACAAGGTAGAGGAAGATCTCTATATATAGTGCTTGGGAGGTGTAATGTACCCCCAAGCATGCAATGAGCATGTGTATGAGGATCGAACCAGTATGATGATGACACTTATGTAGATAATGATGACCACAATATTCCCTCACGTGGGGGGAATGATTCGGTTATAACTGATTTACTCACCTGTTCCAAACCTTGCATGTGTTTGCATATGCTCGGACTTGTGTCCTTGACTGATATAACCTCGGCCTGGACGAGTACGAGGTTGGTGAGTCTGATGATGTTGCTTTGCCTTGCCAATAGCCATGATGACCTCGGCCGGGAAGACTGGCTGAGGTTGGGCACGGTGAGATGTAGCGTCGGCTTAAGCAGAGTAGGATGTTGACAATAACCTGTCCCCTTAAGGCGCTGCTGACCTTGGCTGCTGCAGAGCCGAGGTTGGTAGTGGATAGCCGACCTTTGCAGAATACGACCTTTCTTATGGCAGTTGAGCTTCTTGTCAATTCGGCTGTGAGACAGGCCGAGGTTAGTGACTCCGAGTATGAGGGTGCACTTTGGGCATATCAACGACCCCCGAATACGTACGAGTAACAGTATTTTTTCTAAAAATATGTATTTGACTCGAGTGTCATTTTTTTGTTAAAAATGTATTTTAACGAGTTAGGATACTAAACAGCTCGAGGTTATGTCATCGTTATAACCCGAGATTATATTACGAGTCAAATTGTGATTATGCGGGGGTTGTGCTGTTTTTGTTGTTGCGTTGTTTAATTTTGGAAGTGGCACGACCACTGGATTATTGTCCAAATAAGGGGGGAAGTTTTCGACTTTTTTTTAATTTTTTTTTGTGTCACGACTAATATCTTATCGTAATAATATATTCGAGTAATGTAAATGAAAACCATAAATATCAACTTTTGACGAATCAAAAGTAATATTTGATCGAAATAATATTTTATTTGTATAAAATTATAATTTATTCAAATTGAAAGTATATAAATCAAATTATTTTGATTCCTTTTAACAATTATTTTTGAAACCTCTTATTATTTTACTACCGAGATACTTATTAATTAATTTTCGTCAACAAACGAGAATTATTATATTAGTAATGTAATTACTAAAATTGTGTAAGTTCGATATTACATATAAAGAAGTTTATAACCTATCTCTCCGACCATTTCGAACATATTACGTATAAACCTGTCTATATAACTTGAATTCGTACAAGTTATCCGTTATCAGTCAACGTAATATATTTATACGACCCATAAATGAGAGATCGTAATTCGAATTATGTACGGGATTCATATAGAATAAGTTATATTCGTATTTACCGAATGATGTACGATATCATAAACCAAACCCTTCTCTCTCAACCCAGCAATACAACTACTCTCATTCAAACCCTCGCGAACCAATTACTACGGAAATTGGAACGCAACCATGACAGATTCGTGATATACCAAAATACACCCTCGGCCTAGCCGAGGGTATCCTCATATAAGACGAGGGTCCAACTCTATTACACCGGGGGTCTTATCAGAGATCGGGAGACCCCAAAAATGGGCCGGCCCTTCACCATAGGCCAGACGACCCTATAGGGGGCCGACCCTTCATTACAGTCCGGACGACCGTATAAAGGGCCGACCCTACACCATAGGTCAGACGACCCTATAAGGGGCCGACCCTTCATCATAGGCCGGACGACCCTAAGAGGGGACGTCAGTATGAGGCCCACATCCAATAGGAACTTTAGCCTCGGCCTGACATCATAGGCTGAGGGTGACATCACCGAGGCGCGTGATTCGGGAGACGCGTGGCACAACGCGCGTGGGACTCATATAGCATGTGGACCTGACCGTTATAACAATATCATTCCCTCACGTGAGGGAATATTATGTCATCATTAATCACAAGTGGCACAGCCAGGTGTCAAGAGGGAATTGGCTAGATCATCATTCACATGCTCAATACATGCTTGGGGGTACACTAATCCCCCTAAGCCCTATATATACTTGTCATCTTCAACCTTGTAAAGGGATCGATTTTTGAAACCCTAGCTAAAACTCTGCTTGTACACACAGTAGAGAGAGAGTGAGCTTATGAGCATTGTATCCAAGGTCATTAGTGCCCGTATTTAACGGATCACACACTCACAGTGGATGTAGGCCTAATTGGCTGAACCACTATACGTCATTGTCTTCATTCCTCTTATACTCATCTCCTTCTATACACTTATACACATACATAACTCTATTGCTGCCATTGTTATTACTGTTTGAGCTCATCATCTCTTATCTGGTGGAGCTAAATCTTAGCATCATCACCCTCGTGAACCAATAACTACGGAAACTGAAACGCAACCATGAAAGATCCGTGAATAATAATGAAAAGCTTGTAAAACACTGGGAGGTGGTTCTATTTCACTATTGTACCTTGAACTTATGTCTTTGACATTATTGCTTGTTATATCACTATGTAATAGCTTTGAACTCATATTATTATTTGTGAACTCTTGATAGTTCAACTGTACCATGATTATTGATTCAATCTGTTATCTGATTAAACTCAAACTAGCCCAATCCTGACAACCTATTTGATTTCAGTAAATTATCCAGATTTCAATACACCACTGTATCCCGTTGAACAATAATTTCAACCGTTTTGCCTCATTGCAGTATACCTTGCATGTTATTAAACTTTGGTTTCACTTATCTGCTTTGTAGCTTAGCTTGCCATTTTATAACTATTATCAGTAAAACCTTTAGTAGCATACCATATAATCCAGGGATTAGACCCGGTAAACCCCCGGTAAATCTAATTGGCATGCTCTACGTATGAGTGCTGCTCTAGCTAAGTGTGCCGAGTTATTTGGTTATTCCCCAATTATTGGGATTACCTGTTTAAGTGCATTTTATGTCTTGAACGATATTATCATGGTATGTCTACGCATCTACAACCCCTATAGACGATACTTTGTGGGTTATCGTATTATAATCTAAACCTTATTTATAACTCGATAAATACTATATCCGGTTATAATCACCATACGGTCTTTCATATATCGTAGACTTCAGTATACCCCCCTGTTTAGTTTTGTTGATATTTCCTTTCGCTGCAGATTGCCATACACGGTTTTATATTTTGAGCATTTCAAACCCGGATATGCTATTTAAACAGATTCCTATATTTACATTGTTATAGAACTAGAATTATCTAGTGGGCAAAGTTTTGCTTATTCCTTCTTTTTCAGTTATTTTACACAGGTCCCAATAAGCCATGATGAATAGTTCAGAGATCGACTGATACATAGAGACAAAGAAAGGTCATGTTAGAAGAAAATGACCTAGTTAGCACGAGAAATAGTTTTGTATTATTCATAGATTTCAGTTCTAACACATTTGACAATCAATAAATGCCTCAGTTATTTCAGTATTCAAATTTATTTATGATTTAGTAATTATCAGGTTAACCCTCACCCTCGGCAAACACCGGGATGTGACACAAATGTCAAGGTGCTCCTCCTCTGATCAGCTGTAAATTAGAATATCATCAAAATAAACAACCACAAATTTGCCCATGAAAGGGCGCAAGATCTATGTCATCACCCTCACAAAGGTAGATGGAGCATTGGAGAGGTCGAAACGCATTACCGTCCACTTGTATAGTCCTTCCTTCGTCTTGAAGGCAGTCTTTCACTCATCCCCTGGTTTCATGCGAATTTCGTGATAGCCGCTCTTCAAGTATAGTTTGGAGAAAACCCTCACACCGTGGAGTTGGTCTAGTATATCTTCTAATCTGTGGATAGGAAACCTGTACTTCACGGTGATCTTTTTAATAGCTCGGCTATCAACACACATCCCGCCAACTCCCATCCTTCTTTAGCGCTAACAGGTTGGGTACCGCACAAGGAGACATACTCTCCCTCCCGAATATAGCCCTTCGCATATCTCCGTGACTTAGTCGTTACAACTCTGCATACTTTGTGGGCGACATGCGATAATGAAGGAGGTTGGGGAGCTGCGCCTCGGAGATAAAATCAATAAATGCTGTATATCTCGGAGAGGAGGAAGATCATCCGGAGGTGTACACACGTCGGTAATGGAATCCAACAAACTCTGGATGCGTGGAGGAACGGACGCCTTCGGGTTAGTAATGGGACTAATGAGAGAATAGCAATACCCTGTCTCTGCAGCCTCTGTGGCTAACTCCTCATGTGAGACTACTTGGGCGGAGGGTTGTGACATCGGGAATGGTCGCATGGGGCGGAGGAGAAAGTTCCTCCTCTTATGTATACACGAATAGGTGTTAGCTCGACCGTCATGCATGCTACGATGATCAAATTGCCACGGTCTTCCCAAAAGAAGGTGGCATACCCGCATATCCACCACGGTGCACAAAACCTCATCACAGTAGTTCCCAATAGAAAAAGCCACTCGACATTGTCGGCTAAGAGCAAGTGTGGCTCCATCACCTAACTACCCAATTCGGCACAGAGAGGTTAACAATCCGTGGGAAGTTTCAACTTGTCTACCATTTTTTGAGCCACTAAATTGTCGCTGGCTCCGCCGTCAAAGATCACCGTGCAAAGACTCCCCTCCGCGGTACAACGAGTAAAGAATATACTCGTGCGGATCCGCATGTCATCACTAGGAGGAGGTGATTAAGCATCCATTGAAGTCGTAATCATAACAGTGTGTTTGTAGGCTGTAGAAATATCGGCAAGCCTTGCTTGAGCACAACGAAAAGAGTCACGTTGCCGGCAAATGGATTGAGCGGTAGGTAAGGATACTTCGGTAGGAATGGGGAGGATGCCCAAGGAAGCGCATCCTTTGTATAAGGGATTAGGGTTTTTAGGTGGGGTGGATGTTAGGGTTTCTTGGAAGTGGGGTGAACAGGGTTTGGAATTAATTTTTTTTTCTTTGTTGAAATTGGCTTGGGTTTGTATTAAAGTGAATCTTGGGTCAATTTTCTGCATTGGGGTCTTCAATTTGGGCCACGATTGAGATCGAACAACTCGGAAGTTGATCCACATGGGTCGAAGGTTGGGAGACGTCGGGAAATGGGTCGGGCAGGTCTTGGTGATAAACCGATAAGCGCTGATGGTGGTCGGCCTCTTTAATGTTGGCGGAACCCTCGGTATCGGGGCTGTCTTCTGTTAGTTCTAGGGTAGAATTGGGGGTTGAAATTGATCAGGTCCTGAGCGGTGGCAAGGGTTTTATGCCTTCGGCTGCCCCGGTCTGAGTTTCCGATGTAACCCGGCTGTCGGTGGTGGTTGGGATAGACCTGCTGTCCACCGCACAAGTGGTTTGGTGGAGTGGGCTTGGCGGTGGTATAATATTGCTAGGGTTTGGCCGGAAGTCATCCGGATGAGTCCAATTTGAGTCCCAATCTTCAATGAACATGGTTGATCCAAGAACAAACCATGCTTTGATACCAATTTGATGTAATCTAGGGTGCGGAAGCGTAAAAGAATTATTATCTACACAACAACAATAACAACAACAACAACAACAACATGAAAAATGAAGAAGAGTTTCTTATTTCTCTCTCTAATCTCTCAATATCACAATGGCAAAAGTGTTACAAAAGAAGACCTTTGACTATTCATACTAAAGATACAAAAAAGCTAAAAAAAAGAACAAAATAACAAGAATGATAAAAAGGACGCTCATGTCCCTATGCTATTGCATCAAAAAGTCACAACCTTATCTCCTAAACATTCAGAATAATTACACAGTCCACCTCAACATTTTGAAAATTAAACTTTATCCTAACCTTTTGAAATCATTATCACTAACTTCCTTGCTCCATCCTTCGATTCTTACGGGTCCAAGTTGAAGGCAAAATACCTACAAACCCTCAAGAATATCACATATGAGATCGAGTTGTGGGAAAACCAATGAGCGTCATGGTATAATGAGGCCATGGGTAGAGGATGATTTAAGTGTAGAAAGACAATCAAAGATCTGAGCAGGTCGATCTTATGTGTAGGGGCCGAGCTCCGTACATTTCATTGCCAACCATTTGCTCTTGGGTGAGCCGTTGCCTGTGGACGCATTCCAATTGCTTGTTGATTCCGATGATTGTCTCCCTTTCTTTCCTACTGCTATGATCGATGTCTCATGCTTGTTGAGGATCGCTGAGGACTACCTCAAGCGCTATATTGGAGATCTCGGCATATTTTTCGTGGATTGTTGGGTAATTCAAACTGGATTTCGAGATGCTGGGGTGTTTACTAATGGAGATTTCTTTTCCATCTGGGGAGTAAGAGGTTGGGTTTTGTATCAAAGATTTCTACGATATTACTCATTAGGAGGGTTGGGTAACTTGCACTCAATTCTGGAATGCGGAGTCATATTATGTTGGTGACTCATTTCCAGATTTTAGGAATGGAAATGAGTTTGCTGAGGCTGGTTATTATGATCGAGATTAATTCCTTGCTTGGGTGAAAGTGACTGATAGGCGCTTGAGTCACATTCGAAGATCACATTACAACACATAATATCTAGGGTGCTCATTCTAGGTGAATCTGCCCATGTTTGGCACATCAACCCTCGCCGATAAACTGGTGTATGGGTCCTAATTGTGGCAAACTTCGTGGTTTGAGTTACGACTCTCTGTCCTTGGGTTGGCCTTTGTGTGGCTACCTCGTATGGTTTTGGTAGCGTGCACACCAGCCGTTTTGTCAAGTGAGAGATCAAGATGATGTTTGTGTGGCTCCAGTTATTTTCTTCTCCCCCCTCCATGATCAGGTCCAGATTTTAGAAGTGGGAGAGAGTGACTGAACACGAGGTCTCAATGGTTTTGATTGTATTTTGTTTCATTGACATTTTTATTTGTGCGTATCCTTTATGTTATTCCCTATTTTAGTTGGTATTTTAGGTAGAGGGTAATATTTACTTGAAATATTCTTAATGCTCCTTTTATGATATTTTCCTCTTTGGATTATCTTAATTATTAAGATAACTTGGCCTATAAATAAGGCTTTTGGCAAACCATTGTAATTGCTTTACTATAGAGTAATGAACGAATGAGAGAAAACCTTATCTCTAAAATGTTGTTGTCGTAAGTTATTTCTGCTGCGCGTACATCAGAATCCATTGGCAGGCAGAGAGGAGGTCAAGAGCAGCAGTATTATAATTTGGTTAAAAGATTATAGGGTTGTGCTTGAAACTTTGAGAAGAGTCGAATGAGAATAGAGTTTCCACAAGTGTTTTAATTCTTCTCATATGTAAACTGACAACCAAAGGGTGAGAAAGTTATAATCGGTTCTTCTCATTTTCAGCCTTGTCGTACTGCCCAAGAAAGGAAAAATAGCAAGTTCAGTGCCGGTTTAGTTGGGTCGGTTTTGTTTTCGTGGTTCACATTGTGTTCTGAATAACCATAATTTTGGGGCTATGGAGTGATTTTATTTAGGGGTTTTGGGAAAAGGTCCTCATGATTCTTAAAGTGTATAAAAATAGGACACTCCACATAATTTTATAAATTTAGTCCCTGCACTAAAAACACCATGAAAAATGGTGCCGCTGGAGCGGACAAAAAAAAACAACTCCCAACTCTGAATGGACCATACAAATAAATGCTATTGTACCACAAAAACTAGATTTATAAACTTGAAAAGAATTGTCCGAAAAATCCAAATATAGGAAGGAACATGACCTTTACCTTAATTCTCTATTTTATTTATTTATGTGCAATCTCATAGTAATAGCAAATGTATTGAAACCTATGACATCTGCTAAGTATTGAATTTTTATTTCTTTGACAGATCCCAAAGGTTGCAGAAACTTGCAATTTTGGAGCAATAATGGATGGTTACTACAAAATTCTTTTCCCACTGAATCCCGGCAACATTCGGCCCATCATGCCTTGTGGTTGTGAGCATGAAGTCCTCTCCAAACCTCACAAGAGGGAATCTCTGTCTATGGGAGACAAAGGTGTACAGGTTTATGTTTCATAAAGCCAAAGTTAAGAACATTATCTATTTATGCAACTCACCCTCTGCATATAGCTGTACATAAAACTTCTGTAACAGTTTTGCATGTACAAAAGGTGCTCTAGTTGTTGATGAGAAGTAGAAACTGGAATATTTATCGCAATGGATTAGACAGTGAAATAAATAAGAATAAGAATCAAAGCAATGTTTCAATCATAATTACCCCGATCCGGACCCCCCCCCCCCCCTCTTCCATACCAACCAAGCAAAAAAAATGATGATTTTATCCCATCTTGTTATGAAGTTCTTTTATTTTTTAAGGAATAAAATTATTTTATAGAGATAATGGTGGTGGAGGTCATGCTGATTCTTTTTTTTTCCTTCCTTTTATAGCATTGAAATAAGGAAATATATGCAAGTACCATATAACCAAAAATTTCAGTGGATGAGGTACATTTTTCTTATTTTTTTTATTCAACTTTAACACATTTGTAATTCCCGTATTTAGGGTGTTAAACTTAAATGGCGAGTGGCATTTTGGAAGGGTTTAAATGATGTGAGATTTTCAAAACACCAAAATACATTAGGAAAAAAAATTGAGAACGAAAAGAGGATCCCCTCTAATTTTTGGCCGGAACCACCATCCCTTTCCTATAACCCCAATTCTTCTTCACACATCCTTCTTAGTGAAGCCCATTTTAAGCTGCGAGATCAAAGGTGAAATGCATTTGTATAACAAATCTACCAACCTACATCTGTACATGACGATATGAAATTGACTTCATCAATCTCTAGAATTTTATCTCTAATTATGGCATTAATGCGGAGTTACTTTTAACTAGTTAACTTTCAGGGGTTAAGTCTAATTATACATGGAAAAATATTGAGCCCGCAAAAGGCGGTGCAACACGTGGACTGCCCGGGAGTAACCTATTGTGGTAATTAATTAAGGGGTATTTTCATTTAGATCCTATTAGATCTTTTTTTTAGACATTCTAGTTTCACCATGTTTTCCTCTTAGATACAAGTCCAATTCCTAATTTTTTGGAACTTTTTCTCACAATTTTACCCTTTTAAAATCAACTATCGGAAGTTACATAAGTGGTTGAATTTTTTTTTTAATCTTCAAATGATCATAACTTTTAATGACATATCTGTTTTTCGTAAAATTACTATTTTTAAAATCTTCTCGATGAAATCTATTAAACAAGATCCATGAAACCTATATAATTTCAAAGAAAAAAAATTAAACAGACATAAAATTTTACTGTATGCACCAGAAAGAGAAATGGGTATATATGTGTAGCATTTTTAAAAACAGTAACATTTACTGTGTTAATATTACACAGTATACACACACACACACACTAGATCCAAACCCTTTTTTTTTCTTTTCGAAATTATCTTATTTTTAAGTTCCACGCTATTCAACAACCTTCATCAGAGCTTCGATTTGGGTTGGGTAGGGTTGACATTGTGTTAGGTATATATCTGTAACACTTTCACAAATAGTAACATTTACCGTGTTAACATAGTGTGTACATATATATATATACACGGTGGATCCAAATCTTTTTTTTTTGATATTATCTTATTCTCAACGGTCCACACTAGCGGCATCCAATCCCCACTACCACCCACCCCCATTGTCGGAGCTACAACAACGTTCATCAGAGCTCTGATTTGGGGTGACAAGGGGTGATTAATGGGGTTTGGATCCACCGGAGCTTCGGTTTGGGGTGAGTAGGGTTGACATTGGGTTAGGTTTATATCTGTAACATTTTCACAAACAGTAACATTTATTGTGTTATAACACACTATATATATATACACACACGGTTGATCCAAATCTCTTTTTTCTGATATACTCTTATTTTTAACGGTCTGCCCTAGTGGCATCCAATCCTCACCACCACCCACTCCCATTGTCGGCGCTACAGCAACCTTCACCAGAGCGCTGATTTGTGGTGACATGGGGCGCCGCTGGGGCGAACCTTAGGAAATAAGAGATCATTGGATAAATGGGGTTTAGATCCACCGGCGCTCCAGTTTGGGGTGAGTAGGGTGGCATTGGGTTAGATTTATATCTGTAACATTTTCACAAACAGTAACATTTACTGTGTTATAACACAGTATATATATATATATATATATATATATATATATATATATATATATATATATATATATATATATATACGGTGGATCAAAACCCTTTTTTATGATATTGTCTTATTTTTAACATTCCGCGTTAGCGGCATCTAATACCCACCACCACCCACCCCCATTGTCGGAGCTCCAACAACCTTTATCAGAGCTCTGATTTGGGGTGACATGGGGTGCCGTTGGCGCGGACCTTAAGAAATAAGAGAATATTAGATAAATGGGGTTTGGCTCTACTGGAGCTCCGGTTTGGGATGAGTAGGGGTAGCATTGTGTTAGGTTTATATCTGTAATATTTTCACAAATAATAAATGTTATGATTTGTGAAAATGTTACATCGGCATCCCATGCCACCTCAAATCAGAGCTCTGATGAAGGTTGTTGGAGCTCCAACAATGGGGGTGAGTGCTGGTGGGGATTGGATGCCGCTAGTGCGGACCGTTAAAAATAAGATAATATCAGAAAAAAGGGTTTGGATCCATCGTATATATATATATATATATATATATATATATATATATATATATATAGAGAGAGAGAGAGAGAGAGAGAGAGCCACGCTCATGTGCCCACTAAGTTTGCACATCATTTTTTTAAAATAGTAAAAAAAATATTTTTGAGTTTATTTTTTTTGTGTGATATTTAAACATTTCAACGGATCCGTGTAAAAAAAATCAGTTCAAAAAAACTTTTTTTTACTATTTTTAAAAAATCGGTCAAACTTTTGCTACTTTTAAGCACTTTAAAAGATGTGAAAGTTTGACCGATTTTTTAAAATTAGTAAACAAAGTTTTTTTGAGTTGATTTTTTTTACATGGGTCCGTTGAAATGTTTAAATATCACCTAAAAAAATAAACTCAAAAATATTTTTTTAATGCTTTAAAAAAAATTGTGTGCGCCAGCACTGTGCAAACTTAGTGTGCACAGGAGCCTGCTTTTGTCTGTCTGTCTGTTTGTCTCTCTCTCTCTCTCTCTCTCTCTATATATATATATATATATATATATATATTGTGTTATATGAACACAGTAAATGTTAATGTTGGTGAAAATGTTACGGATATAAACCTAACACAATGCCACCCCTACTCACAACTCCGGTGGATTCAAACCCCATTTATCTATTATTCTCTTAATTTCAGAGGTCCGCGCCAGCGGCACCCTATGCCACTACTACCCACCCCAAATCGTAGCTCTGATGAAGGTCGTTGAAGCTCTGACAATGAGGGTGGGTAGTGGTGGGGATTGAATGTCACTAGCGCAAACCTTTAAAAATATGGTAATTTCGAAAAAAAAGAGGTTTGGATCTACCGTATATATATATATATATATATATATATATATATATATATATATATATATATATATATATATATATATATATATATATATATAACTCAGTAAATGTTACTGTTTGTGAAAATGTTATATATATAAAACTATTTCATAAATATATTAACATAATAAGTGTTATTGTTTGTGAAAATGTCACAGATATAAAACTACTTCATTTTCTGGTATATACAGTAAAGTTTAATATATGTGACATTTTCACAAATAATAACTTTTTCTGTGTTATCGCATTACACAGTATATATATATATATATATATATATATATATATATATCACTGTTCTAAAAAACCCGCCTAGGCTCCGCCTAGGCACGCCTAGGCTTAAGGCTTGGGAGAAACGCCCCGCCTTAAGTTTTTTACGCCTTATTCTTGGTAAAACCCTTAAGGCGCACTTTTTTCTAAAAATAACAATGCTTTAGTGAAACGATATCAACTTTTAAAGATTTTTTTTACTAACCGGACCATTATCTCATCCAAACTAATCAAATAGTATTTTAATTTGCATATATTCAGACATATTTTTATGATATGTACAATTTTAGTATTTTAATAGCTTTGTTATAGTTAAAAAATATTAAAATATATTAAGAAGGCCTAAATGCCTTTTCACGCCTTTTTACGCCAAGGCCCGCCTAGGCTTCTAAGGCTTAAGGCTTGGCCTCCACGCCTTGACCACGCCCCGCGTTTTTTAGAACCTTGATATATATATATGCTCCTATTTTTAAAGGTCTGCGCCACCGGTACCTAATGCCACCTCTACTCACCCAAAACCTGCGCTCCGGAGGATCCAAATCCCATTTATCCAATAGTCTCTTATTTTCAAAGGTCCGTGCCAGCGGCACCCCATGCCACTCCGGTGGCTCCAAAAGCCATTTATTCAAAAGTATCTTATTTTTAAAGGTTCGCGCCAGCGGCACCACATGCCACCCCTATCCACCCCGAATCGGAGCTCTGATGAAGGTCATTGAAGCTCTAACAGTGGGGGTAAGGATTTGATGCCGCTAGCGCGGACATTTAAATATAAAGTAATTTTGAAAAAAGAGTGTTTGGATCCACCGTATATATATATATATATATATTACCACAGTAAATGTTACTGTCTGTTTGAAAAAATGTCACATATATATAACTATTTCATATTCTAGTGCATACAGTAAAGTTTACTGTTTGTGTAATTTTTTTTCTTTAAAATTTTATAGGCTTCATGGATCTTGTTTGATAGATCTCGTCGAGCAGATTTCAAAAATAGTAATTTTGCGAAAAACGGATTTGTGAATCAAAAGTTATGATCATTTTAAGATTAAAAAAAAATTTCAACCACTTGTCTAACTACTTAAAGGAAGATACGGATGATTGGTTTTAAAAAGGGTAAAATTATGAAAAAATTCCCTAAAAAGAGCGAACAGGACCCATATGATTGTTGAAAAGTCAATAGGACTTATATGAATGTTGACCCGACAAATGGGACTTAAATATAATTATCTCATTAATAAATGCTTAAGTCATAAATTAATTAATTATGGAACTAATGAAAAATACTTTATTTATTAGTGAATAAATTAACTAATAAAAAACAAGTAAAATAGACTCTCAGTCAGCAAAAAAGGACATAACACGAAGACTTCTTAAGGGATTACCTATCTTAGTAATTAAATAATTTATACCTAAAAATAAATAAAGAATGCTTAAATTACAATTAAATAATTAAAAAATCCTAGTAATTAAATTACTATATACCGAAAAAGTAAATAAAGAATGTTTAAATTAAAATTAGATAATTAAATAATTAATAAAACAGTTCAAGTCCATAAAAAAGCACTGCAACTCATGAGCTTCTAAGGGCTCACCAACTTTAGTATTTAAATTAGGTATTTAATACATAATCAGTAAATAAATAATTAATTAAAAACAAAAAAATACTACTTGTTTAAAAAATAAAGGGTGCAACACAAGAAATTCTGAGAAAGACACCCATCCAAATTAATTACTAGTTATTTAATAATAAATGAATCAGTGAATAAATATTCAAATTAAAAATAAATACTTATATAATTAAAAAACATTCATAGTCCACAAAATCACGAGGAATTTATAGGGGATTGCCAATACTCATAATTAAATGACTAAACTAAATAAATACTTAAATAATTTGAAAATACTTTAGTGCCTCTTTTTTACTTAATCCTATGTATTAGTGATATATTTAGACTTAACCCCCTCAAATATGACAAATTAGACATAACCTCCCAAAGCTAACGGATGTTAGTCTCTGTCAATCTCTCTGGGGGACTATGTCTAATTATGGAATTAATACAAGGGTGCTATGTCTAATTTTTCACTTTTGAGAGGGTTATGTGAAAATATATTATTATTGTTAGGAGTAAGTAAAGAAATTTCTCTCTCCCCCCCCCCCCCCCCCGCACCACATGAAAGTAGCTTTTTTTGGGAATAATTTCTTATATAGAGTTGAAAAAAAGAAAATGAGAAATTTGCAACAAAATGCATAGCTCTTGACATTTTTCGCATGACATAATGCATGGGGTTCGACAAAACTTAATAGGTTCAGATTTTTTTTTCTTCCCCCTTTTTAAGCTGCTCCCTTGCGAGTATAAATGTCAAGAAATCGCTCGAAAACCCTAACTATAGTTTCTATTCTAGATATCTATCATTCCATAATATTTTGTATGTAATTGACGTAGTTCTTTATACCAATGCCAAAGGTTTGAAAATAGGCTTGCAAATATTGGTTGAACTTTTATGCTAAATGTTTTACATTTAAGATTTTTTGGGTTATTAAATAATTCTTCGCTTACTTAATAATAAAATCATTGAAAAATAGGGAAAATTGCATATATAATTATGAGGTTTATGGCATTAAGACAAGCAACCGAATGTGGTGAGGGGCTATTTTAAAAGATTGCCACAAAACAACCTGAATATTGAACCATCTTCTTGCATTACCACACCACACACCTCTCTCCTTCTCCTCCCACATTCGTTAAACTCCACCACCATGCTGCCTTTTTATTGGTTGGTGAATGGTAGGTACTACACTCAACATATTCCACCTTTTATAGTTGGGTTGAAATATGTTTCTTTTAAGGGGCTCTTACATATAGGTCTCATTTGATTTTACATATAAGTCTCATTTGAAGAGATTTTTCATAAATAATTCCTATTGACTTGTCAACCATCAAATATGTCCTATTCCTATTTTCGAGGAATCTTATTTGACAAAATTACCTCTCTTAAACCAATTATACCGTAACTATTGGGGAAAGTTACTCAAAAAATTAAACTTTTTTTTCCTGTTTTTAATGTTTAATGACCATAAATTTTAATTTACAAATTTATTTTTCGCAAAATTACTATTTTTTAAAAACCTACTCATCAAGATAAATAGTTTTCACATGCCATTTGGGGAGATGACCATCACGCTTGATGATGTAGCTCAAATACTAAGTCTCTATAGTTGGTGATCCTATATTTAGCCCAAACATTGCTAGTCCTGATGACGATGGGATTGAATTACCAAGCACTGTTGACTTAGTAGTTGATGCTTAGGAGTGAGCAACATTGTTGACTTAGTGAGCAGTGCTGACTCTGAATTATAGTGAATTGATTCATATGTGGTCCAGTTGAGTTGGATCAACTCGAATTTTAATGAAAAAGCAAAACTTTAGAATGCCACTGGGGATGAGAAAGACCAATGCATGAGGGACTGTATACTCTACATAATCAGATGCACTGTTTTTCTTGATAAGACAAAAATAAAATCTCAATCTATTTCTTGCAATTATTAAAGAATATGAAGAATATTGACCAACTTGCTTGGGGGATGAGAATACTTGCTCACTTGTACTGACAATTTGGCCTTGCATCAAGGTCAAATGTTAAGCAAATAAGCGGTTGTCTATCCTCATTGTAGGCAACAATAATTAAAATTTCGCAATATATGTTAATTATCCATTTAAGTATTCACTAACTTCATATGATTTTATAGTCCTGGATTTATGACCACTTCACCGGGTTGGGGACATGCTACACTATGGAATTCGACAATACAATGCCTAGAATTAGGCGTTGGGCTTTGCAATCAGCCTCGCAAAAATGCCGTCCCATAACTCATTAAATACAGAGAACAACTCAATGATATGTCAGTAGACAATGTATGTTCTTTGCATTGTTTTTTCAAGTAGCCGTGGGAATATTTGAAGCCTAATCATAGGTTTATGTATAGGTGATTAGGATCCTTATAAGGATGCGAGGGATGTATACCCATTCCCGGAGATTGCTTTTTATAGTGGCATCATCATTTGCTTCAACATTGCGTCTTACTATCTCGGAAGATATCTTAGACAATTTAGACGTATTCAAATCATTCCCCGTGACCCAATGACCCCCTTAAGGGGCGAGAGGGGAAACAAAGTTGCAAGATTAAATTTGACATGAAAAAATGGTATCAAGAAAATTGGCAAGACCGCATATTATCAGAGAAGTCGTAATCAGTACCCATCTTGTGCCCATGGGACTGTAGCGAGGATTACATGAAGTGATTCTTGACCTATTCCCATTTGATTGTCCATAACCCCACCTATTGTCAGTCCGAAGCAAGAAAAACATCATTGGTAAGAATTACATTTATTATCATAATTTAACGAATTCTCATACATAAATGATGTTCAATAGGTGGAAGAATTGCATAGAGCAATGTAGTTACTAGGGAAGAACATTGAAGAAGGCGTTCCTGCGCATGCGACTACATTGGGCGGGATCAACAAGCTTACCAAATACTCGCGACAACAATTGGGGTGGGGCGTCAGATTAACACCGCGAAGTAGGAAAAAAAAAGAAAAGAAGCATGAAAAAGGAAAAAATAAGGCAACGAAGGACGAGGGACAAAAATAAAATCAGAGAGAAGAAAAAGAAGATGAACTTTGAAATTGTGTGGTTGTTCATTGTGCTGAATTTTCTTACTTTTGTTATTTGGAACTTTGGAATAAGTTGTTTAGAACTTGGGAATTTTCATAAATTTGATCATTTAGTTGTGCATTGTTAGATAGTCTACATTTGTATATGTTGTTTGATGTTTAGTATGATTAATGTTGGATTATGAACTTTTCTTTGAAGTTTTTGTGGATTGTGAAGTTATTATAGAATGTGAAGGTTACTTTGATGTTGTGGATTGTTATAATTGTTTTAATATGTTGGTTGTAAATTGTGAACTTTTTTTCTGGATTGTGAATGTGAAGGTCACTTTGATGTTGTGGATTGTTAAAAAATTATTTTAATATATTGGTTATGGATTGTGAACTTTTCTTTTGAAGTTTTTGTGGGTTGTGAAGTTATTGGGGAAATCAATCTTGGTTCGTGATGTATATACTGAACCTATATTCCCTTACTCGGTATAAATATCACAAATCAAAGTGTCCCACAAAGTGGAAATCCTACTGTTAGGGATGAATGCCCTGAGTTAAACATTATCAAGTTTGGTTTGACATACAAAAAAAAAAAAAAATATGTCTCACTCATTATGAATTTCCCGAAACAAACATTATAATATTTGGTCATGGATAATCAACCCTAACAATGGGATTTTCACTTCCCGAGACACTTTTATTCGTGATATTTATGTCGAGTAAGGGCATATAGGTTTGGTATATAATTCATGAACCAAGGTTGATTTCCATAGTGACATGGTAACATTGAAAGTTCAACATATTTCCGTGATATTGAAATCCACTGCTCATGATTTTGAAATCAACAAAATAAAATCCATTACACGTGATATATCCAGAAATATATATATATATATATATATATATATATATATATATATATATATATATATATATATATATATATATATATTCAACAACTTTACAAGTGATATTGAAAACCAAATTAGAGTTGGTATTGATATAACCCTCACAAGCTACCTACATATTTGCTTCCCAACTAGTTGATTTCTATTGGATGGTAAGTTGTCGCTACATCCTTTGGGAAAATATTTCAAAACTTAGATATCTGATCAACATATTTTGTCGATCCAAGACCAAGATCTAGGAAAGGAACAACTATGCCAACGACTTTCAATCGGTGGAAATGGACAACCTTGTTTCAACTTTAGTATGACAAAATGATTTTTGCATACTTGAACAATCTTCACGAACATTGTACTTTTTGGTCATTCATGTCTCATTGGTAGAAATGTAAGGCAGTGTATCGGTGATATGAGGACACACACACAATTGTAAGCCTCGGCCACAAGATAACCACATTCTGGAATGGCCATCCAAGGCTTCAGATCACACGGGCTTGTGGAGTCATTTAACAGGTTTAGCATAGTTTTCAAAAATCAACTCCCAAAATAGTGTACGTAAAAATCAATATTTTCAAGCACTTCGTCCATAAAATCCGCTCATAATTCTCCATCTATCACTTTCGGACCCCATCCTTAGGAAGCTAGACACGCATCTAAAGATGAAATTTCCATCCACTTCCACAATATCTCCTACAAAACCTCTGTAAAAGTCGAGTATCTCATTCAGGTACTTTGTGTACGTGGGTGTGTACTTAGGTCACCATGGGGATGGTCGAGTGAGCTCCGTAAAATAAATATTCTTGTTAGGTCTCTAAACAACGTGATGTTCATTCTCTGCTGATTCCCTCATAGGTTCGAAGGCAGATGGATCCTTTTTCGTTCGAAGGCAGAGGGATATATTTTCATTGACTTCTTGTGTTTTTTCTCACGAGAGGTTGCCGTCGACCCTTTCCTTGCTTCAGCATGGATGACTCAAATAGCCTTGCAGTGGTAGGACACCCTATGTCTTTCAATTTACATAACATGACCCTTTGCTCATCTGCAGTTGAACCTTCCCACCTCTTCTTGAATAATATCATTTTTAGCTCATAATCAAACATATGGTACCAGGGTAACTCGGGAACCATAGATAATTTGTGCCATGAATATCCAAATCCCCCCTAAAGTATAGGCTGGCCCTCCTTTAGATAGATGACCAACTCATCAACACAAGATATATCGTAGTCATTGTGCACGACATGGAGGCAAGATATAAAATCCATGACAACATTGTCACATGTATTTATCTCCTAAAAAATTAATTCAATCTCATATTGTGAAACTCGACCTATGAGTTCACGTAATAAAGGAAGATCGTGCGAGTGCTTGATTTTCAGTAAGGAATCCTCAGAATCCTTTATAATTTTCGTAACCTTCAATTCAATGTAATTGGGTGTGCCGGTAAACACCTTGTCAAATGGTATTTGAGAACTCTCAAAATGTATCTTAAGCTTACTAAGCACACCTTCACATCGATTTGTATTTTGGTTGCCACAATGTTTTATCATATTGGTCCATGTATGAATAAAGATCTCCTTCAAGTTATAGCATTACAATCAATGTATTGTAGAGTGTTGGGGTATTCCACCCAATCCACGTGGAATAACAACCAAAGATTCATTAAAATCACTCTCCATTAGGGATCCTAACAAATGAATCCAATGGAATCCTCGTCATGGATCTCTTTAGGAGCATGATTTTCCATATTGCGATATACGTGGATAGTTCACACCATGTATTTAGCCTCAGTGAAAACTACCTGCAATGCATTGATGCACGCGTACTCCCAATCGGTGATGAAGATAGTGAGGCATGAAAATGCATCGAATATAATTTTAATCGTCCCAAAGCCCAGCATTAGTTTTTTTTTTGTAACTAAAAATGAAAATGCAATCCGTCTACAAGATGTTACATTAACCATCTCAAACAACGACATCTTGTATCGTTTTGTCTTGTTGGTGCAATAGACAATGCGAACTGAGGGAAAATACTTTTCCAATTGAATGGAGTTCAGATGATCCCATGACATGTCTTCCACCTCCATCATAAAATAATTCACACGATACCACTATACATAATGTTTGTCACCAATCAATTTCATCAACTGTTGCATTGCCTATCTGCCCTCTTGTTTTCCAAGCCTTAGTTTTCCATTGTTATTTTAAATTATTTTCATTGTTGACACATTACTTACATTCTAATATTTTATCATCGTTAGAATGGCGACTGGCTTCACCCCACTCAAAGACATCTCTTTAACGATGTTTCCCTCCTCTAAAGTAAGATGCTCGACATATGGATGCCCAATTAATGTTTTCAAAAATTAGTTGTTGTGAACTTCACTTACAACCTCTAACATCCATCTCCCACTATCTAGTGGGATGACCTTCAACAGAAATGGGCAATTGCGCTTTCTAGTTGTCGTGTCCTTCTTCTTATTTTTCTCAACTTTAGTATCTGTTTCGTTATCACACTTCTTCCCATGATGGTCCCGGTACTCCCCCTCCCCACATTCCAAATATAAACGTCCTTTCCGCATCGTTAAAGGTGCGTCATACCTGGTGATTACTATTACTGTTCTAACCGATCGCACTTGCGCTTGATCCCAATCAACTAAGCTTGATGGGTGGGAAATACCTGAGAATGTAGACATAAATTAATCAGTAAATTTCAATACACAAGTTTATTACATTAGAAATAGTTCCAGAGTTGTGAGTAATAAAAAATACCTGGTCCATAATGAAAGTTGTGCTAACATCGACTCTTAAAGAACCATCACCGCCTTTATTCTCAGGGTCAATCTTGACTAATGCCTCATCAAAAAATACATAATTAAAATCAATGAAATCATCCTACATAAGTAAGAATATATTTGTCTAATTAAATGATTCAACATAAATAATAGTCCACTCGGGGCCATCATTACAAAAATTGGCCTCTATCTCAGGATGATAATCTTGATTTAATGCACTGTGTTCGTTAGTATCATGACGGATATTCTTATTGATTGCTTAAATTGGTTTAGGATGTTTCTCCCTAAATATATGAACAGACTCGATAGGATCACACCGAAACAAACTATGTGTTTAAAAAAAAATTAAAGGCAGTGGTTCAGTAGGATGACCCCGAAATTTATGCTCTTACTCGGGGCCCCATCCCGACCAACTACCTGTTTTACTTCTCTTTTTATTTTTTTAAATCTTTAAGAACAAACAAAAAGTACATTGAATGGGACCCTAAAATTACCTCACAAACATTATTTGGGGTAGTTTTATTTGTTTTAGTAGTGCCACACCCATTGTTAACACCTTACATTGGTATTTTTTGATGACCTCAAACCTTAGTTATTATGCGGGAACAAAAATGATTATTGTTGGTGAAGCGCAAACCAAAAGGTATTAAATTCACTTTTATTGATGAAGATTGTTTGGAAAGTGGGGACCAAAATGGTTGGGAGCTTAATGGGTAGAAAGATAGTGGTGTGGTGGGAAAATAAAATATTGTGTAAAAAAAATAATATGGTGTGGTGGCCCTTTGTAAAAATATTTTTAAATTGCCTTATGGTATTTTGGAGTAATAATTGGGGTGCCCTTATTGGCACACTAGATTTTATAGTCACAAAGTTTTTGGTATTGGGAATATAGGGTGGGAAAAGATTGTATTATTGACAAGATATAAGGTTTTTGACTTATGTTGTATTGAGGATGGAATAATCTCATTAACTATTTAATAATTCAAGATTAAAGATGTGCCTATGGAAGATCAACGTTTCCCAAATTTTAAAGTAATTTTCTGGATGAACAAGAGCATATAGAAAGTTGTTAACTGATATATTAATGTTGATTGAATTATAAGAATTTGGTACATTGTTAACGACAAAATCCCTTTTAACACACGACAACTTAGTTCACATTGCTGATTATAATTTTTTGCTCTACATATAATTAGAAAGCTAGACAAATGTACTTAAAGAAAATAAAGATGAGAATCTATACTTAAACATAACATAAAATATGGATATTAATTTAATTGATTAACCACAAGCTTAATCATATAAAGATGAAATGAAACATATTTAATTACTAGTTGTAAATTAGGCGACTATTATCGTCATTTCGCATGTAAATCCTTTGTAGTAATAAGTAATAAGTAATAAGAAATAACAACTTGTAGCGTTATAAAATATTATAATTCGAACACAAAAAATGCCATCATTATTACATTTGTCACCTTTAATGTGACAAACAAATACATGTCCTCCATCTGATTCACATTTAATGACCCCACCCCTCAGCATCATCTATATCTAGGTGTTGAGTGCTTTTTTTAAAAATATAAACATTTAAGCTTAAAAGAATGTTACATTAATGAACATAAAATATCAAAAATTTAAATTAATAACTATTAGAAAATACCAAGATGATTAAAAAAGCAGGGGCTATAAGGATTCACTTGTATCTTAGGTCACCCACACACAAAGATCCAATTTTTACCAAAATTTTATCTTGATTTGAATAAGGTGTGCATGCAAGATAAAGTACAAGATAAATATGTCAAGAAAATCCTTTTGATTCAACAATCTTTTAGAATTTTACAGGCTCGAACGACTTATAGATTACTTAGAGATACACTAATTATAATGCACAGGGTGTTCAAATCTTCAATAGGATCTGATGTAGTCCAACACCACTCACATGAAGTATATATTCCCTCGGCATCCACCGATCAACCTTAGGATTGCAGAATCCTTTCTTCTTCAGTAATAGAGTCCCAATTCCACAGTTGTTAGTTGTAGAGAACACTCTATAAGGGTTTGATGTTTGTGTTTGGAACTAGGGTTTGACAAACTCAATAAATCATTCTAAGGATGAGTGATTTGGAAAAAAAATCTTGTTTCGATAAAACCAAAAGAGAAAACTTTTGGAACAACTATAGGAATTCATTTTTGCCAAAAGTATTGTGAAAATTTGTTCAAAAGAGTTCAATTTATAGAAAACATGAAATCGAGGAGGCGAGATTCGTTCGAACGAAAACCATAGTTAATCTAACGAGATTAATTCTATCAAACAGAGACTAGACGTTAGAATCTCATCATAAGTTCGTCCTACTGACTTAAGCACTTCATTCCAACAAAAATGCAACTTATTCGTATGACCTATAGAAGTCGTTCTAATGAGATTCCAGCCTCATTATAATAAGGTGGGATTTTCGTTTTAACAAACTCAGGAAAAAATATTTTATTTTTAAAATCCTTTTATAAAAATTCTTAAATTTGACTAAGTTTATATCTCCATACTGTGTCGTGATGGTTCCAACGACTTGAACTTCGAAACATTTCTCGATCACTAACCTGTCTTCAAATATCATGGAAGCATATGCAGATGAAGTGTTCGGTTTGTAACGAGATACGTGAAAATATCAAAACTATGAGTAATTACAAAATCGTGTCTTACAAATCTCCTTATTTAGTTATTCTGGTAAAAAACAAAAATCAAGCGAAATTAACATAAATTCCTTAAGATAATGTACCACTAATACCCTACCAAGCCCAAAACTGAATGACATTGAAGACTTTGTCTTCTATTGAAATGCTTTATCATGTGTAGTCTACGAAATCATCATCAAACCGGAAGATACCTACACACATGTAGCAAAAGAATACCGTGATGCATACGAGAGTTTAAAGAAAATCACAACTCCCCCTCAATTTGTTCTCCCCATTTTTGTCCGTAATAGACAAAGGGTAAGAAACTAAGCATGAAAAATAGACATCACCCGAATCCAAATGACATAACATCACAAATATAAACAATAAGGCAAATGCAATGAATTTCCCCAAAGCTACCAATTATTTTTGAAAATTTTCAATTTTCAAGTATAAAAAGTATATAAAAGGTACATATAGGTACAAATATATCACACCTTGGAATAACACTAAAATATCTGAATTATGAACGTTGAATGTAAATATGTGAACATATTCCATGGGCAAATCAACAAAGGAATTCATAACATAGGCACACGAAGACAATGAGATACTTCTAAAGAAAGAACTTAATTTCAACCTTAGCTGTAATAATGTTGAACAAGATGAAATTGACTCGACTTATTCAACATGATATGAATTTAAATGCTTTTCAAAATAATAATGCCAAACTATTTAATGTTTTTCAATAATGTCCGTTGTTCAAACCCATTGGTCTTTTACTTTATAATACCCTCAAAATCTCACATATTTAATAATTCACTCTCAAAATTTTGAAGATATCATAATGCTCATGAGTGGAGAAGCATCAATAAAAATGGCCTTTGCACTTCTGTTTTTGTGTGCCGTTAATGGCTTTTAATGCGAAGAGAATTTTCTCTTTCATATTTTCACTGTTTAACATAAAATCAATTTTTTATGAAAAGAATTTCGGGCGATGGTTCTTACAAGCACAACTTATATCTAGTGCATTTGGTTCATTGTTAAGCATTATTTAGATGAGAACACTGTATTGGACATATAACAAGTAAGTACAATGTTCAAAGGGGTCGTGCAGGTGTATAATAAAGGTGTTTAAAAGTCTATCATGAGGAAAATGATTATTAATGAACAACTAAATGCTAGCCATGCATTATTAAGCACACTGAAGAAATGAAGTCATGTATCAAAACACTATGAAATCGTCATATGAATGGCTGAAAAGATTTTGTGATCTGAATATCTCAAATGCACATCCATAAATGGTAAAAAATAAAATACAAAGATCTTTTTGTATTTTTCAAAAATGGTATCAAAAATAAAATCTTTCTGGAATTTTCAAACTTTTTCTAAAATATCAAAAATCTTTTTGGATTGTTCAGGATTTTTCAAAATAAAAGAATAGAAGTACATAGAAATACAGAAAAATACAATTTAGTAATAAGGATAAATTATGTGAATATAATAAACACCCTACACTAGATAAAGTACCTGAACTCAATCAATGGAGCAAATACCCAAAGACTTTCTAAGATTTTCAAATCTAAGTGCATCTAAAGGTTTCGTGAAGATATTGACTATCTAACGTTATGTGCTCACAAAGCTCAAGGACACGACCTTCTTCCCAACGAGATCAAGAATGAAATGCTCATGTATCCTAATGTTCTTCGTGCATGAATGCTAGATCGGATTACGAGATATTGAATCGCACTCGTATTATCACACAAAATAGTCATTGTGCCTTAGGAAGTCCTATAATCTTCCAACATTTGTTTCATCCATAAGAGTTGTGTGCAACAACTCCCGACGACTATATACTTGGCCTCCGCCATGGATAAATAAATGGAGTTCTGTTTTTTACTCAACCAAGAGATGAGAGCACTCCCAATGTAAAAGCCTCCATCCGAGGTACTCCTATAACCATCAATATCCCTAGCTCAAACAGCATCCGAATATGCAGACAAACGGTCATCAGTGTCAAAGGAATAACAAATACCATAGGAAAGAGTACCACTCACATATTTGATGATACATTTAAGTGATAGTAAGTGAGACTCTTTCGGGGACACTTGGTGATAGCACAAACTCTAACACTAAAGGTAATGTCATGACGATTAGTGGTCAAGTAGATACGACTACCTATTATGCTCCAATAAAGGGTTTGCTTTATGTCTTTGAATAAATAATCTTTGCTAAGCTTAATAGATGTACTTATAAGGATGTGTGAGTGCTTAATGGAACGTAAACCAAACTTCTTCACTAGGTCCCCAACATATTTGGATTGAGATATAAATATCCCATCCTTAAGTTGACGCATTTGTAGGCCTAAGACGAACGTAATCTCACCAACCATGCTCATCTCAAACTCACTTTTCATAACCTCCTTAAATGTGTGAGCATATTGGGAACACGTGGATCCAAATATTATGTCGTGCACATAGACTCAGGCAACTAATATAACACCACACTCTCTCCTCACAAAATAACATCTTATCCATTCCCCCTCTCTTGAATCCATGGGCTTAGAGATAAGAAGTGATACTCTCATACCAAGCACGCGGTGATTGCTTCAAACCATACAAGGCCTTTTTAAGATAAAAGACGTGTCCTAGGTACTTTGGGTCTTTAAACCCCTTTGATTTTCCCATGTAAACTTCCTCCTGTAGAATTCCATTAAGGAAGTTACTATTTAAATCCATTTGGTATAGGTTGAAACGTAGATGACATGATATGGCAAATAATAAGCGGACGGATTCAAGCCAAGCAATGGAAGAGAATGTCTCGTTAAAGTCAACACCCTCAATTTGTGTGTTGCCTTGAGAGACCAACCTAGCCTTATTGCTAACCGTGGTACCATTCTTATCCGTCTTATTATTGTAAATCCACTTGGTACTAATCAAATTAGTCTCACTACGTCTAGGGGCTAGTTCTTAGACACTATTCTTATGAAATTAAAAAAAACTTATCTTTTATAGAGAATATCTAATGCTCTGTAATACCCCGTATTTTTATGGCTTATAAATTGGGGATTTATTAAATGAAATTGAGATAAATAAATTTAATATTAATCCAAAAATTTATTTAAAAATTTTTCTAGTGTGACGAGAGTTAGTAATTATTGGGAATTTGTTGAATATTACTAGATGAGTAAAGTAATATATGAGATTGAATTTATTAATATTGTCACGAGTGAATAACACGACAATTATAGAATTTAAGTCATTTCGAGTGCGCCAACGTCTTTGGAAGGGTTGAGATAGTAAAAAAAAGGTACCTGGGGTTTTAGGTTGGGTCTCGGATTGTTTTTAGGCTTAACCGGTAACCCAGGAGGGCATTTTAGTAATTTTCATTTTTAAGGATTAATTATGGACGAAAATTAAAGGGATATATTTGATGGGAGTTAGACTCTTCGAGGATTAGAATTTGTAGAGTTGCATAGAGGCTAAGGAAGGGAGAAGAGTCTAATGGGGAGAACTACCCTACCTATAACACCTTTGCCATATTTCACCACCAACGCATAGATCGAGAAACGAGGGATGCAACCATACCCGTCAACACCCGAGAATCAGACCTTCGAATCCCAGGCAAGTATCTCTCTTGCTACTTTTATAGTTAATATTTCACCCATGTTAGAGTAAGATTGATGAATATACGTTTTATTGAAAAATTTCATGAATTAAGAGATTGGAATCACATGGTTTAGGAATAACACATGAAATCTGGAAACCTTATTATATGTATAGGATTACCTAGGAAATTATGTTGGTTTAAAAGAAAGAACTCTGGAAAAAGAATTAGAATGTTGGAAATTATGATGAAACTTTGGTTCTTGACGAATATAGTGAATTGGCCCTTTAATTCAATACCTTTGATGATATCGTACACGCTTCACATAGGAAATCATGTATATATGTGTATTTAATTAGTAGTAAACTTTTTTAGGAGTTTGGGAATCATTAATGGTGTTTTGGAGAATTTTCTTCGATGAAACCCGTAGGTTGGATTAACAGTTTTCTGGGCAAGAACTGCTTGATCGATCGACCGACCCAAGAATGTCTATCGATCGACTGATCGATCGATCAAACCCTTCCATCGATCTATCGAACCCTCCCGAGAACTGCATGTTTTTCCTCTATTTGTTTAATTCGGATAAAATACACGGGAACCCTTAAATATAATTTAAAGAGAATAATGGGGCATGAAGAGGACCAGTAGGGTCTAATTAGATTGTTTTGAAGGAAATTCTACATGGGATGTAACAGTGGGTTAACGGGGGTTTGACACCTATTGGAAATCGTGCATACGTTAACTACGAAATTGAGTGATTCGTGAATGACTTAAACCAGTATGTTATAGATGGTGTACCTACTGAATTGATCTTTAGGAAGAGAGAATACTTCGAGGGACAAGAAGTAATTACGAAATGATTATAATTAAAAATAAATGAGATGAGTTATTTATGCATAAAGATTGGGTAAGATTGTATTAAGTACGGTTAATTAATTTTATTATGGGTCGTGGACGAACCAAATTGGAAATGTGAATATTTATATATATGGCCGTGTGATTGTGTGCATACACTAAATATTATATTTGTGAATAATCATACCTGCACTACTTGTTATCACGGAGGTTGCCGTGCCGGGACAGTCTTATCTCGATGGGACCTTTATGGGAGATATTGACTTGTACCCCAGAACATAGGATTTCCTCGGTACATGCTATCTTAGAATGATAGTCAGACGGTCCTAAGAGACTTGAGGGGTATGTGCTGACCTTTTAGTGACTTGGAACTATTCTTTGCCTCCATTTTGTGTGTATTGTGTTAATACAGTTCGAGAGTGGTTCCGAACTAGTATTTCCCTTAGTACGAGTGATACGGGGACTTGATAGCAGAGTATGCCAACACCATAGATTTTACGTGGGGTGTCGATAGTATATATATATATATATATTATATAAGTAATTGATATATATATATATATATATATATATACATATATATGGAATTCTTCTTATGTGCGTACAAGTAACTAAATATAATAAATGCCCCTATTTATAGTAAGGGTTCGGTAACTTTGTAATAGTATGGAGAAATACATAAATGACGTAAATAATTATTAAGAGACTGATCTCTAAACTAAAATCATAGTCTTGTGACTTTAAGAAATACAATGTATGGGAGGCGAGTCAAATAATTTATGAGGCTTAGTAGTACGGTAGGCGTGCACACTAGATGAGAGGTGAGAATTATCAAGAGAGTATTGCGTACTAACATGGTTGTTATATTAGCCAGTAAGCATTTTAAAACTTGCTAAACTATTTTTAAAACTGCTTTACACTCGGGCTCTGACCCATTTTCTGTCATTTTGTCTCTCTCTTACACACACACATATATATATATATATATATATATGCAAGAGAGAGAAAATGATAGAAAATGGGTCAGAAGGGTGCTCAGCCACAGGGGCATCAGGTGTACAATCATTTGACTGGACGTGCTGCAACTTGTGTGGGAGTTGCAGGTCATTGCAGTAGACGCTTCCTCCTTTGGTTCCTTGGACTTCTATTTAGCTCTTTTAGTTAGGGCACGTGTCACCCATTTACAGACTTGTTTAGACTTGATAGGGATTTCAAAATTCTATCATTTCAGTACTCTGTTTTCATTTGGGATTATTTTATCTCTCACATTATATATGGTTTGTGGTTAATTATTTGGATTTGAGTAATCTAGTTGGCATGGTTCGTTGGATGATTGTTATCTTTATCATTTGTGTTATTCAAATTTGTTTATGTTTAAAAATATTTTTACAACGGAATTAAATAAATGAAGAATTTAAATTGTTTTGACACTTAGCTTAATTATTTAGGGTGTTTAAATTGGAAATAGTTATTTTATGACAGTAATGCTAAGAATGAACCAACCGTTCACCTTGATTTTAATTTAATAAAGGACTGATCACCCGGTATTTAATTAGGTGGGGTGTCACAGGTGGTATCAGAGCATCAGGTTCTAGTGTCCTTTAGGATCTGTACGACTTATTTCACTTTCAACTTTGCGTCTTTGATTTACAGCCCTATTTTTAGGACTGTTGTATTCTTGTATTTACGCTTATATCTTCAGCTATTTGAGATTTAATAATAACTGTAGAGTAATAAACTTCCTTTTTATTTCAGATGTCTCCGAGATGCGCACCCTGAGATAGGTATGCCCAGCCCGAGCAGCCAGCAACTTCGACTTAGGGAATGATGACTGCAACTGAAGTAGCCGCCATTATTGCTTAGGCGGTGAATGCCGCATTAGCGGTGGTGCATCAGGGTCCATCCCAAGTTCACGTAGTAGCACCGATACCAACACAACTTCTTTCTATATGGGAGCGGGTCAGGGATGCCTTTTAGAAGGCACATCCCCCGGAGTTCTCTGGTAGTTCAGACATTGTGATCGCCAGCCAATGGAAGAAGGATATCCAGAGGCATATGTGCATGTATGAGTACACTGACGTGCAGAGACATTTAATGGCTTCCTTCAAGTTTGTGGGGGCCGCTTTGCAGTGGTGGGAGTCCACCACCACCTTGGAGGAGAGGGATAACATATTGATTCAGTCATTTTGGATGCATTTTGACCACAAGTATTTCCTATCCGCCGTGAAGACTGAGATGAGGTGGAGGTTACTGAATCTTAAGCAGGAGAGTATGACCGCTGCTGAGTATGAGGAGGAGTTCACTAGACTTCTCACTATAGTGCCGTATGAGGCACCCACTGAGGAGAAGAAGATATTTTTATTTCTAGATGGATTGTCCAGGAGGATTCGTCAGCACCTCATAGGTAATCTATCGTTGAGTACTTACAGTGACGTACTCAACACCGCTTTGTTGCACTGTCAGGATCACCGCTTTCATCAGTAGGGGAGAAAATGAGCAGGGGAGTCCAGCCAGCAGGGCAGGGCAGGGCAGGACAGGGGGCAGTAGTACTGGTGGGGCACCAGCAGCCTAAAGGCAGACCCGTCACAGTAAGCAGAATCCCCAGAAGGGGGACCTTGCCAAGCTATTTCGATCCGGTGATTTTAGGTAGGGATTTGGGGGCTATAGACAGGGCCAGCGGGGCCATTCCAGTCAGCATGTCCAGCAGGGCCAACACCGCCAGCAACAAGGTTAATTGTAGGGCCATCAGGGCAAACAACGTTTTGTAATACCCCGCATTTTTATCGATATTTATTTATAGGATTAATTAAATTAAATGTGAATTAATTGAGAATTAATCCGGATAAAATATTAACGAGATGTGAGTTAGTATTTGATTATAATGTGTATATATGGCAATATACGAATATTGTAACTATTGAAATTGTCGCGAGATTGAAATACGGCAATTTGGGAAATTTTGTAGAGACGCGTGTGACAGTCGCGTCAGGAAAGTAATTATTTAATTAAAAAGTGAATTTTATTTCTATTAACCGTATGGTCATTTTGAGTGCGCCAACGTGTCCGGAAGGGTCGAAATAGTCAGAAAACACTAGCCGGGGGTTAAGTTTGGGTCCCGGGGCATTATTGGGCCATACCGGTAACTTAAAAGGGCATTTTGGTAATTTCGGAAATTTGGGAATTAAAACCCACGAAAATTAGAAATAAAAATCTGACTTATTCTTTATCCACTAAACCCACTAACTACACTAAGGGACTTATTGGGCTACGGGAGAAGTTAAGAAATAGTTCTAACTTGCCAAAAACCAACCCCCACCTCCATTGTCATCATCCTTAGAGAAGAACTTGTAGAGACAGAGAGAGAAGAGAATTCTGCAGAGAGAGAGAGAGAGAGAGAGAACAACTCAGCCTTCAAGATTCAACATCAAATTCAGAGAAAGATTAGAGGCAAGTGGTTTAATTATAATTGATTCAATGCTATGCATTTCCATGTTTAGGATAATCATCAAATTTATCTTGGAAGATTGATTAGACCCATGAATTTGAGGATTACAACTATGAACTATGTTAGGAATTTCATGTAGAAACATTCTGGACGAATTATGCATTCAAAACATAACCATTGATGATCTAAAAACGGATTTTAGAAGAAGTTTATTAATGTTCTTGAAAGAAATAGAAAACTGGAATTCTTGATGAAGTTTTGATCCAAACAAAGCCCTTGAATGATGAATTATTGGTTTTAGAACGTTAACACTGTTGTAGGATGGTTGTATGATGATATTATAACGTTATCTTAGAGTTTCATGCTTGTTAATGGTGTTTTGAGATGATTTGAAAACTGTAAAACGAAGCAGTCCGTAGCCTACCTGGTGCGTTCGATCGATCGACATTCATCAGTCGATCGATCGACCACCATCGATCGATCGAAGGTCAAGGTCGATCGATCGACCTTCCCAGAAAGAGTAAAATTTCCCCTAGTTAAATTTTAATGATGTTA
The DNA here is from genome assembly GCA_949130495.1 of Sambucus nigra. NCBI lineage: Eukaryota > Viridiplantae > Streptophyta > Magnoliopsida > Dipsacales > Adoxaceae > Sambucus > Sambucus nigra. The sequence continues at coordinate 203,708,660 of OX422218.1, forward strand.
ACCCTTGGAAAATATTATTGGAGACCTTATAAATATCCTTAGACTTAAGGAAGACCAGTAGGTATGGTTATAAAATTTGGACCCTAATTAGAATTTAATTTAAGAAATTATTCTAAAAGCTAATGAAGCTCGATGAGTGAGATAATATTAGGGTTAAAAGAGTAATTTTGAATAAATTGATGAATTGAGGTTTGGGGCAGAAGTAAGGACCTTAAGAATAATGATGTAAAATGTGGGAATAATAGGAAACTTAATAACCTTTGAGATAGTTTTTAAGTATAAGAATCTATGACGTGAGATGTGTCGACAGTCTACATTATATATTATCGGAAGACTTAAAATGTATACAATTGGAATAACGGTATAAGGATGTAGAAAATACCTTTATTAATATTGAGATATCTAAGATGTGTGCATGCTTAGTATATGATCTTATGTGTATGACATACCTACCATACTTGCTATCACGGGAGGTTTACGTTCGCTTAGGGCCTTCTAATCCTTGTGTGCCCGGATTTAGTTTGGTACCTAGAGGACATAGTTCAAGGGAATGACTTAATTGTGAGTTATTAATCCAGCTGACTATGGAGCGTAGGTATGTACGTGACCATGGATATGTTGAATTATGTTCGCCTCCATTTTTGTGTGTGGTGTTTATTCTAACAATTCCTGAGAGATTCGGAATTTGTAATCCTTATGTACGTGATGTACCGGGATGGATAGCAGAGTATGTGTGCACCACAGCTTAGCCTCGGGGTGCTTGTATAGTATATTTATGATGTGAATAATATACGGTTCAATGAAAAGGAATTTGTTATGTTTAAACTGCGAGAATAATTTATAGTAACTACTTGAGAAGTTAAAAAGGGATAACATGCCGTGAATTGTAACGCTAATAATTGAGAATCCGAGTTTAAGTAAAGCTAATCATTTAAGTGATAACTTTGGGAATTCACATTGTAAATCGAGTAGTTGGGTTAGAACTTATGACAGTTTAGTTAGATATAACTAACACATGAATGGGTACAGAAACGTTAGGAGTGCACAGTTAGACGAGAGGTGAGTATTTCATGTGAGAGCACGTCCTAACATGTATCTTGCATTCATTGTTTTAAATGTTATTAAAGCACTTGCTGTTTTTAAAATACTCTCCACTTTCGGGCTCTGACCCGTTTGCTTTCAAAACTATTTTTCCTGTAAAAACCTTTTAGGTGCCCAGCCACAAGGACACCATGCATAGTATTTCCAGTCAGGTGACGAGCTGTAGCTGTTGTGGAAGTTGCAGGGCCTTGCTAGTAGACGCTTCATTTGCCTTGACTCTATATTCAGATTTCATCAGTTGTAGGGCATGTCGCCCATTTCTTTTAGAGGCATTTCATTTCTTTCAGTTATTCAGACTTTTGGCTTGTAATTAATTCAGGATGCAGACTTGTTTTATTTCTTTTCATATTGGGATTGTTGTGAGGAGTATTTCCTCTAGACTCATCTTTACTTGTTGATTCATTATAGTTGGACTTTATCGTGAATGGTTGTGTTACATTTCTATATTTCATTTATTGCATGTTAATCAGATTTAATTTAAAATTTGACAACTCACTTTTTAAATACTAGGTGGTTAGTAATCATTAAAAATGTTTTCGACAGTGATGCTATTAACTGGACCAACTTGGCATTTTGTATTGATTTAATAAAGGAGTAGCTACCCGGTATTTAATTAGTCGGGGTGTCACAGGTGGTATCAGAGCATCAGGTTCTAGTGTCCTTTAGGATCTGTACGGCTTATTATGTTTCCGCTGAGCTTTCTTTGATATAGAGCCCTAATACTAGGAATGTTGTATTCATCTCTATACATTGGGAATTCGTACTTCCGCGATTTGTTTATTTGAATGATGAACTCATCCAAATTTACTTAAATTTTCAGATGGACCGTCAAGAGGAACTAGCTAAAACGGTTAAGGGAGTCAACGGGCAAGATCGACTCACACCTCAGGTATCCCCAGAGAGAATATCAACCGCCGAGTTAGCAGATATCGTGGCACAAGTAGTTACCACTGCAGTTTTACAATACCAAGAACGCAACATACAACTTAAAGGAGGCAAAAGACCTAGAGAGGTTAGCCAAATGCATGTGAATAAAGCTGAAAAATGTGCGAAGACCCCGAAATTGCGACAACAAACTACCCAAGACCGAGTCAGTTCTAGTAAACAATGTGGTAAAATGAAGCAGTTTCGAAAGGGGAAATAGGTCCCAAGTCAGCAAGGCCAACACCGTCAGCAGCAGGGTCAGAGGGGTAGAAACTTCATAGGCCGATGTTTTATGTGTGGCACGCGTGGCCATAAACGCCAAAATTGTCCTGATAAGGGCAGGGCCCACAGCAGCAGCAACAGGGTGCCCGACAGGAACCGCAGAGGCCTATGTTTCCCGCCGTCCTCCCAGCACCAGCTCAAGTACTAGCCCTACCAACTTTTCCTATAGCTCCAGTGCAGCAGGGGAAGTTACAATACAGACATATCTGTAATATCAACCAGGCAGCCGCCCCACAGGCACCACCCGTGATTTGGGGTATGTTTTCTATCCATGAGACTTTTGGGTCAAATTTTGTTTGTTACTAGGACAACGCAATTGTTTTATAGCTACTTATTATGCGAAGACCTTAGAGTTATTAACCGCAGCATTGAGCACTGTAACGTAGGTAGACTCACCACTGGGGAATGGTTCATTTTTCTTTATAAGCCGGGGAGTGGGGGTAGAGATTTGTAGTTTGGTATTACCCGCGGACATATTAGTGTTAGAGATGACCGAGTGTGATGCCATTATTGGTATGGATTGGCTAGTAGCGTACCGAGCCATGATTGACTGTTTTAGTAAGAGTATTATCTTTGCCATTTTCGGTTAAGAGATGTTTTATTGGCGATGCCTCGCCCTGAGGGAGGATCGTCCACTCATTTGTACTACATAGAGGAGGGTACCTCTAAGGAAGTGGTGATACCACTTGATTCAATTCCGGTCATTCGAGAGTTTACCGATGTATTTCAGGATATACCTGGATTACCTCCGAGTAGAGAGATAGATTTTGTGATCGACTTGACGCCGGGCACTCGGCCTATTGCGCCCTCCCAGTACCAGCTCAGATGCCATCCCTACCAGCCATCCCAATAGCCCCAGTCTAACAGGGGAAATTATAGTATGGACGTGTCTATAACGTCCACCAAGCCACAACACCTCAGGCACCACCCGCGATTGAGGGTAAGTTTCCTATCCATGACACTATAGGTCGAGTCTTATTTAATACTGGGGCGTCACACTATTTTATAGCTACTCACTTTACACGGGCCTTAGGGTTATTAGAGACGGCAGAGAGTACAGTGACATATGTAGACCCACCACTGGGGAATGAGTCTTTGATTTTCTTTATATGACGGGGTGTAGGTATAGAGATTGGTATCTTGATTTTACCTACGGACATGCTAGTTCTAGATATGCATGAGCACGATGCCATTATTGTCATGGATTGGCTTGCTGCGTACAGAGCCATGGTAAATTGTTTCGGTAGAAGTATTATCTTTGCCATTCCGGGTCAGGAGATGTTTTTGGTGGCAATGCCTCGCCCATAGGGAGGATCTTCCTCCCATTTGTATTACATAGAGGAGGATACCTCTAAGGAGATTGTGATTCCCCTAGATTCGATTCCCGTTGTTCGTGAGTTTTCGGATGTATTTCAGGATATATCGGAACTACTCCCCAGTCGAGAGATAGATTTTTTCATACTTGATGTCGAGAACTTGGCCGATAGCACGTTCACCGTACCGTATGGCTCTAGCAAAGATGAGTGAATTACAGGATCAGATAGAGCAACTGTTGGGCCAGGGCTTCATTCGTAGGAGCACCTCGCCTTGGGGTGCTTCGGTGTTGTTCGTAAAGAAGAGAGATGGTTCACTGAGGTTGTGTGTGGATTACCGGGAGTTGAACAAGGTCACGATACGAAATAAATATCCTTTGCCTCAAATTGATGACCTATTCGACCAGCTGAGAGGAGCAGCCTTCTTTTCGAAGATAGATTTAAGATCGGGATACCATCAACTACGGATTAGGGAACAAGATGTGTCGAAGACTACTTTCTTGAGGAGATATGGATCCTATGAGTTCAGATTCATGTCGGTTGGGTTGAAAAATGCTCCAACCGTATTCATGGACTTGATGAACTGAGTGTTCCGAGAGTTCTTAGATCAGTTTGTCATCATCTTCATAGATGACATCCTAATTTATTCACAGACTGAGGAGGAGCATGCCAAGCACTTGATACAGGTTCTTCAGACTCTACGAGAGCATCAACTGTATGCTAAGTATGAGAAGTGCGGGTTCTGGTTATAAGAGGTACAGTTTTTGGGTCATGTTGTGTCGAAATTGGGGATATCGGTTGACCCGAGAAAAGTGTTGGCAGTAAGGGAGTGAGAACAACCCATAACACTGATAGAGGTGTGTAGTTTCTTGGGGTTAGCTGAGTACTACAGGCGGTTCATTCGAGGCTTTTTGAAGATAGTGGGTCCACTGACGAATTTGACTCGCAAAGGAGTACCGTATGTATGGGATGATTCTTGTCAATTGGCTTTTGATGAGCTAAAATATAAGCTGACTTCGGCGCCAGTTCTTGCTTTGCCCAGGCCAGGAGTGGAGTACCTGTTGTACACTGACGCCTCTCTACAGGGACTCAGTGGAGTACTTCAGCAGGAGGAGAAGGCTATAGCTTTTGCCTCCCGCAAGCTTAAGCCTCACGAAAGAAATTACCCCACCCACGACCTGGAGATAGCAACGGTCGTGTTTACATTGCGGATTTGGAGACATTACTTGTTGGGGGAGGAGTTTCTCTTGTTCACAGACCACAAGTTATTGAAATACTTGTTCACTCAACGGGAGTTGAACATGCATCAACACAGGTGGATAGAGTTTGTGAAAGACTAACAGTTTGAGAGTACCATCCGGGGAAGGCTAACGTAGTTGTTGATGCGTTAAGCCGTAGACCGATAGGTGACGTAGTGGAAGTATGGAGAGCGAAATGGAAAGAGTTGGGACACCAGGACGCGGTGGCCCGTTCCTTTATATCTGTTATGTCAGTCACACCCGAGATTGTTATGAGGGTAATACAGGCACAAGCAGCGGATACTTTTTATCAAGATCCGATTATACGGCTTTTAGCTGAGGCTGCTGGTTCTTATTTAGTGAGTTCTGATGGGGGGTTGAGGTTTAATGGGAGATTGGTGGTCCCGGAGGGAGATGATTTACGTCATCCAGTGATGACACAGTCGCACAGATCCAGATTTGCGGTACATCCAGGAGGGGATAAGATGTACAGGGATATGAGGCGACAGTACTGGTGGAGTGGGATAAAGAAGGACATTACAGAGTTTGTGTCCAAATGTTCTACTTTCCAGATGGTAAAGGTGGACCACTAAAGACCGCTAGGGTTACTTCAGCCGTTGGAGATACCTATATGGAAATATGAGAGTATTTCCATGGACTTCATTTCTGGGTTGCCTATATCACAGCGGGGTCACGATTCCATATGGGTTATAGTGGATCGGTTGACCAAGGTAGCTCATTTTCTACCAGTACAGACATACTACACCACGAGCCAATATGCATAATTATTCATTGCCGAGATCGTTAGGTTACATGGGGTACCCCTGGATATTGTGTCTGATAGAGATAATATTTTTGTGTCACGCTTATGGAAGAGCTTTCAGGAGGCCATGGTTCCAAAGTTGAGATTGAGTTCAGCTTATCACCCGCAGACATATGGACAAACAGAGTGTACCAATTAAATGCTGGAGGATATGCTACGCATGTGTGTCCTTGATTTTTGAGGAGGCTGGGAGCCGTATCTTCCACTGGTGGAGTTCATTTATAATAACTCCTATCAGTTCATGATCGGTATGGACCCATTTGAGGCATTGTATGGTAGGCCTTGTCGTTCTCCCGCTTGTTGGCTAGACGTGGGGGACAATAAGTTTCTCGGCCCATAGGTGATTCATGAGACTTCAACTAGGATTGAGATTATCAGGAGTCGCACTCGGGTAGCCCAAGACTGGCAGAAGAGCTACGCGGATGCAAAGAGGTCCTTCCGAGAGTTTAGCATGCGGGACCAAGTATTACTGCGTGTATCTCCTATGAAAGGAGTAATGAGATTGGGGAGGAAGGGGAAATTGGCTTCGAGGTACGTGGGACCATTTCCCATTATCGTGAGGATAGGACCAGTGGCATACAGATTGGGGTTGCCAGAGCACTTGCACCGTATTCACGTTGTATTCCACATCTCGTCGTTGAGATGATATCTTCGGGATGATATGGCCCACACCCACATCGTGATAGAGGAGATTGACTTACAGCCCGATAGTTCTTATGAGGACATACCAGTTACCATCCTAGACCATAGCAAGAGGAGATTGAGGTAAAAAGTATTTCCACTTGTACGGGTCCAGTGGGAGCATCATAATGTGGAGGAGTCCACTTGGGAGCGCGAGGTAGATATGCGCAAACAACATCCCCATATATTTTTACTAGGTATGCCTTATTTTCCGAATTTTGAGATGAAATTCCGTTATTAGGGGGAAGTATGTAATACGCCGTATTTTTATGGCTTATAAATTGGGGATTTATTAAATGAAATTGAGATAAATTAATTTAATATTAATCCAAAAATTTATTTAAAATATTTTCTATCATGACGAGAGTTAGTAATTATTGGGAATTTGTTGAATATTAGTAGATGAGTAAAGTAATATATTAGATTGAATTTGTTAATATTGTCTCGAGTGAATAACACGACAATTATATAATTTAAGTTGGGACGCGCTTGTGTCGTGTCAGGACTAAATTAATCGAATATAAAGTAATTAAATTATAAATAACCTGTATGGTCATTTCTAGTGGTCCAACATGTCTGGAAGGGTAGAGATTGCCAGAAAAGGTACCCGGGGGTTTAGGTTGGGTCTCGGTACTTTTTAGGCCTAACCGGTAATTCGGGAGGGTATTTTAGTAATTTTCCTTTTTAATTCTTAATTGTGGACGAAAATGAAAGGGATATATCTGATGGGAGTTAGAGTCTTCGAGGATTAGAATTGGTAGAGTTGTAGAGAGTCTAAGGAAGGGAGAAGAGAGAAGACTCTAAAGGGGAGAACCACCCTACCTACACCACCTTAGCCATCTTTCACCACCAACACGTAGATCGGGAAATGAGGGACGCAACCCGAGAATCAGACCTTTGAATCCCAGGCAAGTATCTATCTTGCTACTTTTATAGTTAATATTTCACCCGTGTTAGAGTAGGATTGATGAATATATGTTTTATTGAAAAATTTCATGAGTTAAGAGATTGGAATCACATGTTTTAGGAATAACACATGAAATCTGGAAACCTTATTATATGTGTAGGATTACCCACGAAATCATGTTGGTTTAAAAGAAAGAAATTTGGAAAAAGAATTAGAATGTTGGAAATTATGATGAAACTAGGGTTCTTGACGAATATAGTGAATTGGCCCTTTAATTCGATACATTTGATGAATTCGTACATGCTTTCCGTAGGAAATCATGTATATAGGTGTATTTAATCAGTAGTAAAATTGTTTGGGAGTTTGGGAATCATTAATGGTGTTTTGGAGAATTTTCTTGGATGAAACCCGTAGGATGGATTAACTGTTTTCTGGGCAAGAACTGCTTGATCGATCAATCGACCCAAGAATGTCGATCGATCGATCGACCCCTCCTGGGAACTGCATGTTTTTCCTCTTTTTGTTTAATTCGGATAAAATACATGGGAACCCTTAAATATCATTTAAAGAGAATAATGGGCCATGAAGAGGACTAATAGGGTCTAATTAGATTCCGTTGAAGGAAATGTTACATGGGATGTAACAGTGGGTTAACGAGGGTTTGACACATATGGGAAATCGTGCGTACGTTAACTACGGAATTGAGAGATTCGTGAGTGACTTAAACCAGTATGTTAGAGAGGGTGTACCTACTGAATTCATCTTTAGGAAGAGATAATACTTCGAGGGACGAGAAGTAATTACGAAATGATTATAATTAAGAATAAATGAGATGAGTTCTTTATGCTTAAATATTGGGTAAAATTGTATTGAGTACGGTTAATTAATTTTATTATGGGCCGTGGGCGAACCAAATTGGAAATCTGAATATTTATATATATGTCCGTGTTACTGTGTGCATATAATACATATTATATTTGTGAATAATCATACCCCCGCTACTTGCTATCACGGAGGTTATCACGTCGGGACAGTCTTATTTCGATGGGACCTTTATGGGGGATATTGACTTGTACCCTAGATCATAGGAGTTCCTCAGTATAGGCTATCTGAGAATGATAGTCAAACGGTCCTAAGAGATATGAGGGGTATATGCTGACCTCTTAGTGACTTGGAACTATGCTTTGCCTCCATTTTGTGTGTATTGTGTTAATACAGTTCCAGAGTGATTCCGAACTAGTATTTCCCTTAGTACGAGTGATATGGGGACTTGATAGCAGAGTATGCCAGCACCATAGATTTTATGTGGGGTGACGATAGTATATATATTGTTGTGGGTACCTTGATTTATCACCTTGGGACCAGAGAGTAGCCCAATAAATTATGGCCCAAAGTCTGGGGGCCTCACGCCCTAACTCATTCAGTTACGACCTGGTCCATTCCTAAAATCTCGTAAGGAGATATTTTAGGAGTTGTGGATTGACGTGGGCGAGTCCAACACCCCTTCCCCAGAAACAAACATGTATACAATAAACCCTTAGCCCAGGGTAAAGGGCATGCATTATTTTTCCTGTAAAACACTCCCCGAAGTAAAGAGAAATAATATTGAGAGCACCACCGTGGATGTAGGCATTCTTGCTGAACCACGTAAAGTATTATGTTATGTGATTGCCATTCCTTACTTTCTTTATTTGCTCTGGTGAATGTCTTTTCTTGATAATTTGTGCTGAACTTAATTATCATCACAATTGACACCGTCTGTGGGAACGTTTGTCTTCCTTTTCGAAACCCTCAGCAATAAAGAATTTGGAATGTCTGGTCAGAGTAGCAATGCCCCTCCAGTAGGGGATATCCAAGAGCAGCCTGCCCCTCGCAGGATCAGATCTGAAGTTCGACGTTCAGATCAGAGGGCTCCCCCAGAGCGACAAGCCTCATAGGAAAGTCAGGGACCTGCGAGGTCCTCACAAATGTCCAAGTTGATCGATGCCTATGAGGCAAGGCTCCAGGATCAAGGAGAGGCCACTCACACGTAAGAGGCTGAGAATGCTCGCCTCAAAAGTAGATTAGAAAGGATGGAAAATATCTCCATCGTAGCACCAAGCGACGTCAATACTGCACTCCTAGCCCTCAGGCGAGCAAGTCTCGCAGCCGAGGAAGGAGCCCTAGACGCGAATCCCAAAGGATCGAGGGACACATGCAAAATGATGACTTGCTCGAGCAACAACGACCAACTCGCCATTGTAGGATCCAATCTCAAGGAAATGATGACATTCAAAATTTGGTTCGAAGAGAAATGGACCAGCACCCAGCACATCGGGGTGAAAGATTGACCAGAGATCTAGCCCGATGAGCTCTCAGGACCCAGATGAAATCCCCTTTCTCAAGGGAGATAGAAAAAGAAGAAGCCTCCAAGAAATTTGTAATTTCGAGATTTAAGATCTATGACGGAAAGACTGACCCTATTGATCACGTTAGGCAGTACAGGTAGGCCGTGATTCTCTGGAACCACAGGGATGCACTAATGTGCCCGATATTTCCCTAGAGTTTGCATGATGTGGCCTAAAAGTGGTTCAAGAGACTCCCTCAAAGATCCATCAGGAGTTTTGAGTCCCTGGCAGAGTCCTTCACGGTTCGCTTTATTACCAGCAGCTCCCATCCAAAGAGGATAGATGCCTTGCTAACAATGAAGAAAACGCCCCAGGAGAGCCTCCGAGACTACGCAAAAAGGTACTGGGAGTTGTTCAACAAGGTCGAGGACTGCTCAGAGTGGGTAGCAGTGGCCTCTTTAAAGATTGTCCTACCCATCTTTTTCCTCTTTCACCAATCCCTGACTAAAAAGGAGGCCACAACCATCGATGATCTGATGGCTCGCATCGAGAAGTACGCCAAAGTTGAGGATGTGAACCGCTTTAGTGCAGGGGAGAATGGTCGAGATAAGCTCATTTCCAAGGGCAACGACAAGGCCGAAAACCAGAAGAGAGGAGGTAAGAATGGGGCAAGGGTGGCTCCAAGAATGGAAACAAGAACGATGTTTCGAAAGCTTTTCAAGCAGTAAACACTATCTTCAAAGAACCAATCTACAAGATCCTAACGAAAATCAAGGACGAGCCATTCATCAAGTGTCCCAGAAAGATGGGAGGAGATCCCTCAAAGAGAAACAATATGCTCAGATGAGCTTTTGACAAGGAAGGAGGACACAAAACTGAGAACTGCAAGGCTCTTAAGTCTCACCTTGACGAGCGGGTTCAGACCTGGAACCTAAACGAGTTTGTGGAAAAGAAGGCAGAGAAGGTCACCGCTAATGGAGACACAAGGCCCGACAACGTGCTCGAAGATGATGCTATCCATGAGTTCACAGTGATTCAAGGGGCATCTGATTTAAAGCAGATTCAAAGGAATTTGGCCTGAATGGAAGTGAAAAATCTTACAGCAGTAATGAAAGCTTTTCGAATCGATCCAACGAAAACACAGTCAGGAAAGCGTCGACAAGCAAATGATGTCGACTACAACAAGCACATCGTATTCACGGATGAAGACTTTGTGGGAATAAGAACCCCACATCATGACGCCTTGATCATTACACTTCAGATAGAAAACTATGACGTCGACAAGTTGCTCATCGACCAGGGAAGCTCATCTGAGGTAATGTATGTTCAGGAAATTGAAGTTAAGCATTACCGACTTGAGGGAAGCTACTTTCCCTCTAGTTGGCTTCACTGGAAAGTAACTATCCCTTTGGGAAAGATCGTACTGCCAGCGAGGGAAATGAGTGTCTCTAAGATGATCGAATTTCTGGTAGTCGACATTGACTCGCCCTACCAAGCTATCATCGGTAGAGGATGGCTACATGCAATGAAGGCCGTCTCCTCGACCTACCATCAGAAACTCAAGTACGTGACTGAGCGAGGAGTAATGGAGATCCACTGAGATCAAGCGATGGCAAAAAGGTGCTTCATAGCGGCCATCCGCCCAAAACTAGAAAAGAAGGCCGAGAAGGTCAATGAGAAGTTTGAGGAACAAGAAGGTGTAATACCTTCAAAGTTGCAGTTAAAGTATGGAAGACGAGGAGTGGAGGAGACCAGGGTCCTTCCCTCTGAGCGGGTCATTGAAAATCTAGAAAAGGTCGCAGCCAGTGGCAACAAAAAATATAGAATGTTCTTGATTGGAGCCTCTCTCATAGAGCGAGAAAAAAAAAGAATTGACGGTACTTTTGAGGAATAATGTGGATGTTTTCGCGTGGGAACCTTACGAGCTGCCTAGAATTAACCCCATAGTGGTTTGTCATCGGTTGCACATCGACCCGAATTTTAAGTCTGTTGCGCAGAAGGGTCGGCGAACTGCGCTCGAGAAGGCCAAGGCTGTGGAGAAAGAAGTAGAGAAGCTGCTGGATGCAGGATCCATACGGGAAGTTTAATTCCCTAAATGGCTGTCCAACCTAGTAGTGGTTTTGAAAAGCAATGGGAAATAAAGAGTTTGCATTGACTTCACTGACCTTAACAGGGCGTGCCCTAAGGACAGTTTCCCTCTTCTAAAAACCGACCAGTTAGTGGACGCCACAACAGCTCATGAAAGAATGAGTTTCCTGGACGCATACTCTGGGTATCATCGTATTCCTCTGTATGCACCAGACCAAGACAAGACAGCGTTCATCACCACCTTCGGATTATATTGTTACAAAGTTATGCCCTTTGGGCTCCAAAATGCTGGAGTAACTTATCAATGACTGGTCACCAAGATGTTTAAAGACCAAATGGGAGATACCATGGAAGTCTACATTGACGATATGCTCGTCAAGAGAAGTCACAAAGAATACCACCTCTCAGACCTATCAAGGACCTTCGAAATCCTCAGGAAATATCGAATGAGGCTCAACATGAGCAAATTTTCCTTCGGTGTCCAGTCAGGAAAATTTCTTGGGTACTTAGTAAGCGAGATAGGCATTGAAGCCAACCCAGACTAGATTGATGCAATCAACAAGGTACAACCTCTTCGCATGATAAGAGACGTACAGAAACTGACGGCGTGCTCGTCGCCTTGAATCGATTCATCTCGAAGTCATCCGAAAAGTGCCAGCCATTCTTCCAGCTATTGAAGAAGAGTAAAACAGTGGAGTGGAATCAAGTTTGCTCGAAAGCATTAGAATAGCTCAAAGCTTATCTCAGCACACCACCCTTGATCATGATACCTCAAGAGAACGATTCCCTGTACCTATACCTTGCTGTTTCTAGCCACGCTGTCAGTTCTGTACTGGTATGCGAAAGAACTGGAATCCAACACCCGGTCTACTACGCGAGCAAGACCCTCTTGGATGCCAAGAAGTGATACCTACCGCTGGATAAGCTCGCCTTTACACTAGTGGCAGCCTCAAGGAAACTAAAGCACTACTTCGAATCACACTCTATCATCATCCTTATGTCACACCCCCTTTAAGCAGTCCCGTAGAAAGCAGATCTGTCCGACAGACTATCGAAGTGGTCGGTCGAGCTCGAACAATTTGACATCCAGTTCCAACCAAAGAATGCAATTAAGGGGCAGGTCCTCGCTGACTTCATCGCGGAGTTTACAGGCAAACAGACTTGTGACCAACTGCAAACCATGGATAAGAGGGAAGATCACTTGGCAGAAGGTATTTGGCGACTGTTTGTTGATGGAGCCTCCAACTCCAAGGGGCAGGAGTAGGCATTGCGCTTGTTACCCCAGAAGATATAATCCTCGAGCAAGGAATCAGACTTGGATTTGAAGCCTCCAATAATGAAGCAAATTATGAAGCATTGATAGCAGGCCTGCAAAAGGCACAAGCATTGGGTGAAAAAAAATTACAAGTGTTCGGCGACTCACAATTGGTCTCCAATCAGATAAGTGGAGACTTCAACGTAAGGGATAAGAGAATGGCAGCCTACCTCAAATTAGTAAATAAATTAGTGTCCAACTTCGAGGAAGTCAGTGTCCAGAAGTTTGCCAGAGGACAAAATAGTTATGCTGATTCCCAGCAGCCTTGAGTTCAGCAATCAACTCTGACTTAAAGAGAATAATCCCTATCGACTTCCTCGCTCAACCAAGCATCAACCAGAGCGATGAGCTGCCAGACATTGGCCATATTCTTAAGATTGAATCAGCACCTAGTTGGATGGACCCCCTAAGGGACTATTTGAAGGATGGTGCACTACCAGATGATAAGAAGGCCGCTCATCAGATAAGAGTCAAAGCTGCTCGCTTTTACTTATCTTCTGAGGGCAAACTGTACAAAAAATCTTTCACCGGCCCTTACCTCCAATGTGTTCACCCGAAGGATGTTGAGTAAGTCCTATACGAGCTTCATGAAGGAATTTATGGGAGCCATATTGGGGGAAGATCTCTAGCCTTTCGAGCAATGAAGGAAGGTTACTGGTGTCCATATATGTAGAAAGACTCTGGGATATATGCTCGGAGGTGCGAGAAATGTCAAATCCACGCTCGAATAGTTCACCAAACTACCAGCGACCAAAAATCCCTTACCATCCCCTGTCCCTTCGCCCAGTGGGAAATGGACATTGTCGGTCCTCTTCCTACCGCTGCTAGTAATTGCTAGTATTTGTTGGTCGCGACCGACTACTTCACCAAATGGATTAAGGCGAAGCCCTTGGCAAACATCAGGGACGCCGACATGATGAGATTCATATGGAAAAACATAATCACACATTTTGGGATCCCTAGAATGATCATCACTGACAACGAAACCCAGTTCAAAAGTGGCCTATTCCAGGGTTTCTGCAATGACCATGGGATCAGACACCATTTTAGCTATGTGGCATACCCTCAGAGCAACGGACAGGATGAAGCTTCTAACAAAATAGTGATTACTGGAATGATGAAGCGATTAGAGCGAGCTAAAGGGGAATGGGTGAGCGAGCTGCCACATATTCTATGGACTTACCGCACCACCCCACGACGAGCAACTGGTGAAACCCCATTTGTACTAACATATGGAATGGAGGGAATCATCCCTTTAGAAGCTGGCCTCCCAACTATGAGGTCCACCTTGGTCGACCAAGGCCAGAATGATGTAGCATTACTTGCTGAACTTAACCTAGCTGACGAACGCAAAGAATTAGCTTTAGTGAAATTAACGAGATACCAGCAACAGCTAGCAAATCACTATAACAAAAAGGTCAATACAAGAACATTCTAGGTTGGGGACTATATCCCGAAAAGTTCTTGGCAGTGTAGTAAAACCATCTGATGGCAAGCTGGGTCCAAACTGGGAGGGACCATTCAAGGTGACAAGAGATGACTTGTAAGGAGCCTATCACTTAGAAACGCTGGAGGGCAGAGAGATACCCCGAGCTTAGAACGTGGCCAACCGGAAGAAATTTTATTTCTAATTTCTCTTCATTGATCTTTTATCATATTACTGGAATTGGTAACTCATTTTTATTGCGTTTGATTAATAAAAGATTATTTAGCAGTAGCATTACATAAAGTGTTAATTGTGTATTATGAACTTTATAACTTGCACATCTTTTCCAAGTGATAGGCACATTACTTAATATATAAAAGCAGGGAGCCTCCCTCCTCAGGTTTTCGTTATGAAACACGAACAACCTCTTAGCATTACCCCTGGAAATATATGAAGCCCTACACAGGACCCTTAGGTAACTCGACCAAATTGAATTGGTTGCTAAACGATGTTTGGCTCAGAAAACCTGATCGGATAGAACATCCAACACCAGGTGTGTCCTTGCCATTGCCACACTTAGTCCTAAGGGAGTGTGACAACACGACCTAAAAGGTAAAGTAGGGCAGAATAGTATCTCATAAGCATACTGGACTGGGAGGATACTCACATAATAAAATAACTCTACCCACATCAAATCTAGTCAGCTATGAAGAGCCCAAGATAATAAAACAAAAATCAATGAAGTAGAAAATATACAACACATGTTTAGTCGATGAATCGCCCAAAACATATATATTTGATTTCTTCACTGCATTTACAACAAGAGTTACATTGAATGGATTAAGTAAACCCTATTGGGGATTAGGTCTTCGAGCAAGGTAATCAGCTACTTGCGCTCTTCGACCATCATCTGGATGGGGAGATAGCTCTAACTCTTCTTCATTTGCATCCGGCTCCAGTAGCTACCTGGGAATAGCATCTATGGGGACCCACTATTCATCCCTCCGAAAAGGGTTAGGCATTAGATTTAAAGGGGATATCTCATGACGATACCAGAGGACTGAAATCCTGGGGATTTTTAGCTCCTTGAGAGCATTAATCCATCCCCTAATAAAGGATAGCGCTTTAAACTCTGCCAACCTCGTTGGAGCATCTACCCAACCCTGATCATTTAGCCGCATGACATCTCTTTGGAGCTCAAAAGCTATCACGTATGCTCGAGGAACATCTCCTCGAAGCTCATCCATCTCCCGAGTTGGACCCCCAACATTTGTACCAGCTTACGTATCGGCCAATGAAGTGGAACCTCACAAAACTTGAGGGGTGGCGCTCAGCACTGTGCCAGCTCACGGACCAGCCGATGAAGAGGAACCTCACAAAACTTGAGGTGCAACGCTCGGTGCATGTTCCATGAGTCGCGACACCTCCCTCCTCAGAGTTTTATTCTCCTGTTAAAGAACTTCTCCGACTTGATTGATCTCGAAGGCATCCAGAAGTTTATCCCTCAGAAGGTTCACTTCTTCTTGAGCAGAAGCACCGACCTCTTCCATCTCCTGAAGTATATCCTTTAGTTTGGCGACGAGATCAAACTCATCTTTAAAGCTCTGATTCCTCGACCTAAGGGACTTAGAAATCCTTACAAAGGCTTAGCAAACTTGATTGATCGCATTAGGACCAATAATACTTCCTAGTTGAGAGGTAGCAGGTATATACTCATCCACATCAATCAACTACAAGCCATAAAAAGAATTAAAGAGCAGAAGAATCAGTATGTAAAAAGGAAAGTATTTTCATTTCATTAAAATGGAACGTTCCAAGTACATCAATAATCAGAAGGACAGTACAAACAAGGCAAATATACAAAAAAGTTTCTCAGAGCAGGCTAGCTGGAAACCTCAATTTGCTTCGAGGTCGCTAGTTGTTTTCCCCTGTCTGCAGTAGTAGGGATACCTCCCTCAGGTGGAGCAACTGTTGTTCCCTGTGTAGAAGTAGGAACAACAGTTGGCAAAATTGCTCCACCTGAGAAGTAGGAACACCACCTTCAATGGCCGGGGGTAGGTGCCTCATCCACAACAGGCTTCGGGCCTAGATCATGCTCGTCAAATAACGGAGAATTGATATCCACTCTAGCAGCCAAAAGAGCCTTGTTCCAGCCCTTCTTAAAGTTCAGTCGACTGATGTAGCCTATCTGAACATCGATATCCTCGTAAGTAGTAGCCCATCCGGTATTGTACGAGCTTTCCTTCAAGGTGTCTGTCTCAGATTGCACCTTCTTCTCCTTCTCCTCCAGCACTTTATTCTCCTCCAAAACAACCAACTTGCTCGAGCAGACCAGGTCATAAGACTGCCTCAACTCCCCAAGCTCCTTGATCGCCACATCCTTTACGCGGTTGGCTTTGGACAGAGCAAGATCAGATGATTTATGGACAGCATAGGTAGCCTTCAAGCTGGCCTCCAGCTCGACATTCTTTTTTTTAAGATCAGCATTCCCCTTTAGCAGCTCGTCGCGACTGCGGTAGAGGACGACGAATTCGCTCACAAAATGCAAAGAAGAAGAATATTAGAAAAAGAAGCATTAAACAGAATAGTGCAAGCATAGAAACGAGAAAGAAGAATTACCAAGGCTAGCCTCTGACTCACCTACAGAGCTAACTGGTTGGTCCCCATTACCTTATGATGATCAGTAGGCAAAATTGCTATTTCACGAAATGCAGGAGCCAACTGGGGGGAGAGGGAAATAGAGGCCCCCTCAGGCAAGGTGGATACAGGCACCAGAGCTTGCCCCGCCTTCATCCTCACCTCATCTCTCTTTCTCTCCTCTTCCCTTTCCTTCTCAGCTCTCTTTCTCTCCTCCACCTTCTTCCTCTCTTGCTCCTGTCTCTCCCTCTCTCTTAACTGCTCTTCCTCCCTTTTTTTCTTCTCCTGCTCATGAGCAGTAGACTAAGAACCAGTTGTAACCTCTTCATCGCCAATTTTTTGCTTCTTCGACCGGTGAGAAAGGAGCACATCATCATCACCATGAATCAGATTCTTCCTTGGAGGAGCCATGTCTTCCTCGTTGGAAATACTAGATTCACTCTAAGACTCTCGAGCCTCTGAAACCCCTTCCGAACTGGAAGATTCTTTACTAGAGCTCTCCTCGCTGGAACCACCCTCATTCCCAGATTGAAATTGGAAGACGAAGACCTGGGAATGAAAGAGCAACAGCAGAAGCTTAGAAAAGTTTAAAAATATGGAGAAACTTGAAGCGACCACAAGAAAATACTTCTCTGAAGGATTTTTAAAAGTTTCTAATCATAGCGCACAGGCAACGAGGCAGGCTGCCGCCTAAACCAGTTCAGAAGAGGTGCTTTGATCTTGAAAAGTGTTGCACAATTTACAAAATAGCCATTGTGACAAATCATTTAAAATTATTGAGCCCAAATTATGGCCCAACAACTTTAGGGGCAATTATGGGTACCTCGATTTATCACCTTGGGCCCAGACGAGTAGCCCAATAAATTACGGCCCAAAGTTCGGGGGCCTCACGCCCCAACTCATTCAGTTACGTCCTGGTCCATTCCTAAAATCTCACAAAGAGATATTTTAGGAGTTGTGGATTGACGTGGGGGAGTCCAACCCCCCACTCCCCGGAAACAAACATGTATATAACAAACCCTTAGCCCGGGGCAAAGGGTATGCATTATTTTTCCTGTAAAACAATCCCCGGAGTATAGAGAAATAATATTGAGAGCACCACCATGGACGTAGGCATTCTTGCTGAACCACGTAAAGTATTGTGTTGTGTGATTGCCATTGCTTTCTTTATTTGCTCTGGTGATTGTCTTTTCTTGATAATTTGTGCTGAACTTAATTGTCACCACAATTATATAAGTGATTAATATATATATATATATATATATATATATATATATATATATATATATATATATATATATATATATATGGAATTCTTCTACTATGCGTACAAGTAGCGAAATATAATAAATGCCCCTTTCTATAGTAAGGGTTCGGGAACTTTGTAATAGTATGGAGAAATACATAAATGACGTAAATAATTATTAAGAGACTGATCTCTAAAATAAAATCATAGTCTTGTGACTTTGAGAAATAGAATGTATGGGAGACGAGTTAGATAGACTTATGAGGCTTAGGAGTACGGTAGGCATGCGCACTAGATGAGAGGTGAGAATTCTCAAGAGAGTATTGCGTACTAACATGGTTGTTATATTAGCGAGTTAACATTTTAAATACTTGCTAAACTATTTTTAAAACTGCTTTATACTCTGGCTCTGACCCATTTTCTATCATTTTTTTCTCTCTCTCTTGCATATATATATGTATATATTACAGGTGCTCAGCCACAGGGGCGTCAGGTGTAGAATCATTTGACTGGACGTGCTGCAGCTTGTGTGGGAGTTGCAGGTCATTGTAGTAGACGCTTCCTCCTTTGGTTCCTCAGACTTCTATTTAGCTCTTTTAGTTAGGGCATGTGTCGCCCATTTCCAGACTTGTTTAGACTTGATAGGGATTTCATAATTCTATCATTTCAGTACTCTATTTTCATTTGGGATTATTTTATCTCTCACATTATCTGTGGTTTGTGGTTAATTATTTGGATTTGAGTAATCTACTTGGCATGGTTCGTTGGATGATTGGTATCTTTATCATTTGTATTATTCAAATTTGTTTATGTTTAATAAGATTTTTACAACGGAATTAAATAAATGAAGACTGTAAATTGCTTTGACACTTAGCTTAATTATTTTGGGTGTTTAAATTGGAAATAGTTATTTTGCGACAGTGATGCTAAGAATGAACCAACCGTTCACCTTGATTTTAATTTAATAAAGGATTGATCACTCGGTATTTAATTAGGCGGGGTGTCACATGGTCATCGTTGAGTTCTTCTTTCACATTCTTAGGATCTATTAAGGAGGTGTAGCAAAAGTAGCTAACCACATTCTCAAGTTAAGCGCGAGTCTGGACACGTAGTGTGGGATCACTAAGTATAGAGAAAGGGTCATGACTCTTTCGATCCTAAGAGTATGGATCCACTAATCAAGCACGAGATCCACCAGGATGGTCTGAGGAACAATGAGATCATCATAGGGGGATGTATCGTTCTCAAACTTAAGGTCAGGGTTAACAAACGCAGGTGACTCATCATCTCTAATCGTGACATTTTTTGCCTCCATAACGTTAGAGCTTGCAAAGTTAACACGCCCTATAGGCTCTACTCGACAATGAATATCCTAAAAATATCCCTTCATGGCTTTGAGATTTGAACTTTCCTAATTGCTCTCTATTTCTGAAGATGTAACAAGGACTCCTCAAAACTTGGAAATACGATAGGTTGGGTTTTTTCTTTATCCACAACTCACATAGCGTGTGTAACGTGTATAGATGAAGATATACCCTATTCATCGTATGGTATGCAGTATTAACTTCCTTTTTTTAAAATCGTCTAGGCACATTTCTCCCAAGAAGCATGGATCTGGCCATCTCTTATATGGTCTAGTTCTTCCTCTAAGCAATCCCATTTTGTTAAGGAGTATGAACACCTTAAAACTCGTGTTTAATGACCACTCCATCACAATATCTATCCACTATGACTTTGTTAAATTCAGTACCGTTATCATTATGCATCCGATTAATAGTGCCACCATGCTGGTTTTGTAGGACACAACACTTGATTGCTAGGAACTCAATCGTATCAAATTTTTCTCTAACAAACCCCAAGATAGAGTATCTTTAAAAGTCATCGAGCATCAAAAGAATGTATCTCTTACCACCAATGCTCTCGATATGCACAAGACCCATAATATCTATGTGTATTAACTCCAACACATAAGAGGTGGTAATGGTATTCAACTATCGATGGGGACTTTGAATTTTTTTTCCTTATTGACAAAGACCACAAACTGAGGAAGGTGGTTTCCTAAGAAATGATTAGCCACGAACTAGGTCTTTCTTCATTAATCTCTTAAGATCTATAAAGTTTACATGACCCAGTCGTTGATGCTAAAGGTCCATAGAGGACACCCTATCATTGTTGCACACAAAGGAGGACTTGGTAATTATCCCCTTGAAATTATTTTTGGTCCTCATTCCTTGAGTAAAAGTTCATCAGATTGATTATATATGTACAACTAGATCGGTCGAACTTTATCGCATAGATTGCATCATAAAGTTGTCTTGTTCTAATCAAGTTCTATTTCAATCCTTTGACGTACAACATATTTTTTAGCTTAGGAAATTCGGATATCTCGATGCTACCACGTCCTAAAATACTAGACCTACTCCCATCTCCAAAGGTGACTTTACCTTCCTTGCGATTAACAAGGTTGGTAAAATATAACTTCTCATCAGTCATGTGCCTAGAGTACCCACTATTAAAATACCATTGGAAAGTATCTTGAACCTTTAAAATATAACTTCTTATCAGTTGTTGAGTTGGCAGCATTCTCAAGAGGCATAGACATCCTTTGAAATTATTTCATTAATCTTTGAGAAGTGGTGCTAAAAACTCAACTTTCTCTCTAAGACTATCTAATTCGCTATAGTGGTTAATGGGAGTATATGTACGTGGAGTTCTTCCTAACTTGTAAACAAATTACCTAAGGTGACCTTTTCTTTTGCAATGGTTGCAAACATAAACTTGTTTGGGTCTACCTTGGTTAGCTCATTTAGGTTGAACTCTCTTTTGGGGATTAGGTCGAGGCCCATATGGTTCCACCACAAACTTAGGAACCGTTTCAGGTGCAACATGAGAAGTGGATGCACATTCGTAACTATCCCTTGCCTCTCCCTAACATCTAAAGCTGAACCGAGGAATATGTTTGCAACCGTCTTCGTTATCCTCTATAGTAACCTTAGCCTCCCGCCATGTTTGATGTCTTTCTCGAGTTGGTATCCAAGTTCTTTAAGTTTTCCACGAGTCTCTAATAAAGCTTTAAGAGCTCTTGTAAGACTAGCCACTGTATTGGGAAAGTCACCATTTTCGCTCTCCACTAAAATGACTATCTTTCCCAAAGAAACTCTCATTGAGGTCTCACTCTCTCTTGACTCCTTCAATTCTTTCTCTAGTGATAACACCCTAAGCTTCAAATTTTTATTGTGATTTTTCATTTTAAAAGACTCGGCGTAAAGCTCGGCATAAGCGCGTTGGAGGCCACTTTCCTCCTCACTTAAATCTCTATCTCCCTCAATCTCTTTGGAATGACTATAATCACCGTTGAGGTAATCGTATTTAGAAACTTCCTTATCGGTGTGAGACGTACTCCATGAATTAACATGACTAGCCATGAACACAATGAAATTACAACCATGTGGTGATTCATCCCCAGAATCCACCGACTCGACGTCGCTATCGCTAATAGTGGCATTGTAGGCGGCTTTGACTTTGACCTATATATTTATCCTCATAGCACACTCGTGGGATTTGTGACCCTTAACCTCATACTCATAGCATCTCTCCTTATTTTTCATAGGGTACTCCACTCTCACTTTTTCAAGACCTTTCTTGCCCGACTTAAATTTTTTACCTTTCTTAAAACTTTTATTTTCTTTATAAGTGTTTTCTTTTCTTATCTTGAGAATTTTTTAAACTTTTTCACAAAGAATGCATGATCATCAAGATAAAACTCAAATTCAGAGTAGAAAGAAACCTCCTCTTTTATCTTTCAGACTGGGTTTTCAACGCAATCCCTATTTCATTTTTCTTTTAATTTTTGAAAAACATATCTATTTGATAAGTTTGAAGGTCTCTTACGAGTTCTTGTAACCTAAGAGTATCTAAGATTCCTAAAAAATTTAGGATCGTGACTTTAGGTATAAAATTGGATGGAAGAGATCTCAAAATGTTTTTAACTATCCTCGTCTTCAAAATTTTCTTACCCAAACTAAAGCTAGAATTGACAATATTAGATAAACGTGCATACAACTCATCAAAAGTCTCTCTCTAGCATGGTAATGGCCTCAAACTATGTGGTAATACTTTGAAGCTTAAAAGCTTTCACAGTTTTGGTACCCTCATGAGTGAGTTGGAGGATATCTCACACTTTCTTAGATGTTGTACATGTTATAATACGATAAAACTCGTTGGGACTGACTGCACCATAAATGACACTTAAGCCTCATGAGTTAGTCCAAGCAGTGATTGGTTTAAGACTTACGACATCGTCATTAGTCATAGTGAGTGGTGCCCACCCTCTTTCACAAATAACTTAGACATGCTCACCAATCGATTTCAAGGCTAACCTCATTCGAGCTTTCCAATATTCATAATCAGACCCATAAAAAATACGAACCCTATTATACAAATTATCCATATAATCCCAAAATAAAGATCACAAAATAAATAATTGTAACCTGCTCTGATACCAATTTAAAAAAGTCGGGGTAATATATATTCACTTGTATCTTAGGTACCAAAATTTTATCTTTATTGGAATCAGGTGTTCATGGAAGATAAAGTCCAAGAAAAATATGCCAAACCAAACATAAACCAAGCAGAAGAACAATGTTTGAGGAAAAAAAATCCTTTTCAGGCAAAACCTTTTGATTCAGAACTGTTTAAGAATTTGACAGACTCGATTGAATTATAGACTGCTTATAATCCACTAAGTATAATGCATAGGGTCTTCAATTATTCAACAAAATGTGATGCATTCTAGCACCACCCACAGGAACTAGATCTTCTCTCGGTATCCATTGGTTAACATCAGGATTACATAATCCTTTGTTCTTTAGCAGTAGTGTCGTAACTCATAATTTTAAGCCTTTAATGTTTGTGTATGGAACTAGGGTTTGACAAGCTCAACAAATTATTCTAGGGATGAGTGATTTGGACAAAATAAGCTTGTTTCGATGAAACAAAAATATAAAACTTTTGGAACAACTATAGGAATTTATTTTTTCAAAAAGTGCTGTGAAAATCTGTTCACAAGAGTCTAATTTATAAAAAACACAAAATGAAGACGACGAGATTCGTTCAAAATAAAATGGGACTTTGTTCGAATGAAAACCATAGTTTCATTCTACTGAAGTCCATTCGCGTTCGAACGAAAGATCTAAATCATTCGAATGAGCTTCCAACGTACTTCCAACAAGATTAGTTCAGTCAAACATATACCACACGTTAGAAGCTCATTAGAAGTTCGTTCTAACAACGTAAGCACTTCGTTCTAACTAAAATTCAAAATCGTTAGAACGACCTATATAAGTCATTCTAACGAGGTTCCAACCTCATTTTAATGGGGTGGGATTGTCGTTTAAACAAACTCAAAAACATTTTAATTTAAAATACTTTCATAAAAATGCCTTGTTTTAAAAGAAAACATCCCATAATAAATTTGACTAAGTCTAATAAAAGACTTAAAACCATGTACCTCTATATCGTGTCGTGACGGTATGGAGTGTTCCAACGACTTGAACTCCGAAATGTTGCTCGATCACTAACATGTCTTCAGAGATTGTGGAATCATTTATGGATGAAGTGTTCCATTTGTAATGGGATACGTCAAAATATCTAAACTATGAGCACTTATAAAATCATTCTCTTACAATGATAAAAGTCTTTAAGCAATTCCAACAAATGGAAAGCAAATAAATTATACCGATTGAAATCGAAATAATCATGTATTTCATTTCTCAAACCACTTTTCAAATTAGTACATAGCATGTGATTACCAAAATAGGTATAATATAATGTTGATATATGATATTAACTCATTTAGAAAACATTAGAAAATAAAACCTTAAAAAGGTAATATATACACATTTTGCTTCATTATGAGCTATTTGCGTGTCAAATGTTATTTATGAGTTTTACTAAGAACTATAGTGCAATTATATGACATACAAATATTTAG
Source organism: Sambucus nigra (assembly GCA_949130495.1). Classification (NCBI taxonomy): domain Eukaryota; kingdom Viridiplantae; phylum Streptophyta; class Magnoliopsida; order Dipsacales; family Adoxaceae; genus Sambucus; species Sambucus nigra. The sequence goes on from OX422218.1 coordinate 203,732,960, forward strand.
TAAAAACAAATACTAAGCGAATAAATAACTCACACCCAAAATACATATTATCAAATATATATTCAATCTGCTCTTCTAGGGGTTACCTAAATCCTATTTTGGGGCCAAAGTAGTGATTTCATGCAGCTGTGAGAGTTCCTATACGATAATCCATCTTGTCTGTATGATATTTTTTTGTTAGAGGTTACATATGCCAAACTATGACCACATCCTCATCATCGTCCCCAATAACACCATCAACACTACCCCATTCACTGTTGCCTTCACCCAACCACAATGTCCCTCTGCCAACACTACCCCCATCAACACCTCCCTGGAAATCAACGTAAGATCTGAAAATAAACAAATACAACTAAAATATAAATGTCAAATGGTAAAAAAACTGATATTGTTTTGTACTTTATATTTAATGACTCTATTGGCATTGCTTTTATTTTGGAAGCTGTGGTCAATCAATAAACAACTGTGAGAATGGCTATAAATTACATTTTTGGAGATGGAATGAAGATGAGGTGATAAGACACTAAGAGGGTAAGGGAGATCAATTACATTAAATGTATATAGAGATATGGAATGGCGGAGGCGGGTTTGAGATACATATAAGTGAGTGAGAAAGAGATAAAGATGAGTTATGTTGTAAATGGGAAATAAAAATATTTCACAATCAGATTTTTGCAAAAAATCATTTTATATAAAAAATAGAAAGACAATATTTTTTAAACTATATATAGTTGAGATAGATAACCTTAAGAAAATTTAAATCTAAATACACAAATTTTTCCAAAAAAGAAGAAGAAAATTCTAAAAAAATGCATTGGCTTCTCAAATCCTTCTGCATCCTCCCCCACTCTCCTCTCCCTTGCCGCAACTATTAATCCGTCCTCAACCCATTTGCCATATTTCCTCCACCGTAACCACGGCCTCGATCACTACTAATCCATCTCCGAGGACAATATCCCCGCCAAAATTATCCTCCTCTCATATAAAACCATCAAATACCGCTCCAACAATAACATCACCACCACCTTGGCACCTCCAGCCTTCATGTTTATTCTCGCTACCTTAATCGGCATTAAAAATGGTTGTTTGAATGGTGCCAGCGAATTTGATGGTTTGTTGAGGTTTCATTTTTATTGTGAATAAGGGGAGAGGAAGAATGGGAGAAAGAAAGTAAAAAGGGTCCAACTTGAGTGAAGTAGATATGCAAATATAAGTAAAAGAGAAGAGAGAAAAGGGGAATAAAAGAGACGTGATGTGAGTACCCTTCTGTGAAGACATCGTGTTTAAGGTGGGGAATGGGTGATGTTAAAGATATGTAGAGTAATAAATAAGTATTGAATTCGTGCGGGGTTTGTAGTGCCACGTGGAAGGGTTCATTGAGAACCAAAATTTATGAGTGTCTTTCGATTTATAATATATAATAGATTAGAGTACTATCGTTTCACAATATATTATTTATGATTTGTTCACTATTGTGGAATTTGTTCGTTGATTACATTCGAAAAATAAAAGTGAAGTTTTAAATTCCACAATGATGAACAAACCGTTAATAATATCATGTGACAAGATTAATAGCAAACCTTGAAAGGCCTATGTGACAAGTTTTACAAATGATTCATCATATACTTCATATTTTAATCATATTACGTATGTAAATAATAAATCATGCCGAAAATTAAATCAACATACAACACTGGATGTACAAGAACTAACAGGGAAAAAATCTCGGTGTAATGTAGCACTCTTATTACAAATTTGGTAAAGACTTACACATGGGATACGCATCTTACGCTTCATTCGCACAAACTCACACCTCACCCTTTCCTCCCAAATTATTAGTAAGTTTGTTACCTCTCTAACATTAATGAGAATATCAACATATATGATTTCTTGATCAAATGATCAACAATGTTGCCTTTAAACTAGCTCAAAAGTTTTCTTCGTCATAAATGAGGTATCTCTTGATTCCACTCTTGATGAAGCCTATAAAATGAATCGCACAATAAAAAATCTCACAAGGAGTAAAGGTCTCAAGTTGTAAAAAAAAATGAATGACAAAAGTGTATAATGGCTCACAATTTTCTTCTTCATCTTTTTTATTGATCAAGTGTAAATAAAAGATATATAATAAAAAGATGAACTATGATAAACTTGGATTCTTTTCCTAAAAGGTTTTTAAGTTTTTAAAAACAAAGAAATAAAAACTCTAGCTTCTCTCTCTTGAAATTCTGAGAAGTTGTTTGAGAAAGAAGAGAAAATGGATTTAATTACATTTTAAAATAATTGAAATGATTTCATAACCAACATATCATGCTAAAACACACAAATCTATGATCCCACCATGCTGAGAGAGAGAGAGAGAGAGACGGGTGATCTATTTTGTCTCATTTAAAAAAAGTTTTTGCAAAGATAGATCTCTTAAATGATCTTTGTACTGCCAAAAAGATTCTAAGAACTGGTTTTTTCGTGTTGGTGAATCCTTTGAGACACGGTTGTGTCTGGTGACAAGGATTTTTTTGAGAAATTTTGATCAGGGTGAAAGTAGTGAAGGTGCTTTGGCGAGGCAACAAAAATCATCATTCAAACGAACCATCCATGAAGCTTCGTCACGACCAAATATAAGGTTTTACCAAAGAGGCTCAGTCCATTTGCGGCCCGCAAAGAAAATCTGTGCTGTAGCGAAAGCAATGGAATTTTCACATAAATATGTTTGTAGCGCATACCAATCTTACAATAATTGTAATATTTAAATTTGACCCCAATATCTAAGTGCAATATGAAAAAAGACACCCAAATTTACGTGCTTTAACACGTTGAGATATCTACGTTTACGGGGGAAGGCGGAGAGAACTTTATTAATGGAGAAAAATGGAAGTTTCTAGCCGAGAGTCAAAGCTGTGTTTACAAGCATGTGTTAAATTTTTCCCCAAGACATTGGAGTAATTACTATTTATCGATGCATGTGTCTAATAATTATAGGTTTCTTCCATAGTGATCGGTTTATATCCTTAGGCTTATCTTTGTGGTAGTAATATAATATTAGGTCTGTCTCCATGCAAATACAATCGTTATATTCCTTGATTCTCCCTTAGCGATTTCATGATCCTTTGACGATTACACTGCCTCAATATCCCAATTTCAAGTGTCATGCCACTTATATATATTGATTCTCCCTTAGAGATAACATAAATGCATGTGATAGCATTAATCGTCCTTTCTCGTGATCTTTGATCAGTCTTTAGGCTAGTCGACCCAATTATGCCTTGTTAAATTATGCACGTACTGGCATTGTTGTTCTCAATAATTGTCCATTAACTGACACACGTACCACTTGTTCTTAGTGGGGTATAATTATTATAATGAGACACATAATACATATGTTTAATGTAGTGTGCGCCACATATTTTCTTCCCCAAGAAATTATTGTGTGTAAAGAGCGTGAACTTAGGGAAGAGGAAGTGAGGCTCTCTGGCCAAGAGAGCCATCAATTTAACTCCTCTTTGGCAGTAAATTTGGCTGCAGAGGGTGAAATAACTCAATCTATTTTTTAACTAAGTTAAAGGCAAGATTGAGAATCTCAATAAAACTTGTTTAAGACAATCTTATTTATAAAACAAGATTTGACACAAAATGTGCTAAATCGAGAGCCGTAAACTAGATTTGATATTTTAGATCCATGGTAACAAATATTTAAGAAATTAATCTTTAATAAACCTAATTCGGGTTAAGGTATGAAGCAAGATTTAAGATTATCCAGAGTTTGTTCAAACATAAATTTTAACATGGTAAAGCCCCAAAGTTATGGGAAACATCCACGGAGACCTCCATGCCACAAAAAAATCCACTAAACACATGAACAAGGTTAAAAATTATACGCATGAAATAGGTACAAAGGAACTGAAAAAAATTATACCTAAACTTAGATCTTCATCTTTCAGTCAATAAATTTTGAACCTCCAATCTAGTAGCATTCTTTATGTCGAATTAATAGTCACGTTCTCTAAGAAATAATCATACTTTATCTACGTGAAGGGTGTAAGATAGAGAAAGTGGTGTAACTGATCCATATGAACATGCAAGAGTATTGACAAACACTTATATTATGAACGGTCTTAACAAATTACAGTAGCTATTTGAAATGAACAGATCTAAACATGTTATATAAAAAACCTCTTAAAACCCTAGATCTAGTAAGATCATTCAAAAATAGATCTAAAAGGATATATACAAGAATATAAATGGCACAAAATATAAAACCAATTTTTCAAAAACAGTTCAGATCTAAAATTAAAGTGATTTTATAATATATGATGTTTTTGATCTTAAACAATATGGATCCAAAAGATTTTATAACATGCAAAAGAGATCCACACAAAAATGTTAGATTTGAAGAAAAATGTTTTGAAAAGATTTTTAGACAGATATTTTAAAACAGAACTAATACTATATGTGTGAATGTTTTACTTGTGTTAGATTCTTGATTTTATAAGGAAAAATTGAGACTCTATCATTATGAAGGACGTTTGAATGAGAATTTGACTGGTAAGGAGTTTAATCTTCTAAACTCTAACTCTCAAATGGTTGTTTGAAAAACCTTACACTTTTAATCTCTTAGAAAAATATTTTCTCGCTTGTTTTCTCAAACTCCCACTTAGAAAATATTTTCTCACTGATTTTTGCTCAAAGATATTTTTCTCTATTTCTCTTTTTAACATCTCCTCCCTTTTTTCCCCTCTCTCTCGACTGAGCCAAAAGATCTCAGAGTTAAGGACGATGTAGGTATTTATAGAGAGGGCAGATGGATCTGGAAGGTCTTAGTTGAACCAACAGTTGGGATGAATATTTCCATTTGGGAAATAATGCGTAAAGAGTGTGTAACATTTAAGATTAGAGGGTTAAAGCCAATTAACAGGTCTCATTGGTGATTGGTTTAATTAGGTTACATTAGGATCGTCAAAACTCTTAACAACATCTACTGATGGAAATGATCTAACAGTGATAGTTGTGTGCAAGATTTTTAAGTGTGAAGAAACACAATTCTACCCAATCAGGACGAAGCAGATCACATACATGTGTCGCCTACACACACACATGTTTAAAATACGGTTTGAAACTTTTTCTATTTATAAATGCTAACCCAGTAATTTTAAAACCAATTAAAAAATGTTTAATCATTGAATAAAATTTATTTTAAATCCAAATTAAATCCAAAAAATTATTTAAAGATTTATAAAAATTCTAGAAAAATTATTTAAACATTTAAAATGAATATTATGTAATTAGTTTACTAAATTGTGGATTTTATACCTTTGTAGCCATTTTTGATAGGTATGAATTTATTACGGATGCCAATCTGAAGTAAATATCCATCTTGAAATGCAGATTACCCATAAAGGAGCTTTAGTTTAACAATTTTTTTTAATCTTAATATCCAAATTAGATGAAAGACCTATATAGTGTGAAATCCTAATAAGTCAACAATAAAGGGTGTTTCAATCTCCCCTTTTGGATATTAGAGATAAAATCCTTTGAGTACATCAGGGACACTCGTTGGAAAATAAAAATTTCCAGCCCTATTCAAATTATAGCTACCCATTCCCTTCCTAGAATAAAAAATAAGAGTAAGAAAAAATAATAATTACCTAACTTGAATACTATACATACTAATACCCTAAATCTACTAAGAATGAAGTTATATGCCTACATGAAAATACTCACATAGTACATTATTCGAATTTTAAAATTTAAATCTATAGTCAATTCTCGGGATGAAGTCAATCCCTTTACTCCATTTTATCTCAAATAGACAACATGTAAATAATCAAGAGAGAGTATATAAAACAAAAATAACTATAAATCTAATCATAACAACATGTCATATAATGGGTCTCCTTTATAAAACCGATATAGGAGGAGTCTTTAGTGAAATGATCGCACCCTAAATCCCAGAGGCAAATTATAAGAATAATATAGAGAGGCGGATATGCCATATAAGGTAATAGATTAATCTAACATAATAATCCTAATAGATTTACTTTAATATTAAAATATGATGTTATCGAGGTGCTTGGTAAAAAGATCTGCCAATTGTTTATCAATTTTCAAATAATCGACAAGCAGTTCTCTAGATTCTACCAACTCATGAATAAAGTGATGTTTAATCTTAATGTTCTTAGTTCTAAAGTGCTGCACATGATTTTTAGAGATATTAGTGGCACTTTGATTATCATATAATAAAGTTAATTGGTTCTTAACCATACCATAATCACACAACATTTGTTTAATCTATAATAATTGAGCACAACAACTACCATCAGCTATATATTCAAACTCAGTAGTTAATAATGATATGCAAGTCTGTTTCTTAATGCTTTAACTAACCAAGTTTTTCCCTACGTAGTAATAAGCACCAGATGTACTCTTACTATCGTTAGAGCAACATGCATGGTCAGAATCAATGTAGACAACTATAGATCTAGATTTATCCTTAGTGTACCAAATACCATACTCTAATGTGCCTTTAACATACTCAATGATATGTTTAACACAAAATAAATGGGATTCTTTGGGTGCACATTGATTACGTGTGGATACAATTAACAATTAATCCTACTTATTCTTATCATGTCATATCGCTATTAATTTGTAGAATCATCAAAATTCTAGCCTTGTGTGCGTTGTGCTTGTTTTTTCATTGAGGTCACTTTATCTATCGCTAGAGGATAAATCTTAGTTTGATACGGTTTTGTGGTCAAATATAACTCGGATATTTTTTGAGTGATTGAGTCATAATTCATTTGTATCAAGTTCACGCCCATTCACTCTATTTCCACATGTTCAGACGTATCGATATTATATTATAGTGTGTAAGTTTTTAGTCATTTATACCTATATATATGCTTGAGGTTCATTGTTATATTTTGCATATTTATATATATGTCATCGTTTTCTTTGAATCTTTTGATTTTATTTAATCCATGTTTGCCATATGATTTATCTTTGGATTAAATTGGCAAGCTATGTTTCATATTGGTTTATTTCATTGCTTGTTTTTATTGACATCTTATGCTTCGTTGTATATATAATTAGGTATCATATTTGCATCAATATTGGTATTGATTGATCATTGTTTAAATTATTTGTGCTTGTATTGCTATGTTGTGTTTTGTTGCACTTTAAACCATTGCATGATATTCCTCTTTCTTCCTTATTTTCACTTGATATTTTATGTTCTTAGTTTTTGGGGGAGATTTGGTTTATGGGGGGAGAAATGGTTATTATGCATTCTTACTTTGTCTATTCCTAAACAAAAAGGGGTAGAAATGGTATCTTTCAGTTTAGTGTTAGGAGGAGATCTTTATCTTGGTAGGAGACATCTCACCTAGGTGGGGATTACTAGACATAGGAGAAATTTATTCTTATGCAGTTTATATTGTTATATATTTAAGTTGTATTTGAAGGTGTGTTTAAGTGTGCAGTTTTATAACATGCGATAAAGTTTACAAGCAAGCAAAGCTACTCAGCGCATGTGTCTATCGAGCATCTATACTTTTTCCTTTTAGGGTTGGGTATTGAGTCTTTTAGTGAGCTTTATGGACTATAGGTTTTTTGTTTTTGATTTGTTTCAGAATAGCGAAAGGGGGAGATTTGTAATGATAAATTTCCAATTAAGTCAATTTCTATGTATTGGCTTAGTTCCAAACAAAATATTTTGAGTCATAGTTTGGGCTTTGTATGTTGACCTTTCAAGCCTATGGCATGTTTGATTGAATATCTAGCAAAAAAGATTCAGAGATTGCATTATCATGCCATTTTTTGTGCCATGCTTCGTTTCTTATTTCCAAGTATCTATCAAGTATGAATGCATATACATTTTGATATTTAGAATTTTATTTTTTGTGTGTTTGTTTATGTATATCTGTTTGGAGTTGTTTTTAAAAAATAAAACATTTGTATTTTAAAGTCGTTCGAATGACTTTACTGGTTTCGTTTGAATGAGTTTAGTTGTTCATTCAACCAAAATTTAAATCAACATTAAATGATATTTTTCTGTTTACAGAAATAATTTCATTCGAATCCGGTTCGAATGGGATTGGTTATTCGTTGGAATTACTTTTTCCTTAGTTTGAACGAGTTAGCATTTTCGTTCAAACGAGTTCTTGTTTTTTGTTTGAACGAGTTGCCTAAAAAAATATGTCTCCTTAAAAAATGTGTTTTCTTTATAAAGGAGTTCATGCATTTATATTTAGAGAGACTTTTGGTGAAAATAATTTTCCTATACATTTCCAAAAGCTCCCAAACTCTAGTTTCATCTAAACTCTTTGGGATCCAAGATTCAATCTTATATGATTTGAGATCTCGTTTGGCATTAAGGTTTTACTAATCATCATCTTTGTTGAGTACGTTTCATACGGTGAATTCTGTATTTGCCAAGGTTCTAAAAAATGCGGGGCGTGATTAAGGCGTGGAGGCCAAGCCTTAAGCCTTAGAAGCCTAGGCGGGCCTAGTCATGAAAAAGTGTGAAGAGGCATTTAGGCCTTCTTTATATATTTTAATATTTTTTAACCATAACAAGGCTATTAACATACAAAAATTGCACATATCATAAAAATATGTCTGAATATATGCAAATTAAAATACTATTTGATTATTTTGGATGAGATAATGGTCCGCTTTGTAAACAAATTCTTTAAAAGGTGACATCGTTTCACTAAAGCAATGTTATTTTTAGAAAAAAAATGCGCCTTTAGGGTTTTACCAAGAATAAGGCGTGAAAAGCGTAAGGCGAGGCGTTTCTCCCAAGCCTTAAGCCTAGGCGGGTTTTTTGGAACAGTGGTATTTGTTATTTATGCACAGTGAACTCTGTGTTTATGGTATTGCGATGAATAAGCGGTGCATCCGTGTTTCAGATCCGTAGACAATAGTTGCGCCTTATTAGTGGACATCGAGGTGTGTGTTGACTCATTTGTTGTGGCACTGCATAAATGGACTCTTACGTGGATGGAGGAGGAGAAGTTGAAGACTGAAGAGCACAAGAATTACAAGGGCATCAACTCTGTGTTGTAAGTAACTATATGTCTTGTGTAATTCCTCATCATAGTGATTTATGTGGCCGGGCTATCCTAGTTTTTTCCTTTGTAGATTTTTTGCGTACACCACGATGTTATGGATTGATATATTTATTTGATATGCTATCACCTAGATGTATGTTTTAGGTTAACATAAAATTTGGTAAATCATTTTATCATAATAACTTGGTTTAAAATTGCTACAAAATTTTACTTAGGTTAATTTTGTTAAATTTTATGTTTAATTTAAAAAATTAAAAATTGTCTTTTATTGTTTAGACCATCCCTGCGTAGTGCCTAGCCACTTCAAATATATTATTAAGGTTATCCTGAGTGCAAATTAGTATTATGGGATAATTATTTGGATATTGATTATGCATTTTTATCGATAGTGATACTTATTAATTCGGTACTAATTAAATGATGGATGTATAGGTGTAAATGTAAAAGTTGTGTGTTAAGTACTACTTGACAGTTTTGAACACAATAATAGGGTACAGTGTTACGAATTTTATAAAAGTGACTATATGAGACTCACTATATTAGGATTTAAAGATACAAAATAAGTAAAGTTTTGTATTATAAAAATTGTAAAGGTATAATAATTGTAAGAGATACTTTGGTAAAATTGTGTCGTTTTGTCAGGAAAATATTTTTTCGTCAAAAAATGAAAAATGATCAGAAAATTCTGGAAAAAATATAGTGAGATGTAAAATTTAATTTCACGCAATTTTTGTGCTTTGTAATTTTTTGCGAAAAAATCATTTATGGTCTGTTTTAGGGATTTTTAGGTCCATCCATAGAAGAGAAAATATGTATGCATTATCAAGGTTCTATTGGCTGTAGAGGTAAATATTTGATTTCCAATTGGGTCATCAAGGATGTCCTTATTCTTATCCTCCTCTCTCTATTTGGAATGAAATTATAAGGAGGAACCTTAATTTTTTTTCGATGGAAGAACATTCTTCCCCTCTCTCTCTCTCTCTCTCTCTCTTTCTGTAAGAGTTAAAAAAACCTTGTCACAAAGATTATAGTACACCATTTTACACCACAACTCACCATTCTTAAAAGATGGGAAGCTAATATATTTTATAGACAAATGTCCCATACCCTTTTACACTATGATTACATTATTGTTGGAGATTAATTAGGATTTCTATGGAGTTTGAAGATGGGTATTTAGGTGAATTAATGTGAGCATTTTATGGATTTTAGACTGGAGTTTTTAAGGACGATGGAGGTGGATTCTAATAGAGTTTTAAGGTGTATTACACAATGAGTTCTCGTGGAGTCTTTGGATCATTTGGTCATCTTCTGCAAGGAGTTGTTCATCAATTTGAGGTGGGGGTTTTCTTGCATTGATATTCTAAAATTCATGATTTATGATTTATATATATGTATGTATGTATATGAATAGTAAAACATATGTTATATTGAGAGTAAGATATAGTCCAATGGACTTAACTTATTTAATTAAATGTCAACCTATACCAGTTTTAATTCCTTTAAACCCTAGAACATGAAACTATGTGATTGAAAGCGTAAAAACATAAAAGCATGCTATCAAACAAAGCAAGAAGGATTCTAGGAAAAATCCCCTTCGGTGCAAAACCTTTTCTATTTCACTTATATAAATCGCAACTTACAAATATACAAGTGAACGACAGTGTTTTCTAATGAATCTCCTGCAACTGACCTTTTGTCTTCCTTTAGCAATGGTCCCACGAGAACAACAAGATCAACAGTGGAGATGCCTTCTCCATAAGAGTAACTCCAGTATGGAATTATGCGAGGGTTTTAAAGTGATTCACAAAGATATATGGGAGCTGAGGGTCTTTGCCTTTTAAAAATATAAGACTTTGTACAGCAGGTCTGTAGAAATCGAGGTTTCAAAAGTCATGCAGTATACTTACAGAAAGAAGGTTTTTATAGGCGGACATGAAAATTGAGGCGGCATCACGTCGTTCGAACGAGGTTACAACGTCGTTCAAACAAGATATATATCTCATTAAAAGCTTGCTTAAAATAACCTTCTTGCTGAAAAAGCTGTTACTTAGGCCGTTTAATACAAGATTAAACTATTGAAGTAACTCTGAACTATTTTTTGAAAAAACTCTTTCTTGAAAACAAAACAGATTAACACAAGATGTGTTTAATAAAACATGCACGAGATTTGTTCCAGATTTTATAACATGTTTCGAAAATCAGTTTAAATCAATTGAACTCAGCACAACCACAAGAATGAAATGAGGAGGTGTAGAAAGATTAAGGACAAGGCATTTTTAACGCGGTAAAACCTCACCCAACCGAGGAAACATCCACGGTGACTTCTAAGTCGCAAACCAGAAAACCACTAAAACAAAATATACAAGTTACAAACTATTTAACATACATGAAAACTAATCAGACCTATACAAGTTTAGAAATGTACCCACTGGTTTGATTCTAACTTCTCTACAGTTCTGATGATGATGTGGCTTTCCTAGTTTGCTAACTTCTCCACTTTGTTCCAGTCTTCACGTCGACTCTTATTAATTCAAGATCTTATAGCGAACACTTCTGTGTTGTAGTGTGTCAAGTGTTTGTGATGGTGTTCTAACACATGCATGCACACACGCACACTTATTTTATACAATCAGTCCTAGTAAATTACAGATCAAATCTAAATGATGCTGTTTTTAGTTTCTCTCTTCTTTAGAAACTAAAAAGACTTTATTTGACCATTCAAATAATTATGGAATCCAAGGTTACCTTGCTCGTAAGACTGCCAAGGTCATATCCAATTTCAGAGGGTTTTGAAAATGATTTTGAAATTGGAAACCACCAATTGTGATTCCAACTAAGTCAACGGTCTTATTTCATAAGAACTAGAAACAAAAAAATATATTTGTTGATTCTAACGGTTTGAAAAACATTTACAGAACAGTAATCAACAAATGTGATTTCTTAATATGAGAAACTAAAATATGCAGATCTAAGTGTAATATGACATGCAATAATCAGATCTACTATTTCTATGAAAGAGAAATAGAGATCTAATATGAAATGTCTAAGTTAGAAACAAGATCTTGAACCCAGAGGATAAAACACCTTAAACACCCTTCAAACACATAGGTATAGTGTTTGGTATATACTGTTTCGGAGAAATGTGTTTAGGGTTTGAAAACTAAAAGGGTTTGGATGATTTAGGGTTTCTTTCTCTTTCTGGTTTATCTCTCTTCTCTCTCCTCTGTCTTCTATCTTCTCTCTCTATTTAGACGAACTGCCAAAAGTTCCCAAATGTTGAGGGTAAGTCTCCTTATATATTAGGCTAGGAAGTATCGGGAGGGGCTATCCAAATCTAAGGTTTAGATTTGGTCTAAGGGAATTGACTTTGATCCAACGGTTTAACATCAGCGGTGATTTAAACAAGTGCTGATTGGTCTAGAGAGGTTCACAGGGATTGGGTTGAAACGCATGCAGAGCGTTGATATAATTGATCCAAAGGCTGAGAATGTGTACGAGTTATGAGTCTACCAACAAACATAGATCAAGCCGCTATAATGCTGGTAGGTGTAATGTCCAGATGAACTCACACACGCGTGTTTTCAAAACAATTACACACGCACCCTGAATTCTCAAGCGCATTCGGATCCTACCCAACTTAACTTTCAGGTATGAAAACATAAAAGCGGTAATTACAAAATGACCCCAAAAGTTTTTTAAACCACATTTTAATTTCCAAAAAATCATTTAAAAATTATTAAAAATTCTCAAAAAATTATTAAAATCAATTTAAATGAACTTAAAGGGGAATTAACTCACACAGGCATTTTATGCAATATATATGTTATGAATGCAATCCTAATGTGTTTGGGTGTTTGAGAATATACCTTTAAAAAACAATTAAGAGGAATAGAGAGTAGAGTCTGAGGCTCTTTGGTATCTAGGGAATGGACTTAATTTTGTCACTATTTCCAAACTAGATGAGCACTTATACAATGTAGACTCAAGTGAGTCAAGAGTATAAGGTGCTTCAATCTCCCCCTTTGGAAATATGAGACAAAATATCCTTTGAGTCTTCTAGGACTTATAGGGTGTAATACCCCGTAGTTTGGCTATATTTATTTTTGGGATTAATTAATTAAATGAGAATTAATTGGAAATTAATCCGGGTAAAATACTAGAGAGATGTGATTTGGTATTTGACTATATTGAGTATGTATGATGTTATATGAATATTGAATTATGAATTTGTCGTGAGATTGATATACGGCAATTTGGTCATTTTATTGGGACGCGTGTGACAGTCGCGTCAGGATATAATTATTTTAAGTATAAAAGTGAATTTAATTTCTATTAACCATATGGTCGTTTTGAGTGCGCCAACGCGTCCGGAAGGGTCAAGATAGTCAGAAAACACTAGCTGGGGGTGTAGTTTGGGTCCCGGGGTATTTTTAGGCCATACCGGCAATATAAAGGGTATTTTGGTAATTTCGTATTTTTAGGAATTAAAAATGACGAAAATTTGTAAAGTAAATCTGATGTGGGTTTGACCCACTAAGCCACTAACCAACCCATGTTAACTCAATAGGTTACGTAGGTTATTAGAATTAGGTTTCTAATTACTCTCCATAAGAAAACCCTAGCCACCATAGCCATTGGAGAAGAAGCTTGGAGAAAGAGAGAGAGAGGGAATTCTGCAGAAAGAGAGAGGAAATCGTCATCAAAATCAGAAATCGAATCAAGGCAAGTGATTTAAATTACATTCTTTATGCAGTAAATGTTTCTTCCATGTTAGAAATCTTAATAATCATTCTTGTTTGAGAGATAAAGGAAAACCCATGAAATTGGAAGTTGTTAGTTTAATTTTGGGTATAGGTTTGCATGTAGAAACGTTATTGGAAGATTAAATTCAGAAATTACAAATTTATGTGATGTAAAAACGGATTAAATTCTGGAAATTGATGATGATAAAAATCTAGGGTTTATGTTCTTGAAAAATTGGGGAAAAGTGTAGAGACTTGTGATTTAATGATGGTTAGGATGAATTAATTCCTTAAAACATGTTAGGAGGTGACTTTAATATGTTTAGGATGAATTAGAGACCCTAAAACGTTGTTGGGATGAACTTTGGAAGAGGTTTGAGGTGTTAAAATGGATGAAAAATGAAGTTGGAGAAATTCTGGGCCGAAACTGGTCCCTCGTTAGAAGACCTCTCCAGGTCGTTCGAACGAGCTTCTAACGAGTTGACCAGTCGCTTCTAACAAAAGGGAACTTCGTTCGATAACTTCGTTTGAACGAGATCTCGTTAGAAGGTACAGTTCGTTCGAACGAACTGAAATCTCGTTCGAACAGCCTCGTTCGAACGAGACTTCTAACGAGCTAGCAGTTTGGGCCTTTTTGGCCTGTTTTGGTTTTGGGAGTCCCGTAACCTTGTTCGAGGATAGAGATAACATTCCTTTGATGGTGTATTAGTATACTTGGGACATTTGGGATATTATGAGGAGTAAATTATATAAGTGTGGATCAAATCAAATAGACATTTGAGTTGAGACGTGAGTGCCTACTATGACGTGAGAATAAATTACGGCGCGTATAAATATGGACCGGGATCATATAACTTGTATATATATTAAGTTGGTACGAGTATGCGATAAGTACTACAATTAAACTACGGGGATTACTAAGATGTGTGCTTACTTAGTATTGATATATGATTTGTGTGTATGACATACCTACCATACTTGCTATCACGGGAGGTTTGCGTTCGCTTAGGGCCCTCTAATCCTTGTGTTGCCTGGATTTAGACTGGTTACCTCGATGAACATAGGTCAGAGAAGGACTTATTGGGATGTTAATAAGTCTGCTGATCGTGGGAGCGCAAGTATGTGCGTGACCCATGTGATGTGACTGTGTTCGCCTCCACTATTTGTGATTTGTGTTATCTGAACTATTCCTGAGAGATTCGGAATATGTGATCCTTATGTACGTGATGTACCGGGATGGATAGCAGAGTATGTGTGCACCGCAGCTTAGTCTCGGGGTGCTTATATTGTATATTTATGTTGTGGAAAATATACGCTTAATAAACTGGGAACTTTCATATGGTATTGTGTGTAACTATGGAATAATATAGAGGGCTAATCTATAACGAGCTGTATTACTTTTGTGTGAGAACCTGAATTTACGTTAAGCACCTATTTAACTGAGATCGTTATAATGTTAATGGAACCAAGTAATAAGGGTAGGACCTATGGCAGTCTAGCTATATATGATGTCACTTAGCTAGCGATTTGTGTCCTTTTAGACGGGTACTTACGTTAGGAGTGCACAGTTAGACGAGAGGTGAGAATATTATCTGAGTGAACGTCCTAACATGTACTTTACATTTAATGTTTTAAATGTTTTTAAAGCACTTGCAGGTTTTTAAAATATCTCCACATTCGGGCTCTGACCCGTTTGCTTTCAAATCTATTTTTTTTAAAACCATTTTAGGTGCCCAGCCACAAGGACACCATGCATAGGATACTCATTCAGGTGACGAACTGTAGCTGTTTGTGGAAGCTACAGG
This sequence comes from Sambucus nigra, assembly GCA_949130495.1. NCBI lineage: Eukaryota > Viridiplantae > Streptophyta > Magnoliopsida > Dipsacales > Adoxaceae > Sambucus > Sambucus nigra. The sequence goes on from OX422218.1 coordinate 203,748,581, forward strand.
GAATTGATTTTAGACGCTTCTACCATTTGGATTCCTGATTCAGTATTTATCAGTTGTAGGGCATGTTGCCCATTTCTATTAGAGGCATCTTTCCATTTCAGTTTTTCAGACTTGTCATGTATTGATTTAGTATTCAGTTTAGTTATTTCAGTTTGTGGTATTGTAGTGAGGAGTTTTCCTCCAGACTTTATTTACATTATGTGATGGTTATTCTATTTACTTCGTTATGGTGAATGGTGTTATTATTCTTCATTACACTTGTTGCATGTTAATCAGACTTAAATTAAAATTTGGCAACTTACTTTTTAAATACTAGGTGGTTAGTAATCATTAAAATGTTTTCGACAGTGATGCTATTAACTGGACCAACTTGGCATTTTGAATTAATTTAATAAAGGAGTAGCTACCTGGTATTTAATTAGTCGGGGTGTCACATAAGGCTACAAAGAAAAAAGGAAGTACCTATTCCTATACAAAAATTCTATCTACCCATTTCCTAGAAACAGAAAATTACATAACTCAACTAATTACAAACCAATACCCTAATAACATCTATTGAATACAACTATAAAGATTTCTGCAAATAATCACTAAGATCAAGCTTATTGGAAATATGTACACAAAAAATGAACTCATAAGGCTCAAATTTCTCCCCCATTTTGTCTCAAATGGACAAAGAGAATATTATTTAAGTGAGAGGAGTTAATTCTGCACACACCATTCCTATCGATTTTCGCAAAGCAAGAAATCTATTATAATCCAAAGGTTTGGTAAACATATCTGTGAGTTGCAAATTAGTAGGAAAATAGTTGATTTCTAATTCCTTAGTCTCAACTAGTTCGCTTATAAAATGACGTCTAATTTTTATATGTTTAGTTCGCTAGTGTTGAACAGGATTTTTAAAGATATTGATCACACTTTGATTATCATAATAGAGATGTAATTGGTCTTCTTGAATACCATAATCACTTAGCATTTGCTTAAGCCAAAGTAATTGAGCACAATAACTACGAGCTTCTATGTATTTAGATTCAGCTGTAGATAAAGCAGTGCAGTTTTGTTTCTTACTACTCCATCCTACCAAATTGTTACCGATATAGTAACATGCTCCTGATGTGATCTTACTATCATCAGTACACCTAGCCCAGTCGGCATCAGTGTAACCTATGATAGTACTAGGAGTATAATTGGTGTACCAAAGTCCTAAATTAAGAGTGCCTTTTATGTATTTTATAATTCTTTTTACACAAACTAAGTGGCTCTCTTTAGGATTATTTTGATAACGGGAAAACACGCAAACTGCACATAATATCAGGATGCGAGGCAGTAAGGTATAGTAAGGTTCCTATCATACTACGATATAGAGTTGGATTTATGGATTTACCACTCTCATCTTTAGATAATTTTACCATAGTACTCATGGGAGTTTTAGCGTCTCTGGCACTTTCTAGGCCAATTTTTTTAACAATCTCTAAAGCATATTTAAATTGCGAAACAAATAAACCATCCGAATTCTGTTTGACTTGAAGACCCAAGAAAAATTCTAACTCCCCCATAAGAGACATTTGAAATTATTTAACATAAACTTGAGATATAATGGTATGTTTGTCAAAATTTTTGACAAATAGGGTTTGACCATTTCCACCTCTCCTAAAACCTTTATCTAAGAGAAAATTGGAAAGGCTCTCATACTAAGCTCTTGGCGCTTGTTTTAGGCCATACAAAACCTTTTTAAGACGATAAACATGGTTTGGATACTGAGGGTCAATAAACCCTTTTGGTTGTTCGACATACCTCAGTCAAGATTCCATTTAGAAAGGCAGATTTGACATCCATTTGGTAAAGAGTAAAATGCAAGTAACAGGATATTGCAAAGAGAAGACGAACAGATTCTAAGCGAGTAACAGGGGAAAAAGTCTCGTTAAAATCTATCCCTTTAATTTGAGAGTATTCTTGAGCCACCAATCTGGCTTTGTTTCTAATGATTATCCCACTTTCATCAGATTTATTTTTAAATATCCAACGTGAGCCAATAAAATTTTTATGATCAGGCCTAGGTACAAGATACCAAACATCATGAGTGACAAATTGAAGAAGTTCTTCCTGCATGGAAGAAATCCAATGAGGGTCATTCAATGCCTCATTGACATTCTTTGGCTCCATAAGGGAAACAAAACATGCATAATGAGCATAGTTTCTTAATTGGGATCTTGTACGAACATGCTCACTAGGGTTGCCAACAACGTTATCTATGGGATGATCTTTAGAAACCCATTTAGGTACTTCAGGTGTCTCAATTGGTAAAGAATCATCTATTTCTGGAGAGTCATTTTCTAAAACATTTTCAGACTCTTCCATAATAGTTGGTTCTCTAGTCTTACTCTCAACAGTAGTGTCACTTACAATAACATTTATGGATTCCATTAAGGTCTTTGTGCGAAGATTATAGACACAATATGCTCTACTATCATGCAAATATCCTAGAAAAATAGCTTTATCTCCATGAGTCTCAAATATGAATAAGTGTTCTCTGTCTTTGCAGACATAACACGTACTACCAAAGGTTCTAAGGTATTTAAGATTGGGCTTTTTCCCATACCATAGTTCGTAGGGAGTTTGTTTATAATTCTTCCTAAGATAGACCCTATTGATAATGTGACAAGCAGTACGAATAGATTCTACCCAAAAATACTTAGGTAAACATTTGGCATGAATCATAACTCTTGCCATATCTTTAAGGGTACGATTCTTTCTCTCAGCAATTCCATTTTGTTGAGGAGTCTTAGGAGCACTAAATTCATGTTTATAACCATTATAGTCACAATACTCTATAATACTGGTATCTATGAATTCTCCACCTCGATCACTATGAATTCTATTTACTTAAGAGTCCTTCTCATTTTTAATCCGAAGAAGAATTTTCAAAAAAGTTTGGAAAGTATCAGACTTTTGTTTTAAGAAGGCTACCCAAGTAAATCTGGTGAAGTCATCAACCATAACAAGAATTTAACTGTGTCCACAGAGACTAATAGTTCTAGAGGGACCCATTAGGTCCATATGGATGTGCTCCAAGGGTTTAGAGGTAAGGATATCTTTAACTTTCTTATGAGGTGCCTTAATAATTTTTCCTTCCTGACATGAACCACAGATAATATTAGAGATAGGTTTGATTTTAGGAATTCCTCTAACTATTTCTTGTGAAGACAATCTACTAAGGTTATCATAATTTATGTGACCCATCCTATTATGCCATATTTCATTGTCATCCCTTCTGTCAATGTTACAGACCTCAGTACTAGTCTGGATAATATAAAAATTATCAGGAGTCCTGAGTCCTGTAAGAATGCACTCACCTTTTTCATTTAAAATTTTGCAATTATTCTTTGAAAAGGTGACAGTTTGATTTGAGTCACAAAATTACGAGATACTAAGTAGATTAACCTTAAGACCTTTTACTAAAAGAACATTTTCAAGAACAGGCATTCCTTCTTCTTGGAGTGTTCCTTTACCAATGATTTGAGATGATACACCATCACCAGAAATGACTTTTCCCCCAGCAAAGCTGGTTTTGTTTAATAGTTTTATATCATCACCAGTCATGTGCTTTGAACACCTAGAGTCTAAATATCATCCAGAGGAAGCGTGTTAAGCTTTTAAAGCAGTAATCACAAGGTCACACTTCATCTGGGGAAATAGCTCATCTTTTCTAACCCAAACAACTCTTGTTTTTGTTTTGCGCATATTTGCTCTCATTTGATAAAATTTGCGAGCATTAGATTTTTGTTGAAAAATGTTTTGCGCATGAGTTTGATTTTTATGGAAAATATGAGCATTTGGTTTAGGAAAGTGTCTCGTTGTCCTTCTTGGAAATGATCTTTTAGGTTTGGTCTTTCTCTTTTATATAGTTAGAGTTTTTGTTTGGTTGTCTAGGCAGGACAAAATTGTTATGGCTTCTCCTAGAGTAGTTAAAGTTCTGGTATAGAGGAGTATTACAGACAGATTTTACTAAACGTCTAGAGTAGAAACCTTCAAAAGAGTGACCGTATATGTCACAGTAAGAGCAATATAGATTTCTAGAAGAGGTTATCTCCTTAGGAAAGTCTCTAAACATATGTTTCATGGGATTTTGATGTTGAACCTTATTCCTAGGGAGTACAGTTTGGAATGAAGAAACACTCTTCCTAATTGGAGGACAAATGTATTTAGCCTTAGGTTGACTATCACACTTAGTGTAACTTGATTCCCCAATATCAAACTTTTGTTTTTTTTCATCAAACTTATCTTTTAGAGAATGAAAATCTGGACAAGTTTCTATAGGTCTTTTGCCTCCTGACACAAACTTGATTGATTCAAAGTTTTTAGTTTGTGTCTTTAACTTTGGGCAAAATCCTATTCCATTTCGGTCATCAGAATTGGTTTTTGAGTCAGCAACAAAATCATCAAAACAGTTGGAATTATTTTCAAATTTTGTAATTTTTTTGAAAATAGTTGTTGTCTTTTCTTTAGCTTATTCCAATTCTAATAATGTCCCTTTATATTTTTTCTCCAGAGTTTCATTTATTTTAATCAAATTCTTTAATTTTTGATCAAAACTTTTGACTTCATTTTCATGAGTTAGACATTGGGTATCTTCAGCATTAAGTTTGACCATTAGACTAAGATCTTCTAGTTTCTTATTGAGATCTTTTATAGTCTTCTCTAGTCTAGTGCTTTTCCTGAGAGTTTTGGCATAAAGTGTGTGAACATCATGGAGGTCTTCAGTATCCGAATCACTAAGTGTAGTGTGTGAAGTGACCCCTGAGGATTCAATTCTTGAACTCACACACACATTTACATCGTCATTATCTCTTTCCCTTTGACTCAAACACCCCGCTGTAGAACTAGAAATGTTCTCAGAAATTAAAGCATCTAAACTAGTAGCAGCATGATTCATAACAATAGAGGTAGAACTATTAACATCATTCTCATACATAGACACAAACATATCATTATTATAGACTATCTTGGCCAAGAAAGACATGCAAGGATCAAAAACATCAGATGACTCAGGTTCCTCATTTTCAGAATCACTTGAATCATCCCATGTTTTACAAATGTTGGCCCTAGTATGTTTATTAGTCGTGTTCAATTTAACTCTACAGTTTTGTGCTATATGACCCAATTTACCACATCTAAAATAATCAATATTCTTGAAGTCTTTCTTAGATCTCGTATGAATGTCCTTGTGATGTTTGTCTTGACCTTTCTCATGAGGTTTGTAGTTAGACTGAGATGGATAATTTGTCTTGCCTTGTTTGGTTGTCATTTAATTTCTAAATTTGACAATTTTCTTGAACTGTTTTGACATCAATGAAATTTGAGTATCCAAACTATCTATATCACATTCCTCATCAGAGTCATTATTGGGAATACTAAGCTCAAGTTTCATCAGTTTAGAGGAAAAACTCAAATTGGAACTATTCTGTTTCCAATGGAACTGGGCCAATTGTTTCTTAAATTCTAATTCCATTTCCACAGTTCTCAGTTTACTACTGAGTAATTCAGGAGTGAGATTTTGGTCACTCATTTCCTAAATAGCATATATTTTGTTATCAAATCTCTGTGGTAATGATCTTAAAATTTTAGAGACAATTTCATGTGTATCATAAGTTATCCCATTAGCATGCAGTTTGGTCACAATATCAGTCAAATTCTTGTAAAAGTCATCAAATGACTGAGAGTCAGACATGATAAAAGAGTTATACTTCTGGATAAGCATCTGTGTTTTAGCAGCCTTAACTCTAGTGTCGCCTTCATGTGCAGTAACCAAAGTATCACAAGCTGCCTTAGAAGTGGCACAAGATGAGATCCTTTTGAACTCATGTTCATTTATAGACATAAAAATGGCATTCTTGCCATTGTTATTGTTTCGAGAATCTTGCTTCTCACTACACCAAAAACAACAAATTGGCACACCCTGATATTAAAAATCTGGCACAGTTTAAAACTGTGCCAGATTCTGGCACGGTTTAATAACAGTCTGGCACACTTTAAAACCGTGCCGAAATTTGGCACTGTTTAAAAGTGTGCCAAAATTGAGCACACTTTGATAAAATATAAATACCCTACAAAAATAATACTCCCATTAATTTTTTTTTCTCTCCCGCTCACTTTCCTCTCTAATTCGGGTCTCCCGCTCTCTCTCGTGTGCTCTCTCTTACATCTAACCCTGTGTACAAACCTTCACTCCTACGAGTTGATTGAGAACGGGTTAAAGATGGGATGTTAATGGTGGATTGGATTCAATGAGTATCCGGGTTCGCGGGTCACTAGATCGGAGATATGTATCGGGTTAGCTTCGGGTTTTGAAGGTGGGTTTACAAGTCTGGGCGGACAGAGAGGTCGGGTAATGGCCGGAGGGTTGTTGATGGCTTCGATTTTCGACGAATATGGATTCATTTTTGGGATGGTCAGGTTCGAGACTTTGTTTGCATTTTCCTGTCTAAAATCAAACATAGAATTTGGAATTTAGTTTGTTCATCCATTCAGTTATTTATGTGTGCATAAATCCATTATGTTGTTTATGTGTGCATAAATGCGTTCTTGATGTAGAATATATATGCGTTCTTGATGTATATGGACTTTAATTTGAGATGTCTTGAGGGCCATTATAAGTAAAACTCTACATCTGTAAACTCGTTTTTAATTTACCAAATTTTGAGTAAATGTAATTTAGTTGTTTGTTGGATTGTAGGATTATAGAGGACGAGTTTTTCAAGTAGGATTGAAGGAGTAGAGAGAAGATCCAGATATGCCAGTTTATTTTCATTAAATGGATTTTGTGTTTCTTTGTTGGACATACTGTTAGTGGTGTTGCCTTTTGCAATAATCCCGTTGAGAATATTGCAGGGATTAAATTTGTGGTTACTTCAAATTTGATGATTGCTCAAAAGTTAGAATCTTATCCTATTTAACCTTTATTCAAAATCAACACTTTACTAATTTTTCGCTTTTAGACTTTAGAATATTTTGTATTAATCATTAGTGATGTTGCTTTTTGCAATTGAATTCTTTGATTGCTTAAAAGTTTGAATCTTTTCCAACTTTAGCTTTATTGAAAAATAATTTTGTTAATAGATTACACACTTTTATGACTTAAAATAATATTGATTATGGATAATGGGTAACAAACATTTCGTTTCCATTTTTAGTCCCTATTTTCAAATTCGCGTTTGACGTGATATGCGGTGATTGGTTAACGTTTTATGGATATGGGTCCGCCCTAACGTTTATTAAAAAATAGGGACTAAAATAATAATAAAATGTTTGTTGTCCTATTTTCAGAATAGATATTACAATAGGTCCTAAATTTACAAAGCCCCTTTTGTTAATGACTTATTCTTAGGGTCTTATTAAGTTTTTTTTCTTTTATCAAGGTTTACGAGTTGGTAGGACTATCAGAACTCTACAACGCTGGAAGCCATGGTATGGACATTATGTTCCCAGCTGCAGAGACAGTTTCCACTAAACATTTAACTGGTATAAAGTCTACTAACCAGCAGGTATGGGATTAAATAAAGCCTCTTACATTTGCAACTCAGATAACCCTTATTTTATATGGATATCAAAATATTGCATTATAGACTAATCATTATTATGCAATCAGCTATGATGATAATTTGCAAAAATCAACACTTAAACTTAAAAACAAGTCGTTAAAGGGTGAAAAACCTAAACCAGCCCCCAAACGGACCCGTAAGAGGCACGAACACGTCGCACGGGACCAATGTAACTAGTAGGAACTGATCGCGTAGTCTCGGGTCTTCCGATTTGATAATATGACGATAATTTGCAAAAATAACACTTAAACATAAAAACAAGTCGTTAAAGGGTGAAAACTGAAACCAGTCCTCAAACGGACCCGTAAGAGGCACGAACACCTCGCACGAGACCAATGTAGCTTGTTGGAACTGACTGTGTAGTCTCGGGTCTCCCGATTTGAGAATATGCCGATAATTTGCAAAAATAACACTTAAACTCAAAAACAAGCCGTTAAAGGGTGAAAACCCAAACCAATCCCCAAACGACCTCGTAGGAGGCACGAACACCTCGCACGGGACCAATGTAACTTATAGGAACTGACCGCGTAGTCCTAGGTCTCCCGATTTGAGAATATGATGACAGTTTGCAAAAATCAACACTTAGACTTAAAACATGTCGTTAAAGGGTGAAAACCCAAACCATCCCCCAAACGACCCCGTAGGAGGCACGAACACCTCGCACGGGACCAATGTAACTTGTAGGAACTGACCGCATTATCCCGGGTCTCCCGATATGAGAGTATGAAGATAATTTGCAAAAATCACACTTAGACTTAAAAACATGTCGTTAAAGGTTGAAAACCCAAACCATCCCCCGAACGACCCCGTAGGAGGTATGAACACCTCGCACGGGACCAATGTAACTTGTAGGAACTGATCGCGTAGTCCCGGGTCTCCCGATTTGAGAGTATGACGATAATTGGAAAAAAATCACACTTAGAGTTAAAAACAATCCGTTAAAGGGTGAAAACCCAAACCATCCCCCAAATGACCCCATAGGAGGCACGAAAACCTCGTACGAGACCAATGTAACTTGTGGGAACTGACCGCGTAGTCCTGGGTCTCCCGGTTTGAGAATATGACGATAGTTTGCAAAAATCAACACTTAGACTTAAAACATGTCGTTAAAGTGTGAAAATCCAAACCATCCCCCAAACGACCTTGTAGGAGGCATGAACACCTCGCACGGGACCAATGCAACTTGTAGGAACTGACCGCGTAGTCCCGAGTCTCCCGGTTTGAGAGTATGGCGATAATTTGCAAAAATCACACCTAGACTTAAAAACATGTCGTTAAAAGGTGAAAACCCAAACCATCCCCCGAACGAATCTGTAGGAGGCAAGAACACCTCGCACGGGACCAATGTAACTTGTAGGAACTGACCGCGTAGTCCCGGTCTCTCGGTTTGAGAGTATGACGATTATTTGCAGAAATCACACTTAGAGTTAAAAACATGCCGTTAAAGGGTGAAAACCCAAACCAGCCTCCAAACGACCCCGTATGAGGCACGAACACCTCGCACGGGACCAATGTCACTTGTAGGAACTGATCGCGTAGTCCCGAGTTTCCCGGTTTGAGAGTATGACGATAGTTTGCAAAAATCAACACTTAAACTTAAAAACATGCCGTTAAAGGGTGAAAACCCAAACCATCCCCCAAACGACCCCGTAGGAGGCATGAACACCTCGCATGGGACCAATGTAACTTGTTGGAACTGACCGCATAGTCCCGGGTCTCCTGATTTTAGAATATGACGATAGTTTGCAAAAATCACACTTAGACTAGAAAACAAGCCGTTAAAGGGTGAAAACCCAAACCATCCCCCAAACGACCCCGTAGGAGGCACGAACAACTCGCACTAACTTGTAGGAACTGACCGCGTAGTCCCGGGTCTCCCGATTTGAGAGTATGACGATTGTTTGCGAAAATCAACACTTAGACTTAAAAATATAGAGTATGGTATTCAATGTGGTGTTTTAAAGAAAACCCCTAACGTAACACTTATTGAAATGAGCACAACTATTCATCATTGAAGACATCTTTTTACTCCTTCAATCCTCCATCTCTATTCGTTTGCTCCTGCAAAGTATTGACATGTAATGTTTAAAAATATAGAGTATTTATAAAATAAGCTAATGTTATAATGACTATTAGTATATGTAACATAATATATTTAACTTTGCCAGGAATATTGTATTCGCTTTGACGTTCTTGTGTTGTTACCTTTGTCATTAAGTTCGAGGTCTAAATTAAGAGAGCTTGATTCATGTGCAAGATGCACATCTGGAGATCACAATTTTGTCTTTTATTGACCATCTTTTTCGTGACAGGAGATGGAAATGACCGCGCATTACGTTAGGGATAGAAAGGAATAAATAATTTAAACAATTGACTTGGATAGGTGAAAATGGAATGCGAAAGACGAATTGGGTGAAGGCAATATAATGATTTTGCTGTATAAAATATTAAAGAGTAGAATACCACAGTTTAACCTATTTCTAAATAGCTATATGAATGGAGATATAAACAACATTAAAAGGAAAAGGGACGTTAGACGAATACGAAATTTATCCTCTTGAAATCTAACAACATAGATAATTAATAATTAGAATCGTGAGAAATCAAGTGATAATGTCAAAGACTTTATAGAGTAAGAATCAGAACAGTGTCGTAGACTTAACAATCAAGTGTACATGTAAAATTAGGGCAAGTAATCAGAATAGGAATTGAGAAAATGTATATATGTTGTTATACCATGTGTGATTCATTATCGGAATGTGATAAATTTCATAACCTAAGCCCACATGCTTAAGCAAATGGTATCACATGCGTAAACAGTTAAATTGAATAGTTATCTTATAATGTTATAACAGTATTGAACAGGGGCATATGGGTAACAATAATTTAACATATGTAGTTATATTAAGTCTTAAACATTAATTTAAAATCCCGATGATACAATGACTTAAGCATACACATCATTATATAGATATGACATCAATTTATCAATTCAGAACATCATTGATAACATAAATTATGAGTGTCAAGTCCTCGATAGGACGAAGCGAACCCCTAAATTATACCATTTCTGATCAAAATTCAGTGGTGTATCTAAATAACAAAAATGTATGCAATGACTAAGGTTTAGTTACAATTGGTATTAGCATTTCAAAGCGTAACGATGCAAAGTCAGAAACTATGAGAAAGTTTACTGCTCAAAGTATACAGTCCTCGACATGACTAAATGGCTGCAAAAACTATTCATGAATTGATGGATGTTAATAGTTCTAAAGTCTAGTTGGTGGTATATGAAAATGTGAAATACTTTACAACACGATAGAATATGATGAAGGTCCAACTGTAAAGAGCACTTCCTAGGCTAATCAAACAAATCAAGATAATGTGAAACAAAACAGTGATAGAATGAATCAAATTACTTATACCCAGAAATGTGAATAAACAAACATAGTCTCAACATCTCTTGAATATATTACTAATGTTAAGTTTTAACTATTAAGATTAATTCTAAGCGTAATGAAGCAAAGTCCGATCCTATGAGAAAGGAAAGAGGTCGAGGTAATCAGAAAGTAGCAGGGTGTAGTCTTTGACCTGATCAAACGGAGGCGAAAACTGATAATGTATTGATAAAGTTTTCATCTCAAATAAGTGATCGACATTTTTCCTCTTGAAATTGAACAAAGATGGGGTATGCACTTATGATATAGCTGGGAATAGTGGGGATGAACCAAATTTGGTTGGTTTCTTTCAACCCCATGTCTGCCTTGTCCTGTTTACTTTCCCCCATATGTGTGTAGCGGTGCGGGTACCCGCAAAACCACATCCCTGTTTGCATCCATTTTTGAGTAAATTTAGATAAAAAATTTTATGACAGTATTCTCTGTTAAACATATATTAATTAGTATGTGAAAATTTTATAATTCATATAGAAATCGATAACATATAATTGTGAAAACACAAACAAGCCCCCAAATGACCCCGTAGGAGGCATGAACACCTCGCACGGGACCAATGTAACTTATAGGAAATGACCTAGTAGTCCCGGGTCTCCTGGTTTGAGACTATGACGATAGTTTGCAAAAATCAACACTTAGAGTTAAAAGCAAGCCGTTAAAGGGTGAAAACCCAAACTAGCCCCCAAACGACCCCGTAGGAAGCATGGACACCTCGCACGGGACCAATGTAACTTGTAGGAACTGACCACATAGTCCCGGGTCTCCCGGTTTGAGACTACGATGATAGTTTGCAAAAATCACACTTTGACTTGAAAACAAGCCGTTAAAGGGTGAAAACCCAAACAAGCCCCCAAACAACCCCGTAGGAAGCACGAACACCTCGCACGGGACTATTATAACTTGTAGGAACTGACCGCGTAGTCCCGGGTCTCCCGGTTTGAGAGTATGACGACAATTTGCAAAATCACACTTAGAGTTAAAAACATGCCGTTAAAGGGTGAAAACCCAAACAAGCTCCCAATGACCCCGTAGGAGGCACGAACACCTCGCACGGGACCAATGTAACTTGTAGGAACTGAACTCGAAGTCCCGGGTCTCCCTGTTTGAGACTATGACGATAGTTTGCAAAAATCAACACTTAGAGTTAAAAGCAAGCCGTTAAAGGGTGAAAACCCAAACCAGCCCCCAAACGACCCCGTAGGAGGCACGAACACCTCGCACGGGACCAATGTAACTTATAGGAACTGACCTCGTAGTCCCGGGTCTCCCGGTTTGAGAGTATGACGATAATTTGCAAAAATCACACTTAGACTTAAAAACATGCCGTTAAAGGGTGAAAACCCAAACAAGCCCCCAAAAGATCCCGTAGGAGGCACGAACACCTCACACGGGACCAATGTAACTTGTAGGAACAGACTGCGTAGTCCCAGGTCTCCCGGTTTGCGACTATGCTGATAGTTTGGAAAAATCACACTTAGACTTGAAAGCAAGCTGTTAAAGGGTGAAAACCCAAACCATCCCTAAAACGACCACGTAGGAGGCACGAACACCTCGTACAGGACCAATGTAACTTGTAGGAACTGACCGCGTAGTCCTAGGTCTCCCGGTATGAGACTATGAGGATAGTTTGCAAAAATCACACTTAGACTTGAAAATAAGCCGTTAAAGGGTGAAAACCCAAACAAGACCCCAAATGACCCCGTAGGAGGCACGAACACCTCGCACGGGACCAATGTAACTTGTAGGAAATGACCTTGTAGTCCCAGGTCTCCTGGTTTGAAACTATGACGATAGTTTGCAAAAATCAACACTTAGAGTTAAAAGCAAGCCGTTAAAGGGTGAAAACCCAAACCAGCCCCCAAACGACCCCGTAGGAGGTACGAACACCTCGCACTGGACCAATGTAACTTTTAGGAACTGATCGTGTAGTCCCGGGTCTCCCGGTTTGAGAGTATGACGATAATTTGCAAAAATCACACTTAGACTTAAAAACATGCTGTTAAAGGGTGAAAATCGAAACTAGCCCCCAAACGACCCCGTAGGAGGCACGAACACCTCGCACGGGACTAATGTAACTTGTAGGAACTGACCGCGTAATCCCGGGTCTCTCAGTTCGAGAGTATAACGATAATTTGCAAAAATCACACTTAGACTTAAAAAGAAGCCGATAAAGGGTGAAAATCCAAACCAGCCCCAAAACGAACCCGTAGGAGGCACGAACACCTCGCACGAGACCAATGTTACTCGTAGGAACTGACCGCGTAGTCCCAGGTCTCCCGGTTTGAGAGTAGGACAATAATTTGCAAAAATCACACGTGGACTTAAAAACTTGCCGTTAAAGGGTGAAAATCCAAACCATTCCCCAAACGACCCCGTAGGAGGCACGAACACCTCGCACGGGACCAATGTAACTTTTAGGAACTGACCTCGTAGTCCCGGGTCTCCCGGTTTGAGAGTATGAAGATAATTTGCAAAAATCACACTTAGACTTAAAAACTTGCCGTTAAAGGGTGAAAATATAAACCATTCCCCAAACGACCCCGTAGGAGGTACGAACACCTCGCACGGGACCAATGTAACTTGTAGAATCTGACCACGTAGTCCCGGGTCTCTTTGTTCGAGACTATGATGACAATTTGTAAAAATCACACATAGACTTAAAAACATGTCATTAAAGGGTGAAAATCCAAACCAGCCCCCAAACGACCCCGTAGGAGGCACGAACACCTCACACGGGACCAATGCAACTTGTAGGAACTGACCGCATTGTCCCGAGTCTCCCGGTTTGAGAGTATGATGATAATTTGCAAAAATCACGCTTAGACTTAAAAATAAGCCGTTAAAGGGTGGAAACCCAAACATTCCCCCAAATGACCCCGTAAGAGGCACGAATTCCTCGCACGGGACCAATGTAACTTGTAGGAACTGGCCGCGTAGTCCCGGGTCTCCCGGTTTGAAACTATGACGATAGTTTGCAAAAATCAACACTTAGAGTTAAAAGCAAGCCGTTAAAGGGTGAAAACCCAAACCAGCTCCCAAACGACCCCGTAGGAGGCATGAACACCTCGCAGGAGACCAATGTAACTTGTAGGAACTGAACGCGTAGTCCCGAGTCTCCCGGTTTGAGAGTATGAGGATAATTTGCAAAAATCACACTTTGAATTAAAAACATGCCGTTAATGGGTGAAAACCCAAACAAGCCCCCAAATGACCCCGTAGGATGCACGAACACCTCGCACGGGACCAATGTAACTTGTAGGAACTGACCGCGTTGTCCTGAGTCTCCCGGTTTGAGAGTATGACGATAATTTGCAAAAATCACACTTAGTTAAAAATATGTCGTTAAAGGGTGAAAAACCAAACCAGCCCCCAAACGACCCCGTAGGAGGCGTGAACACCTGGCACGAGACCAATGTAACTTCTAGGAACTGATCGCGAGTCCCGGGTCTCCTGGTTTGAGACTATAATGATAGTTTGCAAAAATCAACACTTAGAGTTAAAAGGAAGCCGTTAAAGGGTGAAACCCAAACCAGCCCCCAAACGACCCCGTAGGAGGCACGAACACCTTGCACGAGACCAATGTAACTTGTAGGAACTGACCGTGTAGTCCCGAGTCTCTCGGTTTGAGAGTATGATGATAATTCGTAAAAATCACACTTAGAGTTAAAAACATGCCGTTAAAGGGTGAAAACCCAAACAAGCCCCCAAATGACCCCGTAGGATGCACGAACACCTCGCACGGGACCAATGTAATATCTAGGAACTGACCTCATAGTACCAGGTCTCCCGGTTTGAGACTATGACAATTGGTTAGAAAAATCAACTCTTAGAGTTAAAAACAAGCCGTTAAAGGGTGAAAACCCAAACCAGCCCCCAAACGACCCCCTAGGAGGCACGAATACCTCGTACGGGACCAATGTAACTTATAGGAACTGACCTCGTAGTCCCGGGTCTCCTAGTTTGAGACTATGACGATAGTTTGCAAAAATCAACACTTAGAGTTAAAAGCAAGCCGTTAAAAGGTGAAAACCCAAACTAGTCCCAAACGACCCCGTAGGAGGCACGAACACCTCGCACGGGACCAATGTAACTTGTAGGAACTGACCGCATAGTCCTGGGTCTCCCGGTTTGAGACTACGATGATAGTTTGCAAAAATCACACTTTGACTTGAAAATAAGCCGTTAAAAGGTGAAAACCCAAACAAGCCCCCAAACAACCCCGTAAGAGGCACGAACACCTCGCACGGGACTAATGTAACTTGTAGGAACTGATCGCGTAGTCCCGGGTCTCCCGGTTTGAGAGTATGACGATAATTTGCAAAACTCACACTTAGAGTTAAAAACATGCCGTTAAAGGGTGAAAACCCAAACAAGCCCCCAAATGACCCCGTAGGAGGCATGAACACGTCGCACGGGACCAATGTAACATGTAGGATCTGACCTCGTAGTCCCGGGTCTCCCGGTTTGAAACTATGACGATAGTTTACAAAAATCAACACTTAGAGTTAAAAGCAAGCCGTTAAAGGGTGAAAACCCAAGCGAGCCCCCAAACGACCCCGTAGGAGGTACGAACACCTCGCACGGGACCAATGTAACATGTAAGAACTGACCTCGTAGTCCCGGGTCTCCCGGTTTGAGAGTATGACGATAATTTCCAAAAATCACACTTATACTTAAAAACATGCCGTTAAAGGGCCAAACAAGCCCCCAAATGACCCCATAGGAGGCACAGACACCTCGCACGGGACCAATGTAACTTGTAGGAACTAACCTTGTAGTCCCAAGTCTCCCAATTTGAGACTATGAAGATTGGTTACAAAAATCAACACTTAGAGTTAAAAACAAGCCGTTAAAGGGTGAAAAACCAAATAAGCCCCTAAACAACCCCGTAGGAGGAACGAAACCTCGCACGGGACTAATGTAACTTGTAGGAACTGACCACGTAGTCTCGGGTCTCTCGGTTTGAGAGTATGCCGATAATTTGCAAAAATCACACTTAGAGTTAAAAACATGCCGTTAAAGGGTGAAAACCCAAACAAGCCCCCAAATGACCCCGCAGGAGGCACGAACAGCTCACACGGGACCAATGTAACATGTAGGAACTATCCTCGTAGTCTCGGTTCTCCCGGTTTAAGACTATGACGATAGGTTACAAAAATAACCACTTAGAGTTAAAAACAAGCCGTTAAAGGGGAAAAACGCAAACCAGCCCCCAAACGACCCCCTAGGTGGCACGAACACCTCGCACGGGACCAATGTTACTTGTAGGAACTGACCTCATAGTCCGGGGTCTCCTAGTTTGAGACAATGATGATAGTTTGCAAAAATCAACACTTAGAGTTAAAAGCAAGCCGTTAAAGGGTGAAAACCCAAACCAGCCCCCAAACAACCCTGTTGGAGGCACGGACACCTCGCACGGGACCAATGTAACCTGAAGGAACTGACCGATTAGTCCTAGGACTCCCGATTTGAGAGTATGACGACACTTTGCAAAAATCACACTTTGAGTTAAAAACATGCCGTTAAAGGGTGAAAACCCAAACAAGCCCACAAATGACCCCGTAGGAGGCACGGACACCTCGCACGGGACCAATGTAACATGTAAGAACTGACCTCATAGTCCCAGGACTATGATGATAGGTTACAAAAATCAACACTTAGTGTTAAAAAGAAGCCGTTAAAGGGTAAAAACCCAACCCAACCCCCAAACGACCCCCTAGGAGGCACGAACACCTCGTACGGGACCAATGTAACTTGTAGGCACTAACCTCGTAGTCCCGGGTCTCCTGGTTTGAGACTGTGATGATAGTTTGCAAAAATCAACACTTAGAGTTAAAAGCAAGCCGTTAAAGGATGAAAACCCAAACTAACCCCCAAACGACCCTGTAGGAGGCACGAACACCTAGCACGGGACCAATGTAACATATAGGAACTGACCGCGTAGTCCCGGGTCTCTCGGTTTGAGACTATGACGATTGTTTGCAAAAATCATACTTTGACTTGAAAACAAGCCGTTAAAGGGGGAAAACCCAAACAAGCCCCCAAACAACCTCGTAGGAGGCACGAACACCTCGCACGGGACCAATGTAACTTGTAGGAACTGACCGCGTAGTCCCGGGTCTCTCGGTTTGAGAGTATGAGGATAATTTGCAAAAATCACACTTAGACTTAAAAACATGCCATTAAAGGGTGAAAACCGAAACCAGTCCCCAAACGACCTCGTAGGAGGCACGAACACCTCGCACGGGAATAATGTAACTTGAGGAACTGACCACGTAATCCCGGGTCTCTCGGTTCGAGAGTATGACGATAATTTGCAAAAGTCACGCTTAGACTTAAAAATAAGCCGTTAAAGGGTGGAAACCCAAACATTCCCCCAAATGACCCCGTAGGAGGCACGAATTCCTCGTACGTGACCAATGTAACTTGTAGGAACTGGTCGCGTAGTCCCGGGTCTCCCGGTTTGAAATTATGACGATAGTTTGCAAAAATCAACACTTAGAGTTAAAAGCAAGCCGTTAAAGGGTGAAAACCCAAACCAGCCCCCAAACGACCCCGTAGGAAGCACGAACACCTCGCACGGGACTAATGTAACTTGTAGGAACTGATCGCGAAATCTCGGCTCTCTCGGTTCAAGAGTATGACGATAATTTGCAAAAATCACACTTAGACTTAAAAATAAGACATTAAACGGTGAAAATCAAAACAAGCCCCCAAACGACCCCGTAGGCGGCACGAACACCTCGCACAGGACTAATTTTACTCGTAGGAACTGACCGCGTATTCCCGAGTCTCCCGGTTTGAGAGTATGATGATAATTTGGAAAAATCACACTTAGTTAAAAACATGCCGTTAAAGGGTGAAAACCCAAACCAGCCCCCAAACGACCCCATAGGAGGCGCGAACACCTCGCATGGGACCAATGCAACTTCTAGGAACTGACCTTGTAGTCCTGGGTCTCCCGGTTTGAAACTATGATGATAGTTTGCAAAAATCAACACTTAGAGTTAAAAGCAAGCCGTTAAAGGGTGAAAATCCAAACCAACCCCCAAACGACCCCGTAGGAGGCACGGACACCTCGCACTGGACCAATGTAACTTGTAGGAACTGACCGCGTAGTCTCGGGTCTCCCGGTTTGAGAGTATGATGATAATTTATGGAAATCAGACTTAGACTTAAAAACATGTCGTTAAAGTGTTAAAATCGAAACCAGCCCCCAAACGACCCCGTAGGAGGCACGGACACCTTGCACGGGACTAATGTAACTTGTAGGAACTGACCACGTAATCCCGGGTCTCTCAGTTTGAGAGTATGACGTTAATTTGTAAAAATCACACTTAGACTTAAAAATAAGCCGTTAAAAAGGGTGAAAAGCCAAACATGCCGTAGGAGGCACGAACACCTCGCACGGGACCAATGTAACTTGTAAGAACTGACCGGGTAGTCCCGGGTCTCTCGATTTGAAACTATGATGATAGTTTACAAAAATCAACACTTAAAGTTAAATGGAAACCGTTAAAGGGTGAAAACCCAAACCAGCCCCCAAACGACCCCGTAGGAGGCACAAACACCTCGTACGGGACCAATGTAACTTGTAGGAACTGACCGCGTAGTCTCGAGTCTCCCGATTTGAGAGTATGACGATAATTTGCAAAAATCACACTTTGAGTTAAAAACATGCCGTTAAAGGGTGAAAATCCTAACCATTCCCCAAACGACCCCGTAGGAGGCACGTACACCTCGCACGGGACCAATGTAACTTGTAGGAACTGACCGCGTAGTCCCGGGTCTCCGTGTTCGAGACTATGACGACAATTTGTAAAAATCGCACATAGACTTAACTGACCGCGTTGTCTCGATTCTCCCGGTTTGAGAGTATGACGATAATTTGCAAAAATCACACTTAGTTAAAAACATGCCGTTAAAGGGTGAAAACCCAAACCAGTTCCCAAACGACCCCGTAGGAGGCGCGAATACCTCGTACGGGACCAATGTAACTTCTAGGAACTGACCGCGTAGTACCGGGTCTCCTGGTTTGAGACTATGACGATAGTTTGCAAAAATCAACACTTAGAGTTAAAAGCAAGCCGTTAAAAGGTGAAAACCCAAACCAGCCCCCAAACGACCCCGTAGGGGGCACGAACACCTCGCACGGGACTAATGTAACTTATAGGAACTGACCGCGTAATCCCGGGTCTCTCGGTTCGAGAGTATGACGATAATTTGCAAAAATTACACTTAGACTTAAAAATAAGACATTAAAGGGTGAAAATCCAAACCAGCCCCCAAACGAACCCGTAGGAGGCACGCACACCTCGCACAGGACAAATTTTACTCGTAAGAACTGACCTCGTAGTCCCGGGTCTCCCGATTTGAGGGTAAAATCACACTTAGACTTAAAAACATGCCATTAAAGGGTGAAAAGCCGAACAAGCCCCCAAATGACCCCGTAGGAGGATGAACACCTCGCACGGGACCAATGTAACATCTAGGAGTTGACCTCGTAGTCCCGGGTCTCCCAATTTGAGACTATGACGATAGGTTACAAAAATTAACACTTAGAGTTAAAAATAAGCCGTTAAAGGGTGAAAACCCAAACCAGCCCCCAAACGACCCCCTAGGAGACACGAACGCCTCGCACGGGACCAATGTAACTTATAGGAACTGACCTCGTAGTCCTGGGTCTCCTGGTTTGAGACTATGACGATAGTTTGCAAAAATCAACACTTAGACTTAAAAGCAAGCCGTTAAAGGGTGAAAACCCAAACTGGCCCCCAAACGACCCCGTAGGAGGCACGAACACCTCGCATGGGACCAATGTAACTTGTAGGAACTGACCGCGTAGTCCCGGTTTGAGACTACGACGATAGTTTGCAAAAATCACACTTTGACTTGAAAACAAGCCGTTAAAGGGTGAAAACCCAAACAAGCCCCTAAACAACCCCGTAGGAGGCACGAACACCTCGCACGGGACCAATATAACTTGTAGGAACTGACCTCGTAGTCCTGGGTCTCTTGGTTTGAGACTATGACGATAGTCTACAAAAATCAACACTTAGAGTTAAAAGCAAGACGTTAAAGGGTGTAAACCCAAACTAGCCCCCAAACGACCCCGTAGGAGGCACGAACACCTCGCACGGGACGAATTTAACTTATAGGAACTGATCGCGTAGTCCCGAGTCTCCCGGTTTGAGACTACGACGATAGTTTGCAAAAATCACACTTTAACTTGAAAATAAGCCGTTAAAGGGTGAAAACCCAAACAAGCCCCCAAATAACCCGTAGGAGGCACGAACACCTCGAACGGGACCAATGTAACTTGTAGGAACTGATGACGTAGTCCCGGGTCTCCCGGTTTTAGAGTATGACGAAAGTTGGCCAAAATCACACTTAGACTTAAAAACATGCCGTTAAAGTGTGAAAACCGAAACCAGCCCCCAAACGACCCTGTAGGAGGCACGGACACCTCGCACGGGACTAATGTAACTTGTAGGAACTGACCACATAATCCCGGGTCTCTCGGTTCGAGTCTATGACAATAATTTGCATAAATCACACTTAGACTTAAAAATAAGCCGTTAAAGGGTGAAAACCCAAACATGCCGTAGGAGGCACGAACACCTCGCACGGGACCAATGTAACTTCTAGGAACTGACCACGTAGTCCCGGGTCTCCCGGTTTGAAACTATGATGATAGTTGGCAAAAATCAACACTTAAAGTTAAATGGAAACCGTTAAAGGGTGAAAACCCAAACTAGCCCCCAAACGACCCCGTTGGAGGCACGAACACCTCGCACGGGACCAATGTAACTTGTAGGAACTGACCACGTAGTCCCGAGTCTCCCGATTTGAGAGTATGACGATAATTTCCAAAAATCACACTTTGAGTTTAAAAGATGCCGTTAATGGGTGAAAACCCAAATAAGCCCCCAAATGACCCCGTAGGAGGCACGAACACCTCGCACGGGACCAATGTAACTTGTAGGAACTAACCTCGTAGTCCCGGGTCTCCTGGTCTGAGACTACGACGATAGTTTGCAAAAATCAAACTTATAGTTAAAAGCAAGCCATTACAGGGTGAAATCCCAAACTATCCCCAAACGACCCCGTAGGAGGTACGAACACCTCGCAAGGGACCAATGTAACTTATAGGAACTGATCGCATAGTCCCGGGTCTCCCGGTCTGAGACTACGATGATAGTTTGCAAAAATCACACTTTGACTTGAAAACAAGCCGTTAAAGGGTGAAAACCCAAACAAGCCCCCAAACAACCCCGTAGGAGGGATGAACACGTCGCACGGGACAAATGTTACTTGTAGGAACTGACCGTGTAGTCCCGGGTCTCCCGGTTTGAGAGTATGATGACAATTTGCAAAAATCATACTTAGAGTTAAAAACATGCCCTTAAAGGGTGAAAACCCAAACAAGCCCCCAAATGACCCCGTAGGAGGTAGGAACACCTCGCACGGGACCAATGTAATATCTAGGAACTGACCTCGTAGTCCCGGGTCTCCCGGTTTGAGACTATGATGATTAGTTACAAAAATCAACTCTTAGAGTTAAAAATAAGCCGTTAAGGGGTGAAAACCCAAACCAGCCCCCAAACGACCCCCTAGGAGGCACGAACACCTCGCACGGGACCAATGTAACTTGTAGGAACTGACCGCGTAGTCCCGGGTCTCCCGATTTGAGAGTATGACGATAATTGGCAAAAATCACACTTATAGTTAAAAACAAGCCGTGAAAGGGTGAAAACCCAAACCAGCCCCCAAACGACCCCTTAGGAGGCACGAACACCTCGTACAGGACCAATGTAACTTGTAGGATCTGACCTCGTAGTCCTTGGTCTCCTGGTTTGAGACTATGACGATAGTTTGATAAAATCAACACTTAGAGTTAAAAGCAAGCCGTTAAAGGGTGAAAACCCAAACTAGCCCTCAAACGACCCCGTTGGAGGCAAGAACACCTCGCACGGGACCAATGTAACTTGTAGGAACTGACCACATAGTCCCGATTCTCCCGATTTGAGACTACGACGATAGTTTGCAAAAATCACACTTTGACTTGAAAACAACCCGTTAAATGGTGAAAACCCAAACAAGCCCCCAAACAACCCCGTAGGAGGCACGAACACCTCGTACGGGACCAATGTAACTTGTAGGAACGGACTTCATAGTCCTTGGTCTCTTGGTTTGAGACTATGATGATAGTTTGCAAAAATCAACACTTAGAGTTAAAAGCAAGCCGTTAAAGGGTGAAAACTCAAACCAACCCCCAAACGACCCTGTAGGAGGCACGAACTCCTCGCACGGGACTAATCTAACTTGTAGGAACTGACCTCGTAGTCCTGGGTCTCCCGGTTTGAGAGTATGATGATAATTTGCAAAAATCACACTTAGACTTAAAAACATGCCGTTAAAGGGTGAAAACCCAAACAAGCCCCCAAATGACCCAGTAGGAGGCGCGAACAGCTCGCACGAGACCAATGTAATATCTAGGAACTGACCTCATAGTCCCGGGTCTCCCGGTTTGAGACTATGACGATAGGTTACAAAAATCAAACTTAGACTTGAAAGCAAGCCGTTAAAGGGTGAAAACCCAAACCAGCCCCCGAACGACCCCGTAGGAGGCACGAGCACCTCACACGGGACCAATGTAACTTGTAGGAACTGACCTCGTAGTCCCGGGTCTCCCGATTTGAGACTACGATGATAGTTTGCAAAAATCACACCTTGACTTGAAAACAAGTCGTTAAATGGTGAAAACCCAAACAAGCCCCCAAACAACCCCGTAGGAGGCACGAACACCTCGCACGGGACCAATGTAACTTGTAGGAACTGACCTCGTAGTCCTGGGTCTCCTGGTTTGAGACTATGATGATAGTTTGCAAAAATCAATACTTAGAGTTAAAAGAAAGCCGTTAAAGGGTGAAAACCCAAACTAGCCCCCAAACGACCCTGTAAGAGGAACGAACACCTCGCACGGGACCAATGCAACTTGTAGGAACTGACTGCGTAGTCCCGGGTATCCCAATTTTAGACTACAACGATAGTTTACAAAAATCACACTTTGACTTGAAAACAAGTCGTTGAAGGGTGAAAACCCAAACAAGCCCCCAAGCAACCCTGTAGGAGGCACGAACACCTCGTACGGGACCAATGTAACTTGTAGGAACTAACCTCGTAGTCCCAGGTCTCCCGGTTTGAGAGTATGACGATAATTTGCAAAAATCACACTTAGACTTAAAAACATGCTGGTAAAGGGTGAAAACCGAAACCAGCCCCCAAACGACCCCGTAGGAGGCACGGACACCTTGCACGGGACTAATGTAACTTGTAGGAACTGACCACATAATCTCGGGTCTCCCGGTTCGAGAGTATGATGATAATTTGCAAAAATCACACTTAGACGTAAAAATAAGCTGTTAAAGGGTGAAAACCCAAACCAGCCCCCAAACGACTCCGTAGGAGGCACGAACACCTCGCACGGAACCAATGTAACTTGTAGGAACTGACTGCGTTGTCCCGGGTCTCCCGGTTTGAGAATATGATGATATTTTGCAAAAATAACACGTAGACTTAAAAATAAGCCGTTAAAGGGTGAAAACCCAAACCATCCCCCAAATGACCCCGTAGGAGGCACGAACACCTCACACGGGACAAATGTAACTTGTAGGAACTGACCGCGTAGTCCCGGGTATCCCGATTTAGGAGTATGACGATAATTTACAAAAATCACACTTAGACTTAAAAATAAGCCGTTAGAGGGTGAAAACCTAAACCCGCCCCCAAACGACCCCGTTGGAGGCACGAACACCTCGCACGGGACCAATGTAACTTTTAGGAACTGACCGCGTAGTCCCGGGTCTCTCGGTTTGAGAGTGTGACAATGGTTTGCAAAAATCACACGTAGACTTAAAAACTTGCCGTTAAAGGGTGAAAATCCAAACCATTCCCCAAACGACCCCGTAGGAGGCATGAACACCTCGCACGGGACCAATGTAACTTGCAGGAACTGACCGTGTAGTCCCGGGTCTCCCGATTTGAGACTATGATGACAATTTGCAAAAATCACACGTAAACTTAAAAACATGTCGTTAAAGGGTGAAAATCCAAACCAGCCCCCAAACGATCCCGTAGGAGGCACGAACACCTCGCACGGGTCCAATGTAACTTGTAGGAATTGACCGCGTTGTTTCGGGTCTCCCAGTTTGAGAGTATGACGATAATTTGTAAAAATCACACTTAGTTAAAAACATGCCGTTAAAGGGTGAAAACCCAAACCAGCCCCCAAACGACCCCGTAGGAGGCGCGAACACCTCGCACGGGACCAATGTAACTTCTAGGATCTGACCGCATAGTCCCGGGTCTCCTGGTTTGAGAGTATGACGATAATTTCCACTTATATATGTAATTTTTTAGTAGTGAGTAATTTTTTTTTATAAATTATTGGGTTACTAATATCGTATATTTTTTGTATCCTATTTTTTTTGCAGGATAACAGTTTATCGTTGGCTTTGATTCACGTGGAACACACAAAGAACTCAATGGTTTTCAACAAAGGGTTTAGTAATGATTCCATTTTTTTGTGTCATGGCCGAATGGTCTTTTGTTTTTTTATTGTTGACTTTTATGGCCGTGCGGGCTTTTATAAGTTAATTGTTATATTTTGTGGCCGTGTGGGCTTTATGTTAGGCAGGTTTTGTATTAACAGGTTTTGGAATGTCCAGAAAATAGAGGAAATTCTGCCCGATTTTTTTGGGCCTGTGAGCTGTTAAAGACTTGTAATATTTTGAAGTTTGTATGTACATTAGTGTATTAACAACGCGCAATATTATTAATTTGTGAATTTTGTGCTTTTAAATAATTTTTTTTTATAAAAAATTTGGCACAGTTCAAAACCGTGGCAAAAGTGTATCATATTTTGGCACGATTTTGAACTGTGCCAAATTTTTTTAAACTGTGCTGAATCTGGCACAGTTAAAAACTGTGCCAAAAGTGTGCCAGAAATATCAAATTCTGGCACGGTTTAAAAGTGTGCCAGATTTGTTCCTATTTTGCTAAATCTGGCACAGTTAAAAACTGTGCCAGAAATATCAAATTCTAGCATGGTTTAAAAGTGTTACAGAAGTGTTCCTATTTTGCTGAATCTGGCACAGTTAAAAACTATGCCAAAAGTGTGCCAGAAATATCAAATTCTGGCACGGTTTAAAAGTGTGCCAGAAGTGTTCCTGTTTGGCTGAATCTGGCACACTTTTGAGCTGTGCCAGAAAAAAATTG
Source organism: Sambucus nigra (assembly GCA_949130495.1). NCBI lineage: Eukaryota > Viridiplantae > Streptophyta > Magnoliopsida > Dipsacales > Adoxaceae > Sambucus > Sambucus nigra. The sequence goes on from OX422218.1 coordinate 203,773,914, forward strand.
CCATTTTGGAACACCTGATTCTGGCACAGTTCAAAACCATGCCAGATTTGATATGGCACAGTTTTAAACCATGCCAGATTCCTATTTTTGGTGTAGTGTCTCTTCTTGAGTGAATTCACCTAATACATTCTTAATCCTCTCATTACTTCCTTCAGTGGATGGTTTTGTAGGATAAGTATAACCATTTTCAACAATATTCCAGACATCATCTCCTAAGGTTCCTTGTATGAAAGAAACCATCCTTACTTTCCAGTAATCAAAGTTGTTTCCATCAAAGAGAGGAGGCCTGGTCAAGTTACCAAATCTTTCATTTTTCTCATCCATTGTTTGATTTTAAGAAAACAATTTCAGAAACACAAGATCTTTAAAGAAAATGTCCAAAGCTCTGATACTAATTGAAAAAGATGTTACTTAGGCCGTTTAATACAAGATTAAATTATTGAAGTAACTCCGAACTATTTTTTGAAGAAACTCTTTTCTTGAAAAAAAACTGATTAACACAAGATGTGTTTAATAAAACATGCACGAGATTTGTTTAAGAGTTATAACAGGTTTTGAAAATCAGCTTAAATCAATTAAACTCAACACAACCACAAGAATGAGATGAGGAGATGTAGAGAGATTAAGGACAAGGCATTATTAACGTGGTAAAACCTCACCCAACTGAGGAAACATCCACGGTGACTTCTAAGTCGCAAACCAAAAAACCACTAAAAAAAAATATACAAGTTACAAACTATTTAACACACATGCAAACTAATCAGACCTATACAAGTTTAGAAATGTACCCACCGGTTTGATTTTAACTTCTCTGCAGTTCTGATGTTGATGTCGCTTTCCCAGTTTGCTAACTTCTCCACTTTATTCTAGTCTTTACGTCGACTCTTGTTAATTTAAGATCTTATATCCAACACTTCTGTGTTGTAGTGTGTCAAGTGTTTGTGATGGTGTTCTAACACATGCATGCACACACACACACACTTATTTTATACAAACAGTCCTAGTAAATTACAGACCAGATCTAAATGATGCTTTTTTCAGTTTCTATCTTCTTTAGAAACCAAAATGAGTTCATTTGACCTTTCAAATAATCTCAGAATCCAAGGTTACCTTACTCGTAAGACTGCCAATGTCATATCCAATTTCAGAGGGTTTTGAAAATGATTTTGAAATTGGAAACCACCAATTGCGATACCAACTAGGTCAACAGTATTGTTTCATAAGAACTAGAACTAGAAATATATTTGTTGATTCTAACGGTTTAAAAAACATTTAGAGAACCGTAATCAACAAATGTGATTTCTTAAGATGAGAAACTAAAATATGCAGATCTAAGTGTAATATAACATGCAATAATCAGATCTACTGTTTCTATGAAAGAGAAATAGAGATCTAATAGGAAATGTCTACGTTGGAAACAAGATCTCGAACCCAGAGGATAAAACACTTTAAACACCCTTCAAACCCCCACCACCAACACTCTCAAACACACATGTATAGTGTTTGGTATATACTGTTTTGGAGAAATGTGTTTAGAGTTTGAAAACTAAAAGGGTTTGGATGATTTAGGGTTTCTTTCTATCTTTTCTCTCTTATCTCTCCTCTGTCTTCTGTCTCTATTTAGACGAACTGCCAAATGTTCCAAAATGTTGAGGGTAAGTCTCTTTATATAGTAGGCTAGGAAGGATCGAGAAGGGCTATCCAAATCTAAGGTTAAGATTTGGTCCAAGGAAATTGACTTTGATGCAATGGTTTAACATCAGCGGTGATTTAAACAAGTGCTGATTGGTCTAGAGAGGTTCACAGGGATTGGGTTCAAATGCATGCAGAGCGTTGATAGAATTGATCCAAAGGCTGAGAATGTGTACAAGTTATGAGTCTACCAACAAACACAGATCAGTCCACTATAATGCTGACAGGTGTAAGGTCCAGATGAACTCACACACGCATGTTTTCAAAATAATTACACACGCACCCTGAATTCTCAAGCGCATTCGGATCCTACCCAACTCAACTTTTAGGTATGAAAACATAAAATCGGTAATTACAAAATGATCCCAAAAGCTTTTTAAACCACATTTTAATTTCCAAAAAATCATTTAAAATTATTAAAAATTCTCAAAAAATTATTAAAATCAATTTAAATGAACTTAAAGGGGAATTAACTCACACAGGCATTTTATGCAATATATATGTTATGAATGCAATCCTAATGTGTGTGGGTGTTTGAGAATATAACTTTAAACAACAATCAAGAGGAATAGAGAGTAGAGTCTGAGGCTCTTTGGTATCTAGGGAATGGACTCAATTTTGTCACTATTTCCAAACTAGATGAGCACTTATACAATGTAGACTCAAGTGAGTAAAGAGTATAAGATGTTTCACTCGCGACATGACAAAAACCAAAACAATACGCCCTTGTTTGAACCTCATTTTATGTAGGCGAATTAATGAGATTTTAGGATCGTTCAAGCATGTTGGAGATGCATATTATTGGATATTCGGATCTTTGACGTTGTGGATGATCATGGAAACGTGCTATGCCATAATTGATGTAGCAGGATATGTCATAACTAATGTAATCTAGAAACTACTGGCAAGTCCTATATTCTTAGGGCGGTGTCTAGAAAAATACCCTTACAAATATTCTCCCATGTCTATGCCGGTACATAAAAAATCCTAATTATGAAACCAAATATCCTAAGACATACAATATTCTAATACCCTCCCAAAACCCACAAATGGAATGATATCAAAATACACAAGTCTTGAAATCTTCAAATCTCCAAATTCCTTTGTCTTCATCAAGTGTATTATGAATATGATCTTCAAATGAACCTACTCATATGAGACAAACAAGAAAATGCCCGTGATGTGCAAAAGTTTAAAATAAAATGATAAGCATATAAAGAAATCATCAAACTCCCACTCCTCTATAAATCGTTCTCCCCCTTTTTATGATGTCCGAAATAGATAAGAAAAATAAACATAAGCAATAAATTGGAGTGTGTCACAAAAAAAAAGCAACTATTTTTGAATTTTTCAAAATTTTTCTCAAGTATAATGAATACAAATACAACACATACTAGGAACTAACACTAAGATAACCAAGTCGTGAAAGTGTAATGAATGGGTGTGAACAAATCCGATAGGAAAATCAACTCAAACAATCATAACATCTGTGCACGATGAATTTGGACACTCTTAATGAAGGAACTCAAAGTCGGCCTTAGGTGTAAAAATGTTGAATTCATATGATATAAACTCAATCGAATCAACAAATCAAAGTCTAGATTAATTTTCACACAACTAATGCCCAAAACTATGTAATTCTTTTACGAGACTTTTTCAAGACGTGCAAACTCATTGATCTACGACTAAACCCCCTCAAAACTCACATATAGAATATTTCTCTCAAGTATTTTTTTTGAATAAATAAATGCTCATATGTTGAGAAGCATCAATGTTCTTTGAATTTAGTCTGATAGTTTATTATTTTTTTAATTTTTTTTTCGTGCCTTTAATCTTTCAAGCTCTTTTCCTTTTTGCAAATGATGGGTATTCACGCAAAGATAATTTGTCTTTTGTAGCCCAATTCCATTGCTTCAAATATGACACATTTACTGGAGATATAATTTTTAATTTTTCCAATCTGGGCAATGGTTCTTACAAGCACTACTTTCATTATCTCGTTTATTTGCATTTGGTTTGTTTTAAAAGAAGGATTGAGATGAAAACACCTTGACCAACATGTGACAGACAAGTGCAATACTCAAATAAATCCGTACATGTGTGCATTAAAGGAGACAACGAGTTATAAAAGTAGAAAGTAATCTACTAATCGCATCTCAATGACTCCAACACATTATAAAGTACATGGATGAAATGATGTTGTGTCTCAAAACACTATCAAAAAGTCACGTGGATAATGGAATGATTTTGTGACTTGGCAATCCTATATGTCCATTCATATAAGGTGTAAACAAACTACAAAAATCTTTGTGTTTTTCAAAATTTTTATATAAAAAGAAAATCTTTTTGACCTTTTCATTTTTCTTAAAAACCAAAAATATTTTTGAATTTTCTCTTTTCTTAAAAAAAAAAGCCAAAAATCTTTTTGTATTTTTAAATTTAAAAAAAAACAATAATCTTTTTGGATTTTTCTATCATATGGAGAAAAACATAATGTAAGAATAATACAAATAGTACAATCTAGCAATACGAATCATGGATACGAGCATGAAAAATCATGCTATACTAGATAACCAACCCTTAGTCAACTGTGCAGATACCTAAAGACTTCCTAAGACTCTCGAACCTAAGGGCATGTAAAGGTTTTAAGAAAATATCAGCTAACTGGCGGTCGGTGGTCACAAAGCCCAAGGACACCTTCTCCTCTACTAGGTCTCAGATAAATTGCTCGCGTATCCTAATGTGCTTCGTGAGCGAATGTTGGAATGGATTTTGGGATATGTGAATTTCGTTGGTGTTATCACAGGAAATAGTCATGGTGCCGTGTGAAATCTTGTAATCCTCCAACATTTGCTTCATGCACAAGATTTGCATGCAACAACTCCTGACGACGATGTACTCAGCTTCTGAAGTGGACAAAGAGATGGAGTTCTGCTTCTTGCTCAACCAAGAGAAAAGAACACTCCCAAAGTAGAAACACCCACCCGAAGTTCTCCTACATCCATCTACATCCCCGGCCCAATCGATATCCGAATAGGAAGATAAACAGTCGTTGGTATTAAAGGAGTACTAAATGTCATATTAGAGAGTCCCACTCATGTGTTTAATGATACGTTTAAGAGAAAGTAGGTGTGACTCTTTCGGGGATGCCTGATAATGTGCATATAATCCAATACTAAAGGCTACATCGGGACGAATGGAAGTTAAGTAGAGAAAACTATCTATTATACTTCGATACAAGGTTTGTTTTACGTCCTTGACTGAAGTGTCCTTGCTAAACATAGTCGAGGTACTGATAGGGGTGCGCTAGTTCTTAGCGGAGTCTAACCCAAACTTCTTCATGAGGTCTCTTGCATACTTAGATTGGGAGATAAACATCACATCCTCTAGCTAACGAACCTGGAGACCAAGGAAGAATGTAATCTCACCAACCATGCTCATCTATAACTCACTCTTCATATCCTCCTCAAAGTCATGATCATGGCGGGAGCACATGGATCCAAATAATATGTCGTCCACATAGACTTGGGCTACCAAAATAACATTTTTTTTCTCTTCACAAACAACATCTTATCTACTACCCATCTTTTGAAACCACTAGTTAAGGGATAATAAGTAAGCATTTTGTACTAATCATGAGGTGCTTAATTCAAACCATACATAACTTTCCTCAGATAATAGACGTGTCCTGGGTGCTTTGGGTCTTAAAACCCTTTTGGTTGTTCCGCATAAAATTCCTCCTGTAGAATGCCATTCAGAAAGGCACTCTTAACATTCATTTGATATAACCTGCAGCAAAAATGACATGCAATAGCGAGTAGTAAGAATACAGACAAGAGCCTCGCAACAAGAGAAAATGTCTCCTCGAAGTCTACACCCTTAATCTGAGTGTATTCTTGAATGACCAACCTAGCCTAATTACGAATGATGGTACCATTCTCTTGCATATTATCCTTAAAGATCCGTTTAGTAACTAATCACATTTTTCTCACTAGGTCGGGGGACAAGTTCCCAGACATCATTTATTTTAAACTAAAGCAAATCATCCTGTAGAGCGAATATATAGTGTTCATTTTTGAGTGCTTCTTTGATGTTCTTGGGCTTGCATTTGGATGTGTAGCACAGATAGCTAACAACGTCTCAAGCTGAGCGCGAGTCTTGACACCTAAAGTAGGATCTCTTAAAATGGCGAAAGGGTCATAACTCTTGCGAACCCATGCAGGTGTGTCCCCTAAAATAGAAATAGGGTCCACCCTAGGTGTATGATGTACAATGGATCATAACCAAGGGGTGCATCATCCTCATGCAAAGGATTAGGATCAACAAACGCCGGTCACTGGTCATCTTTAACAGTAACGTTTATTGATTCCATAACCTTAGAGCTCCTCAGGTTGAAAACCTGGTATGCTCTGCTCGTCGATGAATATCCTAACATAATTCCCTCATTGTTCTGGGAGTCAAACTTTCCTAATTGCTCTCTATCCCTCAGGATGTAGCATTTACTCCCAAAGACACAAAAATATGAAAGGTTGGGTTTCTTCCCTGTCCACAACGCATAATGAGACTAAAGTGTGTGTGGATGAAGATATACCATATTCACCATGTGGTATGCGATAAACACTACATCTGCCCAAAACCATAGAGTTACTCTATGATCGAGGAACATGGATCTAACCATCTCTTGAATCACCCGATTCTTCCTCTCAACAATCCCATTTTATAGAGTATTTTTCACAATAAAAAATTTGTGTTTAATTACCAGACTATCAAAATATCTATCCACGTTTGCCTCTTTAAATTCCGTACTATTGTCACTACGCATCCTATTGATGGTGACACCGTGTTGATTTTACAGGACACGACACTTAGTCATAATAAAATCTATAGCATCAGATTTTTCTCTTAGGAAAGCAAGTATGGAATAACAAGAGAAATCATCTACCATAACAAGGATATACCTCTTACCACCTAGACTTTGAGTGCGAGTAGGACCCATGAGATCCATATGTATTAAATCAAGCAAATGTGTGGTTATAATGGAATTAAACTTTCGATGGGGACTCTGAACTTATTTTCTTACTGACAAGGACCATAAACCATGGAAGTTATCTTTATAAGAGACGGTAAGCCACATGCTAGGACTTTCTTCGCTAAACGCTCCAACTCTATAAAATTAACGTGACCTAGATGTTCATGCCACAAATACATAGATGAGATTGTGGCACCATTTCATACAAACTAGGACTTGGGCAAAATTCCATAACACTTATCTTCTGTCCTCAGCCCCTTGTAGTAAAAGTTTACTGTCTTGATAAAAATGTTACACTCGATCCGATCAAACTTTACAGCAAAGTCTGCATCACACAACTATCTAATGCTGATAAGGTTTGATTTAAAACCTTTGACGCACAAAACATTATCTAGCTTAGGTAACCCATGTATCTCTACTGTACCACATCCTATAATGATAGATTTACTTGCATCTCCGAAGGTGACTTTACCGTCCTTGCAATCCTCAAAGTTGGTAAAAAATGGGATGTCACCAGTCATATGGATGGAGCAACCACTATCAAAATACCACTATGAGGTATTATGAGCCTTAAGAGCAACATAAATAATAAGGGATTTCTCTTCACGCTTAGGCACCCATGAAGTGGTAACCTTTTGTTTACCCTTTCTGTTGTTGGTTCTGGTAAGGATGTTGGAAGTATCCACTAACGACAAAGACATCCTTTGGAACTCTTCCATAAAACTATGAGAAGTTGTGACTAGATACTCAACCTTCTCTCTAAGTCTAGAAAAATCTCTAAAGTGGTGCAACGGAGTATGTGTATGTCGAGTTCGACCTGAATTATAACAAAACTTCCTATGGTGTCCCTTTCTCTTGCAATAAGTGAAGAGATAAACATTCTTAGGCCTACCTTGGTTTTATTTTCTTGGTCTAACTTTTGTTTAGGGTTTTGGTTGAGGTATGTAAGGATTTACTATGAATTCAGGAACCAATTTCGGTGCGACATGTGAAGAGGATGCACCCTCGAAACCTATTCCTTGCCTCTCACCAAACTCTAGTGCGGGGCCGACGAACATCTTTCCCATCTTCTTAGATGTGTACTCAATTTTCACCTTCACCTCCCAGGACCTCTCTAGATCTTTCCCGAGTTGGGCTACAAGGGATTCAAGTTTCTTACGACTCTCCAAAGATGCAAGGATCTCACTCGTAAGACTAGCCACTTATTTGGTCAAGTAGCCTCTCCCCCCCCTCTCTCTCTGTATATATATATATCTTTCAAAGACTCTCTGATAGAGAACTCTCTCTTGTCTCTCCTAACTCCTTCTCTAGCGCTATGATCGTAGTTGCTAACCCTCTGTTTTGCTTTTTCATTTTAAAGGACTCAGCGTATAACTCGGCGTACGAGGGAGGCAGGTCACTCTCGCTCTCACTTGCTACATTTTCACCCTCACTCATATCGATTTCACTGTCAAGGTGTCCCTGTGATGTAGCATCCTTATCATTATGAGGTGCACTAGACGTACTCACATGGCTAGCCATGAATTCGGTGAAGTTACATTCATCCGGTGATTCTTCTCCTGAATCCACCGACTCGACTTCACTATTATAACTATGGGTGGTATTTAAGGCAGCTTTGCCTTTGCCTTGATGCTTTAACTTTGTGGGGAACTCATCTTCTTTGTGACCTCTCCAATCACACTCGTAACACCTCCCTTCCTCTCTCTTTGCGACGTCTTTTTTTTTATATTTTTCAAATTTCTTCCTAATTTTATTTTTCTCAAAACTCTTTTTATCTTTAGATGAGCCGTCATTTTTAAGTTTATAAATTTCTTAAAGTTCTTAGAAAATAGGGATAAATCATCTAAGTCTAAGTCATACTCGATATCGAAAGAAACCTCCTCTCTCTTTCTAGATACCTCCTCTCTCCTTCTAGACAGGGCCATAAGTGCAATCCCCTTCTCTTTTGCTTTTACCGTTTAAGGAACATGTCGATTTTATAAGTTTGAAGGTCTCCTACGATTTTTTCTAACCTAAGGGAATATAACATCCCTAAAGAGTTAAGCACAGTGACATTAGGGATAAAACAGGTAGGGAGTGATCTTAAAATCTTTTTGACTACCCTAGTTTCAGGAATTTTTTCACAAAAATTAAAACTATAATTAACAATATCCGATAGGCGAGCATAAAATTGATCAAAGCTCTCGGACTCAAGCATTGTTATGTTCTCAAACCGTGTAGTTAATTTTTGCAATTTGGACGGCTTAACCACGTTTGTACCCTCATGTGTAAGTTGCATGATATCCCACGCCTCTTTTGGCGTGGTGCACGTCATTATACGCCGAAAATCATCGGGTGTGACGGCTCCAAAAATATCACTTAACCTCATGACTAAAATTACTCCATTTAAATTATTTTTTAGTCCATAAATACGTAGGTTTAGGGACAATTTTATTACCCTCTACCATAGTGGGTGGTGTCCACCCTCTTTCACAAGTTATCCAGACTCTTTCAACAATTGTTTTACTATGGATCTCATTCTTGCTTTCTAATATGCATAATTGGATCCATTACAATTTGGGATTCAATTATATAAGTTATCCATTTTTAACTCAGCCTTTTCAAAATCAATTTTTTCCAAAAATTGAGATCACAAAATTTTTGCAAAAATCAATTATATGGTAAAGTTGTATAAATGGCCCTGATACCAATTTGAGAGTGAGCTATAGTCTAATGGCCTTAACTTATATAATTAAATGTCAACCCACTACAGTTTTAATTCCTTTAAACCCTAGAACATGCAACTATGTGATTAAAGCGTAAAAGCATGAAAGCACACAATTAAACCAAGCAAGAAGGATTCCAGAAAAAATCCCCTTCGGGGTAAAACCTTTTCTATTTCACTTATATAAATTGCAACTTACAAATATAAAAATGAACGATAGAGTTTTCAGACGAATCTCCCACAGCCGACCTTTCGTCTTCCTTCAGCAATGGTTCCCACGAGACAACAAGATCAACAGTGAAGACGCCTTCTCCACAAGAGTAACTCTAGTATGGAATTATGTGAGGGTTTAAAAATTATTCACAAACGTATATGGGAGTTGGTGTGTGAATCGAAAGGGAGTTTTGCCTTTTAAAACGATGAGATTTTGTGCAGAGAGGTCTGTAGAAATTGAGGTTTCAAAAGTCTTGAAAAATACCTACTCAAAGAAGGTTTTTATAGGCAGACACAAAAATAGAGGTTGCATCAGGTCATTCAAACGAGGTTGCAGCGTCGTTTGAATGAGACATAGAGTTCGAATGAGGCATATATCTCGTTAGAAGCTCGCCTCAAATTACCTTCTCGCGACATGATAGAAACCAAAACCGTATACCCTCGTTTGAACCTCATTTGATGTAGGCCATCTAACGAGACTTTAAACAAGATGATGGGATAGTTTGGGCACATTGGAAATGCACGTTGCCGGATATTCAAATCTTTGACATCGTGGATGATCGTGGAGACGTGTTATGCTATAAATGATGTAGTGGGATATGGCATATATAATATAATCTAGAAACTACGGACAAGTCCTAGATTTTAGGGGAAGTGTCAGAAAAATGCCCTTACATATTATAATTTCATGTGAAATAAAGCTAAAGGTAATTTATAAATTGTGAAATGTCGGAATATGTTAATACTATCATTATGCTAATACCAATACTTTCATACAAATAAATGAAAAATAGTATGAAAGTAAAATTTGTAATTTTATTAAGAATTTTAGAATATAAGAATTTATATATATTTTTAAAATTAATATGTGAAAATGATGTTATTTCATGTGGAAATGCATTATTTCAGGGAAAAATTGATATGCTAAAAGGGACGAATATTATAAGTATAAATGGGTAAATGTGTTACTAGTTAACATGATAATGTTAAAGTGTGTATTTTCATGAGAGTATTGGTAAATATTTTATGAATTGTCTCAAATTATAAATGGACAAAATCCTAATATGTAAAAAATGAGTATAAGTATGTTAACACTTTTAGGATTGTGTTAATCCCAATGAGGTGCTAAGTTGGAATAAATACCAAAGTGGACAAAATTACATTTGAATTGGGATAATGGTTAATTTACAAAAATAAATCCAAAAAGGTGAACTTGTGATTTTTTCCTAAGTATAATATTTTTAACAAATAGATATTTTGGTACATAAGACATTGAAACGAGCACAAATACAAGAATTACAGTCCTTGAACGTAAAATGAAAGAATAAACTTAATTTGGTAAAAGTAAAATGTTTGCTAAACATTTAAATTAAGTAAAGAGGAATAAACAGTAAAATGTGTTCAAGTGTGTAACAAATATAACAAGGTGGTATTAACCCTGGGTATTGGTCTATGACTCTATGAGTCAGATGAATGTTTAAAGTAAGTAAAAAGGGTATTTATGAAAATAAAAATGAATGATGATATGCTGGGTGTTTTTGATAAAAATAGTCATTTGACCGCAAGTAAAGGAACTTAATGTAAAGTGAAAGAGTTTTCATAAAGGAGTACAGAGAAACTTAAGAAGGCCCCAGAGCCCAGGGTGTGATTTCGACTTAGACCCAAAATCATTTGCCAGGGAAGCAATGGCTGCGACATTTATGGAAGACGGTGGAAGCCCATACACATAAATGGGATATGGTTAACTACATGATTAAAAGAAATAAAAAAGAAAAAGTTAATGGAATTGGTAAATTATGGGAAAGATAAACAGTTAATAAGTGTATACGAACATGTTTTTTCGGGTTAAACGACATATAATGGAACCGTGGGTAATTGTTTGAGATAATTAATGAACCTCTTATATAACGTACTATAGAACATAATGAGTTAACACGGTAATATGTTTGTGAGTAAAGGATACATAAAAGAAAGTAAAAAAACACTATAATTGGGCATCCGAATAACCTATTGTGGTTATAAGCCTGGATCGACATGTAAGATTAAATAAGGTTTTATATACACCGAGTGCGTGCGTTTGAAATGATATTCTTAGATAATGTCATGGACATGGAGGCTTATTGTGAAATGGATAAATTTCAAAGGAAAATTAAGTAACATAAAGGAAGAAAAAAATAATATGGTTTTATAGATTATTAATTGTTCAAATTAATGGATAAAAGGAACATTTTCCTAATAAAACATTAAAGTATAGAACGTAAGGGTTAATGGATTTTAATTTAAGTTAAAGAAAATGTTTGATCAAAACACGATTAATGCATACATTGTTTGGTTATTGCATACACGATTAAGTTAATGTATGATCTTGCATTCATTTTATTCTACCATTAGTTTATGTGTTACATTTTTATTGGGAACCCCACTGGGTATTGTCTCCTCCCATTACCTATGTTGCGATAGGTTAATCGATATTCCAACTTTTGAGAGCATATTTCAGGCACGTGGTAACTCTGATTACATGAATCCTAGGGCATTGCCTAATGAGTTCCACACTTATCATCACTATGATCCTATTCTTGGAAAATGGCATTACAGGTTTACTCAATTAATAAAATTAAATAAAATGGACTAAAGACATTAACTAGGGTGCTTCACATCACTCCACACTTAGTGCAGTCGAACCGGATTGGGTTGACCCACGGGTGACCCTTAAATTTGGGTTGGGGAGTTACGAAGACTTTATTTAACTTAACTTATAGTCAGTGGAGTTATGGTCTATGACCGAATCCACTGACTTGGATAATTTAATCAAGAGTCTAAATAACTAACCAGTTGATTAATACTTGTAAGTTAACATTCTTATTCAACTTAACTGGTAGTCGGTGGAGTTGATCAGTGATCGACTCCATTGACTTGTAAAATTTAATCAAGAGGCTAATTGATTAACTAGTTGATCAAAATCTATAAATTAACATTCTTATTTAACACAAGGATCACATACCAAAAAGTACCTCAAACATTTTTTAATGCACGTTTAGTCCAAGCCTTTTATTTTGTACCAAAAAGTCCTTCAAACACCCATTTAACTAATATTATCTTACTCTTAAATGTCCGCGCCAGCGGCATGGTGAAGGACTTTTTGGAGAAAAATAAAATGACTTGGATTAAACGTGTATTAAAAAATGTTCGAGAGCCTATTTGATATATGCCCCGTAACTTAACTGGTAGTCGGTGGAGTTATGGTCTATGACCAACTTCATTGAACTATAATATTTAATTAAGAGGCTAATTAAAGAATGATTTAATTAAAACTTGTAAGTTGACAATCTTATTTAACCTAATCTCGGAGTTGTAACATCACTTTCCAATGGGTTTGATGCCCATTCTTAGGTGATCAACTTATATTTAAGTTGTACCACCTATTCTTAGGTGGGTTTATGCCCAATATAGGTTGACCATTCCAAGTTGGGTTATACCACTGTATTCAAATGAGTTTGATGACGGAGTTTAATTTTGAAGACAAAATTATAAAGAAGAATATTTATTAACATGAATGTAAGGGAAAATAGTTTATCTTAGGCTTAGTATTTATTTTATTTGCTACTATGGTACATTCTGCGTGTCCTCTTACAAATTGAGACATGCCGACACAATGAACCAAATCTCCAACATCTCTAAAGTTCAAGACATCTTGACATTTTGAAGGTACAGATCGTTTAGGATTTTAAATTTATTTACATTCATATATGGGAGATTTTTATAAAAGTTTTATCAAAGTTAAAATTAAATTTTATTTTACCTCATTCAAACAAAAAGCATAACTCGTTTGAATGAAAATGAATTTTTGTTTGAAAGCTCATTTGATATTTTTTCGAATGGACATCCAATGAGGATTTTCTGTTTGAATTCATTTGAATCTCATTAGAAGCTTGTTCTAACGAGAATGGAGTCTCCTTAGGAAGAAACCTGTTTTTGTTCTAACTAAATAAGAATCTCATTCGAAATAAAGTTTTTGCCCTGCAAAGGGGTTTTTCCTCATATTTGTTTGTTCTTGCACGCGTAGTTTATTTTTAGTGTTTGCAACGATCATCACATGCAAATCTAAATTAATCAAAGATTAAAATTTGTTAAAAAATTGAATTTGTGCTTGGAGGAATAATTATATAAGTCTACCCATTAAGATCATGCACACTCTTAAATTGATATCAGAGGAAGTTACACAAAAATACTGTGTGAACCTTTTGTGCAAATTTTTTTCTTTGATATCAATTTTTTTGAAAATTGTTGATATTGAAAGAGGCAGGATTTTAATGGAGAATTTGTATAATCGAGTACCCATCTTTGATGGTACCAACTGTGCATATTGAAATGCTAGTATGAGGTCTACTCTTAAGTCAATTGATGAAAGCGTCTGGTTGATCTGTGAAAGATGGTGAACATCACCCACTGTTACTGTTGACAATGTCGTCGTCGTCCCTAAACCTATCTCTCAATGGACAGAGGACAAATTTAGATGGAACAACTTTAATTCTTGCGATTTGAGTTCCATCTTGGGAGATGTCACATTATGACACGCACCACATCTGAAGAACTTGGGATACCCTCCAGCTCACTCAAATGTTATTGAAGCTTGTAAGCTGCAGAATATCATCACATAATTTGAAACAATTACAATGCTTGAGTCTGAATCTTTTGATGAGTTTTATTCACGATTGTTCGATATAGTTAACTCACGTTTCAACTTAGGTGAAAAAAATACTCGAGATGCGTGCTGTTAAGAAAATTTGGAGATTGCTTCTCGTCCGCTTTATTCCTAAGGTTACCGTTCTTAATTCGTTAGGGATCCTGGACATTCTTAAGTTAGAAGAACTTGTAGGAGATCTTCAAACATACGAGATAGATATGTTCCCTAAAATTGTTAAACCTAAGGATAAAGGGATTGCACTTGATAACCAATCTAAAAGGAGAGAGGAGGTGTCTAAAAAGAGAGAGTAAGTGCCCTCCGATTATGAGTTCAACTATGATTTAAATGACTTGGTCCTTTTTGCTAAAAATTTCAAGAAATTTCTCAAACTCAAAAAGAAAAATACTTCCAAATATAAGAAAAGTTTTGAGAAAGATAAAAATATAAATCGGGAAAGAAAAATTTTGAAAAAGAAAAGAAAGATTTCCGAAAGAAAGACGAGGAAAGATGTTATGGGTGTGATGGAAAGGGTAACAAAGCTAACGAGTGTCCGACTAGGTTAAAACATGAAGAGAAAGGAAAAGATGTATTAAATGTCACGTTTAGCAATAGCGAGGTTGAGTTGGTGAGTTCGGGGGATGAATTACCACATGGATGTAACTTCATCGCAGTTATAATAAGTCATGTTAGAACATTTGGTGCACCTCATGATGATGAGGAAGCTACTAAACATGAACACCTCGACGGTGAGTCTAGTCTTTCTGAGGAGAGTAAGGGAGATAATGTTTTAAGTGAGAGAGAAAGTGACCTTCAGTGAGCCTATGCCGATCTTTATGATGAGTCCTTTAAAACTAAGGAACAAAATAAAGGGTTAGCTATGAGAGGTTTAGCACTAGAGAAAGAGTTGAGATAGGTAAGAGAGAGTGATTTATTAGTGATAAAAGCTTTGGGAGAGAGAGTTTGTTTAGTTAAGAGAGTGAATGGGGACTTGACCAATAAGGTGGCTTGTCTTATGAGAGATCTCCAAGCATCCATGGAAACTCGTGAGAAACTTGAGGCCCAAGTATCCCAGCTCAAGAAAGATCTCGAATTTGCCTGGGAGGTCAAGGTAACTATCGAGGATACATCGAAGAAGGTAAGTAAGATGATCTTGAGCCCATCTTTTGGTTTTGGTTATAGGCATGGAATAGGTTTTGACGGTATAACCACTTCTAATATCGCACCGAAACCAGTTCTTGAATTTATGGTTTATCTCTATGGCCCTCAACCGAAACCATAAAAGAGAGTTCAACCTAGAAAAGCAAACTGAGGTAGACCCAAACTTGTTTATGTTTGCTCTTTTTATAAAATAAAAGGTCATCTTAGAGAGTTTTTCTATAAATTATGTAGTTACATACGTACACACACACACACACACACACACACACTTATGTACACCACTTTAGCGACTTTGCTAGTCTTGTTGAATTTCTAGTCGTGACTTCATATAGTTTAATGGAAGAATTTTAGGGGATATATTTTCCATTTGAGAACACTTCCAACATTCTGACTAGAGTCAACAACGGTAAGGGCAAACAAATGGTTACTACCACTTGGGTACCTAAGCGAGATGATAAAGCCCTTATTGTTCATGTTGATCTCATGGACGAAAATACTTCCCAATGGTATTTTTATAGTGGATGTTATACGTATATGATCAGTGACATATCATTATTTACCCACCATGAGGATCACATGTAAGGTAAAGTCACCTTTGGAGATGATGTGTTGTACATGGAAGGGTTGAAAGCGAACTTGTTTAGCATAAGCCAACTTTACGACGCAAACTTTACGATAAAGTTTGACCATTCCAAGTGCAATGTTTATGATCAATCGAGTAAAATTTTACTACAAGGTGTGAGGATAGAAGATAATTTCTTTGGGATTGTACCCAAGTCCTCTTTTATGTGTAACAGTGTCATTGCCTCCACTATGAACCTTTGACATCAAAGGCTAAGTTACGTGAACTTTAGATATCTTAAGAGATTAATGAAAAAGGATATAGTTCATGGCTTACTATTGCTTGGGAAACCAACTTCCTCGGTTTGTGGACCTTTCTAACAAGGTAAACAAATTTGAAGTCCCCATCAAAAGTTGAATACCAGTACCACCTCCTGTATTTTGGAGTTAATTCACATGGATATCATGGGTCCGACTCGCTTGGGGAGCTTAGGTGGTAAAAAATACATTCTTGTTATGGTCGATGACTTTTATAGATACACCATTGTAGGATTCCTTAGTAAAAAGTCCAATGCAATTGAGTTCCTTACAACCAAGTGTTGTGTCCTACAAAACTAACACGGTGTCACTATTAATCGGATGCATAGTGACAACAACACTAAATTTAAAGAAGTAAAAGTGGATTGTTATTGTTATGGAGTGGGTATCAAACATGGGTTTTCATCCATTTGCACTCCTTAACAAAATGGGTCTATTGAGAGTAAGAATCGAACGATACAAGAAATGGCTAGATCCATGCTTCTTGGGAGAAACATGCCTCGATATTTTTAGGCAGAGGTGGTGAGAACCCCATGCCATATGGTGGATAGGGTATATCTTCGTCTGCACACACTTCACACGCCTTATGAGTTGTGGATAGGGAAGAAGCCCAACCTATCATATTTCTGTATCTTTGGGAGTACATGCTACATCTTGTGAGATAGAGAGACTTTAGAAAAGTTTGACTCCCGAAGCAAAGAGGGGATATTTTTAGGGTATTCATCGATGAGTAGGGCTTACCAGTTTTATAATCTTGATTGCTCTAAGGTTATGGAGTCAATAAATGTCATGATTAGAGATGACGAGCCACCGACATTGTTTCTCCTAGCCCACAATGTGAGGATGATGCATCCCTGGTGACGATCCTACTTCCTCATGCTACCACGGTGGACCCCGTTCCTATTTTAGTGGAGACCACGTCTTAGGTTTGAAATAATCATGCCCTTCTGCTATACTTGGTGATTTTACACTAGGTGTCAAGACTCGTGCTCAGCTAAAATATGTTGTTAGCTATCTGTGCTACACATCCTTAGTCGAGCCCAAGAACGTGAAAAAAACACTCAAGGATGGGCATTGGATTTCTACCATATAAGAAGAGTTGCTTCAGTTTTGAATGAACGATGTCTGGCAATTGGTCGCCCGACCTAACGATACTAACGTGATATGTACCAAGTGGATTTTCAAGAATAAGGTGGATAAAAATAGTACCATAGTTCTCAATAAGGATAGGTTGGTCGCTCAAGGCTACATACATATCGAGGGTGTATACTGTGAGGAGACATTCGCTTCTATTTCTAGGATTAAGTCTGTATGCTTACTACTCACCATAGCATGACATCTGCGCTTCAAGTTATATCAGATGGATTATGAATGACATTCTACAGGAGGAGTTTTACGTGGAATAACCAAAAGGGTTTGAAGACCCTAAGCACCCGGGACACGTCTACTATCTTAGGAAAGTCTTGTATGGTTTGAAGAAGGCACCTCGTGCTTGTTATGAGAGTCTTATTTCCTAGCTCTTAGCTCAAAGCTTCAAGAGAGGGGGAGTATATAAGACATTTATGAGGGGAGAGTGGTGCCATTTTGGTTGCTCAAGTCAATGTGGATAACACAGTCTTTAAATCCACGTGCTCCCACCATGCTCCCACCTTTGAGGAGGAGGTGAAGAGTGAGTTTGAGGTGAGCATGGTCGGTGAGCTTAGATTCTTCCTAGTTTTCCAAGTTCATTAGTTTGAGGATGGGTTATTCATAACTCAATCCAAATATGCAAGAGACCTCGTAAAGAAATTTGGTCTAGACTCTGCTAAGCACTCACGCACCCCTATGAGTACATTGACAAAGCTTAGCAAAGACACTTTAGGCAAGGACATAGAGAAAACCTTATATTGGAGTATAATAGGTAGTCTTCTTTACCTTACCACTAGTCCTCCTGATATCGCCTTTAGTGTTGGAGTTTTTGCATGATACCAGGAACCCCCGAACGAGTCACACTTACACGCTCTTAAACGTATTATCAAATACGTGAGTGGAACTATTTCTTATGGTATTTTTTATTACTTTGATACCGATAATCGTTTGTTTGCCTATTTGGATGCCGAATGGGACGGGGTTGTAGATGGTTATAGGAGCACTTCAGGTGGGTGTTTCAATTTAGGAGTGCTCTTGTCTCTTGGATGAGCAAGAAGCAAAACTGTATATCATGGTCCATAGTGGAGCCTGAGTATATATCTACTAGGAGTTGTTGCACATAAATCTTATTAATGAAGAAAATGTTGGAGGATTACGACATTTCACAGGGCGCGATAACTATTTCATGTGATAATACGAGTGCTATACACACTTCTCGTAATTCGATCCAACATTTGCCCACAAAGTACATTAGGATACGCAAGAACTTTTTTCGAGACCTAGTTGAGGATAAGGTCGTGTCCTTGATCTTTACGAGCACTGATCATCAGTTAGCCGACATATTCACGAAACTTTTAAATGCACTTCGATTTGAGGATCTTAGGAAATCTTTTGGTATTTGAACCATTGACTGATTTCAGGTATTTTATCTAGTATAGGATGATTTTCACGATTATTTGTATTTATTCCTATTGCTAGATTATATTACCATTGTAGTTGTACTTTTCATTTTAATATATTTTTCAAAAAATCCAAAAAGAGTTTTATTTTTCTGAATTTGTTTTGAAAAATACAAAAAGATTTTCGATTTTTTTTTGAAAAAGTGAAAAATAAAAAAAGATTTTATTTTGATAAATTTTTTGGAAAAATCAAAAGGAATTTTGTAATTTATTTTTACACCGTATATAGATGAACATTAAATATGTTCAAGTCAACGATTCATTCCATATCCACGTTACTGTTTTGTAATGTTTTAAGACATGACATCATTAAATATATGTGCTTTATAATGTCTGGCGTCGTTAAGATATGAATTGATGACAACTTGCTACATGTTTGAATCCTTGTCTCCTTTAATGCACACCAGTAAGAGCTTATATGAGTATTTCACTTACTTGTCACATGTCGATCATAGTGTTTTCATCTCAATTTTGCTTGAAGACGAACCAAATGTGAAAAATGAGATAATAAAAAGTTGTGCACGTAATAACCATTGCCCGACTTTAGATTATTTTTCAGGTAAAATTATTATATATTAATCAATGGAACGAGATGTGTGAAAATCCACCATTTGCAAAGAAAATAGCCTAAAAAGATTAGAGGCACATAAAAATATAAGTGTCAGGCCTTTTTCTTAAACATTAATGCTTCGCTACAAATGGGCATTAATTTCATCAAAAATAATTGAGAGATAATTGCTATATGTGAGATTTTAAGGGAGTTTAGTTGAAGATAAATGGGTTTGCACATACTATAAAAATCTCAAAAAAACATTACATAGTTTTGGGCATTATTGGTGTGAAAATCACTTACGGTCTTGATTTGTTGAATATGTCACATGAGTTCACCATTTTTAAACCTAAGGTGGACTTTGAAATCTTTCGTTAGTGGTGTCTCAATCCTTTATGCACACGTGACATGTTTGTCTACGTTGATTAACCTATGGAATATGTTCACACGCCTACATTATGATTCCATGATTCGGGTATTTTTGTGTTTCTCCATGGTGTGTTGTATTTGTAAACTTTTATACTTAAAAATTTTGAAAAAAATTCAAAAATAGTTTGTGGAGCCTTTGAGATTGTAATTGCATGTTCAACATTCTATATTTTGTGTTGATATATACTAATTATTTATGATGTTATCGATATATCATGTTTAGTTTCTACTTATTTGTCTATTTTGGACAAAAAGGGTGAGAACAAATGGAGGGGGAGTTTGATTTTTGAGATTTACGTGTTTTTATTGTATATTTCAAACTCTATGCATCACGGATATGTGTCTTTGTTTCATGTGTGTAGGTTCTCTTGGGCATTGATTAGAATATTTGAATATCAAGGGAAGATCAATAAGAACAAGTGGATATTAATGCCAAAGTTTATTTGTGTATGCCATTCCATTTCTTGGGTTTAGAAAGGGTATTAGATTTGTGAGCATTTTTATTATAATTTGGGATTAAATTAAGTTTTGTACTGGAATAGCCAAAGGGAGAGATATTTAAGGGAAAATATTTTAGATTAGGCTTAGTATTTATTTTATTTGAAACTATGGTTTAGATTAGGCTTAGTAATTGTTTTATTTGTCACTATGGTACATTTGGCGTATCCCGTTACAACTTAAGACGTGCCGATACGATGAACCAAATCTCTAACATCTCCAAAGTTCAAGATATCAACACATTATGAAGGTATAAATCATTTAGGATTTTAAATTTATTAACATTTATATTTGGGAGATTTTTATAAAAATTGAGGCAAAATTTTCAAAGTTAAAAAATTAAATTTTATTTTACCTCATTCAAATGAGAAGCATATCTCGTTCTAATGAAAAGGCATTTTCGTTTGAAAGCTCGTTTGATATTTTCTTCAAATGAACATCCAACGAGGGTGTTCTGTTTGAATTCATTTGAAGTTCATTAGAAGCTTGTTCTAACAACATTGGAGTCTCGTTCGAACAAAATTTGTTTTCGTTCGGACGAAATTTATTTTCGTTCTAATGAAATGACAATCTCGTTCGACTGACCTCTACTTTCGTTCGAACGAATTTTTCCACCTCAAAATTTGTGTTCGACTTATAAATACCTATTTCGTAAAGATTTTTAGAGACTTTTGATAAAGCGAAAATCGCATACCTGTTGCAAAAGTCCTATTGATTCATAAAACAACCTCCATAATATATTTGTGAATCTTTTTGAAACCCTAAATAGTTTCATACCTGATATATTCTCGTGGAGAGATATCTCTACTGCAGACCTTGTGACCCATTGGATCACTGCTGAAGAGAAGGCTTATGAAAGGCTAATAGGTGGATACCGAGGGTGGTCCACCACCTGTGGGATGCTCTGGATCTGAGTGGTTTTCTTTAGAGAGTTTTGTAAGTAAGCTATCATGTAAAACTATCTAAAGTGTAGAAATAAAGATTTTTCCTTGCAAAAGAATTTTTCCTCATATCTGTTTGTTATGCGTAGTTTATTTTCTGTGTTTGGAAACATGCAAACCTAAATTAATCAAATATTAAACTTTGGTAAATATTTGGATTTGTGTTTGGAGGCATTAAATTATATAAGTCTACCCATTAAGATTGTGCACACTCTCAATGATTCATCTAAATATTTCAGGTGGTATTATCCACCTCCTCCCTTTTACATTATTCTGTATGGACCAAAACAATTTGGTTTCAATTTCTATCAGATGTATTCTTGGCTCCTGATAGGAGGTTTCTGAGCATTAGATCGCTGAACGAGAATTATTTATCTTTGAACTTGCTATATTATTGTCTGACGATCTCTTGCTGGTATGTTACAAGGTGGCTGAGAGAGTGCTCTCTTCATTCCTTTGTTAAGTTTAGCTCATGAGCCAGATGGTTGTCATTATGTCCGTCCTTAAAGATATTGGTCCTGAGTTTTGGCAAGTCAATTTTTAACGAGATGAAAAGTTCCATACCATATGATAAAAAGATGAGGTTTTTCGTGTTGATGATTCGGGAGTTATTTTGTATGCCCAAAAGATGGATAGAAGTTCATCCACCCATCTTTCCTTTACTTTATTCAATCACAGTTTGATCTCGGTGAAAAAAGTCTTGTATATGATTTATGATTGCCTGTTGAGCTGTGGGAAGACCAACGAGACATTTCAAATTATGATCCCATATTCTGAGCAGAAATCCCTGAATAAGTCCTTATCAAACCGAGTCCTATTATTTTTCACCAAATCTATGGAGATACTAAACTTTAATATGATGTTCCTCCACATAAATCTTCTGGTATTAGGCTCTCTAATGTGGGTTAGTGGTTTGGCCAACACCCACTTGGTGAAGTAATATATGGTAGTTATAAGGTATTATATATTCCTTGGTGCTACAAAAAGGTCCCCACAATGTCCATTTCCCATTGAGAAAAAGTCCATGGACTTTTGAAAGGATTGAGATTATCGGATGACCATTTTATATTGGAGGACATATCCCACACTTTCCAAATTTGAGCATGAAGTGGATGCCTTCCTTTTATATGTAAGGCCACTAATAGACTTAAGATATCACTTGGTAAGAAAGTTATCTCCCACCTACATAAGCTATGTAACTCCCTTTACGCATCTCATTGAGAATGCCTTCCACTTGATGTGGATGGACACATTTGAGGTGAGGACCAATAAATTATTGATGGTAAAGTTCTACTTCGGAGTTAAGGCAAAACCTTTTCGACTGAATATTCAGAATGTGAGGTTCTTTATCTTCGAGAGCCAGTCTCTATTCTTCAGATATGCGATGGTATGATCCATCCAAAGTGGAGTTGATTCGATATGCATTATTTATGAGGTGGTTTTTGAAACTTCATTGCTTGGTCAATCGATATACTCTTTAGTAATTGTCCTTTTCAGATCAGTGTCAATAACTGATGCTAATGTAGCTAAGGCATAAACATGACTATTGTAGTTCCTTGATAACTATTTGATTGACACTAATTTTAAAGCCTTTGAGATCTCTCTCTCCTTATCATTATAGGGAAGCATCCCGACATCTCTGGATTCATATTCCATACCGTGTTCCCATCGTAATATCCCTTTAATCTTGAAGTGTCATAGTCTCATATTCTGATTTATTATTGGAACCTTTGAATCGAAGCCAAACTGCTCGCTCGATGAGGCACCTTGGTGGCATGACAAAGACAATCCCTATGCTAGTTCCTTTGTCATTAGATGCTCTATCTATTAACAAGTTCCACTTCTGCTCCTAATCTTCTCGGTGGTCCCACGGAATCTTCAAATTGGGGTTTGGTTGAACTTCCTCTCCTTCTGATATGGTTAAGAATTCAATAATAAATTAGACTAGAACCTACCCCTGAATGGCCATTTGGGGCTCATAAAAGATATCAAATTGTGACAATTCCAACAACCAATTGGTCACATTGTTATACATATGTACCTTTTTAGCACTTCTTTGAGAGGAAACGAAATTATGATGACTATACTGTGAGTGTCAAAGTAATGGTGTAACTTCCTTGAAGATGTTACGAGTGACAATTGCGTTTCTTAATGGGAATGTATATCCATTATGATTCAAGGAGAGTGGGACTGATATAGTAGATCGATAACTTATATTCATCTTGATATCATACTAATGATCCGTTGGTTGTATATTGAGAAACGACTAGACACAAATGGAGATTCTCACCACTAACAGGGGTTGACAACAGGGAAGGAGATCCCAAGTACTATCTAATCTCTTCTAGTGCTTTGTCATAATATTTTATCCAACTTTCTATGCTCTACTTCTCTAAAGCTTGGAAAAATAGGTGACAATTGTTAGATAATAGTGATTTGAATTGGTTAAGGGAGGCCAATATCTCTATCCAGACTTGGACATTTCTAGTAGTGGTCATCTTCTTAATGTCTTGGGGGGCCTTGATTTTGTTTGAATTATCTTTAATTCCTCTTTGCATGAATATTTATCCCATAAAATTACTAGAGTTGAACCCAAAGACACACTTAGAGGTGTTCAGCTTCATCTTGTAACCCTTGAGGATTTTGAAGTTCTTAGAAAGATATCACATATCTTCTCTTTATAAACATATCACCAATTTATACCTCCATGGTTGAGCCAATATGCATCTTGAACATCCTAGTTACGAGGCACTAATATGTTGCTTCGACTTTTTTATGGCCAAACGACATGACTTTATAGAGGTAAAGCCCTAATGGTGAGCCAACTGAGGTATTCTCTTGATCAGGGCTGAACAAAGGAATCTGACGATGGCCTGAGTAAGCATCCATGAAACTCAAGTGATGTTGTCCTGCTGTGGAAGTAACAAACTAATTAATCTTGTGGAGTGTAAACTATCATTCGAGTAAGAATTGTTAATTTATTTGAAGTTAACACAAACCCTCCACTTTTGCTCTTCATTCTAACTACGACAATGTTAATGATCAAATATGGAAATCGAACCTCCTTGTTAGAGTTGGAATGAAGTAGATTATCAACTCCATTCACCACTGCTCCCACTTTATCATGGGATGACTCCATTAAATTTTGTTTGACTGGTCGATATGCATTATCCATGTCCAATCGGTGGTGAGAAATGTCAGGATCAGTTTCTGGAAGATCATAAGGTTGCCAAGCGAACACATCCATGCTCATTATGATAAATTGAATGAGCTTCTATGCTTCATCTTTTGGAAATTAAGAACCCATCAAGAAGATTTGTTTAGGCTTCGATGAATTTAGAGGAATAATTTTGAGTTCCTCAATATAGGCCCCTTTTTCTTTCGAATGTGTTTTAAGGATGCTGAAACCAACTTTCTTTTGAAAACCCTTTTTCCAAATTTTAATCGCACCAAGTATGAGAACCAATTTTAGTTAAACCCAATTTTATCTTGTTTAATCCTAAACATGCATTTAGGTGATTAAAGCAAGTAAAATAAAGTAAGCTCACAAAAGCGACGTCAGATGTATAAGGAAACTACTAAGGGAAAAAACCTTGGGCGACCCAAGCCAGACAATCACTATGATTTGGTATTACGAAGTACAAATGACAAAATTACTCAACGACTCGACCCCCACAAGTCTTTGACGCTTATCTGATCTTCAACCACTCCTCCACAGTGCCCATGCAAATGACCTTCCACGATACTTGTCCATAACACACGCATCCACGAAGGCCTCGATATCCACAAATGTAGCTTGGCAATGTCTATAGATTTCGAACATGAACTCCTCTGCTTATTCACCGCAAAATTCAATTATGTTCAAAGTGTATAACAAACTCCAATTGGTGCAAACAAAGATCACTATAGCATATGTGAATGAAAGCTCGGATCTTTAAACTCTAAGGATGTTTTTGGACGTTGAAAACCTTAGAAAACTTGTGCAGTAAAGTTACTGTATGTAAAATGTTTTTATGATTCTGCAACTTGCAAAATTCTAAGTTAAACACGCCTTAAATAATAAAGTTGAGTTAGCGCATCGTTCGAACGAGATTTATATGTCGCTCGAACAAAATGCACATGTCGCTCGAATGACATGCTCATCTCACTTGAATGACCTGCAAAGTCGTTTGAACCACTGAACTTATGAGTTTGTTTTAAACACAACTCTAAATGATCTTTACCTCAGAATAAATGAAGTTTAAACATTTTAAAAGACTTTTTAGCATTTTAAAAACACTTATTTAATAAAATAACATCCTAAAATATTTTTCAAGTCCCATAAACATTACGTATTCAAACTTGAGCGATCTTAAAATGCAATGAAGACGTGAAATGTGCACCACATTAATTTCATTATGATTTATCTTTGAAGCTTGGCCGCAACGTCTTCAATATACATTACGTCATAGACTGTGTGGGTTCGTGGCAATAAAAAATCTATCTATGACTCAAAAACATTGTTTTGTTCCAGGAATATTATTAGAATGGTCTCAATTGGAATTTTTTCCTTACAAATTTCCCCCTTTGACTACTACGCCTAAGTCCCATCCCGTAAAACACAAAATAAAAAATATAGGACAAGACTAGTTAATGATGGTCTGACAAGCATGAGCTGTCTGAATGTGATATAGACTTGAAATCTCAAATCTCTTAAGCATACCTACACACATGAAATTGACAAATACCCAAGTGAAGTATGGAGGAAAAAATGATATCAAACATTATAATACCAATATAAAATATCAATACCAATTTGTAAAATCCAAATCAAATCATTTGTTAAATATGTGAGAAAAATAATTTGATACCAATTGTGAAAATAATCATCGAAAAATTAAAATATCAATTTGTGCAAAAATTATGTGCTCATAAAAAAAACAAACTCCACCTACATCACATCCATCTCTCCCCCATTTTTGTCTCAAATAGATAATAAGTGAAATAGATAAACAAATCATCATATCTATAAAGTAATAATCAAAGAGGCATATCTAGATAAGCATGAAATAATCAGCTAATGATGATCAAAAGATACCAAATCCGTAGCCAACAAATAGTGATCACGGAAAAGAAATCATGACAAAAATCAATGCCGTATGAGAAATTAATCATGGAGGATCAAGAATAGCTATGTAAAATTGTCTAGAAGTAAACCACCAGTACCAAAAATATATCAAGAAGAATTGAGTACTGAAACAAAAGAATCCTAAAAAATCCTCTGAATTCACTCGAACGAAAATGCTAGGTCGTTAGATCAATTTTGCATGTCGCACAAACCATGCATCAAGCGACATAAAAAAAACGTTAAATAGTAAGCTCTCGCGCGATCAACCTTTCAAGCGACCTTCGCGCGACCCATACCTGACACTTTTCTTCCTGTCGCTTGAACCTCGCGTGAGCAAAATATCACGCGGCATTGAGTTGTCGCTCGAACGAAGCCCAGTTGTTGTTTGAACAACATAAAAAATTCTCAATTCCAGTTCTAAAATTCATGAAGCTTTTCCCAGTGAAGAAATATCCTGAAAAAGTTGACTGGAAAGGGAAAATAGAAGTAAAATAGTCGCAAAATAGAAAAAATAAAACAAGTAACACAATGTGAGGTTCATGCCAACATAGTATCAATGTGCTCAAACATTGATATGGAGTGAATGTGTGTGAACTACAACAAATGAATCATAACTTCAACACATTGGAACGTTCAAGAAGCTCTAATTGCCCTATTTTTGGCATATGATTCTTTTTATTGCCCTTATTTTTTCTTTTTTGGGGCTCTTTTAAATGGTGACTTTCATGATGAGTTAATTGTACTCTCGCAGCCCTTTCTTGTGAACACTCATCATTTTTTCAATATATGTCATTATAATCCTCATGGTAAACGGTTCTTACATGCACACCTCCTCCTAAGTCTACTTACATATAGATGACAAAATTGAGATAAGAACGTCTCACCAAACTCAAATATGCATGAGATGTCAAACATTCATCTAAACTCGTGCATGTGTGCTAAGATGAATGCATATCAACTTCGAAATAACCCTATATAGATAATGGTTAAGATCATTCAATGTATCAATAATTATGACCAAATGTCCTAGCCACATGGATAATGGAATGATGGGGGTCCAAGCACACTAATATGCCACATCAAACATGAAAAACTCGCGATACAAAAATAAACTTATGACCAATAAAAACACACCATTTTCAGTTTATTTTAAAAATATGATTGACAATTTTTTTTTGTCTTTTTCTAAAAATATTTTTGAGCCAAAAATAAAATATTTTTGTATTTTTCAAATAAGACTTAATAAATGAAAAAATATAATACAAAACATACACATGTCATAATACTTGCAATATATAAATCATGATGCAAAGACTAGCGTATGACAAACATGGAAACACAATCATCCTTTTGATTTAGCATGGGAAGAATCAAGTGTACCAAATAAGAACCATGAAGTTTAATTCCTAAATCCTCTAAGTCCTATTTCCTAACCCAAGTAAGTGTGAAATTATGCACGGGGGTTTTGGGAACCGAAATGAATTTATTCCTTAGCTTCCTAGGAGAATTTTTAAGGTCATAGAAAAAATGTCTAGGGTTACCTTTCCTACTGCAATGGGAACAAGTGTAAACACGGTGGGAATGATTACCAAAATGTCAACCTTTCCTAACGTTCCTAGTGAGCTCTCTCGCACGATTGGTATTGGCATTTGGAATGGGAACAACGTGATCATCATAGCCTATACCAAACCCATATCCATTGACTTGGACGGTGCCTAACATCCTATCCAACTTCTCCGATCTAGATTCCAAGTCAAACTTCTCCTCACTTGAGTCTTTCAATTTCTTCTCTAACTCAATAATCCTAGACTCAAGCAAATGGCTAGACTCCTTAAATTCTAGAACCTCTTTCTTCAGAGTCCCCATCAAACCATGAAGACTTTCTCTATCTTTCTCAACGTACTCTAAATTCTCCCTAAGACTCTTATCCCGTGCCCTAAAATCCTCAATCAAAGCATCATTATTCTCTACGACACTCTCATTTAACTTAGCTTGCAAATTCGAGTTTGAGTTTTTCTCCTTTACTGCTTTCGCATATAACTCTC
The DNA here is from genome assembly GCA_949130495.1 of Sambucus nigra. Lineage (NCBI taxonomy): Eukaryota > Viridiplantae > Streptophyta > Magnoliopsida > Dipsacales > Adoxaceae > Sambucus > Sambucus nigra. The sequence continues at coordinate 203,802,431 of OX422218.1, forward strand.
TAAAGGAAACTTGCAACTCTCCTAGATCGATCTCCTCATCCTCACTAGCTTTTCCCTCACTCCATTGGGATTCAACGGCCTTGAAAGTGTCATCCACATGAAAATCTTTATGGGAAGATTTATGACATGCCATGAACACTACAAAGTTGCACTCAATAGGGGAAATCTCTCCCTCTTTTGGTTCACTGTCACTTAAGGTGGCATTATATTCTATCGATTTCTTACCCTCCCTCTTAAGTCTAGTGGGACACTCGGTAACCTTGTGACCATACCCCTCACACCCAAAACACCTATCCGACTCATCCCTCTTAACTTACTCATTCTTATCCATAGGGGTGGGATCTACCTTGTTGTTCTTGAATTTCTCAAGTCTTTTGGCATATTTCGATTACTTTTGAAACTTAAGAAATTTCTTAAACTTCTTTGCCAACAAGGCTACATCCTCAAAATCAGAATCGGAATCATCATCCGAAATTTTAGTCTCCTCCTTCCGGGCTTTCAAAGCATTGCCCTTTTCTTTCTTTATCACTTGATTGAAGGAAAACATATCGAGTTCACAGGTTTGTAGGTCACCTATAATCTTCAAGTTTCGTCGATTCAAGCATACCTAAGGAGTTCAAAACGACCACTTTTGCATCAAACCTACCCGAATTATGACTCGGTTATTGGGTATCTTCTCTCCCAAATTAAATGACGAGTTGACAATATTGGACAACCTAGCATAAAACTCATCAAATGACTCACTCTCAAACATCTTTATCATCTCAAACTTTGTAGTGACGTTTTGAAGTTTAGACGCCCTAATCGTGCTAGTGCCTTCGTGAGTAAGTGCAAGTATATCCTAAGCCTCTTTTGAAGTTTCACACGTCATGATTTTATCATACTCTTCCGATGTGACATGTGAGGAAATAATGTAAAGACCTTTAGAGTTGTAAAGTGCAAGTCCATGTTTGGCTTCGATACATGACTCAATGGGTTTTAAAGTAGTGGCCTCACCCTCTCATGTAACTGGTGGTGTCCAACCCTTTCTGAGAGCTAACCACACACGCTCATCAATTGGTTTCAAAGCACTTTGCATTCGCATTTTCCAATAGGCATAGTTTGTGCCATAAAAAATAGGAGCTACAAAACTTTGAAAATTTCCAAAATTCATCCTTAAAAATACAAGGGATCACACACACAAAAATATGTTTCTTGCTCTGATAACAATTTGTATGCCCCTTTTTCGTTCGAATGTATTTTAAGGATGCTAAAACCAATTTTCTTTTGATAAACCTTTTTCTAAATTTTAATCGCACCAAGTATGACAACCAATTTTAGGTAAACCCAATTTTATCTTGTTTAATCCTAAACATGCATCTAGGTGATTAAAGAAAGTAAAATAAAGTAAGCTCACAAAAGAGACACCAGATGTACGAGGAAACCATTAAAGAAAAAAACCTTGGACGGACCAATCCAGAAAATCATGATGATGTGGTATTACAAAGTACAGACGACAGACTTACTCAATGACTCGACCCCCACAAGTCTTTAACGCTTCTCTGATCTTTAACAACTCCTCCATAGTGCCCATGCTGATGACCTTCCACGATATCTATCCATAATACACGCGTCCAAAAATGACTCGCTGTCCACTTATGTAGCTTGGCAACATCTATGGATTTTGAACAAGAACTCCTTCACTTCTTCATCGCAAAGCCGAACGATGTTCAAACAAAGATCACTATAGCATATGTGAATGAAAGATTGGATATTTAAACTCTAAGGATGTTTTTGGACTTTGAAAACCTTAGAAAACTTGTGCAATAAACGTACTATATGTAAACTATTTTTTGATTCCACAACTTACGAAATTCTGAGTGAAACACGCCTTAAATAATAATGTTGAGTCGGAGAATCATTCGAACGAGTTCTTTATGTCGCTCGAATGACATGCACATGTTGCTCTAATGACATACTCATCTCGCTTGAACGACCTACAAAGTCGTTTGAACCACTGAACTTAAGAGTTCGTTCTAAACACAACTCTAAACGATCTTTATCTCAGAATAAATGAAGTTTAAACATTTTAAAACACTTTTTAACATTTTAAAAACACATATTTAATAAAATAACATCCTAAGACATATTTTGAGTCCCATAAACATTACGCATTCAAACCTGAGCGATCTCAAAATGAAATGAAGATGTGAAACGTGCATTAAATTAATCTCAGCATGATTTAGCTTTGAAGCTTATACGCAACATCTTCAATATACATTATGTCATATACTATGTGGGATCGTTACAATAAAAAATCTATCTATGACTTAAAAACATTATTTTGTTTCGGGAATAAGTCAAATACTACAATGGATTCAATTGGAAATTTTTTCCTTAAACTTAATGACCTGATCGGTGGAAGTTTAGTTTCATCTACCACCACCCGAGCTCCTTTTGATTTATATTTAGGTTGATCACCCTATGAATTCTCATCGTCCTGACTTTTTTAAGGCTATGCTGGAAATAACAATATAGCCATGTTTCACTTCCCGATCTTACTTGGCTTTGAAAATCCTCTGGTCAGTCACGAATTTAAGCTTCTGACGAAGTGAAAGTAGCACAAATCTCATTGTGTGGAGCCAACTCCTGCCTAGTATGACATTGTATGTGGACTTCAATTGAATCATATGAAACTTAATTTCATAACTAATAGGGCCGAGATTGGCTAGTACTTAATCTTCCCCATTGATGTCTCCAAATCTCCATTGAAACTTATCAGTAGTTCAAAATCAGTGTCTAAATCCTAGACATTATATCCAAGTTTGAACATCAAGTTGACATACATGATCTATGAATAATTCCCTTGATTAATTAATATCATTTTCATGTCTATGTTTTCCACCTGTATCTTAAGGACCAAATCATCTTTATATGGAAACTGATGCCGAATAGATCCTTATTGGTGAACATTTTTTCCCAACAAAGATGAATGTCCTCATGCTCACGCTCAGTAAGGATAGGCTTTTAAACTTCCCACTATAAAGGCTCCCGTATACGATCTTTACCTTTCCCTCTTAGTTTTTCTCTAGAACTTTAATGGGTCCATGTAACCATGTATGGCTACAAATATCCCAGATGATGGAAGGTCATGTTTGTACTTTCTGTGTACGTATTGAACCGTACTATGGACTTTGTCTTAGAGATGTCGATGTATTGTTTAAGGTGACAAACCTTTGTAAGATCATCTAGGTGATTATTTAAGATGTTTCAATTCTCTGTTAGGTGGACATGGCCTTTATGATAAGTACACCAGAGATTAGAATCTCTATCAATTGGGTTACTGTCCATATTAGGTGGTTTCTTAAAGAAAGAATTGTCCTTTATTTGAGGAAAAGACTCGTAGATTGTATCCTTAAAAAAATGTTTATTACCTGGTAGGTGCTCTTGGGTCGTCCTTTAGAGGTATCGGTCAGTGACCCCATCTTAGCAGGAGTCGAATGGTTTCCTCCCTTTAATCCCTTTTTTAAATCATTATTCTTTGACTTTTTGGAAGGCTTCTCGGTTGGAACATGAGTGTCGAAGAGTTCGTCCTCAAATTTGGCATATTTCTCGATTCCATCCATGAAATCATCCATTAATGACTTATGAGAGACAAACTATGCTCAAGTTCCATTAACTTTAGGATTGCTTTAGTCTATTACTAAAACACTTTCGAACATAGTTTAGGTTGTTCTAGAAAGCTTCATGTTCATGATTTTAAGCTTGAATTTCTTCATCTTTATCTAAGATAGAGCTCATGCCATGACCAATGAGAATATCACTATAGGATAAATGTAATGGAATTAGATATCTTAGAAGACCCATGTTTTAACAAAAATCAAATTAGATTTTCTTAAATTGGAAAATGTGTTAAACTAGTGTGTGCTTGAGGCGATTTTTAAGATTTTCCATGTACATATGCCACATATATTTCTTTTATAAACATACTTTGAAAATGGCATATTGTTTATTTAAATGTATTGTATTTAATTTCTAAAACTTTTAAAAATATTTTCTTGGTTCACTGTAATGAAATTCTACTTTGTTGGTCGTGAACAATGCAAAACTCTGGTCATCGAAGTTACCTTGTTTTTTCTTACACACATAATCAGTTGTTGTAATAAAGGGTCCTTCTCTAATGTGTGAAAATCCATCATTGTAGCATCAGGTCCTTCTTTGGTCACGGACATGACCAAAGAAAATTTTGATGGATTTTTTCCCACTATTTGGCCTCAAACGTCTACAAATCACTTTTTCAACCATATCTTTTTAGTGGATTTTCTCTTGACCTTTTTTGTGTGGACAATAAGCATACTTTCCTTGGAAATCTTGTGTCTAAAAGTTCATTTATGAATTGTTTTCTACTTAAGGTGACATTCTTCATTAAACAAAAGAGAGGTCGACTTTTTGAAAACTTGATTTTTAAGAGACAAAAACTTATGAGGAAAATCATTGTTCAACAAAGTTTTTCTTCAAGCTTATTTGAGTGATATTGAAATATCCATTATTGTAATTCTATTTCAAGTCATTTGAAGTTTCATTACTTCCTCTTAAGACTTGAACATAAATTTTCAAATGTGTTCTTGAGAGAATTTAAATATTTTCGATATCGCAAATAAACTTATGAGTGTATTAGCTAAACACTTTTTGGACTTCCATCCACCTTTAGGAATATCACACTCTACGAATTTATAAATTCATTAGTGGCTTCTCACTTATTCCATTGGACGAAAAATTTATTCAATTTTAAAATAGATTTGCTGGCGTAGGATTTGAAAGCATTGGACGAGTCCGAAATCGGTCACATTTGTGTAGTGTTCTACAGCTAATGGGGATCTCTTCAGAGTATAGGTGGGAAAGAGATTGTATCCATTCATTGAATATTGTGATTATAAGTCATTGTCTTCTAGTTTTAATACTCTACCATAGTACATTTTTTTCACTTCAGCCTAAGGTTTTTTTCCCATTATGGGGTTTCTTCGTATATCTGGTGTTGTGTGATTGTTTTATCCTTTTGTCATTTTATAATAAATTATTAATTAAAAGTATAAAATAATATTGATTATATAGTTTTATAAGACTTTTATCACATATATGTTTAGGTTGTTTTTAGGTTATACTTTTAAAATTTGAAAAAAAAATTAATTGGTGTATCTTTCATGATCCCACTCACAAATCACACTCTCAACTGGTATCGTAGCTAGTCTTCACTTTTATTGGGTTTAACAACTTAGTGGAAGATTGCATTTTGTGTGAAAATGGAGTTTAACATATGTGATATTATTATAGATTCAATTGAATCACACAATAACCATGCTTTTGCCGTACTTGTGACCTCGTTCAATTTTATAAATCACTCCATTTATAACATTGAAAAGGTTTATGTTAGTATTAGTAATAGTGACTGTGAAGAAAATGATATTCAAACATCTTACTATAATATTTACATGGAATTCAAAACATTATTGAAAAATAATGCGATTCTATCTTCAAAGTTCAAAACATTTAAATAAGAAAAGGTCGTTAAGAAGATTGAAGATCATTCCTCTTCCCGATTATCCATTGAAAGGAATACTTTATTAGAAAACATAAAAACCCTTGAAAATGAGAAATCTAAAATTTTCAATGAGCTTCTTTTTGTAAAAGAAGAAAATGATTTTTTTCAAGTTTATAAGCTCGTGGTCATTCCTTTTTTTTTTAAAATCAATTCCATTGATGTTGATTTTAGTGTTTTTCTTGATGAAACTAAAAAGATGTTTCTTAAAGAAGAGGATGAATGTATGCCCACATTGATAAAAGAAAGAGATGATTTGGCCATCTCATTGGACAATTTGAAAAGGGAATGTAAAAGTTGTGAAGTATTCCTAGTCATTGTAAATACTTTATTTACAATGTCACTCTTGTAAATAAAATTGATAAACTTTATAAAGATTTGGTATTTAGAAAATATGACATTATACTAGAGGAGAAAATTTTGTTTTCAAACCTTCATCATAAAATGAGACAACATCTATTGAATCTGTTTAAAAAAATTCTCAAAAAAAGGGAAGCATATTGTTACTCATTTGAAGGGAAACAATATATTTCCTCCAATTTATGATAACAAAAATCATATACATTATCATAAGATACCTAATAAGTAATTTTTTTGTTCTTATTATCATATTAAAGGTCATCTCAAAGATTTTTGTTACAAGTTGAAAAAAGTTTAGCATTTTTAAAAAGTTGTTCCTAAAGCAAAAATACAAATGACTAGGTCATTTAAGGGAGTTTTACATTTTAATAAAACCAACCCTTTGCATCACGGTATGAATCATAAATTTTTGTGAACAACAACACTCAAAAGGCTTTTAATTTTGGAAAATTTTCACGTAAACTAGTTGAAGGGAGAATGTGGGTTAAGAAGAATAAGTGTTTTTTTTTAGAAAAAGGACTATGGACATAGATACAAAGAGAAAGAAAATATGCCTCGTGTCCCATATTATTCCAAAGATAGTGAGTCATGTATGGGTTATGAAGGATAGTTTTGATCGAATTAGGATTGAGACTAAGAAGAATCCAAAATTGGTTCAATCACCTATAAATTCTAGAGTATGCTTGTTTAAGCAAAAAAACTCATGTTACCACTCCATTTCATATATCTTATCTAGGTTGCGTGATTTTGATTTGTATATAATTTGTATCAGATTTATAACTCATGTATGAATTATTTATATATTTTGTTGTTCCTTGCTTCATATCTTGAATAATTCGAAAAAGATTTTATTTTTTAGAATGCTTTGGTTTGGTTTTACAAAAGGATGCTTGTAGGATTGTGACATCTATTTTATATTTTTATTGATACACGTGTATTATATTATTGTGCATATTAAAAGAGTTTTCATATATTCATTGGATTGATATGCGTTGTATATGTTTATTATCCTTGGTTTGCCTATATTGTATTTAGGCATTGCATGATTTTTTAGTCTTAACCTTTGTGATTTCTCTAGATTGATTATCTTAAGACTTCATTGTTTATTTTCATGATTGATTGAGACTGTAGGAACATGTTTAGGATTATATGCTTCATGTATATCTGTTAATCATATGCCATTCAATTTTGTGGTTGTGAGTATATTTCTTCAAAAATATGAAAACAATTATTTTATACAATCATGTTTATGAATCTTTAGATGATATACTCCATGACATACTTTTGTACATCAAATCTTATATAATAATTTTTCCTTTGTTTGGGAATATGACAGTTACTTCTTGATACGAATTATACTTTCTTAAGTGTTATAAAGTTTCATAAGATATTTTCTTAAGAATACATGTCCATATATTATTTCACGTTACACTGCACTGTACATTGTTTACATTACACTGTATAGGGAATGAAAAAGATGTATGGTCTTATACAAAGCGTTTAAAGCTTAATAGGACTTGTGAAATAGTGTCTAAACTCCTAAAAATTCTTATGTGAGGAATATCATAGTGGTTGAGGACTATAACTTTGGTTGTGTGATGCTCCCTTTGAAAATTAGAAATAACACCCCATCTTTGTTCTTGTGTGAAACCGCTAGTTATATTTGAACATAGAAATGATTAAAATATTTAAATCTAATCCAAAATTGGGTTACACCAAGGATATTAGGATAATGTTTAAAATATAAATTGCTTATTTGATGGGGGTGGGGAGGTGTGGGTGGGGGTGGGGGGTGAGTGATAGTTGAAATTATCCTAAAAAGGTTGTTGGCGATTTCACTTGAGCCTAAGTTTTGCGTTCTTTTTTTTAGATTTCATTATCTTAATTGAGATTGAGCTTGGACCTTTCTCTCAGTGATATTATTTTTTTTTGTTTTGCACAACTGAGACATGATCTTATATTCTTGGTTAATGCTCTCATCACATTATTATCCCTTTATAAATAATATTTTATTGATTATGAACATTGACATATGACTCGAAATTAGTAAGTGTGATTATGTTTCTTATATTTTTTCTAATCAAATGGGGTTTTAGAGTTTATCTCTTATTGCGTAAATGTTCTTGTGCCACATAAAACCCTTTGTAGAGATCAATTTCTAAAAGATCAATTGGTATCGTCTTCTTTGCATCTTATTCTCTTTTTCCCATATAGTATATCATGGTCATTTCTTCGAAAGATTTATATGTTTTGAGGAATGTTATGGATGATTGGGGACATCATATATTTTTGAGTGATGATTTTATTTCGTATAACCTTGATCTATTATAGTCTTAATTGAACTTAGGCTTGATGTTGTTTTGTTCACGTCTTTAGAGTATATGGCATTACCCTTGACTTTCATATTGATAACGAATTTCCATATATGCTGATATTGTAGTTTCTACATCTGGGATAAGCATGATATATTATATTCAAAAGTTGTTTAATCATATTTCTTTTGATCATTTTGTTCTTACGATGCTAGGATAGATTATATGATATCCTATTTTGATGTATCCTATACCCTTAGTGAATGCTTGTTATTGTAGTATCCAACTTCACCTTTGGATATTTCTTAGATATATTTCATAGATACTTGTCTTATCATGAGTTATCATTTGGTATCTATAAGTATGTTTATGATTTGAGTTTTAGGATTTTATCGTACAATATTAATTAATATTTTAATAATCCTATACTATTTTTTCATTATTATTAACTTGATGTTTAGTAAATTTTTAGTTATTACGTTAAAATCTCAAAAGTGATTTATATATTTGGTGTGTTATATCATTATTGATCATATGTGCTTTTATATGTTATGCCATGTGATTTATGTCCTGTATTTCTATCGTATCCTTGTCCTTATTGTGTTTCATTGCATGTTTTCCACACATAAGCATAGTTTCTCTAATTATGTAATATTTCTATGTTCCTTGTGTTCTTATTGATCCAGTTTCTTAATCTCTTCAACTTTCCTTAAATAGGGAGAAGTATCCTAAAAGGAGAGAATACTTGATTAAAAGGGATAATCAATTTGTGACGAAAGAAAGTTACTTATAGGATAATGTGGTGACAATTATTATGCAACACAAATAAATATGAGAGAAGCAATTACCGAGAAAGAACAAGGAAAATAAAATGTCGATCACACAACAAAAGATATACGTGGTTCAGCAAAGATGTGCCTACGTCCACGGTGGTGCAGTCAGTGTTATTTCTATATACTCTAGAGAGTGATTACAGAGAATACAACTTGTCCTTTTGCCCCGGACCTAGGGTTTAATATATACATTTACATGTAGGTAAGTGGAGGTGATGGGTTCCTCCACGTTTCCCATCTCCCCTATAACTTCCCTCCATGGGATCGTGGGGGGAGACCGGATCAATATAAAAGATGAAGGGCCTGGACTTTGGGCTGCGAGGACTGGGCTACTCGTCCAGGCCCATGGTTCTAAATTCTGGGTACCCACAATTGCCCCTAAATTTGTTGTGCCATGTATTTGGGCTCCACAGATTTAAATGATTAGCCATAATGGCTGTGTTGCAATTCCTCGGGAGCTGTGGAGTTGATTTTGGCGGCAGCCGCTTCGCTTACTGTGCACTATGATTAGATTTTGAAGGCTCGTTGGAATAGCCACATTTTTTCCGTCGTTTCAGACTTTCCAGCACTCTTCTATCTTCTGAGAACTCTAGCACCTCGTTCCTTCTGCTCTCAATCTCCATTCCCATTGCTTCTTAGTCATCTTGAGCTCGTGCTTCTTCATCACTTGAACCGATCTTCTGTTTTGTAAGTTTCTCGTGCCCTTTCTTTGCACTTTCTCTTTGGTTTGTAGCTTTTCTTTGAGTTTTCCAATGGCGAAGATCGGAAATAGATCAATCTCTGAATTTAGAAAGTTCTACAACATCCCTGAGTGGGTAGAGATTGAGTGTTGTGCCTTGCCTCCTAGGAACATTAGGGATATCGAGGATGCCCACTGGATCCATGTTTTGTTGCTTTCCCAGGGGGGACTTACTTTTCCCCCTAATGATATATTTTTGCATCTTTTTGGCTATTTCAATATCGTCCCCGCACAATGCTCGCCCAATGTGTGGAAAATAGTGAATGGCGTGCATAGGATAAATCAATTGTACGACACTAGGTTAGGACTTACTGAGGTCTGTTTCTGTTACTCCTTTTCTCGAACTAGCTCAGGTGTCCTGTACCTCAAAGCTAGGAGTCCTGACAGGGTATTGGTAGTAAATCTACCTGATTCCCATAAGGACTATTCGTAAGAGGGTTTCCTTATTAGAAATTGGCAATTCTCTCCCCAATTTGAAGGGTCGAGGTCTGAGAGGTTCACTGTTCCTTTTTATGGGGAAGAATATATAGGTAGACATTGTACTGTTGTTTCAAATCTTTGCTGATTTATGACTTTTCTAACCCTTTTTTGCTTTTTCTTCCACAACGAGGTCTAAGAACTTGGAGCCTGCTCTTAGCGAGGTTCGTATCTCGGAGTTGGTGAAAGCTTGGAATATCAGAGAGCCTCTGGGTGACGGCGAGCATCCCAGGTCTGCTGCCTTTTTGCTAGAGTATAAGAACGTAGGCTCCAGCTTCATAGCACGGCCTGTGGACAGTGTACCAGAGTTTGATTATTTTGGAGAGACTACTGCTGAGCCTATCCAGTTGGACGAAGAAGAGAGCAGCTCTGAGAGTGAGCCTGTAGGAAATTTGGGTGAAGGGAGCTCTGACAGTAGCAGTTCCTCTGACTGTGAGGAGGATTCTGAAGCTCGCGGATCGTCGAGCACTTCCAGCAGTTCAGGTGAAGAGATGCCTCCAAGGAAGAATTTTATTAGAGATGATGATGATGATGACGTGCTTCTTGCACAAAGGTTGAAGAAATAGAAGTCTACTTCTGGGGCTGTGGCTACTGGTTCTCGGTCTTATACTCAGGAGCAAGAGAGGAAGAGGAGAGAGAAAGAGCAGGTGAAAGAGAGGGAGAGAAAAAAGGAGGAGGAGAGAAAGAAGGTGGAGGAAAAGAGGAGAATGGAGGAGAGGAAGAGAATGGAGAAGGAGAAAGAGGAGGAGAGGAGAAAGATGGATTCAAGGACAAAGTCAGGGCAAGCCTTGGTCCCGGTATCTGCTTTGCTCGAGGGGGCCTCAGTTGCCATTTCTCCTCAGCTGGCTCTTGCACTGCTCGAGAGGGAAGTTCTCCCTGCAGATCGCCAGAGGGCGATGGGGTCTGATAAATTGGCCCTGCAAGCTAGCCTTGGTAAGATCATTTCCATTTTTCAATTTTTTAACAAGTTTTAGTTGCTTCTCCTTCTTGATTTCTTCTTTATTTCTGAAATTTATGACTGACTTCGCTGTGCTCTATCGCTCTCGCGATGAGCTGGTGAGAAGGAACGGTGAACTGGAGTAGCAGAAGTCCGCTCTGGAAGTTAGGGGTTCTCAGTTGGAGGCTGATTTAAAGACTGCTGACGCAGCTCAAATTTCCTCTGATTTGGCCCTCGTCAACTCTAATCGAGAGAGGGATGAAGCGGTTAAGGAGCTGAGCGAGCTGAGGCAGGCTTATAACCTAGTCTGCTCGAGCAAGCTGGATCTCATGGAGGAGAACAAGGTTCTGACCGAGTAGCTGAAGGTGAAAGAGTCCCAGGTAGCCACCATCAAAGAGGATTCATACAACTCCGGGTGGACTGCTGCTTACGAAGATGCCGAGGTTCAGATAGGCTACATCAGCCGTCTAAACTTCAAGAAGGGCTAGAACAAGGCTCTTTTAGCTGCTTGTGCTGATGTTGAGTCTCCTCTGTTCGATGAGCATGACCCGGGCCCGAAGCCAACTGTGGACGAGGAAGCTCCTGCCCCAGCCATCGAGGGTGTTGATCAGTCAATTCCTGCCAGTGCTTGTCCTGCCCAAGCGACTAAGGGCATCCCTGTAGAGGGGGATGCTTCTGCTATTGCTGACATGGGGAAGCAGCCATCCACCTTTGGGCAGCCTGAGGTTGCTAGTTAATCTATTTTTAGGACTATCTTTGTACTTTTGCTTGTAATTTTCCCAGTTTCTGCTTGATGTACTTGACTTTTATTGATGAAATAAAAAGGCTCTACTTTTTGCTTGTGCTGATCTCTTTCTCTCCTCTATCTTTATTTTACTTGTAGTTAGTTGATGTGGATGATTATATTCTCGCTACTTCCCAACTGGGCAGGACCCTTGGTCCTAATGCAAGTCCTGAAGTTTGCCAGGCCTTTGTAAGACTTTACAAGTCACTTAGGTCTAGAAATCAGAAATATAAGGAGCAGTCCGAGCGAGTGGCTAAGCTAAAGGACAGGCTCCAGGAAATGGAAGACATTGGTGCCTTAGTGCAAGAGGAAGTCAGTGCAATGAGAGCAAGTTTACTAGAGGCCACCGAGATCAACCAAGTTGGGGAGTTCCTGCAGCAGGAGAATGAAGATCTGAGGAGGGAAGTCTTAAAGCTTAAGCAGCATACGCCGAGCACCATTTCAGCAGTCCTGCAAGGTTCCTCGTCGTCGCGAGCTGGATCTCGTCCTCCCCTTTCGAGAGCTGGTAGAGGCGCCAGGGGCAGGAACAGGGAAGCCGAAGAACATCGTGATAGGGAGATGGAAGAGCTCCGCAATGATGTTCGACGAGCATACGTAATTGCTGATGGGCTTCAAAGGGACGTTACCTGACTCCGACATTTATTCAAGAAAGGTCCTCGGCAAGCGTGGGCTGATGGTTACGATCAAGGCTGGTTGGATGCTCCAACAATACTGTTTGAGTTCAAGGAACTTTCTTTCATCAGAGGGTGGTTAAGTGCCCTAAAAGAGCTACAGGTACCGAGGAACTCGGTGTTATGGTATCGTCACGAGATGACCTCCTCCACTCTGATGCCAAATCCATTCAGGAGAGATGATCAATGGATCCCCATCGATGAAATTCCTAGGTAGCTATTGGAGTTGGACGCAAATGAGGTTGTGGAAGAGCTAGCCCCTGCTCCTGATGACGGAAGAAGAGCAAAAGTGGCAGACTATCTTGTTCGGAGGCTTCCACCTCCTTGAAATTTTGCAAGTTGTTATTCTTTTTTATTTTTGATAATGTAAATGCTTTGGGCGAGCTCGCCGACTAAACATGTATTATCATTGTTGTAAATATAAGAGATTAATGAAAAGTTCGTGTTTTGGGCAATTTTGCCGACTAAACGTGTTCACCCAATCTTTTTATATTCTTGCTGCTTCATAATCCTTTTTGATTCATCATGCAAGTGTCCCCCCAGTCCAGTATAATACCAAAATACCATTATGCCCCATTTTACCTTTTAGGTTGTGTCGTCACACTTCCTTAGGACTAAACAGGGCAATTGGCGAGGACACACCTGGTACTGGATGTCTTCATCCGATCAGGATTTTGCTCAACCAAAGTAGGTTTGATGGCCAGTATAAAAATCTGGTCACATTGCCTAAGAATCCTCTGTAGGGCTTTATATATTGCCAGGGGCAATGCTAAGAGGTCTCTCGTGCTTCACGACGATGACCTGAGGTGGGGTATTCCCCTGCTATATCGACCATCGTGCTTGTGATTTGGAAAAGATGTGTGATGAAATGCAACTGTTACTGATCAGGGGGTAATCAATTTATGTAACTTTCATTAGTAATAAGAGAAATGAACTGTCCTTTCACATAACAAATGCAAGAAAAATATTCGATAATAGAATTTCTTGAGAATCTAAAAATAGAATTTCTTGAGATTCGTTGCGTTCCATGCTCATGGTATCTCTCTGCCCTCCATCGTTTCCAAATGATAGGCACCTCGCAGGTCGTCTTTAGTTATTTTAAAGGGTCCTTCCCAGTTTGGGCCTAGCTTGCCGTCTGATGACTTTATCGCGTTGCCCAGGACTTTCCTTAGAATATAGTCCCCAACTTAGAATCTTCTTGGGTTAACCCTTTTGCGGTAGTGTTTTGCGATCTGTTGCTGATAGCTCGCAAGTTTTACCAGGGCAAATTCCCTACGCTCTTCGGCCAGGTCGAGTTCAGCGAGCAATGTTTCATCATTCTGTCCTTGCTCGATAAGGTCGGATTTCATTGTTGGAAATCCCGCTTCTAGTGGGATGACTGCTTCCATACCATATGTTAGTGAGAATAGCATTTCTCCTATTGGTCGCCGAGGGGTAGTTCGGTATGCCCATAGGATTTGGGGTAGCTTGGTTGCCCATGCGCCTTTGGCTCGCTCTAACCACTTCTTTAATCCATCGATCACAGTTTTTTTGGAAGCCTCTGCTTGTCCATTGCTCTGAGGGTAGGCCACCGAACTAAAGTTGTGCCTGATCCCGTGTTCGTTACAGAAGTTTTGAAAGGGACCACTCTCAAATTGTGTCCCATTATGAGTGATGATGGTCCTGGGGATTCCGAATCGAGTGATTATATTCCTCCATATGAATCTTATCATATCAACATCTCAGATGTTCATCCATGGTTCTGCCTCGATCCATTTGGTGAAGTAGTCAGTTGCGACCAACAGGTATTTGCGATTGCCGGCAGCGGTGGGCAGTGGTCCCATGATGTCCATTCCCCATTGGGCGAAGGGCCATGGGCTGGTCAGGGATTTTAGGTCACTAGCGGGTTGGTGGACCATAGGAGCGTGGAGTTGGCATTTCAGATATTTTCGGACATATACCGTAGAGTCCTTTTGCATATATGGCCACCAATAACCTTCCTTCATTGCTCGAAAGGCTAGAGACCTTCCTCCGACGTGACTTTCGTAGATTCTGTCATGAAGCTCGCGCAATACTTGCTCGACATCGCCTGGATGGACGCATCTAAGATAGGGACCGGAGAAGGATTTCTTATACAAGTCACCCCCTGTAGATAAGTGAAAATGAGCAGCTTTGACTCTTATCTGGTGGGCAGTTTTCTTGTCCTCTGGGAGCGTGCCCTCTTTTAAATAGTCTTTTAAGGGGTCCATCCAGCTGGGGGCTAATCCCACCTGGAGTATTTGTCCTACGTTTGACAGCTTGCTGTTGTGGTTAATGCTCGGACAAATGAGGAAATCGATGGGGATGACCCTTTTAAGGCTGGAGTCAACTGCTGAACTCAGGGCTGCTAAGGCATCAGCATGACTATTTTGCCCCCTAGGAAACTGCTGGATGTTGATCTCCTCAAAGCTCATCATTAGTTTTTTCACCAAGGCTAGGTAGGCTTCCATTCTTTCATCCTTCGCATTATAATCTCCACTTATCTGGTTGGAGACTAGTTGCGAATCGCCGAACACCTGCAAATGTTTCGCTCTGAGAGTTTGCGCTTTTTGGAGTCCTGCTATTAGGGCTTGGTACTCTGCTTCGTTGTTGTAGGCTGTGAATCCCAGCCTGATTCCTTGTTCAAGGATTGTGTTTTCTAGAGTGATGAGAACAATGCCGACCCCTGCCCCCTTTGAGTTGGAGGCTCCATCAACGAATAGTTTCCATTTTTCCACTGTCGCTTGGTTGTTTTGCTTTGTTGGCTGAGGCTGGTCGGAGAGTGCTTCGCCCGTGAATTCGGCTATGAAATCAGCAAGGATCTGTCCCTTGATAGCTGTCCTTGGTTGAAATTGGATGTCAAACCAGCCGAGCTCGACTGATCACTTAGACAGTCTGCCCGAAAAATCCGCCTTCCTTAGGACTGCCTTGAGGGGGTGCGATGTAAGGACGACGATAGTGTGAGCTTCGAAATAATGCTTTAATTTCCTCGAGGCTATTACTAGGGCGAAGGCGATCTTCTCCAATGGTAGGTACCGTTGCTCGGCGTCTAATAAGGTTTTGCTCGCGTAATAAACGGGGTGTTGGATCCCTGCCACCTCACATATTAGCGCAGAGCTGACGGTATGATTGGATACAGATAGGTACAGGTATAAAGAATCCTTTTGCTATGGTATGACAAGTAGTGGTGGAGTGCTTAGGTAGGATTTAAGCTTGTCTAATGGTCGCGAGAAATCTGGGTTCCATTCTATCGATTTGCTCCCCTTCAGGAGCTGGAAGAAAGGCTTGCACTTCTCGGACGATCTGGAAATAAAGCGATTTAAGGCAGCGAGCATCCCAGTGAGCTTCTACACGTACCAGATTGTGCGAGGAGGTTGCACTCTATTGATTGCATCGATCTGGTCCGAATTAGCTTCTATGCCTCGCTTACTGACCAAGTACCCAAGAAATTTTCCTGACTGGACACCGAAGGAACACTTGCTCTCATTAAGTTTCATCCGGTACTTCCTGAGGGTTTCAAAGGTACTTGAAAGGTCTGAGAGGTGATCTTCTTTCTTCTTGCTCTCAACGAGCATGTCATCGATGTAAACCTCCATTGTGTCTCCCATTTGGCTCTTGAACATTTTAGTAACCAGCCGCTGATAGGTTGCCCCGGCATTTTTTAGCCCAAAAGGCATGACCTTGTAACAATATAAACCAACTGTCGTGATGAATGCCGTTTTGTCCTGGTCTGGTGCATACAAGGGGATCTGATGATATCCCGAGTATGCATCCAGGAAACTCATTCGCTCGTGAGCTGCGGTGGCATCTACTAGTTGGTCTATCTTTGGGAGGGGGAAACTATCCTTGGGGCATGCTTTGTTGAGGTCGGTGTAGTCGATGCAAACTCTCCACTTCCCATTACTCTTCGGAACTACTACTGGGTTGGATAACCACTTGGGGAATTGCACTTCCCGTATGGATCCTGCATCCAGCAGTTTCTCGACTTCATTTTCTATCGCTTTAGCCTTCTCAGGTGCAGTTCGTCGTGCCTTCTGCGTGATTGGCTTGAATGTGGGGTCGATGTGCAACTGATGACAGACCACACTAGGATCAATTCCGGGCATCTCGTACGGTTCCCATGCGAAAACATCTATGTTTCATCTCAGTAAGGTCGTCAACTCCTTCTGCTCTTCGTTGGTGAGAGATGCTCCTATCAAGAAAACTCTGCTACTGTCACCATCTTCGTCCATTATTTCTATTAGGTCCTCGACAACACGCTCAGAGGGGAGGAGCCTGGTTTCCTCTACTCCGGGTCTTCCGTACTTTAATTGCTATTTGGAAGGCGTCTCACCTTCTTCATCTTTCTTATCGGGTTAACCGGCTTTCTTCTCTGGCTTTGGTCGGATGGCTGCTATGAAGCACCTTCTCACCACTGCTTGGTCACCATGGATCTCCATTACTCCTTGCTCGGTTACATATTTGAGCTTCTGATGGTAGGTCGAGGGGACTGCCTTCATCGCATGAAGCCATCCCCTATCGAGGATGGCCTGGTATGGCGAGTCGATGTCGACTACCAATAACTCAATCATTTTGGAGATGTTTCCAGCACGTACTGGCAGTACTATCTTGCCCAGGGGCATGGTCATTTTTCCAGCGAAGTCGAACAAAGGAACTGTAGCTTCCTTTAGATCGACGACGCTCAACTTCAACTTTCTGAATAAGTCAAGGTACATTACTTCGGATGAGCTTCCTTGATCGACGAGCAACTTATCAACGTCGAAGTTGGCTATCCTGAGTGTAATGACCAGAGCATCATGATGTGGGGTCCTTACTCCCACCAGATCTTATTTTGTGAAAACAATATGCTTGTTAGAGTTGACGTCCTCTGCTCGTCTACGCTTTCCTGACTGGGACTTTGCTGGATCGATTTAAAAGGCCTGCATTACCGCCGTAAGTTTTTTCACTTCCATCCGAGCTGAGTTCCCTTGTATTTGCTTGATGTCAGATGCTCCGTGGATTACTGCGAACTCATGTCCAGCGTCTTCCTCTAGCACGTTTTCGGGTCTCGCTTCTCTATTGGCAGCCACTTTCTCTACCCTTTTTACCACGTAGTTAGTCAAGTGCCTAGACTGGGCCAACTCCTCGAGGTGAGACTTAAGAGATTTGCAGTGTTCGGTCTTATGTCCTCCCTCTTTGTGGAAAGCGCATCTTAATGCGTTGTTCCTCTTGGAGGGATCTCCTCCCATTTTTCGGGGCCACTTGATGAACGGCTCATCCTTGATCTTCACGAGAATTTTGTAAATTAGTTCTTTGAAGACGGTGTTGACCACCTAGAATGATTTCAACGCATCAGGGTTCCCTCCGTTCTTGGAGCCATTTTTGCCCCCACTCTTTCCTCCTTTCTTCTGGTTCTCAATTTTCTCACTTCCCTTGGTAGTGAGTTTAGCTCGATCGTTTTCTCCTGCATTAAGGCGGGTGACATCTTCCACCTTTGCGTATTTCTCGATCTGGGCCATCATGTCGTCAATAGTCATAGCTTCCTTCTTCGTCAGGGACTGGTAAATGAGGGAAGAGCTAGGAAGCCCAATTTTGAAGGAAGCCACTGCCACCTCTTTCGCGCAGTCCTCGATCTCGTTGAATAACTCCTAGTACCTTTTCGCATAGTCTCGTAGGGTTTCTTGAGGAATTTTCTTCATTGTTAGCTGACAATCCATCCTTTTGGGGTGGGAACTGCTGGTAATGAATCGGGCCGTAAAGAGTTCGGCTAGGGATTTGAAATTCTTGATCGAATGGTGGGAAAGCCTTTCGAACCACTTATGTGCTACATCATGCAAGCTCGAGGGAAAAATGCGGCACATCAGGGCATCTCGGTCATTCCAGAGGGTCAAAGCCTGTCGATATTACCGGATGTGATCGATGGGATCAGTTTTCCCGTCGTAAATCTTGAACCTTGGAATGGCAAATTTCTTGGGAGCCTCTCCCTCTTCGATTTCCCTTGTGAAGGGTGACTTCATCTAGGTTTTGAGAGCTCTCCTCGCGAGCTCTCTGGTTGATCTCACTCCTTGGCGAGCAGGATGTTGGTCCATCTCTCTGCGGACTAGGTTTCGTATGTTCTCGTCGTTACGAGAAGGGCTCTGGTAGCGGCGAGCTCGTCGCAGCTGTTCGCGGAGGTCGTCGTCTGATTCTCCACCTTCGACCTTTTGAGATTCTCGCCTAGGGATCCTTCCTCGGCTGAGAGACTTGCTCGCCTGAGGGCTAGGAGTGCAATATGGGCGTCTCCTGGTATCAGGACGTAGTTCCCTCTCCAGTCTTTCCAGTCTTCTTTTCAAGCGAGCATTATCAGCCTCGTATCTGCGAGAAGACTCCCTTTGCTCGTGGAACCTTGCCTTATATGCATCGATTAATCTGGATATCTGTGTGGACCTCGCTGGTCCCTGACTTTCCTCTGAGGCTGGCCTTTCTGGGCGAGCTCTCTGGTCTAATCGCCGGACTTCAGACCTAATCCTGCAAGGAGCAGGTGGCTCTTGAATATCTCCTGCTTGAGGGGCATTGCTGCTGTGACCAGACATCTTAGACTCCTTTCTTGGTGTGGGCTCTTCTCAGGGAAAGATGAACGATTCCCACAGACGGTGCCAATTGTGGTGACAATTATTATGCAACACAAATAAATATGAGAGAAGCAATTATTGAGAAAGAACAAGGAAAATAAAATGTCGATCACACAACAAAAGATATACGTGGTTCAGCAAAGATGTGCCTACGTCCACGTTGGTGCAGTCAGTGTTATTTCTATATACTCTGGAGAGTGATTACAGAGAATACAACTTGTTCTTTTGCCCCGGACCTAGGGTTTAATATATACATTTACATGTAGGTATGTGGAGGTGATGGGTTCCTCCACGTTTCCCATCTCCCCTATAACTTCCCTCCATGGGATCGTGGGGGGAGACCGGATCAATATAAAAGATGAAGGGCCTGGACTTTGGGCCGCCAGGACTGGGCTACTCGTCCAGGCCCATGGTTCTAAATTCTGGGTACCCACAGATAAAAAGAGACAAAGTTTGTGTTAAGAGATTAGGCTATAACTTATTGGTGGATTTTAGTTAGAGATAACACATTTTTGGATTTTGGTTTTTGCTTAACTCTATGTTCTTACATTAAGGTTATTGCTTATAACATAGTTATCTTTTATGCCTTATATATTGCTATCCTTAGTTCATATCCCATTTTAACTTTAATCTCAATTATATACTTTGGTATATTTATTTCAATCCATTGATTTATCTTTACTAGATCATTTCTTTAGAAGGTGTTTCATTATTTTCCTAATAACATTATTTCTTAATTCTATATTTTTCCCTTTATCGATTAAATGACAAAAGGGGGAGAGATATTTCTTTCGAAAGGAAGTTTTCTTCCTATGGGGAGAAGGTTTAATAAATAGGGAGTGCCATTATCTAAAATTATGACACAATCTATATGGAAATGAAATAGTGATATATGACTTAGAGAATGAAGTTTACGTATCATATTTTATAGAGATATAAGATAAACAGAGAATGAAGTTTACATATCGTATTTTATAGATATATAAGATAAACTTGGAATATATTTTTTAGTCATTAGATGAATCATGTTTACATTGTTATATCTTGTATTCATCTTATTACTTGTGATTTATTATCAGTTGTTTATCCATTGGTATCTCGATGTATTTTCTATTTCTTGACTGGAATTTTTTTGTAAAAGTTCCTAATAGTTGAGGAACATCTTCTCATTCATCCAAGTGCGTATTTTCATTTTACTCCTTTGGTTAGGCAATGTCGTTTCATAGGTATTGGATTTGATTGATTGTTTGCCATCTTTCATTTGTTTGTTTTGTCACGGAATAGACAAATGAGGAGATTGTAAGAGTACAAGCATTCTCCAATTCCCTTAACTTTAGGATTATCTTATTATTATTACCAAAATACTTTGAGTAATAGTTTATGTTCTTCGAGGAAGATTCACGTTCAAATTTTCAATATCGAACTTTTTTATCTTCATCCGAAAGATACCTAATTCCATGACCAATGAGATTTCCACCTTAAGATAAAGTTAAATGATTTAGATAAGTTAGAACACCCATGTTGTGGTCATCCTATTCTCCTCCTCTGGGATTTGGAGCTTTCACACGCGGTTGGAGAGAGAGAAGAATAAGGTCTCGTGCCCCTCCTTAGGGCACTTCGGTCGTCATCAATTTGGGGGGTGATGTAAAGAGATAAATTTGCCAGCCTATTTTGCACAAAACATGAAAAATATATGTTACGGCCTTGAGAGAACGACATCAAAGACATGCTGATGCTTGTAAAACCAATTAGTTTAGAGGTTCGGGGGCTAAGTTACGGAATGGGAAGGTGTTAGGCACCCATCCCTCCCTTTAGATCTCTCATGGGCATGTGATATTATTATCCTTAATAACTCCGTGAATGGAGAATGGAATTTCTTGACTCGCATCATGGAGAAAGTCAGAGTGAGGTCATCCGTAGGAGAGTTCCCAAAATAATGATAAAAAATATAATGTGTGCGTTTGTCAGGTCACCGATCATTTATAGAAATATGACGATATAAATTGGACAAAAGCAAGCATGAATCTCAAATATAATATGTGGAAATAACATATGAATAATAATGGGAAAAGAGGACTCGAGTCTCAGGTTTTGACTCGGGATACTTACGTCGCCTAAAAGGGCATCAAAGTCCATGTAGTTCGCATGCAATACGAGGATGGGGTTTATCCCATGAATCCTATCGGGGATTTTATTTAGGTGTGTAAGTGTAGAAAAAAGATGTTTTGGTTTGAGAAAATATGGTGAGGAATCCCGTTGGGAATTTATAAGCAAACTTTTTTTTATATAGAAAATATGGTATATGCAATACTACTAATAAAAGTGGGATATTAATATGTGTGAACTAAGAAAGATGAGATACTAAAGTAAGAATTAAATAACTAATGCAAAAATAAGGAAATTTAAATAGAGAGAAGAATGTTTGGACCTTATTTGGAGACTTTAAGATTGATCTTGATTGTTGAAGGGCTTCCCTTACAAGTGGATAGATGCGGTAGGACGAGAGAGAAAGGATTTTGCTAAATTGGGTGTGAAAAGGATGGAAATGGAATATGGAGGAGAGGTTTCAATTGGGAAACCATGCCGACTTTGAGAGAATGTTGTTGAGATCACTGAGAGGTATGTTTATGAGGTGCCTTTTGAAGTGAGCTCATTCTCCCCTTATATAGGGTCAAAGGAGTGTCGATCGGCATTGTACTTGACCTGCCTATCGGTAGGCATCCCAGACACACTTCCAATAGGAAGGGAAATATATTTGCAATTCAGGAATCTCATTTAAATTTTTGGAAAAAATGGTCATAAAATGCAATCCATAAGTCTGAATCACGCACAGGGCATACCGTTAGAAAGGATATTCAGATCCCTTTAAGAACCCAGGTTTGGGAGTTGACTGTTGTCAAATGGGGCTCAAAAGTGCCCAATGGTCTTTTGAATAGGAGATTCCCAGAGGAAAATAGATCATTCATTCGAAGGTTATTCAGATCCCTTTGAAGGTTCATTCAGTCTCGTTTGGTTCGGTGAGTTGACCTTAGTCAAATAGGGCTCGAAAGTGCCTGGTGACCATTTGGAGTAAAATGGGTCATTCATTCATACTATAAGGATGATTCTCACGCGGGGTGGACCATTGTAAAGTTTTTTTTATACCTTCAAATATTCATTCAGTCTTATTCTAGTTGAAGAGTTGACGGGAGTCAAATGGAGTCCGGTAGCACTCGGTAGCCTCCGGTTCAATTTTTGAGGGAAAACGAATCATTCGTCTAAATCGTAAGGCCGATTCGCACATGGGGTGGAACATTGGAAATGGAATTCAGATACCTTATAAGATTCAATGAGATTCTGCTCAGGTAAGAAGTTGATTAAGGTCAAGATGGGGCCCGACAGTTCCCGGTTGCCTCCAGATCGATTTTTGATAGTAAAAATGGACCATTCGTCTGAACCATAAGGCCGATTTGTGCACGGGGCAGACCATTTGAATGGGAATAAAGACATTTGAAGATTCATTGATCTTATGCTTGTGTGAGGAAGTTGATTGCGGTCAAAATGGGGCCCGGGAATGCGGTGGCCTCCAAATCGATTTTCAACAGTAAAATGGACTTTCATCAAAACTGTAAGGTCGATTCGTGCACAGGGTGGATTGTTAAAAAGGAAATTAAAATTCCTTTGAAGATTCATTGATCTTTCACTCATACGAGAAAGTTAACCGAAGTCAAGTAGGGCTCGGGAGCACCTAGTGGCCTCTAGATCGATACTCAGAGTATAACCAAGGATTTATGGTGAAGGAGGAAGTTATAGGGACCTAAGGAGAGTTTTTTGGGGGTCCTAGAATGTGGTGTCTATAGAGAGACTCAATGAATGATCTTGGATCAAGTTAAATCCGTCGAATAGAGACCACATGGATGTTTGGGAAATAGGTCAATAATGCAAACCAAAGGGATGAGGATGACCGGTTCAGTGGGCCAAGTTGATTATAAGGACCTGAGGTTGTGTTGGGGATGACCAATTATACGGGTCAAGGTCAATTCTAGGGACCTATGGTTGAGGAGATCGATTATGTGGGTCGAGGTCAGTTCTTAGGACCGAAAGTAATGACGACCAATTCTGAGGGCCAAGGTCAATTCTGAGGACCCAAAGTTATGATGAACGATTATGTGTGTTGAGGTAAATTAAGAGAACCTATAATTAAGATGACCGTTTCTACAGGTCAAGGTCAATTCTGAGGACCTAAAGTTTAGGGAATCGATTCAGTGGGTCGAGGTCAATTTCGAGTACTTAAAGTTAAGGGGACCGATTCTGTGGGTCGAGATCAATTTAGAGGACCTATAATTGGGGAGACCGATTATGTGGGTCGAGATCAATTCTGAGGACCTAGATTTGAGATGACTGATTATATGGGTCAAGGTCAATTTTGGGGACCTAAAGTGGAAACGATCGATTCTGCGGGTCGAGGTTGATTTTGAGGAGTTAAAGTGGAGAAGTCCGATTCTATGGGTCGAAGTCAATTCTGGGGACCTAAAGTTATGACAACCGATTCTAGGGGTCGAGGTCATTTTTGAGGACCTATAGTTAAGACAACAAATTCTGAAGGCCAAGGTTAATTCTGAGGACCTAAAGTGGTGATAACCAATTCTGAGGGCCGATGTCAATTCTAAGGACCTAAAGTTGTAACGACCGGTTCTGAGGGTCGGGGTCAATTCCGAGGACCTAAAGTGGAGACGATTGATTCTGTAGGTCGAGGTCGATTTTGAGGACCTAAAAGAGGTCAATTATGAGGACCTAAAGTGGTGACGATTGATTTTGAGGGCCGAGGTCAATTCTGAGGACCGATAGTTGTAACGTGGGCGATTAACCCTTTGGGGAGTCGTTAATTCACCTTTGTACTTGTGGTTTTGTTGAGGATTGTGTTGTTTTGAGACTCTACTGTGGAAAGACATTTGGTTGGGTATAATGCCTTTTTGAGAGGAGATTTATTTGCTAGGGAAGTTGAATTTCTTACGGTGGATGGGTTTGGGAGAAAGTTTAGTGTGGGAATTCCGCTGGAGATTTGGGGAAGCATTTAATTTTGAGGTCTGGGTTTCGCTGGGGAATTGTAGTAGACTTTTAGGATGAACCATTGTGCAGAATACGTTTAGGGTTTTTTGATGGGAGTAAGAGTGTAATATTATTCCTACTGGGAATTGTGGGAGCTTAAAATGGTTTTCTTGATGAATAAATATTCTAATACTTGTTTGGCATTTTTAGGAATTTTTCAGAGAATTTTTGGATTTCTCTGGCATTTTTTTGTACAAAATTTATGGGAGGATGTTGATCGTCATGTTGTAGGGGGTGCCATTTGGCAATGGCATTGATTACTAGGCTTCCTTTGGAAGAGGAATATGTAGGTGCCGATCGGTATGAGTAGGGGTCTGTCGATCGGCATGCCGTTTAGGCTCTTATAAAAAGGGGGCAAGCCCTCCTCATTTTTCACATATTTTTGCATCTAAATCTTCTGCTTCTTCTATCTATAATCCATTTCTAAGTCCTTCTTTCTTTATCACTTCAAACGACAGGTTCTTCCAGTGAGGAATATGTATGCCCCTTAAACCGACCATAAATGTGTCTAAAGTTCATGCTTATATAGGCTCAAGTGAAAGCCTGTCGTGTAAGTATTAACCTAGTAAGACGGGATCGTATCCACAGGGAACTAGGACGAACGATCATAACGACAAAGGAATAGAAGACTAACCCTAAATTGATTCGAGGAAAGAAACTACAAGATGATTAATTGTGGAACTGAACTCTATTGTCTAAATGCAATTAAATTTTAAATTATAGACTACGCTACGTGGAACAAAATAAAACTACTGTGATTAAGTAAATATGAATGAGGGAAAAATAGGTTAGGATACAATCCCCCAAATCTTAGCAGATTTATCGGATAAAATACTAGCTTTTGAATTAGAGAGTTGATCAAACCCAGTCCTTAGTAATCCTAAGCATTACATATATGAAGTACTAGCCCGCCTCATACGTAATCAAAGGTAAGAATAAAGTGGTGTTGCATAGCCAACACACACATCGCATCCTTAAACACCCCGGTTACCTATGGCAAACGAGGTTAAAGGCCTACGATGGTTGTGATCACTACATAACACGATTCGATCAAAATTTAATTCAAAACCAATTGTCTATTCATGTAAACTACATCGGGTCGGGTTTATGCATACCAACCCTTGGAAATTTAGCTGGACATAATTAAACAAAGAATGAACACCAAATGTATTTTTCCTGAATTCATAACTACGTGAAAAATTAGGAAGAAACTTGTAAATAAAAATTACAACCTAATTTCTATGATTAATCCTACACAAATGTAAAAGCAATTGAAATAAAAAAGGAAACAATACTTGGAATGGAGACAATTCTGGAATGAACTTGAAAACTCGAATAACTGTTGAAGAAATTAAAACCTAGGGTTCTTAAGGGCAAAAGTTCTTTAAAACTATCAAAATGAGAACTACTAAAAGTCTGGTAATTAATTGGAATAAATACCCTACGAATTTACAAGAGTTTGAGCTAGATCCAAATCTACATTTGAAAAAGATAAACAAAAAATTTGCCACCCAGATCGGCACAACCTTGTCTATCAGTTCGGTCCGGCATATACCGGATCGGTTCATTTTTGTGAATAATCTGATCGGTCCAGCTGTCTATTTTATTCAGTAACTTTTAGGATTTTGGATCGGTTTATTTTATGATGATATCGGATTGATCCTCCCTTTATAAGAACTTTATCTTCATCGGACCGGTTCACTTTTGGCTTATAATGGATCGGTCTGGAGATCTTGATCTTTGTGCTCTTCTTATAATTTTCTCTCATCTTTAAGGCTTCATAACTTCTGATCCGAGCCTCGTATTTGGATTATGTTTCTCCTTACGTTCTTGTATACTTGAGGTCTTCAACTTTCATTTTGGTTCCATGTTCGAATTCTAGATGTAAAGTTACTCTTTTTCCCTCTAACTTTTTTTCCTTTCTTTCTTCCTTGGTTTCTCGATTTTGAGTTTCCACTTCTCTTCACTTGTATAAAATACCTATAAAAAGCATAAAGAATACACGAAACTCGATGCGCTATATAGAAAATGTCAGTAGAAAATATATAAGATAAATTAATGCATTTTACATGTTACGAGGTGATAAAAGTCGTTAAATTAAGGGGATAAATCGGAAGAATTTATGCCTAATAAAACCCCCCCGAACTTAGAACTTTGATCTTTTCGAACAATGTAAAAGAATCGAAACTATGCTTAACTCTTGAAAAACAATTTATTAAGATAGAATACCACTTTCGTGGGCAAGCGATTACATTTAGCGCATGCAACAAGCTTTTAAACCCCTAGGTTACCATAGTCTCGTCAGGGTTTGCAGTGAATATACCCCCAAAATTAGGTTTCGATTCTAACAAAATTCAAAACACCTAAAAATTGTACAATTTAAACTTTTCTAAAAATAGTCACCATAGATCTATATTCCATAATCTCATTTTGTCGTGTGTGTGTGTGTGCTATATATGTGTGTGAAGCATACCCCCTCTATAATATCATGGGAAGTTGCACAATGTGGGTGAGGCCCCTGGCTTGAGGAGCAGGGCGCGTATAGTCCCCAGGTCATAGCGTCCATTTATTAATGTGTGATTTTTATTAGGGGTGAGCCGTGGTGGGTATGTTTCGTCTTATTTCCGGGGAGAAACTATGACCGCTTTCCGTACGTTGTGATATGGTTTTTGCCAAGGCGGTGTGAGATTCCGACAGTTGGTACCCAGGATGATATGTGAGTGATTCCCTGGTAGATGATGGCATTGAGAATCTGCATCCTCGAGTTATAGCTCGTTTGGATGGTTATTATTATACTTGTGTGAATAGTATATTAATTGTATATGATCATGTGATATCATATTTGTCTCTAGAGTAAAGAGACATAAGAAGATTTCTTGAATCTCATTTCGGGAGATTTTAATCGGTCTTAATTATGATGAATCAATTATGAGAAAATGAATAGTAATAATTATATGAGTATATATAGTACTTTGGGTATCGAGGGCATAATTGACCTTAACGACCAACATTGCCAAGGAGTAGTGTATTAGGGTGGTTCATTGTTTGGATTTCGCTTGCGAGACGTCCCACACACGAAACGCAGTGCAATGTTGGGAGTGAGGATAACTTAGTCCTTAGTGCTCATATTTATCATATTAGTGTATCTCGACGATCGACAGTGCCAAGGAGTAGTGTATCGGGGGGTTCCTTGTTTAGATTTCGCTTGCAAGATGTCCCACGCACGAAATGACGTGC
Source organism: Sambucus nigra (assembly GCA_949130495.1). Lineage (NCBI taxonomy): Eukaryota > Viridiplantae > Streptophyta > Magnoliopsida > Dipsacales > Adoxaceae > Sambucus > Sambucus nigra. Next base: position 203,830,031 of record OX422218.1, read on the forward strand.
ACTGTTGAGAATTGAGAATAATTAATTAATTAAAATTTGGTATAAAAGAATTTGGATTATACGCGTCATGCATTGAGGGCATAATGAATCTTGATAATCAATACTGTCAAGGAGTAGTGTATCGGGGGGTTCCTTATTTGGATTTCGCTTGCAAGATGTCCCACGCATGAAACGCAATGCAGTATTGAGAATTGGGAGAAGTTTAGTCCTTAGCACTTAGATGCTAATAACTCATATATATATTTATTTATATATGTATGTCACAACTGGTATATGAGAAATTATAATAAAAAATAATGTTTATGTATACTTTATATGTTTAGAAAGTGGGCGAATATTTGAGATTGGAATTAGTAGAAGTTGAGAGATGATTTAAATGGATATTAATTGAGTATAAATTTTGGATATAAGTTAGATTAATTTGCCCCTAGATAGATTTGGGCAATTATTTGGAGATCATGTGCATACGGTTAGTTGCGCGCTTTAGTTGAGAGGTGAACTAAATTTGATGGAGAGTGTGACTCCACTTTAATCATGTTATAATGCATTTATAATTATTATGCATTTTAATGCACTTGTTATAAAATATTTTCACACCTCGGGCTCTGACCCGTTTATATTTTCTATTGCCTTGTATCTATATTGTATTATTTTAGGTGTCCCTCCGCAAGTACGCCGTTGATGATATCCATCCAGGGCATTCAGGGAGCTGTGGCAGTAGCGGACTGTTGCGGTATTTTGATATAGTCGATTCCTATCTTTTGTTTATCTAGATTAGGATTTAGTTTGTGTATAGGGTTTATACCCAAATATTGTAGAGTAGCACTTTTATATTTTCCCTCTCAGATTATTATATCGTCTGTGAACCGACAACATATTCGGGTATTTTATTTTATACATTGTGTTGTACTCTTTTATATCAACTGAGCATGTGTGTGTCTCTTATCATATTTAGGTATTATGTCATTGGTTAGTTGTTGCATGGTTTGTTTTAGTAAGTGTTAAATAAAATGTTTTAATTTTTTTTTGGCACCCTATATTTGTAGTATTGGGTGGTTAACCGTGTTTATTTTAGAATCGTCAGTAGATGCTGAGAATGATCCACTTGAGATTCCTGATTATTTTAGTATAGGGTTGGCTACCCGTTATTATTTTAAGCGGGGTGTCACACGTTCAAAAAACACAAAAATATTTTATTTTTTATAAAAGTTTTGAAAATTTGAAAAAGAGTTTTGTATTTTGTTTGCACCTTATATGAATGCACACTTAGGATGGCCAAGTCACAATTTTATTCCATTTATCCATGTCGTTGTTTGATAGTGTTTTGAGACAATATATTGTGTCATTCATGTGTTTTACAAAGTTTGGAGTCTTTGAGATGATATAGTGTTGCTTCCTACATAATTGACTCTATTTGTCCTTTATTGCACACATGCACGGATTTGTTTAACTTTTGTGCTTGTCTATCACATATTGGTTGAGTGTTTTCATCTCAATTATGTCTATATAACGAACCAAATGCGATAAAACTTGACAAAAAGTAGTGCATGTTATAAATAGTTTGCGAGATTTGTGTGTTTTATTTTGAAAAATGGGGAAGGGCTACGAAAGGTACTCATTTATCCTTTGCGATTAAGCCACAATTTAAATGGACCTAAAAAAGTGAGGAATTGAAAATTACCCGAGGGTCCAATGAGGTTTAAAAGAGCCCGAAGAAATTGAAAGGCAATAAAAAGAAATATATGCCAAAAATGGGGCCAATAAGTTTTTTTTGTTTCTTCACCTCATAAGAAAAATAAAAAGCATTATCTATTCATGAGGGAGTTTGGATGGAATTTTAAACGGTTTGCACATCCTTAAAAGTCATGAAAAATCATTACATAGTTTTTGATGTTATTGGTGTGGAAACCATTTATACCTTTATTTGTTGATATGATTAAGACGATGTCATCTAAATTCAACATTTTTACACCAAAGGACTACTCTTTATGTTCATTCGTTAGGAGCACACTTATGCATCGTGCACATATGATATGATTGAGTTGATTTTCCTATCAAATTTGTTCACACCCATTCATTCCATTCCCATGATTTGGTTTTCTTAGTATAAATTCATGGTGTTTTTTTTGTAACATCATTTTTTGCATTTTTGTATGAAAAAACTGAAAATTCAAAAATTAGTTTGTTTGCTTTGGTTTACCGTGACACCCTGATTTGTTTTATGTGATTTATTCTTTTCCTTGTCTATTTCGGACAAATAAAAAGGAGGAGAACGAATTATGATTTTATGGGGGAGTTTAAGTATGGGGGAGATTTGATTATGCTTACACGTTTTATGTTTATATCATTCCAAACTCGATACGTCATGAGGTTTTTGCTTTGTCTCATATGTGTAGGTACAATTGAAGATCTTTTGGATTGCATACCCGGATGAGAAAAGCTTGGAAATTTGAAAAGTTGATTGTTGAAGAATTGTTTGAAAAGATTTGAAGACTTGTCAGTTTATCTTTCCACATTTGAATTTTTGAGAGGGTAGATCTGTATAGGTCATTTGAGATTAAAAATTCGGATATTTTTATTTTGTATCGGCATAGACATAGGGGGAGATTGTAGGGACATTGTTCGTCATAATTTAGTATGTCGTATACCGCTACAAGTTGCTACAAGTCGTAGAAGGATTAAAAGCTTACATATACAAAAGTAGAATCCGAATTTCAAGAAGACTTCAACATTCATGCCCAACAAGGATGAATTTGATAAAATGTGTTTAAGTTCCATTTACATTTCTCATTAAAAGTGTTGGGATATTTCTTATAAAGGTTAAAATGATTTTTGGAATTTTAATAAATGATTTTTAAGTTTTGGATAAATATCTCCTGATCCCGTGAAGAGTTTTAGGATTTGAGGATTCCAGGTTATTTAAAACTTTAAAAGTCTTTTTTAAGGGGATCGGTGACTGTCATTCAAACGCTGTCACATCTCGTTCAAACGAGATGGAGTGTCGCTCGAACGACGTCGTCTGTCATTCGAACGACAAGGTGTTTTGCATGTACACGTCATCGCCTTAGATTTTAATATTTAAAGGGTGCTAGGCTACTGATTTTCAGGGGGAGAAAAACTGAGTTTTGATAGAATATGTTTTTCTATTATTCTCCAACACATTTGAGGGTTCATAACTTTTATTTTACAATTCACAATCCCAATAGATTTTGTGTTTTTTGAGTTGTTTTTGTGGAATCCAAAGCATAGTTTTGCTACTGTTCATACTTTGTGGGGACATCTCTACAACCGAGGGCTGCGTGCTATTATGGAGTGAGTCTCAATAGAGTTTTGTGACTGCGTGTCATAATGGAGTGTTGCAGTGTTCCTGAGTGGAAGACTGGACTGCTGTTCATGTACGTTCACTGCGTGTGGACTTATTGCTGACGACATCGACCAATGCCTGCGGGTATTCGAGTGCCAAACTATATTTCATTGTAATCTGATGTAAGTTGGATTTATAATTATAGTGAAATAAAAAGGTTTTTCCCTGAGGGGATTTTTCCTGAATTATTATGTCGCATATTTTACTTATGTTGGTTTGACACTTGCGCGCACATTGCTATTTGAGTTTAAAGGGATGAATTGATTTGATTCATAAATTGACTCTAATTAAATAAGTTTGTGATTGGAATTTGCGCAACTAGTAGAATCTTTATCGCACACGATCTTTCTCAATACTATCAATTATTAATTCCAGGACTACTCACACACCCAAGTCCACCATTATTAATTATTAATTATAGATTACAGTTCACTAGTTTATAATGATTCAAACTAAGCAAATAAAATCCGTACACCGAGACTAGTCTAAATACAATTCAACTTGGCTGACAATCATCAACCCAATAATATCCAGGTAGTGACAACTTGAACTCACACACAACTACACACCCAATACCAGGAAACCAGTGAAGTTGTGCAACACATAGATTTTGTAAGAAGATTTGTTTTTAATCAGAACATAAAAAAATTATTTTGTTTACAAAAGAAGATTAAATACACACCCGTTTTTTATCTTAGTTCAGTTAACAAACAGTTGTGATTAAATAAAAACTAAAGTCCAACCAGCTACGAAGCACAAGTCTATGTAGCCAGCAGACAAAAACTTTGATAACTGATCTAAGCAAGTTTCAACCCCAAAATCGTAACAAATTTTACTTTAAATGTTCTTTGATGAAACCCAAGATAAAATAAAGATTTTTTTGTAAGATCCGAAAAACCACACCGAGTTTTATAAAAACAGATTTTATATAAACAATAAACTCCAATTGATTTTGATACAAACACAGTAGATGAGGTTTTTGGTTTTCTTAAACACAAGAAACAGATTTTATAAACAATAGACTTCAACTGAGATCAGCTGAAAATAAGATTACCATAGTCCTCTTAAATACAGATTTGAGACAAAAAAAAACACTTGTGTTTAAATAAGATAAAAAAAATCTAACAGGGTTGAATAAGATAAACAACTTCCTACATATTTTATGTAATTTTAAACAACTATAACTTTTAGTTTATAACACACATAGAATCGGTAGCGTCAAAAAATGTCAATAGCCCACAACCAAAACCAGATCCAAAAACCAAATCCAAAAGGGATCAAAACCACAAGTAGATCCAGACAGATTTTACAAAAGAAATAACACCAACATCAGCAAATATCATATCTAATAAAATAAATAAATAAATAAATATATATATATATATATAGAGAGAGAGAGAGAGAGATAGAGAGAGAGAGAGAGAGAGAGAGAGAGAGAGAGAGAGAGAGAGATTGGCTCAGGTGCGCACCATTTGGTGCGGATTTGGTGCGCACCATTAAACTAGATATAGAAACGACATCTTCCAATGTCGTTTGGATTACTAGGAAAGGTAAAACCCCAAAGCCCATTTCTCAGAAAAGAGCCAACCAAATCCTCCATTTCTCTTCCTCATAGAAAAACCCCAACGCACCCATTACTTTCATCTGCAACAAATCCATATCAAGTATGGGTTCAATCTCATTCTTTTTAACTCTTTTTTGTCATTCTTTAACTATTTTTCATCCTTCTTTACTCTCATTCTTGAACTCAATCTCATTCTTAACGAACTAAGCCCTAGAATGGTATCCCAAGTAAATCATGTAAATAGCAAGCAGGTAATTTGTATGAAATGGTATAAATAGCCCTAGAATGGTATAACTCCCATATATTATGTCATTGCATTTTAAAATGGTATAAATAGCAATCAGCTAATTTGTATGTTTGGGTTATTTATTTTCTGATAAATATGTCTTCAATTTCCAGGATATGGAGTCGCCAAAAAGTTCATCTAACTCCCATATATTATGTCACTGTGGAGATCGTGCGGAAATGAGAACATCAAAGACGTTGTGTAATCCAGGGCGACGTTTTGTTGCGTGCCCTAATTATAAAATCAATTCTTGCGGGTTTTTTCGTTGCATTGGCACCGGGAAATCAGTGGATTCCCAAAAATCGGTTGACACCAAGAATGCGGTTGAAATTGAATATGGCGATCTTATAGCGAAAATAATGGAGGTGGGCAATAAAATTGACGAAATGGAGAAGAAGTTGGGCAAAAAAATTGATGATGTGGAGAAGAAATTCGACAAATTAGAGAAGAAGATTGCCAAAAAAATTGATGGATGGGAGACGAAGTTTGACAATTTTTATTTCTGTTTCAATTGTATTCTGGTTGTAATTGTAGCAATTTTTATTTTTAAGATGTCGATTTAGGAAATTGACTGCTCAATGTAATGTGAAACTTCAGTCTGGGTTATGTAATGTTCCATTTTAAATTATATGATGTAATGCACATTCAGTTTGGGTTATGTAATGAATATCAAGTTTCAATTATGTTATGAAATTTTCCTTTATTATTATGGGTCCGCGCAGCGGCATTGAGAATTTGTTAGAATTTTAAAATATTAAAAATTTGGTAGATATTATACCAACTCTTCTCCATGGTAGCTTTATTTACAACAGCTAGTGGAAGCATTTACAACTAGTGGTAGCATTGAAATTGTGATACCTGTTACAAATGTGTGAGGCACCTTACCACTTACAACTGATACAATTTTTTGCAGTTGCAACTTACCACTTCTTCCCATTTTTAATTTATTGCAGTTGCAGTTGCAATTTTTTGCAGTTACAACATTTCCAAATTACAGATAAACTTACCACTTCTACCTAATCTTGCAACTGCACCCACTGCCTCTATACTTTTACTGCATTCAATGTTGCCAAAACCCCCTCATTGGGTATTATATGTGGTATAACCAAAATAGCAACTGCCTCATAATGTTAAGTAGACAACTGAAACAACTAATATAACTAAGTTATGAGGCAACTCATACAACTGATTAAGTAGATAACTGATACAACTAATATAACTAAGTTATGAGGCAACTGATATTGTATTGAACTAATTTAGCAACTGCCTCATAATGTTGTATTGAACTTTAGTTCTATTGAACTAATTTAGCAACTGATACAACTGATTTAATACAACTGATACAACTGATATTGTATTGAACTAATTTAGCAACTGCCTCATAATGTTGTATTGAACTTTAGTTCTATTGAACTGATTTGATACAACTGATTTAATACAACTGATACAACTGATTTAATATAACTGATACAACTGATACAACTGATATTGTATTGAACTAATTTAGCAACTGCCTCATAATGTTGTATTGAACTTTAGTTCTATTGAACTAATTTAGAAACCGATACAACTGATTTAATACAACTGATACAACTGATATTGTATTGAACTAATTTAGCAACTGCCTCATAATGTTGTATTGAACTTCAGTTCTATTTAAGTAACTTAGCAACTGATACAACTAGTTTAATACAACTGATACAACTGATATTGTATTGAACTAATCTATCAACTGCCTCATAATGTTGTATTGAACTTTAGTTCTATTGAAGTAATTTAGCAACTGATACAACTAGTTTAATACAACTGATACAACTAGTTTAATACAACTGATACAACTTAAGTCATGAGTGAAAAAAAGATGGAAATCAACTAAAATAGCAACTGAAATCAACTTAAGTGATATAACTAAAATAGCAACTGAAATAACAACTCACTGTTCAATACAACTGATACAACTCAATTTCAATACAACTGCAGTTCAATACATCTGAAGTTCAGTACAACTGAATTTCAATAGAACTAAAGTTCAATACAAATGATATATTTGAAGTTCAATACAACTGAAGTTCATTACAAACAAGACCACTTAATACAACTCTGCATCAACTCGTTGAATAACTACTCTCTTCGTATTCACTTCCTCCTTGGCCATCGCCAGTCCTACAAAATAAAAAAAAATGATAAATTAGTTATGTTTACTATAACTCAGAAAATGAATAAATACAATGGTAAATAAATGTTTCTTTACCTGTTATTGATTAACGGACAATTTCTTTTATCATGCGACTGCCCAACCATGCCACACCCATTGCAGCGGCGTACATTAGACTTTTTTACTCTACCCATTGCTTTTTCTTTCCCTCCTTTAAGCCTTTTACCACATCCTTTTTCTCTCACTTTTTGTGGTTCCTTATAAACATTACCATAATTACAACTCATGTTCACTGAAATGCCAACACTTGGTTTGACAACAACTTTTGCATTCGAACCAATACAAACAACTTTTTTTATTTTCTCAAGTATGTCGTCCAAACCTTCATTGTAAATTTGAATTCCTTTCGAACTAGTGAGGGTCGTATCAACAACATCCAAGGACCTTTGTATTAGTTGACTCCGTTGAAGAAAATATGACTTGTCATTCGTTATATCGATGCCACAAGCAGGAACGAGGCAAGTATTGACTAACTTTGTTGATTTTGTCCATCTCTTCAAAATGTATTGGCTTGGTAAGGCATCAATATCATGAAACTTTTGCAAATAAGCCAAAACATGTCGGCATGGGATCCCAGTGCTTTCAAACATCTTGCAAGGACACGAGGTAAATTACAAATTAGTATCATAAATAATTTCTCGTAGCTTATTCGTGTCACTGGTCTTCCTTCGAATAGAATAGACATGTTTACGTCCATCCACCTTCACCGGTTCAAACTTGTAACTCGTTATATCCCACATCTCATCTTGGAATTTATAGAATATTTCATATGTATAAATATCAACCATTTTCACCAAAGCGTCATGAAATATTTTTAGTCTCGGCTTCTCGGTCAAGTCTTTGTGATCGGCATACAACTCTTCATGACGTCGACGCTTAAGCCCCCTACCGAATTGGATCATAAAATCCACAAGCAAGTTATTTTTTGAAACATATTTTTTTAAAAATGAATGGGCACTTTCAGCTCGTTGGCTACTTGACATTCCAGCGGAGAAAATATGATTCACATATTCAGGAACCAATTGAGAACGAATTTCAAACATAGAACGGAGCCATTTATTATCAATTAAACCACTCTTGTCAACAAGATCAATCCATTTAGCATCAAACTCTTCCTTCATTTCAGAATTCCATATGCAATTAGAAAAGTCTTTGTAGTAGGCCTTAAATTTCAAAGAATCAATTTTTTCAGGAAATTTCATTAATATGTGCCAACTGCAATACCTGTGATAGGTGTGTGGGAGGGCTTCTGATATTGCTCTTGTCATTGTCGGATCTTGATCGGTAATAATCATCTTCGGTGCATCGCTCGGCATGCCAAACAAATGAATCTACAGTCTCATCACTAAGAAAAGCACAACCGAATAAGATAGTCTGCCCATGGTTATTCACTCCCACAAGTGGTGCAAAAATCATACCATACCGATTGGTATTATATGTGGTATCAAATATTACCACATCACCGAAACACTTGTAATCTCGTCTGCTAATTGCATCAGCCCAAAAACAATGCTTAGTTCGTTGATCACTATCCGTTGCAATTTTGTAAGTGAAAGATGGATTATTTTCTTCTTTTATTTAAGAAACTCGTGCAACATATCTTCTTCATGCCCCTTCAATTCATTTCCCCTATCCCTCTCATGGTTATATAAATCTTTTTGCGTAAACCCGATATTTTCAAATCCACCCCCTGCACTCCAAGAAAGTTGAATTGTTGGTGCGGTGGTATATTGATCATTCCAAGTTATTGAGTTAAGCACTTTTGGGAACTCGATATGCTCCGATGAGATCTCAAAAAATGGGTTTTCCTTGGCGTCGACAATGGGTGGGTATGACCCTCCACAAATGAAATAACCACATATGACCCTCCACAATGGGTATGATGCATCGCAACTACAATTTTTTCTTTGCAATCCTCTCTAATTGAACCCCGACGTCTAGAAGTCCCTGGAATATCTACAACCTTGCCCTTTCCTTGTTTGAAACAAACTTACTCCTTCCTTATAATTTTGTTACTCTCAATATCCTTTTTTTCAGTCCAATTACGAACACTAAATCCGGCCACCTTTGCATATGCGTTGTAAAAAATCTTCACTTCATCAAGGGTTTGGAACTCTTGACCTATTTTTGGCTTTAGGTTATCCCGTACTTGAGGGTTGAAATCTTTATCACTATTATCCGAATTTAATGTAACACATTGTTCCCCTCTATCACCCCCAATATCTAAATTGACATTTTGCTCAATCTCAAACTCAAAAGCCATATTCTCTCCGATCCACATTTCTTTATTAATGCTCGAACTATCCATTATCTGCAAAAAAAAATTAAAAAACATTAACTCAACCATAACAAAAAAAATTGACCCTATATGCAATAACTCAACCATAACAAAAAAACATTAACTCAACCATAACAAAAATTAACGAAAATATGCAATAGAAGCTAACTGTTAATTATAAAAATAAAAAAATAAGCAGCCCTATATTTTCGTTAAGCAGCCCTAAAAAAATTAACTATATTTTTGTTAAGCAGTCCTAAAAAATAAGCAGCCCTAAAATACAGAAATACTAAAATGTGAATTCAGAAATACGACTTAAGTAATGAGTTTGTCTCCACGAATAGTTAAAGAATGACAAAAATGAGAGTAAAGAAGGATGAAAAATAGTTAAATAATGACAAAAAATAGTTAAAAAGAATGAGATTGAACCCATACCTGATATGGATTTGTTGCAGATGAAAGTAATGGGTGCGTTGGGGTTTTTCTATGAGGAAGAGAAATGGAGGATTTGGTTGGCTCTTTTCTGAGAAATGGGTTTTGGGGTTTTACCTTTCCTAGTAAGCCAAGCGACATTGGCAGCTGCCGTTTCTATATCTGGTTTAATGGTGCGCACCAAATCCGCACCAAATGGTACGCACCTGAGCCAATCTCTCTCTCTCTCTCTCTCTCTCTCTCTCTCTATATATATATATATATATATATATATATATATATATATATATATATATATATATATATATATATATATATATATATATATTAACTGAGTATGTATATGTGTGTATATATATATAAGTATGTAAGAGAGATTAAAGAAGATTACCCCAATCAAAAAGATCCGTGTTCAAACTGAACTAGAAAAATGAGCATGCACTCTGATCCGAATTCAGATCCGAAAAAAATGCAGTAGCTTTGGTGGATCATCAACACTAAAGTGAAATCAAGCCAAGGCTCCAACGAAAGCTATAGTCCCCAACTCCAAATTCAATCACCCAAATACAAATCATCACACCTTCAAAGTCCAAACAGTTGTGGTACCAAAAAAATCTCCTCGTGAACTATATATGATGATCCATTTAGAGTAATAGGAGGTAAGAAGGACTGAAGGCTCAAAAATTAGAGAGAGAAAACAAGGGGAAATTTTCAACAACATGTAGACTGAAAAGGTAAAATAAAACTCACTTTTCAAACAACCCAAGCCTTCAATATATAGGCACAAAAAATAGACCTAGGCCCTTCGTAAATACCAGTATACAAATGGGTATATGCGAAAGACACTACTAGGGGCGGCTAAGGATTAAAAGGACATTACAACCACCAGGACACATGCGTAAACTACCATAGTCCCTTGAGGGACAAAGAGGACAAAGTCCAGTAGACAACATTGACTAAAAACACATGCTATCAGAAGACCTAGAGCCAAGAAAAAATGCAGGACCCAAACGATTAAAATGATTAACCCCAAAACGACACAACAATAAAAAAAATAGTGCCATTTTAATTTTGTGTCAAAATTGTTTAGTTAAACAAAATTTATATTTAATCAATTGTAATTTGTAACACAATTTAAAAATTCCAAAACAAATTTTATAAATACTGAAAATAGAATAAAACTCATAATTTATAATATAAAAATTATTTAAGGTAAAAATACATATAAAAAGTATATTACCAAAAATAGTTTGTATATGAAAAAGATATAAGAAAATATGATTTTAGGATAATAAAAATATATTTTAACCAAAAAAAATGCAGGGACCTAAGAAAAATATTTGTCTCATAATTGAGCCAACACAAAAAGATTGAGATTTTCAATGGTTTACGGATGCGAAAAGAACAAGAACCCCGTGTCTTCATTTATTTCTGGCTGAATGGCTATTTTACTGATTTCCCCCAACATATCCTCGAAAGATATCATTCCACACATGATGATCAATGGATTAACCTTTTCTTGACTTACATCATCATCCGAGTTGTCAAATTTGTCCCCCATTTGGTGGCAATGATGTCTTCCTACCAAGAGAAATCGATGCATTCCATGACCTCAACGACTTCTTTATATAAATCCTCCCACTCAACGGGAAGGTGCAAGAGTGAAAGGATCAACCACCCTTATAGCTTCAAAGCGGTGAGTAAATCAGAAATGTTGCATATTTCATTGGTCTAGCGAAACATGTCTGCCATAATTTGTACTACATCGTCCAAACTTATGTCATCAATGCGTACCACCCAATTATCTGACTCCTGAGCCCATTTCCAGGCTTCCATTAATAGGATGCTAAACTTCTAATAGTCGACGGTCATTTCAGAGGACAATTTTAGCCAAAACTCCAAGAGTTGGTTCAGAACAATCGACAACTCCATATATCTTACTTTGGATCGAGTACAGACGACAATAATGGCCCTTATAAGGAGTGACATAGATTAGTCGGTGAAACAGGTAAGGTGTGGGAGAAAATACGAACAAACTTTGAGCAGTTTGAGTGAAAATACAGGTATGATGGCTTCTTTACTAGGCACAATCTGGGTAGATGGATCAAATTTTAGGTCATCTTCTTGGAAGAAGGCATTTGTATGGGTTGGAAGTGGGTTGTGGTGGTGTTGGGTTTAGGATTTGCTAGTGGGGTGATGATACCCCGGTCAATTAAACCTTGGATTAAATTACGGAGGTGAAGGCACTTATCAGTAATATGGTCGGCGAACTGGTGAAAATCACAATGGGCATAAGTTTTAAAGTTTTAGGGAAGTGGATTTAGTAATGGATGATAGTACAGAGGTTTGATGAGATTTTGTCTTAACAACGCTTGGTATACTTCAGAGAGGGGATCATGGATCTCGGTGTATTCATTTCTAGCGAGGTTAGGGCGGCTTTCTGGTGCCCAAGAGGTAGCAGGCAGGGATATATTGTTAATGGTTGAGACTGTGGAATGGCAGGCTTTTCGTACTTTCTGGGGGTGAACTATCCGGACACTTATTTATCTCCGGCTTCTATCTTGGTAACACTTTATTCAATATCCACACCCGCTTCCCATAGGGATCAAAAGTGTGGGTAATATTGACCTCCCATAGTTGTTCTGATATGGGGAAGAAAATTCTTGTTCACTATACTGAATTGTTCTTCTTCGGAGGGTCAATTGGTCATGGTGGAAGCTTTATCGCTCCACCTTTCTATGAAGTTACTGACCTTTTCTGCAAGATACTGCTTGAGAAGCTCTATATCACGACATCTAACCTATAGTTCTTTGTTGTACTTGTATTGTGACATGAATTCTCGGGCGACATCTTTCGAACTGCAAATTCTGGATTCTTCGAGGGATAGGAACCAACAGAGAGCGATGTCCTTCAAAGTCTGTTGGAACATCTGGGCCATTATATCTTTAGAGTCGCCAAGTAGAGTTATAACTCGACAATTGTGAAGGTAAACAATTGGGGGGCCGCTGCCCCCGAACTTCTCGATGGTTGGCATCATGAATTTCTTCGGTAATCTTACTTTCAGGTAGGGAGATGTGTCAAAATTTTTTGACAACATCTTGAGGTCTTCCTTAACCTTGTTCAGTTTTTCCTCCTTGAGATCAATGGGTACTAGAAAGTTAGCCCCTGGCTAGGCAAGGTTTGGCATAGAGAGCTCAGCTGGTGCTGGACCATTGGCAGGCAAGGCGCGCAGAGCATGATGATATTCTTCTATGACCCAAATAGGCTCGGGAGCGGGTGGACCCATGGCACTAGGAAAGAGAACCTAGGGTTCTTAGAGAACTTGGACTCGATTTTGTTGTATCTCATGAACATCGATTTGTAGGTTGTCAATCTTGGCACTGAGTTGGACTAGAACTATCATCATATCAGGATGTACGTTTGTAACTAGATCGACATTTTCCATAGAGGACTGGTGAAGGTAGATTCCAGACTCTAAGGAAGTAGTAGGGTAACTGGAGAAGTTTCGGGGAGGTTTGATGAAAGATTAGAGCCAATAAGGAGTTAGACCAAGAATCGGGTATGAGATCGACCTGAGAAGGAAAATAATTTGAATTTATTTTTGAAAAGGGGAAAAGGAATTGTATTTTTTGTTCAAAAAGAGGGGAAATGTTTTTGACATTTTTGGTAAAAAGGAGGAAGAATATTTTTTTGGATTTTTTTTCAAAATGAGGAAAAATGTTTATGGCATTTCAGTTTTTTGAGAAAGACGAGGAAAAATGAGAGAAGTGTCTCAGCATTATTATTATTATTATTATTATTATTATTATTATTATTATTATTATTATTATTATTATTATTATTATTATTATTATTATTATTATTATTCTTGTTGTTGTTGTTGTTGTTGTTGTTGTGTTTTCACTTGTATTAGGTTTACCTAAATGCAAAAGAAATTTCATACATGACCCAAGCCTGGGAAAATTGGGTTTGAAAAATAGGTAAGATAAGGTTTGACTTCTTTCCAGACTCATGGATAGGGTCCTGTTTTGAAAAAAAGGACGAAATTACTCGAAAATTTTGGTGAAATACTAACTCGAAATTTTGGCAGAGTTTCGTGTGGAAATCGGCATACTAAATATTTATGGCCTATGTCTGACGCCTATATGAGGTTTATATAGTTGTTGGGTTAGTGGAAAAGGTTCCTCCCTTTGGTATGACTTCCACGATATACTTTTTGCTTTTAAGGGCAATTGCTATGTGTGGACAAGCCATTTAATATATCTGAGTGTACATGAATTGCCTCACTATATACCTCATGGGAATAGTACGTGTGAGAGTGAATTCAATATACTCGACATATATGAACGAGTTCCCTGCAATATACCTCCCTTCATGAGTTCAGTCAGGTAGTACAATGCAGGGGGAACCGTTCGATATACATCGAATGTACTGGGCCAATGTAAGGTGAGAGTCATATTGCTTAGGCTAAATGCGACCTACTGGACCAGCACCCATCAAAAAGTGATCCCCCTAATACGGGACAAAATTTTAGTCAATAGCCATGCTCTTGGTGATGTAGTGTGAAAAATGCATGATTCTTTATTAGTGTATTATGGAGAGAGTCTTTTATCTGGCATGATGATTAAAAGAAGCACTATATTAATAGGCAAGAATATACACGTAAAAGTAAATCTAGCATGGAGCATGAAGACTACACTAAGCATGGATACTTGTAAGTGAGTGAAGTGTGAGTATCTATAAGTGAGTGTGTGGTAGTGAACCTAAGCATGGATCAACTACAAGTGGCATGTGATATGTGCAAGTGAGCATGTATATATACAAGTGTAAGTAGTGTGAGGTGTACATGGAGGATATTTACAAGTGTGTTAAATTGAAAAGTGAGTGAGAAGTGATATATACATTAGGTAGATATTGTAACACCCCGTATTTTCATGCATTAAATATTTAATTAATTCGGGAATTCAAAATTACTTGTGTGTCGTAATTTTAATTGAATTAATTATGGAAATTTATATTTAAATATTAATCGGGAAGTGAATGGTTAATATTTAAGGCAACTTATTTACTAAGTGAACAGTGATAATGTATTTACGTCATTTCGAGTATTAATGACGGGGTATGTACTTATTCCAGCCGGGAGTCGGTATAGACTAATTTGGGTGCAAAATAAGTATTTTTATAAATTAATTTGAATGCTAATTCTGAGTGTACGGTTGAGTTCGGATGGGCCGAGATAGTCAAAAAAGTGTACCCGGGGGTAGTAAACGGGTCACAGGACGTTTTTAGGTATAGTCGGGCCCACACGGGGGCATTTGGGTCACTTGGGCTTGGCCCATTAGGCAAAAAACGGGATTAAGGTTAATAAATCAAATAAAAGAAATAAGGTAATGGCTGAATTAATTTGAGAAAGGACTTAGAGGGTTAGGAAATCCTAGCAACAGCCAAAAGCCAAATTTGGGGGATCACAAGAGAGCCAACAAGAGTCATCTTCAACCTTAGAATTCATCTCCAAAATCAGACTCTACGAAACCTAAGGCAAGTGGATGACTTGCTGTAATATTGAATCTATTTTTCAATTCATATTTATGTGAGGTGTTTAATTGAAATTCGTTTTGGGTGTTAATGGCATAAACATGGGGTTTTTAAAATAATAATCTGATTCACGAATTTGGGTAAGGACTCATGTAAAATCTGATAATTGTAAGTTGATATATATCTAGTAGGATAATATCTGGATAATTAGAAATGAATTTGATGAAGGAATTTGGGGTGTAAATGGGTTAAGAGTTGAAGATGAATTTTTCCCAACTTTAGAAATCAGTAGATAATGGACGAATTAATGATGTTGGTGGACATTCTGGAGATACCTGATAAGGTTTCTAACATGTATTATTGTTAAGAGGGCTTGAGATTGCTGGTAGAAGAAATTAGGATTTTAAGAAATTCGTCCATGGCTGAATCTGTCTTCGTGAAGACGACGAAGACCTGCTCGATCGATCGATCGAAGGTCTGGGGTCGATCGATCGAGGGTCGACAGATTTTGATAGTTCGCCCAGTTTTCCTTTATATGTAGGAAAATTTAATTTAACATTTTTCCATGCCTTAAATTGTTGAGTAATTAATACACGAATTTAAAATCTAAACAATAGTGAATAAAATTAATTAGAATTTGAAGGCGGCTTAGTGTGACATCATAATTTAAAAATGTGTTGGGTTTTGGAGAAATTAGGTGTGACACACTAAAGTTGAATTTTGGAAAGTTTGTTCGAAATGGTTAAATATGGATATAGTGAACAAGTCCGGGAATGACGGTTGAGAAATACCGAGATATAAATTTTATTTAGGTAAAGGCTAAATAATTTAGAGTCGAGAATTGAGACTCGGGTGATGTTAATTCGGGCCAAGAAAGTAAGTCCGGATATATTGGTTAGGGCGATACCAAAAGAAATTAATGTGTAAATTAATTAATAATTAGATTTGGGCCACAAACTCATTTTAAATTGGAATAGGCTTGTGTTACAGACTTAGTACACGGTATAGCGGGATAATTTTATATATATATATATATATATATATATATATATATATATATATATATATATATATATATATACGGGATGCAATAGTATATGTGTATATATATGGTGTATGCTTTAATATCAGTGATAGATATTATTATTATATTCTCTAGTGCTATAGGGGGAGGTTGCGCGTAGTCGATGAATCCCCTAGCTTGAGGAGTAGGGAGAGTATAATCCCAGGTCATAGCGTCCGTTATATGGGTGAGGGGCATATCACTTTCAGGGAAGGAATATGACCGCCTCCAATATTTATGTAATAACCAAGTTAGGAAGAAATTCTGACTTGGGGCAACTAGGTCAGGTGAATAAACCTAGTGGGATAGCACTTTAGAGGAATTTTACCCGGTGAGACTTTACTCGGGGAAAAATACTATTATTAAATGTTATATTAGTATGTGTGTGAATATTGTAATGTGACTGAGTATATAATTAGGTAAATAATTATATGAGGGCTATTTAATACAAATCATGAGATGTATTATATGTATAACTGATGTGGAAGTTATATGAAACTAAAAAGGGAAATGAATTAATTAAGTTAATGACGATAATAACTTAAAAATCATAATTAAGGTATACTCGGATAGAGTAGGGTGTTTGCAAAGGGCTTTAAAATTTATCTAGTCATAAGATGAAAAACTAGGTGAATTTATTTAAGGCGTTAGTAGTGCACATTAGAGGAGGGGTGAGGATGTCCTCAAGGGAGTGCGGCACTAACTAAAATATGGAGAGCATGCATATTTATTTATTACAACAAGTTAATCATTTGTTAAATGTTTTTCAAATGTTTTTGGGTACTAACCCTTGCTATATAAATTTTTAAAAACCTTTTAGGTGTCCAGCCACGGGGACGCCAAGCTTGACTCTGTTTCAGGAAATCCGTTGCTGCAGCATATGTTGATGTTGCGGGAATTTTGATAGACGCCTCATTCTTTCATTCTAGTGTAGAGACTACTATCAGTTATTTCGAGCATGTCGCTCACAGCTCATTTAGTTTCTGTCAGACTTGTTGAGATTGATTACTTGTCTTTATTTTATATTCGTTGGATATTTGGACCGATGGTTTATTCGGTTAGGTATTTTATTTGTGGATGGTTACTTCAGATAACTGTGATTGTGTATTATTTTATGTTTCGCATGAGTTTCATTTAATTAATTGAAAGATAAAAAAATTGGCACCAATCTACTTTTCTCACTTAGGTGGTTAGTAATTAAAAAGACGACAGTGATGCTAAGAATGAACCAACTGAGAAACCTGCTCTAACTTGATTTAGGACTGATCACCCGGGATTAATTAGGCGGGGTGTCACAGATATATACAAGAAATAATAGATAAAAATGGGAACATACAGGTAGGTGCATACGCTCACATGCGAAAAATAATAACACCCATGTAAGAATAGAGTGTATCCCTCTCATAATAAGTAATCCCCAGCAGAGTCGCCACTGTGGCCATCCCGTTCTCCTCATCGGGGGCTTCGACGCTCACGCGCACAGTTGGAGGGAGAGAAGAAGAAGATCTCGAACACTTCCTCAGGGCACTTCGATCGTGGTCAATTTGGGGGTGATGTAAAGAAATAGAGTCGCCAACCTATTTTGCAAAAAAACAGGCAAAAGAAATGTTCCCACCTCGAGAGAACAGCATCAAAGACATGATGATGCTTACAAAATCAATTAATTCATAGGTTTGGGAGCTAAGTTATGGAATGGGAAGGTATTAGGCACCCATTCCTCTCTTTCGGTCTCTTATAGGCATGTGTTATTATTCTCCTTAACAATTTCGTGAAGTGTGTGCGTGCATATATAAATAGAGAATAGAATTTCTCGACTCGCATCATGGAAAAATGCGGAGTGAGGTCATCCGTAGGAGAGTTCCCAAAATAATAAAAAAAAAATATGTGCGTTTATCTGGTCACCGATCATTTATAGAAAGATGACGGTATAAATTGGACAAAATGCGAGCATGAATTTCAAATCTAATATGTGAAAAGAACATATGAATAACAATTGGGAAAAGAGAATTCGAGTCTCGAGTTTTAACCCGGGATGCCTATGTAGACTAAAAAAAGGCATCAAAGTCCACATAGTTCGCATGCAATAAGAGGGTGGGGTTTATCCCATGAATCCAACCGGTGATTTTATTTAGATGTGTGTAGAAAAAGGATGTTTCGATTTGAGAAAATGTGGTGAGGAATCCCATTTAGAATTTATAAGCAAACCCTCTTTTTTTGTGTGGGGGGGGGGGGGTATAAAAAATATGGTATGTTCAATACTACTAATAAACAGTGGGATATTAATATGTGTGAACTAAGAAAGATAAAATTCTAAAGTAACAATTATATAACTAATGTAAAAATAAAGAAATTTAAATAGAGAGAAGAATGTTTAGACCTTCTTTAGAGACTTTAAGATTGATCTTGATTGTTTAAGGGTTGACCCTACAAGTGGATAAATGTGGTAGGAGAGTGAAAGGATTTTACTAAATTGGGAATGTGGAGGAGTTCTAATAGGAAAATCACGTTGACTTTGAGAGAATATTGTTGAGATCACTGAGAGGGGTGTTTCTGAGGTCCCTTTATAAGTGAGATCACGCTGTCCTTATATAAGGTCAAAGGGGTTCCGATCGGCATTGTACTTGACCGACCTATCAACAGGCATCGATAGGCAGAAAAATGGTTTTCCCACTCAGGAATCTCATGCATATTTCTCAAAAAAATGGTCGTAAAACGCAATTCGTAAGTCCGAATCGAGCATGGGGAATACCATTGGAAAAGGTATTCATATCCCTTTAAGAATCCACTAGGACACTCCCGGGTTCGGGAGTTGACTGTGGTCAAACGACGCTCAAAGTGCTTGACGGTCTTTTAGACAAGAGATTCCCGAAAGAAAACGAATCGTACATTCAAACCTAAAGCCGATTCGTTCACTGGATGGATATTTGGAAAGTGTATTCAGAGCCCATAGAAGATTCATTCAATATCGTTCGGTTTGGAGAGTTGACCTTGGTCAAATGGGGCCCGAAAACGCCTGGCCGTGAAGTAAAATGGGTCATTCGTCCATACTAAGAGATTGCTTTATGCAGGGGGCGACTGTTCAAAAGGGTTTTCAGATCTCTTAGAAGATTCATTTAGTCTCATTCGAGATGAAGAGTTAAAAAGTCAAATGGAGTCTCGGAGCGCCCGGTGGCCTTCAGTTCAATTTTTTAGGGAACTCCACATCAAAGAAATCACACAATTACACGGTGTCCCTATTTCTATTGTATCCGACTGAGACCCTAGATTTATAGGAAAATCGTGCTAGATTTTCCAGGCTCATGGAACCAACACCTTGCCTTAATTTAATTCTCTTATAACAATAGTTATCAAACCAGCATTCAAACTACACCTTATGAAGCATTATATGGTCGTCCTTATCGTTCACCACTATACTGGAATGAATCTGGTGAAAATCATTTTCTTGGACCCGAAATTATCACCGAAACCATAGAAAATATACGCCTTATTTGAGAAAGATTACACGTATCCCAGAGCCGACAGAAGAGTTACACCGACACCCAATGAACACCCTTGAAATTCCAAACTAACGACCAAGTATTCTTACAGTATCCCCGTGTAAAGGAATAACACGTTTTGGAATCAAAGGAAAATTATCACCTCGCTATAATGGCCCCTTCAAAATTTTAGAACGTATTGGTTCAGTAGCTTATCGCCTGGACTTACCTTTTAAGCTCTCTCATCTCCACGATGTGTTTCACATATCACAACTACGAAAATACATTCCCGAAGCCAAACATATCATTACCTGGAAACATATAAATGTTAAACCTAACCATGAGGTTGAAGAAGTTCCTATTCAAATTTTGGATCGACAAGAGAGAGTTCTCCGATGTAAAATTATACCCTTAGTCAAAGTTCTTTGGCAACATCATGGAACTGAAGAAGCAACTTGGGAACCAGAAACTACAATGAGACACCAATACCCTGCATTATTTATAGGTAATTTCAAGGACAAAATTTTCTTTTGGTAGGAAGAATGTAATAAACTACTCTTTATTAGTCAATAGCCCTAGGTATTACAATAAATTCCAAAGAATAACCCTAAATTTTCTTAACTTACCAAAATACCCTTAGACTTAAAATCATCGTATTGGACTTATCCCTATGCCTATTTCATTCTAAATTTTTTTTCTACAATTGTACCTAAAAATCCATACTTCTTAAAAATTATCCAAGTTAACCTCTTAGGTTTGGATAATTACATAAAAGCCCCTAAACTTTAATAAAATACCTATTAGTTCTTAAACTGTACCTAAAAACTTTTCAAGGAACTAACCTAAATTTAAAACTTATTCACACTTTCAACCCTAGTGACCTGGAACCAACTAGCGGGAAAACATGGCTTGTACCATGTTCCTCAATAGTAATACCCATTTAAGCCTCCAAGAGATTTAAACTTGAAACTTGTGTAACTTTAGTCCAAAAATCCCACCAATCTACTTCTATGGACATACCCTATAAATACTCTCTGCCCCCTCCAGTCGAACCCACACCAGTTGAGAAAAATCCCAATGTAAAGTTTGAGAGTTTTTGGCATTTCTATAATTTTATGTGTGATTACTTAATTTTCCAGTTTGGTTATTTTTTTGCATGTTCTTAGATTATATAAATGTGTTTACATGAGATATTGAACGTGTATATATTGCATAAGACCTTAAACTCAAAACACTCCATTGAAGCTTGGAGCTCCAATGGTGGATTTCCATTCCCTGACTTTGAAGCAGTTTTAAAGCAGGGAAGGTGAAGCTTAAGTTCTTAGGATCCTATATATGTGTTTAATTGAAAAAGGAACTACGTTTAATACACCAAATTCAACTATGAAGTTTTCGGCCCAGAAAATTTCAGAGAAGAAACTCTCAGTATTCACTCCACCAAAATTCTTCAAACTACGTTTAATATCTTTCATTTTCAATGAAGAACAACGTCATTATCATGCCGAAATCAAAATCATAAATTTTAAACGAATTCAAAAGGGTCAAATTTTCAGAAAACCCAATAGCTTGATTTACACCACCACAATTCTTGAAATTGGTATGCCTAGATTCGTATTTAAATTCTAAGCAACTTTCATTTTGAAACCATGTTAAGATGAATCCTAAAATGTTTGGAAATCAAGGTCAAATATTTTCAAACCCTAAAGTCAAAATTCGAAGGTTGAAGGCGAGTGATGGTCAAACCAGGCGCGTCCAGGCTTTGACTTCGTGCGTGCGAGCGTGTCCCCAATCAAAATTTTCTTATTTTTTCTAATCTTTTTATTTTTTTCTGAAAAATTGATATATAATAACACCCTGTTTGGATTACAGGCAAGCAGTTTCCATGAAAAATCAATTTTAAAGGTTGAATTAAAGTTTCTAAATTACACTCCAAACTTTTTCCATGGGTACCTAAGTATAATTAGACCTAAATTGTGTCTTATTACCACACCAAATTCTCAATAAATAAAGCTAAATAAATTTTCTTTTAAAATTTTTGAAATTACACTTTAAACCTTTTTAAATTCATCAGACACTGAATGGTTACTTAAATTGCCTTTTAATACCTTTTATTTATGTTATTTCAAGACCTATATTACATATTTACAATTGTTATGCTTTCAGACTACCCAGTCTACCCGCAAAATAGCCGGACTCCAACCGGAAATCGAAATACCCAAAGTAGGTTATTTATATTTTAATTTTAATCAATTGAACTGTTTTCTTTCAAAAATATTGATTATTATATCACCTTGTGATATTATTGAACTCTAAATTTTATACTGAACTCTTTCGAGTAGTTCAAACTTCCCGTATTATTGATTCTTTCGATATCTATCGAGTCAATTATTACTAAGCCCTGAATCCGGACCACTCGACAAAAGGTTGTAAATTGCATTAAACCCTGCAATTCATTTTTTTACATCTTCAGTAGCATACCATATAATCTAGGGATTAGACCCGATAAATCCCCGATAAATCTAATTGACCTGAAGGACTCAGATGTTGAGTGCCTTGTTGTTATCATTTACTCTACGTATGAGTGTCCCTCTAGCTAAGTGTGTCGAGTTATCCAGTTATTTTACAATTAATTGGATTACGTGTTCAGGAAATTTTATGTCTTGAACGATATTATCATGGTATGTCTGTGCTATTGAAACCTAATAACCAATCATTTATGGGTTATCGAGTTTTTGTTGAACCAAATTATCTTGACCTGATATTTTATCCTCACCATATTGTTTATTTACATATCATAAGCATCAGTATACCCCTGAAACGCCTTTATGATATTTCATCTTGTTTCCATAGGTAGAAAAATCAAAATATTACTAACCCTCACAAATTCTCATTCTCATTACCATTTTTTATAAAAAAATAAAAATTATCTACTTTGCATGCTTGCTTAATTGTTTTCCTTACAGATGGACAACGAGCCTGAAGACGATCAATTACCGCCCGCCCCTTGAACTTCTATTCACTTTTACCTCGATCAATATTCTCAGTTACAAACGTGTGGGCAGTAACAGACAAAGATGGCAAGCCTCTTTAGAATATCTATACTGCAACCTATCGGCTCTTATGAATTAATAGTGTTCTTCAATGTTTTATGTTTATGTACGCCAGACATATAAGACGTAAAATTTGTTTTCTCCGGACTTTAATATGTAATAAGATGCCAGACATCTCTTAAATAAAAGCTTTATTCTATTCCCATTGTATTAATGATAATCTAAATTGAATTAGTATTACGTACTTTACCATCCACATTCAAGGATGCAAGGGCATGGTATCAGAGCTTTAACCAGGTTATACGCCTATGCGGGACGATATGGGAAATCTTCGTCTTCACCTTTACTCAACATTTGTATTTTAATATATTCTTATTTTATTACTATACTATTTGCAGTCATGAATATCTGGGACGACATATATCTGGATATTCGTGAGTCCCCTCACGAGTGCTTTGAAAGAGCTATCAGAGACGTGGGTTATGCCAAATTATGCCAACATATCAGAAGTATTGATAGATATTGGGAAATTGCAACCCCAGAAATCAAACATAGTCTACTTATTGGTTGATTCATGGGAGAAGCACAAGCATCTCGATAGGCCAAGAGATTCTCGAAAGACCCCGAAGTCCTTCAGGAAGCAATTCACCTCGCCTGGAATGTGGTGCCACCTAATGAAGTCACTGTAACTCCTCCTGATTCTCCCATTGATTATGGACCACTCTCCCCAGCTATCACAATGTTCACCCCCCACTACCATTAACACATCTCCCGACTCATCCGATGACTCTGATCCCTTCTAAGACAATGACCCCACCTATGAGCCAGTAGTTCCCCAGATGGATAAATTTAATCACCAAGGGATGATGTATATAAATAAAAGTGGTGTGCGCGTTAAGAATCCCACATTCCCGGATGACCTAGGAAAGAAAATATATATTTTTTGTAGGTATAAAATAGGACTAACCCTTATGTACCTTTGTTACAGTTGTTTTTTTTTGTTGTTCGCTATGTAACAATGAACTTAAATGTATTAATATATGGTGAGTGTTTTTTTCTTATGTATGATTCCTTTATTGTATTATTATTTATAGGATGGTTACTACTCGTGCAACTACTAGTGGAAACCAAGAAGAACAGTTTATCCCTCAAATGCTAACTCCAATTACTTCGGAAGAAATTTTACGTTGTCTTTGATAAATGATTACCTTAACTCAACAACAACCACCCATACCTTTACCTCCTATCTCGGATGAAACTCAAAGAATTAATGCTCTCAAAGAATTTTTATCACAAAAGCCCCCCGCATTTTTTGGAAAATCGGGCGTAGTGGAAGCCGAAAGATGGATTCATCAAACCCTTAAAGTATTGGAAGGAGTCAGAATTATTCCCTAACTAAGGGTTAAATTAGCCTCTTATTTTTTGAAGGAGAAGACAACTTTTGGTAGTAATCCATTTCACTGTCCAGAAATGTAACTGAACTAACATGGGCACAATTTGAGGAAATCTTCTATAATAAGTATTTTTTCGAAACAGTAAGGGACCAGATGACTGTAGATTTTCTGAGTCTGCAACAACAACAAATGACTGTGGCCCAATATGAAGTCAAGTTTATGAACTATCTCCCTATGCTCAAGAATACGTGGACACTGAAGCAAAAAAATGCAAGCATTTTAAATGAGGTCTTTGTCAAACTATAAAATCCTTTATCACCCCTTTGCAAATTCGAGAATTCAACTCTATGGTCAAAACATCCTCACTCATAGAGAAAAATCCCACAAGTAATACTCTAATTCATATTCCTAACTCTCCCCACAGTCCTTCTGCAATAAGAAACCAATCGAATCAAAGGAATCACCCTTATAATAGGAATCCAGATGGCAGAAACTTTAGTCAAACTCAACATAACACCAATAGACCTCTCATGCGTTGTCATGAATGTAATGAAGTGGGACATATAAGACCCCAATGTCCGAAACTTCGAGCTCCTCCTCCATATACTTCTCCTAAATTTATGAAACCTCCTTTCAAACGTCCTACCAATACTTTTCCCATCCACCACAATTCAACTCCCAACATGTTAAGCAGGAATCTGCTATTAAAATCCCACTCTGAACCTTACACATCTCCCAACAAGAAATCCAAATTCCCATCATGTGATTGAAGGTAATCTTCCATTTTCTAATATTTCAATACATGTACTATTTGATTCTGGATCAACGCACTCCTTCATTAGTCAAAATTGACTAACTAGATTACAACTACCTTATAAAATATTAAGACACCCTTTTTCTATCAGTATGCCAACGGGAAAGATAGCTACTACATATAAAATATGTACCTCATATGTTTTACATTTAGACCCTAGACATTAATTCTGGATTTAGTTATCCTTAACCTAACTGAATTTGACATAATTATAGGAATGGATGTCTTATCCCAAAATCAAGCCCATATTGACTGCCACACAAAAATAGTAACTTTCAATCCTCCTCACCAAAACCCATTTTATTTTCAAGTAAGAAGCCCTCGCAAATCTCTACTTTTCCAAATAAAGGATAAATCCAAATCTTCTCTCTCTCTCGTATTTTGAATCAATATTAAGACGTGTTTCCTGAATATTTACATGGACTACCTCCACCTCGAGAAATTGAGTTTTTTATCAATCTATTACCAAACACTTTTCCTATCTTAATACCTCCTTATCGTATGGCCCCTCTAGAACTACGAGAACTTCGGGTGCAATTGGATGACTTACGTAGTAAACGATTTACACGACCTAGTACATATCCTTAGGGAGCCTCGGTGTTATTTGTGCAAAAGAAAGACGGATCATTTCGGTTGTGCATCGACTACCAAAAATTGAACAGGTGACTATAAAGAATAAATACCCCTTGCCACGAAGGGGTGATTTATTTGATCAACTGAGAGGACCAAAAATATTTTCCAAGATTGATTTACGATCGGGATATCACCAACTACGTGTGAAGGAGGAGGATATACCAAAAATGACTTTTTGAACCCGTTATGGTCATTTTGAATTTCTAGTTATGTCTTTTGGTTTAACCAATGCCCCTGCTGCTTTCATAGACCTTATGCACAGAATATTTCGACCCTTTCTAGATCAATTTGTAATCATATTTATCGATGATTTTCTAATTTATTCCATGACCCAAGTCAAGCATGAGAATCATCTGTGTATTATATTAGAGACACTTAGAAACCCTCAACTCTACGCAAAGCATAGCAAGTGAGATTTAATTATGAAAGAAGTAAATTTTTTAGGACACGTAATTACAGCCACAGGAATATAAGTAGATCTGACAAAAACTATTGTAGTAAGTGAATGGACTCAACCTATCACCATTACCAGACTACGAATTTTTGTAGGACTTGTCAGATACTATCGACGTTTTTTCAAAGGATTTTCTCGAATATCCTTACCCTTGCTCAAATAAACTAGAAAGGATGTTCACTTCACATGGAATCCAGATTGTGAACGAGCTTTTCACATTCTGAAAGAAAAATTAACCACTACCCCTGTCCTAACCATTCCTTCAAGTAATATCAGTTACGATGTTCACACTGATGCCTCTCTATAAGGACTCGATTGTGTCCTAATGCAGTAAGGGAAAGTAATAGAATATGGGTCTCGACAGCTAAAGACTCATGAACGTAACTACCCAGTACATGACTTGGAATTAGCAGCCGTTGTTTTTTTCTTAAAAATTTGGAGATGCTACTTACACGGAGAATAATTTCAAGTTTTCTCTGATCACAAAAGACTTAAGTATGTATTTATCCAGAAGGATCTTAATCTTCGCCAACGACGATGGATAGAATTCTTAGAAGATTATAAATTTATTTTACTCTACCATCCAGGTAAAGGTAATGTAGTTGCTGATGTTTTAAGCCGTAAAAACCAAGAAATCTTCACAGTATGTTTATATTTTTTGGAAACTATTGGAGACTTTAATTTGTAACAAAATCCTCCAAATACCCAAATCTCGTTACATAATATCATTGTTCACCCCCTTCTTCACCAGAAAATCAAAGATCTTCAAGATCAAGATGAGTTCTTACTTTCTCAGAAGAAAAACTTCAAGACAACATCTCTGAACGAGATTGGACCCTGGATTTAGTACGTGGAATAAAGTTCAAAAATCAGGTATGTGTTCCTTTTGTCCCAGCACTTCGAGAAGAGATTTTACATGAAGCTCATCATTCCAAATTTATGATTCACCCCAGTAGCACAAAAACGTACCAAAATCTTACGTAATAGTTTTGGTGGCCTGACATGAAAAAGGATATTGTTCACTTAGTAGCCAAGTTTCTAACCTGTCAGCAAGTGAAAATTGATCACCAACATCCCAGCGTTTTACTCCAACCACTCCTTACTCCTGAATGGAACTGCGACCATATCACTATGGATTTTGTCAGCGGATTACCCCGGACAATGCAAGGTTTTAATTCAGTATGGGTTATCGTTGACCGTCTTACAAAATCTGCTCATTTTCTACCAGTCAAGTCCATAGACACTTTCCAACAATTGAGCAAACTCTACATCAAAGAAACCATACAGTTACATGGTGTCCCTATTTCTATTATATCCGATCGAGACCCTAGATTTATAGGAAAATTCTGGCAAGCATTACAAACTACTTTAGGAACCAAGATCCACTTAAGTACATCTTTTCACCCTCAAACTTATAATCAATTAGAGAGAGTAATTCAAATACTAGAGGATATATTGCGAGCATGCGCGCTAGATTTTGCAAGCTCATGGAACCAACACCTTTCTTTAATTGAATTTTCCAATAACAACAGTTATCAAACCATCATTCAAACTACACCTTATGAAGCATTATATGGTCGCCCTTATCCGTCACCACTATGCTGGAATGAATCTGGTGAAAATCATTTTCGTGGACCCGAAATTATCACTGAAACCATAGAAATGATACGCCTTATTCGAGAAAGATTACACGCATCCCGGAGCCGACAGAAGAGTTACACCGACACCTGACGAACACCCTTGAAATTCCAAACTAACGACAAAGTATTCTTAAGAGTATCCCCACGTAAAGGAATAACACGTTTTGGAATCAAAGGAAAATTATCACCTCGTTATATCCGCCCCTTCAAAATTTTAGAACGTACTGGTTCAGTAGCTTATGGTCTGGACTTACCTTCTAAGCTCTCTCATCTTTATGATGTGTTTCACGTATCACAACTATGAAAATACATTCCCAACGCCAAACATATCATTACCTGGAAACATATAAAAGTTAAACCTAACCATAAGGTTTAAGAAGTTCCTATTCAAATTTTGAATCGACAAGAGAATTCTCCGACGTAAAATCATACCCTTAGTCAAAGTTTTTTGGCAACATCATGGAACTGAAGAAGCAACTTGGGAACCAAAAACTACGATGAGACACCAATAGCCTGCACTATTTACAGGTAATTTCAAGGACGAAATTTTCTTTTGGTAGGAAGAATGTAACAAACTACTCTTTATTAGTCAATCGCCCTAGGTATTCCAATAAATTCCAAAGAATAACCCTATATTTTCTTAAATCACCAAAATACCCTTAGACTTAAAATCATCATATTGGACTTATCCCTATGCCTATTTCATTCTAAATTTTTTTTCTACAATTATACCTAAGGATCCATACTTCTTAAAAATTATCCAAGTTAACCTCTTAGGTTTGGATAATTACATAAAAGCCCCTAAACTTTAATTAAATACCGATTAGTCCTTAAATTGTAACTAAAAACTCTTTAAGGACCTAACCTAAATTTAAAACTTATTCACACTTTCCACCCTAGTGACCTAGCACCATCTAGTTGGACAGCATGGCTTGTACCATGTGCCTTAAGAGTAATACCCATTTAAGCCTCCAACACATTTAAACTTGGAACTTGTGTAACTTCAACCCAAAACTCACCAAAATCCCACTAATCTACTCCTATGGACATACCCTATAAATACTCTCTGCCCCCTCCAGTCGAACCCACACCAGTTGAGAGAAATCCCAATGTAAAGTTTGAGAGTTTTTGACATTTCTATGATTTTATGTGTGATTGCTTAATTTTCAAGTTTGGTTATTTTTCTACATGTTCTTAGATTATATAAATGTGTTTACATGAGATATTGAACGTGTATATATTGCATAAGAGCTTAAACTCAAAAAACTCCTTTAAATCTTGGAGCTCCAATGGTGGATTTCCATTCCCTGACTTTGAACCAGCTTTAAAGTAGGGAAGGTGAAGCTTAAGTTCTTAGGATCTTATATATATGCTTAATTGAAAAAGAAACTATGTTTAATACACCAAATTCCACTCTGATGTTTCTGGCCCAAAAAATTTCAGAGAAGAAATTCTCAGTATTCACTCCACCAAAATTCTTCAGACCACATTTAATCTCTTTCATTTTCAATGAAGAACAATGCCATTATCATGCCAGAATCAAAATCATAAATTTTAAACAAATTCAAAAGGGACAAATTTTCACGAATTTTTAGAAAACCCAATAGCTTGATTTACACCACCACAATTCTTGAAATTGGTATGGCTAGATTTGTATTTAAATTCTCAGCAACTTTCATTTAGAAACCATGTTAAGATGAATCCTAAAACGTTTGCAAATCAAGGTCAAATATTTTCGAACCCTAAAGTCAAAATTCAATGGTTGAAGGCGAGTGAAGCTCACTCGCGAGAGTGGTGGTCAAACCAGGTGCGTCCAGACTTTAACTCCAAGCGTGAGAGCGCGTCCCCAATCAAAAAAATTCTGATTTTTTTCAAATATTTTTATTTTTTTCTAAAAAAATTGATATATAATAACACCCTGTTTGGATTACAGGAAAGCAGTTTCCATGAAAAATCAGTTTTAAAGGCTGGATTAAAGTTTCTAAATTACACTTAAATCCCTGTAAAAATTTCAAGTATTTCAAACCAAACCCAAACTTTTTCCACAGGTACCTAAGTATAATTAGACCTAAATTTTCTTGTATCACCACACCCAATTCTCAATAAATAAAGCTAAATAAATTTTCTTTTAAAAATTTTGAAATTATACTTTATACCTTTTAAATTTTATCATACACTAAATGGTTACTTAAATTGACTTTTAATACCTTTTATTTATGTTATTTCAAGACCTATGTCACATACTTACAATTGTTATGCTTTTAGACAACCCAGTCTCCCCGCAAAATAGCCGGACTCCAATCGAAAATCGAAATACCCAACCTAGGTGATTTATATTTTAATATTAATCAATTAAACTAATGTCTTTTAAAAATATTGATTATTATATCACCCTATAATCCAGGGATTAGACCCAGTAAACCCTCGATAAATCTAATTAGCCTGAAAGACTCAGATGTTGAGTGCCTTGTTGTTATATTTTACTCTACATATGAGTGTCTCTCTAGCTAAGTGTGTCGAGTTATCTAGTTATTTTCAAATTAATTAGATTACTTGTTCAGGAAATTTTATGCCTTGAACGATATTATCATGGTATGTATGTGCCATTGAAACCTAATAACTGATAATTTATGGGTTATCGAGTTATTGTTGAACCAAAGTATCTTGACCTGATATTTTATCCTCACCATATTGTTTATTTACATATCATAAGCGTCAGTATACCCCTGAAACGCCTTATGATATTTCATCTTGTTTCCTTAGGTAGAAAAATAAAAATATTACTAACCCTCACAAATTCTCATTCTCATTACCATTTTGTATAGAAATAAAAATATCTACTTTGCATGTTTGTTTAATTGTTTTCCTTCCGGGTGGACAACCCCCTTAAACTTCTATTCACTTTTACCTTCGTCAATATTCGTAGTTACATATGTGTGTCCAGTAACAGACAAATATGGCAAGCCTCATTGGAATATCTATACCGCAACCTATCGACTCTTATGAATTACTAGTGTTCCTCAACATTTTATATTTATGTACGACAGACATATAAGATGTAAAATTTGTCTTCTCTGGACTTTAATATGTAATAAGTTTCCAAACATCTCTTAAATAAAAGATTTATCTTATTCCCATTGTATTAATGATAATCTAAATTCTAATAGTATTACGTACTTTACCATCCACATTCAAGGATGCAATAAGTGTGGTAGTTGATTGGGGTCAAAATGGTGCCCGGGAATTCCCAATGGCCTCCAGATCAATTTTTAATAGTAAAACGGATCGTTCGTCCGAACCATAAGGCCGTTTCGTTCACGGGGTAGACCATTGGAATGTTATTCAAATATCTTTGAAGATTCATTAAGATTTCGATCGGACGAGACATTTAACCGGAGTCAAATGGGTCCGGGATCACTCGGTGGCTACTATATCGGTCCTTGGAGTATGACCTAGGGTTTATGGTGAAGCAGGAAGTGCTAGGGACCTAAGGAGAGTCTTATGTGGGGTCCTAGAATGTGGTGTCTACACATGTTTTAACACAACTTAACTTATATTTTCTTAAATTGGAAAATTTGTTAAACTAGTGTGTGTGTGTGTGTGTGTATGAGGCAGTTTTTGGAATTTTTCATATACATATGCCATATATCTTTCTTATATAAACATACTTTAGAAAGGGAATTTTTTTATTTAAAAGACTTGTTTTTAATTTTGAAAATTCTAAAAAATTAGTCTTGGTTCGTTTCATCGAATTCTACTTCACTCGTCTGAAGAGTGCAAAACCCAATGGTGCAAAATTATGGTCACAAGAGCTACCTGGTTTGCTAAAATTATAGAATCCATTTTTGAAACAAGGTTTCCTTCTCTTATGCAATAAAATCCATCGCTATAATGATATGTCCTTGCTTGGTCAAAAACATGACCAGCGAAAAATCTGACGAATATTTTTAGCACTATTTGACCTTAAACTTTGTTCAAATTACTTTTTCAACCATACCTTCCATGTGGATTTTCTCTTTTTTTGTGTGGACAAAAACATATTTTTCTTAGAAATCATATATGCACAAGTTCATTTATTACTTCTTGTCTACTTAAGGTGGTCTTATTCTCCAAACAAAAGTTAGGTTGTTTTTATGAAAGCTTGATTTTCAAGAGAGAAAAACATATAATAAAAATCACTATTCACTAACTTTTTATTCAGTCTTCTTTTAGTGTTATTGAGATTTCTATTATTGTATTTATATTTAAATAAATATGAAACTTCATTACTTCCTCTCAAGATTTGAACAAACATTTGCCAAATTTATGCTTGAGAGACTTTAAATATTTTTTGTATCTAAAATAAACTTGTAAGATTATTTTTATTAGCCAAACACTTTTAAAACTTCCATCAAACTTTAGGAATCTTACATCCTAGGAAGTTAGAAATTAATTTATGGATTCTCACTTATTCCATTGGAGAAAAATGTTTACTTTAAATTTTAAAAAAAAAATTGGTTGATGTAAGACTTAAAGACATTGGGGAGTTCAAAACCAGTCACAGTTGTGTAACGTTGTCCAACTGTTAGTGTTCTCCTAATAGGATATGGTGGTAAGGATTTCTATTCGATCACTTCATTTTGTGATTGCAAGTAAATGTATTCTAATTGTAATATTCTACCACAGTACATTTTTCGATCACTTCATCCTGAGTTTTTTTCTTGATGTGAGTTTTCCTCGTACATCTGGTGTTATGTTATTGTTTTATATTTTCTCATTTTAAAAATCAGTTGTCTTAATTAAGAAGAAAGATATAGTTGACTCTAAAGTTTGGGTGTTTTGAGTTTAACACTTTTAAAACTTTAAAATAATTTTAATTGGTTTGTCTTTATTTATACCACGCACAACGAGCACTTACAGATGTTGAATACTTAATGAGGGACTGGTAGAGGTCATCCAACCTATCAATACCAAAATTAAAGGCCGAGATTGCCAATTTCCTATTACAATTGTTAATTTTATCGAACAACTCCCAGTATCTCCGAGCATACTTCTTGAGGGACTATCCTTTCTTCCATTTGAGGGTGATTAAGAATCAACCTCCTTTACTGCCTTACTAGTGGCAATGAAGTGAGTTGTGAAATGATCAACTAATTCCTTATATGAAATTTTTTACCTAGGGTCTAGTTTCTCAAACCACCTGAGGTCGATTTCTCCTAAAAGGGGAAGACATGACATATGAGGGAATTTCAATTGCTCTACAAAGACGCATGTTTTGTGTAGAGCCTACTTTTCCGTTATAAGCAGTGATCATTGGAATAGATAATTTATTTAGGGCTCTGATGTATATATATCAACTATGAATGAAGACGTTAATTTGTGACCCAATTCTCTCCTAGCAAGATTCATTAGAGTGCACGCTAAATTAGGGTTTAATCACCCTTGTAATTCCATCTTAATGAATTTCTGAAGATTATCACTATTATTTAATATAGGCCTAGTCTTGGCTGAATGATTGCTCAGGATAGATTCCACTAGTTGAATAGGGGAAAGTTATTGCTAGAAGAATGGCAGACAAACACACGATCTATGAGGGTGATTAAATCATGTCGCATGTGGACTCCTTGATTTCAAAAACTCATCATTATGATATCCCTCTAGTGTATGGGGGACTGAATTACCCACCTTCTATGACTCTCTATATTATGGTAACTAGATCCACGTTATTTAGCTTTCTCAGTTAACTGTCTCATCAATCAATATATTTATTTGTCTCACTCATCCAGTTGTTCCTCACAAAGGTTAACCAAACGTGATGATTTTTTGCTTCGCGGGGCATTCATAAAAGTAGTGTAATGCTGACAACTAAGTCCATACTTTCGTGTTGTGCATCCTTATACCCTGTGTCACTGATAGGTAGAGGGTACCTTGAAGGAGGTTTTTTCATCCTTACTACTTGTACCTTATATTAATGCAACTTCGAGCATGAGAACGGTAAGACACCATGGGCACTCATATTGAATAAGGTTCGATATTCTTCAGTGGTGGGGATCCAAACCTTTTTCCATAAACGAATGAGAAATCCCCTACAGTGTGTGTGTGTGTGTGTGTGTGTGTGTGTGTTCTTAGGCAATAATGGTCCGAATAAATAAAACTTATATCTTGTTATTTTTAAATTTCAAAGGTTGAAACTTTAAACAAATTAAACCTTGTAAAAACTTTGCACCGATTTTAAACAAAATCTGTAGAAACATGATTTACCTAATTTTATCTTTTTATCCTAAAATATTTATCTAAGTGATAAGCAAATAAAATAAAGAAACCATCCACAACACGCTGATGTACGAGGAAAACCACAAAGGGAAAAACCTCAGACGACCTAGCCAAATAGTTCACTATGATGCGGAATTATAAAAGTTGGCAATAGGCTTACTCAACAATTTGATCCCCACAATCCTTGAAGCTCTTTAATCTTCCACTGATCCTCTACAGTGCAACGCAGGAATCTACTAATGTAAGTTGCCATAATGCATGAGTCCGCGCACGTCTTGGTATCCACCGATGAGGCTCAACAACCGGTTACATTAGGCAAACAGCACGCACAGAGTCCTACGCATAAAACAAGTTCTTTCTAAATAAGAGAAATAAACTTTGGTGCCTAAAATCGGGATCTCAAAGCATATGAAATACGAATCTCAGATCTTCAAACACAGAGGGTGAACCTAGGGTTTTGGAACTTTGGTAAAAAGATAGGAAAATTTTGTTCGCCAAAGGTTCTTAAAAATCTGATTCCAACACGCCTTAGATAGTAAAAACACAAATTTCAAGATGACAGCGATCTCTTTTGAATGAAAATACAAGGTCGTTCGAATGAGATTAGCTTTTTATTCTAATGAAAACACATTTTGTTCAAACGAAACAAATTTCTCATACGATCGTCCTTCTAACGAGATGTGAAATACTTGGTAGGGTATTCTCGTTCGATGGTCGTTAGATGGAATTCCAACGAGATCTTAATTTTGTTATAATGAGATCAGAAGTAGTTCGAACGAAAACTCAATTTTATTCTAACGAGTTCAATTCTCATTCTAACGAGATTAAAACCAAAAAATATTTTTCTTAAAAAACATTTAAAAATAGTTCCAAATGATTTTACTTCAAAACCAAACACCTTTAAAAATATCCAAGGACCCATAATCAATATGCATTCATACCTATAAGATCCTCGATAAACGTGAAGATGAACGTGGCACGACTCGACACGATGTATTTAACTTCAAATATTGGTCTCTGCGTTTTCATCACACATCATAGGCTTATGGGATCAGCAACACAAAGTCTAACCTATGACTAAACGTTTTGTTCGAAATTATGCGAATTACATACATATTTACTCGATTGGAAATTTTTTCTTACAACGATAAAAATTGTTGGATATTAATCCTATAATAATTTCAATGTTTCAATTCATACCCAATATATAAGTGCAATACGAAAAAGATGCAAAAATTTGCATGGTTCAATAGGTCATCATGTCTACATCTACGCGGAAGGGAGGAGGGATCTTCATAAATGGAGAAAAAAGGAAGACGAATTGTAGTGATAGGGCGGGTAAGAGTCCAAACCATAGATATAAGAGCGTGTAGCTAATTAAATACAGTTGTCTAATAATTATAATTTCCTTCCATATTAATCGGTTGTTATCCTCAGCCTTATCTTTAAGGTAGTATAATAATGGTGGCTCTGTATTTGATTTAATACAATATTTATCTCCATTGATTCTCCTTTATCAGTGGTTTCACGATCTTTGGACAATTACACCGCCTTAATCTCCTAATACCATATGTCATGCCACGTGGCGTATTTGACTAATAGTTCATTCAATCTTTTTTAACCTAGATTTTCATACATAAAAATACTGTGATGTTTATTGATAAAATACCAAACACACTGAAAGGTCTTAAAAAGTATTTCATTATTTTATTTCTTAACTAATAAAATATTGTATCCTCTATGCCATTTAACTTACATCCAAAGTATGATCATGTGATGATGATGATGCACAAAGGATGACTTCAAGCTCTTGGATGTTGAAAAAGATTTTGATAGAACAAAGACCACTTGTATGGGACAAATATATATTTGGAAATTTGAATAAGACAATACAACAAAGCAAGGTCACATGAGTATACCATACT
This sequence comes from Sambucus nigra, assembly GCA_949130495.1. Lineage (NCBI taxonomy): Eukaryota > Viridiplantae > Streptophyta > Magnoliopsida > Dipsacales > Adoxaceae > Sambucus > Sambucus nigra. The sequence continues at coordinate 203,866,406 of OX422218.1, forward strand.
CTTACAATCTCCCATTTCTCTGTTCTATGACAAAATACAAAAAGAAAGATAACAAGCAAATGAAATAAATCTATCACTTATGACCATCCTGGCACAAAAGATAGATCACATTTACATATAATCAAACAACATATTATCTTTTTCATGTTCCTGGTCAATAAGCAATTGAATCTCATTTTCCTATACATACTAGTAAACTCATCAGAATAACAATGTGTAGATAAAGCATGTGCTAAAAGTTAGTATGCCAATAAAAGATATTGTTTATGATGTATGGAAATATCTTTCATCCAAATTATATTTGATCATAAATACTCCCCCTAAATAGTTATCTCCCTCACATAATCACCCCTATTACTATAAATTCCTCCCCATTTTTTCATCAAGGCATAAACAAAGGAAATAACACAAGGAGCCAATAAAATCAAAGAAAATAAGTTTAACATAATTTATAATACAAGGAATAATTTATGAGAAAATGGTTGGAAAAGAAAATAAGAAAAGAAAAATCGTACATAACCTATTCTAAGAAAATGATTTAACAAGGAGATATCTACAAAGATATCAAATTAGAGACAAAATCCTAAACCTCTTTTGGATAAGTAAGAATATACACATAAGTATCCTAGTAACCAAAAGTTTGAGTGAATGAAACATGATCATAATCAACAATAGATTATCTTAAAGAGTAATAACATGATGAGATTTATTAACCAAGAACATCTTATCATACCTCGCATGTGTAGAAAAAATGAACAGCAGTGAGAGAAAGGTCCAAGCTCAAGTTCAATGAAGACAATGAAGAATAATATAAAGGACACAAAAAATTGACTCTAATGAATTCTCCAACACATTTTTAGGATCATTTTCGACTACCACCTTTTTCAACTTAAATAAATAATTTTGGTAAAACCTTTGGTCTCATATCCTTAGTGATTTTGAATAGATAAAAATCTATGATACATTACCTTTGTTCAAATTGTTTTGTAAGTGGCGACTTTCACTATAAAACAAATAAGAGATACTATTGCTAAGTTTTAAATGTAGCATCACACATTTTAATATTGTGGCTTTAATCACTCCTTCACTCATGATTTTTTTTTTAAATATAAACTTTTTTAACTTTGTTCGAATCACGAAATGAAAAATTCCTCACATACACATGACAATGCATTTAAATACGTTTTCACAGTTTAATGAAGCTTTAACTCATTGTAGAACATAAATATGTGTCTTCCCTTATAAAGTGGCATATAGTCAATGTGTAATGCAATGAAAAATGCAATAATATATGATCCTAAGTTCTATAGTACAATTTGTCTCAAAGTCTATAAGACTAAGAAAATAAAATACATCTAATGAAGCACACATCATATTACTAACCATAATGAAAATGATCAGAAGAGCCATTTGATATCCAAGATATGTAAAGGATATCATTTATAAAGAATAAACATGATTGTTCAAAATCTTTTCATGGAAAGAAATACATCCAAATTCCAAGAAACATGTTATGAGATATTTAAAAAAAATATAAAAATAAAGCTTAAAATTTTGTGCATGTTATAAAGCTATCAATCAATAATTCAAATAAATAATGGACATATAGAATATTCAAATCTAGTTCAATCAAAAGGTTTAGTAAGATATAGATGGTGATGCTCGATTGAAAAATAACTCAATGACAAAACCTTGTCTTTGATAAGATCTCTAATAAATTTATGACAAATGTCAATGGTTTTGTGCGTGAATGCTGAATATGATTTTTTTTCCGAAACATAAATGGAATTAGTATAATAATAATAATAATAATAATAATAATAATAATAATAATAATAATAATAATAATAATAATAATAATAATAATAATAATAATAATAATAGTAATAATAGTAATAATAGTAATAATAATAATAATAATAATAATAATAATAATAATAATAATAATAATAATAATAATAATAATAATAATAATAATAATAATAATAATAATAATAATAATAGTATATACTCATGCTATCTTGATCAATCCTGTTAGTGGTGATTTAAATATATTTGGAGACTTAAACTCCAACAGATGATCCTCACGGGACCTTAGACCAGGTTGTGAGCATGTGTGTCAAAATGAGAGACAAATATATAGAATGGTCTAGAACCTCTAACCTACTTCCACTATGAACAATGTTAATATTTATATTAAGTTGTAAATGTAGAAATTACAAGCTAGAGGCCTTTCAGTCTTTGGCTAAGAGGATCTGAAGTTTCCAAGGTTTTTATCACAGGGAAAAGGTCCACTTGGGAGTAATTGATGGACTCCTCAAGGGGATTAATTAGATGGTTTATGAATCAAAAGAAAATACAATATGTGAATGGATGGAAATGGTTCTTATAATAAAGTATAACAAATATTTATTTTCTAAATACTTACTAATGACTAGTTGGAATATAAGTATTCTCTAGGTGCTCTCATAATTCTAGGACTCTAAGATGATATTTAATCCTTCAAAAGTCTCCAATATATAGGCAATCCCTTGAAAAGTGTATGAGTGGGCTACTATAACATGGGCAGAGCTACCACGAGGTCTGAAGACTACAGTACATGGCAAAATGATGGTGAAAAGGTTGCAGATGGTGTAAGCTAGTTGATATTACAATTAAATATGTGATAATACGTAAATATTGCGTATTTCATCCCTCGTACCTACGCATTTTAGCCCTCTCGAGTGCCTCAATCTCGATATTTAAGCTTGTTAACCAGACAACCTTGGATTTATATTATTAACATGTTATATGAGGTATAATTAGGCTTTTGTAGGTATTTAGGTACCAAGTATGAAGTTCGGATGCATTTCGCTCAAGTTTCGTACATTTTCGCACGTTCAAGGGCAATTAAGTCTTTCCATATTTTGGGCACCTGGACCAACATCTTCACGGACGTTGTAGCGCTATTTTGAGCTTCGTGTGGCCGTGAACGGTGTGCGATTCCGATCCCTAACGAAGAAGTTATGGCACTTTTGGCAAAAGAGATTTCCAACTACACCAAAATAGGAGGAATATTGATGCATCCCTGCTTGATCGATCGATCGACCAAGAGGGTCGATCGATTGATCCCTCAATTTTCATCCTTCGAGATTTACAGTGGGAAAATATCTTCTCGATCGATCGATCGACCAAAGGGGTCGATCGATCGATCCCCTGTTTTTCGCGATATTTTCCCCTTTTATTTTCTTTTTCCTTTTCTTTTCTAATTTAATTACAACTTACTATATAAAGGTTTTTTGTTGTAGATAGATAGATAGATAGATAGATAGATAGATAGATAGATAGATAGATAGATAGATAGATAGATAGATAGATAGATAGATAGATAGAATGAGTTTTAGGTTAGTTTAGCTTAGGATTTGGGGGTTGAAAGTTGATCTTCTTCCTCATTTTAGTTTGACACACATTAGGGTTTGTAAGTTGAACTTTTCATCCTCCCTCTCCATTAATATAGTTGTATTTCCTTAATTTCTTACTTTGTAATTTAGTTTACTTGCTTTATTTATATGCTTTCATTTATTTATTTGTAGTGTATATTTATCGCGTTCATTTACCGCTTTCATTTACCGCGTTTTTAATATGCTTTCTAGCTAAATTAGTCTAGGTTGTGTCGAATTGAACTAATTTAGGGTTGACATGTTGATTTTCTTTAGTGATGGTGTTTACGGGTCTATTTCGAGTGTGTTGTCCTAGTTATTACGCCTAGGAGATTTGACGGGGTATATCATGTATGCTCCGTGCTTACGACCTTGCATGCATAATTTTCGGGGTATATGTTGACGCCAAAATCATATTAGGCTTTTATACGAATTTAGAAATGTGACAACCCTTGATTTAATTAACTGTCGAAATGAGACGCATTCTTAATAACTCATCGAACCATGTAACCATTTAATACTAATTAACTCGGGTGAGGGATATTCGATGCAACCTATAGTTTTTACCGCTTTTATTAGTCTAGCTTTATTTTCCCACACCTAGATTAATACTTTCCCTTTTTGCATCTTTTTTCTTTTTGTGTATAATCATCTTTCGTACTTTTATTTAGGAATATTAAACCTTATAAATTCTAGCAACTCGTCTCTGTGGATTTTCTATACCCGACTTACCGCTATACTCACCCGTTGAATGTAGTCGTAATTTAGGTTTTTGTATTGAGGGGATGAATAGAAAATAATGATCGGTGCTTGACGTGTGCCGCTTTTCATCCTCGATCAATATGGATTGGATCATTTAGTGCTTGTGTAAATAGGTGGTAGAGGTAGGTGGAACATCTTTTGTACTTTCTACCTACGAGTTAGACAAGTTGTGAAAGCTCTGCCAAGCGTCCATGGTATCCAAAGGTGGCATTGGTCACTTATGGTTATTCTAAACTCATTCCCTGGTGATGGTGGAAACCTAAATTAAAATAGGAAGATAATAACCTAATATAGTTTAGCCCTTGCTAAGCGAAGGTCTTCCATACCCTTTCGAGGCCTCATGTGGTCCATTACGAGGTGTTTGAGCTTAGTTTTCAAGGTCTGGATGCACGCGTAGGTGCCTGGTTATCTTGGGAATGATGATATAGACTTTAACCCACTTAGAGATCATATGTTGGGGTAGGCATAGAACCTAAGGATTGGAAACTGAGTGAAGGATCTTTCTAATAGACCTTGGGGGATCATCCTCTATCTAGATGAGAGAAATAGGCTAAAAACCTGAAGTACTCAAACTGATAAATGTGGTATCATTAGTATCACCCTATTATTTCTTGAAAGAATTGGAAGGGTCAATACTCATCCATTTTAAATGAAAAGGGTTGTGATGTACCTAGCTAATGATATTTAGATCATTATGAGATTGCATTGCGAAAGGGAACGCATTGAGTGTTGAGGCGATGAGCTCTAATGTGTTAGGCCATCGGTGGTTATAAATAGACCCCTTGGAGAAGGTTGAAACTCTTACCACCTTCTTTTTAAAACTCTGAGAACTTTTCTACTTGATTTTTCTTTGGCGGAAATCAATAATCTTTTTATTCCTCCATTCAAAACATGTATTCTGAAGATATTACTCCCTACAATGTCTTTAACCCTACTCATCTCTCTAAAGTGATACCTTTTGTTCCCTTACCTTAAACCATGCCTTTTGGGGAAGGGACTTTTGTTAAGCCCCCACGTGGGGGCTTCCGATTGGAACCCAAGTAATAAAGTATTTGGGTCCCAGTGACACTAACTTCTCTATTGGGGCACATGTGACCTAAAAAAGATATGGAAGCTATATGTTTACGATACAACATACCTAGTAATAAGACTCCAGCGACTGCTAAGCCATAGGAGAGTAACTACTCTCTGGTCCCCCAGCATGTATGCTTCAATGAGTGCTTCTTGACCTATGGATCCCGATGGTAAAAATCTTAAAATTCATTGGGGTAGCTCCCAATAAAATAGTGGTCAATGCCTAGAGACCATTAATTTACACTATTATGTTTGGGGGGGAGTCTAGTGGAGGTAGGTTATATGTCTCCTTGACCCAATTCTTTAGCCTGTATAGAGTCCAAGAATAGAGTAAGCCCAAAGACAAAGGCTTGAGATATTTTTCTCCCAAAGCACTTGTGGTTTTTTCTAGGGAGAATCACAACTCTCATAAGAAATGTAAGGAAATGTATTTTTTTATCGATGGGGCTTGGGTTAACCCAGACCCTATTGATAAGCTTTGATTCCCCATTATGTGGTGCACTCCTCTATCCCTATGTAAGTTTTATATCATTTTTAATATTTTGCACTAGTTATTTGAGGTTAGACTAATAGTATTTATATTTCTTTGTTGAAAACTCCTTTGTCCTTAGTAACAAGGAAGTGGAAATTTTAAAATAGGCTCTGAAATTAGCAGCCACCCCATTTGATATCTTGGTTACCCCTGACTATCTGTTCAACAATGGTTTGCCATTAGCCTCAGATGACACCATATGGAGGAATGTTTAAGTCTCCACATATCATTTCTGAGGAGGTGGAAGAGGCTGGGGCCTTCACCTTAATCCACAAAAAGTGCAAGGCAATGATCATTGGTGCTTCAGAAGTCTCAGTTGTTGCCTTTTAGGTGTCTAATGCTAGTGAGAAAAAGTATGAGAGAGATAACAAGGACATTTTGCTTCCTCCCAATGTTGATAAGGTCCTTCCCCTATTGCAGGCGTAGTCATTATTGACTCTAATTGTTCACCATGTAAGATTATTGAGCACTTTCAAGATTTTTTTGTTGAACTTCTACTCTGCTAACTCTTTGTTGTGTTTGGCACAATAGATGATAATGAATAGAGGATGATGGCTAGGCATCAGGTGAAACAGACCTCCATCCCTCCAACTATGGTGAAGGTAAAGAAATCTAAGGCCACTAAGAGCATTAAGTTTAGTGACCCCATAGAGATATCAGTCCCAAGAATGAAGCTGGTGGCTGAGACTGCTCAAAAGTCTGATCAAAAGGAAGAGCTTTCGTCGGTGGACATAATAACCAAAATCCTTTCTTTTTTTCAATTGAAATCCTACCTTTGCTACAATCCTTTTATTTAATGGGGCTTGCAGCCCCTGGTTTCATGAGTTATATAATGAAAATGTTTGGTGTTACCATTCCAAAAGGGAAGGAAATCGTGGGTACCCCTCTAAAAATTTATAAGGGGTATCCAGTTGAGGATAAAAAAAATATTGGGTGTTTATTCCAAGCCTTCTGATCGGCTTAGGGCCTCTGACCAAAGCATGGGGTCCACTAAGAAAAAGAAGTTGATCTGAGGTTCACTAGAGGATGGCCAATATTCAAGGCCATGGTTTATGAAGAGAGAAACACCCATGCCTCAATTTTTGAGGCTCTGACGATGCTGACAAAAAAATTGTTCTAAGATGGTACAACGTTGAGGGGTAGGGAGATTCCGGCCAATTTTGAGAATCTTGTCCATATACCCAATATGGTAAACTTGTACTTTTTCACTTTTTAAAATTTTATTTTTGCTCATTCTTTTGATGTTCTCTTTTTATGTTTCAGGCCCAACATCTCATTGAAGCTCTTATAGTTGATCTAATTAAGGGTTAATGGGCTTAGAGGAAGGCTTTAGCGATGGTGGAGCGGTGAGACCGATTAAAAATGGATCTTCATGAGTTGGTCTACTCTTAGCACATCAAAGGAAATGTTATGGATGATGAGAGGGAGATAATTTAGGCTCTGATTTCTTGTTTGGATTAAACTTGTATCCTCTATGAAGAATACCTTCATGATAGTAAGGTCATATTATGTAGAACTTGAAAGTATTTATCAAATGTTGAGAAGTACCATCCTGAAAGCTTGGACTGGTATAAAGAGAGCATGGATAACCTTCAAGATGATATGTTGAAGCTCCATCCTAATAAGGACAAACTTCAGCATAATATTAAGGATATGGACTTGTTGAAAAAGTAGGTCTCTAACTTCAGTAAGGAAGGGACCATCTCTTGGCCCAAGTATGAAGCTGTAAGAGGATTTATCTTGGCTTCAAGTCAAACATTTCAAACTCCTTGAGAAATTGTATTACATATTGAGGCACCGTATTGGCGGTTATCGGGACTCTAAGGCCTACAAGGAATTTTTCTCCAAAAATACTGTAATACCCCATAATTTTGTTAAATTCATTAAATAGTTGAATATCAAATTTGGGGGAATTTTAATTAATTATTTAAGTGAAAATTGAATTTTTTTAATTTTAATAATGAAAATGAAGTTTATATAATTAGCGGAGAAGGAATTGTAATTAAATTGAAACTATGAAAAGGGTTATAATTATAGAATTTAGTTAGGGAATTAAATTAAGTGCTTGTGCTTAATTATAAATAAACTAAAGTAAGGGTTTAAATTGTTATTATAGAAAGTAATTTAAGGGTTTGGGCACAAAAGGCATTATGGAATAAGGTTAACAGTAAAGGGTTAGTTAAAGGGATTATTAGAAAAAGGTTTAGGGTTAGTGTTAATTAAAAATAAAGAGTAAATAAATCATTTGGGTTTTTAATGAAGGAAAGCAAAAAAAAAATACCCGTATAAAAGGGGCCACAGTAACAGACTAGGAGCGTTATAGAAGTAGTGATGGGCCATTATAGTGGGATTACTTAGCTACTATAGTTTCTATGGCCTACATACGACGCGCAACCTTATTTTTTTCTAGCTCTTCTTCATTTTTTTTTCTTCCTTTTTTCATACAAACCCTCTTATGAAACCCTATGCCCCACCTTATATACAGACCACTACACCCTAAAACCTAATACAATTCCCATACTAATTATATACTTTCAACCAATAAGGACAAAGTTTTTAATCGAGTCAATTCGTATGTATTGGATTTATTCTGTGTTTGAACAAAAAAAATTATGTCATAGATTAGGATTTCAGTTGTTTAACCTCCAAGCCCATGACATGTTATTGAAGACTATTGCAGACAAGATAATGTGACAGCGACTATACATCGTGTTTAGAGTCGAGTTTCATGTCAAAATCATAGGGATCTCAATGAGGTATGAATGCATATTTATGTTTGATCTCTAGATTATGCTTGGGGTGTTGTTTTATAAAATGTTTTGAAATGAATTTTAAAATGTTTTTAGAAAAACTTAATGTCGTTCTAATGACATTGGGTATGTCGTTCGAATAAGCTCCAGATCCTCATTAGAACCAATTTTCTTCCAACTAAACTTCGAATGAATAATTTTTTGGTCTAGACTAGTTTGTAGTTGGAAATGTCATTTGGTAATGGTCCGAATGAGACTTAGTGATTTTTTCGAATGAGATTAAGTTTGTTTGAACGATCCGAGTAGATTTTAAAAAAATAAATATTTTCATCCTTGTCTCATTTTAACAAAATTCTTATAAATAGGAGTGTGGAGTAACAGTTTTATTAGAGACTTTTGAGTGCCTTTTGAGTGCTCTCCATGTTTGTGTGATCTTTCATGATCAAGTTTTTAAAACTTAAACCCCAAGTTACACTTAATTTTGAGATCCAATAATCATACATTCATACGTCTATTTGAGATCTCGTTTGTGCTGTATCAAAGTGGTTTGTTGTATCTTTAAAGAGCATTTCCAGTGGTGGATATCATGTTTCTGTTGTGAGGTTATTAGATTAGTCATGAGACACATAAGGTATGTGGGATACCGAGATGTAGGAAAGTGCCTGCGTTGTTTGGTTATTGAAAGGTATCCAATAACGGTTGAAAAGAATGTGATAAGGGATGAAAAGCACATCAAGGATTTAAGGCGTCGAGCCTGTGAGTAAGTTTATTTTGTCGTTGTATATAAACCTATTTCATAGTGGACTTATGTGGTTGGGACTTACGAGGTTTTTCCCATTGTGGGTTTTTATCGTAAATCTCCATGTTGTGGTTCGCTGTTTAATTTATTCTTACTTGCACTCATCTAGATGCATGCTTAGGTCAAGACTAAAATTAGCAAATTATTCAACACAACCCTTGTGGTTTTTATATTGGTGAAAAATTTATAAGAATTATGAAAATTAAAATTGGTGGTGTTTTCATACAAACCCTAGGGAACTAGCATTTTCAAATTGGTATAACAGCGAAAAAACTAGGTTATCATGTTCATCTATTGTGTTGTGTTGTTTTAGGATTGTATGGGTGTTTGCCTCTTCCTGCTACTTGTCTATTCCTCTCAATGGGTCACAATAGTGATACGTTGTTCGATGTGTTTAGCAATGATGAAAATTTTGATATTCAAGAGACTTTTATTGAGCTTCCTAACCGTACTGAAAAATTAACTCATTTGAATTTAAAATTTGCAAAAAGAGTTAAATTTCTTGAAAAATATTTTTTTGCTTAAAAGATGAAATCGGATTTTAGCAAACTTTTCAAACTCAAAGAGATATCATGATCTTTAAAATTTATAACTGTCCACGAAAGAGAGTGACGATAGAGTCAGAGTTTTAGAGAATGAATTGGAGGACTATAAAAGGTTGAGACTAGGGTATAAGGTCATTACATAGAGGATAATGATAAACTGATAGAAGTTTTCCATCTGCATGGATGCTTGAACAATAGAGGATATTTTTGAGTGATTGGGTTTGTTTTCTCTTGTTACTAGTTCACGCCCCTTCACTCCGTACCACATTTGTTTACACACATTAATACCATGTGAGTGTGTAAAGCTTATGTGTTTATGTCTTTTATGGACGTTTATACATATATGTATTTATTAACTTCCTTAGTATATGTGTGGTTATATATATATATATATATATGCTTTTGAGTCTTTGCATTTTCATTTAATCCTCTATTGCCTTATTCTTAATCACTAATTCAAACTGACATGCATTATGATCATCTTGGTATCCCATACTTCAGTGTTTGCATCATAGTTGGTGTCGTATGTTCACATTTTGGATTATTTGTGTGTGTGTGTGTTACTAAATTGTCTTTCATTGCATGCTTGATTCACATCATTGCGTGATATGCTTTCATTCCTTATGTTTACATGTTTTAAGATTATTTGGATAATTGGTTTATTATTGCGCACCTTATTCCTTGTCAATTCATGAACAAAAACGGGGAGAAATGATACCCAACTCTTTACATGTGGGGGATAAATATTTACCTTAGCGGGAGGCGTCCTATCGTAGGTAGAGATGGTTACACAAAAAGAGAGAGTTTTTCATTCGCGATTTACATTGTTATATTCAAGTGGCAATTGAAATGTGTGTTTACGTGTGCCGGTTAACAGAGATGCAAAAAATTTTATAGAAGAGCAAAAATTCTTAAGTTTGTGTTGGCTAAGAATCTATACTTTTTTCTTTGGGGGTGGGTATTTATTTTTAGTGAGCTTGATGGCCCAATAGGCTTTTATTTTGAGTTTTATCTCGAAATAGCTAAAGGGGATATTTGTAATGATAACTTTCCAAATCGAATCAAATTTGTGTATAGGCTTTATTCCATGTTCATAAGGATTTGAGTTGTTTGTCCTCCAAGCCCGTGACATGCTATTGAAGACCGCATCGTCCAAGATAAAGTGACATCGAGTATACATCGTGTTTCAAGCTGAGTTTTGTCTTCAACATATGAGGGATTTCAATAATGTATGAATGCATATTTATGTTTAATCTCCAGATTAAGTTTTGGGTGGTTTTTTATAAAATGTTTTGAAACGATTTAGAAAATGTGTTTAAAAAATTTTAAGGTCATTCAAATGACATTGAATATGTATTTCCAATGAGCTACAAGTCATCGTTAGAACCAATTTTCTTCCAACAAAACTTTGAATGAAATCATTTTTTGGTCTTTGCTTGTTTGTCATTGGAAATATCATTTGATGTTGGTTTTAGCGGGACTTTGTGCTTCGTTCAAATGAGATCAAGTTCGTTCAAATGAGCCAATGAGTTTTTCAAAAAATAAAGATTTTTGTTAAACTTTGTCATCCTTATCTCGGTTTTGAAAAACCTCCAATAGATAGGAGTGCGTTGCATCAATTTTATTGAAGACTTTTTTATGTTTTTGAGTTCCAAAACTCTTCCAAAAATCTCTACGTTTATGTGATCCTTTACGATTAAGTTTTTAAAACCAAAAACGTAGTTTACACCAGTGTTTAATATCCAAGAATCACACATCCATATGTATATTTGAGATCTCGTTTGTGTTGCATCAAAGTAGTTTGCTCTATCTTTGAAGAGCATTTCTAGAGATGGATGTTGTGTTTATCTTGTGCGACGGTTGGACTGATCACGAGACATGTAAGCTTGATTGGATGCTGAGAAATGGGAAAGGGCCTATGTTGTATGGCAGTTGGAAGGCATCTAACGGTGGATGAGAAGAAGGCAACTAGGGACGAAGAAGCGCATTAAGGCTTAAAAGCGTTGAGTCTCTGAGTAAGTATAATTTCTCATTGTATATAGACCTATATCTTAGTGGACATATGTAGCTGGGTCATCTGAGGTTTTTTCTATTGTGGGTTTTTCTTGTAAATCCCCATGTCATGATTTACGATTTATTTTATTCTTTCCTACACTAACATATATGCATGCTTAGGTCAAGAATGAAAATGGTAAACTATTTAACACAACACTTGTGTTTTTCTATATTAGTGCAAAGTTTATAAAGATTATGAAAATTAAAATTGGTGGTATATTCATAAAAACCCTAGGCACTAGCATTTTCACAAATTCCTAAATATATCCAACTATTAAACATCAAATTTATAAATTTCTGGAGCACTTTTTGGAGTAATATTTGCAAAGGCTTAAAGAGCAACTGCGAGGCCTTTTCAATAACTTTTCAAGATGAATTCTTCTACATTATTTCTTACAAATTTATAGATTTCTACACTAAGGCAAGTTAACATTATACTCCTCCCCTCTTATGTATTTTAATATTAATTTTAACCTTAACCCAATTTTAATAATTAAATTAAAATAGAGATAATTGGGGTTTTATATATCCTACATCAAATTTAATAATTAAATATTATAAAAATAACCAATTGATAAAGCATTTCAAAATTATTATAAAAATAACCAATTGATAAAGCATTTCAAAATTATCTTCAAATTTAAATTTTCATAAGTCGTGATAATTATGAATTTGATGAATTCATATGTAAACCTTAATTACAAAATTCATATGCCAATATAAATTGTGTGAACCTTTAAATTGCGATTCTTAATTTGATTCACGAAAATTGATAAAATTAGTGTCATTTTTAACCTTGAATTAGGATTCCTAAACTTATGTAGAATTAGTGCATTCAAAAATAATGTTCATTTGTATATACTAGAAGTTTTAGTTAGTTATTTACTTATCTCCCAAGTATGAAGAATTTCCCCCCATATGTATGATGATGGAAATGATTCAATTCAACTTTTATGTAGGTAACAATTGCCCTTGTGTACTTGTAATCTGACTATAACAGTGAAAATGATATTCGTGATCAAATTCATAATTTTTCCGCATGACATAATTGTTATAACTAAATGATGAGTTGAGATATTTTAGGGCTTATTATAATTCCTGAATGAAATAAGATACTACACCTTATACTTTATCATATGGAATTTGCACCTCTCCCCATTCCATTGAATAATAAAATACCAAGAAAAGGTTCAAAGAAATGGAGAATTTAAAAGGAACATAAATATAAAAGATGTTGAAATTAATTAGAAATGTGAGAAACTAATTTCTTGGATTGTATCGAGAGTGGATATACAATATTATTTTATGCATGACCCTACGAGGGGAAGGGTTTATATATATATATATATGGTGATGTTTGGGGTGTTAATGGTGCAGGTTGGATTCCGTATCGTGGGGCTTGGTGACCCCAGATGGGAGTGGGGGGGCATACACGATTACGATGATTTATTGACGATGTTTTTAGGGTGTTTATGGTGGAGGTTGGATATTAGTGATGTTTTGGAGTGTCTATGGTGGAGGTTGGATTTTGTTTTATGATGGGGCTTTATTTTTACCGCATTTCTTTTAATATTTATGCGTAGCGGGATTCTAGTTACCTCCAGGGGTGTGGGGAGCTAGATATATTCAAGATCGTTAATGATATTTTATTTAAAGATGGAAAATAAATTGGTAAACTAAGAGGCACATCATACGATGTGAGTTAAAAAATTTATATACTGTAGATTTATTATTTACTTGCATAATTGTCATTGAATAGCATAGCTACGTTAGCTTGTGGTGACCTGACCATCATCTTTGAACCCTCTTTTAGGTGCTTGTGACCATCTAGTTTAACATTTATAGTTCCGACTGCACCGCATCTTGTTCCTGTCTCAAGACCACTTTCAAGACATAAGTTTTGGTTTAATTAGTTTTAGTTGTTTATTTTTTAGAGATGCGATGATTGTCTTCTTAGTCTCTACCATGTACTCTGTTTGGTTGTTGGTTATTTAAATTTATCTCATGATGACATGTATTGGTGGAGGTTTACTTTCATGACTTTGTCATTTAGGATACTATTGTATTAGGATTCAAATTTATATATCATTGTAGTTTGGTGGTGATGTCTTCCTTATTAATTTATTTTATGGGATTTATCTTATCGCACTCCATTTGTGTTATCTTTATCGTTTACTATCACTCATGTTAAGAATGATATTTATACTGATTTGACAAACTATAATATTTAATAAATAGACTTGATAAACCTAATTTGTAAAAATTAAATGTTGTCACAGTTTGTATCGGAACATAATCCCAGTCAACGTAGGTTCCACGTGTCCATTCTAGTTGCCTGTGTAGAGTTATTTAATACGTTATTCTTTGTATTCTTGTCATAATATTTTTAATACTACTAAGAATCATGTCATATTTTATATGTCACCAAAGAGTATGACCCGTTCGTCGCACGAATTGCATAGCCCGAGCCTACAACACTAGTGACACTCGCACAAACAGTGGCACCCATTCATCCCATGCCAATAGTCCCACCTCTCAAAGTCGATTTTTCATTCCAGTTAGGCATGACTAAAAATAGGGAGATAGTAGAGGCGGGTCATGGGCTTACATCTAGTGGCATGAGTTTCCACGAACAAGTGGGATAAGTTCAGAGGTACATTCCTGAAAAAATCCCATCGATACTTTTTATTTATGTGGACCCGTTAGTAGCATAGTAGTGGTGCAGATATACCAAGCATCACCTAAGGCTCTTGGACTGCACTAATGTGTAGAAACAAGTTATTGCTACATTTCATTTGATGGGGGATGCTCTCCAATTGTGGGAGAGTGTGGCAATAACTAAAAAAAAGGATCATATGACACATGAGACGTTTATGACGAGATTCAATGAGAAGTACTTCTCCAAGTCTATTCGAAATTAGAAGAAGTCAGATTTTAATGCTTATGGAAGAAAATGGTGGTAGTAGGTGGAACAATGTTTATACTTTCTACCTACCCTCCAGACAGGTTATGGAAGCTCTACAAGCGTATGAGGTATCCTTAGGTGACGATAGTCACTTTTAGGCATTTAGAGTTCATTCCCTCAGTGATGGTGGAATCTTATCTTAAAATAGAAAGATAAGAACTTTTTCGAGGTCATTCCTTGCTAAGATAAGGTCTAATGGACTCATCTGAGGCCTGGTTTTGTCCATTACGAGGTGTTTGAGCTTAGTTCTCAAGGTCTGGATGCACGAGTAGGTGCTTGGTTATCTTGAGAGCATTAATATAGCCATTAACCCTTTGGGAATCATATGTTGTGGTAGGCATGGTTCTTAAGGAATGAAACTCACTTGCAGAGGTCATTGACAGACCATGGGACCTATCCTTTATATGGAGGAGACTAAGACCCCAAAAACCCTTGAAGTACTCAAGGGGTTAAATCTGGTATCATCAGTTATAGTCTAATAACACTTGTTTCATCCAAAGTAATTAAGTATAACAACCGCCCAATGAAATATATTGTACTTTGGGAGTAAAAAATTACACACAATTTTGCTTCTTAACATGCTAAAAAACCAAACAACTTCCTAAGTGGAAGCAACCACTAGACTTGCTACCCTCTACGGCACTAGCCCAATTAGTATAGGAGTAAGACGATAAAAAAGTATTGGTACCACATGGGTACCAGATACCAAGCCCATTGTCTTTCCAATATATGTGATTCTACAGTTAAGACTTTAAATGGGATTCTTTAGGACACGATTTAAAATAAGCCTGGGTATCGGGCATCACCCGATCGATGTTGACTTGATTCTAAGCATCGCCTAATCGACTTTGCCTAGTGTTATGCATCACCTGACTGTAGGCACCCCTAACAGCACTCAAACGGTACAGCGGGTGGCACAATCACCTCGTGTGCATCCAATGTAACATGTAGCAACTGGTCGCACAGTCGTGGGACTCCCGATTTAAGGATAGGACCCGAATTCGAAAGTAGGCACACTTAGGCTTGAAAATGTGATGGGGGGAAAATTCCTAGATTAAAGGATATATCGTGACGACTAACCATAAAGTATGACAAACTATATATATAATAAAACAATACAAAGTTTCATCCACATCCAACCATTGACATCCTTTCCAATATTTTTAAATATCCTTATGAGAGTATGCATATGCTTAGAAGAGTCGATGTCAAATTTATTCACAAGTTTTTTTACTTATTTAAATAGTGATATATATTCCATTGTATGTTTTTGGACACTTATAGAGATAGAAAGAAGTTTAGTTATCTAACCATGCTCAATTATAACTCCTTTTCATAAGTAAACCAAAACTATTAGCAAGGATTTCACTAGAGAAGACAAAGATAATATTGTCTACATACTTTTGTGCTACCACCATATCTTTCCCACAACACTAAGAAAATTATTTTGTCCACACTCCCTCGGTTGAAATTATACCTACTACATGTGAAGTGAGCCTCTAATATCAAGATCTCGGTGCTTAATGAAGTCCATGCAAAGTCTTTTTAAGGAGACAACCGTTTGTAGAGAACTTGGGCTCATCAATCCTTTTCATTGTGACACATAGATTTCCTATTAGAGAGTGACATTCAATAATTACTCTGTGTCCATTTTATGGAGCTTGAAGTCCAAAGTAAAAGTTATCGATAAGAGAAATCGTACCGACCCTATCCTAGTAACCGGGTAAAAGATTCATCAAAGTTAAGACCTTCAACTTGGGTGTATCCTTGATCCACTTTCTTTATTACACTTCTACACTTGAACATATTACGGAATAACAACTAGATTTAAAATCTCTTTTTTTTGCAAATTGAATTTAGCTTGCATAGCATTGATCCAATATTCTTTTAATGAGGATTCTTTCACAATATTGGGTTCAAGTGTAGAAGTGTAATAAAGAAAGTTAACTTTTTTATGAAGTTAAGAATGGGTCTTCAATCCAAAACCAGGACTTTCAATAATTTTGGATATGTTATGGTCATTTTGTACCCAAGGAGGCGTGTCACCCACATCAACAACCTCATTCGATGGTGTGGGAACCTCTATATAATGATTCATTCTACTTTCATTTTCTTATACAAAACAAGGAACACTAAAAATATGTTCTCACAATCGTTCCCACTGAATGGAAAGGAGTCGTCATCGATGACAACATTTAAACTCCGTCATCTTTTGATATGGATAATTATTTACATGGTAGGCACAAATATTATTAAAATAGCTAAGAAATATGCCAACATCACTCCTAGATTTAATAGTTGAAGTACTAACAATCATTGAGTATATATCACTTTCCTTCAAAGGATTTAAAATACTTTAGTGTGTCTTTTTGTATTTCCAAAGAAAATAGGGAGTTTCATTCTACCGTACCTCCTATAAACCCGGTTCATGGTGTGACAAGTCGTGTTCACTGCCTCTGCCTGAAACCTTTTAGAAACACCCTTGCCTATCAACATGTACATATCTATCTCTTAGAAATTTTAGTTTATTTTAATCATCCCATTTCTTTTTTGTGTTTTAGGCAATAAAAATTCAAGGTGTATCCCAACATCACAACATCACTGCATTACTCTTGAATACCAATTCCACTGAACTCTTAAAGTGACAACT
Organism: Sambucus nigra; assembly: GCA_949130495.1. Classification (NCBI taxonomy): domain Eukaryota; kingdom Viridiplantae; phylum Streptophyta; class Magnoliopsida; order Dipsacales; family Adoxaceae; genus Sambucus; species Sambucus nigra. Next base: position 203,883,957 of record OX422218.1, read on the forward strand.
CTAGTTTTTTAGGAAGGCACGCCGATAATCACAAAACAACGAAAATGTGTTAAAGATCAATTGTTTTGTGAAAGAATTTTTGGGAGATTATTTTTGGAAAGAAAAAATTTGTTTGAAAAAATATGTTAAAGACGGATTGTTTTGTGAAAAAAAAATTTGGACCTATCAAAAGGTGAATTTGTGCTTTGTCTTAATTCACCTATTTAAAACTGGTATGTATTTTAGTTTTGTAATTTTATATGCTTTGAGATCTTTGCTTTAGTAATATCATTACTTTCTAAAGAGATTCAATTTGGTGTAATCATTATTTGTACAAACATCTCAGTATACATACATGTCTCTAAACTTTAGACTTCGTCATTCAGTCTTATCCTTTGAATTCAAGTCTATACATGTTAACTTTACGTCTAATGGACTTTTTTCTTGGGCACCAAGAAAACACATGTCATGTTTATTCTATATATACCATAAAACTCTAAATTGAATGATAAACTAAATTCAATACTCTTTGAAATTTTAAACATTAAAGAGATTCATGGATAAAACAAATCTTATATGATTTTTCATAAGTTGTCATGATAAATATAGACATTTCTAATTAAACTTGATTTTATTTTCTAAAAAATGAGTGTATGTGAATATTGTAAAGAAAAAGAAGAAGAAAAAGAAAATTAAAAATGAAATGAAAAATTCAAAAATGTAAAAATGAATTCAAACTTTTCATAAATTAGTTTCTCATATTTGAAAATGCAAAAATGAATTCCAACTTTTTAGAAATTTCTAAAATTAATTTTACTCTTAATAAATTTCATTTTTTTGTTAGGTTGATATAGAAATAATGCTTAATCCTATAAAATAAAGTATATTTTGCTTTTAGTTGAACTTATCCTTTTTTTTAATATTCCTCACTTTTTTTTGTTAAGAAAGGTTTTAGTTTAAATCAAATTTAAATTAAGACAATTGTATCATTTGGAGGATTTGACACATTACTTTGAACGTTGTATTTATTAAAATACTTTGCAAAAATGTACTTCGAGCCAAGTGTTCTAATGCTTTGGGCATTTCCCGATAAAATCATGAGGATTTGTGGTTATTACTGATTGTAGCCATAGACAATACCTGTTGGTTTTGTCTGTTAGTTTAATATTTTAGCCTTTGTGGTTTTGACCGAGTAGGAGCAGTCTTCCTACTGCTATCTTTTGGCCTTATAAAGATTTTGCAAGTCTAGATATATACGATAGTTGATATAGGATAGCTGTTAGAAAGATTTTGTTGTCCAATATTTTATATTAATTACTTGTTTTGATTTAACCTTCAAGTACAGTGTTTATGGGTGTATGTCCCTAGTCTATGCTCAGTTGACAGCCATAGAAACCTATTAGTCTTTTCAAACTTCATAATTGTACCCATGGGCATTTATGTTTAAGCTTCCAACTTTCAAGTAGTCAAAGAACTTACCACAGGTCTCTATGTACATCCACTCAGCAAAGGCTTCTAATGGCTATACAATATAAAAAAGATAACAACACCATTGTTAAAATATAATATAAAATAATAAATTATTTTATTTTACTCACCAACACATGTTATCAGAAGGAAAATTGCATTACATGAAGTGTTTTAGAAACTTTGACTAAGTAAGGCAAGATTAAACAAAGGCATTATTAAAAATAATAGAAACTAGCTTCACATATTAATAATTTCAACAACATAACAAAAAAATGTTTTGATTTAAGCTATTGATGGAAAGTGAGTTTTCAACATCATTTGTTACATCATCGCCACCACAGTTTTCTACATCATCTGTTACATTCAAAAGTAATAAAAAATTATAGACACATGCCGCATAAATGAATTAATTTTAGTACACAAATTGAAATAAAAAAACATCTTTAACAAAAAATTTACCTTTAAATCATTTACTCCATAAGAAATTTAAAAAAAAAATTCAAATCCCTACAACTCAGGCTCCAAACCCAGATCTGCTTAATTATTAAGTCCAAAACAAAAGTTTATATTTCCATTTGTATACTAACACATAATCCACAAACACATAATCCATAAACATGAGCAATATTGTGTAGGCTAAAGCATCCATAAACATGAACAATATCTGAAAATATCACATTGAGGCATATTAAATTAACGCACACCAAACATAAATTCAAAAGAAAGTATTTCAAACCAAAACTTAATCTCTGAAGTCCAAATAATCCAATTAATCTCACTGCTATAATTTCATGGATATTGAAAAACAAAAAAAATATAGCTAGGAGTTTTGGGAAAGTAAAATAAAAAGGAATAATAAATACAAAATCCCCAAAATACATAACACACATGCAAACACAATGACCTCCGTAACCTCCACCACCTCCGTAAACCGCCGGAACCACTTAAAACATCATTCACGGATACAACAGTTTCATAGCAGCAACCATGAAACAACAATGAAAACAGAGATTATTAACATTTTGCAGCACCGAGGTCAACAACGAATATAAATAATGATGTCTACCACCTCCATAAACCACCAAAACCACCTAAAATATTGACCATGAATTCAATCAGTTCACACCAGAAATCATCTAACAACCATTAAAACAAAGAGACTATTAAACAAAGAAAGAAAAGCAAACTCCCTTTAGTTCTCACATGAAGATGTGTAACGGGTTTATGGTAGTCGACAATAGAGAGAGAGAAGCAAGAATTAAGCAGATCTGTCATCCTTGTTGGGTATATATCGGCGTCCTTGAGATTCATCAGCCGAGGCCTGCTCTGGCTTACTCACACCATTTATGGGTTGCCTTCTTCCACGTCAAACTCGCCGACGAATTAAAAAAGAGTAACATGACCACCAAAAATACATACTTTTAACAATTAAGAAACAAATGAAAGAATCGGGTAAAAAATTTACCCAAATCAAACAAAGCACCGGAGATACAATTTTTGGACCTCAAAATTCTCCCCACGGGCGCCTCCTCCACCTCAAAATAAGAGGTGGCTAGCCCGATACTCCAATAATAACAGGAATCATAGATGGAACATTCTCAGCATCAACATAAATACTCTAAGTATACGAGATAACCACCCACTAATTTAGAAAAATGGATTGCCAAAACAATATTTGCAATTTAAAAGAAACATTTGAACAAATTTATTTACAAGAAGGTGGATACCCAAAAAGACTTATGTTACAACCACAACAAGTATACAATAATGGAACCGAATATGCTGTCGGTCAACAGTCTATACAAACCATAAATAACAAGTTCGTTTAGTTACATAATACATTCCATAACATAATCACAAAAGCTTTGGGCCACACGCTCGAATAAAATGACCCGATCATAACTAGAGTACAAAAATGGAGGCGCCTATATCAAAATATCCCGTAATCGTCCGCAAAGTATTACGGCTCCAAAACACCTAAATGAGAAAGTCAAAACAGGCGTCCTTGCGGTGGAGCGCCTGAGCTAAAGAACAATTCATGCAAAACAAGAAATACGAACGGGTCAGGGCCCGATTTTATATGATAACCAGATGAAAAAAGAGTATGACAGTTATGAGCAATTAATCCTCAATGATAATAATAATGATTCTACATACAAAAACTAGAGCATAAACTAAAGTGATTTGGATGACCATCAATTTAATTCAATTATACAAGAGTATATGAATAAGTATGATTAACTAAGAATTTCCATCATTTACCTTGTTTCATTTTACCGTTCCGTATCTCATTAGGAAACATATTCAGAGCCCATATTTCATATAGCACTTTATCAATCATCAAGTCCCACTTGATACAAGAATAGTTATATTCATTTATATATAGCAATTCTAAGACCGTCCTTCCGAGTTTCCCCACTGGACGCGCCCCTAAATAGCTATCATCTTCAAGGGCCTATCAAACAAGACAACCTGGGCATCCTAACGCAACGTCTGGAAGTGGCCATACACCTTCGACAGTGAGTCATAACCACACCCGGAATTACCTCACTTCGAACAATAAATACATACATAATAACCGGTCATATGATCGAGGACTATATTCGCCCCGCATTCATTAGCTAGGGGACTTCACCTCATACACGTACTTCCCCTATGATATCATTTAGAGAGGTGTGTTTACGTAAATTATCATTTACATTTTATTCCATTTTCAATATATACATCATAGTATATCCGGATCCATCCGTAGCTTAAATCATTATTATAACCTCAATGATTAACAGACCTCTTAGTCATTTTCCAATAAATTATGGTGTCACTATAACCCACAAAGTCTATCATATCTCAATTTAGCTTCTAAAGTCCCCCAATAACATTTTACAACTCCTAGTCTCATATTAATTAACTAAAGGAGAATAATACTTTAACATCACTTTGGAAACCCCCGGAACAATCCCTATATAGGACATTTCTAATCTATGGTTGTTAACTAACTCATCTAAGACTCTAGGACTCTAAGTTTACTTCATATAATAAGGTTCCTAAGTTCTAAGCCTAAAGAAAAAGGGTCGGAATTGAGTTAAAAAAAAATAACTCAAAATAACAGGATTTTCGAATCGATGCGCCCTGGCCGAATTGATTCGGTAAGAAAGCGAATCGATTCGGATAGGTCGAATCTATTCGGTCAAGAAAACTTGACATTCTGCAAACTGTCGAATCGATTCAGATTGGTGGAATCGATTCGGTCCATTCAGACCTGTGGCCTCCCCTCTTAGCGAATCGATTCGCGAGGGGCGAATTGATTCGCCCCGCCCAGAATTTTGAGTTTTGGCTATGGAGTCTTAGACTCCAAATTTCCTCCAACTCAAAACTACCCAATCCAAGATCATTTAATGAAACTACTAATCATAAATGCATCCAACAACTGTGATTTACACCAATAATCATCTAAATCAACATCTATGAGTTTAAAACCTACAATTCCATTAAAACCCTAGAATTGTTAAACTATAACCAATACACAACCATCAATACAATTTATCCATCCTAAACCATATATTAGCAAGTAAGAAAACTTGCCTTGAGTTTGAAATCTCTGATTTCCTTTGCTAGCAACCAATCCAATCTTCAATCTCCAATTTTTCTTCTTTTTCCTCTCTTTTCTCCACAACTTTCTTCCTCTCTCTAACTCTCTAGGTTTTTGGAACATGAATTAGGGAAATTAAGGGAATTAAAGAACTAAAAATCGGGGACTAACATTAGTTTCCCACTTAAAAATTCTAATACTCCATAAAAATGACTCGTAACTACACATTTAAGTTACAACCAGTCAAACGTGCCTGAAACCCAAAAATACAATATGGCACTTATTTTGACTATCTCGACTATTCTGGGACTAACTACACCCTCTAAATTAGCATCTGGGAATTTTTTATAAATCATTTCAAGTTCCGGCTCCAATTAACCATAAATGTCGTTTAAAGCATGCGACATTATAAAACGTAACATGATGATATTTACATACACATACAATAAATATGCAACAAGCCACTAAATATTATCTTTTTCTCACATAATTAATATTTACTCCATTACCCAATATTTTATATAATTACTTTACACAGTAAATTAATATAAAATAGCTTATTCAAAAGAGAGGGTTATTACATACTCCCCCCCTTATGAGGGAATTTTTCCCTCAAAATTTAGGTGTACCTTGCAAAAAGATATGTGGATACTTTTCTCGCATCACATCCTCACACTCCCACGTAGATTCCTCGGCTCTTTGATGACCCCATTGGACCCGAACCAACGGTACCACTCTAGATCGTAACCTGCGCTCCCCATGGTCTAAAATTGCAACTGGTTGTTCCTCATATGAAATAACCGGTTGCAATTCGATATCATCTAGAGGAATATGGCAGTGAGATCCTTCGAATCTCTTGTACTTTTTCAATGACAAAACATGGAACACGTCATGAATCTGTTGTAAATGTTCGGGCAAAGAAATTTGATACGCTACCGAGCCTACTTTAGCAATAATTGGAAAAGGTCCAACGTATCGCGGTGCAAGATTTCCCTTCTTTCCAAATCGCATAATACCTTTCATTGGTGATACTCGAACCAAAACTTGATCTCCAACTTCTAGCTCCACATGCCTTCTATTTGCATCGACATAACTCTTTTGGTGATCTTGAGCTATACGGATGCGATTTCAAAAGAGTTCAATCTTTGAAGAAGTGTCTTGGATCATTTCAGGTCCAAGAAACTTATTATCCCCCACCTCCAACCAACAAGTGGGCGATCTACAAGGTCGGCCATACAAGGCTTCATAGGGTACCATCCCGATGGTGAATTGGTATGAATTATTATAGGCAAATTCAACCAAAGGGAGATATTGTTCCCAACCACCTTTGAAATCAAGCACACACATTAGGAGCATATCCTCCAACATTTGGTTGACTCTCTCTGTCTTCCCATCTGTTTGAGGATGATAACATGTACTCAACTTTAATTCGGTTCCCATAGCTTCTTGGAAATTTTGCCAAAAATGGGAAATAAAAATCTTATCTCTATCGGAGACTATGTTTATGGGCACTCCATGGAGTCTAACAATCTTCGCAATGAACAACCGAGCATAACGAGCAGTATTATAGTCGGTACGAACCGGTAAGAAATGTGCCGATTTAGTCAAGCGATCAATAATAACCCAGATGGAATCATGACCACTTTGTGACATAGACAAGTTCGAGATGAAATCCATTGATATACTCTCCCACTTCCATACCGGAATTTCCAAGGGTTGCAACAATCCCGTCGATCTCTGATGATCTATCTTAACCAGTTAACAAGTAGTACATTGGGAAACGAACTCAGAAATATCTCGCTTCATGCCCACCTACCAATATTGACGGCGCATGTCTTGGTACATTTTGTCATTACCAGGATGCACTGCAAATTTGGAATCGTGAGATTCCTTCATTACGGCCCGTCTTAAGTCCCCATCACCTGGAACCACAAGTCTCCCATGGAAACGTAACCCAACCTCTGAGCTTATAGAGTAGTGTGGCACCCCGCCTAATTAATCCCGGGTGATCAGTCCTAAATCAAGATAGAAAAGGTTTCTCAGTTGGTCCATTCTTAGCATCACTGTCGTCTTTTTAATTACTAACCACCTAAGTGAGAAAAGTAGACTGGTGCCAATTTTTATCTTTCAACTAATTAAATAAAACTCATGCGCAACATAAAATAATACAGAATCACAGTTAACTAAAATAACCATCCACAAATAAAATACCTAACCGAATAAACCATCGGTCCCAATATCCAATACAAGTAAAGATAAGAAGAAAATCTCAACAAGTCTAATACTGATAAATGAATTGTGAGCGACAAGCTCAGATAACTACTAGAGAGTCTCTACACGAATGAAAGAAGGAGGCGTCTATCAAAAACCCCACAACATCCACATGTGCTGCAGCAAAGGATACCTGGAATAGAGTCAAGCCTAGCGTCCGTGTGGCCGGACACCTAAAAGGTTTTTAAAAAAATTTATAGCAAGGGTTAGTACCCAAAAACATTTGAAAACATTTAACAAATGATTAACTTGCAGTAATAAATAAATATGCATGCTCTTCATATTTTAGTTAGTGTCGCACTCTCTTGAGGACTTCCTCACCTCTCCTCTAAAGTGCACTACTAACGCTTCCATTTAATTTACTAGGTCCTACGCTTCTGACCCAATACTTATTTTAACCCTTGAAATTTACCTACTCTAACCGAGTATGCCTTAATTCATGATTTTTAAGTTATTATAAACGTCAAACTTAATTAAATCATTACCCTTTTTAATTTCATATAACATTCACGCCTGTTATGCACATAATACATTTTTCACTATGTATTAATTATCCTATATATAATTATTTACCCCATTATATATTTAATCATATTACAATATTCACAAACATACTGAAATAACATTTAATACAAACTTCGACCGAGTAAAAATACTCATAAAATATAAATTTTTCCAAGTGTTATCCCACTAGGTGTATTCACATAACCTAGTTATCCAAGTTAGATTCGCTCACTAACTTAGTTTAACATACGAATTGGAGGCGGTCATATTCCTTCCCTGAAAGTGAGATGCCCCTCACCCATATAACGAACGCTATGACCTGGGATTATACTCGCCCTACTCCTCAAGCTAGGGGATTCACCCACTATGCGCAACCTCCCCCTATAGCACTAGAGTATAGGGGTGCACATGGTTCGGTTCGGTTCCACTACGAAACCAGAACCAGAACCGAAATTGATCGGTTCCATGGTTTTGGAACCAGAACCAGAACCAAAATTGGTCGGTTCAGTTCGGAACCGAACCATCGGTTCTCGGTTTGGTTCGGGTTGGTTCATGGTTCTGGTTATTGGTTCTGGTTTGCGGTTCTAGTTCGCGGTTTGGATCGTGGTTCTGGTTTGCGGTTCAAGCTCGCGGTTCTGGTTCGCGGTTTTCATTAATGGTTCTGGTTCGTGGGTTGGTTCTCGGGTTGGTTAATGGTTCTGGTTAATGGTTATGGTTAATGGTTCAGGTTCATGGGTAGGTTCTCGGGTAGGTTCTTGGGGTCGGTTCTTTGGTTCGGTTATTCGGTGCGGTTTTTTGGTTCGGATCCATGGGTTTGATTCTCGGTTCGGTTCGGTTTGGTTCAGGTATAAAACTGAGAATCGAACCGAACACTTCCGTTCTCAATTTTTTGGAACCAGAACCAACCCGTGGAGAAAAAAAACCGAACCAACCCAACCCACGAAGGTCGGTTTGGTTCGGTTCTTCGGGTTAACGGGTTTTTTGCACACCCCTACTAGAGTATATACTAATAATATTCAATCACTGATATTAATGCACACACACTATTTATATATATACTATCACACTCCGTATATATATATATAAATATAAAATGTCCCGGCTACACCATGTACAAAATTCGTAACATAAGCCTATTTAATTTATTAAGAGTTTATGGTCCAACTCTAATTATTAATTAATTCGCACATTAATTAATTAAGTCACCTTTGGTGTCGCCCCCACCATAAAATTGGACTTACACTCGTAGTCCGAATTAACCTCACCCGAGTCTAAATTCCCGACTCCCGAATTATTTAGCCTTTACCTAAATAAGATTTATCTCTCGGTATTCCTCAACCATTATCCCCGGACTTCTTCACTACATCTATATTTAATCCTTTCGAACACCTTCCTAAAAATTCAACCTTAGTGCGTCACACCTAATTTCTCCAAAACCCAACAAATTTAAATTATGATGTCACACTAATTCGTCTCCAAATTCTAAATTAACTTTATTCACCATTAATTAGATTTAAAACCCATGAATAAATTTCTCACCAAATTAATTCATGGAAAAAGATTAAATTAAAATTTCCTTCATATAAAAGAAAACTGGGCGAACTGTCAAAATCTGCCGACCATCGATCGATCGACCCCAGACCTTCGATCGATCGATCGAGCAGGTCTTCGTCTTCTTCGCGAAGACAGATTCAGCCATGGACGATTTTTCCCAAACCCTAGTTTTCTCTACCAGCAACCTTAAGCCCTCTTAACATTTGTACATGTTAGAAACCTTATTAGGGACCTCCAGAATGTCCACCAACATTGTTAATTCGTCCATTAACTACAATTTATGTATTTGGGGAAAAATCCATCCTTAACCCAATACCCATTTACAACCCAAGTTCCATCATCAAATCCGTTTCTAATTATCCAGATAACATCCTACCAGATATATATATTAACATACAAGCTTCAGATTTTTACATAAACCCTTTCCAAATTCCGTAATTCAGATTATTTTCTCCAAAATCAAATTTTTGCCATTAACACCCAAAACGAATTTCCTTAAATACACACATCACATGAATATGAATCGAAATACATTTTTACATGCTACAGCAAGTTAACACTTGCCTTAAGGTTCGTAGAGTCTGAATTTGGAGATGAGTTCCAAGGTTGAAGATGACCCTTGTTAGCTTTCTTGTGATCCCCAAATCTGCCTTTAACTGCTGTTAGGGTTTCTTAACACACTAACCCTTTTTCGAAACTCACATCAGCCATTTTCTTATTTCTTCTAATTCATTAATTTACCTAAATCCCGTTTTTTACCTAATGGGCCAAGCCCAAATGACCCAATTGCCCCCGTGTGGGCCCGACTATGTCTAAAAATGCCCCGTGACCCGTTTACTACCCCCGGGTACACTTTTCCGACTATCTCGGCCCATCCGGACTCAACCTGTGACAACCCTGCTTTTTATATCTAATTCGGTTAGCTATGCCCAATTAAATTAAAGCGGAGCGTCAATATGTTGGCATTAGAAACATAATTTAAATAAACGCAGTAAAGTAAATATGTACACTCCCATACGTGTAACCAAATCACATCATAGCAAGTATAGGATTTACAAGTAATATCAGTACTGAATATAAAATGCCCAAACATACGGGCCCAAAGATAAATTAGGTAAAGAGTATAATGTAAACCTCTCAACACTATCAAATCCCTAACAATGGGAAATCTCTGATACCACACTCTAAGGAAGAGTGACAAAATAGGATAAGGACCAGCGTCCACCACTACAAGATCCTAAGAATAGATGCGAGGTCATTCAGCTCCACGATCTACTGTCCAACGGGGCGAGGACCTGTATAATACATACATAGGAGAGGAGCAAGAAGCAAGATAGACGAACGTCAAAGCAAGAAAACAAGCTATAAGATTATAAGATGTACTTATAATCAAAGCACACTAGTCATTACTCGTCTCCAGTAATTAAATTGTTCAATTACCCAACCAATGTTCCTATGTCGGGACTACCCAACCCAAACTAGAGTAACGTGTAGTCTCATATCGTATCGTGATTAATCGTTATTAGTCTCATTTCAGTATTTAACGTATCAAAATATTTCCTTCAAGTATAATATCAAATGCATCGATTCGGGATATTATTTTAATACACAAGCATAATATCTCACACAAGTCATATCGGGTCACTATCGTTACCCGGGGAAACAAGTCGTAACACTAGGCCTACACACGAATATTTCCCAATATTACGTGGCAAGGGCAATCATACTAAGTCCTGAATCACATGGCGTTTCAAGGTCTTTCTATCTGACCCGCATTACAACCATGTGTTCGGTTCCGGTGGTTTATCTCCGACACGGCACTCGAGCGGAACCTAACCGGATCAATCACAAAAAATTGCATTCAACATGTGCCTACATCGACCGGAGGACTAGTCTAGTGTATACTCGACAATATACATGTAAAGCAATTTCACACTTATGTATATATACAATCGTGTCAAGTCTCTTACTCGAGTTATACAATAGTCATTATTTATAATATAACATAATTTACATCATTAATTTACTAATTCAACACCAAATCATTTCAAGGTTATATATCCCTAATAACCTTAAGTGTGTGATCAAGTTAGGATATTAGGCACCACACCATAGTCATCTTACTAACAACATGAAAATATTATCACTCTTATTTCAACAACATGCTGCCCAGAATTTAAAATGCAGATTCAAGGCTCTTCCAATCCGTTTTTGGAAAAACTTAAAACTACAAAGTTGTTCGGAACGTGATTTTCTACAAGGTCACGCCTGTACGCTACCATATCCGGCCTAAACCAGACCCGAAACTAACATATAATATTCGCCCCTATTTTCGACAACATTCTGCCCAGAATTTTAAAACGCCGATTTGAGGCTTTTTCGATCCGTTTTTGGGAAAACTAAAAACTACAAAGTTGTTCGGAACGTGATTTTCTACAAGGACACGTGAGCACGCTACCGTAGCCTGCTTAAAACAGACCCGAAATTAACATATACAGTTCGGACCTGTTCACGATAACTTTTTGCGCAGAATTTTAAAACGCATATTCGAGGATTTTCCGATCCGTTTTTGAAAAAATTTAAAACTACAAAGTTGTCCAGAATATGATTTTCTACCGGGCAGCGTGGACGAAATATACAATCTCGTAATTAAAATAGCTCAAAACAATTTTTAATATGACAATTTACTCAATTTCATAGATTTCTCAAATTCAAGAGTTTGTTCAACAATTCAATCCCTATAATGATGTTATCGCATTTGAATCTATATGGAGGATGATCCTAATACATTGCATATCATTTTTAACATTAATTTCATATTAATTTAGGGATCCAAATACATGTTCATGTGAAATTTCATTATAGATACATAATATACACATATAGGTTATTAACTTGCCTTGGATTGTATGGAGAAATTGAAATCCTCTTGAAATCCTCTTAGCTTCTTCTCTTCTTACTCTCTCTCTCTACCAAACCCTAGCCTCCATTTCAAATGAAAGAATGAAGACTTCTTCTCTTCCTTTCTATTTATACCTAGGGTTAGTTTATTTACAAAAATGCCATTGCGCCAAATTTAACCCTCCAGATCCTTTTTACGCGTTAATTCGCTTCTAATATTTAAGTCGCACATTCGTATCTTAATTAATTCATTTTAAATTTTCATTTCCAAACATTTCGAATATATATACTGCCATAATTTTTTTTTCAATTAGTTCAATTTTAATTCAATAAAAAAATGCGGGGTATTACACAACCGTACACTCAGAATTGGCATCCAAGTTAATTTAAGAAAATACTTATCCCCCCACCCCTTATTGTCTATACCGACTCCCGGTTGAGATAAGTGCATACCCTGTCATTAATACTCGAAATGACTTAAATAAATAATTACTATTCACTTAGTAAATAAATTCCCGTAAATATTAACCATTCACTCCCCGATTAATATTTAAATAAAATTTCCTAATTAATTCAATTAAAATTACGACTCACAAGTAATTTTCAATTCCCGAATTAATTAAATATTTAATGCATGAAAATGCGGGGTGTTACAAGTAGGATTCTGCACCCCCGGTTAACAATTGGCGTATACGGTCCTGAAAGCTTTTGTCTCTACCTTGAGCTTCCACAACCCTCGCCACTATAGTAGGCATAACAGTCAGCACCGACATAAATGCCCTAGCAACCGCATCCTCTTAACTAAGCTCTTTCCATTTAGCTTTCCATACCGAGGCTAACTCCCCCTCGGGTTTTCTACTCAATGCACCCGCCACTACATAAACTTTGCCTGGGTGATAGTGTATATCAAATTGATAATCCTTCACGAACTCCAACCAACGACGCTGTCGCATATTCAAATCCTTTTGTGAAAATAAATATTGCAACAATTTATGGTCCGTGAAGAGGCTAAACTTCTCCCCCAGGAGGTAATGTCTCCAAATCTTCAAAGAAAAAACCACGGACGTAAGTTCCAAGTCATGAACCGGGTAATTATTCTCATGTGGCTTTAGCTTGCGGGAGGCATAAGTAATATCCCGCCATTCTTGCTGTAACACTCCACCCAACCCTTGCAACGATGCATCCGTGAAGACTAAATATTCCAATCCTGGCCTTGGTAAAGCAAGGACTGGGGCAGAAGTCAATCTATCCTTCATCTCATCAAAAGCAAACTGACAAGACTCATCCCAAACAAACCTCACCCCTTTCCGGGTTAAATTTATCAAAGGGATAGCAATTTTAGAGAAACCCTTGATAAATCGGCGATAATAACCAGCCAGACCTAGAAAACTACGAATCTCGGTAGGTGTCGTGGGCTGACCCCATTCCCTCACCGCTACAACTTTACTTGGGTCCACCGAAATGCCCTGGGCTGTCACAATGTGACCCAGGAACTGTACTTCCTGCAACCAAAAACTGCACTTTTCAAACTTAGCATACAATTGATGATCCCTCAATGTCTGCAGGACCAACTGTAAGTGATTAGCATGATCAGCTTCCATTTTCGAATACACTAGGATGTCATCAATGAATACTATGAAAAACTGGTCGAGGAAGTCTCGGAACACCCTATTCATAAGGTCTATAAAAACTGCGGGGGCAATGGTTAGCCCAAAAGGCATAACCAAAAATTTGTAGGACCCATATCTCGTTAGGAAAGCAATTTTGGACACATCCGGCTCCTGTATCCTCAACTGATGATACCCCGTCCTCAAATCGATTTTAGAGAAGCACGACGCTCCCCTAAGTTGATCGAACAAATCGTCAATCTGAGGTAAAGGGTATTTATTCTGGATAGTGACTTTATTCAACTCTCGATAATCCACACACAATCGGAGAGAACCGTCTCTTTTCTTCACAAATAACACTGGAGCACCCCACGGCAATGTACTACGCCTAATGAACCCTTGTTCCAACAACTTTTGAATCTGGTCTCTTAACTCCCTCATCTCAAAAGGAGCCATACGATACGGAGCTCTCGCAATCGATCGCGTTCCCGGTGTTAAATCAATTACGAACTCAATATCCCTAGTGGGAGATAAACTCGGTATTTCTCGAAAGACATCCTCAAATTCCCTAACAATCGGAATTGAATCTAAGGAAACGACTACATCCCGAGAAGTCTCCTCCGTGATACAGTACAAGTAAGTGCTAGTACCTCCTTCCATACGAGGCATAACCACTAAAAACATTTCTTGCCCCGGAATGGCAAAAACTATACTTTTCCCATGGCAATTAACTATCGCGCAATACTTTACTAGCCAATCCATTCCCAGGATTACATCATACCCGACCATGTCAAGGACGAGCAAATCGGCCTCAAAACACAAGTTACCGAGATTTATTCCTACTTTTTTACAAACAAAGAAAATAAGTGACCCATCTCCCATAGAAGATTCAACACTCATGAAAGTACTCTCTGCAGACTTAATTAATTCCGTAGACTGAGCAAAACTTCTAGAAATGAATGAGTGTGTCGCACCCGTATCAAATAAAACACGACCCATGTGCCCCTGAATGAGAAACTTACCCTCAATCGCTGGCGGTGCTGAAGGGGCCGAAGGAAGCATAGCATCCAATATGTGATAAACACGCCCAAGCTGTAGCTATCCCTGCTATTGAGGAACAACTGGATTAGGTACTTGTGGCGGTAACTGGGTCTGTGGCTGTTGTGGAACCCTAGGGAGTTGTCCCCCAATCAACTGTGGACACGCCTTCTTAAAATGACCCGCATCCCCACATAGGAGGCATCGACCCTCCATATTCTCTTGATTTCGGCCTCGGTAATATCTAAACTGGCCGAAGCCTTGGCCCGAATGGCCTCTACCTCCATTTCCACCTCGACCTACTTGTTGTTGTTGCGGGCCACCTTGACCTTGCCTAACATTACTGCCATCAATAATAAATCCATCAAAACATTGCCTTTTTGATAAGTCCCCTTGCTGGGGATCCCTTTCCTTTTGTTTATTTCCCAAAGATTGGGACGAGGGTAGTGTTCCTCCTCCTATCCCATTGCCTCCGGGATTTTCCGCTTCCCCTACAACTGAAGTCTTCTTACCACTTTGGACATACAACCGCTTTTCTTGACAATGGAGTAATGCCGCATTCATTACATCCCCAAAAGTCTAAAAAGTTGGATTACCCAGCAGATGTTGTCGTATCCTCCAGTGCAAACCTCCCATAAACTTGGATATTTTCCTCTCTTCCGGAGTCACCTCGTTCGGCAAAAAACTAGCTACTCGAGTGAACTCCTCTTCGTACTCTGCAACTGAATGCTCAGCTTATACCACATCTTGCAGTCTTCTTCTCATCTCCCTTTGAACTGCGGGAGGGAAATACTTCCGATCAAACAACACCCAGAAGTCATTGATAGTCATAGTATCTCTCTGCCCTGGAGTAGTCATCGATTCCCACCAATGTAACGCAACTCCCACTAATTTAAAAGTAACGAGGATCTATTGTCTTTCCTCACTGCACTCCACCATACGCAAATGGCATTGCATATCCTTCTTCCACTGATTAGCTACTATAACATCAAACCCTCCTTGGAATTCTGGAGGATGGCCCTTTAAAAAGGATTCTCTAACCCTTTCCCACGGAGAAGGTCCCGCAGGAGCTTGTGCTTCTTGATCACGTGGTTGTTGGGCTTGTGGCAATTGCTGAACCACTGCAGTCATAGCGCCATTAACCGCTTGGGACATAATATTGGCCACTTCAGCTGCATTTATCGTTCCTTGTGGCGGAGGTGGAGGACCAACATCCTCTTCTACGATTCTGTTTCTTCTAGTGGGGCGACCTCTCATAGGTGGCATCTGAGACGAAGAAATAATAGAATTAGAATACAATAAAAGAACAATCTATTTTGCAGAAGTTCGCAATTATAGGCAAATAAAGAAGTCCTAACATTAAGGGTCTATATCAAAGAACCCTACGGTAGAACGTGACAAATCCGTATAGATCCTAAATACTCTAGAACCTGATACTCTGATACCATCTGTGACAATCCGCTTATCAAAATAAGAGGTGGCGAGCCTGATACTCCAATAATAACAGGAATCATAGATGGAACATTCTCAGCATCAACATAAATACTCTAAGTATACGAGATAACCACCCACTAATTTAGAAAAATGGATTGCCAAAACGATATTTGCAATTTAAAAGAAACATTTGAACAAATTTATTTACAAGAAGGTGGATACCCAAAAAGACTTATGTTACAACCACAACAAGTATACAATAAAGGAACCGAATATGCTGTCGGTCAACAGTCTATACAAACCATAAATAACAAGTTCGTTTAGTTACATAATACATTCCATAACATAATCACAAAAGCTTTGGGCCACACGCCCGAATAAAATGACTCGATCATAACTAGAGTACAAAAATGGAGGCGCCTATATCAAAATATCCCGTAATCATCCGCAAAGTATTACGGCTCCAAAACACCTAAATGAGAAAGTCAGAACGGGCGTCCTTGCGGTGGAGCGCCTGAGCAAAAGAACAATTCATGCAAAACAAGAAATACGAACGGGTCAGGGCCCGGTTTTATATGATAACCAGATGAATAAAGAGTATGACAGTTATGAGCAATTAATCCTCAATGATAATAATAAAGATTCTACATACAAAAACTAGAGCATAAACTAAAGTGATTTGGATGACCATCAATTTAATTCAATTATACAAGAGTATATGAATAAGTATGATTAACTAAGAATTTCCATCATTTACCTTGTTTCATTTTATCGTTCCGTATCTCATTAGGAAACATATTCAGAGCCCATATTTCTTAGAGCACTTTATCAATCATCAAGTCCCACTTGAAACAAGAATAGTTATATTCATTTATATATAACAATTCTAAGACCGTCCTTCCGAGTTTCTCCACTGGACGCGCCCCTAAATAGCTATCATCTTCCAGGGCCTATAAAACAAGACAACCTGGGCATCCTAACACAACATCGGGAAGTGTCCATACACCTTTGACAGTGAGTCATAACCACACTCGGAATTACCTCACTTCGAACAATAAATACATACATAATAATCGGTCATATGGCCGAGGATTATATTCACCCTTCATTCATTAGCCAGGGGACATCACCTCATGTGCGTAGTTCCCCTATGATAGCATTTAGAGAGAGGTGTTTACGTAAATTATCATTTACATTTTATTCCATTTTCAATATATACATCATAGTATATCCGGAGCCATCCGTAGCTTAAATCATTATTATATCCTCAATGATTAATAGACCTCTTAGTCATTTTCCAATAAATTATGGTGTCACTATAACCCAAAAAGTCTATCATATCTCAATTTAGCTTCTAAAGTCCCCCAATAACATTTTACAACTCCAAGTCTCATATTAATTAACTAGGGGAGAATAATTCCATAACATCACTTTGGAAACCCCCGGAACAATCCCTATATAGGCCATTTCTAATCTATGGTTGTTAAATAACCCATCTAAGACTCTAGGACTCTAAGTTTGCTTCATATAAGAAGGTTCCTAAGTCCTAAGCCTAAAGAAAAAGGGTTGGAATTGAGTTAGAAAAATAACTCAAAACAGCAGGATTTTCGAATTGATTCGCCCTGGCCAAATCGATTCGGTAAGAAAGCAAATCAATTCGGATAGGCCGAATCGATTATATCACGAAACTTAACATTCTTCAAACTATCGAATCGATTCGTCTTGGCCGAATCGATTCGGTCCATTCAGACCTGTAGCCTCCCCTGTTAGTGAATCGATTCGCTAGGGGTGAATCGATTCGCCCAGCCCAGAATTTTGAGTTTTGGCTATGGCATCTTAGACTCCAAATTTCCTCCAACTCAAAACTACCCAATCCAAGATCATTTAATGAAACTACTAATCATAAATGCATCCAACAACTGTGATTTACACCAATAATCATCTAAATCAACATCTATGAGTTTAAAACCTACAATTCCATTAAAACCCTAGAATTGTTAAACTATAACCAATACACAACCATCAATACAATTTATCCATCCTAAACCATATATTAGCAAGTAAGAAAACTTGCCTTGAGTTTGAAATCTCTTATTTCCTTTGCCAGCAACCAATCCAATCTTCAATCTCCAATTTTTCTTCTTTTTCCTCTCTTTTCTCCACAACTTTCTTCCTCTCTCTAACTCTCTAGGTTTTAGAACATGAATTAGGGAAATTAAGGGAATTAGAAGACTAAAAATCGGGGACTAACATTAGTTTCCCACTTAAAAATGCTAATACTCCATAAAAATGACTCGTAACTACACATTTAAGTTACAACCAGTCAAAAGTGCCTGAAACCCAAAAATACAATGTGGCACTTATTTTGACTATCTCAATTATTCTGGGACTAACTACGCCCTCTAAATTAGCATCTGGGAATTTTTTATAAATCATTTCTAGTCTCGGCTCCAATTAACCATAAATGTCGTTTAAAGCAAGCGACACACTAAAACGCAACATGGTGATATTTACATACACATACAGTAAATATGCAACAAGCCAGTAAATATTATCTTTTTCTCACGTAATTAATATTTACTCCATTAACCAATATTTTATATAATTACTTTACACAGTAAATTAATATAAAATAGCTTATTCAAAAGAGAAGGTTATTACAACACACACACACGCACACACACACAAAAGAGACCAATAGCGAACACGCGCGTATACATATGTATAAACACCACACATGACACAAAATACATTAATATTTCCACACTCGTATGGAAAAATGTGTCTAAATAACATGTGGCAAACGGTAGTGAAGGGGTGTGAACTAGCAACAAAAGAATTAAGACCCAACCACTTAAACATGTTCACGGAGTTCCTATTTTAATAAACTCTTTTATCAACTTGGATATATCCTCATGTAACAATATAAAGTGAACTCAAGGAATAAACATACATAATGCACACAAACCTAGAATTTTTATGATTCTTCAAACCAATAGAGTCCTGAAAAAATAAGCATAACTAGGATACATTGTCATTGTGCAAACCCGTTGATATATCCATCCAAACTTCCTCAAACATAATGATATGTTGAATGTACATATCAAACACAACTACTTTGGCCTTGGGTAATTTTAACAATGCCACATTTTTTAGACCAAATTTTAATGGTGGCTATTCACACAAAGTAATTTTGCCTTTCACAGCCCGATTCCATTGATAAACAACTACACCGGATAAAAAAATTCTATTTTTTTTAAATTCGGGCAACGGTTCTTACATGCACAAATCCTCCATAGTCATAGAAACATGTAGATGACTAAATTAATAGGAGAACATCTCACTTAACTTAAATATACACGTGAAGTTAAAGATCAAATGATCTCGTTCGTGTGTGAATCGAGGCATATAAAAAGAGAATCCATTAAGCAAGTCAAAGTCAAACTACTCCATGCAAGATTGATAAAGAACACTTTAAGGATTGAAAATCTTAACCAAAAGTTCTAGCCACATGGAAGGAGGGATGATATAGGATTCAAACACAAGCATATGCCACATAAAATGTGTAAACAAAAATACACAAAAATAGAAAATCTTTTTGAGTTTTTCAAATTTTTATACAAACACAAAGACAACCCAAAAGACAAACAAAAATCTTTTTGTATTTTTCAACTAAGACAAAATAAATAAAAATTAAATACAAAAGATAAACAAGTCATAATTCTAGCATCATATGTATGATGAAGAAAAGTTTAGAAAATGGCAAACAAACATACAACTAGCAAGAATATATCGTGTAGCACAAAAGCTAGTTTATGTAAACAAAACTAACACAATCAACCTTTAAATTTTGCAAGGGAGGAATCATGTGAAAGTAAATGAGAATCATAAACTCTATCACGTAAAGTTTCTAAATCGAATCTCTTAACCCACATAAGTGAAACACGCCGCTCTCGAAATTTGGTGACCTTGGTGACTTTACCCTTTGACTTTTAGGACCATTTCTAAGATCAAAACAAAATTTCCTAAGGTACCCCTTCTGACCACAATGTGTGCAAGTGAAAACACGGTGTGAAGTACGACCTAAGGATTGATCTTTTATAGTGTTCCTAGATGATTCTCTCAAAACTATGGTTTCGGCTTTATTAGAGGAAGTATCTTGAGTATTGAAGCCAATACCACACTTGTCGTCTTTGATTTGGAAGGTCCCTAAGATTTTATCTAATGTATCCGACCTATACCCCAAATCAAATTTGACCCGACTTGAGTCTTTAAATATTTCTTCAAGTTCCACTATTCAAGACTCAAGTAAACTCATATTCTCTTCAAACTCGAGAAGCGCTTTATCCATAGCCTCCGTTAAACCTCTAAGGCTATCTCTTTCACCTTCAACGTACTATATCTTCTCATGAAGAGTTCTCTCTCGTGCCTTAAGAACTTCAACTAACACATCTCATAATTAGCCACGGCACGTTCTCTTATTTTAACTTCAAACTTCAAGTAAGCCATTTTTAATTTCAATGATTCCGTATATAACTTATGGAAGGCCACTTGAAGTTCACTCTCCTCTTCCTCCTCTTCATTCTCACTCTTTTCTCCACTATTTTTACCATCAAACACATGTGATTCACAAATAATGGCCTCAGAAGTGTCATGTAAAGGAATATCTTTATGGGAAGATTCATTATCGGTGATCACATGACTTTTCATGAACGCGGTGAAGTTGCGCTCAATTAGAAAATCGAGTCCCTTTTTCGGTTCACTATCACTAAGGTTGCATTATATGAAATTGGTTGCTTGACTCCTTCCTTAGTTAAGTAGGACACTCGAATGCCCTATGGCTATAACCCTCACAACCATAACACATATTTGACTCGTCCCTATTAAGATCCTCATTATGATTTTTAGGAAATCTCTAGACTTTACTATTCTTATACTTCTCATACTTCTTAAACTCATTTGTAAGTTTCTCTTTATTAGTCTTGAGAAATTTTCTAAACTTCCTAGCAAACAAAGCCATATCTTCCGAGTCAATTTCAAATTCATCATCCAAAACTGGTGTTTCCTCCTTTCGGGCTTTCAAAGCTATGCCCTTGTCTTTCTTCTTCTCATCCTTGGAGGGAAACATGTCAAGTTCATAGGTTTGTAAATACCTACAAGATGTTCTATTTTCATAGAGTCTATAGTACCTAAAGAATTTAAAACGGTCACCTTTGGAATAAATCTATTGGGTACTGACCTCAAAATTTTCTTCACGACATAGTTTTCTGGTATCTTTTCTCCCAAATTAAAGAATGAATTCACAATATCTGACAATCTCACATAAAACTCATCAAACGTCTCACTTTGTAACATCTTAATGATTTCAAATCGAGTGGTGAGGTCTTGGAGTTTCAAAGCCTTAACGACACTTGTTCTCTCATGGGTGAGTTGGAGTATATCCTATGCCTCGTTAGACGTTTCACACGTTATAATCTGGCGGAACTCATTCAGTGTGATCGCACTAAAAAGGGTCTAGGCATGTTGGTGGGGTCCACCTTTTAACTATCGATATCCAAAACCTCTCATCTAAGGATTTAAGTGTCGATCTCATACGCACTTTCCAATACCCTTACTTGGAACCATCAAAAATAGGAAATTTTACAAAACATAAATTTTTCATTTTTAAAACACAATTAAACAAAGGATCTTAACACAATAATTTAGCATTCCCTCTCTGATACCAATTTGAGAATGTGATTTCTTAGAGTATATTCTTTGATACCTCAATTTTAAAATCCTAAATACGAGATGGTTCACACAATATACCAAAATTAAGATTTCCTTCAAATTAAACAATTAAGATTCCCAAATTTTAATTTCCACAAAATTCAAATTAAACTCAACTAAACAAATATTTAAATTTCTTTCAAACAAAAATTAAATAAGCCCAATTCAAGTTCTACATATGCTAAACAAACCAAGCATGAATATTTTCAAATTAAATTCCTTGACTTGAATTAAACTAAAATTACCCAAACTTAATTTAGCACCAAAATTACACCAATGTTGTGTTTACACCAATTTTATCTTTTTACACCTAAACATCCATCTAAATGGTTTTAGCAAGATAAACATAAAACATTCACACAACGACGTGATGTACGAGGAAAACCCACAATGGAAAAAACCCTGGACGGCCCAACCAACAAATCCACTAGGTATGGTTTTACAAAAATAAGATAAAAGACGTATTTCCTCGTCTCGACTCCTTTTTAAGACTTAACGCTTCTTCTTGCTTCTATCTCCACCTAGTTGTTAACACTGAAATCCACCGCAGTCTTAGAATCCACTGATGGGGTTTAGCTACCATCAACTAGACACAATGCCTTTCTTCGTAAACACACCGCAAATCAACAAACGAAAACAAACCGCCGTAAGAAACTTTTATCCTTTTGGGTAGAGATGTAACCCGATTCCAACAAAATGATCGTAAACAATATAATATATGTAGGAACTTGGATCAAACTAAGACATGGGTGTAAACTCTGTGTTTTGGTAGAAATTAAACCATAAAAATCAACACACAAAATGGGACTTTTTGGTTAAGAATATTTTCTCTGTAATCCTCTCTAAAGTCTGAAAAAGTCTCTTGAAAAAAAATTCCTGAAGTCTTAAAAGAAGGTACAAAAGTAGTGGGAATTTTTTTAAGCAAAACTGTCAAAACTGATGTCAGTCATTCGAACGACTTTTGAATTTCGTTCAAACAACATGGTTCGAATGAGATTATTAACGAGAAAACAGTGAAAAAATTGTTAGATATGTTGTTCAAACCAAATTTTAATGAGAAAATAGAGAAAATCTCGATGAATATCTCGTTCCAACGACCTGGCAATGTCGTTCGAACGAGGTTGTTCAAACAACCTTCTAACAACATTTCAGAATTTGATATTTTTCTTTTAAAAAATAAAAATACATTTTAAACAATGTCTAGTACAAAAATGACACCCAAGAAAAATATCCAAGTCTTTATATATAATATGCATTCATACCTATAGAGACCATGGACTTGAAATGTTGATGACGTAAAACTTGGCATGAAAAATCGGCACTGAAGATATGTTTACTTTAGGTTGGGCCGCTATGTATTCAACTCAAACATCATAGGCTTGAGAGACACAATAAACGTCTATCCTATGACTCAAATAGTTTTGTCCAGAATTAAGCCAATACTACAAATTGACTCAATTGGAAATTTTCCCTTACAATATACTTCCATCCCCTAAGGTTAATGTATTAATTTTGTCTTCAACGATCTTTAAAAACAACTACCTATTACTTATCATGTGTCTAGATCACCCACTATCAAAATACCATATCATTATGTTCAAATAAAGACGTGGATGACAATGTTTCTTTCTTTTTGGCACACAAAGCTTTTCTATTGAAATCACTCTTGGCACTCGTACCAAATCATTTAAACCTCGTTTAATATTTTTTTACTTTGAAATCTTTTCAATATTAGACAATATAGTTTTTTAATTTTTCATAAATAGGGTATTTAATCACACTTTAACAAGGAAACCTCCTCAACATTGGAGACATGGGGTTTCTTGGTAAACTTGGTATTTTTTAAGTTGATAATAAAATTCCTCCAAATGTCCATTCTTATTGAGAAATGTGCAATGAAACACAATCCATTGGACTTTTTTATTAGGATGATCCAAAATATTTTTCTTCTCACATCATGGAAGAGACTTTGGGGGATCTTAAGTCTCATAAGAATATTTAACAAGTGGAGATTTGGATTTCTCATTAGATATATGTTCTAATGTGTTTAACTCAATACTACTTTTGTCGTTAGAAAATTGAATGTGATATCAAAGCATTTTCTCTAACTTCTTTAATTGATCTTCCAAATCGACGTTGACACTTTTAAAGGAAAATATCATTTTCAATAAAGATGCACTTTTTTTAAAGGCTTATTATAACTTTCATATTCTTATAAGTAGGTTTGCAAAACATTCATTATTTCTTGCAAATCATATCTTCTTTTCTCCACAGAAAGGAGATTTTGCTTAAAGTAGATCTTTGAGCTTCCATATTCCTAATTCTATAATGTTCCAATTTTAAATAAATGGTTTATTTTTCATTCATTCATAATGTCAAGGAAACTTTTAACAAACATTTGTGCTAAGCATTTTCAACGAAAAAAAGTTTATCGAAAGCAAATTATAGATAACAATTTTCCTCCTTGTATGGTTCATCTCTAGAATAATCGGAAGTAGATAAAGAGTCTATGTTTAAAATATCACCTTCACTCAAGTTTGATGACTTCCAAATCTCTTTTTCGCTTGGCTTGACACTGTCCAGAGAGCCAAATATCCTTGAATATGGATATGCATCTTCAAAAATGTCTATAAAGCTAACCAAAAAACCATTCTCCATATTAACTCAAAATGCGATCTTCCTCTATCTTACTAAGCCTAACAAAAGAGGACTTAACACTGATACCGATTGAGATTGCATTTTACGTACCGAAACAGAGTATATACCAAATAAAATTTATTTTTCAAATTTAAATCTTGCTAAAATTAAGAGCACAGCCTAAAAGGTTTATGTGATACTATTTAGAAATTATTCATCATACACTTCAAATTTTAATTTTAATATGTAACAACCCACTCCAAAGTAACCTTTAAGTCCTTTAATTTAACAAAATTCCAAGCATGACCCTATAATTCTCCTAAATTACCAAAATACCCCTATAGTTAGAATTAAAATACTTGATACATTTCTATACCTATTTGACCCAACATTCAATCAAAGTTTAACCTAACAACATATATTTCATAGGATTTTCATAAATCAATTTCTTAAGTTTACATAATTACACAAAATCCCCTGAACTTTGACAAAATAAACTATAAAGCTTGAAACTTACATGAAAACTACTTAAGGACTCAAATTTAAACTCAAACTTGTTTAAACTTTAACCCCTAATGACATGGCACCAGCTGGATAGCAAGCATAGGTGGTATCGTATGGGTTACATGAGGTACCCTTTTTACATCCAATAAACACCATACTAGAAACCTGTGTAAACCAGCCTAAACTTCACCTTCAATTTAATCAATTAACTCACCTAGATGAACCCTATAAATGCCCCTAATTACCCAAGTCGAAATCCATATCAGTTGAGTGAAATTTTAAAGTAAAATTTTGAAAGTTTTTACATTTTTGTGATTTTATGTATGAATGTTTCATTCTTGAATGTGTTTACATTTCTGCATATCTTTAGAGCAGAAATGCGTTTTAACATGGATTAGTTGACGTGTTTATGCTCCGTGTAAGCTCAAAAACAAGAAAACACCATTAAAGCTTGAGCTTCAATGGTGGATTCTGCTTCCCTCACTTTAAACCAGTTTCAAAGTGGAGTAAGTTGAGCTTAGGTTCTCAAGAACCTATATGTATGTTTAATTGAACTAAGAATGACCTTTGGTACCTCAAACCTGAACTTGAAGTTTTTGGCCTAGAAATTATCAGAAATCAAATTCTCAGTTTCTATTCCACCAAAATCCTTCAAACCAAGTTTCATCTTCCCCAATTTATATATAGAACAACACCCTTATAATTCCTGAATGAGAATCATAACTTTCAAACAGTTCCATTTGGTCAAAATTTTACCAATTTTTTAGAAAACCAGTACCTCAATTTAGCCCACCAAAATTGTTGAAACCAATATGGTTGGATTTTTCTTCAAAAATTAGACAACTTTCATTCATAAATCAACTTGAAAGGAATCCTAAAACATTTCAAAAAAAAAGGTCAAAGTTTTAAAACCCTAAAGAAAAAATGTCGAGAGCTTGAAGATGATTAAACCTCACGTACGCGAGTTTAGTCCTAACCTTTGTTCATCCTCGCAATCACATAATTACATTAAGGATGAAGGTAAAATAACCCGGAGCACATAGCGTTTGATTGGTTATGAAAAAAGAATAAATAATTCTTTTCCAAAACCTTTAAGTGTGTTTGTATTAATGCATTAGTCCAATATTTATATCTTCTGGAATGGAGCACTTTAATGAACACCAAACCTTATATTATATAAATATTAGAGATACGCATACATGTTCAAATATCCGTAATACATGAATAATTATTTTATTGTCTATTCCTTAATTTGAAATTCACAAAAAATTAGACATAATTTGAAAATCAAATAGACAAAGAGTTTACATGAGATATTGCACAAATAATAGTAAATGGAAGACATAAATCATTTACTTTCGCTTCATCACTTATGTATGAGTAAAAAATCAGAAATATTGACTCAAATCATTTATGGTCATACTAATGCACAATACGGTAATAATCACAATTATCATACTAGCGGCATATGTAAATATAACTATTTAACATTGATGGCAATTATTTAACATTTACAAAAATTCCAATGTTTATTTGATTCAAATTTCAGCATGTGTTGCGCTTCAATTTAATCTTATAAAAAATATTAGGATAATCTGAAATGACTACAAGTATAATATCTTCACATGTAATCTTAGCGTGTATTTGGCATTTGATTAAACTGAATGAATACCTACTTATGAGTCTCAAAATTTGCAAGTCGTGCATTCAAATATGCATGTATGCAACGAAATCATAAATCTAGTATCCGCACATATGAATTGTAGCCTGTATTTGGCATTTAATTCAACTTAATGGGAGTATTAGAATAATTAATAATTATGATTTTCAACTACATGAATCGTTGTCCTGTGTTTGGCACGAGACTCATTAAAACATGAATGTCATAATATTCAACAATATGAATCATTGGCCTGTGTTTGGCACGAGACTCATCAAAATATGAATATTAACAATAACGCAAGTCTAATATCCTACCATATGAAATATGTTGGCTTGTGTTTGGCACGAATATTCAACTAAAAAAAGGATCATTAGAGCAAGGTTTTATCACAGTTCTAGATAAAACATACATGAAATATGGGAAAACTTAAATTTTTCAAAAAAAAAAAATGAGTTAGCATCATGGAACTGTAGAAAATTACTCCAGAATCTCAAATATTCGACGGAATTCAAAAATATTTTTTTTTTGGAAGTCATAAACATTATTAATGTAAAATCAATGCCCCCAAACTATTATACTCAAAACTTAATGTATAATTAATGGTCCAAATATAGATGCATACATAATAATCTAATATTTACAATTGTAGATTACGACACTTTCATGTCTTCCCCATCCAACATCATATAAATATTATTGTCGAAACATCAATTCATAATTACATTAGGACCTATGGGCTACCAAATATAGATTATGCACAATAACCTAATACATCGAAATGTTATTGTCAAACACATAATCATACATTTAATATACAACATTTTATATTGAACTCTTTCATCAATACCAAATAATACATAACATGAATATTAGAACATGAACATAAAAAACAGCCCCCGTGATGAAAAAAATACATAATATTTGGAAAAAATCGTAATTTTTGCCAAAAATAGAAAATTTGAGTTAGTACCATAGGGATGTAGATAATTACTCCAGAATCTCAAAACAATTTGCGTAATTCAAAAATCAATTTTCTGGAGTGAGATATTGATGTCAACATTATTACCAAAAATGGCAAAAACGCAATTTTAAGAGTCTTAACGACGTCAAAATGCAAAAGTAAGGTGGTGCTCATTGTATACAATGGGTTTTGTTTATTTCGACGTTTCCAGTCGACCATGTCAGTTTCGTAAAATTTCGAGCAAGTTTTGACATTTCATTCTAACCAGTGAGTATTGGCGACAGAAGAAAAACGTCACAGAAAGTCTCAGACATACTTTAAGAGAAGATTCAATGCCATAAATTAAAACGTCGCAGAAAGTCTCAAGCACATATTTCATTATAGACGAATATCAATAAGGAAAATCATGAGATCCTAAACTTTAGCTCTGATACCGCATGTAAAATCATTCTTAAGAACACCTAATATTAATCACAAACACATTAATATGATTAAACTTTAGCATGCAATTGTTCTTAATAAAAGGATCTTGGATCTTCATGTTTTCACAAAATACGTCTAAAAGATAGAAAATAAGACTTACCTTGATTCAATGCATTGATCAATCTTGATTAATTGCTCCATCAATCTCCCTTCTTGGAAAAATTACACTCAATAGGAATCTCAGAATTTCTCTCCCGCCTCAGAAATAGTGTGTTATGAGATAACCCCAGATGGTGTAGGGCTCCTCTATTTATAAGGGGAAGAGGACCGGAATCCTAGTCAAGGTGGGACTCTATTTCAAGTTTCCTACTAATGCCACAAACCATCATGTGACTGTGACAACCTGCTAAAAATAATAATGGGTGGCCAGCCCAACTTTAAAATAATTAGGAATCACAAGTGGATGATTCTCAGCATCAACTGACGATTCTAAAATAAATACGGCTGACAAACCATTACTACAAAAAGAGGGTGTCAAAAAATTTTAAAACATTTATTATCATTTCAAAAACAAACCATACAACAACTAACCAACAACCTGACTATATATGATAAGAGACACATCCATGCTCAACTGATATAAAAGAGATTAACATAAGAGTACAACACAATGTACGCAATGAAATACCCGAATATGTTGTCGGGTCACACCCAATATAATGATCTAAGAGAGAAAAATATAAAAGTGCTACTCTACAACATTTGGGTATAAACTCGATACACAAACTGAGTCCTAATCTAGATACACAAAGATAGGAATCGACTATAACAAAATACCGCAACAGTCCGCTACTGCCACAGCTCCACGACTAAGTAGGATGGATATCATCAATGGCGTTCTTGCGGAGGAACACCTAAAATAATACAATATATATATATATATATATATATATACACAGCAGGAGAAAATATAAATGGGTCAGAGCCCGAGGTGTGAAAATATTTTATAGCAAGTTCAATAAAATGCATAATAATTATAAATGCATTATGACATGATTAAAGTGGAGTCTCACTCTCCATAAAACCCAACTCACCTCTCAACTAAAGCGCGCAACTAAACGTATGCACATGATCTCCAATTAATTGCCCAATTCTATCTAGGGGCAAAGGAATCTAACTTATTCCCAACTTATATACTCCATTAACATCCATCCAAATTATCTCTCAATTTCTACTATTACCAATCTCTAGTATTCCTCACCATCTAATCATATGAAATATACACAAACATTCTCTTTTAGTAGAAGTTCTCATATTTCAGTTCTGACATATATATATATATATATATATATATATATATATATATATATATATATATATGAGTTATTAGCATCAAAGTGCTAAGGACAAACTTCTCCCAATTCTCAATACTGCACTGCGGTTCGTGTGTGGGACGTCTCGCAAGCAAAATTCAAATAAGGAACCCCCCCGATACACTACTCCTGGCAGTATTGATTATCAAGATTCATTATGCCCTCAATGCATGACGCGTATAACCCAAATTCATTTCATACTATAATGATCTATTTAATTATTCTTAATTCTCAACAGTGCACGGCGTTTCGTGCGTGGGACGTCTCGCAAGCGAAATCCAAACAAGGAACCCCCCCGATACACTACTCCTTGGCACTGTCGATCATCGAGATATGCTACTACTATATAAATATGAGCACTAAGGACTAATTTCTCCTCACTCTAACATTGCGGTACGTTTCGTGCGTGGGACGTCTCACAAAGCGAAACTCAAAAGGGGACCCCCCCCCCCCCGATACACTACTCCTGGGCAATGTTGGTCGTTGAGGTCCATTATGCCCTCGATACCCAAAGTACTATAAATACTCATATGATTATCTACTCTTCATTTTTCTCATAATATTTATCATGTTTTAAGTCCGGTTACAATCTCCCAGAATGAGATTCAATCAATCTTTTTATATCCCTTTACTCTAGAGATAAATATGATATCACATAATCATATACAATTAATATACTGTTCACACAAGTATAATAATAACCATCCCAACGAGCTATAACTCGAGGATGCAGGTTCTCAATCCTATCATCTACCAGGGAATCACTCACATATCATCCTAGGTACCAACGGTCAAAATCTCACACCTCCTTGGCAAAAACAATATCACAAGGTACGGGAAGCGGTCATAGTTCCTCCCCAAAAATGAGACGAAAAATACCCACCACGTCTCACCCCTAATAAAAATAATCACACAATAATAATGGACGCTATGACCTGGGAAATATCCACACCCTGCTCCTCAAGCCAGGGCGCTCACCCTCATCACGCAACTTCCCATGATAGCAAGGAGGGGGTATGCTTCACTTATACATATATCATACACACAAGATATACATACATCATCGCATCATATAAATTTATACCATCACATAAGGTATATATATATATATATATCACACTAGTTACATACTCGTATTACGCTCTTAGGCGTAGATGAAATAATATCATTATTTAGTATATTTTATTCTCGATATACTATTCGTCAATAACTCACATAACTTCCCCACTTAGTATACGCTATACTATTTCTCACTTGAAGTTCACACCTCGCTTCTATTTATGAATCGTCTCTCAATTCTATTTATTTTGAGGATATTCTCTATATCCGTATGCACCTCGATCAGCATTTCTCATTTATGTGAAACATCTCCCAAGCTAATTAACATTAAGGATATTTCCTATATCCGTATGCACCTCAATCAGCATTTACTATTCTCAATCCAAAATATGGTTCAATCGATCATATGAACCTTTAAAGTTATCCCATTTGGGATTTAATCCTAGAATCTAATATCACTAGGCGCATTCTCACTATTTCTTATAAACCCATAATTATCTTCACACTGAATTCTCAATGATAGTGGGCTTCCCCACTTAGTCAATACGATACTCTCTAATCGGTATTTCTCAAAATAAGTCCATATGATCCAAACAATTTCTCATGAGGGAAACTCCCTAAAAGTCTCCAAAACACACTTCTCATAACTCCTATAGAGGTTCTCAATCAATAACCTCAAACGAAACGGAATGAAATTCTCCCTAGAAAAACATCCCCGAAATTGCCCTGTTTCCGAATCGATTCGGGCCAAATCCGAATCGATTCGGCCCTGTGGCCTCAAAGGCGAATCGATTCGGGTCATAAGACCTGGGCTTCTGTCTCAGTCTGAATCGATTCGAGTTGGGGCCGAATCGATTCGGTCACTCAAACCTGGGCACCTGCAACTTTTCGAATCGATTCGGTAAGGGGCCGAATCGATTCGGCTTCTCAGAAGCTACGAACCCCAAAAATCAATATAATCATCTCCTTACCATTTATCTTCAACCCAAACATATTATTATCATCAAAACTCATTATATAATTCAACCCAACTAATTTTATATCCTCAAATTTATATATACACAACAAATCTAAGATTTTACCCAAAATCTAGGTTTTAACAATTTAAACCTAAAATCCATAAATTTGATCCACAAATCATGAAATAAATGATACACAACAATTATTTAGCAAGTTTAATCACTTGTCTCAAGTTTTTAGAGTCTGATTCCTCCTCGAGATCGCGTAATGGCCGGAAATCCCACTTTTTCTCTCTTTCTCTTCTTCTTTCTTCTTCCTTTTTTTTCTCTCTTTCTATTTCTTTCTTTCTCTTTCTCTCTAAGGATAATGAAGTCTCCCGTAGGCTTTTTAAGCATTAAATCCAAGATACACAACTTTAAATGATAATACACACTTTAAATGACTCGGTAACTCTAATTCGAGCCAAACGAACTTAAAATATTTCGGAACCCAAATAGACCCCAAGTACAGTCATTTCGACTATCTCGACCCTTCCGAAAACAACCGCACCCTCAGAATTATCATCCGAATCACTTTCTAAAAAACTTCAAATTTTGACCTCAAATGCCAATTTAATTAATCTCCAATTTAATTAATATGTATTTCTCCCAAAAATAAATAAATTATCGTCCCAAAATCTCGGGTTATTACAGTGACTAATGGATAAGATTGGCCCAATCTTTTAATATTCGTATTTATCACGTTCCTAATATATTATCTGATATTTATCAAGACCACATAATTGGGAAATTCATAAATTCGGAATTTAATATAATTGAAATTAAATTATTAATTTCGACACTTAATATTAATTTCCAACAGTCTCCCACTTGATCTTAATAATCCTCACAATTAAATTAGATACCACAAGGTGCACAATAACTGATAAATATAGTTTGCTTAAATCAAACAATTCACGGATGCGAGTCATGGCGCTTCAATGCTATTCAAGAGCATGGGTCCTTTCATGTACTACAACACCAATGTTTCATTCAACTAAGCCTTTAATATTGGGTATCATAATGGCCTCATTATGTCCTTTTGAATAAGGACTATTTCTGTCCAAAATAATTCATAATCATATGCATGCATTCACAAAAGACTGAAATAATTGAAATTAAAAACATTTTTATTGAATTCAAGTAATAGTCAAACAACTAAGCCAAATAGCAATAATAATTTTACTAATCGAGACCTATCTCTTTGACACGTTCCATAAGGTCTTTGGAGATAGTCCTTTCGTAAGAGGATCTGCTATATTATCACTCGTACTAATGTGATAAATTGACACTCTTTGTTTCTGAATTTCTTCTTTCACTGATAGGTATTTCATTCAACGTGCTTAGTTACTTTAGGAATACCTAACATTTCTTCATAAAGAAGATTGCAGCGACATTATCATAATATTTCAGCGGCTTGATAATAGTGTCGACAACTCCAAGCCCGAAATGAAGTCACGCTGTCAAAATACATAAGTTGTAGCATGCTTGATGCTACAAACTCAGCTTTCACAATAGTTAATGGATGGATTGTGTTGCACTCCTTCATTATATTGGTTGATAAACCAAAACAAATATACTTAAGCAAGAGTGAACTCCATACCATCCGTACAACTAGTAAATCTGAGTCACAATAATTGTTCATATTTAAATGAACACATACATCATAAATGTGAGTATATAGTCCTTTAAGTATCTCACTACTTCATACACAACTTTTAAACCCATAAAATTATTTTGATTCTCTACTTTCTAAATCCGTGCTTGTATATAGAGAAAATATATAAACTTACTCCCACTGATCTTAAGGTGTATACAAATATACAACGATTAAAACAAATAATGATATTATTTCTTAAAATACGTCATGTGGGAAACTTGTGTTTATAAAATGATCTCCTAAACATATACGCATAGTTTATATGACTCCAAAAAGTAATTTTCACATCCACTTGATGTAACTCTCAATCATAATGAGCTACTAATGTCATAAGAATTCCATGTCCTCACATATAATTGAGAAGGTTCATTTATAACCTTTTCTTCATTAATGGTGAAATATTTTACAACAATTTAACTTTATCTCGTTTAACTACCGTTAGTGTCGCGTTTGGTCTTGATGCCCCTTCATACCCGACTTTAGTGCATCAATTATGTAATTTAGCAAGATTTTAAACTTAGTTTTAGTCCATTAGTTTCACTTCTTATGACTTTTGAAAATAAAACCATGTCATTATTTATCCCTACGCCAAATTCATGTTCATGAAGATACCATATAATCATCCGGGATAGTAGAAATTTTAGAATCTTCTTAATATTATTCCTTATAATTTTATCTACATTTTTCTCACGGTGACAATACCATCATTTAGTGGTTGATCATTTATTTGTTCTTTGTTGTTTAGACAATCTAACAACTAAAAGATGAAGTATTCAAGAAGATTATCGGTAATGGGATAAGTACCCTACCTTCCTTTATAACCATATTTCATGATTTTCTACTACCACTAATTTCACCTTTCATAATGAATTTGAATTTAAGGCAATAAATACGTGTCAATGACAATTATATAATCTATGTAGGTCCACTTTAAGGGAAGTTTCTCATAATCTCCCACTTGGGCCACATAGATCGTCCTTATATTAGACATCGTTATACCTTAAGAGCACAACTCGACTATCAAAATTTGTAAGAGACATTACAAAAATCTTATCCACGAAAATTATGAAAATGAGTCTAGATTTAATTTGGCATAAGATTATAAGATTTTCATCAATAACGCTACGATTATGATGTGGGATCAAACAAATCTTTAAAGAACTATGTCCAAACTTTATTTTGTACAAAATATCAAAAGGAATACCATAACCCTTGAAAAAAATATACATCAAAAGATTCTTTAGAACATATCCCTCACATCAAGTCTAGACAAATATTTTCCAAAAAAAATGAGGGTTTATGAAAACAAATGGCGATTTGATTCCCCAAGAACAAAAGAAAAAGAATCTTATTAGCATTTCTAGTTTGTTTTGTAAGAAATTCTTGCATCAAAAGTAAATACTTTCTATAACACCGTAAGTATAACTTGCAATCTCTAATAAGATGAAAAACTCGTTTCAAATCATAAAAGATACATATTATCTTTATCATTATTAGTCCGAGTGTGCAACATGTAAACAAACTTAATTTGTTTAACCAGATTAAATAGAAAAAATTTAGAGAAACAAAATGGGATACAATAATATGCGATAAGATAATGAGATAAATTGCTCACTTCATTAATGCTTTGATTTAACAACACACACATCGATTACATGATAATAAATTGAGTGCATAACCGTGAGTTTTCTTCAGTTGTAACCGTGAAATATCGATTATATGATGCTTGTAAATTACTTTATTGGGTATAATGTTATTTCATTATATTGTTCACGATATTTGTGCACAACTTATTTTCACATACTATCATAATGTATGTGATCTATGATGTTCATTCAATCACTCAAAATCGATTCCCGGTAAGGAATAACCTTGCTTGAAGAAATAAACTCAATATACCCCAATAATATCTTTACAATTATAATCATCATGAGTTACTACTACCATCATCTTTACATTTAATATTTATTGCCATTCTAGTTGGGTCACTGTAGTGACTACCAAACATTTCATAATATGAATATTACATTACGTAAAGACTTACATACACAAGTCAATAAATTTTTCACTTATTTCCATTAAATATCGCATAATCAATAAACTAAATTATTCATGTTTATGGTTTTCATAAACTTAATGGTGATATGATAGTTAAAGAAACTATGGCATCTGCGTTTGACGACCATTATTACCTTCCCAAAATATATATCACCAGTTACACTTTGTTCAATTATTGTAATCACAATAAATTAATAAATAATAATATGTATGCAACATCATAAAGTATCATCATCCTAGCATTCCATATCATACATGGATCCGTAGGCAACCAAAATATGCATGATATTAATGCATTAGTCCAATATTTATATCTTCTGAAATTGAGAACTTTAATGAACACCAAACCTTATATTATATAAATATTAGAGATACGCATACATGTTCAAATATTCTAAATACATGAATAATTATATTATTGTTTATTCCTTAATTTGAAATTCACGAAAAATTAGACATAATGTGAAAATCAAATAGACAAAGAGTTTTTTACATGAGATATTGCACAAATAATAGTAAATGGAAGACATAAATCATTTACTTTCGCTTCATCACTTATGTATGAGTAACAAATCAGAAATATTGACCCAAATCATTAATGGTCATACTAATGCACAATACGGTTATAATCACAATTATCATACGAGTGGCATATGCAAATATGACTATTTAACATTGATGACAATTATTTAACATTTACAAAAATTTCAATGTTTATTTGATTCAAATTTCAGCATGTGTTGCGCTTCAATTTAATCTTATAAAAAATATTAGGATAATCTGAAATGACTACAAGTATAATATCTTCACATGTAATCTTAGCGTGTATTTGGCATTTGATTAAACTGAATGAATACCTACTTATGAGTCTCAAAATTTGCAAGTCATGCATTCAAATATGCATGTATGCAACGAAATCATAAATCTAGTATCCGCACATATGAATTGTAGCCTGTATTTGGCATTTAATTCAACTTAATGGGAGTATTAGAATAATTAATAATTATGATTTTCAACTACATGAATCGTTGGCCTGTGTTTGGCACGAGACTCATTAAAACACGAATATCATAATATTCAACAATATGAATCATTGGCATGTGTTTGGCATGAGACTCATCAAAATATGAATATTAACAATAGCGCAAGTCTAATAGCCTACCATATGAAATATGTGGGCCTGTGTTTGGCACGAATATTCAACTAAAAAAAGGATCATTAGAGCAAGGTTTATCACAGTTCTAGATAAAACATACATGAAATATGGGAAAACTTAAATTTTTCCGAAAAAAAATGAGTTAGAATTATAGAACTGTAGAAAATTACTCCCGAATCTCAAATATTCGACGGAATTCAAAAAAAAAATTGGAAGTCATAAACATTATTTATGTAAAATCGATGCCCCCAAAATATTATAATCAAAACTTAATGTATAATTAATGGTCCAAATATAGATTCTTCTTACGGCTAGATCCAATCTCCTGGTCCCAGCGGAAAGGAAAAAGAATTTCACGCTCTTCCTTTCGGTAAGGGAGGATTAGGGAAATCCTATTGATTGCAGCTTTCTCCAGACCTCCGGGAAAAGCATGAAAAAAAACGGCTTGAATGGTACGATCCCTCCGTCACCCCAGAATGAAAGGGGTGATCTCGTAGTTCTTGGTCTCTAAAGATGCGTTGTTAGGTGCTCCATTTTATTTTTCCATTGAGGCCGAACCTAAACCTGTGCTCGAGAGATAGTTGTCCATACACTGATGCATACACAATAATCTAATATTTACAATTATAGATTAAGACACTTTCATGTCTTCCCCATCCAACATCATATAAATATTATTGTCGAAACATCAATTCATAATTACATTAGGACCTATGGGCTACCAAATATAGATTATGCACAATAACCTAATATATCGAAATGCTATTGTCAAACACATAATCATACATCTAATATTCAACATTTTATATTGAACTCTTTCATCAATACTAAATAATACATAACATGAATATTAGAACAACCATAAACATAAAAACAGCCCCGGTGGTGAAAAAAATACATAATATTTGGAAAAAATCGTAATTTTTGCCAAAAATAGAAAATTTGAGTTAGTACCATAGGGATGTAGATAATTACTCCAGGATCTCAAAACAATTTGCGGAATTCAAAAATCAATTTTTTGGAGTGATATATTGACGTCAACATTATTACCAAAAACGGCAAAAACGCAATTTTAAGAGTCTTAACGACGTCAAAATGCAAAAGTAAGGTGGTGCTCATTGTATACAATGGGTTTTGTTTATTTCGACGTGTCCAGTTAACCATGTCAGTTTCGTAAAATTTCGAGCAAGTTTTGACATTTCATTCTAACCAGCGAGTATTGGCGACAGAAGAAAAACGTCACAGAAAGTCTCAGACATACTTTAAGAGCAGATTCAATGCCATAAATTAAAACGTCGCAGAAAGTCTCAAGCACATATTTCATTATAGACGAACATCAATAAGGAAAATCATGAGATCCTAAACTTTAGCTCTGATACCACATGTAAAATCATTCTTAAGAACACCTAATATTAATCACGAACACATTAATATGATTAAACTTTAGCATGCAATTGTTCTTAATAAAAGGATCTTGGATCTTCATGTTTTCACAAAATACGTCTAAAAGATAGAAAATAAGACTTACCTTGATTCAATGCATTGATCAATCTTGATTAATTGCTCCATCAATCTGCCTTTTTGGAAAAATTACACCCAATCTGAATCTCGGAATTTCTCTCCCACCTCAGAAATAGTGTGTTATGAGATAACCCCAGATGGTGTAGGGCTCCTCTATTTATAAGGAAAAGAGGGTCGAAATCCTACTCAAAGTAGGACTCTATTTCAAGTCTCTCACTAATGCCACTAACAATCATGTAACTAACGGATAAGATTGAATATTCGTATTTATCACGTTCCTAATTAATTATTTGATATTTATCAAGACCACATAATTCGAAAATTCATAAATTCGGAATTTAATATAATTAAAATTAAATAATTAATTTCGACACTTAATATTAATTTCCAACAACAAATTCAAAGGCGCACACACGGAGTCCCAATAGTAAAAAATTATTTTTTTCTTAATAAACTTTTTGTATATAATCTACTCAATGTATATCATCTATAAAAGTTTCATTATAAAATTTATTATCTCACCTGAAACGAAGAATATATGCATTTTTTACCATTGATGCTTTTTATCATTTCACCCACTTTTTTATTGAATAAAATTTATTTTTTTATTATTTAAAAAAAATTATCCACACCTCTCTCACACTCATGAATTTTTTACCATCCAAACTTGTGGTCATCATCTGACCAGCTCACATGTTAATTTTTTCAAATGATCTACTTAATATGCAAAACATCTCATATCCATGAAGTTCCGTCCAAAAATTCAATCAATAAAGTGACTGACACCGATCCAACATTTCAACAGTTGAAAATGAATATTTATTACATTTTTTTACATATCACATCATCTCAACGGATTTTTTATTGAATTTTTTGATTAAAAAAATTGGAGATGATCTTCTAACCGTGGACATCATATCCACGAAGTTTCATCAAAAAATTCATTTTTTTACTATTTAAAAAAAATAATATGTATCGAAATCTGCACCATGAAGAGTCCTTACAAGAGACTTTATATATATATATATATATATATATATATATATATATATATATATATATATATATATATATATATATATATATATATAGAGAGAGAGAGAGAGAGAGAGAGAGAGAGAGAGAGAGAGAGTTTGATGAAAACAAATAACTTTGAAGAAAAAGAAGTTGAATTAGTTCTAAAAGTAACTATTAACTTTAATATTAAATACTTGGAAAAAGAGGAATTTAACTATCGAGTTAAATCCAAAAACAAATATTTACTTTAAACTACTTTCTTTAAAAGTAAATCAGAATCAACTTTGAAAGCAAATTATTAGATTTATCAACTCCGAAATTACATATTTATTACAGGCTAAGACGACGTAAATTTCAATTTGAAAAATGAGATTTTTGAAATGTGACTAGTATTAACGTGCTTAAAACCTGCTGGTACATAATAGTTAAATAAATATTTTAATGGGAGCTGCATCGTTTATCAACTAGATGAGACTTAAATACAATTATCCCAATGGGTTATATACAATTTGATCCCTATTTATTTTGCCACATTCAGCTGGTCCATCTGTTTTTCGCTCCTTAACCTAGGCATCTAGAAACATCATAGATACAGTTGTATGCGCATAGAGAGAGAATATGTGATGTTTTACAAGTATTTAACATTTTGGGGGGTGTCAGACTGGAGCTTTGATCAGCTACACCCCCTGCTGAAATAATGAGTTGAACAGTGATACCACAAAAAACCAACGGCAGCAGAAAGTAATATGGCAAATGGTAACGTTGAAGCAGCCAAAGTTTTTAACTATTATTACCAAAAACAAAAAACAACGGACGGGCATATGAAATTCCTAGAGCAAGTTCACAAAGCCTATGCTTGCATATACACAAACCCACGCACAAGGCAGATGAGTCCGAACTTCTACTTCCAAAATACGGCAAAAGGGTCCATAACTAAGTAACCAAAGGTTTTGAGTACCATCCATGACACAAATTGGATGATATCGCACCCCGCTCCCCTTTAAAAAAAAAAAAAAAAGGCAACCCATTTCCCCATCATCAACGGAGAGGCCATTACTTGATAAATAGCTAGTAATTAGATGATCCCCACGTGTTCATCTCCTAGATGAAGATCTGGATCCTGTGCCAGAACAATATTTTGTCAGCACTGCAAGAAGAAAAATCAGGATATACCAAATGTAACACACAATCCAAATTCGAATGGTATTTTACCGTATACGGTCTATAAGGTTACTTTGTAGTTATACGGTTAAATGAAGCCACTAACAAACAAGCACAACTGAAGAAATGGAGAGCATGCCAAGATTGTATGAAACAAAGATGAACTAATCGAAGCTGCGGCAGCATATGAAACTGGTAAAATTGGTAGAATAATTAGTTCAAGTTGCAAGTTGCAGGACGGTTATATACCGTATCTAACAAGTGTTAGCAAACCGCAGCATCATCCTCAACTACAAGACTACAACACTATGATAACAACTTAATGCTTAAAATAGACATCCTAAAACCTTATCAAGTATCACATCAACATTGATTACTCATTTATTCCTCATTTACGAGAGCTTAGCTTTAAGTTGACTCCCAAAACAACCATCATTAGAATCTGAAACATTCACAAGGTCCAGCCGTCCAACTATAATGTGTATACTTCAACGACACTTCTCTATTTTTTTTATCCTTCTGAAAGGTCAGCAATCTTCACGTGTGGTATAGGTTACATTTTATCTTAAACATGCCCTACACCTCATCACATTTTCCATGACACTCTTCATCTGTTTTGGGCTTTTGGACAATTAGTATCCCCACAAAATCCTATGTAGTCTTTTACGCTAACTAAGGGTGTTTACAGAGGGAATACCATACTATCCATTATTATTCCCTCTATCCATTATCTGTATTCATTTTAAAATGCACTATCCGTATCCGTATCCGCATCCGCATCGTCCCAAAGAGTACATATCACTATCCCTATCCCTATCCCTATCCCTATCTTCCCGGATTCAAATAATACCCGTATCCTTTTACATTATCTATATGAGCACATATTTCACTCATCTAACTCAGTTTTTGAAAAGTTTGGTTCATTTTAAGGAAGAAGAGGACTCGGTGCATCGTTTTGAAGTAGGCATCAACTTAGCCAACTCAGTTTCATATTGTTTTAAGTAGATTTTTCATGGTTTTTCAGAGAGATGTAGAGTAGTTGATGCGGAGTCGAACTCCAAACAAATTAAAGTAGATTTTAGGATATGAAGCACATATGTTGTGAAGTGATAACGTGATGAAGTCCACATCCTAATCATAGTTCCTAATAACTAAACCTCTTTTTAAATTATGTGAGTTTTTTGTTTTCTTGACTAAACTTTCCATGCGATTAGCTTTAGTAAAATTCAAAATAAGTGGGTAAGATCTGTTAAATCATTAGTGCAGATTTTCATTATCAAAAAAATATATAAAACTAAGTTAAATGGTAAAAGGTCGTACCTAGTGCACAAGGGTCTCGTTTAACTGCAGGGTCTGGAAGAGGCAGATGTCGGCGAGCCTTGCCCCCATATATGGAGAGAGTATTTCCTTCCATATCTCGAATTCGAGACCAACTGTAGCTTGGGCGAGGGCACTTGCTATCGCACCAATGTACGATCACTAAAACTAAGTTATATAGTAAATAACATAATTATAAAAGCTAAAATTTAATTATTTTACGAAAATGGGATATGAATATTAGGAAAAACGATATTCGCAAATATGAATACACCGGCTCAGCTACGAATTATCCGTAATGGATACATATATTCACCATCTCGATATCCGTATCGTTTTCCTGGCGCTATCCGAATCTACTTCTTAGATAAATCTTCGCAAAAATCAAATTCGAATATCGAACGAATTCGGACTTTTGTATATTCATTTACACTATTGATAACTAAAGTAGAGACGTGAAATTTGACCACAACCCTGAATTCTTTATACCTTTCCTATTTTGATTTGGATGTCAACCATTATATATATATATATATATATATATACGCTAAGCTCGCAGTCGAGGGGTTCATAAGCCCGAGAGAGCCAAGGCTACTCCGAGTAGCCGGGCGATGAGGCGTAGCCGAGCTCCCCCGTTTGTGTTTCTGGCTCTGGTATTCTATCCCTTCCCTGCGGTCCGGGAGAGACTATAGAGTCTCTTCCGGCTCGTTCGTTCACTACGTTACCTCACTCGTACTTCATCGTTCCGCCAGGGATCCGCCGGGCCCCGGATCCCTGGCTCCACTTGCCACATGCGCGTGTGTGAGCGCTCGCGCGTGTGTACTACTGTTCGCGCACGTGTATGAGCGCGCGTGTATGACTTCCGTAGCGGGCGCGTGCGAGCGTGTGCATATGAGCGAGCGTGTGTGCGTATATGTCGCTGGCGCGTGTACACACATGCGTAGCGGGCGCGTGTACACAAATGATGATTCCTTGTCAAGGCCCCTAAAAAGTTTAAAATGACCAAATACCCATGGGTCGATGTTATCTCACGTTTTTGTTAACACAAAATGGCCATATAAACCGTTTTTGGGGTTTCCAAAAGTTGTAATTTCCAGATTCTGAAACCTTGTTTGTAAAAGACAAGACAAGCCAAGAAGGGAAGACCCCTCAGTCGTCGGGTGGCTGTCCCCTCAATCGTCGGGGGCTCACAGCATGTTACAGGGGTCCCCTCAATCGCCGGGAGCTCGCCCAACAGACTGACTGGTAAATTCTCCGATCGGTTATATTACCATCTGCTCTGCCAAGCCAATCAATCCAGTACTTCCTCTCGTGTCTTGTTCGAGCTTCCTGACCAACAGACAAGTAATATCGGTAAGGCTCTGATCCCAGATCCTTCCCTTGCCCTTGGTTCTCTTCTTGTCTTCCAAGGGGTGATGTTTGTTTTTATCTTATCTTTTCTCCGATAGAAGTGATCGTCTTTTCCGCTTCTTTCTATCAATCTAAAAATTTCATAAAAGCAATTCTCCGATCGGGGAATAGTACACTGTTTGTTTGATCTGACCAAGTGTCCTTCTGGCTTTATGGTCTGTTCTTCAAATCCGTCTCGAATACAATAAACAAGGTATCACGAGGGCACGGCGATAAATTTGCCCCCGTGATAAAAAAACCCAGCCCATAAAAAAATAAAAAGAAGAAAGAAAAAAAAATAGTTAAAAAAAATCCATATTAATTTATTAAAAAAAAAAAAAAAATCCATTTAGCATGACATTTCATGCATGGGCATGAAATGTCAAAAATATCATACATGAGTTTTGGCCATCCCCATATGGCTCCATATTATATGGATATATATATATATATATATATAGAGAGAGAGAGAGAGAGAGAGAGCAAGGCTCCTATACATCATACTTCCTACATCATCCATACATCACACCTAGTTCTAAACCCTAAAAAATTCAATTTTTTTATTTTACCCATGGAGTTAACCTTCTAATCAATACATGTTCAAAAAATTAGATCAAAATACAATTTCTAGCTATTTTTAAAAATCCAACAAAAAATTGTTGAAAATACCCTTTTTATAAGTGTTTGCACTAACAAAATTTTGTGAATTTTTTAAAAATAGCTAAAAAATATATTTTGACCTAATTTTTTGAACATGTGTTGATTGAAAAGTTAATTTCATTAGAAAAATAAAAAATTTGAAAAAAAGATTTCTAACGGCCTTAATGTATGGTGTGATATATAGAGTGTTCCTCTCTCTCTCTCTCTGTGTATATATCATAATTGTCAAATCGTAAATCAAATCTTGAATTGGAAACCCTATGAATCGTGAACCGTGAATCGAATCGTAAGAACCAGCATAAACGTAAAATATGTAGGAAATAATATATAAATGCAAAGAGAACGCATTAAAAATATGTAATAAAACATATTATGACCTAAAACCAATTATAAGACATGATTTCATTAATATATAACTAACAAAATGAACTTTCATGTCCAAAGTATGACCAAATTTTAACAATACCACCACTTACAATGTCCAAATTTGAACACAGCGATACATTATACAATATAATAACACAAATAAAGATTAAACTTTAACACTATAAAATTACGTTATAACAACAATACCATATAATATAACTTATAAAATCCTTACACAAGATTTGTTGGCTTCAATCGAACGCAAAGCTACCTCCCTCTCTCGATCAGCTTCAAACAAATTAGAAGAGAAGAAAAAAATGATCACAACATGAAATAGAGGAAGTGATCGCATTTAGAAGAGAAGAAAAGTGATCGCAATTTAGGTTTCGTTCTAGTATGTGTGTCAGTCACTCTCTCTTTCGCAAAGGTTAATATAAGTTTGTACTTCTTATTATTTAACAATAAAACATTTTTTTTGAGTTATTTTAAAAGGAACAAAAAACGAGCACGAGCTTTAAGTCAATTGAAAATAGTCAACATCCTCCGAGAAACATGAATCGTGAATCGGTGCGATTCATGATTCAAGCCCCGAATCGGCCTATTCAACCCGATTTTTGAAACCCCGTCGATTCTATTCCCGATTCGTATCGATTAGTATGTGAATCGGATCGAATCATACGAATCGAATCGCGTATCGTAAGATTCTGACAACTATATATATATATATATATATATATATATATATATATATATATACATATTTGACCCCTAAAATCGTCATAAATACTCATAAAAAGTCATTTCACGGCAGAAGTTACTTTATTGCAAACTTTGACACCCAAGAACAAGTGATTACCATGGTCTACATTACCCTTGAACTATAAGATAGTAATGTCATAAACTTTCAACCCCCCTCTAACTTTTCTGTG
The DNA here is from genome assembly GCA_949130495.1 of Sambucus nigra. Taxonomy (NCBI): domain Eukaryota; kingdom Viridiplantae; phylum Streptophyta; class Magnoliopsida; order Dipsacales; family Adoxaceae; genus Sambucus; species Sambucus nigra. The sequence continues at coordinate 203,928,925 of OX422218.1, forward strand.
ACACCAACTTTTTAAAATATTTAGATACTCCCAAAAACATCGCTAAAGTCGACACTTTTTAGGGTTTTTTATTGCATCCCGTCAGCTTTAGTGAAGCTCTTTAGGGGGTATCCCAATTTTTTTTTAAAACAGGAATGTAACATAAAAGTTGAAACATAATAGTGTGTGTGTGTGTGTGTGTGTGAGAGAGAGAGAGAGAGAGAGAGAGAGAGAGAGAGACTCCGAAATTTTAAATTACACACGTGTGTAACAGCCCATTTGATTCTGTCTATTACCGGTGGTGTGTAACACCCCGTATTTCTAAGTATTTAAAATTGAATTAATTCGGCAAATTTTAAATTACACGCGTAACGTAATTTAATGGAATTAAATATTATGTGTTGATAAAATATTAATCGGAGAGAGAATGATTAATATTTATTGAATATAATTACTACGTGAATAGTAATTGATTATTTTACGTCATAATGAGTGACAGTGACGTGATGGTGATATATCTCAACCGGGTGTCGAGTGTGGACTATATGAGGTCGAGATGGAAAATTATTTTAGAGTGACTCAGATGGTGATTTCGAGATCACGATTGACTCCGAAAGGGTCGAAATAGTATATCCGGGTGTGATGTTTGGGTCCCGGAGCATTTTTAGACCTAACCGGCACCATTAGAGGGCATTTTAGTCATTTGGTAGCCTAGGGTTAAGGGAGCTACGAATTTCCAAGGGTTATATCAGCTTGTAGTTAGGAGAGTTTATGCTTAGAGGAATAAAAAACCATTAGAGGCCATTAGAGAAGAAAGGGAGAGCATTCTTGGAGCTTTCAACCTTGTTCTTGCATCATCATCATCTTTGGAGGGTGGATTAGAATGGAAGACAAACACATCATCATCAGAAAAACGAAATCAGATCACTCCCATATAAGACAATTGTTTATATATAGCTTATTTTCAATTAGTTATAATACCCATGTTAGGAGTTGCGACATCTAGCATGATTTCACGATTTTTAGAAGAAATATTGGACTATACTCATATTAATGATGAGAAAACACGTTAGAGGTTCTGATTCTGGATTTAAGATTTCGAAATCTGATTTGTTGGGATAATATAAGAGAATGAAATCTGAGTTTATGAAGAACTTGTTTGAAATATAGAACTAGGGCTGGCATGAATTAATTAGAGAATTTAATCTTGTGAATCTTAGAATTAAATGACGCTTTGATGATGGAAATTCGTTGGGATCCATTCCTATACTCATATTAGATGTTGGGTTAAATTATATGAGAGTTTTAACATGAATCATGAAAGTTGTATTGAAGAAAAATGGGGAAAAACATAACAGCGTATTGGAGAAGATAACCTGACACTTTTCGAATCGATTCGGTTTGCCCAGATTTGTGAAATTTTTCCTTTTGAACCCTAAATTTGTGAATAATTAACGGGGAGACTTTGGGGGCATCTTTAAATGATAAAGAGGATTATATTCAATGTCAGTAGGCCTATGGTGGAGATTAGGTTTACATAAATTGAGATGAGTTAAGGCTAGGGAGAATCGAGTACATATCCATAGCTATTGAACGTACGGGATTTGAAACAGGTCTCAGAGGGATGAGTGAACCTATGATTCCAACCAGTAGTGTAGGAGTGAAATAGCTACTGATATTAATTAAGGGGTAACTAGGACCCTTAGGGTAGTGAGCGATTTTCGAAAATATACTATTTGAGGTTATAATGGTAATTAAGGGTATGTTGAGTAAGCGAGAGATATATAATACGTACGGGTTGACATAATTGGGTTGTGTATACCTAATGAATAAATATGTACATAGGTTGTGTGAATACCTATGATTATGATTTGTTTATGTGCGTGAACATACCTACGCTGCATGCTATCCGGAGGTTTTCACTCAGAGGGCGATACCACCTTGACGATTCCAGTGGGGTCTGAATTTGTGCCCCAGAACATGGAACTAATACACTATGTGTGTATTAGTGGGACCGGCATGTCGTTTGGGTACGTTAGGTATGTGCGTATCCCAAAGGCTTAGAACCATGTTCGTCTTCATTATGTGTTGATTGAATTTGGGTTCAAGGAGACATGCCGAACCAATAGTCCTTGATTTAGTACGAGAGGTACATGGACTTGATAACAGAGTATGACAGCTGCCCGAGGGACCATTCGGGGGACGCTGTAGTTGTATATATTATGTGCGTGACGAATATATACAGGCGTGATGCCAGCAGCCCGAGGGGCCATTCCGGGGATGCTATAGTTGTATATATTATGTGTGTGACGAATATATACAGGCGTGATATATCTACTTATGTGTGATAGTAGAACAGATAGATTGTGTGTATCTAAAAGTAATTTAAGTAGAAAAACTTAAATAATCGACTAAATAATAATACGCTGGAAATATTAATTATTGATACTGTGGTAGCGAGTCGTATGTGTCATACGAGGGAGCTAGACCTTTTGAGGTTAGTTAGATACTTTATCTAGTTGGGTTGGGTAGCATAGCTAGGTAGGATACGTTAGGGGTGCACATTAGTTGAGAGGTGAGGAACTCAAGGGAGTGTACGTTGAACTAACATGTGTATCCAATAACCGATTTATACCGTGATTTAAACACTTGCAAAATATTTTCAAACTATTTTCTTGGCCTCTAACCCGTCACCCGTGTCAAAATATTTTCAAAACCTTTTAGGTGTCCAACCACAGGGACACCCCGCTTGATGATTCTATCCAGGAATGCGTAGCTACAACATTTGTGGAGGCTTGTAGGAGTTGCTTTAGACGCTTCAGCTCATTCATTTCTAAATAGGATTTTCTTAAGTATTTCATTTGGGCGTGTTGCTCTTCAACGTAATTATTTCTCCAATTTATTTATCAGATTGTATTTAGATTCAGTTTTATTATGTCAGACTTATGTTTGGATTGTTTGGGAACCGATGGTTTATTCGATCTTATTTATTTATATATTTGTCATGTGATTGCTCAGATTATATTTGTGTAGATGGTTTAGTTACTTTAAATTTTCCGCATGTTAAATAATGAAAGATAAAATTTGACACCGACTTAATTTAACACAGGTGATTAGTAATTAAAAGTTTTTCGACAGTGATGCTAAGAATGAACTAAATGAGATTCCTGTTTGTTTTAATGAAGGACTAATCAACCATGATTAGAATAGGCGAGGTTTTGCAAATAGTAGCAGAGCATCAGGTTCTAGTGTCCATAGGATCTGTACGGCTTATTACGATTTCAGCGTAGCGTTCTTTGTATTAGAGCCTTATTTTTAGGACAATTGCATCCTTTACGCATATGAGATTTCGTTCTTCTGCTATTATATCTGTATTGACTGTGAAATCATACAATTCGATCTGTTTTCAGATGCCACCCATGAGAGAGCGAGCGGCCAGGGATAATGTGAGGAAGGCTAAGCAGGAGCCACAAGCACCGCAGGTACAGTGTCGACGGCAGAGGGGGCAGTGATAGTGGCACAGGCAGTTAATGCAGTGATGACTGCCATGGCTCTCCATTTTTCAGCAGCCACAACAGCCAGTGGCGCCAGTTATCCAGGCCGACCCGAGGACATCAGACTGGCAGAGGGTTAGGGAGGCTTTTTGGAAAGGCCACCCACCAGAGTTTCAGGGGAGTTTAGATGTGATTGCGGCATGTCAGTGGAAGAAGGATATACAGTGCCACCTGCGCATAGTAGAGTGTAGCGAGGTGCAGATGCTAGCCACTTTTACGCTGATTGGGGCAACATTACAGTGGTGGGAGTCGGTTACCACCGTTAAGGAGAGAGACACAATGTCTACTACAGAGTTCTGGGTGCGGTTCGACCGCAAATACTTTTCGCCAGCGGAGACAGAGATGCGGAGGATGTTCAACGAGGTGACCCAAGGAGATCGATAAGTGGGCGAGTACGAGTTCACTCATTTGGCTAATTTCGTTCCAGACGAGGTGAACAATGAGGAAAGGAAGGTAAAGTTTATGGATGGGCCAGTCTGCAGGAATAGGCAGCACTTGATTGATAACCCCGCATTGGTGACTTATACATACGTCGACAATGCACCACTTTTACACTGCCAGGACCATCGCTTCCATGTGAAGGGAAGCAAGAAAGGAGGTGAGCCTAGCCAGTCGGGCAAGGCAGGAGGGAGTGGTGCTAATGGAGCACCACAGCAGCAGCAGTCAGACAGACAGCAGGGGCAAGATTCCCGATATGGGATCAGGCCAAGATGTTCAGATCTGAGGCCTATCGACCCGAGGGAGGTTATAGGCAAGGGCCAGCAAGGTCCTCAGCAGCAACAGGTTCCTCAGCACCATCAGGGCCAAGGGAACAATGGGGGAGGCCAGCAGGGTCAGCATCGTCAGGGCCAGATGCAAAGAGAGTTTCCAAGCCACTGTTTTATTTGTGGTCAGACAGGCCACAAGAGGAGGGATTGCCCACAGCAGCAGCAGGGTACCCCATAGAAGCAGCAGGAACAGAGCCCACCTGCAGCACCAGCCCCACCCGCCCCACCGCCGCAGGGACAGTTGTAGTACGGACATGTCTATAACATTCGAGATGCCTTCGCACAGCAGGCACCACCGACAGTAGAGGGTACGTTTCATATTCATGGACATGAGGGTAGGATTCTATTTGATATTGGGGCATCACTCTTTCATAGCGACTAGATTTGCAAGAGCGACCGGCCTATTAGAGACATATGGTAGTCTCCTTATGTGTATAGAGTCACCGATGGGTAGTGGGTCGCTTATACATTCGATTTGTAGGGGCGTGGACATCGATGTGGGTAGATTATGCTTCGTCGCCGACCTTGTGTTAGACATGGAGGGGTATGACGTTATTTTGGGGATGGACTGGTTGGCTGGATATCGGGCGATGAAGGATTACTTCGGGAGGACTATTGTGTTCTCAATTCCAAGGCAGGAGATGTTCTTAGTGGTGATGCTTCTTCCTGAGGGAGGGTCGAGCACACATCTATACTACATTGAGGAGGATACCTCACAGGAGGTGGTTGTTTCGTTAGACTCAATTCTAGTGGTGAGGGAGTTTGAGGACATATTCCAGGATATGCCCGGGTTGCCGCCTAGCCAGAAAATTGAATTCGTGATTGACCTAGCGCCGGGTAGGAGGCCTATCTCCCTAGCGCCTTATCGCATGTCCCCATCTAAGATGAGAGAGTTGAGAGAACAGATTCAACAACTCCTGGGGAAGGGTTTTATCATACAGAGTACTTCACCGTGGGGTGCACCGATGTTGTTCGTCAAGACGGAGGATGGATCGCTTCGATTGTGTATCGATTACAAAGAATTGAACAAGGTCACAATCCGGAATAAGTATCCACTGCCTCGGATTGATGATTTGTTCGACCGGCTGAGGGGAGCAACTTACTTCTCAAAGATAGATTTAAGGTCCGGTTATCATCAGTTGCGCGTCAGGGAGGACGTTCCTGAGACTGCTTTTTTGGCACAGTATGGGTTGTACGAGTTTAAGGTGATGCCATTTGGGCTCACCAAGGCACCAGCAGTATTTATGGATTTGATGAACCGGGTCTTTAGAGAGTTCCTTGACTAGTTTGTGATTGTGTTCGTCGACGATATTCTGGTCTACTCTCGCTCTGAGGATGAGCATGTCGAGCATCTGCGGATGGTTTTACAGACATTACGAGAGCAGCAGTTGTATACTAAATTTGAGAAGTGTGGGTTTTGGCTTTGGAAGGTGTAGTTTCTGGACCACATTGTGTCTGACAAGGGTATAGCAGTTGATTAGAGTAAGGTATCGACGGTGAGGGAGTGGAGACAGCCCACGACACCGACCGAAGCTTGCTACTTTTTGGGTATAGCAGTTGATTACAATTTTCCCAGATTTGTGAATTTTTTCCTTTTGAACCCTAAATTAGTGAATAATTAACGGGGAGACTTTTGGGGCATCTCTAAATGATAAAGAGGATTATATTGATTGTCAGTAGGCCTATGGTGGGGATTAGGTTTACATAAATTGAGATGAGTTAAGGCTAGGGAGAATTGGGTACATATCCATAGTTATCGAACGTATGGGATTCGAAATGGGTCACGAAAGGATGAGTGAACCTATGATTCCAACCAGTAGTGTAGGAGTGATATAGCTACTGATATTAATTAAGGGGTAACTAGGACCCTTAGGGCAGTGGGCGATTCTCGAAAATATACTATTTGAGGATATAATGGTAATTACGGGTACGTTGAGTATGCGATAGATATATACTACGTACGGGTTGACATAATTGGGTTGTGCGTATACCTACTGAATAAATATGTATATAGGTCGTGTGAAATTCGTGAATACCTATGATTACGATTTGTTTATGAGCGCGAACAGATCTACGCTGCCTGTTATCCAAAGGTTTCCGCACAGAGAGCGATCTCACCTTGACAATTCCAGTGAGGTCTGAATTTGTGTCCCAGAACATGGAACTTGGGGCGGCTCGCTATGTGTGTGTATTAGTGGGACCGGCGTGTCGTTTGGGTACGTTAGTTATGTACGTACCATTGTGTACATTAGGTATGTGCGTATCCCAAAGGCTTAGAACCATGTTCGCCTCCATTGTGTGTTGATTGATTTCGGGTTCGAGGAGACATGTCGAGCTAATAGTCATTGATTTAGTACAAAAGGTACATAGACTTGATAGCAGAGTATGCCAGCATCGCGAGGGGTCATTCCGGGGATGATATAGTTGTATATATTATGTGTGATGAATATATACAGGTATGATATATCTACTTATGTGTAATAGTAGAACAGAAAGGTTGTGTGTATCTAGAGAAACTTAAATAATCGACTCAATAATAATACGCTGGAAATATTAATTATTGATATTGTGGTAGCGAGTCGTATGTGTCATACGAGGGAGCTAGACCTTTTGAGGTTAGTTAGATACTTTATCTAGTTGGGTTGGGTAGCATAGCTAGGTACGATACATTAGGCGTGCACATTAGTTGAGAGGTGAGGAACTCAAGGGAGTGTACGTTGAACTAACATGTGTATCTAAAAACCAATTTATACTGTGATTTAAACACTTGCAAAATATTTTCAAAATATTTTCTTGGCCTCTAACCCGTCACCCGTGTCAAAATATTTTCAAAACCTTTTAGGTGTCCAGCCACAGGGACACCCCGCTTGATGATTCCATCCAGGGATGCGTAGCTACAGCATTTGTGGAGGCTTGCAGGAGTTGCTTTAGACGCTTCAGCTCCTTCATTTCTAGATAGGATTTTCTTCAATATTTCATTTGGGCGTGTTGCCGTTCAAACTATTTATTTCTCAAGTTTATTTATCAGACTGTATTTAGATTCATCAGTTTTATTATGTTAAACTTATATTTGGATTTTTTGGGAATCGATGGTTTATTCAGTCTTATTTATATAGTTGTCGTGTGATTGCTCAGATTATATTTGTGTGGATGGTTTAGTTACATTAAATTTTCCGCATGTTGTTATAATTATGAAAGATAAAGTTTGGCACCGGCTTAATTTAACATAGGTAATTAGTAATTAAAAAGTTTTTCGACAGTGATGCTAAGAATGAACCAATTGAAATTCCTGTTTGTTTTAATGAAGGACTGATCACCCTTGATTAGAATAGGCGGGGTGTCACATGGTGGGTGGGGGGGGGGGGGGGGGGGGGGTCTTGCATTTTCAAGGAATAGTCCACAAATACATATAGAGAGAGGAGAGGAGGAGGAGGAATTATACAAAATTGATATTTAACAAAAAAATATAATAATGTTCTCTAATTTAAATTAACCTGAATATGATGAGTGATGAAAAGAAAAGTTTTCTTGAATTCATCTTAGTACAATTTGAATTGTTGTTTTAATGTTATTTCTATTTTAACACCTCAAGATTCTCTCAATTATAATTAAACTAATAGGTACACATGTTATTGATAAATATAAAATATAAAAAAAAAATTATACTTTAACACAGGATTGGACGAGATTTAAGCTGGGAAAATGGTTGAATTTGACAATGGTGTGATAAGAATAGCATTGAATTTTGAAAATGAGAATGTAGAGGTTGTTGTCTTTGGAGTGATAGTGCTATCAAGGAGAGCTTGTCAAGCGCACTTGATCAATGCGGGAAAAGGCATTTTTGGTATTATGTAGATACATGTGAGGAAGAGGTCGTACCTTGGTGCGATGGCAAGTGCCCTCACCCAAGCTACAGTTGGTCTCGGGTTCCATGGGAGCAGCCTCTCCATGTATGTACGGAGGTAAAGTTTGCCAACATCCGCCTCTCCCAGCATTTAGGAGGGAGCCTTTTGCACCGGGTACAACCTTTTTTTTTACATACACGCGGGGAAAAAATATCCCTCAAATAATGTTGCAACAAGCGACAAGTGGACCGGCCCAGATTACGCTCCATTCCCAGATTTTACCGAATAATGGCGGCAGGTGTGGGGAATCCCCTTCCGGGTGTTTTTCCCCCCCTACAATACACATGCTATTTTTACTAATTTTATCATAATAATATCTTAAAACAGCAATACATCAAAGCATGAGATCTATAGTTCTTCATAGCATGGGAAAGTGTTTTATTTGCACGAATCTTGGCAACTCAATCAACATGAAAAAAAGACGGAAACTCTCCTATGGCCGAACACTAACGCGTCAACCGAAGGGCCCCATTCGTCAGGATGGGGGTTAGGTAAACAGATCAGATTCGGAACGGATCGGGGGTGATCCTAATCCAATTTGTTAAGTTGTTAATGGATTCTGATCCGATCCAATAAATCCAATGGATCATCGATCTATTATACCGAATCCGAATCCATTAAAAATCCAAAAAATCTGATTTGATCCAATCCGAAAATCCAATTGTCTTATTTTTTACATATTAATAAATATTTAAAATAAATTTATAACTATATGTAATAACTATGTATATATAACTATAATATGTGTATTTATACACACGCACACACACACACACACACACACACACACATATATATATAGGGAAAGGATCAAGTGAAGTCCCAGTTTGAGGACCTGAATGAGGTTCATTTTTTTAAATTAGTAAAAAAAAAATATTTTTGGATTGATTTTTTTATATGGTTTTAAACATTTCAGTAGGATCATAAAAAAATAATCAGATCAAAATGAATTTTTTTGCTATTTTAAAAAAATCGATCAAACTGTGTCAATTTTTAAGTTGTTTTTAAGTAGTTAAAAACTGACAAAGTTTGACCGATTTTTTTAAAATAGTAAAAAAAATCATTTTGATCTGATTATGTTTTTATGGTCCTACTGAAATGTCTAAAAATCATAGAAAAAAATCAGCTCCAAAATATTTTTTACTATTTTAAAAAAATGAACCTCATTCAGGGTCCTCAAAATGAGGGACCTCTCTCTCTCTCTCTCTCTCTCTCTCTCTCTCTATATATATATATATATATATATATATATATATAAAATTAAGATTAACTTATAACTAATTATAAGTTAATATATAATCTTAATTAAGATTATATATTAACTTATAATTAGTTATAAGTTAATCTTAGTTATAAGTTAATATATATATAAACTTATAATTAAGATTAAACAAACACACACACACACACACACACACACACAATTGTCTTATTTTTTACATATTTACAAATATTTAAAATAAATTTATGACTATATATCTATGTAATAATTATGTATATATAACTATAATAAACACACACACACACACACACATATATATATAGTCATTATTATTGTAATTATAAAATAAACTATGCATACATGTTACATATAGATATTAAAATTAACCGGATCGGAACGGATCATTAACAAACCGGATTGACATTAATTCATATCCTATCAATTTAGTAAACGGATAAATGGGTTGTCGAGTAATCGGATTTCAAAATCAATATCTGATCCAGTTAAAAGGGTCGGATCGGATCTGGATCAAAATCCAATCCGTTGACAGCACTAGCTCCAGTCACAGGTCGCCTTCATCCTCCTAGGTTGGGTGGACGGACGAAGAAACCATCGGTATAATTTCACAGCTTGACTTAGTCCACCACGTGGCCTAAGACTATCGTTACAGGTCAATGGCCCACTATGTGCACAACATACAGTCTACCTGTCCACTAACACCCACTCGCACACTTGGGTGTAGCTATCCAGCCCCAACGACTGCCACGTGTACGAGCATGTTCGCCATTACAAGCTTAGTATTTACTGGGACAGGGGATACTCTTCATGTACGGCTACTACATAAAGACATGGGGCGCCTAGTTAGGGACAGTGCCTACTGGCTGACAACTCTTGTAATCACCTCTCTCATAGTCAATAAACAAATTCCCCATCCTTTGCCCCCGGGACGTAGGTCAAAGAAAGGCCGAACCACAAGCATCTTTGTGTTTTTACTTGCATACTCTTCTCACTTAGCAAGTATAAAAGTATAAAGGAATAACATTTTACAAAAAGGTGTACAGATAAATCAAAAGCGCCTTGATATTTATAAAGTCTAGTTAATTCATCGTAATGTATATTGAACGAATTATGATATGAATTTAATTACAGTTATTATAATTTTATGAATGAACCCATGTGATCAATGAGTTTACATCCACTGATATTTACAAGTTAATGAGTGAATAAGTGGACGTTGGAGAAAAATATAAACAGTATGATCATATTTATGAAAATTTCAAAAAACAATGTATATACCCTCAACTCAACAAAGACGTTTTCCCAATTATTTGGGGTCGGCTACAATGTATTTACTCTAATTGGAAAAATAATTGATTCAAAACAAAAGAAAGACAAACAGAATACACACAAATAGACTAGCCTGAGAGAGAGAGAGAGAGAGAGAGAATTAATTTCAACTAATATCCTGAGAACTTGAACACTATAGATGCGAGGATAGATGCGATAACAGTTATACATGAGGGGTGGGGTGGGGAGATAGAGAATGAGAGTAAGTGCCCCGTTCTAATGTTGTTGAGTCCACCCGTTAAAATATTAATAGGTTACCCAACTTAACAACAATTGATTATAGGTGAGATGGCGGCTTGAGATCTGATAAGAGAGGTAATAATGTCCAAGAATGTTCACGTAAAGGTACTTTAACAAGTTGTACATATAGATAATTCAAGATGGAGTAGAAAGAGAACAATAACACTCAGCAAGCCAGAGAGCTGCGAATATGCAGATTTATCTTTCCAATCCATATATAACATGGCTTCCATGTCAAAAGTTGTGTTCCTACATATTAAATGAAGGAGTTCACTCTGAGGTTCTCAACAAGAGCATTTCTCTTTTCTTTTTTTATTTTAAAAAAAAAAAGAGGAGAATCTGAAACCTGCATTATGGTTACTCTCTTTAAGGTGATATTGCAACCATTCTAACATCTTGGTCACGTGCCAAGTGCTCTACAATTAAAGATAATAATAATAATAATAATAATAATAATAATCCACTCAATCATATGAATGTTTGTGCTTGGTCAAAATCCCCATAACACAGCCAAAATAAAATTTTAGATCCTTTATTGGGCTCGTGTAAAAAAAAGTTCTACCGTTCATTTGTTGATATAAATTTTATAGAAGTTCACAAAATTTTATCAATTATTCATAAATCTACTATTAGTACCTAAGACTTCCATTTAAGTACCCAGATGACTTCTCATATGCCTTCGAAAAAGCTTCGGTTTAATGTTTTCTAACAGAATTCAAACATTGTCCCTCAACTTTTCCCATTCTACTAGACCTGCTCATTAAGTGTCCGTTTAGCTTCCAATACATTAACAATTTAATTATTAACCTATAGATCTTAATTCCAGCATCATTCTTCATCAATATAATTCTGTCATAAACTGAGGCACAATGGCTAACAACACCATTACTGATACTGAAACAACAAACTGAGAACCCTACAAAACTTTGAAGTACCCATTCAACACCTCATAAGAAATTAGGAAACATATATACAATACACTACTATTGAAGTGCACTTGCAAGGCCAGTTATTGTCATTGTGTCTCTTACCTGCATACTGAAAGCTATAATTTATCACCGTACTTTACTTCTCTTTTAGCAGATTGTGTATGCTAACATTGTTAAGTCATATTTTTAATAACAAAATATAATTGATTTATTTCCCTATCCTTGTTGTATCCGAGCTCTACTTTTAGATTTGTAATACCGCCATACTCTATCGTGGTGATGCGGAGCAGCTTACACATAATTTTCATTGTACTTGTATTTAATTTCATTTTTTGTATTTAAAATTAAATTGGATGTTAATTTTCATAAAGTAGGATACTTAGGCCCCGTTTGGTTGTCCCAAAATTGTAAATTGGATCATTAATAAATTGACCCATCTACAAATTGACCCATTAATTGTGTTTGGTTTCATTAATGAAAGGATTCATTAATTGCCCCATTTTAGCTCATGTGCAAAATCTGAAATTGGATCATTTCACAAAAAACGTGAAATGAATCCATTTGAAATAGGAGTCACATAAAGTGCATGTCCCTTCTCCCTCTCCCCCTCCCCCTCCCCCTCCCCCTCTCTCTCTTGATTTGTTTTTATCTTTTTTTCATAGAACCTTAACATCAATTTCAAATTACCAAACATTGTATAAAATTGGATTTAACTCATTTCAAATTCACTAATTCACTATGAACCAATTTACATAATCAAACAATTTGTGCAACCAAACTAACCCTTAGTAATTAGTATTTATCTGTTAGAATTAGTCTTTGAATAAACTTACGAATTGTAAGCATATAAATAGGGCTGTAATCACTTTAATTGTTCAGATTTTAGTTATGAACTAATTAAGCATGGGTGCAATTTGCCTTCGGGAATCTTCTCACCCCCTCTTCTCTATTTTCTATTATCATCCAGCATCAGGTGGAAAACAAGAAAGCACATTCTTCAAGCCTTGAACAATACGAGAAGTACTTACTACTTGAGCGCTTGATGTTTCGGCAGAACTTGCTGCTGCATCTACACCGGAATGCTTTGACGGGATGATCATGATCATCAAAATCAATACCATAATCCTGCAAGGTCATAAAAAATAGCTATTAAATGAAGGATATCAAGTAACATATTCTATTTTTTGTTATGCAGAAAGGAAATCTTATAAGGTCAGCACATTTTTTTTCAAAATTTTTATTGATATGAGCAAAGAGATAAGAATACAACAAAGAGGAGAGATGCAACTAATAGCATATGTTACAAGGTAACACATTACACACAAGCACCAGAAAGATGGATAAAATATTCAACATAAAATATTATATCTTCCATTTTTTAATATATTAATATTTACGTGTAAAAAAACAAAATATTGATGAATGCAATCAGATGGGATAATAAGTTTGGTCAGGAATACTTTTCAAGCAGCAGAACATTATAATCTAAAGACAAATTCTGAAGTCTGAAGATGAAGATATATTCTACAAACCGAGGATTGAGGATTAAATCTTATGACATGATAACATGTTCTAGATGGAAGACACTAGCCTTCATGGCAAGAAGTACATTCGCGGGGTGGAGGCGGGGGAGGAAGGTCAAATTTCCATATCATGCCTTGGTGCGAATATAAGGGATGCATGCAGAATAAGCATGGTTAAAAAACTCAGCTGATAGGTGCAAGTTGCCATTATTTCATGACACCCGGTGTTCCGAAACCGTTACCCCTACTTATATTATTGAAATCAATTAGACTCAACAACTCTCCCGTGTTTTTATTCTCTCTCAAATATCCAATAAATCGATCACATGCTAGTCAAATTATTGAGATGAGCCCTGCCAAATTTTTCAAAAATAAATAAATAAATAACCCTCTCCAACTCATATCAATTTCTGTCTTGCCTGAAAACATAACTGATTATGAATCAAAAAATGGACAACAGACAATAGGTATAAGCCTGACAATTTAATCCCGCAAGTATAAAATCACCCAGTACAGCCGCAATAATTGACCACGGGTTGTGCAGCTTTCTTTCGTTGGCCGTAAATGGGTGGCCATTTAATATCGGTGGTTCTAGTTGGGGATTTTATATCCAGCTCATTTACAGCCTGTTCAAGACCTCCTTACTAATTCTGATACCTTAAATCTTTACACTCTGTTGCTGCAATACTTCACGCTCTATATCCTATTAAATCAAGACTTCCCAGAAAATGTAACATACATCTGTCATATATCCATTGTTGAAATAATGAAGGTCTAGAGTGAACTGTGGTAGCAGACTTGACTTTTCTATTCTTGCTCTGCTTCTCACCTCTAATTTTTTACTGTTTCAATTTCAACAAAAATAATTAGACCAGGTCTCTTTATTCTTCCTGTAGAAACACATTCTTCTAAAGCCAGTAAAAACCTTTTTATTGTAGTAGGCTTGAGTAAAATACGTTGGCAATAATATTTATTACTAAATCTGTTTTCAAAAAATTATCACAAGGTAGATGATATACAACTGAATGGGTAGTACTCCACAAAAAAATATATATACAATAATGAGGGCACACTGAACTAGGCCCTCAGTAGTCCAGTCACATAAACCCACCCCGCAGACAGCTCCCCCATAACCGGACAACTTCCAGATCTAAGTATGAGAGATTAGTGCAAATATATGGGGCTTGGCTAAACAAATTTGATGCATATGGTGAAGTGGCGCACGAGTGGAATGAGGCCAATTATTTATCATTGTAATCCATTATTTAGTAGTAAATAAGTGGAAATTCATTAGGATTATTCCAGAACAGATTTAGTTAGAAGTATGACATCATTGCTTAGGTCATAGAATGGTGATGTCACTCTAGGTTGGCTTTGGGACCAAGTCTTTGGGGCCCTAAAAATATATTATAATTCCTCCTTTTGTAATGAATTAATCACAATAAGAGTGAGAATGTGAATCAAAATGGGTAGAATTCTTTTAGTTATTGTGTAATTGATTATTCTTCCACGAATTACATAAAAATTATTTCCACACTACAAAGGACACCCACGGCATAAGGTCTTTGCAGGATAAGCAATCCATGCGGCTCCAAAGCTAACTAGTACTCCTCTCCTGGTTCACCAAGCCATAACCTCCTAAATGTCGTCAGTGAGGCTTTCTTCCATGGCAAGTACCGTACGCGGTACCTACTTGCATGTATCAATAAATTGTGCATAATCTATTTTCCTTGAAAGAGACCAAAGCAAGAACCATTAAACTTCATCAAACCCCGTATTAAAATGACTCCAAGATGACACTTTTCATCATAAAAAAATAAGAAGGTGGCAGCACGAATTATGTTAAGAACGAGTAGAGAGCGTAGTAGGCATGCATTAGCATGTAATTGTAACATTAATGAGAAGATATATATGTGGTGGTAGCATAAATTTGTACCTAATGAATCATCATAAGCAATATAATACATGCTTCATACACTGAATACACAAAATATATGTGTGGGCATATGATATTACAGTGAGATGAGTATATATATGTAAAGCACATAATTGCACTAGCTCTCTTCCAATCACTCTGTATCTACTTCTTCAAAAGAAATAATACTCACTTTCATTTCAGAAATAGTCAAATTTCCTACATGCTTTTATATATTTCGATTCTGCAATGTTACTTTAATAATAGTTAGAAGTTGGTAGTACTTTTAGAAACTGCATCTGAATTTTCTTATTCTAACATAATTATGGCATCATCATCACGATTAAAATTCAGGTTTATTCAAATTAGCTCAATCGGAATCCGTTGCCTAATCCCGTTCGAACAAAGATCACGTTTCAAAGTATCTCAATCATGAAAATTTCTGTATTGACAACAATCAAGTCCTCATTCGTTCACTAATCATTGTCATTAATAAATATATAATATTATGTGTTTGAATCAACATGAAAATCACACTGCACACAGAATCGAAACGACAGCAAGACGCTTTCATGCAAACAACTTCAGTGTCATCAGATGAAATTTAATTTACTTACCCAAGTTAACTCTTCCAAAGCCTCCACCTTTCTAGTAGTGAAGAAGGCAAGCTACGCAAAGGAAAAATAAAGAGTCCAGCACATTAAACATACACGGATATAAAAATGTAATAAAGCATATAGATATCTTACATGATAGTAATGATGATCTGGAGTTTCAACTTCCACTGGGATCTCAACCATGTTTGAATCAAAACACCTAACAATTAACAGATGGATTTACATTATATCTACATACAAATAATGGTTCACTATTACTATTATTTTGGGGGAGGAGGATAAACCAAAATGATAGGGATGTGAAGATGAGTAAATACGACAATTAAAAGGGTGAGAGAGAGAGATTTCCACGAGTAATAAGTAAGATCAATAAACATGTTACGATGGGTTTTTTCAAAATCATACGGGGGGCAGAAAAAGATAGGCACATAATCACAACTGCCGAGTGAAGTCGTACAAAAAATAAATAAATAAATAAATAAAGAAGAAATTACTGCATCTTCTATCAAATAATTAGTCTTGTTAACAATAATGGCAATGGGGGAACACTACTCTAATAATATTGATAGCCATGGTATGACATCGATCCCTGAAGTGCAGGCCACGACTTACAAGCCAGGCAGTTGACAATAACTTGACTGTAGCCCGTAGTTAGTTCTTGATCCTCTCTATCCTCGTTAGGATAGATTGTTTTGAGCAATATTATGAATTATAGATCACATTGCTAAGTCATTTCTCTGTAAAAGTGGCTTTACATTTTAATCTATAACCCTATACCCAGTGAAGATAATCCTAACAAAAATGAGGCCTTTGTATCTTTTGCTTGGGTTTTTCTCTTACTCTTCCTCTATCAGGGAGAGTCCTGACAAATGTTCCTCCTAACAGTAGCTTTTTTTAAAGTTCAACAGAGTACTGAAGAGAGCATTGTCTTTTGGCGCTGTTTATTGCTTGTTTTAGTGCATATATGCTGGGAAAGATACATGTGGCGTTTAAAGAATCCTACATCATTACAATTCCTAGTCACCCGGACCAGATAAAGACAAACTTCTCAAGGATGATGATAGTGTGACCGGATACAAGTCTGCTATAACTCAACAACCTAAGGCTGATGAAAGAGGATGATCGTACCAAGAAAGCTCAAGGCGATATTTAGCATAGATAGGACTCTTGTATCTATAAATAGAATAACACTAATGTGGGAAAAGATATAGCACAACCCTGTACCCTCGGCTTGTACTTCCAGCTAGCACTCTCTAGCACTCCCGGTCATCTCCTTCCTTGTTGAATACAATCCTCCCCCAACTCTCTTCCCCATGGACAGAGACAGGCCAATTTGCAGCACCACGTATATCTTTGGGTCCTTATTTTATTATTGTAGTTATATTTGTGGGTTTATTTGGTATTTAGCATTATTAAGGATCAAATCCCCCTACATATGTATAATATGGAAGGGTAGTTTTTGAAATGCATCGTGTCAATCTAAGAAGGGCCAAGATTAAATCACATAATAACACAATCTGATTGTCCAAACTGTTTCCCAAAACTCTCACAGACGTTACTCCACAGGCTGATTCGATAAATAAAGTTGAAGGTACAAATGTTTTGGGCAGTACAAATGTCCAATTGTAGGCATGGCCTAGATCTTCATACACTTGAGATAAAATAGGAGCAGCCATCTAGCCATATGGTTTAAGCTCTTGGATAATAAAGAAAAATGGATTCCTCAATCAACTCAATTAATAGTTACTTTAAATTTACACACTACCTAAAAGATATGGGGTGAAGGATTGAGTAGGTAAATAGTAAACATAAAAAATTCAATATAAACTCTATAAATATTAAATAAATATTAATACTTACAAAACAGACATTAAAATTAATGACTATAATTGTTGTAGATATCCGGCCTCCGTACACATGACGCATGAGTGCGTTGTAAGCATATAATACACCATAAGCACGGGCTTACCCTTAGTGTGAGTATAGATATAAGTTAAGTAAGACATGGGGTTTCGAGGTCTATTGAAGGGGTAAAGAAAGATAAGTGATGCAAGATGAACCTTAAGCAAATGGATTATTTCTTTACTACAATCAAATATGTTGGGCTTGGTTAGGGTTTGTGATTGAAAAGATATCTAATGTTACAATGGTTTCGGGTTACAACAGCTTGGGGTCAGAGATAGGCGCTGATTTTGGAGCAAGGGTTAAGGTTGGGGATAAAAACAGGCTGATTGAAAATGTGTTTCCTCTCCAACGCCTTCTAGGAATCTCACTTGGAGAAGTCAAATTGAGTCTCACCATTAAAAAATAAAATAAAAACTGCAAAGAACTTAATTTGTACTTCTATTGTGGCTAACCAGAGAGAGGGAGAGGGGGAGAGAGAGAGAGAGAGAGAGTTGACAGATAAAAAAAGGGACTTTGGGGTTTATTTCAGTGGGTCTCTTTGAAATTGAGCCGACTTTCATAAATATAATAGCCAAGCAACTAACTAATTGTCCTCAACCCGATTATTATATATTTCCCAACCCATTTCAACCATTACTAAAACATTAGGCCTGATATCGACCCTCAACGGGTGAACATGGGCTATATTTTCTTTAGCAGGATGTGCTTCCAGGTCTAGTTCTTGTAGACAAGTTTTACATTCTTAGGGTCCGTTTGGTAAGAAGAAAAGAAAAGTGGAAGGTCAAGTAAAAAGATTCACAAGGGAAAGAAATATTTTTTGTTTGGTAGAAAGAAGGGAAAATAGAATGGAAAGCAACAACATTCCATTCTGTGTGTTTGAGAAGGAAGGAAAAATAAAATATAAAGTATGTACCAATTATATCCCTAGATTTGAATATTTAGAATGATTTAATCTGTTTCTAGAAGGTTACAATAGTAAATAACAATTACTATAGTAATTAATGCTCCACTTTTTCTCTTCCTCCCTTTTTTCCTCCCACTTTTGAAGGGATGCAATTTGGTGGGATAGGAAAGAAAATGCATCCTTTCAGTTTTTCTTCCTAACCCAACAGAGGAAATTATTTATTTTCTTTCCACTTTTTCTTTCTCATTTTTCCTTCCTCCCACTTTTCCTCTCTACCATAGTTAAAGACGTCACATTGACTAAGCTTGCCCAGTAGCATATGGCTTAGATGCAACCTATCCTCTTTATATGCTCAAAGGACCATTGCGTCCATTAGCTCCTCTAGAAAATTTATCAGGAAGGTCGTGATTGATCTTCTTGTACTAATTTATGTTCTTGCTTAGGATAAAACACTCGACAGTTTCCATTTTAATTATGTCTGTTAATGAGAGAGTTCTTTTATCTTTAACTACATCTCAGACAACATGCTTATAGGCTGTTGTTCTGTCATAGGGAGCTGATCTTCAACTATATACCACCAAAAATATATTGCCCCTTCCAATTTGTGCCCCCACGCAGCAAACTTTTATGCTCACACATATATAATTCCAACCCAAAGAATTCTCCATGGGCAAAGACAATTCAAGGGAAGTCTAGGAATTACCACAAGAATTATCAACTTCATGGCATTTTTGTCATATTATATTAGATATTCAGAAATTCTTGCACATTGCTTGTTTATCAAGTCTCCTCGTTGAATACAATTTGCAGCAAAGATCTCTCTCTGGCCTCTCAAAATTTGACGCAGGACGGAAACACAGGAAGGAGGATAAAGGCTCTTCCACTGGGCAATCATGACTAAGGAATTGAAAATTAGGAAGAAACTCTAGGATTCACTCTATAATCCCAGAGGCATCATAACTAGGGTTGGGATTGCATCACAAATATTGAGATATTCCCCTCGAGTAAAACCAGATTTGAAAATACCATGGTAAGGTAACGGCATTTTAAAACATAAATTACGGAAACTTTCAGAGAAAAGAAAAATGTGACTGAACTACTGCACAACACAAGTTTGAAAAGAATGAATCGTTATAAATGAGAAAGTGACATAGAAGAGCACATACATGAGGACCTATATGTGTAAGCCAACCTGTGATTAATAAACCTTGCGACATTCCCGTAATATGTTGCATCTAAGCAGAGAGCCTCTTCGTCCTTTAAGACTCCTTCTGAGCCCCAATCAGCATCAAGCAGCACAGGATATGCATGGTCCTCTTTCTTAGGGCTTCGTGAAACTCGATCAAAGAGCTCTGCATTGGTTAACACTTCTCCAACATATTCACAAACAAATGCACCTTTCGGCAGCTCCTCTAGGGTACGTAGGCCCCACCCTTTTGCTCCAGGTGTCATAAACACCTGAAAAATATAAACAAGTAACAAGAAAGAAGAAATGAAAATGTACATTTATTGACCATAGAAAACATGTATAGTGAGTTTTTTAGAATATGTAACAAAAATCTCTTTGAAAAAACTACCATTACAAACTAACTGCGACAGAAACATCTCCATTATCGAGGAGAGAGAGAGATTCTTACCTGTAATTTGCGATTTATGCCCCGCTGTACCACTCGATTGCCACACTGTTTATTGCAGCCACATTTCCACCAACATTCTTTGATGAACTTCCTCATTAAATGGCCTTTACATGGTTCTATAATATCCTCATTTTTGGATCTCTCAAGTGGGCATTCCTTACAATAGAATTGGCAGTGCTTTTGAGGGTCGCGATTCATAGAAACACACTCTTCCAAAAACTCCTCCTTAACAAGGCCTTCCAACGTATATGCAAATTCCCCACCCGTCTCATGAGCACACACACAAGGCGTGGACGGTAATAGACAATTACCAAGACAAGTCAAACAACAGTTATCATCCCCAATACGAGCCAGAGAGAAACTCATATAAGCATTCTGAAAAACCACATTTTGGTGTATGTAATGGAAGGATGGTGGGCAATCACTATTGACTTCGTTCACCAAAGAAATTTTAACTCTTTCTTGTCCTTTGGCAATGTCGACCTCACCGTCATCCGCACTACTATAATTCTCAGGCTGTACATGGTCATCCACACCATTGCAAGGTGGAGGAAGTCTTGGTAATTGAGCCAGCACTGTGTCAATTTCACCATCATCCGCACTACTATACTTATCAGGCTGTACATGGTCATCCACATTATTGCAAGGTAAAGGAACTATTGGTATTTGAGGAAGCACTATGTCAATTTCACCATCATCCGCACTACTATACTTATCAGGCTGTACGTGGTCATCCACACTATTGCAAGGTGGAGGAAGTCTTGGTATTTGAGGCAGCACCACCTCAGCATCACACTGAAGATTGTCTGATCCATTCGAAGGTCTAGAGGGCATTCCTTCAGTACCTACAGCCTCAACTGCACAATATTTTTCTAACATATCATTAGTCGGTGTAACATTTAGTGTTTCTTGTGATTCATTATTGGGTTCAGTTCCGAGTTCCAAAAAGCACTCACACATATCTTTCATTAGTTTCGTTACAGAGAACTTTGGGTCAAGGACTTTGTATGATCTGAGACATTTATCCTCCATGGCCTTTAGAACTGAATCTAGACTAGGCATGTGAAAGTCAGGTCGTCCAAGAGCAGAGTTACAGGTCAGAGAAATTTTCACCTCTCCAGAGGGTGAGGAAGCAATCTCTAAGTTAGCAGAAGATTCATCCGGGATTTTAGCGAGCTCACAACTGGGTCCTGTTTCAATTGATGAAGGTGCAATTTCATCATATTTATCTACTGCATCTGTAGACTGTGATGTTAGGGGTTCAGGACCATGTGATTCTCCGTTTGAACCATTCGCAATTGAAGAATTCCCTTTTGATAATGGCTCTGCAAAATTTAAACAAATCAATGACTGAAATTTAATATTCAACAAAATAATATATATCAAAATATTGAACAAAACGTAATGCAGGAACCAATGCAAATCAGAAATTAATGGGAAATGATAAACTGGTTCATCAAATGACTAGATATACAGACCATTAGCATGATCGACATACTAACTATAACATTCATGTTTTTAATGTGGTTCCATCAAAGAAAAAAATACACAAGTCTACATCAGCACGTGTCTACATGTCTGATGGTTCTGAATTAGACCCCTTCCTTCCAGAACTTCTAGTAACCCACTACTAAAGGACACCCATTGACCCAAAAAAGTTTGAGAGGGACCATTCATATTGACTACTGATGTAGAACAAGCGTACATTGGTCAATCTCAGCTAATTTGAAGAGGAGGAGATCTCGAGCTAGTAATAAACTGGGATATTATAACTTAATCTAGGGTGGCGGAGACATCATAAGTTTGCTCAATACAATGTTTAAATACGCGCAAAATGGATTTAAAGCATTGTGCTTGGGTGAGGTGAGGTATAAGCATCGAGGCGGACATAACTTGAAGAAAAAATCACCAGTATATTTTCAAAAAAATTCTATATCCTGCCTGTCATCACTCACACAAAAAATATCCATAGTCAATAATACTAACACCATAAATAGTGTAGCATCACCACTAAAATGGTTGATCATCAATGTCAGAGAGTGACAGAGAGCACATGAAAAACTTAGACGATGCTTAACAATGGTGATGACCTAGAGAGAATGGACTATGAATGGAGATGGTCTAACAAAAATCCTGAGGCTTAAGCCTCCAGGCTGTTTTTCACGCCTTGAAGCGTAAACCTCAAACGCCTTTCTAAATATTAGTTCGATATGCTAAAATATTGCAATAAGATATCATGTTGCAAAGTCACTTCACTACTTGCATGTCAAACATACACGAAAGAACCAGTTACACTTCAAAAGTGACGTATACATGGGACGCGTGACGCTTGTTTGAGAAGACTCCAATTTTGTAATTTATATACATTTTTCATGTTTTAGTATTACTATAATAAATGGATATTCATTAGGAGTATTTCTTAAGGAGTAGAGGTGTTTTAGAAGTAATAATAGTAGTATTCTCTGACCCTACTGTAAATAAGGGAATGTGGAAGCTTCCAACTGTTGTCGTGGCTTATGACATTTTTTAATGACCATGACACGACTAGGAGCTAGAACACTCCAAAAGTGGTAAAGATATTTTAGGTTTATCCTCTATCTCTCCTCTATCTCCATCCCAATAAATAGTGTACCCCTTTCTGAAAAAGAAATTAATTAATCAATAACAACATGAATGATAGTCAAAATAATGCTTCCACATAGCACGTCAAAAAGCCTCCAGTGTTACTTATCAATAGATATCTAATGCCACAATACTCACATGGAAACAAACATATATAAGGAGCATATAATAATCCTTTTGGTAGCAAGTATAAACCCAAGAAATGTATTGTTTCTTACACAAACTACACGTCAATGGGCAAAAGAAATAAACCAAACCCTAACTTTTAGAGAGACAATCAAAAGATTTCTTATATTCAAAATGGAGTGTCCTCAAATGAAGACTACATAGGGTATTTAAAGGGTAGGAGTAGCTTAGGCTCCAAGCTAAGGCCCTAATTACAAAAATGTCATTACTACTCAAGGTTCTAAAAGGTGCGAGGCGTGATCGAGGCGTAGAGGTCAAGCCTCAAGCCTTAGGAGCCTTGGGGCGCCTAGGCGGAGCCTAGGCGTAAAAAGGCGTTTTTCCTTTTTTTATTATTTTAATTATTCTAAGTCTAGTAATATAATAAAATAATACATACCTTGAATTTTGAAAATATATCCATATGTTTGGTAGCCATCTTTCTCATATTCATGCTCCATAACCAATATTTGTCAACTAATTTAAAAAAAATGTGCCTTTGGCCTTTTACCAAGAATAAGACGTAGGCGATGCGTTTCTCTCAAGCCTCAAGCCTAGGCGGGCCTTTTAGAACACAGCTCCTTACCTCTAAATAATAAAGCAAAAGAAAGAAAAATACAACAACAAAATAAAAGAGAGTAAAATGGCTAATAAAACCCTAAAATAGAGCCCATTTACCTCACTCTCCCCCTCTTAAAACCAAGCTCGTCCTCGAGCGTTCAAAAATAGGGGACTCGAGTGAAAATGTCAAAAATTTGTGCCTAGGCGAGCTTACAGTGGGAGACCCATGGAGTCGCCCTCCAAAACAGTGATTAGAGCATGCTGGGAAAGCTCCTCGGACGCATCTATATAGTCAGGTGGGTGCTCCATTGCTAATAGGGCACGGCACCTCGGAAGAGAGCAGTCAGAAGCTCGGTGGCCAACAATGTCATAATCCATTGTTATTTTCCTTTTATTTTTATTTTTATTTTTATTTTTAGCTCTTTTAAGTCATTTTCTCTCCTTAATTAGCCTCCAAGCATGTTTGGGACTAATTAGGCATACTTTTATTTTTAGTTAGTCATTTTTAGTCATTTTAGGCTATTACTTGATTAGCAAGTAATAACCCACCTATAAATAGCTCTTGTATTCTCATTTTGTACTTAATTCCTCAATTCTTGAAATATAAGAACTCTTTTGTTTCTCTCTCTAGAAATCATATTGTCTTGATTTTTAGGTCATTGACGTGTAGTTCACGTCAAATTGGTATCAGAGCGAGGTGTTGTCCCCCAATTGGTGTATTGATGTGTTGGTGATCAAAAAAATCTTGCCCTACATTCTCAATGGCCCAGAAGAAGGCAACCCAAATTCAAGAGGAGATTAACGAAGAGTTTAAACAAAATCATAAAGAATTGAAACGACGAATGGAGGAGTTCGCAAGAAAACAAGAAGAAAATTTTGAAACCCTAATGTTGCAATTCTCCAAATTTCAAAACTCTAGCCCCCAAAATAGCCCCACCCACGCTTCTGCAACCAACCCATTCCCTATTGCTGCCCCACCCCAGAAATCAAACCCCATTGCTGCTGTCACTACCCCCAACTACACTACCCCCACTACAAAACCCCCACCCGCTGCCCCAAAACCACTGGACAGCCCCCAGGCCTTCAATCAGGCGCCGAACAGCCCTTCTGTCCTGCCCCAGGAGGGCCGAACTCCAAATCGAAGTCAGGGGAAGCCCCAGGCGTCAGCTGACTCCCTCTGCCATGGCAGGAACTCCACCCCAATGTCGGAAACCATTTCCGGTCACTTTCCCATGGCCGAAACCCTCCACGTTTGGTTAGACAAAGCCCCGGTCAACCTGATTTGGTCGGAACCCTCCCACAAGTTCAAGAACTAGGGTTTGAGGCCAAGAAAATGGTTTTTGACCCCGGGGGTAGATATTTTGATGTTGGATATGAGAGGCAAGAGAAAGAAGATGGATCTTGAAATAAAGAATAGAAAAAAAAATGACACTTCTTCAAAATTTTCAAGAAAATATTTTTGGCCTCACAACTCTTTGCTCACATTTTTGGAACTTCTCACGCGATTCTCCAATTTTGCAAGTTCGAGGACGAACTTTTTTGAAACCGGGAAGGATGATGGGAATCCATTGTTATTTTCCTTTTATTTCTATTTTTTGCTCTTTTTAGTCATTTTCTCTCCTTAATTAACCTCCAAGCATGTTTGGGACTAATTAGGTATTCTTTTATTTTTAGTTAGTCCTTTTTGGTCATATTAGGCTATTACTTGATTAGCAAGTAATAACCCACCTATAAATAGCTCTTGCATGCTCATTTTGTACTCAATTCCTCAATTCTTGAAATATAAGAACTCTTTTGTTTCTCTCTCTAGAAATCATATTGTCTTGATTTTTAGGTCATTGGCGTGTAGTTCACGTCAGTAGTACTTGAATGTTGGAGGACCCGATGGAGGCGGTGCATCAGCGGTGGTAGAAGACACTGAAGTCGCTACTGGGGGAGGAGCAGGAACTGAGACCGGTGTAAGTGAGGCTCGAGAGGCAAGCAAAGTCGCTGAAGACTTCACCTTAGTCGCATACTCGACCATCTTCAAAAAAGTCGTGATCTCCCTCAACCCGAGGTCGGGTTGGATGAAGGGTTGCAGTCCTAGGATATAGCGGCTGATCCGCTGGTCCTCGGTCTCTCAAGGAGGCGAGCTCGGGTGCCGAGGAGCTGGAACTACTCTGTGTACTCCACCATCGTAGAAGAACTCTGCCGAAGGGACTGAACGCAGGCGAAAAGGTCACGCTCATAGGTCAGCGGCATGAATGTCGCCTGAAGAACGGCTTTTAACTCGGGTTAAGTATGAATAGGAGGCAGTCCCGCCGCTGCTCGGCGATAGCACAGATCATTCCACCAAACCCGGGCAAATCCCTAAAACTTGGTGGCCGCCAAGAGAACCCACGAGCGGCCCTGAACCCGCTTGTAATCAAAAACTGTCTCCATCGACGCTAAACAATCTACCATTGCATTCAGGGAGAATCGTCCATCAAATATTAGAACGTCATGTCCTATATCTCCCTGAAGACTCCGAGAGAGTAACTGTAGTGCCGTAGATAGGTGGTCGCCATCCTGACAAGCCTCGCGGCCCATCACATCATCTGGTGCAGGTGCAGGTGCAGCAAAACCCGCAGAAATCGGTGGCATCTGAGCAGGTGGTGGATGAGGAGAATAAGCTTGTGGAACCATTAGAGATGCTGGGGGGCGATGTGGGCATGTGTCAATCAAGTGGTCGTGCTCTTCACAATAAAAGCACTAGCGGTCCCGAAGTGGAACGAAGCGAGGAAGGTCAGGTGGAGGGGGAGGAATCCACTCTAGAAAGCTGCGGTGGGTATCCCCAGTATCGGTGGATGAAAACGAATCCGTGTAAGACAAGAAAAGATCATGGTGGAAAGGGGTATGATGTGACGATGGGGGAGGTGGGCATGGGTGTATATATGTGGGCGAGGGTGGTGGATCGGGAGGGGGTGGTAGGCCGTGGACCGCCATATGATAGTTAATGGCCCCGGGATAGGTGGAGAATCCGGAGAGAGTGGGATAGGCATCTATATGATGGATTGGGGCTACAGAGGGGTGGGGTAATGACTCGGGGTGTCCGATGGTTGGGAAAAACAGGTTCAGGGGCTGGAATGATGTGGAAGCGCTAAAAAAATTGGGCGGTTTGGACAGGGATTGTTCTTGGTTCAGATTTGAGCGGAAGGGGGGGTTTAAATCGGGATGAGGAACTTCTTCGGGGTTGCCGAAGGGGCGATAGCGGCCAGGGGTTGGATGGAGGGGCAGTAGGGGGTCGGGCGAGAAGGGGAAGGGTCGGATGGGGTTCAGGTTAGATGGGGTAGGGTTTCGGGGTTGGGATCGGGACAACCCGGGTCAGAAATAGGGGAGGAGGGGGTTGCTCAAGGTTGGACAGTGTTTTGGGGGTTACAGGTGGTTTTCCAACAGCGATGGAGGGGGGAGGATGATCGCAGGTGGGGTGGGTGAGCAGGGGGGCGGTCGCGGCTTGCCCCCTTGGGGGGTTGGTGGTTCGATTGGAAGGGGAGTGGTGGTCGGCGACTGCTGGAGTGGGCTGCGAGGCAGCGAGGGTTGGGTGATGGTGGTGGAGACCCTCGGCAGCTGCGTAGGGGTACTAAGGGTTGGGGGTAGGGGAGAAGGTAGTGGGAGGAATGATGGTTAAGGTATTG
This sequence comes from Sambucus nigra, assembly GCA_949130495.1. Classification (NCBI taxonomy): domain Eukaryota; kingdom Viridiplantae; phylum Streptophyta; class Magnoliopsida; order Dipsacales; family Adoxaceae; genus Sambucus; species Sambucus nigra. Next base: position 203,956,367 of record OX422218.1, read on the forward strand.
GATGGGCTAGGATTAGGGTTTTGCAACTTGGCAAGTTGTTGCATTATGGCATCAAATCATGTTGCAATCTAGGGTTTGTTGCTCCATTTTGTCTTCTCAACTCTTGAGTTTCTTGTTGTTTGGATCTTCTTAGAGCCATCTAAGTAGTGTACGATTTTGAAAACTATATACGAATACACCAATCGGGGAGCGACACTCTGCTCTGATACCAATTTGACGTAAACTACACGTCAATGGCCAAAAGAAATAATTCAATTAGAGAGAGAACCAAAAGATTTCTTATATTCAAAATGGAGAGTGTCCTCAAATGAAGACTGCATAGGGTATTTAAAGGGTAGGAGTAGCTTAGACTCCAAGCTAAGGCCCTAATTACAAAAATGCCATTACTACTCCTTACCTCTAAATAATAAAACAAAAGGAAAAAAATACAATAACAAAATAAAAGAAAGTAAAATGACTATTAAAACCCTAAAATAAGGCCCACTTACATCAGTTTCCAATTGAACTTTTGTGATGTAATAAACTTTCTAAACAAGGGCTCCACTATCATGAATTAATAGTCACCGCATAAAAGATTTGCCTATGTTTGGCAAAGATATTAAAGTCAAAAACTATTGTATTTCTTCACTAACTTGCCCAATCACACAGCATGGGCTCACTAGGAATCTCTGCATCCAGCATGCTCCTGACACAACTCAACAAGACGTATCCAAGAGTTTGTAGACACTACCCATGAAGCTAATAGATGTTAATTCCATCATATCAACTTCTTCATTGCTAGGAATCAAAACCAACGTAACATGAAGCCTTAAACCTCTTCTAGAAATTCCGCACCAAAAACTCATGGCAAAGAACCATAATAGGTTCCATGATCACCTCAAAATTGGACCGGGACGAAGCTTAATATAGATCATTAGGACCTGAGTTTTGTCCCAGCCTTCATTACATCCTTGCAAAAGGCAGATCAAGCCAACTCCCATCATACACAATGTTTAAAAAGGCGCAAAACGGAGGCGAGGCGTAAGCCTCACATTTTTTTAAAAAAATCATTAAAATATTATAAAAACAATTCCAATTAATCATAAAAATTATGTAACATAACAATTTTCACCAAAAGATCCATATTGCATCACTAACACTATAATAAGTCTAATATCATCAATAATATTAATCAGTACATTTATTTAAAACAATAAATATATATTCCCGTGTCATCATCAATTAATTAATTATTTAGTTTTTAATGATTAATAATTTTGTACAAAAAAATATGTGAAAATATTTTTACCAATTACATAATCAAATTAGTACATACATATCTATATTTATTCAAAGTACAAATTGAATAAATGTAAAGGAATGTTTAAAAACTAATTTATTTAGTGTTGTATATATAACAAAATTGGTACAAAATCAAATTGGTGCACATATATCACCAAGTGTGTATATATAACAATTCTCTCTCTCTCTCTCTCTCTCTCTCTCTCTCTCTCTCTCTCTCTCTATCTATCTATCTATCTATCTATCTATATAACCAAAAAAAATAGTTCGTGATAGAAGAAATAAAAAAAAATGCATCTTATGTGCCTCAACAAGGTGAGGCATTAAGGCTTATTAAGGCGTAAGGATCGAGGCACATTGGAACGTAAAGTCTCTTTTTGGCCCTTGAGGCTTAAAAGTACAGAAGGTCAATTCCAGTTACAATGAGTATAACTTCACAAAATCATAAAAACAAACTAAATTGAGCTATGAACCATGTAAAAAAAAAGTACTATAAACATTTATCCCACGAAAAGAGACATAAGCACAAAAATGATTCCTTCAAAACATGGGAACAAAGATCCCAAGTGAACACCCAAATATAATGTTTTTCGACAACTTTCATTTCCAATCCTCATTTCTTGGAAGATTCTTGTGTTTCTCTCATTCCAAAGGATCCAAAATACAGCCATCACTATGAACCTCCACAAAAAAAAAATATATTTTTGTTACCATGGATAATCAAGTGAATTGCAAAAAGATCACTAGCTTTACCGATAAACACCTCACAAATTCCAATTTCTTTCAACACTTTCTTCCAAATGAACTTATAGGGTATAAATTGGATGTAAGAATTTGATTATGAAGGGATTCAAAGAAAGAATGAACCAAAAAATCTCCCTCGATAAGCACCAAATTCTAGTATCTAAATGATTGTGAAGTCCTCAATTTCCACATCTTGAAGATTTTTACGAAAGGTAATGTTCCACACAACAATGCCATTGGAGCAAGAATGCAGTGGCATTTATTCAGATCAGTTCTATAAGAGGAGGGATAAAGATCTTTGAAAGATTGGACCCCATTTATTCATCCTCCCAAAAAACAAATCAAGTTCTCATCGCCCACCGTCAAAAGAGACACAATGAAGAAAGGTTTTTAATCCCTTAGAAATGAATTTCCAAGGACTTCTAGAGGTCCTCGTAATAGCCACCTAGAGTCCCACCCATTGCCATTGATTCCACCTAGAGTCCCACCTAGAGTACCATAGCTCTCCTTCTCCAATGGAAATCTCCAAAAAACCCCAAAATATTTGTCCTTGGACACAAAATCAGAATCTGTAGAGGGGCAAATGAGGAATCCCTCATTTATAGACTAATAACTTTTAATTTATTACAGGTAAATTTAGCAGAATGCATACCTTGGTCAAGCAAGCAGACCACGAGTTGCCAAGGCAATATGGGACCTTTTGAGAATTTTGGTTTGGAGGTTGAGAAGTAAATCTTCTTGAGTAATAAGATTCAACCATTTCAATAATAACCTGAGAAAGAGAGAGTATCGGTGCGAGTGCAAATGACCTCAGAGGTCACTAGCACGAACAAACACAAGGTGACCACTTGAGCCACTCGTATAAAATAGATAAACTAGCGAGAGACCATAGAGGTTACTCACGTTAACAATGCAATTGCACTTTAAAGTAGTAAGCAACTAATGTAGTTACTCGCAAGTTTCACTTGTACAATTCCATGATAGCGAGCGACCACTAGGTCACTCGCAAGATTTTATACTTACACAACAAGTTCCATATCTACAGTACCAAAGTACAAGGTACAAAATTACTTTTGAGGCTACTGGACGACAAACAAGATACCATTTTTTGTCACCACTGCACCAGGTGTCACACCACTCGAAGGCAAGAGTGATCTGACCGTGAGAGACAAATGCGGGGAACAAAGTGTACCTAGGCATTTATTGCACAAAGTATTTTGGAGATGCATAGGACACGCAAGACAAAATAACTGTTACGCTATGCTACACAAATCTTACAAGAGCAACAATATTCTCTCCTGCTTCTTTCTCACAGTCATTGCAATGCTCATTTCTCCTCTCAAAGAATCATTACTTTTGAAAGGTTTTAGTTAGCATTTATTGTTGTCTGGCTTCATATATACCAAAAGTATTGTATTTATTGTATTTATCTGTTAATGATCGATATCCTTTTGTAGTAAAGATCCAAGTTATTATAAGAGAAAGTTTGTTCTTATTTATTATCAAGCATTCGTGACTATTAGCTTAGAAAAGTCTTTTATAAGCAGGATCACGCTTCTCCATTAATCATTATTCATAGACCCCAATACAACTACCTCCCTACAGAATCCACCAACTGATTTATTTATCTTTCTCAAGCCCATCCAAAAAGAGGTTTCTCATGTTTTTTTCAATTATGTATATAGATGTATAGTAGAAAGGAAGACTACAAAGATTAAAGTCTTTATTTTAACCTTATCAAAAACTGAATGTCAAAAGGTCATAGATCTCTAATCTCCCATAGAAAGGCCAAGGTAGCTTATTAATAATTGGTTCGCCTTTAGTACATCCTCGTGTTTCCTTTTATATATTAACATATTATCTTGTTTCTAATAATTAAAAATAATAATAAATAAAAAAAGCCAGACTAGTCGTACTACTAAGAGCATCCACAGCCAAAAATCCCCTTATCTAATTTCCTGAGAGGCCAAAACTTTCCCTCTGAGGCCAAATCCACTATCTCCACCTACCACACATAAGACCTAGGATTTGCCTATAAATAGGACCACATTTGCGCACTAAAGGTCATGACGTAACAAAATAACTATTAAGCTATGCTGCACAAATCTCACAAGAGCAAGAATATTCTCTCCTGCTTCCTTCTCACGGTTATTGAAGTGCTTATTTCTCCTCTCTCAAAGAATCATTACTTTTGAAAGGTCTTAGTTATTGTTGTCTGGCTGCAAATATACCCAAAGTATTGCATTTATCTGTTAATGATTGATATCCTTTTGTAGTAAATATCCAAGTTATTATAAGAGAAAGTTTGTTCTTATTTATTATCAAGCATTGGTCACTATTACCTAAGAAAAATCTTTCATAAGCACGGATCACGCTTCTCCATTAATCATTATCATAGACCCCATTACAACTACCCTCCTACAAAATCCACCAACTGATTTATTTATCTTTCTCAAGCCCATCCGAAAAGAGGTTTCTCATGTTTTTTTCAATTATGTATATAGACGTATAGTAAAAAGGAAGATTACTAAGATTAAAGTCTCTATTTTAACCTTATCGATACCTGAATGTCAAAAGGTCAAAGATCTCTAATCTACCATAGGGAGGCCAAGGTAGCTTATCAATAATTGGTTCATCTTTCGTACATCCTCTTGTTTCCTTTCATATATTAACATATCATCCAGTTTTTAAAATTAAAAAAAAAACAATAAATAAAAAAAGTCAAACTAGTGGTACTACTAAGAGCATCCACCGCCAAAAATCCCCTAATCTAATTTCCCGAGAGGCTAAAACTCTCCCTCTGAGACCAAATCCACTTTCTCCACCTACCACCAAATCCCTTCTTTGCGAGCTCAAAATCAAGAAAGTCCCAATCCACATGATCGGTGATTTTGATAATTTCTTTAATTTTAATCCTAAGACTCCACTATCTCATTTGCAACGAGAAAAATCAAGAATCGATCTATTTTTCATGAAGACTCCTTGAATTTTTGAGATGGTGTCACTCGAAACCTTCTTTATGTTTACAAGCCAAACATCTTAGCCAAAATCTAAGTCTTTGATACTTGTAGAGTTGGATTTCTTCGGACAAGCTTTTTCCAGTGGGCAAGAATGATGTACACAGACCTCACAGGGTTTATTTGTATTTTTGTTTATTTTTATTTTCTTGTCTAGTTTAGTAATTTTCCCACTTTCAGTTAATATAAGTAGTAGAGGGTAATATTCCCTTAGAATGTTCCATTATGCCCTCTTTAGTTATTTTACATCTTAGGTTTATCTTGCTACTGGCACCTCTTTGTAACTAATATTATTACTTTTTATTTGAATTAGAGAGGAATTAGGTCATTGGCCTTTAAACATGTTGTTGTCGTACATTTCAAATTAAATTGTTTCCGCTCCCAATCCCGATGTGCTCCGCAATGTGGTTGTTGTAGAGCCATGGAAAACGCTTAGAGGAATCGGTGAGTCACTCCTCCATACTGTAATGTCCGGGCCCGTGATCATTCGGCATCACCGTTGTTCTCATCCCCAAACCCATGTATGTTGTTGTTCCAGCATTAAAGCCCCACTCTTGCCCTTCGGCACACCCTACCGAAGGCAGACGGCCTGCACCGAGCCAGGTGGCTTTGGATCTAAGCAGAGCCCGAGTAAGGGTTATGAAAATCCTAGATCCGGAACATCAGACCCCATTCGAGCAAAAGGGCCTCATTGTACATCCGACCAATTTTAGCCTACACCAGAGTCGGATGCTGCTCTTCGATAACCAGTGGGTCCCACTAAAGCTACCTCTCACCCCGAAGTCACGTTTTGTGAACCGAAAGCTAGCTTTGGAAGCCCTAGGTCTGACACGAAATCCTTTCGATCTGCCTCCTCCAGCAGCCCATCGATGTTGCCTATCCATAGAGAACGTCGCAAAGCAAAATCGCACTCCAGTCTGGAGCAAAGAAAACATGTTGTGTGTTTAATTCTAAGGTTACGAATGGTGGGCTTTGCAACCACCTGAATTTATTTAGAAAATTAAATGGAGCTACTCGAGATTTATTGATTGATTAACATATTATAGAACTAGTCTGACGAAATAAAATGGGGATTATGTTGGGAATCCTAATTATAGAATTAACCAAGTGTCTATAATATTATTTATTAAGGTAGTAGTGGTCATAGGTACTCCAGTCTTATTCGGTTTGATTGGGATATAACTATTGTGGTAGTTTGGACGTGCAGAGGGTTACTGTTGGGACAAACGAGAAGACATGCTCGTTATAATCATGTTTATGACTATCCACATATTATCAGCGATTCGCAACCGACTACATATCATCCCACAATCACTTCTGGTGTAGGGTACTGTCTTCTGTCAGTGTCACGCGAGGCAATACAGGTAATTCTGTATGCATGGCTGGTTAGAATTGTTGATTCTAGTGCCAATGCTCGTATGTCTCGCATATCCTCCCTTTCGCTAATCTTCGATCTATCAATTTGCATATTGTGTTACTGTTAGCTGATAGGTTTCTAGACCGCTTGTCGGCAGCGCTGTTATTCATGCTGCTGCTTCTATATATCTTCTTCTTGCTTACTTGCTTCTCAATTTTCATTTCATTTGCTTTCTGAGAGACAGCTAACCAAATCTTTATAATGTTCAGTAACTTTTAGTCAAACATCTTGTTACGAAGAAGATGATTGGTTCAGGCATGAACCCAACGGTTTGTAAAACTTGGATCCGAAAGTTTCCAGTACTGCTTTGAGTGCCTTTATCTCACCTCTTCTGGGTCATCCCAATCCAGATCCGACCTGCACATGTCGTTAGTCTCTGGGAAACCTGACACATATCAGTCCCAAACCAGCTACCGACCCTCCCAAAGCTTCCCAAACCTACCTGTTTGTCTGGCTTACAGTGTAAGTATAACTATGACACATCCAAAAAGCATCCTCCTATGTTGGTAATACAAGGAACTGGACAAGTCTAGAGGTAAGATTTTGGTTGCAAGATTAAACATTAACCTCAAAATGCAGATCAATTGTCCGAATAGTATGACATATCGGGAGAAGGATTGTCATACAACCTCATTGCAAATCCCACACATGCCAATTGATTCCTCCAAAAGCTCCCACCTAGTCGCATCATCAACAGACCAATAAACGCTCAGAAGCACCACAAAAAGCCAATCCTCAACATTACTGAATAAATAGAGGACAACAAAAATTTACCCTTAAAGCAACCAACAGTGCACAATTCTACTATTGTATAGAATAACGAAACCCCCATAACTACCAATGCATCCAGGCCTCGCCAATTATCTCACTTGTTACCTATCATAGTTTCCATACTGTTTTCGGAGAGAAAGGATCACCAGCTTCCAAAAGCAAAGGAAAGATATAATCAAAGGTCTCTTACCAGTATTATTAAAAACCCTCAGATTCCAATATATAATACAAAGCTACCAATTATCCAGTTCTTCAATCTGAGAAAACTCCCCCAAGCAAGCATCCCCACCCTCCCCTTCCCTCAGTTGCCTACCATCAGATCCAATCCAATAGCAGGAGATTAAAGATAATCAGCCATAAGAAATTATGAAGAGAGACCGTCAACGTCAAACTCAGTTCATAACCCCATGTACATGCCTATAGATGACTCCCTGTATAAATTATCATGACATTCATTAGAAAGTTCGGAAACAATGTCGGTTCCCAGATTGGCATCTCCTTCTGAAGATGTTTACACAGCCTTTTATAGCAAAACAAAAGGAGCCCAATGAGAAGAGGATTTGAGGAAGAGTCGTCTTCAACCTTAGAGCTACTCAACTCCAAACCCACTGACAGTCTCAAACAGAGGGTAAAAGGAACTTGCATGAGAAATCCTGGAGAAGGAACCCAACCACCTCTGCACTTGCACGACTCAGAGGGAGGAAGTGTGTGCATTCTTAGAGCGATTGGATTCGTTGATATTAATACATCAAAATGAAGACCGATCCTAAGAAAAATACAAGACGAGCGAACACAAAATGAAGAGAGAATAGGACCAATGGTGCAAATAATTGAATATTGAGAGTAGAGACGAAACATGCAAATAATTGAACATTGAGGGAAAAGGTACAGACGACTCCCTCAAGTAAATCTCAGCTAATCCAATCTAATTAAAGAATTCGGACAAACTTTCTCAGGTTGGGTTGAGCTTCTCTTGAGCTATCCAGATCATTTTACAATTTTAAAATACGGCCACACATAGTCTTGGATAAAAGCTCTATCAATTCCATAAATTTTGAGTATTTAAATGGCTCCATGTAGGGTTGTGTTTCGGCCGGATCGGATCGGAAAATGACCTTTCGGAAAAAATTCCGATTTTTTCAGAAATAAAATAATTATTCCAATTTCCGGTCCAATTTTTTCAAAAATTAAAAAAATTCCGAATTCGAAAAAAATCAGAAATCCAAAAAAAATCCTAAAAATCCAGAAATTTCGGAAATTCCAAAATTTCAAAAATATATATATAGAATTTTCGATTACTCGAAATTCTCATTTTAAAGAAATCAAGAAAAAGATTTAACCAAACATGTAAATACATAAGGATTTAACCATTTTTTTCATTTGTGTAGAGGATAGAGGGATAATCTCCTTTTATAGAGGACTTTTTTGGACCTCTCATCCTCTCCTAGCCGATGTGGGACACATGAGAATGTTTAAAAAAATTGGAAATCGGAAAATATTTGGGAAAATATCGGAAATAATTCAGAAAAATCGAATCGACATAGTTTCGGAAAAATCGGATCGGAAAAATTGGAAATTCAGAATTATTTCCGATTTCCGATCCTATTTTTTTCGGAAAAATCGGAAATCGGAAAACCCTATATATGTTCCAAAATCGGAAAATATCGGATCGGATATCGGAAAAATAGGAATGTTTGGAAAAAAAACACAGCCCTAGCTCCATGCTATAAATTAATTATTTTTCTCAAGTTTCTATTTAACATCAGATACTTAGTCATCATAACTAAACAGCAATAAAGAAATCAATTATAGTTTAACTGAAAGAGTGAGATTTACCCGGATGTATCACTGCAATAGGAACCTCAAATTGTGGTATGCCATCAGTAACAGGCTCGTCTTTAGGCTTGATCAATGCCCGAGTAGCTGGCACCTTCTGTTTGGGCGAAAGAGTAACTCCGGGTTCAACTTTGGGCTCTTTCAAAATCACAGCTTTTGATGGCCTCTCAGAAGTTGCCCTCTTCTCCCCAGAAGCATTTTGAGGTAAGAGAGGCTCCTTTCCTCTGTCTCTAAGGCGAATGGGTGAAATGCTAGGCTGAGAATTGGGAGAAACAGGTTGCTTTCCTTTCTTTCTACTAAGTGATTGGGGTGAAACAGGCTCGGATTCAATCCTCAGAATTTCAGAATTGAGATCAGATCCCTCGACTTTAGGCTTTTTAAGTAAAGTTCCACCCAAGCTGGGGCTAGAGTTACTAACCGAAGGTGAAGGCTGACCTTCTTGGTGTCGTAAGCGCAACCTTTTTAAAGGGCGTTCAGGCTCCTCATGCACCTGAGATTCTTCCTCGAAATCTACCCCACGCTAGACAAATAAAAGTCAATACACACAAAAATATATGGTGAACAAGTGACCAAGCGTAGAAAAAGGATCCATAATCAGTACAAGCGTGATGAATATGTCACTTACTTCGGTATTTACAAGTTTCTTCTTATTTTCTGCTTCCTGAAAGATGAAAAGTAATTAAAAAGCAATAACAAAAATTAAAAGGCATGAAAAAAAATAAGGAAAAAAAAAATCTGAATTTAAAAGTGGGGGTGGGGTCAAAAAAACTCCCCCCCCAACTGTGCAGTTTTTTTCCAAGAAACCCCCTAAACACTTTTTATTTTTTATAAAAGAAAAACTGAACTATAAATTTTGGTGCAAAGAACCTAATATGTGGCGCAAAAAATCATCACTTAAAAGCTATGAAGCATAAAGTCGACAAAACTCGGGATACGAGATACGTGATTTTTCCAAAATGTAGGATAGGCTACGCTAGGATATATATATATATATATATATATATATATATATATATATATATTAATAAAATAAGAGAAAAGATCCGAAAAGGGCAACCGTCTTTTTGTTAACTGACAGACTAACTACTCTCTCATGCGTCATCACACTGCCCCATCAGACGTCATTCAATATTTTTATGTCCTATCTTTACTTTTTGTCATATTCATTGTTGAAAGGAACCTAACTTGACGGATTTTTGTAGATTTGCAGGAAACAAGCCATTCTTATCCATCCCAGTATAAATCCAAAATGATCAACAAGACCAGCGGAGTTTAGAAACGTGGATGTAATATAGGCTTCGACTTTTGGACGCTGAAACTGATGATAATTTTTATGTTTTATAGTTGGTCCGTTAATAAAGGTTAAAATGGGCATCTGTCTCGGACACTTCCTCAATCAGATTAACAGATTTTGTTCCATAGAAAATATAGAATATACTTGACATGAAATTCAATCAAATACAATAATAATACAAATTTTAACAAGAGACGGATACAATTCAATAAAATCAAAAATAGAATGAATATGGTCGCGACAACCCTCCCTCCAAATGGAACCTTCAGTCGCAAGCGGGTGAGCTGGTTTCCAAAAGCTAGAAGTTGTTTGAAACTTTTGAGTCTGAGATCATTTTGTTCGTGAACAAATACGAACAAAACAGTCTCTTCTTTTTTCTTTTTAAGTTTTACAATCATTGTTTCAAGTTATTAAATATTTGAACCATTTTAAATTTTCAAATACTAAAAAAACCAACCACACACACACCTCTCGTGTGTCCAAAAAGTGACCCAGTGTATCCTAACGTTTCTTGACATGTCCTAGGCGTGCCCTATGTAAATATAAATATAGGATACTCAAGGACACGTGTGTCCCTAACTTGTCCCATGCCCAAAGTGTGTCAAATTGGATTCACTCTTAAAAAATGTTCGTGCTTCATAACTTAAAGGCCACCGTAAGGGGATCTTGCAACAAAATGACTAGTACAGGGTGTTGTTTTTTGCATTAAAAATGGTTCAGGGAGCTTCTGAAAAAAACTGTATAGCTCAAGATTTTTTTTGCGATTTACTCAAAAAAAAAGGTAAAGTGCAACAAAAAAATGGAACCTGCAGTTTTGCAAGTTACCACTGAACAAATTTTAGTGCCAAAAAAAATGAACTGTACATTTTGTTGCAGATAGCCTCTGTGTTACTAAAAATTAGAAAGTCCCTAAAAGGGGGTCTTTGAACAAAATGCATAATTTAGATGGGGGAGCAATAAAAATAGTTAGGTATTTTTTTTGCGAAAATTGCAAGGTTCAGTTTTCTTTTTTCACTTACCCAAAAGATGAAGAATAAAAGAGAAAGAGAAGGGAAAGGGAAAAAGAATGCACCTGTGCTTCCTCAGTCTCAAATATAGCATCTGCAAGGGCTCTATAGTTTTCTTCTTCAATAAGTTCCCAATTTTTTTCATACACCTTTAGCAGATTTTTCAGGACTGGTTTCACTTTTTCTTCAGGAATTCCGATATCTTTCATAGCCCGAAACGCTCTCACAACTTTTGGATTCGGCGCCATTCCTTACTCCAGCAAGGTATTCTACAACAGGTTCCTAATTATCCAACACACCTACATGTACCTAGATTTGTGAGGAAGCAGTATAACAAAGAAGCCTACGTAGGATTCTACGATGCATACATCAATTTTGTATGATAGTATCCTACAGGTGTATAACATGAACTCTCAGAAACTAAGTAGAGTAAAGTACAGGCCAAAACAATCATACCTGTCCCGATCCAATTACGAAAAGTAGATGAGAATTTCAAAATCAAAGGAAACCAGTTATCAGGTTCATATAAATCCTAGAGGATGTCAAATTGTTTAGGGGGTGTCCAATATATATTTTATATGTATGTGTGTGTGTGTGTTAATAGGAAAAATAATGCAAATATTTCAGTCACTTCACTAAAAATAATGATGAACTAGAAAGAAGTGGCAATTGTTCTTTTTCTTTTTTTAGTTTCCTTTTTTGGTGATGTTGGATGCGTAGGGAGGGGGAAGACAACTGAGGTGTTAGTAAACAATATGGGATGAATGGAAACATAAGAATGCTGATTATACCTTTTTCAGTAAATAGACACGTGTAATTGTTGAGTTATGAAGTAATCAAACCCTAGATTATGTTTATGAGAGATTAAGGTATAAAAGAGGAAGAAGAGAGAAGAGAGAAATCTGATATGGGAAGAGGAGAAAGAATGAAATGAATTAGGTTATCCACTCTCCCATCTCATTCTCTTTATAACATAAGGTTTCATTAATTATACATAGATACCCTACAGAATAAAAGTAACATAAATAAGCTTCCAAATAAGCCCCTGACAACTACTTCAAATCAAATGCCACAAATCAAGGAACTAGTAATTTTGTTGCTCCTAATCTAATGTATTTACCTGGCAAGATAATAAAAGGTCAATCAGAAGACTTTTACTCATCTGTTTAATTTAAAACTTTAGCCAGTGCCGGCTTTTGTTCTACACTAAGAAAGGCTCATTGTTTAGTGGCTTCCACTTCTTCCTCTGAAACTGTATTAAAAACAATAAAAAAAATATCTTTAGTTATAGAAAATCAGGGGAAAAGGTCAAAGTGAACTGGAATATCTAAAATTTGGCATTAACTATAACAAATATGGCTTCGGCTTGGTGTCGTTAGGAATAATTCTGTGAATCTATGAAATTAATCACTTGAAAGATTAGTGATTTGGGGTTGAAAGAAAATGGAAGGTCAATTATAAAAGTGTTGAGCGTGAAAAAAACGGATATTGTGGTATTCCAAAAAACCAAGAAAAGAACAGATTGATGAAGTCCTCGTAGAGAGTGGGGGGCATCTAGATTTAAATATTGGTTGTGTCCCTTTGGTAGGGAGCCTCGGGGATTATATGAGATGTGGAGACTTGCTAGAGCAAGCAAGCTTCTTCTTTGGAGATTTTTATGCTTCACTTTTTTTGAAACCTTTAGAGGGTGATTGTTGGTGGTTTTCGGATGTCTGGCGAACGAGAGTTTGGGGAGGAGCTAGCAAGTTCCGTACGGTCTTTGTAGGAATGAGTGGTCTACAGGGGGTAATGTTAATGCTGTTAGGCTTCCTTCGAAAAATCAAGTAGGGGAGAATTGCGAAAAGCATGAGACTTTGATAAGTTTATTAGGAGACACAATTAAGAGACATTGAGGTAAGCAATGCGCCATCCCTTTGGACTAATGGTTAGGTGTGTTCTAGGTTGGATAGTTTTTATTCTCTAAAGAATGAGAATGGACGTTTTCGTGTGTAAGACAAGAAAAATTAGCAAAAATGATATGCGATCACAGCCCCGTTGTCTTAGATACCAATGCATTTAGGTGGTTCCCAACCTCGTTTAGATTTAAGAGTGTGGTTAGATCATAAGGGCTTTGAAGGCCGTTTTGAAACATGGTGGGAGGAGTGCTAGGTTCAAGGGTGAGAAAGTTGTAAGTGCATGAAGAAATTGGAAATTTTAAAATAAATTTGAACATTAGATTTGAGAAGGGTGCTAATTTGAATAGGATTTAAGTCATTGATGATATAAAAGAGATGGGTACTTCACATAGAAGAGAATTCATGGAATCAAGAAGTAAGACTTAAAGGGGTTAGGGAAAGCTATAGCAATACAAAGCTGTTTCATAGAATTGAATCGAGAGGAAGTGGACAAGATGATCCGCAAATTAAAGAACAATGCGGGGTTGATTCTTGATAAGGAGGAGGATATTGAGGGAGAAGTGGGGAATCGTTTTAAAAATCATTATCGTGAGGAGGAAAAATGTTTTGGAGAAGAGGGGTTAGATAAATGCCCTATTTGTGAAGATAAGAACGCGTGGTTAGAAAGACTGTTTGAGGAAGATTTTGTTGGCTTTGAGATATTGTGAGGATGATAAAGCGCAAGTACCAAATGGATTTACCATGGTGGCCTAGAATATTTTTGGAACGGCGAGGAGGAGGATATATTGAAAGTTTTTCAGAATTATGTGAGAACGGTATCGTAAATGCTAGAACTAAGTTAGTTACGATTGCCTCATCCTGAAAAAGCTTTCTTCTATCAAGTTAAAGGACTCTCGGCCAATCAGTCTCGTTACAAGTTTGTACAAGCTTCCGGCATAAATTCTATCTCTAAGGTTCAAAAAAGGTTTGGCAGATACAATTTCGATAGCCAATAAAGCATTGGACGAGTATAGGTGCTACATAAAAGATGACTTAGCTTTTAAAATTGATTTCGAAAAAGTTTATGACCAAGAGGAATGGGATTTCCTTGATCAAGTCTTGGAGGAAGATTCCCGAAAGGAAGTTTGTCTATTGATAAATTTTTCAACAATGGTTAAGCGGAGGTTTACGAGAAGCCTGAAGGATAATTTTAAGGCAAACCGTGGGTATTAAACAAAGTAATCCTTTATCTCCATTCCTCTTTCTATTGGTTGCAAATGTGTACTATCCCAACTTTAGGATAGGGTAAGGCTTCTGACAAGAACTTGATTTAAGATTTCAAGGTAGGTAAGAAGAGAGTAACGGTGTCGAATTGAAATTTGCATATGATACAATTTTTTGTGCGCAATAATGAAGACAAATTTCAGAGTTTAGGATAGATCTCAGGACTTAAAATTGATATGGCAAAGAATCTTTTAGTGGGGTTATATGTGGCGGGATAAAAGGTAACTGCATTAACCAATGAAATAGGAAGTGAGAGTGGATCATCATAGACCCTTGAATACTTGGGAGCCTTTGGGTGGTAACCTAAGTACTGAGGAATTTTGGTGACCACTAGTACATAAGGTGACTAAACGGGTGGTTGAGAGGGTGCTTATTAAGTGGGGTAGGCGTACAGTTGTCCAATTGGTTCTTAGTAGCCTCTCCACTTAATTTTGGTTTCTATTTAATATTCCTTTTTGTGTTGCTAAAAAAAGGGGGAAAATCATGAGAAACTTCATTGGGGAGAGCAACAGAGAAGGTAAGAATGAACATTTGATTAATTGAAAAGCTATGCGTAGAAATAAGCCAAAAAGGAGGATTGGGTCTTGGAAGGAATGTGGTAAGTGGCTATGTTGGTTTCCTCTTAAAAAGGGATCTCTTTGGTGTTTAGTTATTGAAAGCGTATATGTTGTTCATGAAGATGGATGTGATTCTAAATTGGTGGTAAGAGGGTCTTGTTGTAGTACTTGAAAATTCTTTTCTCAAGGCTTGGATTCATTTTTAAAGTTCATGCGTCTTTTTAATTAAAGGGATACAAACTTCGTCATCAGGGAAGCCGGGTGAGGCTCCCTTGAGTATTTCTTTTCCTTTCCTTTATGGTTACTCTCAATTCTCAAAATTCTATATTTTTTTTTTTCCGGATAGTTCTCAAAACTCTATTTTTTAAGTGTGGTTTCATGGAACTCTAGAAACAATTATTCTTGAAATTTCTACTTCTAAAAAAATCATAGGCATAGGGAACTTGGGCAATTTGTCTTCATCGAGGGTCTTCACCTTTCTCGGGATCGGGTGGATATTTCGAGTAAACCTTTTTTTGATGCCTTTGCGAACTCTCCATCTCTTCCTCACAAATGATTTGGGAAACCAAAATACCTTCAAAATTTCAAGTTTTTGCATGGTTGGCCGCTACTAGCGACTTCTTCAACGCAAAAGGCCTCTATCTTGTTTATCACCCTTTTGGTATATTGTGCAAGAATGTCAACTATATATTGATTCATTGCTCCTTTACTAGACTCTCGCGGTATGAGGTGCTTGAAGAGCTTGATGTTATTGTTGTTTTTTCTAAGTGCTAGAAAAGTTTCCATTCTATATATTGGGTGCTTAAAGGAGATGGGAAGGAGGCTATGTTTGTGGAGATGTATCTCTATGGCTTTAATGTGGAAAGTTTGATTGGAGAGGAATTGAAGAAATTTCGAAGATAAGTCAGTGAAGAAGAAGAGTTATGGATTAACAGCTTTGTCGCATCCCTTTGGTCATCTTTGTCTAAGGTTTTCAAGAAAATTGGAGTTTGGGGTTATTATACAATGGGAGTCTCCAGAAAAGCTACAGATGCTCTTAAAAGGAAGCTGCCCAGTGTCCATGTTTTTTGTTTGACTATCTATACAAGGATGATCTGCTAAATCCCCTAACTTGTATTGTATTTGATTTGGTAGTTGACTTTTAATGAGATTTGTTTGATTTATATATATATATACATGCAGAAGGACCCCCTCATGTTCTGAGAGATGCGATGTGCTCTTTAGGTGCTTTTTTTCTTTTTCTTTTTCATAAGAAGTTGGAGGAAAAATATACTTCTTTGACAAATACTAGGAAGCTATACAAAATGAACTACCCTTCAGGTGAATAAAAAAAAATGAGCCCCCACAAAATGATGTGCACGGGCCTATGGTCAAATGTTAAAACTCTAGCCTCTACTTCATTCAAACCTCACTTAAACTCTTACACTAACTCAGTGAACAGTTATTGAATCCGCAAATGACTTTAGTAGATCTTACATTAGTTTAAGATTGTACAAATTGCTCTCATTGCCACGGGATATACAGCAAACAAGAGGTGAGAAACTTTAACTCTTTCCCTACACCTAAATCCTCAATAATAGCCATTTATTGGACCTCAGCCTAATCAGAACATCAATAAACTGAGTAACAAAGAATTCAGATATTTTCAAGCAACTACATTTATGGTAGTAAACTCATAAGTGCTGACAAGTACACACGAGTTACAATCTTAAGTCATGCTATACTTTGTTACACCCGATTATAAGTTTATACAGAGATCCAAATTAAAGCATTTATTAAGTGCACCAACAAATTTCCATAGATGCACCAAATTATCAAGAGAGCAAAATATACGATTTAAAAGTGAGAGAGAGAGAGAGAGAGAGGTGGGGGGGAGGGCTGAGAGTGACTTCTTCAGCTCCTAGCTAACATGTTGATTGATGAAGAACCAATAGGATCAAAGAAAAGAATCAGTTCGATTATGTTCTCAATTTTCAAAGGTTTTTAATCTATTATCTTAGCCTAAACTATATAGTATAACTTAATATAAATGGAAACTAAATCAAATCCCTAATATACCTACAGAAAATCATAAAATTAGATGATGACATAAGATAATCCTAAAATGTTTAATATATTGCTACCCTGTTTATCCCAATTTCTTAAATTACATTAATGGAAATGGGTCCCGTTTTAGGGTTTTATAGTATTTTCTTTTATTTTTGTTATTTACTTTTATCTTGTTATGTCATTGTATTTTCTTTTGCTTTTAGAGGTAGAAGTAGCAAAGGCTTTTAAAGGCATTTTTGTAATTAGAATAGTAGCTTAGAGCCTAAGCTACTTTACCCCTTTAAATACCCTTATAATCTTCATTTGAGGACAGACACCATTTTGAATATAGGAAGTCTCTTGATTCTCTCTCTAAAAATTGCTTTGGTTTTATTATTTTGGCCATTGACGTTCAAGTTCTAAAAAACGCGGGGGGGTGACCAAGGCGTCGAGGCCAAGCCTTAAGCCTTAGAAGCCTAGGCGGGCCTTAGGGGTGAAAAGGCATTTTTTAATATATTTTAACATTTTTAACTATAACAAGGCTATAAAAAATATTAAAATGGTACATACCTTAAAATATGTTTGAATATATGCAAACTAAAATACTATTTTTTTTTTTTTTTTTTTAAATGTGCGCTTTTTTGGACTAGAGGTAGAAAGGTTTGGGATACCACTTACCTTTTGATTATTTTGAATGAGAAACCATTTATCTTTTGATTGCTTTGAATGAGATATTGGTCCGGTTATTTAAAAAAAGTCTTTAAAAAGCAATATCGCTTCACTAAAGCGTTTTTGTTTTTAAAAAAAGTGCGCCTTAAGCCTTTTACCAAGTATAAGGCGTAAAAGGCTTAAGGCGGAGCGTTTCTCCCAAGCCTCAAGCCTATGTGAGCTTTTTGGAACACCAAATTGGTACCAAAGCGAGGTGTCATTCCAAGTGGTGTATTGATGTGTAGGTATTCAAAATCGTACACTATTTTTCAATGGCTCCAAAAAAATCCAGGGAAATATTGAAACAACAAATGGCAAAAATGGCACAACAACAAACCCTAATTCTAACCCAAATGGCCCAACTCATCTCCTCCAAAATCCAGAACCCTAGTTTACCCAACCAAACTCTAACCCCCCTTACTGCCGCCGACCAAGCCCAAGCCCCCCACTCCTATTCCGACCACTTCCCCTAACCTAGGGGAGCCCCCCCGGCCGCCGACCACTCCCCTGCCCTAAACCTAACCCCCCCGCCCCTCCTCCGAACAACCCCCATATCGGTCGACCCCCAAAACCCATTCAAACCTGCTTGCGATAGGCCCACAAACCACAACCCCGACCCCATCCCTCAAAAAACCAGCCCGTTTGGTGGAGCCGGGTTTTTCAGTTTACCCAAAACCCTATCCCCCCGTGACTCGAACCCGTTTCCTACCCCACCCACCTTTTTTCAGCCCCCAGTCCCCTTCCGACCACTTCCTCTTGGCCAAAACCCTGTTGCCCAATCCGGGCCACCCCAAGACCCTCATCACGGTACCGGAAGGTTGACTTTTGACCCAGGAGAAAGCTTTTAGGGTTGGCATGGGAAATGAAGAGAAATTGTGGGATGGACACTTACTCAACTTTCTGAAATTTAATTTTTGGCCCCCACACGTTTTTGGCACTAATTTTTGAAATTTCCTCGCGAGTCCCCAATTATTTTGAGCGCTCAAAGACGAGCTTGGCTTTAAGAGGGGGAGAGAGATGGAAATGGGTCCCATTTTAGGGTTTATAGTATTTTTTTTTATTTTTGTTATTTTCTTTTATTTTGTTATGTCATTGTATTTTCTTTTGCTTTAGTATTTAGAGGTGGAAGTAGCAAAGGCTTTTAAGGACATTTTTATAATTGGAATAGTAGCTTAGAGCCTAAATTACTTCCCCCTTTAAATACCCCTTATAATCTTCATTTGATGACAGATTCCATTTTGAATATAAGAAATCTCTTGATTATCTTTCTAGAATTTGTTTTGGGCTTATTATTTTGGCCATTGACGTGTAGTTTACATCATACATTATTTACTTCCTAATTGATCCTATATACAAATAAGTAACTTTGTCATATATAAAAAGCCAAAGTTTCCAAATTTCTTAGTATTGCTCCACAATATATACACAGTGCCTTCACCATCCATAAAGTTGGAAATTTGCAAAAATGGTATTTATTTTCAGCATACGGAGAAATGACAATTTCTCCACAGAAGAAAATGGAGCCTGTTAATAGGCATCAGCTACAGCTGAAACTGCCACCCAAACCAGCACTGACAGCAGCTTATACACAGGATAATGACCAGTACAGTTGTCTGTCGCCTAAACCAACATATGACAGATAATACGCTGTAACATCACATACATTACAGAAAAACATAGAATATAGACATTTAGTTATCATAAATACTAGAATTTGGGATACCACTTTGTATAATTCACTCTTAATGGAAAGAACAGACATAAATACAGTTACAGATTACGTTACTATGCCACGATATGCATATATATACACTCCATCCCAAGTTAACAGTTGCTATTTAAAAGTTATAAGGAAAAAACTTACATCCCTATTTGTTATCGTCTAAAACTAGAATAATAATTGGAGTACACTAATTATAAACTATAACTAGATAAAGAGATATAAATTACAGAGAAGCTAATACAAAGCAGAAAGAGACAGATACCAGATTTACGTGGTTCGGCCAATGAGGTGCCTACGTCCACAGGTGTTAGTGTTAGTGATGACTGTATAGATTTAGATGGCAAACGCCATTGATGACTAGTAGTTACAAGCTCTCTTGTTCACTCTAGAAATGAACAACATAACAATATGGAAAATATATCTTGATCCCTTTACAATGAGGGATAGCGTGCTATATATAGGTTGTTAAAGGAGAGAGAATAGAGAGGGACAGGTGTCATGCTTTTATAGGTTAAGCATGTACATCATTACACGCAAGTGGGAGAATAATCGTGAAGTTAGTTATAAAGCACATCGAGGAATATTTGCATATTTCCCACCTGTGTGCGTGATGTGACTGTTGCTAACAGCATCCTATCATATGATACAGGGGTGGGTAGACGGTGTTAACTAATGGTGTTAACTAACAGTGAACTGACACTGTTAAAGACGGGCTGTTGAGACTGTTTGGCCGATCTCATAACTGTGGCCGACTAGATTCATTACGAAGCCAACCTCCTTGCTGTTGTGAACGAGGCCACGTGTTGTCTTCAAAATGTCCCATGAGGTGTTCCATATTTTTAGTATAACAAAACCTTCAAAACTTTACTCACTATTGGAACTGGAAGAGTTCTCTAGAGTGTTGGATCTTCTGAGCGGTTGCTAGGTGAATTAAGTGAGTAAAGTGGTTTTTTTAAGAATGTTGTCCGCTTCCGGAATTATGATCATCTTAGAATCTTCTTGGCGCTCGCCAAGCAAATTGACTTAAGGTGTTTTTCTTAAAATGTTGAATTTGACACAAGTTAGATCATTAAGGAGTGTGCCAGGCATAATTATGGCGCGCGTGTTTGGTGCAATGTGTGCCAGTTCTCAAAAAGTCAGTTTATTTCCCCAGGCATGATGTCATGCGCTGCATTAATATGGGCAATGATTACCGCGTAAAAAGTATAAAATCCAAATTTCGAATCATTTAAGTTTCCAAACCCCTTTCTTTCACAATCGCTTTTAAAGAGAGAAAAACTTTACTGCTTTCAAACCCTTCCATCTCTGGCAAACTCTTCTTGCCTTCTTGTTGTTGTTAATGTTTGATTGGACAATCGCACATCTTAGGTGGTCATTGAGTTGGTTGACCTAGGGTCTTCTATTTTTAAAGTTTTTACGTTTTTCCATCCCAAAATCTGATTTGTCCTTAAATAGGCTTCGTTTTACATCCCAATTCAATTCCTTGATGAGTTATGAGCCTTATGTTCAAAGGTGGCTTGAGTTTTTAGCTGAATTAGAGCAATCTTGTCCTTGCATCGTCGCTAGAAGATTTCCTAAAACCTCTCCAGGTTGTTCGACCCAATATTTTAAATCGCGGTCGTGCAGGGTGTAGCGTTTTGGCTCCAAAATCGCGTGCGCAAGCAATTTGTGCATTCCATTTTTTTAATTAAAATAACATATAAAAAATAATAATAATAATAATAATAATAATAATATATTAAAATGAAATTTGTAAGAAAGTAACATTTTAAACTGAAATTGGTAAAAATAGTTACAATTGAAACTGATTTTTTTTGTTTTTCAAAAGTAAAATTGAAAATTATAAATAATAATAATAATAATAAAAACATTTTAAACAGAAATCTGAAAAATAAGTAACATTCAAAGCTAAAAATAATAAAATAAATAACATTTTGATCTGATTTGTAAAATAAGTAAAAGTTTAAATTGAAAATTATAATATAATAACATTTTAAACAGAAATCTGAAAAAAGAGTAAAATTTAAAGCTGAAAATTATAAAATAACTAACATTTTAAAGGGAAAAAAAAAACATTTTGAACGGAGATTGGAAAGGAAGTATCATTTTAAGCTGGAAATTATAAAATAAAGGGTCGTTTTGACTTAACCCCCAAATTTAAATGCATGATTTGACTTAACCCCTCATTTTAATAATCATTTGACTTCGGCCCCAACATAGGGTGTGTAGAGGGGGCTTGAAGGCAATTTTGAGATTAGAAGTAATTCCACATTAGCAACAGTGTCTTGGGGATTAAGGCACCGTGGCAGCTCGGCGTGGCATCTCAGCGTGGCAGCTCGGCGTGGCATCTCAGCGTGACAACCTGTATTTTAGCTTGTTGTATTAGTCATATTGTATCTTTGTTTATATTGATTGTAAGCTATAACGGTTGTAATCATATAACGAGAATAATAAAGAGTTTTAGTGTGAGGTCAAACGGTACTCACGAGAGACCAGGCTTGGCAGGGTCTGGAAGAGCTGTCATGCTCTATCGAATGACCTCGCCGTGGGAACTTTAGAGGGACCTGGTTTGGAGGATTAAGAAGTGAGGCACCGTTGGGGCTTGTCCTGACCATCTTAGATACACCTGGTAAAAACACCGAAGGACCCTGACCGTGGAACCTCGGGCGGAGTAGCTTGGAGTTCCATTGGGCGCTGAGTTGAGAACCAAACAACCCTCTACCTAATGTCACATCTACTGTAGGTGATGTCACTAGCCAGCTAAACAATGTCAGACATGCACTTGAGTAAACCACCGTGGTATTTGGGGCTGTCAGGCAGTTGCTGAGCCACCTCTGCGACAACAGCCCCCTGACACACAGTGGTTAGGCAAAAGGCATGTCTTGGCATTTAATGTTTATGACGTGGAGACAACTAGTGCATCAGGCATTTAATGTTATGACACAAAGTATGAGGGACATCTTTTCATAGTCTTTAATGACTAAGTTGCCTCGGGGATGGTGTGGGGGGCTATTTAAGGACCCCAACCACCTCTGAGGAGGGGGGGGATCTTTTGAGAGTTTAAGGAGTTATCGCTAGAGAGAAGACAGAGAGGAGGGAGTTATTGCAAACCAGAGGGTTTACCCACTCACCATTGTTACTTATTACGAAGCTTTTAATACTTGACAGAGATTCTTGAGGGTATTAGGTGTGTGTTTATACCTGCCTACCAAGGTGTATCTAGGGTGCTTACTTCTCTCTCCCTCTAGCTAAGTTACTTCTAAGGTTCATTACTATTTCCTGAGTTATACACGAGAGTTTTGTGAGTTTAAACTGAGTTTATCTTCATTGGGTTTGTGTTTGTGTGTCCTATCATTAATCCAAAGCTTTGGCCAAGTTAGCTTATCATTACCATACTCAAATAGGGGTTACGCCTCCATCTTATCCAAAGTACCCTCTTACATTTGGCGACTCTGCTGGGGAGGCATTCTTCTAAGTACGGAGTATGGCGCAGGATAATGCTAATCGAAGGCTCAACTTTGATAACATCCAGCATAATGAAGAACAAGCTGCGAGAGAACTGGAGGCCCTAAGAGATGGGACTCCACGAGTAGAGGTACCTCCGGTTCAGGCGACGTCAAGCGTTCTGGGGGCGACACAAGCTTCCATGAGTGCGGGGTTGGGACCCACTCAAGTCGCGCTCCTCATGAGCAAGTTCTATGAGTTTTTGCAAACCCCAGTAGCTTCAACTATGCTGGGAGGGTTGGAAGCTAATGCCTTCGTAACACCAGGGGTAGCTCCAACGGCCCCACCAGGTGCAGATGTAGCGGGAACAGTCCCAGCGATCGTACCCTCTTTTGTGAATCCAGCATGGGGAACATCAGGAGCATCGGCGGCCCCAACCGTGGCGCCTGCCCCAGCTGCAACGGGCACTCAGCCCGTGGTTCCGTTGTTTGTTACCCCAGCGACATCGCCCATGGAGGAAATGAGAAAAGAGATGCAAAAGGAGATGTTGAAGTTCATGCAGGCTTCCTCGCAATCTGCTGGCGAGGTAGCTTCGGTTTATGATGATTTTCGAACACCGTATCCTCAGGAGTACAACGACGAACCCTATCCGAAAGACTATATTCCTCCCATTTTTGAAAAATACACCGGAAAAGGTGGAAATCCAAAGGAGCACATCAAACGCTTCATCGAACACTTGGGGGCACATTGCAATAATAAGAAGCTTCGGTTGAGGGAGTTTTCGAAATCCTTAACCGATAAAGCATATACCTGGTATTCCCATTTGCCTCCTAGGAGTGTTTCCACGTGGGAGGAGATGCATGTATTGTTTGTCCAGAAGTTCTTTCTGGCAGAGGATGAGTTTACTTTGACCCAACTGGGTAAGGAGAAGCAACGACCAGGGGAAGAAGTGGTAGCCTATGTTCGAAGGTTCAGAGAAAGATCCCTCGACGTGAGGGAGGAGGCCAAAGAATCCAAGTTACTGCAGATCTACGCTGAGGGGCTGCTTCCTGAGTACATCTGCCATCTTATTAATGAGACGCGCGAGGCGACTTTTGCGACGTTCTTAAAAGCAGTGAGAAATATCTCTTTGGTGGTGCGACTCAATCCGGTGGCGGTGCCCATGATGTTTAGGCAGCCGATACAACCTGTGGGAGGAAGGTCTCAGCCCCAACGGGTAGGGTACACCGAGGGAGCAGATGGGGGCAAGGCGCCGAAGAAGGACAGTTAGAGGAAATAATGAGTTTATGAAAATCTTAACAAGTGTTTTCGTTGTTAAGTCACCGATATAGGTGGAGTTTATGAAAAAAAAACTTAACAAGTGTTTCCGTTGTTAAGTCACCGATATAGGTGGAGCTTATGAAGAACCTTAACAAGTGTTTTCGTTGTTAAGTCACCGATATAGGTGGAGTTTATGAAAAATCTTGACAAGTATTTTCGTTGTTAAGTCACCGATATAGGTGAAGTTTCTAAAAATCTTAACAAATGTTTTCGTTGTTAAGTCACCGATATAAGTGGAGTTTATGAAAAGAAAAAAAAAATTTAACAAGTGTTTTCGTTGTTAAGCCACCGATATAAGTGGAGTTTATGAAAAATCTTAACAAGTGTTTTTGTTGTTACGAAGTGTTTTGATAGCTGAAAAGGCAGCGCCGCGTCATTTACGAAGTAATGCATGGGGAATAGAAAGGATTGCCTTCTTCAGCAAGTTTAAGTTTTGGCGCCAGAATTTTTGTCAGACATATCCAACAAACTCCCAACGGAAAAGATGTCCCAACGGTTCAAAAAAGCTACGATGTCCCCTTGCCACAAGTTCAGACGTTGTTTAAATGGTGACTCGGCTGCATCGGGGAGAATTTTTGCTATTTCGAACATAACGAAGCATTACAAGGGAGAATTTCACTTACCAAGAATCAAAACGAGTATTTGAGAAGGTTAGTAGGCCTTTCGGGAGAATTTCAAATAATAAAAAGCTAGAACGGTTGAAGCTCAGTATAAGGAAAAAGTGGCAATGTCCTTTCGTCAAAGCCGCAATAAGTCGTGGCGCTTCGGCTCAGGAACATCGGGGAGAATTTTACTTTTTCCTCGAGATTATAACGCTGCGGTTCTAGCGAAGGAAAGGAGGCTAGAAATTTTACACACAGAGAAGGTTCATCGGATTGAGAAGTTTTCATGCAGACATTTCTTGTTCCAACAACAAATCTCTCCACGAAGGGGCAAATGTAGAGGGGGCTTGAAGGCAATTTTGAGATTAGAAGTAATTCCACATTAGCAACAGTGTCTTGGGGATTAAGGCATCGTGGCAGCTCGGCATGCCAGCTCAACGCGGCAGCTCAAATGAGGCAGCTCAGCGTGACAACCTGTATTTTAGCTTGTTGTATTAGTCATATTATATCTTTGTTTATATTGACTGTAAGCTATAACGGTTGTAATCATGTAACGAGAATAATAAAGAGTTTTAGTGTGAGGTCAAACGGTACTCACGAGAGACCAGGCTTGGCAGGGCCTGGGAGAGCTGTCATGCTCTATCGAATGACCTCGCCGTGGGAACTTTAGAGGGACCTGGTTTGGAGGATTGAGAAGTGAGGCACCGTTGGGGCTTGTCCTGACCATCTTAGATACACCTGGTAAAAACACCGAAGGACCCTGACCGTGGAACCTCGGACGGAGTAGCTTGGAGTTCCATCGGGCGCTGAGTTGAGAACCAAACAGCCCTCTACCTAATGTCACATCTACTGTAGGTGATGTCACTAGCCAGCTAAACAATGTCAGACATGCACTTGAGTAAACCACCGTGGTATTTGGGGCTGTCAGGCAGTTGCTGAGCCACCTCTGCGACAACAACCCCCTGACACACAGTGGTTAGGCAAAAGGCATGTCTTGGCATTTAATGTTTATGACGTGGAGACAACTAGTGCATCAGGCATTTAATGTTATGACACAAAGTATGAGGGACATCTTTTCATAGTCTTTAATGACTAAGTTGCCTCGGGGATGGTGTGGGGGGTATTTAAGGACCCCAACCACCTCTGAGGAGGGAGGGGGATCTTTTGAGAGTTTAAGGAGTTATCGCTAGAGAGAAGACAGAGAGGAGGGAGTTATTACAAACCAGAGGGTTTACCCACTCACCATTGTTACTTATTACGAAGCTTTTAATACTTGACAGAGATTCTTGAGGGTATTAGGTGTGTGTTTATACCTGCCTACCAAGGTGTATCTAGGGTGCTTACTTCTCTCTCCCTCTAGCTAAGTTACTTCTAAGGTTCATTACTATTTCCTGAGTTATACACGAGAGTTTTGTGAGTTTAAACTGAGTTTATCTTCATTAGGTTTGTGTTTGTGTGTCCTATCATTAATCCAAAGCTTTGGCCAAGTTAGCTTATCATTACCATACTCAAATAGGGGTTACGCCTCCATCTTATCCAAAGTACCCTCTTACAGGGTGTTAAAAGTCTAATTTAACATTATAAACAAGTGGCAAAGTCAAATTAATCCTTAAGTTAACCCCCTAATTTTACTCAATATTTTAAGATAACCCCCTTGTGCAGGGGGTATATCAAAGGTATTAACAAAGTGGGGATTAAGTCGAATATGACATTAAAAAGTGGGGATTAAGTAAAAAAAAAAATTAATAAAAAAACATTATTTACTGAAAAATATGAAATAAGTAAACGTCTAAGTAAACCGAGAGTTTGGGACATAAAATATTAAATAAAGTAGCATTTCCAACTAAACTTTGTAAAATAAGCAAATAACATCATTGAGACCTTCGTAAATAAGTAAACTCAGAGTTTGGAACAAAGAATACTTCACCCAAGCAAAGTCATCATATGAAACAAGATTACTTATTTTTTGCCTCCTCTTAACTAAACAAAGGGTTCTTAAAAAACACATTGAACCAAATAGCACATGAAAGCGCAAAATAGCGCACTCATTGACGGACAACTTTGCGTTTTTGGCATGCAAAACGCAATAGCGCGCTATTACGATAGCAATAGCGCGCTTTTTAAAACATTGGTTTGACCTTAGGCACAGTAGCCTCTTTTGTTGGTTCTGCACCACAGCCCCCCAGCTGTGGAGCATAGTTCTCCTGAGTTCTCGAAAACTGTAGGCATTGTTGAAGTGAACCACCCTAAAGGTGGTGAGAAACTTGCAAACACGGTGTCCGATATATCAATCGTTGACTTAGACGCCTCGTCTGAGAGCTATGTCTGAAAGGCCTAGAGCTTCCTCATGTTCCTCTCACCGAGGATAGTACTTCAGGAAAAAGCATCGATGATCGAAATCATCGATGAGCTAGAGGAATTGAGGTTTAGATATGATATTCCCATTAACATTTCCTTGAGACTGCCTGATTGTGATAAGAGAGTCTATGATCGGATCAATGCCGACAAGATATGTTTTTCCGTTTAGACCTTGCAAGTAGGAGTTCATTTGCCCCCTTCAGTTACAAAAGTGCAAATAATTATATGGTTAATTAATGTTTGGTCGCTAGAAAAATGTTCTATTTGATGTTTAGTCTAATATATATTTTGAAAAATAATTTCTGGTCCCTAAAAAAATGTTCCATGAAATCTTAATGTCATGATCACTACTATTTTTAAAAATATGTTGGACTAGATATTAAATAAATAATATATCATGGGCTTGTTGTCAAATTCCCCTTAATTATGTTGGAATCCACATTCATCAAATTACATCAGATTATAATCAAATTTCAAATTTCTGGGAGATAAGGACAAATTCCTTTGATCTGCGACAAAATACAATAAAGGTGTGTTTTTGGTACCCCAATTCCATACCAAATTGGAGTTGGAAAATTTCTAGTTCAAATTTCAAAAAGTTTGCAAGTAAAAAAATTTCAATTCCAATTCCAATTCCATACATTTGGAGACTTGAAGAGGAAAGCAAGAAAACAAAAACAAAAACATGAACCTCCACCCAATTTAGCCAGTAAAACTAAAACCCAGTACCCAATAGCATAAAAACATAAGATTCAAAATCATTTCATTTCTCTACCATTTAAACACTGAGCCGAAAAGGAGTGTGCATGTGAGTGAGTGAGTGAGTGAGTGAGCAGACCAACTGAAGAATTTCTTAAAAAATGTTGCTAAAATACAATGTAGTTTTAGCAAACACTAAACCCTAAAAGGATTTTGAACCACGCCTACTAGAATTGCAACTCGATCGTGTGTGCAAACATTCAAAACCCAAGTGAGAAATTAAAGTAAGACAGAAATAAAATTAAAGTAAGTAGTATGAGGTTGGATGAAGAAAATAGAGAGGAGAGAATAGATGTAATAAAATAAAGATGGAAATGGGCACTGGGATCAGAAGCGTACCACCTCGTTGCCTGTGAGAGAGAGAAATAGGGCACGGAAGAGGAAATGGGAATTTTGAGTGAGAAATAGAGCGTGTGCATGCCTGTTTGGGTGGGTGGTTCAGTAAAACTGGGGAGCAGAAGCTATTTGATCGAGGTCGAGATTGTGAACCACCTTCAAAATGGCGCGTGGATACCACTTCACCCAGACAGAGACGCTGTATTTTGGGGGGACTCCTGTTTCGAACATATATATGGAAAACTTTACATGAACCCGTGTACCGCCCAGCGATCGCATTACACTTTTTTTTTTTTTGTTGTTATTCTTTTGTTTTTAACAATTAATATAAAAATAATTTTTATATAAAAAAAAACATTTTTCTTTCTTTTTATAAGTTTCTTATTCTTATGTTTTTAATAATTAATACAAAATTAGTTTTTTATATAAAAAAAATAGTTTTTCTATTAGTATAAAAAGAATAGTTTTTTTTTAAAGTAAACAATTTTTATTAAAATTAAAAAAATATTTTTTCATAAATAAAAAAAATACGTTTATGAAAAATTATATTTTTTTAAAGATATTGTGACTGATTAGTGCCGTTGGAGCGGACCCGCATTCCCGAACCCACATCATTTGTTGAATGTGGGTGCGCGCCAGCGGTACTAATTAATCGCGATTAATTAGTGCTGCTAGCAGCGACCCACATTTCCAGAAATGTGGGTTCGCGCCAACAGCACTAATTAATGGCAATATTTTATTGAAAAAATATCGCGATTAATTAGTGCCGCTGGTGCGAACCCACATTCCCGAACTAAAATCATTTGTTGAATGTGGGTCCACGCCAGCGGTACTAATTAATCGCGATATTTTATTGAAAAATATCGCGATTAATTAGTGTCGCTGACACAGGCCCACATTCTCAGACCCACATCATTTGTTGAATGTGGGTTCGCGCCAGCGGCACTAATTAATCACGATATTTTATTGAAAAAATATCACGATTAATTAGTGCCGCTAACACCGACCCACATTCAACAAATTGTTTTTTTTATATTGTTTAAAAAAACTATTTAATATAAAAAAATTGTTTATAAATTAAAAAGTGTTAAAAAAAATGTTTTTTTAATATAAAAAACTGTTTTTATAACATTCGTTTATAACAAAAGAATAAGAAATTCTAAAAAAAATGTGAAATGCGATCGCCAGGTGGGCCATCTAGAATCACTCCATATATATATAATAATGCTCTTGTGCGGACTAGTCCACATTTTAATAATGCGGATCGGACATGTGTCACCTAATAGTGCACCTATAATTTATCGCCTAAATTATAGGCAGACTCTCTCTATTTTTTGGGCTCACCGTCAAGTGACACGTGTCCGGTCCGCACTCTTAAAATGCGGACTAGTCCGCACAAGAGTAGTACTGTATATATATATATATATATATACAGTACTACTCTTGTGCGGACTAGTCCGCATTTTAAGAGTGCGGAACGAACATGTGTCACCAAGCTGGTGGTGAGAGAGAGCGCCTATAATTTAACCGATAATTTCTATGTTCACCGCGAGGTGACACATGTCGGGTTCGCACTATTAAAATGCGGACTAGTCCGCACAAGAGTATTATGATTATTATTATCATTATTATTATTATTATTATCATTATTATTATTATATATTATGCAGACTGTCCCACATTTTAACAATGCGGAGCGGACATGTTGATCATACGCAAATATTGCGTATTTCATCCCTCGAACCGACGCATTTTAGCCCCCTCGGGTATCTTATTCCCTATATTTATACTCGTTAACCAGACAACGTCAGTGAGAGACTGTTCGAGGCCCTCATCATGTGTTGATGCTTCCGTCCCATTGCCAATCCTTAGAAGGAAATCGCTAAGTGAGGAATTGATACTCAAATGTTTAATTACTTAATCATCACTATGAAGTTAAACAGGGCATTAGTTCTCTTTAGTCATTACATTTACATAATATGATGGATGGATTATCAGTCTTAACATATAAATACAACAACTTTCAAAGACAAATTACGTGAGACAGAGAAACTGCATTCATGTTCATTGAATAGAAATTACAAAATAACAAAGAGAATCCATTAGGTTAATAAGTATGGCCAAACCTAAGTTTTCAATAAATAAATAAAAATTACTCAACAATAAGATGAATTGAAAACAACAATTGTAAATTAATTTTTAAAAAAAAATTATTGTACTCGAATAAGTGCAATGTATTCCATAAGTATCCATGAACTAAATAAAGTGACACTCAATACTAAATATTAAGAGCAGTGAAGAACAAACTAAAATTCTTTGAACACTATGTATCTAAAGATGCTAAATATACGGTTTAGAGTGTATGTTTGAGTTGACAAAGATAATTCAACCAACGCATGTAATTGCAGCTTCAGTAAGGTGATTTGGACTCATTTTTCTCAATTATTTGGTTGTTCTTGGAAATTATGTTTTTCTTAGTTGGAGAGTTACAACCTAAACTGACGTAAGACTTAATAAGAAGAATATATGTATGTAGAGAGACAAAATGAATACATTGAACCATACAGTGTGAAAAAATTCCAACATATAGGAAATTGGAATTAAATTAGATTATAAAAACACTAACAATCAAAAGATTTGAGATTTTGAATTCTCAAACAAAAAATCTAACATCATGGTATATATTTTAAATAAATAGAAAACGAAAAATATTCCTTTTATTCCTCTTCATTGAAAATGTTACCTAAACATGTTGTGTGTAATCTGAAAGAGAACATTAAACTTAAACACAGAGTATCAGTAGCTACTTAAGAAATATTATTACTTTATAACACAACTATACACCAAATTAATTATGGAGTTAAGTTTATATCAAACAGGAAGCATGTAGGAGTTTGTGTTTGGTACATTTGATCAAACATAGCATACACACGTGATATATATAACATAAACCTAAGACATATACAACAAGATAGTAAGAAGAGAGAACTGAACATCATTATCTATCGAATAATCACAATAAAAATGTCAATTGGAATCAGTTTAAAGCATATGATAGGTTAATACCTGCAGTAGAAATAACTCACAATCAATCCTCAAAATTTTCTCCTCGGCAAACCACAATGAGACATTTAGAATCCCTATAACTGCAACAGAGGTACTGCAAAAACTCTGGTAAAAATAGCTCTTGCGAGTGGTTGAGACGATTTATATGGCTCATCAAATGGGTAAAAAATGAGGGGATGTTAATGTGGAGTATAAAATTTGTTCGTACTTAGATCTGGAAAAGGCAGTTTTCTCAGGCTTAATAATGACTCTATAATTAAGGATTTGTTACCCAACAAAAGCCCCTAGAGATTCGAAAATAAATCAATCTTTTGTTGAATTGGCTATGTAACCCCACAAAGTTAATACAGGTAAATTTTGGTTGTCTCCTAGGTTATTATCCTCTGAAATCATTTTTCGACGGGTCCAGAGTTTGTAAAGTGCAATTTTCCATGAGTGACACTATGCTACCTAATCTGTTCTCCGATTCCCAAAACTATTTTAGCTTCTCAAATTCAAACCCTAAATCTACACTCAATTTGTTAGCGCTCAGATCAACATACTGAATATTGGAGCATACATCAAGGGAATTTCCTATCTCACCAGTTAAATTATTACTCCAAATATTCACAACAATTAAGTTGTCACAAATTATAGGAAAATGTATTGAATTCCACCATGAATTGTATTAAGTGAAAGATGCTAAGCTCAATAGTAAATTAACTTATAAGACAACACATTATTATATTATGCATCCACTAAGGTTGATTTCGCTGAAAGAATCTTAACTTTTCTCGCTAAAATTATAGTTACAGCAGCAGCTACTGTTCTTGCTTAGTCATTCATTCGTGCTTACTCCTCTGTGCCACCCAGCTGATAGGTATCTGTAAGAAATAGCAGCAGCTGTTGTTGTTGCCAGCCTGTCATACATGTGGGCGATATCGACTGATGACTAAATCCTATTTAGGACTCGAAGGCCTTCGTGGTATGACTAAATTCGCGTGTGGGACTTTATCTTCAGATGCTTTTTCTGTTTGACCGTGGCCGTAGAGTGGTACTAAGGTTTATTCTGTAATTTCAGCCTTGCACACAGGGCATTGAGGTTGTTGGTGATCTTCGATTTCAGCAGATACACTTGGGTAATGTATCCATTTGTAAATACAGGGACAACAATAAAGGTGGTTACAGAGTCTTGAACCATGTTTAAGCAGATGTTACAATCGAAACTAGGGGTGGAAGCGGTACGGGTTTTTATCGTACCGTACCGTTTTGGTCCGAAAAAAATGGTTTTGATTTCATATATTAAAATACCACAAACCAGTCTTACCGAAATCGAAATTACCGTAAAAAAGTTGGTTGGTTTTGGTTTTAATATTTAAAAAACCGATTTACCGAAATTACCGTACCGAATTTTATGAAACCAGAAAAAACCATATCGAAATTACCATACCGTACCGAATTTACCGAAATCAGAAAAAATCGTACCAAAATTACCGTACCGTACCGAATTTACCAAAACCAGAAAAAGTTAGTTTTGGTTTTGGTTTTAATATTTAAAAAAGTTGGTTGGTTTTGTTTTTGGTTTTTGGGGACTTTTAGTGTTGTTTACCGAAACCAGAAAAAACTGAAACCAGAAAAAACCAGAATTTATCGAAACCAGAAAAAAACTGAAATTACCGAAAAAATCGAAAGACCAGCTGGTTTGGTTTTGGTATTGATTTTGTTGTACCGGGTGGTAAACTGGTACGATTTGATTTTACCATCTAGAGTTTGGTTTTGGTATTGGTATCTACTATTTACCGACTGTTAACGCAAAAATTATCCATCTACGAGGACCAATCAGAAAAGGATACATGTCATCCTACGTGGCAATATTCAACACCCGAGGAGAGTTGGTCGGCACCCGAGGAGAGTTGGTCAGTACCCAAGGAGAGTTGGTCGGCACCCAAGGAGTATTAGTTGGCACCCGAGGAGAGTTGGTCGGCATACCAACCAGGAAGATCAAAGGATAACTACGCATTTAATGAGCATTAATGTACATTTATACTGTAGATGACAACACATAGCATACCAAGCAATTCAACAATTAGATTCATTGAATGTAGACATAATGTATAAATGTCTACATACAATGAATCTCTTTATCCCCCATCACTATAAATACATGTATTCCCTTAGCCAAAAGAGAGAGAACCAAGAAACACCATATTGTGCTATTGTAAACCCCTGGGAATAAAATAACAGTGGACGTATGCTTTATTCATAGCCGAACCACTTTAAAAATATTTGTCTCTTATGTGCTTGATTGGATTGCTTTTATCTATTTATCTGTGATCATAAAAATGGGATTCGGTCCAGTTTTTTGCATCAACAGATTGGCGCCGTCTGTGGGAACGTGTTACAAGCGTTGTTCTCCATCAAAAGCTAAGTTTTTATTTTCTCTACGTATAATCAATTATACATACATCTTTTGATTCAATCATGATTTTATGTTTATGTACATAAATTAATTGTCCAATTTTTATCTGCAAAATGTTGCATATCATGATTTTTAAATCATAACTGTTAGATTAATTCTTATTTAGAAATCTGAAAAATAGTAGATTTCATAAATCATAATTGTTTGCTTGATTCTCAAGTTTCAATTTTATATCATGGAATAAATATTTTAAATGATTACATTGTGACAGTGGTAAGATTTGATAATTTTCATTATAAATTTTGTAAGATCTTTAATGTCTATTCAAATTCCCATTATATTTTTAATCAGAGAATGGGAAAAGGTTAAAGACAATGAAAATTTTCCTCATGGGAATCATGACCCAGATCTACTTTCTCTCTCTTCGAGTTTGAGTCTCTTTGCATTCATTTTTATGAACTATATTTTGCTCATCTTCCATCTATGTCAATAAAGTCAAATTGATTGATTTTTGATATAAATTTGGTAATAATTTCGACCATTCACCATATTTTTATCTCTCCAAATAGGGAATAGGAAGGGATCAATATAAAAAATAATTTTCTCTCACTAGAAAAATCATTACCCACCTCTTGTAAAAAAGGATCAGTAAAACAATCATGATCATATCAAGATTCTGGGCACAAATTTGATATGTTGGCCCCTCGTTCATCACATCACAGGGTTTCTTTGTCGAAATCACACGATATAGTGGATTAGATGAGTATTCATTTAATTAACATTCTTAATGCTTAGATTTTATATCGAATGTTATTTTTCTTATCTAAGGATTCGAGATATTCTGGTCAGCCATCCATATTGTTGGTCGGCATCATCTTGGGCCATATTTTATTAAAGAGAAGCTTAACCAGACCATTTATGTTTGTCGGAGATAAGATGTGAAGATCCATCAGCAACGTTGAAATAATTTTATCCAACTACGAGGTATCTTATTACTGGTTGGAGCCCCATATTGTAGCTCGGTGGAACCAATTGCAGGTTGACGATCATCTATTTCTTGATCGGCGACATCTCAGTCTTGTTCGGAGGGTTCAACTTACTGGTCGGCAACTATCCAACCATCCACTTTTTGGTCGGTGACATCTAATATTGTTTGGTGCTGTCAATACACCATTTTTATTGATCGGCGAAATTGCTCAGCTGGTCGGGGACCACTTGCTTATTGGTCGGCACCATATATTCTATAACTTGAGATATCCTTAAGCGTTGGTCGGCAACAACCATGCCGTTTGTCGGCAGCAGTAGAATATTGGGATATTAAAAAATGCGAAGCACCCCAGATATTTCTTTAAACACGAGTTCAGCTCGGGGACAATCAGGGGGCTTAAGTCTTTTTTAACTTGTGATCACCCCAAAAATATTTTTAAAACCAAGTGATAAATAATTTTCAAACAGCAACTTATACCTGATTAGTTGTTGGAGATTAAATAACTTTACAAAAAACTCTACGTCTTATTTATGACAATTTGTCCATCTCACACATATTTGGCACAAAATATATTATTTCATATTTTGAAATTTTTATCGTCTTATGCTGATACACATCGTATATTTTTTGGCTAAATAATTATTCTCATGATAATAATGATTTTCTCTAGTCTCGACAGGTGCTCGAGCAGCCTATTAAAATTTCATAGGAACGAGATTCGATCCCGATGAAAGCTCTCGTAAACCTCTGGAAAAGTAGTATTGCTCGATATCAGGCAATTGTGCATCGACATATCAGCCAACATATATTATTTCATTTTTTTTAAATTAATATTTTTATTTCTCAAGCATATACATATCATATATTGATTGGATGAGTAAATTATTCTCATGACTAATCAATTCAGCCTACACATATGGTATAGCAAGATATTAATTTTTACAGGTACAAGACTCAACGCTGACGAATGCTCGGAAACAATCTGGAAACTATTATCATTTCACCTCAGCGAGGAACTATTGATTTTATTATTGCTATGATATCTGCTCCAGCATAAATGATTCTATATATACATTGGGATTCATATTCTATATTCATCTCAACATGGAGCTCGGCGAGATACTCATTATATATTCAGCTCCGAGAAAAAGCTACATCAGTTATTATATTTCAACCCCAACGGATAGTTGGTCGGGGCAATTCTTATTTATATTCAGGCCCAGATATCGGCTCAAGCACAAATTATTCTATATATCCCTTGGGATTCATATTCTATATTCATCTCAACATGGAACTCGGCGAGATACTTATTATTATATTCAGCTCCGAGGAGAACTATAACATTTGTTATATGTCACCCCCAATGGATAGTTGGTCGGGGTAATTCTTATTTATATGCAGGCCCAACAAAGTTCTCAGCCATATTCTTATGTTCTGGAAAATATTATTCTTATTCGGCATTATGCAATTGTGCCTCGACAAGATACTTATTCAGCTTTAAGGAGAATTACAACATTCGTTGTGTTTTACCTCCAACGGATAGTTGGTCGGATAATTCTTATTTATATTCAGGCCTGACAACGTTCTCGGCCAGATTCATATGTTCTGGAAGATCTTATTCTTGTTCGGCATTATATAATTCTACCTCGACAGATGAACGAGGCACTTTATTATTTTTAATTATTCTTTATATCTATTTGGATGCATATTATATTCTTATTTCAGCATGGAGCTCGACAAATATTTATAATCATATATTCAGCTCCAAGGAGGTCTCCAACATTTATATTATCTTATTCCCAACAATCTGTTGGTCAGCGCCGAGGAGGTCTCCAGCATTTATATTATCTTATTCCCAACAATCTGTTGGTCAGCGCCGAGGAGGTCTCCAGCATTTATATTATCTTATTCCCAACAAACTGTTGAGGAGGTCTCCAGCATTTATTATATCTTATTCATCTCCAAGGATATATCCAACATTTATATTATCTTATTCCCAACAATCTGTTGGTCAGCGCCGAGGAGGTCTCCAGCATTTACATTATCTTATTCCCAACAATTTGTTGAGGAGGTCTCCAACATTTATTATATCTTATTCATCTCCAAGGATATATCCAACATTTATATTATCTTATTCCCAACAATCTGTTGAGGAGGTCTTCAGCATTTATTATATCTTATTCATCTACAAGGATATATCCAACATTTATATTATCTTATTCCCAACAATCTGTTGGTCAGATCCGAGGAAGTCTTCATCATTTATTATCAATTACCACCAACTCCGGTTGGTCGGGAACCAAATCCAACTCCGGTTGGTAGACAAAATCCAACTCCGGTTGGTAGATAAAATCCAACTCCGGTTGGTAGACAAAATCCAACTCCGGTTGGTAGATAAAATCCAACTCCGGTTGGTAGACAAAATTCAACTCCGGTTGGTAGATAAAATCCAACTCCGGTTGGTAGATAAAATCCAACTCCGGTTGGTCGATAAATCTCATTCAAAGTTCACATTCCACAGTTGGGGGCTTCTATTACAGATATATTTGTTCATTTGGTGGCATATTCTTATAACATCGTGCAGTCGAGCATCAAATTTAACTCCACAAACTCACACGGTCGGGGCCCCGACCAATCATCATTCAGGAGTTGTTTTTCTTGCTCAGATATTACTTTTGATATTCAAGTTCAGGAGGTATATTGAAGTTCAGGAGGCTATTGAAGTTCAGGAGGTATATTCAGAAGTTCAGGAGGTGCATTCAGAAGTTTAGGAGGTATATTCAGAAGTTATTATGCACATGTTATTGAAGTTCAGAAGTCAAATTCAGTATCTACAGCACTGAGATCTTCGCTACTACTGTCTCGACCAATATTTAAGAAGAAGTTGTATGAAAATGTTTCGAAGTCCACCACTAGCTTGGTACTAATCAGATTGAAGAGTTGGGTTCAAAAGCTAGTATGTTACTCGATAAAGTATTCAGAGGGGCATAAATCAGAAAAATCAAGCACGTGAAGTTAGAACTCATTTGCTCGGCACAGGAGGCAGTTAGTCGGCTGGCAAACCAATCAACATACTTGAAGATTATGACAAGCTACAAGCTTCATACTATGGCATGGCTGCATCCAAATTCCCAGGGGTGATACATAGCACACGTAGTTCCTCTAAAGAAAGATTAGCAACCATCGATCAGCCTGCATCATATGTCGTCCAAGAGATAATGCATTTTATGTTGAACAAATCAAGAAGGTAGATCAAGAATTTCACGAGCACCGAGCAACACTTCAGAATAAATACTCCATCCTTTCAAGTAAACCATCAAGCATGGAGCATTGGGGGCTTTTGTTAACGCAAAAATTCTCCATCTACGAGGACCAATCAGAAAAGGATACTTGTCATCCTACGTGGCAATATTCAACACCCGAGGATAGTTGGTCGGCATCCGAGGAGAGTTGGTCGGTACCCGAGGAGTGTTAGTCGGCACCCGAGGATAGTTGGTCAGTACCCAAGGAGAGTTGGCCGGCACCCAAGGAGTATTAGTTGGCACCCGATGAGAGTTGGTCGGCATACCAACCAGGAAGATCAAAGGATAACTACGCATTTAATGAGCATTAATGTACATTTATACTGTAGATGATAACACATAGCATACCAAGCAATTCAACAATTAGATTCGTTGAATGTAGACATAATGTATAAATGTCTACATACAATGAATCTCTTTATCCCCCATCACTATAAATACATGTATTCCCTTAGCCAAAAGGGAGAGAACCAAGAAACACCATATTGTGCTATTGTAAACCCCTGGGAATAAAATAACAGTGGACGTAGGCTTTATTCATAGCCGAACCACTTTAAAAATCTTTGTCTCTTATGTGCTTGATTGGATTGCTTTTATCTATTTATCTGTGATCATAAAAATGGAATTCGGTCCAGTTTTTTGCATCAACACCGACCAAACCGTACCTCTTACACCCCTAGTCGAAACCACCGGTCGCATTATTTTTCGTTAAGTTGGTGGATTATTTTCTAACGCTTTCGACTTGATATTGGTCTACTTTTCTACCGTACCAAAGAAATAAAATTCTCATCGTTGACTTTATTAATTGGGTACATAACCACTTGTCTCTTTTTCTTACTACCATAAAAAATTAAAATGTTATTCACCATTTTTATAACTTACCAATCAGATGTACCGTACACTAATCACGTGGGAAAAAAATCTTTTCTCCGATGTAGGCGAAAGACGATAGTATTTTGCCAAGTGCTAAATTTTCAGGACTAAATAAATGGGACAATAGGTGCCACCATCTTTATTATACTCAACAATTTAGGTCGCACCCTATAAAACCAATGCCAAAACCATCCTCATTCTCTCTATACACGTATCCATTTAGTCTCCCATATATATGAATCCAACAATTATGACATAATGAAAATAGTTTGAAAAATTTAGGTTAAAAAAACATATATTTGGCTAATATAAAAATAAATTATGTATCAATACGTAAGTTTGTGCGTGAATGTTATTTTAAACTTAGTGGCCCCAAAATTTCACTCACTGAGTACCGAGTCACTCCAAAAAAGCCCACTGAATAATGAATCATTAGATTTTTTGATTATTTTGGTTCATAGGTTGTTTCATTTATCATGATATCAGAAAGTTTAATATGTATATTGCAATGACGTAATTTTTTTTATTCAAACAATTATGTTCTTCATTGT
Organism: Sambucus nigra; assembly: GCA_949130495.1. NCBI lineage: Eukaryota > Viridiplantae > Streptophyta > Magnoliopsida > Dipsacales > Adoxaceae > Sambucus > Sambucus nigra. Next base: position 203,995,905 of record OX422218.1, read on the forward strand.
TTTATAAAAATTTGGGTGTCTACTTGGTTCTATTCTATAATTTGTTATACACGCGTAGTTTGTAAATATACCCCTGTTACAGAACTATATCACCTGCATTTATTTCAGTATTAGGTACCATGTATGTATACATTTGTATTTTATAATTCGCAAATCGGATATCCAAAACAGAAAACGGAGATAGAAATGTTAAAAAAAAAAACAGATGAATATTATCAAACACAGGATATGCAATGAATTTCATTCATACCAACAAAGTTTAATTGTCCCACACCCATAAAACAATAATACATAATTGGATCAAAGCATATATTATCATATGTATAATCATTTATTTATTTTACAAAAAGGTATTTGAGATTAGAAAATTGTTAAACAAACGTATAAATGATTATCATGACGGTTATGATGGACCTTACTTTTTCATTTTTGTCAATATAAGAGAATCTTATATAGATCAGTTTCTAAATGATAAGTAAAATAACAATGATACATTAATCAATTACAATTACCTTGTAAACCAAAGTGAGATTCCTTCACTATAAGATGGACAATCCAATCTTTAACCACAAATATTGACAATATCCTAAAAAGTTTCAAAGGAAATATATGACCATTTCGAATATAAATTATAGAAAATATTTTCAATGTGGTATTATCTGGTATAGCTAACCACGCTCAAAAAAATCTTAAAACACTCCAAATACTTTTTGAAAGACAAAATGCCCTTTGCGCTAAAGTTCAAACAAATACTTTTTTATTTGTTATTTTTTTTCAATAAAGAATAGTATATTAAACTGTTTTTTAGAATATTTTTTTATTTTTTTAAATTAAAAAATAACTGTTTTTTTATCAAAATTGTTATGATAGTTTTAAAAACCTTTTTTTATTTAAAAAGCTGTTATGATAGTTTAAAAAAAAATAAAGATAAATTTAAAAAACTGTTTTTTTTCAAAAAAAATATTTTTTACATAAAATTGGGAAAAAAATTAACAAATAAAAAAACTATTCTTTATATTGAAAACTGATTTTTATATTTTTTAAGTAACAGGATTACAATCCAAATAAAACGCGACGTGATATGGAGTCTTATTTTTTTTATACCGGTGGCGAGAACCATTATTTATTATTTAAAAAATAATCTTTTTACTATTTAAAAAAATGGTTTGCACCAACGGTACGCATAGGCGGGAACATTTTTTTAGCATCTTAGCACGCGCCAACTGTATGTATAGGCGGTATTATAAAATATTTTAAATAAAAAAAAAAAACTGTTTTAAATAATTTTTTAAGCACCTAAAGATTTTATTTAAAAAAAATTGTTTTAAGTAAAATCCAGCATGGGAGTGTTTTAAGAAAATTGTTACAAAAATTATAATAGTTACAAAAATTGTTTTATAAAAATAAAAAGTGAGTAGTTCCAAAACTGTAACTATTAGAATCTTAATTTTTTTTAAAATAAAATCTTTAGGCACTTAAAAAATTGTTTAAAACTGTTTTTTTTTGTACATTTTATTTAAAATATTTTATAATACGCGATCAAAATAAAGTTAACACGACATGGCACAACACACCTCAAAATCTTAATTTTACGTAAAATGAATATGACACGTATGAAAGTGACATGTCACGACACAAAATTCTTTTTTTACGAAATGCGAACACGGCGCACTTGTCGTGTTTTTAAGTGGGTTGTGTTAGTATTTGGTAAAAAATGAGATTTCATGTTGTATCGTATTACTTTTACAGGTGAAAATAAGATTTTGAGGAGTGTCGTGTCATTTTTATTTTTGTTGGGTTTGTGTTTGGTTAAAAAAATAACATATATTGTGACGTGACACTTTTACTTGGTCCGTGTTCGTGTTTTGTAAAAAAATAATATTTCATGTTGTGTCGTGTCACTTTTATTAGGATCGTGTTCATGTTTGGTTAAAAAAAAATTATCGTGTCGTGTTGTGTCGAGTTGCTTTTATTTGAGTCGTGTTCGGTTATAAAAATAATTTTCAATTTAAAAAACAGTTTTTTTTTTGTTAATTTTTTCCCCAATTTTATGTAAAAAAATATGTTTTTTGAAAAAAAGCAGTTTTTAAATATATCTTAAAAAAAACTTCTATAAAAGTATCATAACAGTTTTTTTTAAATAAAAAAGGGTTTTTAAAACTATCATAACAGTTTTTTTTAACTGTTTTTATAAAAAACATTTATTTTTTAATTTTAAAAAATAAAAATTATTTTAAAAAACAGTTTAAAATACTGTTTTTTATTGAAAAAATTTAATAAATAAACAAATATTTGTTTGATCTTTAGAGCAAATGGCAAGTTTGTCTTTTAAAAAGTAATTTGAGTGTTTTAAGAATTTTTAGAATCTTTAAGAAATAAACATGAATATAAATATGTTCAATTGAGAAATACATATGAATGCATAAAAAACAATAATCTAATAAGGTGTGAACTTGGTAATTCCTTAACTTAAAAAATATATATAATTTTTCTAAAATTAACATTGAATTTAGAATTATTATAAGACATGAATAGAACAACAATAAAATTGGAAATACAAAATTTGAGCACAAAAGAGAGACAACATTCATGAATGAGATAGATATAATTACAAAAATTATGTATTTGCTTTCAAATTAACAAATGCATACTTTTGATGGCAAATGAAAAATGAGTAAAAAATTAGAGAGGAAATTAGGAGTATTGACCTTATTTTTTGGACAATAAACAACAGCAACGAAAAAACTATGCAATATGACTCTGATGGGAAGATGAAGGAACTCGGGCAACTGACTTTTGATTTCTAGGGTTTCAAGAAGAATGTATTTGGAAGTTTTGTTAGATGAATGTATTAGTAGAGAGAACGTATCAAGTTAAGATTCATGGAATGATTTTAATTTAATGAATGTGTGAGACTAATATTAAGAGTATGATAGAAAATGTTAATTTAATGAGGGTAGTTTAGTACTTTGAAATTTGAAGAGGAACTTCCCTCTTTTTAAGTAGTATATATGTATATATATATATATATATATATATATATATATATATATATATATATATATATAAACACGTGGGTGGGTGGGTGGGTGGGGGGGGGGGGGGGGGGGGGAGATGTCTAGAACTTGTCCATTTGGCGATGAAAAATTCTTGATATTCACTTTGGCTATTGGTATGTAACACCGGCGGATGAGGTTCGAAACTTTTTATTTTATGGACCCAATCTATGGGGTTTATAACCAATTGACCTTGTCGTTTGTAAGACGCCTAATGAGATTTTAAGGTTATTAACCATGAGGTTATTTTAATGTGGTTGATATTATGAAGGCACCGATCACTATTAAAAATAATTTATATTTAAAAAATCACAATTTAAACTTAGAAAGTGGGAAAATCACCATGGCAGATTATTTATTTTTGGGCCTAATATATGTTATCAAACACCAAAAATTGTAAAATATGTGTTTTTCAGTCTATTAAACAACAAACTCTGGAAAATACATGATTTACCAATTGAAAAATTAGCGAAATCAAATAGCCTTAAATGACAATTGTCTTGATAAATTTTGCCCTCACAATTTTTTTTATGAAAATTTTTACCACCGAAGACGTTTCCCACCTTTTCTTATCAAACAGACCCTTAGATAAGAGTGAGGTATGGTTGTGTTTCACTTAATCTATATCATCTATATAATAATATAATAATAAATCCCTTGCATGTAATAATAAATTAACTCTCCCGAGTATCAAAAATCTAAATGACAACTAATTAATTACTTTCCTAGAAGAAATGGTTCCCTCTAGCCAAATGTAGCGTGTCCGTCTATTAGTGTCATCGTTGTACAATTAGTTTCAATCATCTTTGATTTCTCTTTAAACATGTATCTTTCATTTCTCTTTAGATTACGTCCCTCCATATCATTAAATGGAGGGAATTAATAAAATAAAGATAATTAATTAGATGTCCTTTCTACTCTCCCTGTATCAATCTCTCCCAGGGAGGCTGAATTTAACGAATCCACTCCCTCTACTCTTTCTCTCTCTCTCTCTCTCTCTCTCTCTCTCTCTCTCTCTCTTTCTATGTATATATATATATATATATATATATATTTGTGTGTGCGCGCGCGCGCGCGAGCGTGTGTGTGTTGTGTTTTTCAATTTTTTTTCATTATTTTGCTTGTTTTTATGAAATGAAGTTTGAATTATAAGCATCAATCGACGTTGTATTTATTGTTACGCTCCTTTTTTATAATAATTGAAGTGGTGGAGTGCAACTTCATATTACTAACATAGTTTATATGTCGTATATATTGATTACATAGTTAACACGATGCTAAAGTCAATCACCATCACTTTTTGTGTCTCGTCTTTGAATAATTTTAATATAACTTGCAGATAATAATCAGGCACTTTCCATAATAACATATATTTCTCACTTTATATAAGTATTTTAGGAAATGCGAAATTGAACCATGAATTAGTAGACATAATAGGATTTGAGATTAAATATAAAACTCGTGTTAATTTGAATGTATATTGAATAATTAAGGCTTAATTGGGGTATAATCCATGTATATATATAAAATAGAAGTCCAAAATCAATAGAATATGACATGTGACCCTTTTCTTTAATGAAAGCTCAATTGAAGATGAGCAAAGGATTAAAGGGGGAGATGAAAAGTCTTCTTAATTGTAAAGGTATCCACGAGATTCTCATTTTTCTTCAAGAGTTAGTGAATTTTTATCTTCGTAAATGTGTTTGGCCTCTCTCTTTCCACACGCTAAAACCCATTTTCTCTTTATATTCCCATACTCCTACAACTTTTAAAGTACGAGGTCTTTAAAACTCTTCCTCTCACATATATTTCTTCACCTCCTATTCGACTTTTCAAGTATCGCGGACTTCCGCAAAAACCCCAATCCTTCCCCTATAAAAACTTCAAATCCCAAATTTCAACTACCTTTTCTTGCTAAAAATCTGTAAATTTGTATCTATATGTATCCATGTTTTATTATAAAATATCCTTTGAGGAATTTTGGTTGGTTTATGTTATTTTTGTTCATTTTTATCGCTTTTCTCTAAAAACATTTTCTGGTGGTATCTTTTAGCTTAGATAATTGGTTGGCAACAAGCCTTTTGTTTTGTATATGACAATATTGGATGGTCTTATATTCATTCATGTTAGCTTTTATCTTTTACGTTCATGTTATGAACTTTGGGGTAACTGTAGTATCTGAACAACAAATTATAGTATGTAATTTTACTTTGATCATCTTACTGATTTGTTTATTTTTTGCACAAACACAAGTTGTTTACAACTACTGTTGTAGATGAACCTTCTCCTGGGCTGAAGACTATCCTCAGCTTCAGAGTTCTTGATCAAAGGTCTGGCAAGGTAAGTAATTTTAATTTAGTATTTGGTTTTTGGAGTATGAAATTTTAATAATTTAGATGGCATTTACGCCCCGTTTGGTTCGTGGTAAAGTTGGGTGGAATCTGATTCCTTCCAAACATTCCAAGGAAAGTGAAGACTACTGCATTTGGTGTGAGGTTAAGTTGTATATGTGAATGTGAGCCCCAATGAAATCAGATTACCTCCGTTGTGGGAAAGTGAGTGGAATCAAAATCCATCAAATATAGGTAGGATTCTTACTTCCCCATGGGAATCCATACAAATAATTTTTGTGGAGACAAAAATTCCCTTAAAAATATTAAATTATAAAAACTCCCAATAAGGTCTAAATATTTATTTTATAAAGACAATTTTGTTATGTCGGTTGGTATCAAATTTAAAATCGAACAATTTTTATTTAGGCGTTTTTGTCTACTCATGTAATAATTAATTTGGTTAACTTATAATATAATACACACATATCATAATAAATTATTATATTTGTTAAATATTGGAAAAAATATATATTTAGAAAAAAAACATATTTGAGTTCATACATTTATAAATAGTGAACCGTAATATTGTGTATATATGCGCGTGTGTACACACACGCGCGCGCGCACACACACACACACACACACACACACACACACACACACACACACACACACACACACACACACACATATATATATATATAGTTGCTAAAGGGTATTATTGGTATATATGATACATTACCATGTCACTTTTCATGCATGAACCAAACACAAAATTTTGATTCCCAATAGGAATCTCCATCCAAAATATTACCGCGAACCAAATGGGGCCTTAGATTTTTATTTTGAAGTTTAAATTTAGGATCTGAAGGATTCATATTTTAAAATAGAAACTTGGGTTTTGTTTTTATTTTGAAGTGCGACCTTAGCAAGGTAAGTAATGTATAAATGACTATCGTTCGTTTTTAATTATTTGTTAGAGTTTACATATTATATTTTTGTACATCGTGCGGAGTCTTTTACATATATCTTTATATAGAGGAGATAATTAGTTAGACTGAAGAAAACCCAATTCTAATTGTTGCTGTCATGTGCCCTTTTTTAAATTGTGGAACTCATTGGAAGGTTATGTTTTGAACGATTAATCTCTTTCTTTTCAATATATATATACATATATCTTTATATAGAGGAGATAATTAAAACCAATTTCTAATTGTTAGTGTTATGTGTTTTTTTTAATTATGAAATTCATTAGAAGGATGTTATGCTTTGAGGGTTCCTTTATCTTTTTATATTTATAATGTTTAATTTATTTATATATTTTACAGGAGCTTGGTTGACGTTCTGCCGACTGGATAAGTCATGCTGATGGGAAGTCTAGTTTCTTAGGGTTTGTCAGACTAAATCATATGATTTTTTTATTATCTCATTGGTAGTATAAGATGAGTTTAGATATATTTACTATTTTGGAATATTTGTTTGTATTTAAAATCTAAATTAATGCCTTGTAATTTTTTATTGAGTATTTGGGGACTGAAGGCATTTATTTTGATTAATAGCCTCTTTACACTATTTTATTTAAAAAGGACACTATTGATGACTGTTGATATCAAGAATTATCCACCTACGTGGACCAATCAGAAATAAATACTTGTCTTCTTACGTGGCCAAAATCCTAGTCAGCATATAGTAGCTCGATAGGAATGTCGACAAACATGAAGAATGCAGACCATCAATACCAATGAAGCGTCACCGTACTAAGGGTTCTACCACATGTGGTTACACAACCAACCATCATATTCATTATGTACGGGTGTGAATGCTTAAATTTATAAAGGCATTCCATCCATTGACATTATAACCCTTGATATCCAGGGTACTATAAATACGTTGTATCTCTTTCACCAAAGGCGAGAGAGAACAGATTCTAGGTTATTCTTATGTACAAGAGTACCTAGCTTTCTGTAATTTCTGAAATCAATACCATAACTGTGGATGTAGGATTTCTTTCATAGTTGAACCACTTTAAAGCCTCGTGTCATTCCTTTAATTATTTCACTGCAATTTTATATTTTATCTGTGATTCTCAAATTGTATCACGTCCAGTTTTTTATATCAACAGGTTGGCACCGTCTGTAGGAACGCGTGTCTAATTGTTGTTTTCTATCTCAAATATCCTTATCCAAGAAAAATGAATGGACCAGAGCCCAGTGCTAGAAACAAAGGCAACCCACCTGATCCATCTACTTCGTCTATAGTAGCCGACCTAAATGGGATCCTTGCCAGTATTGCCAGAGGTCAATATGTTATGCAAGAAATAATGAGATAGTTGGCATAGTCGCTATAAGCAAGATCTCCAACCCTATCCAGACAACAAGCAGTTCTATCACCACATAGAGAAATACTGCCTCCACCTCCTAGGTATAGTCGACATAACTATTCCGGACCATCTCATGATAGGACTTATTACCCAGGAATCAGTTCCTTAATTAGAGACTCAGAGTCTTATGATGACCATTCTTTATCTCCAGAAAGACCAAACATTTTGAAAAGATTGAGCCCAGCTTCGCCTTTCGACTGATTAGGACCTCGAGCAAACATAAACCCTCCCAGAGAGCTATCTGGGAACACTTAACATCCAGGCGACCAACGTGAGGCCTCAGTCAGATCAAAATCAAGCGTCCGACGATCTGTACATGCCAAGCAAGCTTCTCAAGAAGAGAGTTCAGTGCAGACACATGGTCGGGGCAGCTGAGCTGCTTCACATAAATCTGATGTGTGGAAAGGATCAATCCAGCGATTGGAAGATCAGTTAGGGGAAATGGAGAAAGCAAATAATCCTTTACAACGAAGTTTCGTTAAGGGATCCCCTTTATTCGGGCGATTATGGATTTTTCTACTCCATCTAAGTTTAAAGTTCATGTGGTCACCCTCAAATATGATGCCAAAACTGATCAAGTTCTACATATTGAGCAATATCAAGCTACCACTGACATTTATTCGGTCCCCGATGAGATAAGATGTAGAGCATTCTCAAGTACTATTACGAGTTCTGCTCAGATATGGTACAATAACTTGCCCCGAGGACAAATTACAAACTTCAACCAACTTGTCGAGCTGTTTATTAGCAATTTTTATTTCGGGGCCAAGCTAGTAAAGAGAATAGCCCATATCTTGAGCATAAGGCAACAAGTATGGGAAACAACCATGGAGTACATTACTCGTTTCAATAATGAAAAATTGGAAGTGGTAGATTACGATGAAAAAATAACCATCACTGCTCTCATGAGTGGATTTCTTCCCGAGAAACTATTCTACACTCTAGCCAAGATCCTCCTAAAACCATGGTTGAGCTCATGACAAAAGCAGAAAAAATAATGAATGTCGAGGAAGCAATGGCAGCAAAGCAGAATACAACCACAAAGACTGAGAAGAAAGATCAGATGGAGCATAAGCCGCAAAAGGAAGATAAGCTCAAAAATATGGAACATATACCCCGTTGAGTGTTCGCATTCACCATATCCTCGAGGAAATTAAACAGAATAAGGATTTACGATGGCCGAAAAGGTTAAAGGCACCCCCTAACAAGAAGGGCAAATCTAAATATTGTGAATTCCACAAGGATCATGGCCATATAACATATAACTACATCGGTCTGAAAAATTAAGTAGAATCTCTCATTCGCCGAGGAAAACTAAATAAGTTCGTTGATCGATGAGAAGGTAGAGAAGTAACAGGAAGGTACAATTCTCCATGCAATCCCAGAGATATCAGGAAGCACTACACCAAATCTACCAAATTGTCACAGTCATTAACCTTGACAAGTTCAACTTGTCAAGGTCAATGGCCGTGATAATTCCTGGGGTGACAACTCTTTTTTTTACGGACTTGTCACGGTTCTTGACCTTGATAAGTTTTGTCACAATTAAGGATCGTAACAAGCCCGTGACAATCTTTAAAAAATTATCACGGTCAATGACCGTGATAATTCTGGGCAGAAGTGGAAAAAAATCTGTTGGGCAGTATGGCCACTGCCACTGCCCAGCAGTATATATGTACCTGTTATAACAACGTTGTACCTGTTCAAACATCATATATCCAAATAAAATAGAGATAATGCAAATATACATTCAAAATAGAGACAATATGCATCACGATATAATCCAAATATAATTCAAATGTAACAACTTAAAACAATTCAATTCAAATAATGTCACTAAATGTCTGGGGTAAGGTTAACTATGAGGAGGTGAGTAGGCACACGATATATGAATTGACACACCCACTAATATACACCGTGCCGCATTGTTCGCGCAACCACAATGGGGAGTTCTCCTTCCCGGGTATCACATGCGTGACGAGTACCTTGAACTCGATGTCTTGAAACTCACGTCCATAAACTAGTGCACCCTAGATGATATTCGGGTCCCTCAACCCCCGCCCTATCTGCTGGCCATCAAATATGTCCATTATAAACACGCTCGGCCAACTAAGAATATCCCGTCACATCCCCCATTCTATTTGTCTTACCCATCCACTCTTTGTATTTCGGATATCCCGTCACAGCTACCACAACCAATCACCTATTAAAGGTAAGAAGCGTATATTCATGGATTAGTAAAAACAAAACTTAGATTTATAGTATGTTTCATTTAATTATGTCTTATTTATATTCAATTTTTAAATTTCAAATTCAAATTCAATTTATAATAGAAATTTCTATTTCCTCCATCTCCTCTAAAGGGTGAGTGGTCCTATCCCATTCAAGACCGCATTTTTCTGTAATATACTTAACAGCTCATGCACATTGTTACGATTTGAGAAAAATTGGCAGCATATCCCCGTAGTTCTCCAAGTACACGACGTAGATTGGCAAGTGTGACTGTTATTTCAATTGATCAATTGAAATAACGGTCACACTTGTCAATCTAGTATGTACCCAGAGAACATTAGGATACGACTGCAGAACTTCCTCCAAAAGTAACGACTTTAAGCCACTAAGAATATTATTATACAGAAATTATGCAGTCCCAAACTGTCCAAACGGGACAATTCGAGATCTCTCATTACAGGGGTAATGACTCTCGAACGGGTCTAAGGGTTATTGAATGCGTACGCATAAGAACTAGAAGGCTAGTATCTATGCGCACTATATGTAATTTCAAGTATGTTTCATTTAATTATCATACTATATATATATATTGTTTGTTATACAAAGTAATTTTCAAAAAAAGTTGAAAAATCCCACCTCCATATGGACAATAATCCAGTGGTCATGGCACTTTTAAAATTCCACCCCCAAATGTGTATCCCGTACTCCTTCTAATTCATCTACTCAATTAATTATTTTCATCAATTAAACTAACAATTAAAGTATACAATTATTAATTTACAATGAGGGGCAATCCTACTTTCACAATCAATCATATATTAATTTACTAATTTACAATGAGGGGAAATCATATATTAATTTACTAAAAAAATTAATAATCAATCAATTCGTTTACAAGGGACACTAATTGCATACGAGGGAAAATATCTAATAAACCAATCAAAATTTAATAAAAAAAATTAACAAGCCCCACCCCCGCCCCATTTCCCCTTGCCTCACCCCCTCCCCACACACACACGCGCGCACACACACACACACACACACACACACACACACACACACACACGCAACCCCACCCCCCCCGCATCATTTCCCCCTCCCGCACATACATACACACACACACACGCAACCCCACCCCGCCTACCCCCCACCCACCCCCCATCCCTACCCCCTTCCCCCACCCTGCCCCACCTCCTTCCCCCACCACACACGCACATACACGCACACTACACATCACCAAAATGGGCAAATTGGCACCCTTTCAGCGGTTAGCCTTGTCAAGAAGAAGAATGATAAATGGAGGATGTGCATGGATTTCAGTGATTTGAATAAAGCTTGCCCAAAAGACCACTTTCCTTCCCTAGAATTTATTAATTGATGGATGTTACATCAGGACATGAGCTTTTAAGCTTCATGGACGCTTACTTTGGGTACAACCAAATTAAGATGAAACCAGAAGATAGAGAAAGCGCAACTTTTATCACAAATCGAGGAACTTATTGCTACAACGTAATGCCCTTTGGGCTAAAAAATGCTGGAGCAACGTATCAGAGGTTGGTGAACAAGGTATTTGAAGAACAGATAGGCAAAAACATGGAGGTCTATGTGGATGATATGCTGACAAAAAGCAAGAATGTTTCGAATCATATCAGGGACTTTGGTCAAACTTTTAATCAGCTGAAAAAGCATCAGATGAAGCTAAATCTGACCAAGTGTGTGTTTGGAGTACAAGAAGGTAGGTTCCTCAGCTTCATAGTCAATCAAAGGGGAATTGAAGCCAATCCAGCAAAAATTAAAGCGTTAATAGAAATGCAGTCACCGATTTTATAAGATAGGTGTACAGAGGTTCACTGGTAGAGTGGCAGCATTAAATCGATTTGTTTCTCGGGCAACAAACAGGTGCTTAACATTTTTCAAGGTATTGAGAAAAACTTTTGAATGGAATACAGAATGTGAAAAAGCGTTCCAGGAATTGAAGAAGTACCTAGGGTCACCTCCTTTGTTATCCCGACCAGTTTTGGGAGAGAAACTGTACTTATACCTAGTTGTTTATGAATATGTGGTTAGCTTGGCCTTGGTTATATCGGATAATGGGGTTCAAAAACCAGTTTTCTACACCAACAAAGCATTCAGGGGAGACGAAATTAGGTACCCACGCTTGGAAAAGTTGGCTTTAACACTTATTGAAGCTTTTAGGCGTATGAAACCCTATTTCTAACCACACATTATAGTTGTGTATACTGATCTGCCTCTTTGGTAAGCACTCCATAAGCCTGAGAAGTCTGGAAGATTGATATTTATGAACCAAGGTCTTCATTGAAAGGCCAAGCTTTGATAGATTTTATTACTGAGTTCACCTATCCAGAGGTTCCCGACCAATAAAACTTGCCTGCTGAGCAGACTTCTAAAGAAGAGAGTTAATCTCAAAAGCAACTTGAAATTACTGTCGACCAACCTAAATCATCCCGAACTTAGGAAATGGCTCAAAAATACGCTGAAGATAGTAAGAATATATTCCATCAAGGAGTTCTGTCTTAAAAAAACTTCAATAATGATATCCCTATGTGGAATTTGTATGTCAATGGTTCTTCATGTGCGACTGGAAGTGGAGCCAGTATAATACTCAATACTCCAGATGATATTAATGTTGAATATGCACTTAGGTTTTAATTCAAAGCATTAAACAATAAGGCCGAATACGAAGCTTTGATAGTGGGACTAGATTTGGCCCTTTCATTAGGTGCCGAGCAAGAACGATGCACAACGATTCACAGCTAATGGTCTACCAAGTGCTTGATTTATATAGAGTCAATGGAGAGTTGATGACTAGATACTTTTGCCAAAAGTATGGAAGTTATTTTCAAGTTTCTATCCATACAAATGAACATGATCCACAGAATAGCCAATGCCCGAGCAAATGAACTTGCTCGGCTAGCTTCAGCAACCAGAATTGAACTCAGACGCACCATCCCAATAGAAATCCTAGCTAATCGGAGCATTGGAAAGGATTTAATGATTAAGTTCATTGCGATAAATTTGGGACCTTCCTGAATGGATCCAATCAAAGCCTATATTGAGGATGGAATCCTACCACTTGATCCTAAAGAGACCATAAAGCTCCGGTATAAGGCAACAAGATATGTTTTGGATAAAGGAGTTTTATACATAATGCGATTAACAATCTCCTTATAGCGATGTGTTCACCCAGGAAAGTAAAAGATTTGATCAAAGAAGTGCACAAAGGTTCCTGTGAAGCTCAATCAGCTAGTCGATCATTGCTTCAGAGAATCAACACTCAAGGATATTACTGGCCAACTATAATGGCAGATTATAAAGCCTTTATAAGAAAATGTGACAAGTGCCAAAAATTCTCTACCATCCATAAAGCACCCAATGCTTCTCTAGCACCAATAACTTCACCTTGGTCATTCGATATTTGGGGAATTGACTTAGTCGATCCATTGATGACTACCAAAGGCAAGTTCAAATATTTGGTCGTTGCTATTGATTACTTCACCAAATGGGTGGAGGCAGAACCATTGGTGGACATGTCCTATGACAAGGTATATCAATTCAATTGAAAGAATATCATATGCAGATATGGACTACATTATGCCTTCATTACGGACCACGACACTCAATTTGATAACGATGAGTTTGAAGCATATTGTGTTCAGTCTAAAATCCAAAAACTCCATTTTGCACCAGGCCATCCTCAAATTAATGGTCAAACAGAAATAACAAATAGGACTTTGCTCAACCAACTGAAGAAGAGGCTTGATGTTGCTAAGAGAAACTGGATTAATGAGTTACATTCTGTTCTTTGGGTTTACAAAATAACACCATGACTAGCAATGGGGGAGACAACTTATATGTTAGCATTTGGGACTGAAGCCATGGTTCCAGCCGAGATAGGCCTACCAATCCATATGGTACTGAATTTTGATTCTCTAACTAGTGACTTGATACGTAGACTTAATCTAGATATGTTGGAGGAAGTCCGAGAAGATGCTGCTCTGAGAAATGTTGTATACCAACACAGAACTGCACAATTCTATATTAAAAGGGTTAAGCTGACCAACCTCAAAGAAAGAGATTATGTCCTTAAGAAAGTTATCTAAAAGAATAACAAGATTTAAGCTAACTAGAATGGCCCGTATCGCATTTCAGCTGTCATCCAAGCAGGAATATATCAGATCGAGTCCTTGGAAGGAGAAGAATTCAAAAACCCTGGAATGCCGAGCACCTCTGAAAGTATTATCAATTATTTAACGGATAGTTACTGTTGTATTTCTTTTGCTCTATATTTTAGATGACTATGATTCAAGTTTCAATAAAATATTGATTTCAGTCCCTTCAATTTTTTTGATTTTTTTCGGAGTATGATGATATACATCCCCTCGAAATAATAAGTAAGAATCTTGGCCTAAGAATATCTCTTAGTCTTTATCTCTTGCCGATCAACAGTACATGCATACTTAATTAGGTTGAACTTGTCTGTCGATTTGCCTATTAGCTGCCGATCAACATAACATAATTAATTAGGTTGAATTTATCAAATTCCAGATGCACCAACAGCTTGAGGCACAATTGGCCTTAAGCTCAAGTGCAAACTTTATGTATGACTTCATAAATACAAGTCACAGACAAGAAGTAATTATTACTTTGTATATGGCTGTGTATAAATAAGTCACGAATAAAATCAGACTTAGATCTAGTTAAGATCTTGAATGGGGTTTTACACTTTCGTGAAATATTTCACACTTTGTGAAAAAACTTTGTAAATAAAATAAATAAAGTGTTTAGGTTCTGGATGCTTTATATAGCTGTAATACCCCGTATTTTTGTGATATTTATTTATGGGTTTAATTGAATTAAATGTGAATTAATTGAGAATTAATCCGGATCAAAATACTAACGAGATGCGAGTTGGTATTTGATTATAATGTGAATATATGATTATATATGAATATTGAATTATGAAATTTGTCGTGAGATTGAAATACGGCAATTTGGAAATTTTGTTGAGACGCGTGTGACAGTCGCGTCAGGAATATATTTATTTTAATTAAAAAGTGAATTTTAGTTCTATTAACCATATGGTCGTTTTGAGTGCGCCAACGCATCCGGAAGGGTCGAAATAGTCAGAAAACACTAGCCGGGGGTTTAGTTTGGATCCCGGGGCATTTTAGGCCATGCCGGCAGCGTATAAGGGTAGTTTGGTAATTTTGAATTTTTGGGAATTAAAACCTACGAAAATTGGGAATTAAAAAGCTGACTTGGTAATTACCCACTAAACCCACTAACCACATCTTAGGACTTAATGGGCTACGGGGGTTATTAGAATTGTTCCAAAGAGTTCCTTAGGCAAAACCCTAGCCACCATTGTCCTTGGAGAAGAAAGGCTTGTAGAGAGAGAGGAGAGGAGAATTCTGCAGAAAGAGAGAGAACCAGCCATCAATTAGGCATCAAAATCATAGATTCAAATAAGGCAAGTGGTTTAATTTCGTTATTTTGCAAAGAATGTTTCTTCCACGTGTAGGAATTGATAAAATCTTATTGTTCTTAGGAGTTAATGAAAAACCCATTTTAATTGGAAGTAAAAATTACATTTTGATGAGGAATCGCATGTAGATTTGTATTTAGATGATTATTCTGATGATATTATAATTTGGATGAAACGAAATTGGATTTAATTAGGCCCTTGGATGATTTATAAATTCTAGGGTTCATATTCTTAAAATTGGGAGAAATATGAAGAGATTTGATAATTGAATGAGGTTATAATGAATTAACCCCACAAATCACGTTAGTATGTGACCTAAATATGTTTAGGGATGATTAGTGGCTTTGAACAATCGTTGGATTAATGTTTGGATGAGATTTGAGGTGTAGAGAAGTTGGAAAAACGAAAATAGGAAATCTGGGCTCGAAACTGGCCACTCGTTAGAAGACCTGCCCAGGTCGTTCGAACGAGCTTGTAACGAGTTGACCTTTGACTTCTAACGAGGGTGAATTTCGTTCGTTGAATTCGTTCGAATGAGACCTCGTTAGAAAGCCCCCTTCGTTTGAACGAACTCTCGTTCGAACAGCCTCGTTCGAACAGCCTCGTTCGAACGAGACTTCGAACGAGTTGACAGTTTAGGCTTTTTAGCCTGTTTTGATTTCGCGTGTTCCGTAACGTTGTTTATATGGAGAAATAACATTTCCTTGATGGATAATTGGTATATTTATGATGTTTGGGATATAATGAGGAGTCAAACCTAGAAGTGTAGTTTGAACCTAAGGGAAAATATGAAGTAGGACGCGAGTGTCTATTACGATGCGATAACTATTGACGACCTAATTTATTATATTAACCGGGAACATATAAATTGTGTAGTATTATATGTCGGTACGAGAATGAGAAGTGTACCACCAATATATTATGGTGATTACTAAGATGTGTGCATACTTAGTATATGTATTGATTTTATGTGTATGACATACCTACCATACTTGCTATCACGGGAGGTTTACGTTCGCTTAGGGCCCTCTAATCCTTGTGTTGCCCGGATTTAGACTGGTACCTCGATGAACATAGGTCAGAGAAGGACTTATTGGGATGTTAATAAGTCTGCTGATCGTGGGAGCGCAGGTATGTGCGTGACCCATGTGATGTGACTGTGTTCGCCTCCATTATTTGTGATGTTGTTATCTGAGAACGATTCCTGAGAGATTCGGAATGCGTGATCCTTATGTACGTGATGTACCGGGATGGATAGCAGAGTATGTGTGCACCGCAGCTAGTCTTGGGATGCTTGTATTGTATATTTATGACGTGAATAATATACACTTAATTAATGGGAACTTTCATGTTGGTATTGTGAACATAATTATGGTAATGTTTTGAGAAAACATAACAGGTTAACCGATAGTGAATTGTATTACACAGTGAGAATCTGAGTTTAAGTAAAACCCTCTATTTATTTGATAACGTTAGAATGTAATATGGGGATCGAGTAGTAAGGGGTAGAACTTATTACGGTCTGGTTAGATATGTATGTCATGTAGATGGGTACGGTACGTTAGGAGTGCACATGTAGTCGAGAGGTGAGAATTTCATGTGAGTGCACGTCCTAACATGTATTTTGCATTTAATGTGTTAATGTTATTAAAACACTTGCTGTTTTTAAAATGATTTCCACTTTCGGGCTCTGACCCATTTGCTTTCAAATCTATTTTTGTAAAAACCATTTTAGGTGCCCAGCCACAAGGACACCATGCTTAGGATCCTCATTCAGGTGACGAACTGTAGCTGTTTGTGGAAGTTACAAAACTTTGCTTGTAGACGCTTCATCTATCTTGACTCTATATTCAGCATTTTATCAATTGTAGGGCATGTCGCCCATTCCTTTTAGAGACATTTCATTTATTTTAGTTATTCAGACTTCTGGCATGTAATTATTCAGGATTCAGACTGGTCATATTATTTTCAGTTGTGGGATTGTTGCGAGGAGTTTTCCTCCGGATTTCTATTTATTATTTGTTGGTTATTTCATTACTTCGTTATGGTGAATGGATTATGTTGACTCTTCCATTATTCTTTTATTGCATGTTAACCAGACTTAAATTAAAATTTGGCAACTTACTTTTTAAATACTAGGTGGTTAGTAATTATAAAAATGTTTTCGACAGTGATGCTATTAATTGAACCAACTTGGCATTTTGTATTGATTTAATAAAGGAGTAGCTACCCAGTATTTAATTAGTCGGGGTGTCACAGGTGGTATCAGAGAATCAGGTTCTAGTGTCCTTTAGGATCTGTACGGCTTATTATGTTTTCGCTAAGCTTTCTTTGATGTAGAGCCCTATATTTTAGGGATGTTGTATTATTTTGTATATGCTACGTTCTTCAGCTATTTTGAGTTTATAACTGCGAACTTATAAACTTCGTTCTTATTTCAGATGCCTCCACGATGTGCACAACGGGTTCCCAGGAATGCAACGCCAGAACCACAGCCCGCACCAATTCAGGGCACGATGAATGCCGCCGAGGTTGCAGCCATTGTGGCCCAGGCGGTAAATACCGCACTAGCAGTAGTTCAGCAGACACCACCTCAGGTGCCGATAGCCGCGCCAATTCAGGCACATGCATTCCCGTCTGCTTGGGAACGTGTACGTGATGCTTTTCAGAAAGCACACCCTCCGGAGTTCGCAGGTAGCTCCGATGTGGTAGTTTCGAGTCAGTGGAGGAAGGATATTCAGCGGCACTTGAGGATGTATGAGTGCACCGATGTCCAGAAGCAGATACTAGCTACCTTTAAGCTAGTGGGGTCTGCACTGCAGTGGTGGGAGTCTATTACCACCGTGGAGGAGAGAGATACTCTCACTATTCAGGAGTTTTGGGTGCGGTTCGACCGCAAGTACTTTTCGTCAGCTGTTCACACGGAGATGAGAAGGAAGTTGATGAGCCTCAAGCAAGAGGGTAAGACTGTGGCCGAATATGAGGCCGAGTTCACTAATCTTCTGAATATTGTTCCGGATGAGATACCGACAGAGGAGAAGAAGATACAGAAATTTACGGACGGGTTGACATGGAGGATTCGTCAGCACTTGTTAGGGAACCTCTTGTTAGCCACTTATTCTGATGTGGTTAACGCTGCATTGCTCCATTGCCAGGATCACCGCTTTCACATGGCTGAGGGCAAGCGATCGGGAGAGTCCAGCCATCAGGGCAGGACTGGAGGGAATGGTGCCAGTGGGGCACAATCTGTTCAGGGGCAGAGACAGGGCGACCAGGGTTCCCAGCAGGGGGATCACAAGAGGTTCAGGTCAGGAAATTTCAGGCACGGACAGGGAGGTTTCCGGCAGGGTCATCAGGGTCCGAACGACCATCAGAACCAGCAGGGTCAGAATGGTCAACAACAGTTTCAGCAGGGCCAGCAGGGCCAGTGGAGGAACGGTAACGGCCACCAGGGCCGGGGGCAGCAGGGGCAGAGAGGGGGGAACTTCCCGGGGAAGTGTTTCGTTTGTGGCAATACTGGCCATAAACGCCAGGACTGTCCTGATAGGGGCAGGGCCCCGCAGCAGTAGCAGGGTGCTCGACATGAGCCCCAGAGGCCACTTTTTCCACCATCTCTCCCAGCTCCAGCCCAGGTGCCAGCACTACCAGCCATTCCAGCAGTTCCTATGCAGCAGGGGCAGTTACCGTATGGACGTGTCTATAACGTCCACCAGGCAGCAGCTCCACAGGCACCACCCACGATTGAGGGTATGTTTTCTATCCATGGTACTATGGGTCGGGTTTTGTTTGATACGGGGGCAACGCATTATTTTATTGCTACACATTTTGCGAAAGCCTTAGGGTTGTTAGCCACAGCAGAGAGCACAGTGACGTGTGTAGACTCACCATTGGGGAGTGGGTCACTTATTTTCTTTATATGCCAGGGAGTGGGGGTAGAGATTGGTAGCTTGGTATTACCTGCAGACATGTTGGTATTAGATATGCATGTGCACGATGTGATTATCGGTATGGATTGGCTCGCTGATTATAGAGCCATGATTGATTGATTCGGTGGGAGCATTATTTTTGCCATTTCGGGGCAAGAGATGTTTGTGGTGGCGATGCCTCGCCCAGAGGGAGGTTCAACCGCTCATTTGTACTACATAGAGGAGGATACCTCTAAGGAAATTGTGATTCCTTTAGATTCGATCCCAGTTGTCAGGGAGTATTCTGATGTGTTTTAGGAGATACCAGGCCTACCCCCCAGTCGAGAGATAGACTTTGTCATAGACTTATTACCAGATACGAGACCTATAGCACGCGCACCGTACCGTATGGCTCCAGCTGAGATGAGGGAGTTACGGGATCAGATTGAGCAGTTGTTGGGTCAGGGGTTTATTCGGAGGAGTACTTCGCCGTGGGGTGCCCCTGTGTTGTTCGTGAAGAAGAGAGATGGTTCACTGAGATTGTGTGTGGACTATCGAGAGTTGAACAAGGTCACGATACAGAATAAGTATCCGTTGCCTCGAATCGATGACCTATTCGACCAGCTGAGAGGAGCTTCTTTCTTCTCAAAGATTGATTTGCGATCGGGATACCATCAGTTGCGTATCAGGGAAGATGATATCTCGAAGACTGCGTTCTTATCGAGATATGGTTCTTACGAGTTTCGGGTTATGCCTTTCAGTTTGACCAATGCTCCAGCCGTGTTTATGGACTTGATGAATAGGGTGTTCAGAGATTTCCTAGACCAGTTTGTCATTGTCTTCGTTGATGATATTTTGGTTTACTCCCAGACAGAGGAGGAGCACGCCGAGAAGTTGAGGCAAGTTTTGCAGACACTACGTCAGAACGAGCTGTATGCAAAGTATGAGAAGTGCGGGTTTTGGCTGAAGGAGGTCCACTTTTTGGGACACATTATTTCCGACCGGGGGATATCTGTTGATCCGGGGAAGGTATCCGCGGTGAGAGAGTGGGGACAGCCCATGACACCAACGGAGATTCGTAGTTTCTTGGGTCTAGCAGGATACTACAGGAGGTTCATTCGGGGATTTTCGAAGATAGCAGGTCCTTTGACACATATGACTCGTAAAGGTGTGCCGTTCATCTGGAGTGATGCCTGTCAGTTGGCTTTCGATGAGTTGAAGGATAAGTTGACCTCAGCACCTGTGTTAGCATTGCCGAGACCGGGAGTTGAGTATCTAGTCTACACCGATGCGTCCTTACAAGGACTTGGAGGTGTCTTGCAGCAGGAGAGTCAGGCCATAGCTTATGCTTCCCGTAAGCTAAAGCCTCACGAGAAGAATTACCCCACTCATGACTTGGAGTTGGCGGCAGTTGTATTTGCCCTTCGTATTTGGAGACATTACCTTTTGGGGGAGAAGTTTCGATTGTTCACGGACCACAAGTCCCTACAGTACCTATTCACGCAGATGGAGTTGAATATGCGACAGCGTAGGTGGCTTGAGTTTGTAAAAGACTATCAGTTTAATATCCAGTATCACCCGGGAAAGGCTAACGTGGTAGCAGACGCGTTGGGCCGTAGGCCAGTAGAGGAAGTGGCAGGGGTGTGAAAGGCCAAGTGGAAGGAGTTGGGACACCAGGATGCAGTGGCCCGATCGTTCATGTCTGTGATGACCATTACACCGCAGATTGTCACGAAGATAGTAAGGGCACAGGCAAATGACTCGTTCTGTCAGGAGCAGATAGTTCGATTATTAGCAGAGGGAGCCGAGTCCTATATCGTTAGCTCAGACGTGGGATTACGCTTCAATGGGAGATTGGTAGTTCCGGAAGGGGAGGAATTGCGACACGAGGTGATGGCAGAGTCGCACGGCTCACGGATCGTGGTACATCCCGGTGGGGACAAAATGTACCAAGACATGAGACGATAATATTGGTGGAACGGGATGAAGAGAGATATTACCGTGTTTATTTCTAAATGCGCCACTTGTTAGCTAGTAAAAGTGGATCATCAGAGACCGGGAGGACTGCTACAGCCATTGGAGGTCCCGATGTGGATGTGGGAGAGCATATCCATGGACTTTATCACGGGGTTGCCTACGTCACAGAGAGGTCACGACTCCATTTGGGTAATTGTGGATAGGTTGACCAAAGTTGCTCATTTTCTACCCGTAAGGACAGTATGCCCAGCTCTTTATTTCTGAGATAGTGAGACTTCACGGTGTGCCCCTAAATATCGTGTCTGACCGAGACAAGATATTTGTTTCACGATTTTGGGAGAGTTTTCAGGAGGCCATGGGCACGGAATTGCGATTGAGTACGGCGTATCACCCGCAGACCGATGGGAAAACTGAACGTACAAACCAGATGTTGGAGGACATGCTACGTATGAGTATCATTGATTTTGGGGGTGGATGAGAGCAGTATCTTCCACTGGTGGAGTTTGCTTACAACAACTCCTACCAATTCACCATTGGCATGGCTCAATTTGAGGCATTGTACGGTAGACCTTGTCGTTCCCCAGCATGTTGGTTGGAGGTGGGGGACAACAAACTACTTGGGTCGGAAGTGATTCAGGATACTTCGGTGAGGATAGAATTGATTCGGAGTCGCATTCGGGTAGCTCAGGATCGGCAGAAGAGCTATGCTGATGCGAAGAGGTTCTTCAGGGAGTTCCAAGTGGGGGACTAGGTTTTGCTCAGAGTATCTCCTATGAAGGGGATTATGCATTTCGGGAAGAAAGGGAAGTTGGCACCGAGATATGTGGGACCATTCCCTATTATTGAGCGGATTGGACCGGTTGCGTATAGGCTTGGGTTACCGGAGCATTTGCATCGGATTCACGATGTATTTCATATTTCCTCGCTAAGGAAATATCTTAGAGACGATTTAGCTCATTCTCATATTGCTTTGGAGGACATAGATCTCCAGTCTGATAGCTCCTACGAGGAGGGGCCGATTGTTATTTTGGACCGAAGTGAGCGGAAACTGCGGTCAAAGATAGTTCCGTTAGTGCGTGTTCAGTGGCTACATCATAATGTCGAGGAGTCCACATGGGAGCGCGAGGATGAGATGCGCGAACGTTATCCAGATTTGCTCTTATCAGGTACTTTCTAGTTCCGAATTTCGAGATGAAATTCAGTTATTAGGGGGGAAGTATGTAATACCCCGTATTTTTGTGATGTTTATTTATGGGTTCAATTGAATTAAATGTGAATTAATTGAGAATTAATCCGGATCAAAATACTAACGAGATGCGAGTTGGTATTTGATTATAATGTGCATATATGATTATATATGAATATTGAACTATGAAATTTGTCGTGAGATTGAAATACGGCAATTTGGAAATTTTGTTGAGACGCGTGTGACAGTCGCATCAGGAATATATTTATTTTAATTAAAAAGTGAATTTTAGTTCTATTAACCGTATGGTCGTTTTGAGTGCGCCAACGCGTCCGGAAGGGTCGATATAGTCAGAAAACACTAGCCGGGGGTTTAGTTTGGATCCCGGGGCATTTTTAGGCCATGCCGGCAACGTATAAGGGTAGTTTGGTAATTTTGATTTTTTGGGAATTAAAACCTACGAAAATTGGGAATTAAAAAGCTGACTTGGTAATTACCCACTAAACCCACTAACCACATCTTAGGACTTAATGGGCTACGGGGGTTATTAGAATTGTTCCAAAGAGTTCCTTAGGCAAAACCCTTGCCACCATTGTCCTTGGAGAAGAAAGGCTTGTAGAGAGAGAGGAGAGGAGAATTCTGCAGAAAGAGAGAGAACCAGCCATCAATTCGGCATCAAAATCAGAAATTCAAATAAGGCAAGTGGTTTAATTTCGTTATTTTGCAAAGAATGTTTCTTCCATGTGTAGGAATTGATAAAATCTTATTGTTCTTGGGAGTTAATGAAAAACCCATTTTAATTGGAAGTAAAAATTACATTTTGATGAGGAATCGCATGTAGATTTGTATTTAGATGATTATTCTGATGATATTATAATTTGGATGAAACGAAATTGGATTTAATTAGGCTCTTGGATGGTTTATAAATTCTAGGGTTCATATTCTTAAAATTGGGGGAAATATGAAGAGATTTGATAATTGAATGAGGTTAGAATGAATTAACCCCACAAATCACGTTAGTATGTGACCTAAATATGTTTAGGGATGATTAGTGTCTTTGAACAATCGTTGGATTAATGTTTGGATGAGATTTGAGGTGTAGAGAAGTTGGAAAAATGAAAATAGGAAATCTGGGCTTGAAACTGGCCACTCGTTAGAAGACCTGCCCAGGTCGTTCGAACGAGCTCGTTCGAACGAGCTTCTAACGAGTTGACCTTTGACTTATAATGAGGGTAAAGTTCGTTCGAACGAGACCTCGTTAGAAAGCCCCCTTCGTTCGAACGAACTCTCGTTCGAACGAGACTTCGAACGAGTTGACAGTTTAGGCTTTTTAGCCTGTTTTGATTTCGCGTGTTCCGTAACGTTGTTTATATGGAGAAATAACATTTCCTTGATGGATAATTGGTATATTTAGGATGTTTGGGATATAATGAGGAGTCAAACCTAAAAGTGTAGTTTGAACCTAAGGGAAAATATGAAGTAGGACGTGAGTGTCTATTACGATGCGAGAACTATTGACGACCTAATTTATTATATTAACCGGGAACATATAAATTGTGTAGTATTATATGTCGGTATGAGAATGAGAAGTGTACCACCAATATATTATGGTGATTACTAAGATGTGTGCATACTTAGTATATGTATTGATTTTATGTGTATGACATACCTACCATACTTGCTATCACGGGAGGTTTACGTTCGCTTAGGGCCCTCTAATCCTTGTGTTTTCCGGATTTAGACTGGTACCTCGATGAACATAGGTCAGAGAAGGACTTATTGGGATGTTAATAAGTCTGCTAATCGTGGGAGCGCAGGTATGTGCGTGACCCATGTGATGTGACTGTGTTTGCCTCCATTATTTGTGATGTTGTTATCTGAGAATGATTCCTGAGAGATTCGGAATGCGTGATCCTTATGTACGTGATGTACCGGGATGGATAGCAGAGTATGTGTGCACCGCAGCTAGTCTTGGGGTGCTTGTATTGTATATTTATGACGTGAATAATATACACTTAATTAATGGGAACTTTCATGTTGGTACTGTGAACATAATTATGGTAATGTTTTGAGAAAACATAACAGGTTAACCGATAGTGAATTGTATTACACAGTGAGAATCTGAGTTTAAGTAAAACCCTCTATTTATTTGATAACGTTAGAATGTAATATGGGGATCGAGTAGTAAGGGGTAGAACTTATTACGGTCTGGTTAGATATGTATGTCATGTAGATGGGTACGGTACGTTAGGAGTGCACATGTAGTCGAGAGGTGAGAATTTCATGTGAGTGCACGTCCTAACATGTATTTTGCATTTAATGTGTTAATGTTATTAAAACACTTGCTGTTTTTAAAATGATTTCCACTTTCGGGCTCTGACCCATTTGCTTTCAAATCTATTTTTGTAAAAACCATTTTAGGTGCCAGCCACAAGGACACCATGCTTAGGATCCTCATTCAGGTGATGAGCTGTAGCTGTTTGTGGAAGTTACAGGACTTTGCTTGTAGACGCTTCATCTATCTTGACTCTATATTCAGCATTTTATCAGTTGTAGGGCATGTCGCCCATTCCTTTTAGAGACATTTCATTTATTTCAGTTATTCAGACTTCTGGCATGTAATTATTCAGGATTCAGACTGGTCATATTATTTTCAGTTGTGGGATTGTTGCGAGGAATTTTCCTCCGGATTTCTATTTATTATTTGTTGGTTATTTCATTACTTCGTTATGGTGAATGGATTATGTTGACTCTTTCATTATTCTTTTATTGCATGTTAACCAAACTTATATTAAAATTTGGCAACTTACTTTTTAAATACTAGGTGGTTAGTAATTATAAAAATGTTTTCGACAGTGATGCTATTAACTGAACCAACTTGGCATTTTGTATTGATTTAATAAAGGAGTAGCTACCCGGTATTTAATTAGTCGGGGTGTCACAATAGCAAGGTTCCCTCAAGATCTGTGGATGGAAATAAATATCAGTTGTCTGAGACTATCGAACAAACTGTGATTCAGAAATCTTTACTGCATCTTAGAATGATTTTTGTAATTTATTAGAAATATTTTCTGTATAAGTGTGTGTGAGTTGCATGCATGTGTTAGGCACATCACTTCATAGCACTTTCACTTTACAACACTAAAGAAGTGTTGGTAGAGAGATCATTAACTTTTGGAGTCGACTGAAAGCTAAAAGGAGTGGAGTTACAAAGCAGAGAGAGCATCTGCAACATCAGAAGCCTTGGGAGAAGTCAGAATAATCCAGAGGAGCTGGTATAATTTCTGAACTTAAATTAGGTCTGATTGTGTGTTTAGATTGTTAAATAGTTTGTAACCTGTTACTCTATTTTAGTGGATATTTATTTTGAGGTGTAGAGACCTGCGTGGATCTTTCCCCAATTGGGTGGGGTTTTACCACGTTAAAATTCTTGTGCACTTGAGTACTTACTCTTACTCTTATCTCCTTTAATTAGTGTGCTGATTTAAAAACTATTATAGTTTTGGTTTTCAAAACCGTTTGGAGCCATTTGGACTGTTTAATCTTGAATTAAACAACTTAATTGGTATTTTTTCAATTGGTATCAAAGCATTGGTTTTAAAAATTCTTTTAGATCTTTTGTTTCTGAAATTGTTTTCTCAAAACAAACTATGGACGAGAAATTTTAGAAATTAAGTAACCTGTCCAGGCCCTATCTCTTTAATGGAACCAACTTCCCTTACTGGAAAGTGAGGATGGTTGCTTTCATCCAAGGGACACTGGGAGATGATGTCTGGGATGCTATTGAAAATAGTTACACTTTTCTACTAAACCAGCCATTGAAGGAAGTATTGTGAGGATTAGGAAGTTGCTAAGTGAATTCACTAAAGAAGAAAAACAGACTTCCCTTAACACTAACAAAGGCAAAAATGCCATATTCATGTCTATTAATGAACACGAATTCAAAAGGATATCTTTTTGTACTACATCTAAGGAAGCATGGGACACCCTACTGACTGCTCATGGAGGAGACACACGTGGGCTGCTGAAACGCAAATGTTAATCCGGTAGTACAACACTTTAGTCATGACTGAGACTGAGTCATTTGATGACTTCTACATTAGATTGACAGACATAGTGACTAAGTTGCATGCTAATGGGATAATTTATGGTAGGAAATAAATTATCTCTAAAAATCTAAGGTCACTTCCATAAAAAATTAACAATAAGCGCTCTGCAATTGAGGAGATGAACGATCAAAATCTTACCCCCGAACTCCTCAGTAGGAAGCTAAGAACCGTGGAAATGGAATTAGAGTTTAAGAAGCAATTAATATAGACCCATAAGAAACAGTCTGCCTCCAATCTTGTCTTTACCTCTAAGTTGACTGAACCTGAACGCCATTTACCTAAAATTAACTTAGATTCTGATGAGGACTGTAATTTAGAGAGCTTGGATAATCAGATTGCCTTAATGTCTAAACATTTCAAGAAAATTGTGAAATTCAGAAATAAAATTGCAAATAGACAAGGCGAACCTACCTATCCAAACAACTATAATAATAGGCCTCATGAGAAAAGAATTAACAACAAACCCAGTAGAGACCTTAAGAACACTGAATGCTACAGACATGGTAAGTTAGGACACATAGCCAATGACTTTAGAGTTAATTTGAATAAGAATAAGAACATCAGGGATAACTTGTGCAAGACTTGGGATGGCTCAAGTAAATCAGAAACTGATGAACCTGAGTCATCTAATACTTATGGCCCATATATGTCATTCTTTGATAAAATCATGTACACTGATGATAAGGAATCTGATCATGCTATATTGAATGATGTTATCCCTACTGATTTGTCTGCTTTGTTACTTCAGAATGCTTATAATGCTTCAAACACAGTGCATGTGAGTCAAGGGGAATGATCTATTGTTGATGCTAATGGGTGTGTGAGTCCTAAAAATGAATCATTAGGGGACACTGCATACTTAGTGACTCCGACCTTCTTGACATTCACACGCTGTACTAAAAAACTCTCAAGAAAAGCACTTGTTGATGTAAAAAATTAGACTATCTCTAATTATTTAATCATAGATAAAAATAAATATGAGACAAGAGATTTGAAAGTGGTTCAGCCTTGAATGAATGGCCTACGTCCACTGTTTGAGTTTTTATTGACTGTTTAGGAATTCTCGAAGTATGATTATCCTCCAGAAATTTTGATCCCCCCTACAATGAGGATGATACAGTATATTTATAGCCATCAGGCTGTATATGTGAATGGGTAATACGTAGCTGTTCAATAAGCGTATACATTCGTATGATAACAATCAGCATTTAATGCGCATTTAATCCTCTTAATTGTCTGATAATAAATGCTCTGATCGAGATGTAGCTTGGACCGCCTAAGTATCTCGGTATCCATAAGTTTCTCGGTGCAGTAAAGTTCCTTGGAGAGTACCTACTGCTCGGAGTATTTGAGTTGATCGGGGGGAAGAGTTCCTCGACGTAAGAATGTGATTGCAAAAATGCTTGTAGGTGCCATTTAGACGGACACGTGTCTTCTTATGATTAATCCACGTCAGCAGGTTAAATTTGGTATCAACAGAAGCCCCAATGTTTCACAGTTTGAGATTTGAGGAATGTGGAACATTCTTTCTCGAAATATGGCAGTTTTAAATGGTCATCCTGAAATTTAGGAGTATTTTCTTTTGTATTTATTTCTCCTTCCAAATTCGTAGAATCGGACTTTTTTGAATTTTTATAACCGCTTCAGTTCCTGCGCCCTTTTTATCTTTTTAGTCGCCGGTAGCGTAACTGTCTCTTTTTGTAATCATTATATTTATCCATTCCCAAGACAAGGTATTTAAGCGTTGCAAAAAATCCCATCGTCTTCTACTTTTTCAAATTTGTCTCTTTGAGTTTTCCATTGTCTCTCTCTCCTGTGCGTTCATCCCTTTCATCATTCGTTGTCAACAGATTCATCCTTTTCCTGTAAGATCTTCTTCTTTCTCTTTGATTTCCTTCTTCTTTCTCTTTGATTTCCTTTATTCATCATGGTTTACCCTGTAGAGTCG
The DNA here is from genome assembly GCA_949130495.1 of Sambucus nigra. Classification (NCBI taxonomy): domain Eukaryota; kingdom Viridiplantae; phylum Streptophyta; class Magnoliopsida; order Dipsacales; family Adoxaceae; genus Sambucus; species Sambucus nigra. Next base: position 204,024,537 of record OX422218.1, read on the forward strand.
CTTGATAAGTTTCGTTCTGACTTCTCTATTCCTTCATGGGTTATTTTGGAGGAACTTTCTGAGCCTTTAGATTATTTTCGTTTGGCTGAGGGACATTGGTTCCCCAGTCTCTTTATCGCTGAATGTGGCTTTTCTTTTCCCCCAAACCCTTTATGTCTGGAATTCTGTCAATATTTTGACGTGGTTCCTGCAAGAATATCCCCCAATACGTGGAGAATAGTTAACGGAGTTCATAGATTAAATCAAATTTGTGGAACTCGTATAGGAATTCCAGAAATTATGTTTTGTTATAGATGGGCTGTTGGTGACAATACTTTTTATTTAAAAACTAGATTTTTAAATAGGGCTCTAGTAGTTAATCTCCCAGATGCCAATAGGGATTACTTAGAGCGCGGTGTTGTTATGAAAAATTGGCAACATCCTCCACTAACTGGAAATCATGTGTACCAGGGTCCTAGATGCCCTCCCTATGGCAGTGCGATAGGTTGTTTTTATTTTATTTTATTTTCGAAATTATGCTTCCTTTGTGTTTGATAAAATGTGTCACTGATATTTTAATTTTGATTTATTTGTAGTTGACAGGAAGAGAAAATCTCCAAAAGAGACAGAAGTCAATTTAAAACATCTGAAACTTATCTGGGGTTTGCATCAGACTGTTGCTGACGAGCATATCAGGTCAGCTTCATATTTGCTGCAGTATAAGAGTTACACCTCATGTTTTACTGCTCATCCGGTGATAAGTGACGTAGAACCAGTACCTGCTTCTACAAGTTCTTCACCTGAATCTCATATCCCTCTGAGTGAAAGAATGAAGAAAAGAAGAGCTCCTGCCATTTTCGAGAAATCTGCCTCTGTTGATGGAGAGGCAAAGAGAAGCAAACATGATGTCTCAGAAGAAGGGACAAGAAAAATCGATGCACCTCCTCCGGCTGCTCCTATGAAGATTGCCAAGAAGCCTCCAGTGGCTCCGAGCAAGGCCGCTGCTCCAAGCGAGGTTATTGTCATCTCCCCGACTAAGACTACATCTTTAGTCGAGACTGTTGATGCTCCTCTGAGGAGGCTGAAGAAAAGCTCCTCGGTCAATTTGGTTGAATCCATCGCTCAGCCCCCGTCTACTGAAAGTGGTGTTCCCACTTTTGTTGCCCCGAGCTCTGCAATGAGCTCGGTGAAGTCTTGGATTATTCTCGAAATCCAAGGTATTGAAGAAAATCTTTCTCGGGATAAGGTTACCACATTAGCTGCTCGTCATATTGCTTCTGTAAGTATCATTATCCTCAACTTTCATTTTTCCCTTTTTATATCTGTGCACTGACTTGCTATTATTTTATTTTCACAGTTGGTAACCTGCTTTAATACAATTTTGAAGAAGGATGAAGCTATCAAAGTTTCAAGCTCCTCGTCTGGTGTAGAGGAAGCTTTGGTGGGTCTGACGCAGTCTCTGAAGGATTCTCGTCAGAAATATGATGATGATAAAGCTACTTAGGAGAAGAAGCTTAATTCCATCGAACAGGAGAAGGATCAGGTTGTCAAGGTCTTCAAGGGGTTGAAGAAGAAAATAAAAGACTTGGAGGAGAAGAATAAAGAGATTGAAGGGAAGCTAAAAAATGCTGAGGAGCTTGAAAGTAAGCTCAAAGCTGCTGAGGAAGAGTTGGGCCAACTTTGGGAAGTAAGTCGTCAGAAAGAAGAAGTGGAGAATAAACTGAAGGCTGCCGAGGATCTTCTTTTCGAGAAGCTTTCCTCGGAGAAGGCAAAAAGGAAGTTAGCTGTAAAAAAGTCCTGCAGTGCTGGCTGGGATAAGGGGTGGAATAAGGGTCTGGCTGCCATGATATCATAAGTGGAATATGGTAGCCACAAATATTTTAGGGATGGCAGGGTCGCTGCTCTGCAAGAGATGAAGGTTGATGAAAATTCTGACCTGTTTTAGCGACACATCTCGGGCCCCCCTCCAACTCCTAAAGAAGAAGAGGACGAAGCTGCCTATGAGGAATCTTCCATGGTGATGGGAGATCAAATTCCTCATCCCCCAGTTATCCAATCCACCGGCGAGCAACTTCAACTACCCCTTATCTCATCCGAGCAGCTTCCAGCACCCCCCGAGCAACCCTCTGTACCATCCGAGCAACCAACTTCCTCGTCCCAGCCTCCCGAGAAAGTTTTAGGAGACAAGGAAAAGGTGTAGAGTTGTTCGGATTTCTCTCTCTGTTTATTTTTCTTTATCAAATGTAACTCTGAACTTTGTACTTATCCTTTATGATGTAATAAAATTTAAAATTTTGATTATGCATACTATTGATTCTCTTCTTCATGCTCTGTTTGCGCTCTTATTGATTCTTGCTTTCTCTTCCTTTATTAGTTTATGGCCAGGATGGAATTATTGTCTGCTCACGATACAAAATTATTGAGGCAATGCAATGAGTATTTCAAAGCTGGTCATACAGATATGAGTGCAGCACAAATCATTGACATCCTCGGTCGAGGTGCTTCGGAGCAAGCAATTGAAGCCTACCAGTATTTGAAGTGCCTGCTCGACCGTGCAGTTATGAAATGATTGAATATCTCCAAGGAACTCTTGAAGAGCTTCAACAACAATATAAGGAATCTACAGCCCTTTTGCACGAGGTATACGAGAAAAAGTATCAGCAACTTAGTGCTGATAAGGGGTATGACAAGTTGTTCGCTGCTTAAAATATGAGGGAAAGAACTTTGAAGACCGAGGTCGAGGAGCACAGGCAGATAGCCAAGTTATTGGAACAGGAAAATAACAACTTGCGAGGAGAGGTATCCCAGCTGAGGTCTGCAGCCTCTACTTTAAATGCTTTAGTTCCTATAAATGACGAGGGATTCTCTTTCTTGGAGGTCGAAAATGCTAACCTTAGAGATGAATTAGAAACCTTGAAGAGGATTGGGCCTTCTACCACTACTCGGGGACGAGCAAGAGCTCCTCGGGTAAGATCAAGAGTTGCTCGGATTACTGTTAAGGAATAAAGAACTCAATCGGCTCTGGAGAACCAAGCCTTCCAACTGATGGCAAAGAACCAGGCATTGGTTGAGATGTCTAAGAAGATCATAAATCTCGAGGAGCAGCTCTCTACACAAAAATCTGCTTTGGAGAATAAAGAAATTTTTGCAAAAAATCTTCACGAGCAGTTGGAAAGATTGACTTATCAATTCCACAAGCAACCCAGAGAATTCTGGATAGCTGGCAACAATGAGGCTCTCTACCATTTTGATGATCGGTTCCAAAATGCGAATAATGAAGGTTACAAACAAGGGTGGTTGAATGCCTTGGGTGTACTACAACTGGAACAGGGTCACTACTTGTGGGATTACCATAATCCTGGGTTGCTCGACTTTCGAGTGCCACCATTCAAACTCGACATGAGCTGGATCCCTGCTCGGGCAATCCCTCAATGTTTGATTTCCAAATACCTTGGCGATTACAGTCTCCATTCCAATGCTGAGATATCTCGCCCAGAGCACCTACTTGATCGACCATCTGTGATGAACATCAGGATGCTCAAGGACCTTAATTTCATAAATTCCCCTTATGCCTTAGACGATCCTCCTGCTGGCGAGGAACATGTTTCAAAAGCAGAGGGGAAGAAACCAATAGAATAGGAATCTTGATGTATTTCATTCTCGATGTATTTTGCTCTAGATTTAATGAAAATGAAAGACTTTTATTTTTCTTCGCAATCTTGATTTCCATTGTCTTGTGGTTGTAAAACAATTTACCTATGTGCATGTATATCTTTTAAAAAAAATAACAACATTGTGTTATTTGTCGATCAACTAGAGTTGGTTAAAACTTATTGTCGACTATCCTGGATTTGTGGTAATCATTTGACGACTAACCAAAATTGATGATGTTTTGTTTCTCGACCAACTTATTGGTAATTTAAAATATTACGAGTATAAAAAATTTTGCTTGATCACTTTCACATGCTCATACTTTGTTTAAATAAAATGTTTCCGACCAACTGTAGTTGACAGCTTCTTATTTCCGACCAACCTGAGTTGGTGGATTTTTTCTTCCCAACCAACCTTAGTTGGCATTTTTGGGAAATATTTTCATCCCAACCAACCTTAGTTGGCATTTTTGGGAAATATTTTTCTTCCCAACCAACCTTAGTTGGCATTTTTGGGAAATATTTTTCCTTCCCAACCAACCTTAGTTGGCATTTTTGGGAAATATTTTTCCTTCCCAACCAACCTTAGTTGACAGTTTTGGGAAATATTTTTCTTCCCAGCCAACCTTAGTTGGCATTTTTGGGAAATATTTTTCTTCCCAACCAACCTTAGTTGGCATTTTTGGGAAATATTTTTCTTCCCAACCAACCTTAGTTGGCATTTTTGGGAAATTTTTTCTTCCCAACCAACCTTAGTTGGCATTTTTGGGAAATTTTTTCTCCTTCCCAACCAACCTTAGTTGGCATTTTTGGGAAATATTTTGCTTCCCAACCAACCTTAGTTGGCATTTTTGGGATATTTTGTGTGTAGCACTAGTATTCCGAAAAAATATCTAATAAAAGGAGAGAAACTTGGGCAGAATATTGTCACTTTATTCATACTAATGAAATTGCATTACATGAGAATTTATATTACTGATAATACTTGCGCAGGTGTTCTGCATTCCATGCATTCTTAAACTCCTCCCCCTCTAAAGTTTCTATTCTGTAGGTTCTTGGTCGAACAACTTCTGTAACTCGGTAAGGTCCATGCCAGTTTGCTTCCAGTTTGTTGTGCTTTTGAATCACTTTCTTTAGCACATAATCTCCTTCTTTCAGGTCGCACTTCTTCACTCTCTTATTATAGAACAAAGTTGTTCGTTGCTGGTAAGTAGCATTTCTAATGGCTGCTTCTTCTCTAACTTCCTCGAGCATGTCCAAGTCTAACATTCTCATTAAATCGCTGACAGGGGAATTGAAATTCAGTACTCTATGAGTTGGGACCCACCTCGGCGGGTATAACAGCTTCACTTCCAAATGTTAGCATGTATGGAGATTCCCCTGTTGCTGCTCAGGGAGTAGTTCGATAAGCCCACTATACAGAGTGCAACTCGTTGATCCAGTTTACTTTCGCGTCATTCAGTCTTTTCTTCAATCCATTTAGCAGCGTTCTATTTGTCACTTCAGTTTGTCCATTGCTTTGGGGATGGCCTGGAGCTGAGTGAATCTTCAAGATATTTGACTGTTGACAATTGCTCGCGAACTCCTCGTTATCGAACTGAGTTCCATGGTCTGTGATGAAGGCATGAGGAAGACCATATCGACAAATGACGTTCTTCCAAATAAATTGATACACCTTGTCATACGTCATATCAATGAGAGGGTCAGCCTCAACCCATTTAGTAAAGTAGTCCACAGCGACCACAAGATACTTAAATCTTCCCCTGGTCGTTGGCAGTGGCCCGACCAAGTCTATTCCCCATATGAAAAATGGCCAAGGGGAAGTAATGGGTGCTAATAATGCTTGAGGAGTTCTTCTAATAGAGGAGAAGCGTTGACACTTGTCACATTTCTTGGCATAAGCTATATAATCAACCTTCATCGTTGGCCAGTAGTATCCTTGAGTCATCATTCTTTGTAAAAGTGTCAGACCTGCTACATGAGCTCTACAGGACCCTTCATGGACCTCTTCAATAAGATCTTTCACCTCAGTGGGATGCACACATCTTTACAAAGCTGCTATAATTCCTCGTCTGTATAGAATACCATTAGTCAGTACATAACGAGCAACTTTAAACTTCAATTTCTTGGCTGCAAGTTTATCAGTTGGTAATTCCCCTTTCTCAATATATGCCCTGATGGGATCCATCCATGATGATCCTAAATCAAGGGTAATAAAGTTCATTGTCAGATCTTCATCTATACTCCGACCAGCTAAAACTTCAATTGGGATTGTTCTTCATATCTTGGTATGAGTAGCTGATGCTAATCGAGCTAAGGCGTCTGCTCTCGCATTCTCCATTCTTGGTATTCTGACCAGTTGAATAGCAGCAAATTCTGATACCAATTCCTTTACCTTTACATGATACCTGATCATTAATTCTCCTTTGGCTGCATATACTCCCACTATTTGATTTATGATCAATTGTGAGTCACTGAAGACAATAACCTGCTCCGCCCCCATGGTTTTTGCCAAACTAAGTCCTGCAATCATGGCTTCATATTTAGCCTCATTATTCGAAGCTTTGAATTGGAAGCGTAGGGCATATTCCACGTCGACCTCGTCCGGACCGTTCAGAACAATCCCTGCCCCACAGCCTGTTGTGCAAGATGAGCCATCCATATATAGACTCCATATAGGTAACTTGTCGTCAAATTTCTGATCTGACAAAGTTCCTCGATGGAAAATTTGTTGCTTCCTTTCACCCTCTCCTAATATTTCTTTATGTTTGTCGATCATCTTTTCTTTACCTTTTACTCCATATAGGTAACTTAAGTTGGTCTGGACTTGTGCTTGATGATTCTGTAACATCTACAGGTTGATCGGCGAGCAGCTTTTGCTCCTCGGGGGTATCAGGATAGGTGAATTCTGCTATAAAATCTGCTACTGCTTGCCCTTTAAGCGATGATCTGGGTTCATAAACTATATCATATTCACCAAGTTCTATTGCCCAGTACATCAATCTCCCTGATTTTTCTGGTTTATGAAAGGCTTGTCTTAACGGCATATCAGTATATACTACTATAGTATGAGCCTGGAAGTATGGCTTCATTCTTCTACTTGCCTCGATCAATGCTAGTGCCAATTTTTTCAGCTTTGGATATCTGATCTCTGCTCCTCGAAAGGCCTTATTCGTGTAATAGATCAATTTTTGCACTCCATTCTCCATTCTATCAATGTCGAACTAACTGCATTCTCTGACACTGCCAGATACAAGTATAATTTTTCTCCCGTCACTGGCCTGGACAATAGTGGAGGTGCTCCTAGATATTTTTTCAAGTCTTGAAAAGCCTTCTCACATTCATCATTCCACTCAAAAGTCTTTCGGAGCGTTTTGAAGAATGGGAGACATCTATCAGTTGCTCGCGATACAAATCTGTTGAGTGCTGCTACTCGTCCTGTAAGACTTTGCACTTCTTTCTTCGTCGTTGGAGATCACAGCTTTAACAGAGCTTTGATCTTTTCAGGGTTTGCTTCAATACCTCGTTGATTGACAATGTATCTGAGAAACATGTCTTCTCTACTCCAAATATGCATTTGGTCGGGTTCAACTTCATTTGATATTTATCCAATTGATCAAAGGTCTGGCCTAAGTCAACTAGATGATCAGCAGCTTTCTTGCTCTTTGTCAGCATATCATCAACATAGACTTCCATATTGCAACTGATTTGTTCTGCAAACACCTTGTTCATCAGTCGCTGATATGTTGCACCTGCATTTTTCAAACCAAAAGGCATAACATTATAACAGTAAGTTCCCCTAGGAGTAATGAAAGAAGTACTCTCCCTGTCTCCACGTTTCATCTTAATCTGGTTGTATCCAGAATAAGCGTCCATGAAGCTCGGCAGCTCGTTTCCCGAGGTAGCATCCACTAATTGATCAATTCGGGGCAAGAGAAAGTGATCCTTTGGGCATGCTTTGTTGAGGTCGGTGAAATCTACACACATCCTCCATTTTTTGTTCTTCTTCTTTACCATCACCACATTTGCTAACCAGTCTGGATATTTAACATCTTCAATAAAGCAAGCTTTCTGGAGCTTCTCGACCTCTTCCTGTATTGCTTGATTCTTCTTGGGACTGAATACTCTTCTTCTCTGCTTCACTGGCTTGATCTCCTTATTCACGTTGAGTTTGTGACATAAGAAATTTGGGTCTATTCTGGGCATATCCTCATGACTCCATGCAAAAGTTTTCTTTCTGCTTCTTAGGAAAGTTATTAATTCCTGTTTTAGTGAGGCCTCCAACGACGAACCTATTTGAGTTGTTCGTTCAGGATGCTCGTCTACCAGAATGATGTTTTCACTAGCTTCCACTACTTGACCTTTCACGAGTTGCGACTCATCTCTAGGATCCAATGTTTCAATTTCTACACCTTCATCCACTTGATAGGTAGTAGTCTTTTTCCTTAATTCCTCCAGTTCCTCTTACTCGATAGATGAATAGTAGCATTCCCGAGCTACTTTTTGATCACCCTTCACAACTCCTACTCCAAAATTTATTAGAAATTTTAGGCATTGATGTACCGTAGATGGTACTGCCTCAAACTTCTTCAATCCTACCCTTCCCATGATGATATTGTAGGCTGATTGAACATTCTTATCCATCACAAAGAAGCCTATTCTTTCTGTTCGACAAGCAGGCCATGTACCAATGAATATATCCAACTTGATCGTTATAAGTGGAAAAACTTTATCGCCAGCAAAACCGAGGAGGGGCCTGTGATAAGGTTCTAATTGAGATAGCTTTAGATTTAAACTGTCGAAGCACGAGTAGAACATGATGTCTGTCGAGCTACCATTATCTACCAGTACTCTTGAAATCATCACTTCCTTCATCCTCATTTTGATCACCAATGGGTCATCATGAGGATATAGAACACCTGCGAGGTCGTTCTTCGAGAAACCAATAGCTAGTTTCTCTTTGTTTACCTTTGTCGGGCGATCCTCCTCAGCTAGATTTATACGTTGAATGTATGATCAAGCTTGAGCCTCATAGAGGTAAGCTTTTCTCTATGCAGTAAGGTCTCCTCCTCCTGCATCTCCACCTGTAATAACATTATAATCAAATGACCCAAAACGTATTGAAAATACCTCACGTTCTGGCTGCCTTGGTCTTTTGGGAAGATCGGGGTCGTCTTTTAGATCATCTTCATGGTCTATTTTCTTATTCTCCTCTGCTCGACGAGGAGATCTAGACCTCTCTCTTGTTCAATCGTTGTTTCTTCTTTCATTTCTACGATCAACATACTTTGCTAGTTTTCCTCGTCTAATGATTGTTTCGATCTCATTCTGAAGATCTATGCAATTTTTGGTCATATGGCCATGATCTTTGTGAAACTCACAATATTTGGCCTTATTCCTCCTGTCAGGATCTGTCTTCATTTTCTCTGGCCAGTTTAATTCCTCGCTGTTCTTGATTTCTTCTAGAACGTGGTTGATGTCTATCTTCAAAGGAGTGTAATTATCAAATTTCTTCAATACTTACCATGACGACCTTGTTTTTTATTGTTTGTCACCACTATTGTTCTTATGCTCTTTCTTCTTAGCTTTATCAACCTCCACCTTGATTTTTTTGGCATCCATATTCTTCTTCACAGCCATTGCCTCCTCGGCATTCATGATCTTGGCCGCTTTTGCCATCAGTTCTGACATGGTTATGGGTGGATCTTTGGCCAAAGTGTAGTACAACTTGTTGGGAAGCAGCCCACTCATCAAAGCGATAATCACTGTCTTTTCCTCATAATCAATGACTTCGAGTTTCTCGTTATTAAAACGAGTTATATAATCTCTGGTACTCTCACCAGTTTTTTGTCTAACACTTAACAAATGCGCTACTCGTTTAACTGGCTTTGCCCCAAAATAGAAATTTCCAATAAATAACTCGGTCAGTTGAAATAAAGTTGAGATCTTACCCCGAGGAAGATTATTGTACCATATTTGAGCAGGTCCAGTAAGAGTTCCCGAGAAAGCTCTGCATCTCATCTCATACGGAACAGCATAGATGTCGGCCGTAACTTGGTATTGTTCTATATGAAGGACAGGGTCGGTCTTTCCATCATATTTAGGAGTCACAACAGGTGCTTTGAACTTTGACGGTGTGGGAAAATCCACAGTGGCCTAGACAAAAGGTGTCCCTTGAATAAAAGTTCATTGTAGAGGGTCCTTAGCCTTAGCCATTTCCCATAATCTATCTTCCAGCCTCTGAATAGAGCCTTTCCATGCATCGTTTCCTTCCTCGGGCCTGTTGGTTCGAGCAACTGATCGCGTTGATGTGTCTTCCTAGGATCTATCTTGACGACCAGCTGGTCGCGACTGGGCAGATCCTTCTCTTAAGTCTGATGGTCGTCGAAAGCTCCTCGATGCAGCCTTAGGAGGACTTTTGTTTCTCCTAGGGCCCAATCGATCAAAAGGAGAAACCCTACTTAATCTCTCCAATGCTCTGATCCTTTCTGGAGAGAGAGTGACCTTTTGTTCAGTATCTGTGGCTCGTACCGATGAAGTTCTTCCTGGTTGATAAGAAAAATCATCAGATTCCTCAGTACGATATGAATCGGTATGCCTAGTACGCGAAGAAAGTAAACGGGTATTTCTTTGAACACTTCGTTGTCCTGAATGGGTAGGTACACCACCATGAAGGGTTTGTATGAGTTGTCGCATAGTTTCTTGCATGGTTGTCTGGCCCTGGGCCAGATTTGTCATTATTCCAGCAAGATCTGGAACGTTTGACGGGGCAGATGGATTTGGGGGGTTTCCAGCGTTTCGATTGCTGGATTCAGGATTATCAGCCATTTGTGATGAACTGTTTTTGGTGAAAAACGAAAATTACAGTCGTCTCCCACAGACGGCGCCACTCTGTTGATGCAAAAAATTAGACTGTCTCTAATTATTTAATCACAGATAAAAATAAATATGAGACAAGAGATTTTAAAGTGGTTCAGCCTTGAATGAATGGCCTACGTCCACTGTTTGAGTTTTTATTGACTGTTTAGGAATTCTCGAAGTATGATTATCCTCCAGAAATTCTGGTCCCCCATACAATGAGGATGATACAATGTATTTATAGCTGACGTGGATTAATCATAAGAAGACACGTGTCCGTCTACGTGGCACCTACAAGCTTTTTTACAATCACATTCTTGTGTCGGTACTCTCGGCGGAACTTTAATGCACCAAGCAACTCATGGATACCGAGATACTTAGGCAGTCCGAGCAACTTTGGCGGTCCGAGCTGCATCTCGATCAGAGCATTTATTATCAGACAATTAAGAGGATTAAATGCGCATTAAATGCTGATTGTTATCATACGGATGTATACGCTTATTGAACAACTATGTATTACCCATTTACATGTATAGCCTGATGGCTATAAATACATTGTATCATCCTCATTGTAGGGGGGACCGGAATTTTTGGAGGATAATCATACTTCGAGAATTCCTAAACAGTCAATAAAAACTCAAACAGTGGACGTAGGCCATTCATTCAAGGCTGAACCACTTTAAAATCTCTTGTCTCATATTTATTTTTATCTGTGATTAAATAATTAGAGATATTCTAATTTTTTACATCAACAGCACTAGACTTAAAAATATAGTCAAAGATCATATACAGAAGATAGAAACCCTAAGTCATATGATCAAATAGAATGCTGAAGAGTACACTTTTGAATGTCTAATTCATGAGAATAAAACTAAAACTTTTGAACAAAAACTAAAAGAATTGTTTGAATCAAATAGAATTATGTAAAAGAAATACAAAGGGACGTTGTTAGAATTGGAACAAACAAAAGAAAAGGCATCAACAGTCTTCAAAATGTTTGCTAAATTTGAAAATAACACAAAATGATTTGAAGACTGTGTTGCTGAAAGTAAAACCACTTCTGATGACAGAACTGGAATAGATTTTTGCCCCAACAATTCCAAGCAAACTAAAACTTTTTAATCTATCAAGTTTGTGTCTGGTGGTAAAAAACCTGTTGAAACTTGTCCAAATTTTCAAACTTTGAAAAATGATTTTGACTCAAAACAACAAAAGTTAGACATTGGTGAATCAAGTAACTCTAAGAGTAATGTTGAACACAAGGTTAAATATGTATGCCCTCCTGTTTGACAAGTTGATTCGTCATTTCATCATGTGCCACCTGGGAACAAGACTAGAGTTCAAAACTTAGGCAATCCTTTGATTAATAATTTTCCTAAGGTTAAGAGTTCTACGAGCCATCTTTATTGCTCCTATTGTGATGTCTATGGACATTACCTTGATGGTTGCTATTCCAAACGTCTATGTAAACCAGTTTATCACTCTCCTGTTTACCATAACTTCAACTATTATAGGAGAAGCCAAAATAATTACGTCCTACCTAGGCAGCCAGATAAGAATTCTAACTATCAAAATAGGAAGAGAAGAACAAATACTAATAGAATATCAAAAGAAGGAATCTTAGATTCTTTTCTAAACCAAATGCTCAAAATGTATATAATCCTCATAAACCTGCGCAAAAATCTTTAAAAAAAAAGACTGAAGCTCGCAAGTTTGATCAAGTACGAGCTAATAAGCGCAAATTAAAAACTAGAGAAATTTGGGTTAGAAAAGATGATCTATTACCCTAGATGAAATGCAACATTGTGATCAGTGCTCCTTAAAGTTGAACACATAGCATCTAGATGGTATCTAGACTCTGGATGTTCCAAATATATGACCGGGGATGATACCAAACTTTCAAACTAAACTAACTTCCCTAGAGGAAAAGTCTTGTTTGAAGATGGTGTATCGACCCATATCATTGGTAAAGGAACACTCCATGAAAAAGGATTACCTATTCTTGAGGATGTTCTTTTGGTAAAAGGTCTAAGTATATCGCAATTTTGTGACTCCAACCATACTGTCATCTTTTTAAAGAAGAATTGCAAAATTTCAAATGAAAAAGGTGATTGCATTATTACAGGACTTCGTACTCCAGATAACTATTACACAGTCAATCCAAGTACAGAGGTTTGTAATGTTGCCTAATGGATGACAATGAGATATGGTATAATAGGTTGGGTCATATTAATTATGACAGTCTTAGTAAATTGTGCTCCCAAGAGAGCAAATCAATTTCAAACATCATATGTGGTCCCTATCAAAAAGGAAAGATTGTTAAGGCTCCCCAAAAGAAAGTTAAAGAAGTTTTATCCACTAAACCTCTAGAACTCATCCATATGGACCTAATGGGCCCTTCTCGTACTGTTAGTCTTAGTGGCAACGATTATATCTTAGTTATGGTTGATGACTTCACTCGATTTACCTGGGTTGCCTTTTTAAAACACAAATCAGAAACATTCTGTAAGTTTTTGAAATTTTTTATTCGTATAGAAAATGAAAAGGACTCCCAAGTAGATAAAATTCGTAGTGATAAAGGAGGTGACTTTATAGATTCAGGTGTCATCAAATACTGTGACTATAATGGCTACATACATGAATTTAGTTCCCCTAAGACACCTTAACAAAATGGAATTGCTGAGCGTAAAAATCGCACTGTTCAAGAAATGGCACGTGTGATGATTCATGCGAAGAACTTACCTAAACATTTGTGGGTAGTATCCATTCGTACAACTTGTCACATAATCAATCGATTTTACCTAAGGAAAAACCCCAAACAAACATCGTATGAACTTTGGTATGGGAAGAAACCTTACCTAAAATACTTTAGAACCTTTGGTAGCACTTGTTATGTCTGCAAGGATATAGAGCATCTGTCCAAATTCGAAACCAGATGAGATAAAGATATTTTCTTAGGATATTCTCCAAATAGTAGAGCCTACCGTGTCTACAATCTTCATACCAAAACCTTAATGGAATCCATTAATGTGGTTGTAAGTGACACTAATGTAGAGAGTAAGATCGAAGGACCAACTATAGTGGATGAATCTGAAAACATTTTAACTTATGATTCTCCAGAGATAAATGAGTCCTTACCAACTAAGAACCCTGAAGTGCCTAACTGGATTTCCAAATATCATCCTTTAGATAGTGTAGTTGGTAACCCTACTGATCCAGTTCGTAAAAGATCCCAATTACGTACTCTTGTTCATTATGCATGCTTTATTTCTCTTGTAGAACCAAAGAATATTAATGAAGCACTGAATGACCCATTTTGGATAAGTGCTATGCAGGATTAACTTCTTCAATTTATCATTCATGATGTATGGTATCTTGTATTCCGACATGAAAATAAAAGGGTTATTAGCACACGTTGGATTTTCAAAAATAAAACAGATGAATCTGGAATTATTATTCGGAATAAAGCTAGATTAGTTACCCAAGGCTACTCTCTGATTGAAGGAATAGATTTCGAGGAAACTTTTGCACCCGTCACTTGCCTAGCGTCTGTTCACTTACTCTTTGCAATAGCTTATTATTTGCATTTCACACTTTATCAAATGGATGTTAAATCTGCTTTCCTTAATAGCATATTGACTGAAGAGACCTACGTAGAACAACCCAAAGGGTTCATTGACCCTCATCATCCAAATCACGTCTACCGGCTTAAGAAAGCTCTTTATGGGTTAAAACAAGCTCCTAGAGCTTGGTATAAACGTCTATTTACCTTCCTCCTAAACAACGATTTTAAACGAGGAGGGAATGATCAAACTCTTTTTATCAAACACTTTGACATAAACATTACCATAACCCAAGTATACGTAGACGATATCATTTTTGGATCTACCTCTCCAGCAGATGTCAAAATATTTTCTGACATTATGTATAAGGAATTCCATATGTCACTTATGGGGGAGTTACAATTATTCTTAGGTCTTCAAGTTAAGTAAAATTCAGATGGTTTATTTGAATCACAGTCTAAATACGCTTTAGAAATTATTAAAATGTTCAGTTTAGAAACAACCAAAGATGCCAGGACTCCCATGAGTACTTCGGTTAAACTTTCAAAAGATGAAAATGGGAAATCCATTGACTCAAGCTTATACCGTAGTATGATATGAAGTCTTTTATACCTTACTGCCTCCCATCCTGATATTATATGTTGTTTGTGTATGCGTCCGCTATTAAAATAATCTTAAATAGAATCATTTGCTTTGCGTTAAAAAAATCATAAAATATGTTAAAGGAACTCTCAACTTAGGACTTTCATACACAAATTACACATCTAGAACGATAATTGGCCACCGATGCTGATTGGGCTGGGTGTTCCGATGATAGTAAAAGTACATCAGGAGCATATTATTACATAGGTAATAATTTAGCAGGGCTGAATAGTAAGAAATAAAATTGCACTTATTTATTCACAATTGAATCTGAATATATCGCCGGAGGCAGTTACTGTGTTCAATTACTTTGGCTAAAATAAATGTTAAGAGATTACGGTATTATTGAAGAATAATTACATCTCTATTATGACAACCAAAGCGCGATTAATATTTCCAAAAATCCTGCTCAACACTCTCGTACTAAACATATTAAAATTGGGCAACATTTATACACGAGTTAGTCGAATCAAAGGAATTAGAGGTTAATTACCTGCCTACTGAAATGAAATTAGCTGATTTATTCACTAAACCCTTGGACAATATATGGTTTGAATCCTTACATAAATCAATTGGGATGGTTAGGGCAGATGTGTAATACGATTTGATATTTCTGCTTTGATATTTCTCTCTCTTATCTATATGTAGACCCTTTTTCCATTTGAGACAAAATAGGGGAGAAGCTTTGAGTCCACTTGGACATTATTTTGATTCCTTCAACTAAAAATATTGATCTTAGTTATCTTATTTCTAGGAGACCAGTACCTCATGTTATCAGAATGTTGTTAGGGTACTGGTTTGTATTTAGTTGAGTAATGTAATTTTCTTTTCTAGGATATGGGGTAGTTAGAATTTTGTATATGAATAGAATTTTCTTATTTCTTTTGTATCCCTACGAGTCCTTGATCACTCAAAGGAGATTTTGTCCCATATTTCCAAAATGGGAGATTGAAGCACCTTATATCTTTAACTCACTTGAGTCTACATTATATAGGCGCTTGTCTAGTTTGTAAATAGTGACAAAATTGAGTCATATCCTTGTCTATCAAAGAGCATCAGGCACTACATATCAAATTCCTCTAAAAGTCTCAAAGGTAGAATAACAACACTGCACCTAGGATTGCATTCATTTGTTACACTCTTCATAATTTAGTTGTGTGTGTGTTAAATCCCATAAAAATGATTTTTTAATAATTTTCGGGATATGGAAAATATTTTTAGGAATTTTTAAAACAATTTTTATCATTTAAAAGTTGGTAAAACTTGCGAGCTTCAGCTTTTTGTCTATACTAGATCATCATTTCTTACCCAAATAGCTATGATTTTCAATTTGCGCTTATTAACTCGTATTTGATAAAACTTGCGAGCTTCAAATTTTTGTCTATACAGATTTTGCGCAATTTTATTGTTATTGTAAACATTTTGAGCATTTTGTCGAGAAAAGACTTTAGGATTATTTCTTGACGATTGTCTTTTAGTATTAGATCTTGTCTTTCTTTTTCGAAAGTTAGAGTTTCTGTGTGGTGGTTTAGGAAGGACATAATTGTTACGGCTTCTCCAAGAATAGTTAAAGTTTTGATAGGTAAAGGAGGGATAGATAGGTGTCACACCCCGCAAAATCCGACAGACGGGGTGGCCGACCATCGCCACCGAACTATGTCGGGCGTGAACTAAATAAATACCATTCTTAGCATGAGACAGATATGAGACATAAATAAATCGGTCCATAAGATAAATAATTGAATTAATCTCAAATGATAACAACCAACTGCGCGATAAAAGATCTATCACATGCTAGAACTCCAAATAAATCTAATTTCCAATAATAATAAAACTGAATAAAGATCCAACTCTGAATAACTGAAATAAAACCCATAAACAACTTTGGAACCGAATGGCCTAATAACTCTCTTAACTAAATCTCATAATGAAATATGACTAAAAGGAAAGTCTAAACTAAAACAAAGTAATAAACTAATTCAGCTCCTGCTGCACCTCCAAACGATAACTCCGATAAACTTATGCAGCTTCTCCAATTCTAATCCTGAAAAAGATTAGTCAACGCATGGGTTAGAGCCAAAGCCCCGAGCAAGAATACACACTACTCCTCTCAAATAGGATGCTTGAATCCAGGCAGTAACATTATACGCAATAAATATCACAATAGAATATTTTAAATTAAATGGTATAATTAACCGCGATAAATATAAATCATTAACTACCCGAGAGATCCCCATTTTAGAATAACACACCAATATAATTTTAAATTCCCAAGCCCCACAGAGTTAATTTTATTTAATTAACCCAATTTTATTATAGTTCTCACTTTTTATTAAAGTGTCACACTTCCCCTTGTCAATCGCCCTCTGACCCGTTTAAACTGTCGGCCCCGACACATGACAAGGTTCCACACACGACACGACATAAATCGCCCTCTGACCCATTTAAACTGTCGGACCCGACACATTATGTCGCCACAAATTTTAATACCAGTTTTATCTTAGATATTAATTCTCAATTTATAAATTATCCCACCCTTTTAATCGACGTGAGATCCTCAAAATACCCCTTAGTCCCATAACTAAGGGTCCCCAAGTTATCGATACGTCCTACCCTATGTATAGGAGGATTTCTAACCTAAACTTCGACCTAGCATCATGCCTAGGCTAGCATAACGATGAAAAAGTACCAAAAATCAGCTCACCCCCATGATGATAAAAACGCGATAATCTACCCTCACTAGTCTCATAGTCAAAAGGCGTAAATCATCAAGAGGCCTATCCATTAGTCCCATACCTAGAAGGCATCCTAAAATATAGGGAGAGCAAAATTACCCAACAACCCGTAGTCACAAAGGCAATATAATAATACCAACAAGTCACACCAACAAGAATAATTAATTAACGTATAAAACTACGCCTGATAGTCCAATTCAACTACATCTTTAATTTAATTATCACAACGTCAAAAATACCCAAATAATCTCATTTAATTATTTTAAATTAAATATACCAAGTTTTCATCATATATACATCAAAAATCAAATTTCATTATCTCTACATGTATTACATGAGTTATACGCCCCAAACTTTATTTATCTCAAAACTAGGGTTTTTCTACACGCAACCTACACAAATAAAACCCAAAATCACTCATGAATCCTACGTACCCAAAGGGTTATGAATATTATTTAGATTAAAATATTTTATAAAAACAGTCCCATAGTTAGTGTCCACTTTCTCTAATTAATTTATTAATTATTTTTTAGAAAACATGTAATTAAGTGTTTAGGCGATACTTAAAACGTATAATACTAAAGGAAAAGAATAGAGTATTCATGCCTGTGAAGATCGTGTTGAAAATCTGATTAGAAATCTAGACTCATCTCGAAAAATCAACGAAGAAGTGTTCATGAACAAACTTGATTAAACTCCAATTAAGCCTCCCAAAACTTGTGACAATAACTTGGTTGTTACAATAGGTTGATACATACGTTTGGAATAACAACCATTTAAAGAATGTCCGTACACGTCACAGTATGAGCAATGAAAATTGCTAGTTGCAGTTAAGTCTTTAGGAGAGTGGTTGAACATAGGTTTCTCTAAATTATGACTTTTGGCATTATTTCTAGAGGGAACAGTTTGAAATGAGGTATCACTCTTTCTAATGGGAGGACAAACGTACTTGGCTTTAAGTTGAACAATATGCTTAGAGGTACTTGTCTCACCAATGTTTAACAGTTGCTGGTTTTTATTAAAATCATTTTTCAAAGATTGAAAGTTTGGACAAATTTCCATAGGTCTTTTCCCACCAGTAACAAACTTTATCATTTCAAAAGGTTTGGTTTTCTTGATCTTTTTGGTGCAAAAGCCTATTCCAGATCTTTCGTCAGAATTGGTCTTGCTATCAACAACACAGTCCTTAAAACAATTAGAACTGCTTTCAAATTTTGAATTTTTTTGAAGAATGTTGAAGCCTTTTCTTTTGTTTGTTCCAATTGTAATAACGACCCGTTGTACTTCTTTTCCAAAACATTATTGAATTCAGTCAAGTCTTTCACTCTTTGTTCAAAAGCTTTTATTTTCTCACCATTGGTTAAACATTGAGACGTATACTCTTCAGCATTTTGTTTAACTATTTGGTTTAAGGACTCTAGTTTCTTGAAAACATCTTTGACAAGCTTCTCTAGTCTCGTGCTTTTCTTGAGTGTTTTAGTGTAAAGTGTGTGAACGTTAGGAATGTCCTCATTGCCGGAGTCACTAAGTGAGCAGTGTACAATGTCCCCTATCGATTCAATTTTAGGACCCACACACCTATTGGCATCATCAATAAGGTGTTCATTTTGACTCTCACACACACGGTTTGTAGTACTACAATCATTCTCAAGCATTAAGGCAGACATATCAGTAGAAACACCATCAATCATGGTGTGATTAATTTCCTCATCATCATTGTAGATTATCTTAGAAAATAATGACATGCAAGGGTCATAAGAGTTGAATGACTCAAGTTCATCATTTTCAGAGTCACTTGAGTCATTTCAAGTCTTGCATAGCTGAGCCCTATTGTGTTTTGAGTTTTTGTCTAAGTTAACCCTACATTCATTAACCATGTGTCCTAATTTGGCACATCTATAACATTCAACATTTTAAAGGTCTTTCGGAGGTCTCTTGTGATAATCAGTCTTTTGTTTGTCATGTCTTTTCTCACGAGGCCTATTATTAGAAGTGTTCGAGTAATTAGGTTTCCTTTGTCTATAAGAAACTTTTATTCTAAATTTTATAATCTTGTTGAATTTCTTAGACATAAGAGCAATCTCATTATCCAATTTATCCAAATCACAGTCCTCATTAGAGTCATGGTCAAGGTGAGGTTTGATCAACTTTGATGAAAAAACAAGATTAAAATTACCCTGTTTTTTATTGGTCTGGACTAATTGTTTCATGAATTCTAGTTATATTTCCATAGTTCTTAGTTTACTACTGAGGGGTTCTGGGGTAATATTTTGATCATCCATATCCTCAATAGCATATCTTTTATTATCAAACTTATGTGGAAGTGATCTTATAAGTTTTTATACAATCTCTTTTCTATTATAAGTTATACCATTTGCATGCAACTTAGTTACAATGTGAGTTAACCTAATATCGAAATCATCGAAGGATCGAGCCTCAGACATGATTAGAGAGTTATACTACTGGATAAGCATTTGAGTTTTAGCAGCTTTAACTCTCGTATCACCTCATGTGCAGTTACAAGAGTATCCCACGCTTCCTTAGAAGTTGTGCAAGACGAGATCCTCTTGAACGCATGTTCATTAATAGACATAAATACGATATTATTGCCTTTATTGCTACATAGTGAAAAATGTTTTTCGTCTTTAGTGAATTCACTTAGCAACTTCCAGATTCTCATAAGACTTCCTTCAGCAGCTGGTTTAGTAGGAAAAGCGTAGCCATTTTCTATGACTTCCCATACTTCATCTCCCAGAGTTCCTTGAATGAAAGCAATCATACTTACCTTCCAGTAAGGGAAATTGGTTCCATGAAAGATAAGGGGTCTGGACAGGTTACCTAGTATCTCAAATTTCTCGTCCATACTTTTGTTTTGAAAAAACAATTTCATAACCACAGGATCTAAAAGATTTTAAAATAGTCAAGCTCTGATACCAATTGAAAAATGCCACTCAAAACGTTTAATACAGGGATTAAACTGTTAAAATGGATCCGATCTGTTTGTTGGAGAAACTCTTAATTCAAAATAAAACTTAACACAAGATTTGTTTAAAACATATTATCAAAATAGTTTGAATGAGTTATTTTAGATCTAGAGTAAACCAGTTTTGAAAAACAAAACTTAAACTATTAAATCAGCTCAGTTTAGAAGAAGGTGATGAGAGTATGCGAAATTGCATCAGTAAATTTTAACGTGGTAAACCCCACCCAATTGGAGAAAAATCCACGGTGAACTCTACGCGACAAAATGAAAATCCACTAAAATCAGAGTAACAAAATACAAGCTATTTAACAATCAAACCACACAAACACACCTAAACTAAGTTCAGAATCATTACTAACTCCTCTGGATTAGATTTGACTTCTCCGAAGGTTGTTGATGTTCTCTCCAGCTTCGTAATCTTTACTTGATTCCAGCTTTACATCGACTCAAATAAGTTCAAGATCATTCAACCAACACTTTAATTGTGGCAGAGTGAAAGTTTAGTTGTGATGTGCTCTCTAACATATGCATGCAACACACTCACACTTAATACATACATAATTATTTAACAAATTACAGAATCACTAGATATGCAAGAAATTCTAAAATTAGTTTAGTCAAAACTAAATCAGACTTTTAAACCTTTCAAAATATCTGCAGATAAGGAGGGAATCTCGTTGTGAAATATCCAAAATCCTAACACTTTATGGTTTTGAAAATATTATATAGAAAGTGCAAACCCCAATCAAGATCTCAAAACTAGATCTTAGTCTGATAGTTTGAGTAAAATAAAATCAGAATGAAAATTGTTGGTTTAGGGTTTGAAAATAGAAAATCAGTTTTAAAATAACCAAGTAAGATTGCTCAAAATAAGAAATCCAAATAGTAAACTATCTATGTAATTTGTATCATAGAGACGAGATCTTAAGTTTCTATGTAAAGAAAGTGAAAACTCTACCAACGTGACTATGTTGGAAGGATGATCAAGAACAAGAGAGGATAACTTCTCAAAACAGGATCTAAACACTCAAGTTTATTTCACAGAAAAGTATTTCTGGTTTAGGATTTGACGAAGTTTGGTTAGGGTTTCTATTTCTCTCTCTAATCTTTCTCCCCCTTCTCTCTTTTTTCTCTCAAACGAGGAAATCACAAAAGTCTCTAATTGCCTCACCCAATGCATCTATTTATACAAAGAGTAGAAGGATCTTGAACGATGGTTAAAATTCAAGGGCTGAGATTAAAAGCAGTTGAAATGATGTAAATCCAAAGGTTCACAAGAAGCGGTGCAATAGCCAACTCTGATTGGTTAAAATCAATTAACTTGGATTGATTCCAAACACATGCAGACAGTAGATTAAGACGATCCAAGGGCCCAGAATAAGTCACAGGTATGTGAGTGATAAGAAACACAAATCGAACAGTAGTGTGTGCAACACGTGTTGGCTCAAGATTAACTTACAAACGCGTGTTTTTAAGTTTATAAAAATTCCAGTTTCACCCACAAATGTTTCTGCCGCTTTTGGTTTCTACCCAAAATAGTTTTAAGGCATAAGAAATATTTACAAATCAACCCTAAAACTTTATTAAGTTCCAATTTTAATTTCCAAAAATTATTTAAAATTCTTAGAAAATATTAAATAAATCCCAAAAATTATTTTAAAATCATTTTAAGGGAATTTAACTCACACGTGATCATTACATGACTAAATCACAATATGCATGAAATCCTAGAGTGTGGTGTATGTGTTTTACCTTCATGAACTTGTAGAGGAATATCAACGATGCTTTGAAAGTTCTGAGGCTTTTTGGTTCATCTAGGGATAAACCCAATTTTGTCACTATTTCCAAACTAGATGAGCTCCTATATAATGCAGACTCAAGTGAGTAAAAAACATAGGGTGCTTCAATCTCCCCCTTTGTAAATATGAGACAAAATCTCCTTTGAGTCATCTAGGACTCATAGGGATACAAAAGAAATAAGAAAATCCTATTCCTATACAGAAATTCTATCTACCCAATCTCCTAGAAAAAAAAAATTACATAACTCAACTATGTACAAACCATTATCCTATCAAAATCTGAAGCAATAAATAAGTATTGAGATCTACAATAAGATACCTAAGATCAAGTTCATTAGATGAGAATGTATTAGAGTGTCCAAGTGAACTCAAATTTCTCCCCCATTTTGTCTCAAATGGATAAAGGGCGACAATTATCAAATAAGAGTTATGAACATGTAGATAAGCAATAACTTGAATAAACAACGAGAATTCACACGAATCTCCTACATAAAACAGATATAAGAGGTGTTTTTTGTTGTTATTCTAACGTCCATGCCTTACATCCTCAGAGATTGATTATAAGCATGTGAAAATCTGGCAGTTATACAAATTAAGGAAGGAATTATTCAGCCAAAACCATGCCAATTGATTTGCGTAAAGATTCAAAACGCTTAAAATCCAATGGTTTTGTAAACAAATCATCTAATTGTAGATCAGTAGGCAAGTAATTAATCTCTAATTCTTTTGATTCAGCTAATTCTCGTATGAAGTGATATCAAATTTTAATATGTTAGTGAAAAAATGTTGAACTGGGTTCTTATATATGTTGATCGCACTTTGGTTATCGCAATAGAGATGTAGTTTCTCTTCATTTATACCGTAATCTCTCAGCATGACTTGCAGCCATAATAATTGGGCACAACAACTTCCAACTGCGATAAATTTAGATTTTGCAGTGGATAAAAAAGTGCACTTTTGTTTTTTACTGTTCCAACCAACAAAGTTATTAACGATGTAGTAACATACGCCAGAAGTACTTTTACTATCATGGCAACACCCAGCCCAATCAGAGTCCGTGTATCCTACTATAGTGCTCGATGTGTCATTAGTGTACCACAACCCTAAATTGTGAGAGCCTTTTATGTATTTAAGTATTCTTTTTATACATAATAAATGTCTCTCTTTAGGATTATTTTGATAACGGGCGCACACACAAACAACGTAAATGATATCAGGGCACGAGACAGCTAGGTAAAGCAAACTTCCTATCATACTACAATATAAGGTATAGTCAATGGATCTACCATTTTCATCTTTGGAGAGTTTGACAGAGGTGCTCATGGGCATTTTAGCTTCTTTAGCCGTATCTAAGCCAAACTTTTTTACAGTCTCTAATGCATATTTAGATTGCGAAACAAATAAACCTTCTGAGTTTTGTTTAACTTGAAGATATAAAGAAAAATTGCAACTCCCCCATGAGAGACATTTGTAATTCTTTGTGCATAATGTCTGAGAAAGACTTGGCTTCTGGAGGGGAGGTGGATCCAAAAATGATATCGTCAACATATACTTGAGCAATAGTAATGTTGTTGTCAAAATGTTTGACAAATAAGGTTTGGTCATTTCCTCCTCTCCTAAATTAATTATCTAAAATAAAGGTGGATAAACGCTTATACCAAGCTCTAGGAGTCTGTTTTAACCCATAAAGAGCTTTCTTAAGAAGATAAACATAATTTGGGTGATGAGGGTCAATAAACCCCCTGGGTTGTTCTACACAGGTCTTCTCGGTTAAAATTTTATTAAGGAAGGTAGACTTTACACCCATTTGGTAAAGCGTAAAATGTAAATGACAAGCTATAGCAAAAAGAAGACGAACAGACTCGAGGCGAGTAACATGTGCAAAAGTTTCCTCTAAATCATTTCCTTCAATTTGAGAGTAACGCTGGCAACTAATCTAGCTTATTTCCTAATGATCATCCCAGACTCATCAGTCTTATTTTTAAAAATCCAGCGTGTGTTAATAACCCTTTTATTTTTAGGCCTGGGTACAAGATACCAAACATCATGAATGACAAACTGAAGAAGTTCCTCTTGCATTACACTAATCCACAATGGGTCATTTAAGGCTTTATTTACATTTTTGGGCTCAATAAGAGACAAAACATGCAAAATGAGCAATTTTGAGAAGTTGAGATCTTGTACAAACAGGTTCTATAGGGTTACCAACAACATTATCTAAAAGATGGTCTTTGTAAACCCAGTTAGGCACTTCAGGGGTCTCTGTTGGTAAAGGCTCAGTTATTTCAGGAGAGTCATAATTTAAAAGGCTTTCAGACTCATCCAAAATAGTTAGTCTAGTGGTTTTACTTTCTGCAGAAGTGTCATTTACAATCACATTGATGGATTCCATCATGGTCTTAGTACGCAAATTGTAGATTCGGTAGGCTCTACTGTCAGGTGAATAACCTAAGAATATAGCTTTATCTCCTCTTGTTTTGAACTTAGATAAATGTTTTCTGTCTTTACAGACATAACATGTACTACCAAAAGTTCTAAGATATCTAAGATTTGGTTTCTTGCCATACCAAAGTTCATAAGGGGCCTGTTTAGAATTCTTCGTAAGGTAGACTCTATTGATAATGTGACATGCAGTACAAACTGATTCAATACAAAAGTATTTAGGTAAATCTTTGGCATGTATCAACACTCTTGCCGTTTCCTGAATTGTTCTATTCATGTGCTCGGCTACCCCATTATGTTGGGGCGTCTTAGGAGCATTGAACTCGTGTTTGTAACCATTATAGTCACAATATTCAATGATACCCAAGTCTATGAATTCACCTCCTCTATCACTCCGGTTCTATATACTTGGGAGTCCTTTTCATTTTCTATACGAAGTAAGATTTTAAAAAACGCTATAAAAGTATCAGACTTCTGCTTTAAAAAATCAACCCAAGTGAATCTCGTATAATCATCAACCATAACTAGAATGTAACTATTGCCACAAAGACTAATATTACGAGAAGGACCCATCAGGTCCATATGAATGAGTTCTAAGGGTTTAGAGGATATATTATCTTTAACTCTTTTATAAGATGACTTAACTATTTTTCCTTCTTGACAAGGACTACAAACTATGTTAGAAATTGGTTTTATTTTAGGAATACCTCTAACAATTTCCTGAGAGGACAATTTACAAAGGCTATCATAATTTAGGCGACCCATTCTGTTATGCCATAATTTATTGTTATCCATTCTGATAATGTTACAAACCTCTGTACTTGGATTGACTGTGTAACAGTTATCTGGAGTACGGAGTCCTGTAATGATGCACTCACTATTTTCATTTAAAATTTTGCAATTGTTCTTTAAAAAGGTGACAATGTGATTGGAGTCACAAACTTGTGAGATACTTAGTAGATTAGACTTAAGACCTTTTAATAATAAAAAATTATCAAGAATAGGTAATCCTTCTTCATGGAGTGTTCATTTACCAATGATCTGGGCTAAAACTCCATCTCCAAACAAGACTTTGCCTCTAGAGAAGTTAGTTTTGTTTGAAAGTTTTGATCCATCCCCATTCATATGCTTAGAACATCCAGAGTCTAAGTACCATCCATACGTGGTGTGTTCAGCTTTCAAAGCACTGATCACTATGTTATATGTCATCTGGGGTACTACATCATTTTTTCTTACCCAAATAGCTCTGGTTTTCAATTTGCGTTTATTAACTCGTATTTGATAGAACTGGTGAGCTTCAGCTTTTTGTCTATACATATTTTGCGCAATTTTATTGTTGTTATATACATTTTTAGAATTTTGTCGAGAAAAGACTCTAGGATTATTTCTTGACGGTTGTCTTTTAGTATTAGATCTTGTCTTTCTTTTTCTAAAGTTAGAGTTTCTGTCTGGTGGTTTAGGAAGGACAAAATTGTTACGGCTTCTCCTAAAAGAGTTAAAGTTCTGATAGGTAAATGAGGGATAAATAGGTTGATACATACGTTTGGAATAACAACCAAATAATTAATGTCCGTACACATCACAGTATGAGCAATAAAGATTGCTCGTTGCTCTTAAGTCTTTAGGAAAGTGGTTGAACATAGGTTTCCCTAAATTATGACTTTTGGCATTATTTCTAGAGGGAACAGTTTGAAATAAGGTATCATTATTTCTAATGGGAAGATAAACATACTTGGCTTTAAGTTAAACGTTATGCTTAGAGGTACTTGTGTCACTAATGTTTAACTGTTGCTGGTTTTTATCAAAATTATTTTTCAAAGATTGAAAGTTTGGACAAATTTCCACAGGTCTTTTACCACCAGTAACAAACTTTATCGTTTCAAAAGGTTTGGTTTTCTTGATATTTTTGGTGCAAAAGCCTTTTCCAGATCTGTCGTCAGAATTGGTCTGGCTATCAGCAACACAGTCCTTAAAACAATTAGAATTGCTTTGAAATTTTGAAATTTTTTGAAGAATGTTGAAGCCTTTTATTTTGTTTGTTCCAGTTGTAATAAAGATCCCTTTTACTTCTTTTCCAAAGCATTATTGGATTCAGTCAAGTCTTTCACTCTTTGTTCAAACGCTTTTATTTCCTCATCATGAGTTAAACATTGAGACGTATACTCTTCAACATTTTGTTTAACTATTTGGTTTAAGTACTCTAGTTTCTTGTAAAGAACTTTGATAAGCTTATCTAGTCTAAAGCTTTTCTTGAGTGTTTTAGTGTAAAGTGTGTGAACGTCAGGAAGGTCCTCATTGTCGGAGTCACTAAGTGAGCAGTGTGCAGTGTTCCCTATCGATTCAATTTTAGGACTCACACACATATTGACATCATCAATAAGGCGTTCATTTTGACTCTCACACACACGGTTTGCAGTACTACAATCATTCTCAAGCATTAAGGCAGATATATCAGTAGAAACACCATCAGTCATGGTGTGATCAATTTCCTCCTCATCATTGTAGATTATCTTAGGAAAAAATGACATGCAAGGGTCATAAGAGTTGGATGACTCAGGTTCTTCATTTTCAGAGTCACTTGAGTCATTCAAAGTCTTGCATAGCCGAGCCCTATTGTGTTTGGAGTTTTAGTATAATTTAACCCTACAGTCACTAGCCATGTGTCCTAATTTTCCACATCTATAACATTCAACATTTTTAAGGTCTTTAGGATGTCTTTTGTGATCATTAGTCTTTTGTTTGTCATGTCTTTTCTCTTGAGGCCTATTATTAGATGTATTGGAGTAATTAGGTTTCCCTTGCCTAGAAGCAACTCTGTTTTTAAATTTTACAGTCGTTTTGAATTGCTTAGACATAAGAGAAATCTGATTATCCAAGTTATCTAAATCACAGTCCTCATAAGAGTCAAGGTCAAGGTCAGGTTTGATAAACTTTGATGAAAAAACAAGATTAGAATTACCGTGTTTATTATTGGTCTGGACCAATTGTTTCTTGAATTCTAGTTCTATTTCCACACTTCTTACTTTACTACTGAGGAGTTCTGTGCTAAGATTTTGATCATCCAATTCCTCAATAGCATATCTTTTATTATCAAACTTCTATGGAAGTGATTTTAGAATTTTTGATACATTCTCTTTCCTATCATATGTTATACCATTTGCATGCAACTTAGTCACAATGTCAGTTAACCTAATATCGAAATCTTCAAAGGATTCAGTCTCAGGCATGATTTGAGAGTTATACTGCTGGAAAAGCATTTGAGTTTTATCAACTTTAACTCTCGTATCACCCTCATGTGCAGTTATAAGAGTATCACACGCTTCCTTAGAAGTTGTGCAAGATGAGATCCTCTTGAACTCATGTTCGTTAATAGACATAAATATGGCATTTATGCCTTTATTGTTACATAGTGAAATTGTTTTTCTTCTGTAGTGAATTCACTTAGCAACTTCCAGATTCTCACAAGACTTCCTTCAGTAACTGGTTTCGTAGGAAAAGTGTAGCCATTTTCTATGACTTCCCAGACTTCATCTCCCAGAGTTCCTTGAATGAAAGTAATCAACCTTACCCTCTAGTAAGGAAAAATGGTTCCATCAAAGAGAGGGGGCCTGGACAGGTTACCTAGTCTCTCAAATTTCTCGTCCATTATTTTATTTTGAAAAAGTAATTTCAGAACACATGATCTACAAGATTTTAAAACAACCAAGCTCTGATACCAATTGAAAAATGCCACTCAAGACGTTTAATACAAGGATTAAAATGTTAAAATGGCTCAAAGCTGTTTATTGGAGAAACTCTTAATTCAAAACAAAACTTAACACAAGATGTGTTTAAAATAGATTATAAAAAATAGTTTGAATGAGTTATTTTACATCTAGAGTAAACCAGTTTTGAAAAACAAAACTTAAACTATTGAATCAGTTCAGCATAGAATTAGGTGATGAGAGTATGAGAAATTGCACGAGTAAATTTTAACGTGGTAAAACCCCACCCAATTGGGGAAACATCCACGGTGACCTCTACGCCACAAAACGAAAATCCACTAAAATCATAACAACAAATTACAAGCTATTTAACAATCAAACCACACAAACACACCTAAACTAAGTTCAGAATCATTACCAACTCCCCGGAATTAGATCTGACTTCTCCGAAGGTTATTAATGTTCTCTCCAGCTTCGTAATCTTTACTTGATTCCATCTTTACATCGACTCAAATAAGTTCAAGATCATTCAACCAACACTTTAAGTGTGGTAGAGTGAAAGTTTAGTGGTGATGTGCTCTCTAACATATGCATGCAACACACTCACACTTAATACATACACAATTATTTAACAAATTACAGAATCACTAGATATGCAAGAAATTCTAAAATCAGTTTAATCAAAACTAAATCAGACTTTTAAACCTTTCAAAATATCCGCAGATAAAGAGGGAATCACGTTGTGAAATATCCAAGATCCTAACACTTTATGGTTTTGAAAATATTATATAGAAAGTGCAAACCCCAATCAAGATATCAAAACTAGATCTTAGTCTGATAGTTGGAGTAAAATGAAATCAGAATGAAAATTGTTGGTTTAGGGTTTGAAAATAGAAAATCAGTTTTAAAATAACCAACAAGTAAGATTGCTCGAAATAAGAAATCAAAACAGTAAACTATCTATGTAATTTGTATCACAGAGACGAGATCTAAAGTTTTTATGTAAAGAAAGTGAAAAATCTACCAACGTGACTAAGTTGGAAGGATGATCAAGAACAAGAGAGGATAACTTCTCAAAACACGATCTAAACACTCAGGTTTAATTTCTCAGAAAAGTATTTCTGGTTTAGGGTTTGACGAAGTTTGGTTAGAGTTTCTATTTCTCTCTCTAATCTTTCTCTCCCTTATCTCTTTTTTCTCTCAACGAGGAAATCAAAAAAGTTTCTAATTGCCTCACCCAAGGAATCTATTTATACAAATAGTAGAAGGATCTGGAACGATGGTTAAAATTCAAGGGCTGAGATTAAAAGCAATTGAAACGATGTAAATCCAAAGGTTCATAAGAAGCGGTGCAATAGTCAACTATGACTGGTTAAAACTAATTAACTTGGATGATTCCAAACACATGCAGACAGTAGATTATGACGATCCAAGGGTCTAGAATAAGTCACAGGTATGTGAGTGATAAGAAACACAAATCGAACCGTTGTGTGTGCAACACGTGTAGGCTCAAGATTAACTTACAAACGCGTGTTTTTGAGTTTCTAAAAAATCTAGTTTCACCCACAAATATTTCTGCCGCTTTTGATTTCTACCCAAAATAGTTTTAAGCATAAGAAATATTTATAAATCAACCATAAAACTTTATTAAGTTCCAGTTTTAATTTCCAAAAATTATTTAAAATTCTTAAAAAATATTGAATAAATCCCCAAAATTATTTAAAAATCATTTTAAGGGGATTTAACTCACACATGATCATTACATGACTAAATCACAATATGTATGCAATCCTAGAGTGTGGTGTATGTGTTTTACCTTCATGAGCTTGTAGAGAAATATCAATGAAGCTTTGAATGTTCTGAGGCTTATTGGTTAATCTAGGGATAAACACAATTTATCACTATTTCCAAACTGGATGAGCTCCTATATAATGCAGACTCAAGTGAGTCAAAGATATTAGGTGCTTCAAGAGAGAGAGAAAAGATAGAGAGAGAATATGAAACCCTAAACCAAACTCTTGATTTTTCTTCAGAAAAATAACTTATGAATTTGAGTGTGTTCGGTAGTTGAGAAGATACATCATATATTGTCTTTAATCTCTTCTCCAACATTCACGAAGTTTTGATTTCATTTTCTTTTGATAGAAAGTGCAGATCTAAACTGTTTGTGACACAAACACATTCAATATTCTTATGTTGATTTCATTTTTCAAGAAATCCATATTTGTTGGTTGTTTTCCTCTTATTTGATTTTTTTCAAAACCAGAACATACAAACTTATTTATGTTTCAGATTACGAGAAAAATCAGACTTAGATCTAGTTAAGATCTTGAATGGGGTTTTACACTTTCGTGAAATATTTCACACTTTGTGAAATAGCTTTGTAAATAAAATAAAGAAAGTGTTTAGAACCTTGGCTGCTTTATATAGTAAGGTTCCCTCAAGATCTGTGGATAAAAATAAAGATCAGTAGTCTGAGACTATCAAACAAACTGTGATTTAGAAATCTTTACTGCATCTTAGAACGATTTTTGTAATTTGTTAGGAATATTTTCTGTATAAGTGTGTTTGAGTTGCATGCATGTGTCAGGCACATCACTTCACAACACTTTCACACTACAGCACTAAAGAAGTGTTGGTAGAGAGATCATTGACTTTTGGAGTTGACTGAAAGCTAAAAGGAGTGGAGTTATAAAGTTTAGAGAACATCTACAACATCAGAAGCCTTGAGTGAAGTCAGAATAAGCCAGAGTAGCTGGTATAATTTTTGAACTTAGATTCGGTCTGATTGTGTGTTTAGATTTTTAAATAGTTTGTAACCCGTTACTCTATTTTAGTGGATTTTTGTTTTGTGGTGTAGAGACCTGCGTGAATGTTTCTTCAATTGGGTGGGGTTTTACCATGTTAAAATTCTTGTGCACTTGCGTACCTACTATTCCCATCATCTCCTTCGATAGGTATGTTGATTTTAAAACTTTTTTAGTTTTGGTTTTCAAAACTTGGATACGTAATATTTGAAATATTTCGTTCATAATTCTTTTCATACACATCTTGTGTTAGCTGTTTGTTTTAAGACAATAGTTTCTTCAGAAAACTGTTCGAAGCCATTTGGACTGTTTAAGCTTGAATTAAACAACTTAACTGGAATTTTTTCACATGATTCTATAAAAGATAAGAGCACTAGTGTGTTCAACTCCTTCTCGATTAGTTTTGCTTTGTTACCATTCAATGATGTGAATGTTTCAAATTTAAATGTCAGAAGAAAAATCAAGATTGGACATTGGAATGAGTTTCTGAGCCAAATAATTTTACACAATTAAAGGGTATACGATAGTTTCCTAAATAACTTATTAGCATGTTGATTGAGGAAAGAAATTCAAATTTTACAAATAAAATTAATCAATTTTGATGTAAACACATAGAAAGACTCATACAACACTCACACAAAATCGTAATAATCCCTCTCAATCTTCATTATTAACTTTTTAATATTGATAGCTTAATTACGACGATATAGGGAAAGACCTATATTTATAATCATAATAAATATTTCTATTAAAGACACTAAAGAAGGCATATAACCAAAAAGATAATGAGATGTTTGGAAATGCCCCTTATTAAACTTGCACATTTAATTCACTTATTATTTCACTCAACCCCATGTTTTTCAGACTGTTAACCAACCGCTAAAAATCTCCATACTATGAAATTCGACATATAGTGGGGAATTAGACATACAGTGGAGTCCTAACTTTTGGTGTGCCAATTGCTTAAATTTTCCCATTAATTACAACTTAAAATATAATCCACATCTTGGACAACTTTTAAATTTTTTAAAACTTTTTACACACATTCTACATGACACGCACATTATACACCGCACACATAAAACTTTTACATGAGACAGCTCCACAC
The DNA here is from genome assembly GCA_949130495.1 of Sambucus nigra. Classification (NCBI taxonomy): domain Eukaryota; kingdom Viridiplantae; phylum Streptophyta; class Magnoliopsida; order Dipsacales; family Adoxaceae; genus Sambucus; species Sambucus nigra. The sequence continues at coordinate 204,056,807 of OX422218.1, forward strand.
ATTCAAGTGTTGCACAACCACATAGTCATTGTGACACCCCGCCCAATTAAAAACCAGGTGATCAGTCCTTCACTAAAATTAAAACATAATGTTCGGTTGGTTCATTCTTAGCATCACTATCGAAAACACTTAACCTTATTAATCACCTAATAAATAATTAAGCTAATGTCAAAACATTTTCCATTTTAAATTATACCCAAAATAATCCATTATTAAATTCCAATTATTAAGACACAAACCATTTACCATACACATGAACAAAGTAAAAACTGGATATGAATCAACTGCTGAAATAAAAAAATTGGATAAAAACATTCCAGTTCAAAGTGTCAAGCCATAATCTAATATAATGAATCCAACTAAATACTAAATAAGGAAATGAAGGAAGTACAATCTCTCCAATAAAATAACCAAGGATGGCCGGCACATGCCATAAATAAAATGTCTATAGAGAACTGAATGAAATGAGAGTAAAGGCGTCTAAGTGGGAGGACCCGCAGTTACCACAACTGCTACAGCACGTCAAACAGTCTGAACATCTAGGCCTGATGTCCCTGTGGCTGGACACCTGATATAAATAGTACAAGAGAAGAAAATATGCAAGAGCGGGTCACAACCCGAGTTGTAGAAATATTTTAGCAAGTATTTAAAATTTACATTAAAGCAAGTATTATGTTCATGTTAGCTTTTCGTACTCTCACATGAGATTATCACGTCTCAACTATTGTGCACGCCTAACGTACATCTAGTCCAATATAGTTATCCTAATCTGATTTAACTAGATTCTAGAATTACATAACTAACTATATCTCGAAGTAGTATCCCGCCTTCCCGAACCCTTGTATTAACTATTTCAACATTTATTAATTCGTTTAAGGGTTATCACCCTAAAGTTAAGTATTCACATGTTAAGGTACTTAGGATTTCATCATCTTAATCATCTACAAATATCACACGGTAGATAACATCACTAGACTCAACTGCGGTGCATGTATACTTTGTTATCGAGTCATAGTACATCTCGTACTCAAATAAGGACAATCGGTTCGGAAATCTCCTACGAACCATAAAATCAAACACACATATTGGAGGCGAACATAGTCCTAGGACTTTAGACTACGCACATACCTACGCACCCAAATGACCATTCAATACCATCGTTATCACAAATGGCAATCCAACCGACGTACTATGTTCTGAGGTGCAAGTTAAGACTGCCCTCTATCATTTTCAATACCTCTCGTGATAGCAAGTAGCTAGTTATGTCAGTATAAATAATCAAACAGACTATAGGTATTCACACCACCCATTAATATAACTAAGTATACACACAGCCCGAACATAGGTTCATATATATTATTTGCTTATCTAAAACTTTCTATATACTATAGCTTACTATTTATTCTCTCTATTGCACCTTACGCAACATGATTCAACCATGTGAGTCTCTCCTAGTAGTGTACCCAGATCCCTCACTATTGATCTATGGTACTATTTATTGTAGAAAAATCCCTCTCTTTTGAATTAGCTAAGACATATCATTTAAAACCAAGTCGGGCAAAATTCCCAGTTTTGAAATCTCGTTAGAAGTACCTAGATTGTTGTTTGAACGAACTTAAATATGAATTTTCGTTCTTAATCTCATTCGAACGAGATCGTTCGAAAGACTTCCCCAGATCGTTCGAATAAGTTCTACCAGTTTCGTCCCTAACCTCCAAAAAGTCTATTTTTCACCATTTTCAAACCTCCAATCCTCTACAGAGTTTACCCAAACACCAATACAACTATACTAATTGATAACTCAACATGTATAATCAATTTCTAACATCCTAATATCCTCATGTCATCATCAATTAGTAATAAATTTCGAAATCCTCAATTAATCTATAAGAAACCCTAGTTCTTTAATTTCACGCACAATCTTCAAATCAAGCTCAGATTCATTCATCATATTACATTAAAATTCCTAGATTCCTATTCTACATGCATAGGCATTCAATCTTTAATCAAAATTAGTCTTAACATACGAATTGAATTCTCTAAATCCACCCAATTTAATTCTAAATCACGAGTTTAATCCCTATTCTAACATAAACACACTTATTGCTAAAAGGAAGCAAGTATTAAACACTTGCCTTGATTATGATCGTTTGATCCGCTGATGTTGGCGATATGGGTGTGTTCCTCGTTCTCCGATCTACACGGTGGTGGTCTTGGTGTTGCAAGGTAATGGTTCTTGGCCTTAGTTCCTTGGGTTTGTTTCTCCCTCACCCTCTGTGGCTCTCCCTTGAAACTTGGGAATAAAAACCCTAATTAGACTCACGTACCAAATATAGTATATCCTTAATTTTCGTTCATATTAATTACCCAAAAATTGAAATACCAAAATGCCTTCTCGGGATGCCGGTTTGGCCTAAAACTGTTCCGGGACCCGAACTAAACCCCTGGGTAGGCTTTTTCTGACTATCTCGACCCTTTCGGACACATTAGCGCACTCGAAATGACTATCCAGAATACTTATAATTAATTTACTACCTAATTCCTTTGAATTAGTCCTGACACGACCGACATGCGCGTCCTGACTTAATTTTCGTAACTGTCGTATTTTTTCCACTTGCGACAATTATACTAATTTCATAATCATATATTACTTTATTCGCTCAGTAATATTCAACATAATACACATCAATAATTATTAACCCTTAACTCGCTACTTAATATTTATTTTAAGCTGGATAAATTCTTAATTAAATCTCAAATTATATTAAATTAATCCTATATTTAAAAATAAAAAAATACTGAGTGTTACATACTTCACCCGTACAGTAAAATTTCGTCCCGAAATTTGAAAAGGAGAAAAATAACGGTATACATGGTACGAATAACTCTGGATACTTGTCACGCATCTCATCCTCGCACTCCCAGGTAGACTCCTCGATATTATGGTGCTGCCACTGAACATGTACTAACGGCACTACCTTTGACCTTAATTTCCTCTCTCTACAGTCTAGGATAGCAACTGTCCCCTCCTCGTAAGAACTTTCGGGCTGTAGGTCGATCTCCTCTAAAGCAATATGAGTGTGGTCCATGTCATTCCGAAGATATCTCGTCAGCGAAGAAATATGGAACGCGTCATGAATCCTATGTAAGTGCTCCGGTAACCCAAGTATGTAAGCTACGTCCCCAATCCGCTCAATGATAGGGAATGGCCCTGCGTACCTCGGCGCCAACTTCCCCTTTTTCCTAACCGCATTATCCCCTTTCATAGGAGATACTCGTAATAGTATCTGATCCCCCACAACAAACTCTCTAAAGAATCACTTGGCATTGGCGTAGATTTTCTGCCTGTCCCGAGCTACTCGTATAGACTTTGAATTATCTCTATTCTTGCCGTAGTCTCCCGAATTACCTCTGGCCCTAGTAGTTTATTTTCCCCCACCTCTATCCAACAAGCAGGTGAACGATAAGGTTTACCATATATTGCCTCAAATGGGGCTATGCCAATCTTAAACTGGTATGAGTTATTATAAGCAAACTCCACTAGTGGAAGGTACTGCTCCCCACCCCCGCCAAAATCAATGATACACATTCACAATATATCCCCTAACATCCGATTTATCCACTCTATCTTCCCATCCTTCTACGAGTGATAGGCCGAACTCAAACGTAACTCTGTACCCATGGTCTCCTAGAAACTCTCCCAAAATTTGGACATAATAATCTTGTCCCGGTCAAACAAAATATTAAGGGGCACCCCGTGGAGTCTCACTATCTCCATGATGAAGATCTAAGCGTACTGCCCCGTAGTATAGTCGGTCTGGACTAACAGAGAGTGAGCTACCTTTGTCAACTGATCCACAATCACCCATATGGAATCGTGACCCCTCTGCGATGTGGGCAGCCCTATGATGAAATCCATGGAAATGCTCTCCTATTTCCACATAGGGATATCTAACGGCTGTAGGAGCCCTCCCGATCTTTGATGGTCCATTATCACTAGCTGACAAGTGGCACATTTTGAAACAAACTCGACGATGTCCTTCTTCATTCCACTCCACCAGTACTGTCGCCTCATATCCTAATACATCTTATCCCAGTTGGGATGTACCACAAATCGAGATCCATACGACCCTGTCATCACTGCATGTTGTAGGTCCTCTCCCTCTGGAACAACTAGATTCCAATTAAAGCGCAAACCCCCATTTGACCCATAGAATAAGACTCATCCCCCTCGGCTAGAAGCTGTTCAATTCGATCCTGACAAATGTATCGGCTGCCTGGGCCTGTACCATTATATGAAAAATCTGGGGTGTAACGGTCATGGATGACATAAATGATCGAGCAACTGCATCCTGGTGTCCCAAATCCTTCCATTTTTCCTTACACACTTCGACCATATCACCTACCGGCCTCCGGCTCAACGCATCAGCTACTACGTTAGCCTTCCTCGGGTGGTACTGGATCTCAAACTGATAGTCCTTCATAAATTCAAGCCACTTGCGCTGATGCATATTTAAACTATCTGAGTGAACAAGTACCACAATGACTTATAATTTGTGAATAACCAAAATTTCTCTCCTAAGAGATAATGTCTCCAAATATATAGTGCAAACACGACTACTGCCAACTTTAAGTCGTGTGTGAGGTAATTCCTCTCGTGGGGCTTAAGCTAGCGAGAGTCATAAGCTATAACATGATCCTCCTGCTATAATACTCCAACTAGTCCCTGTAGGGACGCGTCAGTAAAGACAAGGTTCTCTACTCCTGGCTTGGGAACCTATAGTGCGGATACTGAAGTCAACTTGTCCTTTAGCTCATCAAATGCCAACTAACAGGCATTATCCCAAATAAATGGTACGCCCTTACGGGTCAGATTAGTCATCGGACCGCAATCTTCGAAAACCCCCGAATAAATCGTCTCTAGTATCGAGCTAACCCCAAGAAACTTCATACCTCCGTCGGTGTCATGGGCTGCCCCCACTCCCTCACCGCTGACACCTTGTTGGGGTGCAACGATATTCCCCTATCCGATATGATATGCACCAAGAACTATACCTCTCGCATCCTGAATCCATATTTTTTAAACTTGACGTATAACTCATTATCCCATAAAGTCTGCAAAACCCTACGTAGATGCTCATCATGCTCCTCCTCAGTTTGTGAATAAATCAGATTGTCATCTATGATGACAGTGACAAATTGATCTAAGAACTCTCTGAACACCCTGTTCATTAAGTCCATAAATACTGCCGGTGCGTTGGTTAGCCTAAATGGCATAACCCGAAACTCATAGGATCCATACTTCGTCAGAAACGTAGTCTTAGACACATTTTTCTCCCTGATCCTCAACTGATGGTACCCTGATCTCAAGTCTATCTTCGAAAAGTAAGCTATTCCCCTCAGCTGGTCAAGTAAGTCATTGATTTTGGGCAATGGATACTTATTTTGTATCGTGACTTTATTCAAGTCCCGATAATCTACGTACAGTCGTAAAGATCCATCCCTTTTCTTCACAAACATAACTGGGGCACCCCAAGGTGAAGTACTCCAACGGATGAAATCCTGTCCCAATAACTGCTCAATCTGATCCCTTAGCTCCCTCATCTCTGCAGGAGCCATACGGTAAGGTACATGAGCTATTTGTCGATTGCCCGATGCTAAGTTAATTAAAAACTCTATCTCTCTACTCGGCGGTAGCCCTAGTATATCCTGAAACACATCGGCGTACTCACGAACAACCAAAATTGAATTCAACTCCTGTAGAGGTCTCTTCCTCTATATAAAACAAGTGAGTGGACGATCCTTCCTTGGGGTAAGGCATCGCCACTAAAAATATCTCTTTACTGTTATGGCGAACACAATACTACGACTATGGCAACCAATCATTTCCCTATACATAACTAGCTAATCCATCCCAATGATAGCATCACACTTATGCATATCTAAAACAAGCATATCGACGCTGATAGGATCAATCTCCCAATCTCTATGTCCACTCCCCTACATATAAAGAATATCAATAACCCATAGCCCAACGATGAATCTGCACTAGTGATTGTGCTCTCCGCCGTGTATAATAACCCCGTGGCGCATGCAAAACTAGTGGCAATGAAACTATGTGAAGCCCCCGTGTCAAATAATATCCGCCCCAAAGTCCCCTGGATAGAAAATGTACACTCAATCGCGGGTGGATCTTGTGGAGCTGTTATCTGGTGGACATTATAGAAAAGTCCATACTAAAGTTATCCCTACTGAATCGGGGCTGCTGGAATGGCATGCAAAGCTGGGACTAAGGCTGGCGCTGGGAGAGTGGCTGGGAAGATCGATCTTTGGGGCTCCTAGTGAGCACCCTGATGCCGAGGATACATCCCCTTATCAGGGCACTCAAATCATTTGTGGACAGTCTTGTCACAAGTGAAACATCTACCTGCGTAGTTACCCCCTCTCTGCCCCTACTGGCCGTTACCACCTCTCCCTTGGCCCCGATGGCCCTAATGGAACTGCTGGTGACCCTAGTGGACCTGTTGGCCTTGATGGCTCTACTGGTCCTGCTGGACATGCTTACCCTGGTGGCCATGCCTGAAACCTCCCTGTCCCTGACGAAAGCTCCCTGATCTGAATCTCTTAGAGAATCCTCCTGATGGGAGACCTTCTTACCCTACCTCTGCTGAATCTGACTTGCTTGTGCCCCACTGGCACTACCTCTACCCGTCCTACCCTTCTGGATGGACTCACCCACTCGCTTGCCCCCTTTAACATGGAAACGGTGATCCTGGCAATGTAGTAGCACAACATTGAGTACATCTGTATAAGACTGCAATGAAAGATTACTCAGAAGATACTGTCGAATCCTTCAGGTCAAGCCATCCATGAACATCTGAATGTTTTTCTCCTCATCAGGCACCTCAACAGGTACTAAGTTTACTAGTCTAGTAAACTCCTCTTCATACTTGGATACAGTCTTCCACTCTTGGGTGAGGTCCAATATTTTTTGCCTCATCTTAGTCTGAACATCGGAGGGAAAATATTTACGATTGAACCGCACCCAGAAGTCCTGTATTGCAATCGCATATCGCTCCTCTACAGTAGTAGCGGACTCCCACCATTCAAGTGGCGTGCCAACTAGCTTTAAGGTAGCTAGTATCTGCCTTTACACCTCCGTGCACTTGTACGTCCTCGAGTGACCTGGATGTCTTTCTTCCATTGGCTCGCTACAACCACATCTGAACTCCCCTGGAACTCTGGGGAGTGTGCCTTTTGGAAGGAATCTCAGAATCGCTCCTAAGCAGAAGGGAATGAATGTACTGGAGCTAGCGCCACTTGCTGTACCTATTATGGAGCCTGCTGTACGACTGCTAGTGCTGCATTGACTGCGTGAACAACTATGGCAGCGACCTCTAGAGTATTCATAGTACCCCGAGCTTGGGATGGCTAGGGATCGGTTGGGCATTTCTGACCTTCAGTGTGCATCTGGGAGGCATATGAAACGAGAAGGAATTTATGAGTCCTCAGTTATTAAATCACAAATAGCTGAAGACGAATCACATAGTCAAGAATGCAAAAATCCTAAATATAGGGCGTTATATCAAAGAATTCTAAGCTAAAAGCATAATAAGCCGTACAGATCCTAAAAGACTCTAGAACCCGATGCTTTGATAACACCTGTGACACCCCGCCCAATTAAATACCGGGTGATCAGTCCTTTATTAAAATTAAAACAAATTGTTCGGTTGGTTCATTCTTATCATCACTGTCGAAAGAACTTAACCTTATTAATCACCTAATAAATAATTAAGCTAGTGTAAAAACATTTTCCATTTTAAGTTATACCCAAAATAATCCATTAATAAATTCCAATTATTAAGACACAAACCATTTACCATACACATAAATCAAGTAAAAACTGGATAAAAACATTCGAGTTCAAAGTATAAACTAATATAATGAATCCAAGCAAACTCTAAATACGGAAATGAAGGAAGTACAATATCTCCAATAAAATAACTAAGGATGGGCGACACATTCCCTAAATAAAATGTTTGGAGAGAACTGAATGAAATGAGAGTGAAGGTGTCTAAGAACGCGGACTTGCAGCTACCATAACTGCTACAGTACGTCAAAATGTCTGAACGTCTAGGCTTGGCGTCCCTATGGCTAGACACTTGATATAAATAGTACGAGAGAAGAAAATGTGCAAGAGACGGATCAGAGCCCGAGTTGTATAAATATTTTAGCAAGTATTTAAAATTTGCGTTAAAGCAAGTATTATGTGCATGTTAGATTTTCGTACTCTCACATGAGATTCTCACCTATAAACTATTGTGCACGCCTAACATACATCTAGTCCAATATAGCTATCCTAATCTCATTTAACTAGATTCTACAATTACACCACTAACTATATCTCGAAGTAGTATCCCTCATTCTTGAACCCTTATATTAACTGTTTCAACATTTATTAATTCGTTTAAGGGTTATCGCCCTAAAGCTAAGTATTCACATCTTAAGGTACTTAGGATTTCATCATCTTAATCATCTACAAATATCACATGATAGATAACATCACTAGTTTATATATAATCACCACTATATAATATATATACTAATACGGTACCCCTAGACTCAGCTTTGGTGCATGCATACTCTGCTATCGAGTCATGGTACATCTCGTACTCAAATAAGGACAACCGGTTTGTAAATATCCCACGAACCATAAAATCGAACACACATATTGGAGGCGAACATTGTCCTAAGCCTTTGGTATACGCACATACCTACGCACCCAAATGATTGTTCAATACCATTATTCTAACAAATGGCAATCCAATCGACGTATTATGTTCTAAGGTGCCAAATCTAAAACCCCCTCGAAGGCTCATCAGGTTAAGACTGCCCTCTATCACTTTCAATACCTCCCGTGATAGAAAGTAGCTAGGTATGTCAATACACATAATCAAACATACTATAGTTATTCACACCACCCATTAATATAATTAGGTATAACACAACCCGAACGTAGGTTCACATATATTATTTGTTTCTCTAAAACTTTTTGTATACTATAACTTACGATTTATTCTCTCTATCGCACCTTATGCAACATAATTCAACCATGTGAGTCTCTCCTAGTAGTGTACCCAAGTCCCTCACTATTAATCTATGGTACTATTTATTGTAGAAAAATCCATCTCTTTTGAATTAGCTAAGACATATTGTTTGAAGCCAAGGCGGGAAAAATTCCCAGTTCTGAAATCTCGTTAGAAGTGCCCAGATTGTCGTTCGAACGAATTTCGGACGAACTTAACTCTGAATTTTCATTCTTAATCTCGTTTGAACGAGATCATTCGAACGGCTTCCCCAGATAGTTCGAACGAGTTCTACCAGTTTCGTCCCTAACCTCCAAAAAGACCGTTTTTCAACATTTTCAAACCTCCAATCCTCTAGGGAGTTTACCCAAACACCAATACAACTATACTAATTGATAACCCAACATGTATACTCAATTTCTAACATCCTAATATCCTCAAATCATCAACAATCAGTAATAAATTTCGAAATCCCTGATTAATCTACAAAAAACCTAGTTCTTTAATTTCATGCACAATCTTCAAATCAAGCTCAGATTCGTTTATCATATTACATTAAAAGTCTAGGATTCCCATTCGACATGCATAGGGAATCAATCTTTGATCAAAATAAGTCCTAACATATGATTTAAATTTTCCAAATCCACCCAATTCAATTCTAAATCGTGAGTTTAATCCCTTTTCTATCATGAACACAATTATTGCTAAAAAGAAGCAAGTATTAAAACTTTCCTTGATTATGATGGTCTGATCCGCTGACGTAGGTGGTATGGGTGTGTTCCTCGTTCTACGATCTACACGGTAGTGGTCATGGTGTTGCAAGGTAATAGTTCTAGGCCTTAATTCCTTGGGTTTGTTTCTCCCTCACCCTCTGTGGCTCTTACTTGAAACTTGTGGATAAAAATCCTAATTGGACTCACGTAGCATATATATTCTATCTTTAATTTTCGTGTATATTAATTACCCAAAAATTGAAATTACCAAAATGCCCTCTCGGGATGCCGATTTGGCCTAAAACTGTCCCGGGACCCAAACTAAACCCCTGGGTAGACTTTTCTGACTATCTCGACCCTTCCGGACACGTTGGCACACTCGAAATGACTATCTGGAATACTTATAATTAATTTACTACCCAATTCCTTTAAATTAGTCCTGACACGACTCACACGCGCGTCCCGACTTAATTTTCGTAAATGTCGTATTTTTTGCACTCGCGACAATTGTACTAATTTCATAATCATATATTACTTTATTTGATCAGCAATATTCAAAATAATACACATCAATCAATATTAAACCTTAACTCGCTAGTTGATATTTATTTTAATTCGAATTAGTTCTTAATTAATTCTCAAATTAAATTCCATTAATCCTATATTTAAAAATCATAAAAATACGGGGTGTTACAATCATATGTAGTTTCTAGCATATTTCGTACACCACACTACAAACATTATTTAGTATTCCAATGAAACTCCAAATAAATTCCACAGAAAGACCTAATAAGTGTGTTTTAACGCCATAAAATCTAAATTCAATTACAATTCCTAATTGAATTCCAATACTAGTGTAGTGCATCTTACATTTTCAATTATAAAAAAAAATGAAATTTTGGTATTTTAATGATGCACACATACACACGCAAATATACACACACATACACATATATACATACATATATATACACACGCATACACATACATATACACATACATACATAGTGAGATAGGGGGTAGTGTATAGAGAGATTGAGGGTCACTAGAGAGAGAAAGAGAGAGAGAAGATCTCATGTGAAATGAATTACAAACCTAGGTTGTTTATGTCTACAAGATGTGGTCACGACCCTAGTTCGTGACCACCCTGCCGTGACTATTTAGTTTTTACATGACGTATAACATGGTAATGGTCCACCATAGTGACTATTTCAAAATTGGGTTGGAACCACGTTTAACTAAAAACCTTAAATTTTTCACGCATCTGTTCACGGTCCGAGGTCGTTACCCATTTTTGTGGGAGTTTTGGCTTGACTTTGGTGCCCAGTTGGTCAAGGGTTGGTCATGGACCATGGCAGTGACCCCCATCGTCACTGTCTAAGGACATAACCATAACCATTGTATGCCACCCTTTAGCTTGGTCAAGGCCTATTTCATATGAAGTTTGATTGTGGTCATGGTCTTGGGTCCTGACCCTTCTGCCATGACCATTATAGGTTTATGTTGTAGTATGTTCCTAGGTTGGAGGGTAGTGTCATGTCACATTTGTAATTTATAATTTAGGAGATTCATGAGGAGATACCTTAAGCTTTGATACCGATTGTTTGGGATTTCGCTGATGTATTTTAGGAGGTTCCTGAGTTACCTTCAGCTCGAGATATTGATTTAGTGATTGACATGGTTGCCAGCACTAAGTTAAATGCTAAGGCTCCTTATCAAATGGATATTTTGGAGATGAAAGAGCTGTAGGATAAAATTAATTAGTTGTTAAAGAAGGGATTAATTCGGCGTAATATTTTTCCACGGGGATACCTAATTCTCTTTGTGAAGAAGAGATATGGTTCACTATGGTTAGGCATTGACTACCATAAGTTTAATAAGGTGAAAGTGAGGAACAAGTACTCTTTATCGAGGATCAATGATTTCTTTAATGAGTAACAATGTGCTTTTTTCTTTTCGAACATATGTTTGTGTTCAAGATATCATTAGTTGAGGGAAAGGTAGGAATACATATCGAAGACTACATTTCAGACTCATTATGGTTCTAATGAGTTTAGAGTAATGTCGTTTAGACAAACTAATTCCCCAATTGTGTTCATGGATTTGATGAATCAGGTGTTCTATCTATACTTAGTTCAGTTGGTTCTAATAATGGACTACGATATAAGGGGATGCCGGTCGTACCTTCAGACAAGGAGTTTCATAGGGCCGTCATGCAGAAGGTCCATGGATTGGAGTTTTTTACGCATCTTGATGGGGATAAGATGTACCAGAATATGCATAGATAGTATTGGTGGGAAGTTATAAAGAGGGATGCTGCTATGATTATGTCCTAATTCTTGGTAGATTGTGAAGGTGGATCACCAATAATCGTTGGGTACACTTTATCCCTTACCTATTCCTGACTGAAAGTGGGATAATGTCTTGATGGACTTAATTATAGGATTTTTATTAGTTCCCAAGCATCACGACTCCATTTGGGTTATAGTGGATTGTTTGACAAAGGTTGTACATTTTTTCCCATCTACACATATTTTACAGGAAAGTAGTATGGGAGATTGTATATATTAAAGATTGTTTATTTTTTATGAGTTACCTTTATCAATCATCTCTGACGGAGATCCAAATTTCGTATCTCTATTTTTAGGTGGCTTTTAAGAGGTCGGGACTAGGTAACACTTGAGAGTAAATCTAATCACCCTAAAATAGATTAGTAGACGAAACAGATGAACTAGATTTTGGAGGATATGCTTTGAGCATGCGCTTTAGATTTTAGGGGTGGTTGGGTGCATTTTCCCTTAGTGGAGTTTACCTACAATAATAATTATCAGAAGTCAATTAGTATGGAACTGTTTGAAGCATTATATAGGCGAAGTTATAAGTCACCTGCATGTTTAGTGGACTTGGGAGAGAGCAGGTTGATGAGACTAGAGTACTTTCAAGAGATGATTGAGAAGCTTAATAAGTACATTAAGGAGATGATTGAGAAGCTTAATGTAACGGCCTGACCTTTTTTGCTATGGATGTTAGGTCAATTTTTCTCATAGGAAAGTAAAATTTAGTTAATAGGGAAATTCTTTATATTGTTATGGCCTTCTAATAAGGTCTCGATCTCGTCATCAGAGTTGGCAAATTTGATTCATCGTTATACTTGAATAAGATCCTATAAGAATATTTAATAAGTGAACATTACTTCCATTAATAATTGCAAGAGTCTCTAAATACAAGCTTTAAAACATAATAAAATATTTATCTCCTCATCAGTGCCTTTTCAATATGAACTAAAGAAGATTGCAACTAAAGAATGGAAAATATTCAAACTCCAACTACAATATATTTCCTGCCTCTAACAATATGCCTTGACCTCTACCACTCTGTGACCTCTAACCTGAGGATACAAAGAATATAAAAGGAATGCGCTCAAATACCTCAGTAAGGGTTAAATTAAGGTCCTCAACCACCTGTCAATGTTATAATTCACAAAGACAAGGGATACATAAGTGAAGCAATGTACTAATAGAGCAATAAATAAAGTTATGTAGTGTAAGAAAATGGGAAAGGAAAGAATATTATTTCCCAACCCTTTAGATGAACCCAATGACACATGGCTCGATACCCCAAGGGGGTCATAAACTCTTTGAGTTCCACCAAGGCTATATATCCATTGTTCTACCTCGAATTCCCCCATGGCTCAATTTCCCATGGTTCACCTTCTCAGTCTGTAGCCTATATTTTTTAACCTTAGACTTATCAATCTCTATGGCCTTATTCTAGTTGTCTATCACCTAGTCATTCCATAGGCTGAGACCCCCTCTCCTGCCTAATTCTAGGATAAGCGATCCACGATTTATTGTTAACTCCACACATTATATATGCTTTTTCGCAATGTTAAGTGCCATAGTTAGCAGAGGCTTGATCTCCCTAGACTAACCATTTTAACCTTAAGTACTAAGCAGGAGGTCCTCATTATATGATGCCTCAACCTGGCTAATGAATCCTATAGCCTCAACACCTAATCCCCAACTTAACTCCCAAGTCACATTATGATATTGCCTCCCAACTCCACGACCTCTTTTAATAGGTCGCGACATCAAAGAAAGAGTTAGAACTCTTGATCGGCCACAACAAGGTAATTATAGTGAAAATAATATTTTAAAATCCTAATTTACTCCCAGATCAAATCTTCAAAGATCAAAGGTGAAAACCTAAATAAGTTTTTATTAAGATCAAATAACAACATCCTTAAAATCCCATTATTTTACTCTAAAATCTCACCTCAATAACCCCAATAGAAAACATATAAAATCATAGATATCCTTAATAAATAGTAACATGCATATGTCTCCAAATCACCATGGATAATGACACTCCTTAGGCTCTAAACCTCGATGTTCAGTAACTGTCCATAGCTAATAAAATCCAAAAATTCACATGAACAATAGAACTCCATGGCTATACTTTGATTTAAAGCAACGGAACATCTCATTCAACAACGATAGAAAACTTATTTTTTAGCAATGAAGAATAGTGTGATGACATTTCTATTACCTTTATGGATTCAATTCGACGAATAATAGCCATCCACCGCCTTTAGAACCTCCTCCTTCTCTGATGAACTATAGATATACGCGGCCTTACTCCGGTAGAACCTCTTCCTCTGCACACAAGTCTAACTTTATCTCTTTAAAGTGGGTTTAAGGCTTCCAACATCTTTGACAAGTGTGCTAATGGTGGATATTTATATGTTTTAATAGGGAATATTAGAGGTTTCTCTGTTATACCCTATTTTCTACAATTATCCTTTTATAAAGGCTTTTAGAATCCTCTAAACTATCTCACCAAGTCATGACATTATGATTCCACGACATCACTTCTCGTGATGCTTCTTATGGTTACATGCCACTAGGATCGAAGATCACTACCTAACTAAGGTGGTGTCATTCCTTACACATCCGCAACCTTTTCATACTAGATCGTAGTCTCAAGGTTGCCTATGTTTACGAATATCCCACCCCTAACTGAGGCTTTTCACAGGATTGATCCATTGAAGACACATTACCTCACATTATAATCCCTCAAGGAAGACATCACTAAACTTCGTGGCCATATCCTAAGGTCGTGAATTTTCCTTTGATCTCCACGGTCTTTGTCTCCAAGGTTGTGGACTTACTAAAACTCTGGACTTTATAACAGAAGTTCACCTATGGTCGTGGCTACCTGCATGGCTACAAACTTACCTAGATTTGGGTCGTTACGACTTAGATGATTCGAGAGTAGATCAAGCCTTCCCAGAGCAGGCATAAGAGCTATGTAATTTTTAAGAGAAATGACATGTAGTTTCAAGTGGCTGATCAGGTGCTTCTCAATAATCACCCATGAAAGGGGTGATTCATTTTGTGAATAAAGGGAAGTTGGACTCGAGGTACATTAGAATGATTATGACCACACATTGAGTAAGAACACTTGCATTATTGGGGATTGGGATTGACATAAACTGGGGGAAAGCTTCAGCCCTCTGAATTTCGATCGATCATACAATGGAAATTAAAAAACAATAACTAGGTTTAAAACATAAACCTATGGCTTGAAAATCTAATACCGGTGCAGAACTTATTGTGATAAGTATGAGGAGAAATATATTGATGAAGATGAAGATCTTGATTCCCTCTCCCTCCCAATGTATCCAAAAACCTTGCTAGAATGCTTTGAACGAGTTAAATATTCTAGTATATGATCCACCCAAAGTAAGTCTTGTGTGTGGGCACTCTTAGAGATGAAAACTTGGGTTAAATATGAGATAAATCACTATCTCTCTCCGCACCCCTTCACAAAAATATGAATAGTATTTTTCCTCTCCCCTTTTAACCCTCCATAATGGATCTCTTAACTGAAACCCTAGCTTACACCAATATAAATAGGTAAAAGTCATGGTATCTAGCTAAACTATGAATCTAGAGAGTTTTGAGCCTACTACTTGGACAATGGACTATACTAGGGACCCAAGACGAATAATTAAAGTAAGCTCTAAATAAATACTTAGAATTCCAAATTTATAATTACCGCAATTTATTTTCTTTCTTTATTAAATCATGACTAATGCCACCAAATAATCATGATTACAATCCACTTTAATTATCTATAAATCACTCAAAAAAAAGGTCTTATTTGAAAAGTTAATTACGGTACATAATATGATTCCATAGATTAAGTGTCCAATACCCACTTGGTCAAATGAATTTGCCTTTAATCGATTTTAACGAAATCTAATTAATTCCTTTATTTGACTTAATTTATTTACTACTCTACTGGACTATTAAATAATCCACTCACCAATTTTAACTGGTATAAACAAAATATATAAGTTTACCAAGGGGTATTATAATCCAATATATCTCTTGGACGCAAATACCTCCGAATTATGATCTCAGATTTGCACAATGATTTTCTAACTTGCGAGAATCTATTGATTTGATATATAATTGAATCGCACCCATAATAATCAAACTAACAATTGTGCAAGCATTTTAATCCTCATAATCCCCATGATTAAGAAACTAGGCACCATTCGAAAATGAAGTGATATTTCCCAAGTCTAATCTAGGCAACCCTTAGACTTGAATTTTATGGGTGTTCCTATTCAATACATTCCTAGATGTACCCGTCACAATCCTATATTGAACTATCAAATAAGTACTCTAATCATCAAACAGGTTCTCTTAATATGAGATAAAATACTTGGATTGAACATGCAGCAGTACCGATTGGATGTCACTCCAAATTTAGGTTGTAAACTAGTTTAATTATACTAGAATGGAAATTCCAGTCTCGTGTGAACAACTTAACTCATTGGAATTACTACTAAATACAATTGGTCGACATATATACACAATATTCAAAGCATATATATAACTCGTAACCATGATTGTTATTTTCAAAATTAATTGACACACTTTTACTGAAAAATAAACGTCATACATGGTTTTAAGAATAAAAACCCAACATGTGTACTGTTTTTCTCTTCAAGACCATTTAGATCATGTGCATAATGTGTTTTATATATCCATTCTTCACTGATTCTCGTGGGGTGAGGTTTCCTATGAGCATATTGACTTAGGGTAAATCCAGTTAGATACCGATGCTTCGTATAGCGAGGATCCAATGTGCATTCTAGACTGTAGGGTTAAGATTTTGAGGTATAAGGAGATAACCTTAGATCGTGTTCAGTTGTTTCACCATAGTGAGGACGAGTCCACTTGGGAGTGAGAGGATATGATGGGGAAGGAGTATCCCCAATTGAATTGAGGCAGATATGTATTTTTCCAATGAATTATGAGGTATTTTTTTGTTGGGGGGAGAATGTAATACCCCGTAAATTTAAAAGTAATTTAAAACTAATTAATTAAAAGAATTAATTGACTAATTAGGATTCTAGATTAATTGTATAAGTTAGTTTATGAATATAAGCTCAACTTATGAGAATATAAAGTATAATTTGTGAATTATTAAAGTTTAATTATTATAAAGTTCAGGGCTAATATGATAATTATCATAAGTTATAAACCAATTTGGACGTGCGTGAAAGTTTTGACAAAGCTCAGGGGTAAGTGGTCGATCTGTATTACTTGGATATTAAACTAGGGTTTGAGGTAAAATTAGGGCTTTGGTTTAAGCCGCTGCCATTTGGGAATTGAGGGCCACGACCTTAGCTTCAACCATGGCAATACAAGCCTATATCGACGTTTATAAGCCATGACCGTAGTAAAAGATAGCTGTCTCCACTGGCATGTCTAACTGCAGCTGGGCCACGACCTAGTTGCAGGGCCTACGGGTTGGGTGTTATTTTAGTAGCCTTTTAAATCATAAGACGTCATTTCAAAGGTATCTACCCTCATTTTAACCTATAATTTTTCCACAAAGAAGCCCTAAAACACACTGCAAACCCTCCCTCAAGCAACTTTTTTTCAAATAATCAAATCAAAGAGACTTTTGAGGCTTTTTAGGTGGGGATTCAAAGGGATATTTCAAATCAATTAATTCAAGTTTTCAAGGCTAACTTTTCAAAACTCCATCAATTCTTTTTAAATCAAGTTTTGGTTCATATTAGAGATAAGTTACTAGACTACTCCTATCTTTTTACACATACATTTTCCAATTTCACATAAACCCTAATTTCTTACGTATATTCCACTTTTTCATCATATAAACCACTTAACTTATATGTTCACGTGTTTTACCTCACTTGTGTGTTTTATCTTTATCACATACCACTTGTACATGCTTATCTTTACTTCACGCGTAGTGGGTGTACATATCTCTCTTAGTATACACAGTATTTGCATAAGATAATAATAAGAATCATGCATTATTCACACTACATTACACGAGCATTGAGTTTTGACCCTGTATTTGTCCCATATTGGGGGGTCATTTTATAATGGGTTACCGCTTATGCTGGGGACATATAACCTAAGAAATCGACTCCCACCTTATATTGGACAAGTACCGTTGACGTATATCGAATGTTTTCTCCTCATTATACCACCATACCAAACTAACGATGGGAGGTATATAGTAGGAAATAATTCACATATATCGAGTATATCAAATTCGTTCTTATATGTGTCATCACCATGAGGTATATAGTGAGGCAATTCACGTACATTGAGGTATATCAAATGGCTTTTTCACACATACCGATGAATAGTTTCCCTAATAGGCAAGAGTTATGTAGTGGAAGTCATGCCAAATGAGGGAAACCAAACAATAAAATTCCCTTGTATTAACCTCATATAAATATCTACCCCACGAGACTTATATCTAGATTGTTGGTTTAATGTGAAACTCTTGTGAAATTTTGGATCGCCTTACTGCCCAATTTTGTGTTTTCACCCGTTTTTAAAACAATACCATGTTCGTGACTATAGATAAAAGTTTAAATCGTGTCTTGTATTAATTACCCTTTTTTTTCTCCAAGGCTTGGTTTTTGTTCGGTATTTAATTTTCACCCTAAGTAGAACATAAAACATTTAAAACCTAATAATAATAACTACACTAAGGATTTTTTTTTCATTTTTCAAATATACCAAAAACATGATAAAAGAAAAGAATTTTCCAAAAATAATATATAACGTCTTTATAAAAATAAATTGCTTCCCTCCAAGGAATGATCCCATTTAGTCAAGCTTGGCCTCGTGATAAGTCATAAATATTGTATATTAGCCCCCATTATTCTTATGCATTATAGCATAATTGTGTCTGTTAATTATGACTTTTATTCTCATTTATTAGTTAACCTTGGTTTTTTATATATATAATGTTCAAAGTTTATATGAGTTTTTATAGGTATTAGAATGCTTAACAGAGCAATTTGTTGCATTTTGAGAAAGTTCATCATTTGATGCAACTTCAAGGGAATTTTAGTCTTTTCATAATTTTTTTCCAGGTTGGCAGATTTCCATGGAATCATTGTTCATCGAGTTAGCTTCATGTGGCTATAAACAACGCATCATTTCAAACTCAGATGATGAAGTTATATCCCTTTCCATTCGATGCGACAATTCCCTTTTGAAAAGAAAACTGGCGAGGAAAATAGGGGATCGATCGATCGATAACTTACCATCCATCGATCGATCATTGTCATTTTGCCTTGATTCAAAGATAGTGGGAAATTTTCATCTTCATCGATCGATTGATTAATCTTTTGGTTGACTTCAACTTCATCGATCAATAGACGAATGGTCAATTGATCGATCACACCGGATATTTGGAAATTTGCTCCCTTTGTTTTTTTACCTTTTCTTTTCATGAACTTACTATAATAGTAAGTGGATATATTATTTCATTACTTAGATTTGATAGTTTTAGGTTAGATTAAGTTTTGGTTTCGGAGATTTTCTCTTTCTCTCTCCTAGGGTTTCCACCCATTTGAGCATATAAGAGTACTATTTATTGTCTTCCTCCACTAATTTAAGCATCCATTGTTATTTTCTTTACCTTTTAACTTAATTATGTTCAATCTATATTTATTTATTTATTTCATTGCTTTCATTCAATACATGCCATTTAATATGTTTTATAACTAATTTAATTCAGGTTGAGATGACTGAATTCACCTTGGATTAGTTGGTTGCTTTGCTTTGGTGATGGATTAGACTAGTTTTAATGGGTTAGGTTGTTCTTAATTTTAAGCCTAGGAGATAGAATAGTGTATATCATGTATGCGCAGTTTTTACGACCTTGCGTGTGTAATCTCTGGGATATTTATTGATGTTAAAATCATAGTAGGAATTTATGAGAATTTAGGGGGTTACAACTCTAGATTTGATTAATTGACAAAATGATATTTAATCTTGAAAAATCATTTCTTCCCATGTAATCAGTTATTATAATTGACCCGTGGTGCGGGATAGTGTTATCAATTTATAGTTTTTATTCTTATTTCTTAAGTTAGTTTAAATACACGCCTAGATTAATTTATATTTAAAACAATCGTCTTTTATACTTTTATTCAGAAGTAATAAATTAATTAAAAACTATCACTCATTACCCGTGGATTCAATACCTGGACTAGCCGATATACTCGCATAAGAGTGTAGTTAAAGTTTGGGGTTTTGCATTAGTCGCGGGAGCCGATAACAATGATTTGCGTAGTCACACGATGCTAGGCTCCCACTGCTCAATCAAAATGGCATCTTTTATGGGAAATTGAGTAAAAACAAAAGCACGTCCATGTTCCCTGTCTACATCCAAATGGCGTCGTTGTCGGTGATTGCTTTGTTCTAGATTGTGATTGATTTAGTATTTCTTAATATTTTCTTTGTATTTATATTATTTGTTTTAATTTGTTTTTCATACTTATAAATTTGAGTGCCAAGAAGCGCTTAAATTTGCAGATGAACACCTCTCTTCGTGGATTTTCCATCTACAAACTTTTCGTTAATAATTTCTTATTCTAGTATTCTGGTAAATGTGATGTTTTGCAATTTCATTATGCGAATAATTTTTAAATTTTCCAATGCCTATAACTTTTTATGAATATTTAGAAAATGAGTAAATTAAAAAGCCTATGACTTTTGGTAAGTATTTACAAAATCAAACAACAGACGTGGGGATGTCCAAAAGTTATTACCATGACAAAACATCACAAAATTCTTACAATAACATCGTTAAAGACTATTGTGATCGCAGTTCGGAGCACTATCATGACAATAGCCATCAAACTTGTTATACTAATAATCTTGATATTAGTTACGGTAATAGTTCTTAAAATTTTCTTTTGTTGAAGTTTCCTTACGACCAAATCCATTTGGTGCATTCTTACAAAGTCGGAAAAATGAAAATTTGACAACTATTACGGGAGAAGAACCATTGTTGGGAGAACGATTTAGATGCAATTTTTTAAACCAATAATGTCTTTTATCTTGAAAATCTAGATGAGGGTTAATGTTTCGAACCAAATGAGGAATTGTTACATACTTTAGAACAAACCATTCTTTTTTTCTCTCAAGGAATAAAGAAAAATCAAAATGGTGAAGATTTAGAAATTGAATCACTTTGTAATGAAATGATGTCTTCTTGGGAAAACAAAGAGGAGGTAAAGACTTGTGTTTCACCTCAAACAATTTTGGAAGAACATTTCATTGAAATTTAATCTTCGAGCGATGATGATTCATCTATCAAGATTGAATTTATCTTCTTCCCCGTTACCGTTCACCGTTATCGAACCATTGCAAGTACCATAAGAATCGAATGAAAGTCTTGAGGACTTAACCCAATTATTATCAATGAATGCTTTTTTGATATACCTTCCATGATGGGCTTATCCCTTATGTGTGCTCCACATCCCATTCCATTTAAAAAATCTTTGGAAGAAAATTTAGTTTTGTGAAATCTCATGTGTAGTTGTCACCCGTTCAATCCAACCCCACATTATTCCCCCCAAAACTTTTAATTGGGGATGCTTTATTTTCCCCACTTAAATTATGTCATATGTTGTTCAAACTTAATTCTTACTTTTCGAAAGTCATAATATCAAATGAGGGTACGCCAATTATCCCTCAAAGTCAAATCGTATTTTGCGCGGACTTAAAATTTTCAAATTCTAGTATATAATTAGTCAAACGTATTAGATATTTTTCTTTTTACTTATTTCCGAGTGTAATTAGCTAACATTTTAGGTCTTATATTTTGTTATGCTTAGTTCTAACATGTTTTGTCAAATCTTTGGACTTGTACATTCTGGAGATCTCTTTATTTTGGGTAATATCACTCTCTTCCTCTTTTAAACTTGGTTCTTGATTCACATTGACGAACATATAAGGTTTAAGTTAAAGGTGTGGGATATTCTTCCCATTCATTGATTGTTTCTTTAATTTTATTACATGTTCTTTGCAAGCTTGCTTTTATTTTTAAAAATTGAAAATTTCAAAAATATTTTCTTTACTTTCCCCTCTATTCAGGCATTTTGCATTTATTTTCAATGATATTTCTAACAAATGCTTGATACAATAAATAATTCAATGATTCATGTTCTCGATTTCAGAAGTTATTGGACTTTTGTCCTCAAATGATTGATATTGTGAAAAAAGTCATGAATTGAACTTTGATCCCATGAGAACATGCACTTTTCTTGTTTAACTGACTCGGGTTAAGATTTTTATAACTCATTCTATTATATTGTATATACTTACACCAACTGAGCTTTGTTCCTTAGTTAATTTATGAGTGTTTATATATTTCTCTTTCCTCCTTGAAAACGTTAAAGTCATCGGTAATCTCACTTTTCTTTCTTTGATCATTCATTATGAAATGTGTTACTCAATCATGATTTTCAAAGTTTTTTTGACTCAAGAATACCATAAATCTTAGGAAATGATCATATGACCTCTTTATTATTTAACCCATATTGACCATGACCTCAATCTACATATATCCCTAGTCAACCCTTTTGAGACTAAATATTGTCTTTCGTTTCAAAACCTAAAATCCCATAACTTACTCCACATTGGAGTATACCTTTCTTTGGAACGATGCTTCGGATTTTATGATGTTCTTGTTATTTGGTTGCAATTAAGCACGTGAGAGTGGGAAGAAAATAAATGAGAAAGAAGTGTAAAAAAAAGAAGAAAAAAAGAAAAAACGAGAAAGAAAAATAAATAAAAAATGAGAAAAAGAAAAAAAGAAAAAGAAAAAACAATGTATTCCCTTGATGTACAAAGTATTTAGTAATCTCTATCACTCTCCAATGTTATATTCATTTCTTTATATGGAAATTCAATTATATTCAATTTTGAAATTGCCCGCGATTTTCCATTGCCCCAAGTATTCTCCACCGAACACTTTGAATTCGTAAATATCCCCTTCATTTCATAACCTTAAACCCAAGCCTACTTTACAACCCTATAAAGTCCTACGTGATCCTAAGGTGAATGTGATTCAAAAGTCAAAATGATTGCGATAGTATGTGAAAATGCATTTCACATCCCTTTATGAACGATATCCTTTAATTGAGATTTCATATTTTGCATTTTATATATAATGTTCTTCATCGATTCCATGTGAGACGCCTTGTTTTAATTTTCAATTGCTTTCCAAACATCATCTCCCAATGTCCCTTGTATGAAAGTAACCATCCTTACTTTGCACTAAAGAAAATTAGTTCCATAAAAAAGGGGAGGTCTGGATAAATTTCCAAGACGCTCAAACATTTCGCCCACAAGAGATTTTTAGATTTCAAAGTACAAGATCAAAACGTTCTGAAAAGTACTCAACTCTGATACCAATTCAAAAAGACATTAAAGACTTACAAAAAGACACCAAATACTTACAGACTTGACACAACAAGATCCTATCATGCCATCTTTAATACCTCCGTCCGTAGTATGCGAAAGTCCAACGCACTGCACAACACCTCCAGTGTCTCGGTATCCATCGAAAGCCAAAATTCCTCTCTAATCCAACCTTGTGCAGAGATCCACCGCACCCGACCATGGATGAATGTATGAAAGGATGTGTTTGGGGTTTTGGTTCTTGAAAAATGATCAAAAGATCACATGGAATTGTTGGTGACTTTTTATGAAAAAGGATATGAATTTTCTCTTCAAGTTTAAGAAGTGATCTCGTGTTAAATTTCGTCCGTTGTTCAGTTACGTAATTGAAATAAGTGGACCTAGGAAGTAATGGACAAAAACTAAACGAAATTTAATTTTTTTTACAAAAATAACCGGTTGTTCAAACGACTTAATAGTCTTGTTCGAACGACGATGTTTGAACGAGACACTAAAGAAAATTCAGACAAAGATGTAAGGGAGGTCATTGGAAAGTCGTTCGAACATGCTCCTTCCAATGACCTTGTTTGAACGAGAGTTCGAACGACAATTCAGACAACTCCAAAAGAGAAGTCGTTCGAACATGCTCGTTTGAACGACCTAGGAAATTTTGCAAAATAAAATTTAATTTCAAATGGCTTAAAATGATTCGAAAATTCCATCAAAAAGCATTTAACAAAATTGAAAATGTATCCAACAACATAAAAAAGAACCGGATCATATACCTTTGGGAAAAAGAGTAATCGT
This sequence comes from Sambucus nigra, assembly GCA_949130495.1. Taxonomy (NCBI): domain Eukaryota; kingdom Viridiplantae; phylum Streptophyta; class Magnoliopsida; order Dipsacales; family Adoxaceae; genus Sambucus; species Sambucus nigra. Next base: position 204,081,179 of record OX422218.1, read on the forward strand.
AATCGGTTTGTTGAGTGATGAAAGCCCGGATGCTCAAAATCTTCATCGATAATAGATGTATGACATACAATGATACTAAATGTTTTGTCCAACAGAATTAGCCAATATTATAAATGGACTCAATTGGAAATTTATCGTTAGAAATCTCCCCATTTGAATATTTCGAGACAAAACATAAAATAAAAAAATACAAAATAAAATGAATCTAAATTTGCTATGTCAAATCGATCCTAATGCGCATCCCCCCCCCCCCCCTCAAAAAAAAAAAATACAGACTAACTCGATTGACTACAAGGCTGCATCTTTGAATCTAGGCAAGAAGCTGCCAAGAAATGGCTTGCACACATGAAACAGTCAAACATATAAAACGCATGGGGAAATTAAGAGAAAAAGTAGGCAAAAATTTTCGAGGCTCCCCATAAACATGTTCTCCCCCTTTTTGTTCGAAAAAGACAAAGGGATAGAACTAAACCTACAATGTTAGTGAATAGAGCATGAACCAAAAGATAACTAATATAATGACGAATAGAATCAAGACAATATCCACAACATAAGAACTAAACAAAATCATCCCCAAAACATTATAGAAGATGAAACATGCGATGATTAACATTGAAGCATAAAATCCAAGATATTCCTAAAAAACGACAACAATATCCAAATATAAGAATTGGAAAGGGAAATACAAATATCTGGTATAAATGAGAGCAATACATAAATAAAATAAAAGTCTCTCTCACAAGTACATAAAGTGAAACAATTGAAAAAGGCTAAATCATGGAGCTGGAGCATCGGTATCATCATCACCAGGAGCGGATCTAGTATTGGAATATTTCGCACCACGATGCATCTCAAAACGGCGTAGCTCCTCAAAATACTGCATGAGAATGAAGTCTCTTTTAGCTTGAGCCTCATCTCGATGAGTCTGGGACTCCTCTTTACGAGCCTGAGCCTCTTCGGCTCTCTCTCAGTCTCTCTATATAGTAACAAGAGATCCTGCAATATAGCCCGATCCTGACGGCGCTCCTCCTGAATCTTTTGAACTTGTAAACGCACATACCTAATATCCTCCTACTCTATAGGGGACGACGAGAGGTTAAAGGGTCTAGACTAAGATAGAGCGAAAGAGCCAGCAGAGTGTGATGACTCTAAGTGGTATGGATTGGGATGAGGCATGTCTCGAGGAAAGTGACCGCGGGAACGACTGATAGAGGAGCTATCAATGGTCTGATAGTGAGTGACAGGAACATTCGGTAGAAGGAGGGGAAACCGACCTCTAAACAGTGACGAGATACTATAACCGCAAAGGGTAAGGCTTGCTTAACAAGATTAGAGGGAGATATACGAACAACCTTAAGATCTCCAAAAATGAAATCGGGAAGGTCAATGGAATCCCTAATGCTAATAGCGTACATCAAATCCACACGATCCTTGGAAATTTGAGTATGGTTTGCACGTGGAAGAAGGCACACGTAAACTATCCAATTAAGGATCATAAAATTAACATTTAGGTTTTTATGATATTAAACGGTGGTATCCGACTGGAACACACGACAGACAGTCTCAAGAATAAGGCAAAAAGCAGGCCTAACATCATTGGGATAAGGAAATATGGGGTTAGGGATACGGGGCAAACCTTTGAGGTATGCAATAGAGTCGGGGGTGATGGTGATTGCCGTACCACAGACTGTGGAAGCTAATCCGCTCTCAGTCACAAGCATACCTAAGAACAACTCACGGAGGAGATATGGATAAATGGGGTCGCTAAGATTAAAGATGGGATCCCAACCTAGAGTGGCAATCCAAGTGTAAATGATAGTGCTAGAGAGAGAGGCTACGTTGATAATTTTTTTGCGAATAGTTGCAAAGCCTAAAGTGTGATAGAGTGTATGGTTGACATGTGTCCTTCAATGGAGTCGTAGGTTGGGGGTGGACGCATTATCACTTAAGGAGTGATCCTCATCGGATGAGTCAACACGCCGAGAACGCCTACCTCCTCTAGCCATATGGACGAGAGTAAAGGAAACTACAACCTACCAAAAAACAAAACCAACCAAACCGCCACAACGCCAATAAAAAAATCCAACAACAATATCCCATACTCCATCAGCAACAAGAAATAGAAATATTAAGCATATATAAAAAAATTAAATGAAATTCCATGAATTTTTGACAGAAAAAAAATGTCAAAAAGTTCATGAGATAACATTTAATAGGGCAAGATAAGAGTTTGTTATTAAAAAAAAATTTGTACGTGAGAAAATATATAGATAACGTATCCCCGACATAAATTACTTGAGATTATATGAAATGGGTTAGAAAAAACCCAAAAATGTTGTATGTTGTGAAGAATATACCCTAATCATATATGCTCAAAAAATTTAAAGAAAACTAAAAGGAATGAAAACCAATAAGATACCTAATAACAACACACGATTGGAAGAATCCAAGACCTTGAGAGTATGGTGGAGCGATCAAAAATGGGGAATTGGGGTTTTAAAAATGAAGTATGGTGGAGGAGAGAAATGGGAAGTGGAAATATGGAGAGAAGAGAGGGAAAATGGAGAAAGTGGAGATGTTGGGAGAAAATTCACTATTTTACTCAGTAGAGAGAGAGAGAGATAGAGAGAGAGATAGAGAGAGAGAGAGAGAGAAGAAATGAAATGAAACGACAGGAAATAAATGAACTAAATTGCCCAAAATAAAGCCAGGTCGTTCGAAAGAATTTTTGAAATATCGTTCGAATGACGTCATTCGAACGACATACTGACGACATTTCGAACGAGAATTAGAGAAAACCAGGGCTAAGGTAGTTCGAAATCTTGTTCGAACGAGAGCAGAATTTTAAAAACACTACAAAAACTAGAAAAATTGCAAAACTACATAGTATAAAGGCCTGAAAAGGTTAGAAACCCATAAAAGTTGATTTTCAATTGTCCTCGGTAGCGTAGACATATCCGAAGCGTTGAATCGGAATGAATGGGTGTGAAAAATGTGAGTGAGAGCATTCCCTAAGACAATGTGCAAGTGCAAAATGCCAAATAATATATTAACATAATATACACTCACAATATGCAAATTGCCAAATAATATATTAATACAATATATCAACACAATAACACAATATGCAAAATGCCTTATGACAATAAAGAGGAATACGATTGGACACTATCCACAAAAGAAAAAATGCCTAGATGATTGATGATTCTCTGGTTAATGGCGTCACATAGAGAAAGCAATATAGAGATTTAATGTGAAAACCCATTGATCTTAAACCTATGTCTCCTATCAACATGATATATTCTTTTGAATTCTTTCTTTTGAAAGATCAAACATGCTAAACTGTGTTGGCCTTGGCTACTTTTATCAATGCCACACTTTTTTAGCCCCTTTTTCTCTTTTGCAAATGGAGGTTATTCATGCAAAAACATTTTGTTTTTCGCAGCTCGAGTCCATTGCTAAACAAAACTTAACCGGATGAATATTCTTTTATTTTTCCAAAATCGGGCAATTGTTTTACATGCACAAAATCGATTGCTTATAAAATGGGGTGAGAAAATTGATAAGAAAACACCTTAGTTCACCTAGCGTATGAAAAGTTACGTAGACATCCATGAGATTTCGTGAAAGGTGTGTGCAAGAAAGGTAAATATATGAGGCAATCATAGAAAAATATATCATAAACAAGAATTAATGCTCACAAGCAAGACGAAGTCCAAACTAGCTGCTCATCGAAAGTCACATGGACATGGAATGAATTAGTGATCCAAAAATATAACACACATAACCTATATCGATAATATTTTTATTAAGGCCTTTCTACTAAAAGAAATGAAAATATATTTAGAATTTTTGAAAAAGATATGTGAAAAACATAATCTAGTTCATAGGAAAAGAGATAGACATGAGGCTCAACCTAAACTAGATAAACGACTCCGAAGTCAATCAATGGAGCAAACCCTAATGGATTTCCTAAGGTTTTCAAACCTAAGGGAATTATTTCTTCATAATGTAGGGGCCAATCCAATTAGGTCTGAATTTTCCCCTCGGCTCTCCTATAATTTCTTTGATGGTAAGATCTCCTTCTTAGATATCGTGGTCCTTAACTTTCCTATTAAATGATTGTGCAATCTGACGATGGACCCTTATATGTGGTAGAGAGATTTAAACATCTTTTTATCTAGGAGAGAGAGTTCGTCATAACGACTTTGATGACAGTCATCTTCATTGACCTTGCTTTCGAGCATAACACGTAGGAAGACACTTCGAGTTTGATGGGGATAATATCCTCTATGTCATCAACAAGAGAATAGGGGTAGCCCCAGTGAGTGTTTTAATGGAGGTACGGTAGCTCCAGAGGGTATATAGGACCCAGTTAGACCAATCTTTGTTGCTTTTGATAATCTTTCTAATGATGGTCTTGAGGCTCTTATTGGAAGCTTCAATAGCGTCGTTAGTTTGTAGTTAGTAAAGAGAAGACTTGTGTATTTGAATTCCATACTTGTCAACTAATTCTGTGACCTTAGCCTCTAAATGGAGTCTATTATTAGACATCAACTAACGGGGAACTCTATAGAGGTAGATGATATTCTTTCTGATGAACTTAGTCACTTTCTTCGCATTAAGTACCACGTACGACTCAGCTTCAACCCATTTCATGAAGTAGTCGACGACGACTAGGATGAATTCTTGCCCATTTAAATCTTTGGGAGTGACCTTTCCGAAGATGTCTATGCTCTTATTGGAGAAAGGCCAGGGAGAGGTCTGTTGTACAACTTTTAAGGAGGCAACTAATGAAGATTGGCAAACTGTTAGCATTTAAGGTATCTCCGGACGTAAGTCGTGCAACCTTAAACCATGGTGGTCTAGTAATACCCTTAACGGATGATTTTTTAACAAGAATATGATCGTTCATGTGGGCCCCGCACACCCCATTATGGATTTTCTGAATCATTCCTGCAAGTGGGTTCCGTTAAAGTTTCTCTTAAAAAGAAGTTTAATCGCAGATGATTCATTGGGCAACCAACTTACACAGGATCGCGCGATATTTATTTTTGCATCTTAGGGATACCTACCATGTTTGAGGAGGCTCTAAATGTCATATTACCACAATCCGGCCATGGTATGGTCGACAAGGTAGTCCCTTCAATGGAATGGCCGGTAAGGAAGTTGAAGATGGCTCTCTCTTGTATAGCTTTCTACTTGATGTGCACAATGTCGAACTCGGCTAGTAATATTATCCAACAAGCCTTTCGACTCGACATTGCGGGTTTTTCTAGAAGGTATTTTATGAGATCCATTCATGATACTAGTATGATGGGGAATGCAATCATGTAGAGTTGTAGTTTCTACATAACCCATACCAGGGAGATACATGCTTTCTCCAAGGCAGTGTAGTTGACTTTGTACCCGACTAACTTTTGACTAGCATAGTAGATTGCTATCTCCTTACGAGATTCCTATATGTATTGGGCCAGAAAATACCTTATTGCAATATCGACGATAGTCAAGTGTAGGGGAGGGGGAGACCTGGTTGCAGAGGCATGAGCACCGAAAGTCGGGTGAGGTATCGCAAGATCCGATCAAAGTCTTCTTGGCACACCTAGTTCTAAACTTTTGTTGAGTCCTTTCAAAGAAGTTTGAAAATGGGTTCACTAATATAGGTCAGTTGGTGGATAAACCAACTGATGTATTGTAGCTTACCCAAGAATCCTCGCACTTCTTTCTTCGTCCAGGTCAGTAAAATCTTAAGTATGGCTTTTACCTTAGCAGGGTCCACCTCATTCCCTTTTTCACTAACCACGAACCCTAGGAGATTTTCTTTAGTGACGTCGTAAATGCATTTCTGTGGGTTGACCCTCATTATTACAGTTGCTTCAAAAATTTCCTCAAGGCAGGAATGTCGCCTTCCTGAGTCTTGGCCTTCATAATCATATCATCGACATAAACCTCGATTTCTTTATGGATGAGTTTGTGCAGGATGGTTGTGGTAACTCTTTGGTAGTTATCCCCAATATTTTTTTAATCCAAATGGCATGACTGTGTAACATAAGGTTCCTTATGGGGTTATGAAGGAGATCTTCTCCTGGTGGTTAGGATGCATCTTAATATGATTGTAACCGGCAAAACCATCGACAAATGACTTGAGGTCATGGCTGGACATATTGTCTATGATCATGTCGATATTGGGCAGAAGGTAATCATTCTTCGGGGATGCCTTGGTAAGATCCCGATAGTCGACACATATGCGGACTTTCCCTCCCAATTTTGGCATAAGGATGATGTTTTCAAGCCCTGTAGGGTATTCAATTATGCGAATGATGCCTAGGTTTAGCTGTTTCACCACTTCTTATTTGACCTTAAAGGACCATTTTATTCGAGGCTTCCTCAGTTTCTGCTTGATGGGTTTGCTCTCTGTGAAGTGGGGTTCGTGTGCTAAGTTGTCTCTAGATGAATACCGAGCATGTTATCGTAGGACCATGTAAAGACATCCACAGAGTCTTTTAGAATTTTTTCGAATTGCGTTCACTCATGCTCATCAAGGATGGACCCTATCCTAATCTCCCATAAATGTCTAGTAATAGTGATATTAAAAACAACAGTCTCGTCATCATTAGTTTGAATGTTGTTATGTTATTTATTTTTTTCCCTATTGAGATCAGTTAAGAATTATTCATTTACTAAATCATCATGATTAAAGTTTTGATTGGAATCCAGATAATCAATGTAACGCATCAAGATACTCAAAATCCTTATTAATTTCATTAAAGGAGTTTTCAAGAAATACAACACTAAGATCCTCATTAAATGACGTCTTATTTACAATGATATCAAAAATAGGAAAAATAGTGATAGGCTTAGGGATCTCTTGAAGAGAGAGAGGATAATAGGGCTGAGATTTCTTTGAGCAGGTTGGACTGAAATGGTATGCCAGTTACGGAGAGATGATTATGTAGTGGTGATCTTTACAGATGGTTCAGACAGCGTGGCCTCCTGGAGGATCATGTAGAGATTCAGCCCTAGTGTATATAGGTTGAATGATTCCTAGGTATCGCAATCCTCAGGGTTTTCAATACTTTCCATGGCTATTTTATTCAGAGGTTCTACCTTATGTTTTTATTCCTCTCCCCAAGAGATGTCATCTTCGAAGAAGATTTCTAGCCCCATTTTCATCTTCTTATCAACAGGGTCATACCATGGTTTAAATAACCCATAAAAAGGGAAATACTCGCCTTCTGAATCGTCGTTCAATCTCTCAAAATCGTCACCCCATCCTATGGAAATTATATCATCCTGCCAAGTGTAGATAACATTTTTAACAACTTCTATAGATTCATTATACAAGTCTTCTCACTTAACAGGGAAGTGAAGGGATGGAAAGATTAGATTCCCTTGGAGCTTCAGGACACTAAGCAACTCGGAGACAATACATATCTCATTTTTCTAAAGGAACACATCTGACATGGTTTGTATGATTTCGTCTAAGATGAAATATTCTACGGGCAGAACCCATTCATCTGACTCTCGAGCCCACTTCCAGGCTTCCATGAATACACCACTGAACCTCTCGTAGCCGATAATCTTCTTTGTGGGCAAATTCAGCACAAACCTCAGAGTTGTTCCAAAATTGTGGATAATTCCATGCTTCATCCCTCTGATCAAGCATGTATAATAATACATGCTCGAGTGAGGAATGATAGAGCTTGATCGCCGATGCTCGTGGGGTGTAAAAGAAAGGATAGACAAACCTTGAGGGTTTTGGGTGAGATTTTAAGTATGTTGGGTGTTTTTACAGGCACGATTTAGGTAAATGGGTCAAACTTTAGGTTTCCTTCTGGGAGGTTGTCCATCTTAGCATTGAGATGGGCTAGGATAGTGATCAGATCCGATTGAACATTCAGAGACTGGGCCACGTTCTCTATGAATAACTTACGGAGGTAGATCTCAAACTTTGTAGGATAAACAAAGGAAGTGATAGAGCTTCGGGGTGGTTTATGGGAAGACTAGAGCCAATAGGGAGCCAGGCTAAAATCTGGGTACACAATTAACCAGAGAGGAAAAATGATTTTGATTTATTTTTTAGGGAAATAGGAGTATTTTTGGTATTTTCTTTTAAAAAGGGGAGATATTTTTTGTTTTTTTGAAAGGATGGAAAAGAAAAAATCCTCAACATGGTTATTATTATTAGGTTCCACTTGCATTATGTGTTCCTAGAATGTAGGACAAATGTTAGCCAAGACCCGAGGCTGGGAAAATATTAGGTATAAGATTCAAGAGATGGTTTGACTTATTTTGAGACTCACAGACAGGGTATTGTTTGAAAAATGGGTGAAATGGTATGAAAATTCGGGCAGTAAGGCAACCTAAAATTTTGGCAGAGTTTTGCTTTATAACCGGCAAACTAGATATGAGTGTCCTAGGGTATATGCCTATATGAATTTGATGCATTTGTTGGGTTAGTGGAAGGGTTCCCCCCTGGGCTTGACTTCATGATATACCTCTTGCCTTTAAGGGCAATCATTCATCGGTACGTGTGAACAAGCTATTTGATATACCCGAGTGTACGTGAATTGACTCACGATATTGCTTATGCGAGCAGTGCGTGTGAGAGAGACTTAGATATACTCGATGCACGTTAATGAGTTTCCTACTATATACCTCCCGTCGTGAGCTTAGTCAAGCGATACGATGCGGTGGGAACTACTAGGCCAATGGAAGGTGGGAATCATATCACTTAGCATAAGCAGGCCCCACAGGCCGGTACCCATTACAAAATGACCCCTCAGTACGAGATAAAATTTTGGTCAATATTGCCATGCTCATGTGATGTAGTGTGAAAAAATATATTGGTTTTAATTAGTATCTTATGGAGAGTTTTACGTATGCTAATTACAGGGAATACTACCAAAGGGAATACTACCACTTTGAAAAGGAATATACAAGTATCATGAGATTAGGGGGATAATCATAGAAAGCAAAACTAGCAAGTATATACATAGAGTATGGAGATTATACAAAGCATGGTGATAGATATAGAGAGTGAAGCATGTGAATATATAAGTGAGTGAGGGATATATGCAAAGTGAGAGAGTGACATTATAATAGTGTGAGTGAAAATACATATAAATATATACAAGTGAAATAAATATAGAAGCGTGTGCTAGTCAGACTAAGCATGGATAATCTATAAATGGTGTGTGAAACAGGTGTAAGTGAGAATGGAGATACATACAAGTGAGGGTAAAATGAGGGTGTGTGCTAGTAAAGCTAAGCATGGATAATCTACAAGTGGTGTGTGAAGCATGTAAGTAAACGTGAGACTATATACTAGTGTGAGTGTGAGAAGTGAGCATGGTGAATATATATAAGTAAGCATAGGGTAAAAGATGGTGAACATGTACAAGTGAGTAAAATGTGAAGTATGTTAAAAGAACTTGATGTATGCATTTGATAAGAAAAGAACATGGTTGAATAATCATCATGATAAAAATGAGATATATACACAAGTTGTAAGCATGGGAGTAAGGAAAACATACACGTGGAGGAATATCTACATATGTAGAAAAGTAGGAGAGTAAAGAAATCACCCCCATGTGAAAATAGAGTCTAGTCCTCTAAAAAAGTCCCCATCAAATTCGCTACAGTGGCCATCTGGGTCAGATTCATCCGGTGAGGGCCGACCTTAAAATTAGGAAGGGAAGGGGAATAACCCTTTTGGAGGAGGATCGTCTCCCTCTCTTCCCATCGTCCACGTGCAGGTGATTCGAGGATAAGGGGGACTCTTTCTGCCACTCGTGCTGGTATCTTCATAGGATGCCTCAGATATAAAATCGATCATCATCAAAAGGGGATAACATGAAGGAATGGAGTCGCCTGCCTATTTTTCTCAAAATAGGAAAAAAAATGTAGCCGTCTCGAGAGAACGACATCAAAGTCATACTAATGCATACGAAACCAATTGAATCGCGGGTCCAGGGACTAAGTTAAGGAATGAGAAGGTGTTAGGAACCCATTATTCCCTTTTGGTCTCTCATGGGCTATGTTAATATTCTCCCTTTCTCCATAGCATGATGTGTGTGTACATGTGTATAATGTAAATAACGGGAGAAGGAAATCATTTGACTCGCATAATGGGAAAGACGAAGTGGAATCATCCAAAAGAGTGTGCCCAAAAATTATATAAAAACAAGTATAATATGAGCGCCCGTCGAATCAAAAGTCCCTATAAGAAAGAGACTGTGCATGTCAAAAAAGGCACAAATACATAGGAGTTCATGACACACCAAATAAATACAATATAGTGTAAAAGTATAAAATAAGAAAAATAGAACTCGAATCCCAAGAATGGCCCAAGATGCCTACGTATCCAAAGGAGAATCAAAGTCCATGTAGTTAGATATATATAGTAGGATTAGGGATTAACTAATAAACCCAAATTTGAGACTAATCTTTGAATGTTTTTTAAGAAAGTGTGATCAAGTGTAAAAGTGATAAAATCTTACTTTTGAAATTTACAAGTAAACCCTTTTTTGTCTTTTAGATTTTATTAAAATAGGTTATGTGAATATTAATAATTAAAAGGATGTTAGTTAATGTGAGAAAATAAGGTAAGACTAAAAATATATCAAATTGGAAATAAAGTGAGTAAATATTATTAAATGGATAAACTCGAAAAGAGTAGGTATAAACATCCTAGAATATTTTTTCTACTGAATTTTAAAGGATAATACGTTGATTTTATGGTGATATAATGGTGGTGAAGTAGGGTGAGGTAAATGACCAAATATGGTAAGAAATGGATGCAAGAGGAAAGGAGGGAGTGTTGGAAAATAGATTTTTTTGGGGATGGTGATGCTCTGATTTCGACAGAATGTTTCTGATTGCTGAAAAGGATGTCCCTAGAAAAGAGGTAATGGTCTCCTTAAATAGTGCCATTTTATGGTTTAGGAGAGTGTCGATCAACATGGCATCTGGCCTGCCTATCGGCGTAGCTCCTTTCTTATTGTCAAAGGAAAGTACACCCTGCCGATTGGCAGGGCGTCTGGGGTGCCAATAGGCAGTCCAGAACGAACTTTTTTGAAAAAATAGGCATAAAGTACAAATTAGATTTCCTAATTATGCATGATCTGGGTCTTTAGAATGGGAATTCAGAGACCTTTAATAATCCATTGAGCCACTCTCAATTTCAGGAGTTGACTGAAGTCAATCGGGGATCGAAAGCACCCAATGGTCTATAAACAGGGGGTTTCAAAGCAAAAAGGGCCCTTCGTGCAAACTATGCGGCCGATTCGTGCATAAAATAATCCGTTGGAATGGGGATTGAGATCCCTTTGAGATTTCACTGAGATTTACTTGGGTTGGATAGTTGAACAAGGTCAAACGGGGACCGAGAATGCCCAGCGACCTTTCGGAGTAAAAAGGGTTATTCGTCTGAATCGTGAGGCCGATTCGTACATGGCACAAACCATTGGAAAGGGAATTTGAAGTCCTCTAAATCAGTACTCGGAGTAGGACCTAGGGTTTGTGGAGGGAGGAGGAGTGTCAGGTACCTGATTAGGGACTTAGGGGTACTATAATGGGGTGTCTATAGAATGCGTTTGTGGTTTTTCACCCCTCGATGATGGTTTTATTCAAAAAAAATTCTCATGTTTGTTGGTTATCTCTTTGTGATAGATCTCACACACCTCACATGGTTTAGTTTACATATTGAGAATTGCCTTAGTATTGTTCAAGTGTTGTAGATATAGGTTTGTTTAACTACTCTCACTTAATGCACGTGTTTTTATGTGTGTTTAATTCCTTTTGAAAAATTAAAATTAAATTAAGTGCTAAGAATTTAAGTTTGTGAAAATAACTTTGAAAGTTCAAAAAATTGGTCAAGTTTGCTAGTTAACCTATTCACCCACTCTAGATTAGTTAATTAGTAATTTTGTTAGCACACATAGTTTAATCCTCAATTGGTATTAGATCATAGCTCTCATTGTTCAAACGTTAACGTGCTTGAGTATATCTTTTTATGTGTACTATTTATTATTTTGATAAATTCTTGATTTTCTTGTGATGAATTGATCTTGTCCCGTTCACTTATTTTTATGGATCAATTTAGTGATTCTAGTTCTACTATCCTCCTCCTTATTTCGATGGATCTAACTATGGTCTTTGGAATGTCAAAATGCGAGCGCATCTTAAATCTAAACACGAGAGAGTGCGGATGAGTGTTGAGGAATGGTAGATTTACCCAACTATTGAAGAGAATGGGATTAGTGTTAAGAAACCTACAATTTTGTGGATGAAAAATGAATTTGTGGATTGTAACTTTAATTCGGACGCGTTTAATTTCTCTTTGAATCGATTTGTACTCAAGAATATAATTGAATCTTGGATTATCAAAAAGCTAAAGTATCTTGGGACATTTTTTCGTTACTCGTGAGTGAATTTCGAGTGTGAAGAGAGCAAAATTACAAAACATTACCACAAAGTTTTTGACAATGAGAATGGAAGAGAGTTTAACGTTCAATGATTATTACATTAGTTTAAAGGAAGTGGTGAATGCTTCATTTAATCTTATTGAGACAATTCCCGAGAACAAAGCAGTTAAGAATATCCTTAGAACCATAGCTATAGGTTTGTTACTAAGGTTTCCATCTTGAATGAAGTAAAGGAGACGGGCACATGTAGCCTTAAGAATTGGCTAGATTACTTCATAAATGTGATCAAAAGGAGAATATTTATTTTTGAGAAACCAAAGATAGACTTAGCCTTCGTCATTTAATTTAGTGAGACAGTGAAGAGTAATGAGAAATAAAAAGAGAATGTTGAAGTAGATGTTACTTTGTTTGTGAAGAGATTTACCTAGTTTTATAAAATAACAAAAGATTTTTCAAAAATAATCAAAAGTTTGATACTTTGCATGTCCCATTTAGAGATAAAGGTGAGTTCAATAAGGGAAAGAATACATATGAAGATAAGTGTTTCGGTTGTGGTGGCATTGATCATCCTTTTAATGTGTGTCATACACATTTGAGGAAACTTAAAAAGAATAAGAGGGGAGACAAAAAGCAAAAATATTACCAAGATACTCTTAGTGATTCGAAAAGTGAGTTTGAGGATAGTTCTTATAGTGATGAGTGCGAGAGTGAAATATCATTAATGGTGAGACTTTAAGAGAATAAGAAAAAGAGTGAGTATAGTGTGTCTTTGAGTGGTGTGAAGAAAATTTGGGAGAATTCTGCTAGAGATAGGTCTTTGAGTGACTTGTGATGATGGTAGTAGGCACTCATGCACTTTGGATGAAAATTCATAAGGAGAGAATGATGTTGAAGGTGAGGACGTTTAAGAAGCTTTTGATGAGTTTTACCAAGAATCTATGAAACCTAAGAAAATAAACATTAGACTTTTGTCCAAAAATGAATTTTTTTAAAGTGAGTTTGACGATAAAGAAGACGAGCTTGAAAACCCTCAAACAAAATGTTTTGACCTTGAAAAAGTGATTGAGATCTTGAACAAACAATATGAATATTTGAAATCTCAGAATGAAATCATGTTCAAAGAAAAAGAAGAGATTGAACTTGAAAATTCTATTTTATAATATGACTTTGAGAAATTGAAACTTGAGTTTGATCATGCAAAAGATTTAAAAATAAAAGTTTATGATAAAACGAATGTTCTTGGTAGTATTTTGCTATGCAATGATGTACACAAGCCCAGTTACCATGAGATAGGTTTCAATGATCCAAAGCTTGAGATAAATCTAGGAAAAGAAAAAAAATGAATTTTGAAAGAACAAACTCTCGTGAAAAAGTGGATAAGGTATAAACTTCTATGCAACATGACAGAAGGTTTAACTAAATCTAAGAATACTAAGGATGATTTTGGATTTTCATTTTATGGAAAAACCAATCACTTGGTGAATTTTTATTTCAAGAAGAAAAGACTTAAGAACGTAAGTCAAAAGGTACAATTTGTGAAAAAAGGTGGAAGAATACGCAAGAGACGATTTGTGAAGAAAAATGTAGGTTTTTTGACATTTTGTCAATTGCATGGGCATTCAAACCAAACATGTCTGTGCTTGAAGAGAGGAAATGAGCAGTTTATTAACAATAGGAGAAACATATTTCCTATAAATCTTATTGAGGGAATCAAAGGTCAAATGTATGATTCGATGCGTAGGATGGATTTGTTTTTACGGGACAATGGGGAGGCTAGAGGTAACATTCCCAGACTCAAACACCAAAATCAATTGCGAAGGACTAGGCATAAGATTACTATGAGAGAAAGTAACAGGATACCCAGAAAATTTAGGATATGCAAAGGAATGCTCAAAACGTCAATGTTGACTTAGGAGAGAATCGAAAGAAAGTTGAATCAAGTGAAATCAAGTTTGTCCAAATCGTTGACCCGGGGGTAAATGGCCCATCACTACTTAGAAAAGTAGTTTGCTTAGGATGACTAGGTCCTCATAGGTTTCCATTCCTAGTTCATTATTTATTTGTGCGAAAACAATGCTTTTGGGGATGAGAGTATTCTTTGATAGTATTCGATATGATATTGGGTGAGATTCTTTATACATATATGCATTCTACATGCAATTGCATTTATGATTACTTTCTTATCCTAATCATGATTTTGTAAACATCCATGCATTATTCATATTGAAAAATCCCCCCCCCCCCCCCCCCCAAAAAAAAAAAAAATTATATTTATTATTTTTGTGATTTATGTAGTTATATTGTTGGTTCACTATGATTTGATGTGAGATCTAACTTAATGATGATTAAAAATTGAATTTTAAATCGTTTTATATTTTAATGCTTGATTGATTCAATTATTGGTTGAAATACATTTGAAAGATCATAGTTTTATCTTGTTGAGATCTATTACATTTGATTTCACACTACTTGCACAAGTATGTTACTTGTTTCATATGATTCTTATCAAGTTTATCTCGCTTTGTGTGCTTAACTTGATAATGATTAAATCCCTATTCCCTATTGGTCTTAAAAAAGTTTTGATATCCATACGTGAGAATTTTGAGTGTTTCTTACTTCGTTGGAGTTTAAAATGGACCGTTTTCATAAGCATTGATAAGGTCTATCACTAGGAGTGATTACACCAGTTTTGGAAAATAAAATGTTTTTAGGTAGGTGTCATCTAGGCGCGTGGAAAGACAATCAATGGAAAAATCCAAATGTATTGAAAAGATCCATAAGCCAAGTGCTTGAACCGACATGGAAAATAATATGGGGATAACCATTTCAAAATGAATTTACTTTTAGATGGCATTCAAAAGATGTTAATAACATAGGCTTGAGGTAATATAACGACTTAAAACTACCATTTTTGACAATTTGGATATTAATGCAATGATTATCTTTTAAGCATGTTTAGTAATATATTATATAATTTGGTTATGTGTATTCATATTGATTATGCAATTTTATTTGTCACATGAATCATGCCTTAAGTACATTACATAGTTACAAAATGTTGATTTGATGAGAATCATATTCCATATATGTTGAATTGAATGAAATTGACTTGATTGTACTTTTCAATTCATATTTTGTAATAAAAATTTAATGGAGATGTCTATGTCAAATCATTGAATCAATTTTAACCGAATCACTATCACATTTTTCACTTTTAGAGTTTTCATTTATATATCTGCGTGAGAGTTGTTCATTTTTATTATTTTGACAATTTTATCCTATTTTAAAGATTTTAATGTTAAATTGAATGATTTTTATACATCTCCATTTCATTCATATTTTTGAGAGGTTGTGAGTCGGGGTTCTGAATTGGTTTGGGGTTAAAGATTATTTTTTAAACTATTTGGGTTATTCTGTGTATCCTCCACACAATACACAATTGAGGGAGTTCGCACGACCCCATGTGAATGGTTAAGTATGTACGTTCAAATGGTATTGGGGTTTTAAAAGATCAGTTGCCCATTTAGTCGTTTTATATTAAAAAATCTTCTAAATCCAAATATCCTAGACAATTTCCATCCCAAACCCATTTTTCTTCCTTGTTAGATCGATTGATCAATGTTTGGTGGGTTGATTTATAGTTTTTTGAGCGTGTGCCTTGGGTTCATCTATATGGATTTTATTCTACATAACTAAGGTAAGTACATAATTCCATCTTAGTTTCAATGATTTTCAATCTCATTAGACATTTTAGGTTGATTTTCTAGATCTTTATGGATTTAAGTCGTTTGATTTGTGGTTTTAGTGTCCTGGAGACTCTGTTTTGGGTTTCTCCATATTTTTTCCATACTTTTATTTTAGGGTCACGGTTGTTTATGAAAATTATTAGATATATTACTTTATTAATGTTTATTTTTTGAGCCTATTCAGGATGCCGCGAGAAAAGAGAGATGCTAAGAAATATGCCCATCCATCGAAAAGACCCGTTGAGACATCAGGAACCTGAGACTCCATATCCCCTCCTAGTCCGACTAGGAGGATTAGACTATAGGCCTTGAGTGCCTCCCATTCAATTCCTACCTATATGGTAGATGCCTCTAGGATTAGTTTGACTAGCGATGGCACTTTTTTCCTATTTATCTGACACTAACGATTTTGAGAGAGAGAGAGAGAGAGAGAGAGAGAGAGAGAAAGATTTAGCTAGAAAATTTAGATCGAAGTGTGGATGGTAATTAATTATTTTCACTAATTGAGGGTAGCCATAAAACCCAATTAGTTCTATCTTTCAGCTCAGATTATTTATCCCTAGCTCATGTGTGTTTACGCGAATGTGGTCTTAAATGAAGATGTTGAGATTATTTCTACACTTATGAGAGGGATGAATATTGTGTTATCCGAGGAAATATTGAGTACTTATCCAGGACTAGAGTAATGTTGCTAGTCCTAGTCATATGTTATATATTGTTTTGAACAAATATGATCATCACGATCTTACTACTTTTTTCGGCTGGTCGTGGAGATCAATGGGTTCGTCCTTTGTTTTGACATGCTAATATGGATTGTCGTTATTCACTTTTACACCTTTTTATTATGTACAACCTCATGCATTGACGCATAACTCAAGATTTTTCTTAACATAAGGGTATGTTGATCTAAGCTTTAGCTCGTCGTCAATCCATTGACTATCCTAAGCTCATTGCTATGATTGTGCACCGAGTCTATGAAACCTCTTTACCTTATGGGAGGTTGTACAATGGTTATTTTTACTCGTTACGTGTTCCCCGCTTGACTTGTGATACCAACGAACATATCATGAGTGCACTTTCTTTTATGAGTGCCAACTGTTTCGCAGCATAAACTGCCTATTGGCAGGCCCCTTTAGTTGCACCCATAACTCTTTAGATACCTCCTGGTCATCAAAGTCAGTGAACATTGATGCTATCCCAGTATGCTTTCATCAGAGATTAATTTCGATAAGTACACGGAGGTATTTCTAGTCTTCGTACCGACATTGACTTCATTATTAACCACCTTCGACGATAACACTTGGTTTTGGATATTGATCTAGAGGTTCCTACTCCTGCTCCTCCTCCACCCATAGATGACGATGTTCCCGTTACAAATGATGGTGTTTATGTTGACGATATGATGCTCCATATGTGGATGACATGTTGGACAATTAGCTTTTTCTTGTTGTTCATCTTTTTATTCATGTTATTCATTTTGAAAGTACCGCCTGTAGTACTTGATACATTTTTGGTCTATATATTTTTGGGGTACTTTTGTTATTCCATTCTGCTGTTGGATACTTGTACCTTTATTTTGGTACTTTTAATGTTTCAATAGCTTTATGGATATGTGGATTTTATGGGTATTTTTGTCTTTATTCACAATATATTATGCTTTTATGTTTCCATATTATCATCCCATGTTGTCTATCTATGTTCACATTTCTTGTATAATGTTTTGGTTAACACATTATTATGATTATATGTCTAATATAATTCATTATCTAGTCTATATTTGTGATGCTGTGATTTACATGTTCTTTTGCTCATTATGTTGATTTGCGTGATATAGCTCGATAATTCACGTGATTTATAGCTTTTAGATCGTTAGTTTCTCTGCTTATTCGACTTTTTATTCCCTACTATATCCGCTATCTCTTATTTTGATTTCTTTTTTACTTTTTCGTGTCAAAAAGGGGGAGAACACTTTGTTCACCTTTGATTAAGGGGGAGTAAGATTTCCTTGTAAATTTTACTATCATTTACTAAGGGGGAGGAAGTAAAGCTTGTTTATTACATGTTATCACTTGGATGCGTTTTATTTTGGCATAACTTGATATATGGATTCAATGTTAATTCACTCACTCACATGATCACATATTTTTTTATCACATCTATATCTTTTGATACTTATCAGAGTATTCCCAACTAGGGGGAATGTCTCTTTGTGCATGCTTGCTTGCGTGATTCTTATAAATGCGATATAGTGGTTCGGTTATATAATAAATCGTAAACTAGATCACACACACACCAAAACCTATTTAGTTTAAATTTTATCTTGATTAAGTTAGGTAAACTTAAACATGCAAGATGTAGGAAACAAAATTGAAGCCAAACAAATAAACCACAAACTAAACAAGATATGAGATGAGTAAAAATTCCTTTTGGACAAAATCTAGATTTTATCACGGTTTAAACACAGTATTAGAGAAGGATATATACAAACTTATGAAACTTAGAGCTCCACTAAGTGATATAGTAATGTCTTCAATCCAAATTGTCAATAACAAATTATGCAGATCCAACACCATCCCATAGTAAGCTCCACTTGCCATGGTGTCCACCGATCAGCCATAGGAAATTGTACTCTTGCATCTCTATATCCAGAGAAAAATATTCAACGGATAGATATGAAAGGTTGCATTTCAAATCAGATAATTTTTTTTAGCATAGTTATTCGAATGAAGGTACATCTCGTCCGAATGAAGTACCCTTTCTCGTTCAAATATACATCAAATGATTGATCCAATGAGATTCCAGAGGCTACCAAAAGACGCGATAATCAATCTATTTCGAATGAAGTTTTGTTCTAAAGAGGCATAGGAACTCATTTGAACACATCTAATGCCATTCTACGACCTTGCAAAATTTTCAAAAAACTTTTAAAACATATTGGAAAAATAGTTAAGTTTCCAAACTCTTTTAAAATACACCTGAATCAAAAAATTTCCATAGAAATAACCTCATATACCTTTTATAATATATATAGTGATGATTGATTTTCGATTGTTGTGTATGACCACTAACTTGTCTTCACATGAAGTTTTGAGAATGTTCAAGATGGTGAAGTTGGGTGTAACAGGATAAGAGAAACTAAATAGAGGATGAGCAATTAAAAATCTTTCTCTTATAAATATCTCACTTTGGTTATTCTGGTACAAAACATAAACGAAAAACGAATAACCCCTACGACAAGTTCACTAATTCCCTCCCAAAATCAAAAGGAAAAGACACTTACGACATTGTCTTCAACTGAAAATCTTCATCCTGTAGTCCATGAAATTATCAAGGGGGAAAATAATTACACACATGAAGTAAAATAAATACCTTTGATGCATGGCATTTAAAATATACACAAACTCCCTCTAAATACCTTTTCCCCCTTTTATCCGTAATAGACAAAGGGTTAGAAACTAATCCTGAGATGTTAGCATTACGAGAATCCAAATATGAAATATCAACACAAATAATAAAAAAAATTAAGGATATGCGATGAGACTTCGATAAAGCAACAAACTATTTTAAAAAATTCAAATTTATGAGTATATAAATATACATATAAGTACATATACAAACAGTCACACCAGGGAGTAGCATGAAAATATTCGAGTCATGAAAATGGAATGAAATTGTGTGAACTTAATGCACAAGAAGTTCAACATAGGTATACATAGCAAAGATGTACGAAGTCAAGGAGATACTTCTAAATAAAGAACTCAATTCAACCTTTGGTATCGAATTGTTGAACGAAGTGAAATTGACTTAACTTATGCAAAGTACCATGAATTTCAGTTACTCTCACATCAACAATGCCAAACTATTTAATATTTTCGAAGGATTTTTTATGCCAATCCATTGATCTTCAACTTATAACACCTTCAAAATCTCATATTTTAAGCATAAATGCTCAAATTTTTGAACGAATCATACTGCTCATGTGAATTAAGCATCAATGAAACAAAAAACTAACCTTGTCACTTCTCTTTTTATGTGCCAAAATAATCTTATAGGCTCTTGCCAATGGTGGCCTTTGATTAAAAGAAGATTGCTTTTTTAGTAGCCCCTTTCCATTGCGTAAAAAACCAAATTTTCGGTAAAAAGAAATTTGGACAATGGTTCTTACACGAACAATTTTCTCCTAGTACATTTGGTTCGTTATTAAGCACGAATAAGATGAGAACACCTTATTTGACAACTGACAAACAAGTACAATATTAAAACGTTTTGTGCATATGTGCAATAAATGCGATATAAAGAGTCTATCATAAAGGAAGTAATCATCAAATAGAAAACACAATGTTAAACATTCATTTTTAAGCATATAAAATAAATGAAACCAAGTCTCATAAACCATGAGTAAGTCACATGAATTGATGGAATGTTATTGTGATTTGAACATCTTAAATGCTTATCCATATACGGTGTATAACAAGATACACAATCTTTCTGAATTTTTTTTATCAAATTTAAATCTTTTTGAAATTTTTAAAAATTTTTCTAAAAGAAAAGAAAATCTTTTTGAATTTTTCAAAAATATAAATATAAGAATATAATCAAGTAATAGGGACAACTGATAGTATACTAATATGATAAACGCCTTATATATTAAATAATACTCAATCAATGGAACAAATATCCAAAGACTTTCTAAGATCCTCAAATCTAAGTGCGTCTAAAGTAGGGGTGGCAAATTGCGACACGACCCGTTAACCCGACATGAAACCGACACGCTTTAAGCGGGTTTGGTTTAGCCTTAACGGGTTCGGGTCATAAACGAGTGGACCCGCTAGACCCGTTAAGCAAACAAATTGGGTCCGTGTATATTCATGAAACCCGTTTATTAAACGAATTAATAACGGGTTGTATGACTCGTTTGACCCACCTAACCCTTAGGGGTATTTTTGTAATTTTAAAGTAGAAAATGAATCCAAACAAAACCATACTTTACGTTTAACATTTCATTTCTCTCACACAAATCGAACGGCTGCTTCTCCCTCATCAACACCACCACCAAACCAATTTCTGAGCTGCTCTGCTGCCAGCACCTACGATCACACAAACCGAACGACCATCGATCTGCTTCCATCATTGGTAACTTGCTCCTTTATTTCATCTTCGATCCGTCTTTCTCCTTTTTTTTTTCAGATCTGAGCTGCTGCCATAAACTGATTTTTTTTCATCTTCGACCGCCGATCTGAGCTGCTGTTGCTGTCAATTCGTTTTTTACATCTTCATTTCTGTCTTTCTCCTTTTAGCCGATCTGAGCTGCTGTTCATTTTTTTTCAACTTCATTTTAAGTTGCATGTTGATTTGTTAACTTAAATAAAGATTACAAGTTTATTTGTTAACTTAACACTTGTTCATAAATAAAGATTACAAGTTGATTTGTTAAAGATTCCATAAAAGAGTACTCCATCACCTGTTCATAAATAAAGATTACAAGTTGATTTGTTAACTTAACAAATCATCTATTGCTGTATCAATTTGTTTTAAGTTAACAAATCAACTAGGGGTAGAATTATATCTACTTCGTTTTTCAAGCAGGTCCTATATATTTCGTTTGTTTTAAGTTAACAAATCATCTATATTCTATCTACTTTGTTTTAAGTTAACAAACAGATCCTATATATTTCGTAAACTTTACACTATAAAATACTTCTGATATTTAAGCAGGTCCTAATTTTTTTCACAAAATACTAATTTTTTCGTGCTACATGTTTTTTACATTTTTTTGCCGGAAAATGTTCACTTTTTCTTATAGTTTTCTTTACTACTAAGATTGTTTGCATTCTAACCTGATTTTTTTTTTTGTATAATTGATGACAATGTGGTAGAAGAGGAGGAAACAAATGGTGATACAACTCAATTAGTGTCATCGAGCTAATGCTCGAATACAATTTTTGTGGGTAATTAAGAGAAGGTAGTGAAAGTTATCCATACTTAAATTCAAGTAGTTTTATTTTTTTAACGTATCCATTATATTAACTATTTGCATCTATTTAAATTTGATAGGAAAAAATGATTTGGAGGAGGGGAGCTATGATATGGAGGAGGCAACGAGTTGATATGATGAAGATGAAGTTCTAACAAATTTCAATTGACTTGTCTTAGTATTTATTTTTTTTATGTTGAATGGTTGTTTTATTTTTATTTTGAAGAACAATTTGTTTGGATTTTGAACAATTTTGGTTTGTAATAGTTGTGTTGTAATGTGATGATTTTGAATAATTTGTATTTTGAACAATTTGGGGTTCCTACGTATTTACTGTTTGTTTAGGCTATTGTTATTTAAATTTGGATGATATCATTAAATTAATTTTAGATTGAAAATCGAATTTCTGAAACATGTTAATGAGTGAAACGAATTAAATGGGTTAACGGGTGAGACGAATTAAACGGGTTAACGAGTGAAATGAATGAAACGGGTGAACGAGTGAATACGAGTCGTGTCGGGTCACACGGTTTAACACGATTTGTTTAGTTAAATGGGTGAAAACGGGTCGTGTCGCGCGCTAAGAAAACGAACCGTGTACGAATTCAATTTTTTCACTCGTTCAGTAAACGAATTGTGTTTGGGTGGAGCCATTTATCACACGATTCGTTTATCACCCGACACGAACCCGGCTCGACGCGACCCGTTGCCACCCCTAGTCTAAAGGTTTAGTAAATATGTTTTCCAATTGGAATTCAGTATTCCAAAACCTCAAGGAAAAGATCTTCTCCTCAATAAGATCATGAATAAAATACCCACGAATATTAATATAATTTGTATGAGCATTTTGGACCGGATTATGAAAAATGTGTATTTCACTCGTTTTATCGCAAAAAATAGTCATTGTGCCTTGAGTAATCCCATAATGTTCCAAAATTTGCTTGATCTATAAGATTTGTATATAGCAACTCCCAGTAGCGATGTACTCGGCCTCTGCCACGGATAAAGAAATGGAGTTTTACTTCTTCTTAGACCAAGAAACAAAAGCATTCCCAAACTAAAAGAATCCGCCCAAGGTTCTTTTACAACCATCAACATCCCAGCCCAATCATCATCAGAATAAGCATATAATGATCATCAACATCAAACAAATTCTAAATGCTATAAAAAAGCATGACACTCACGGATTTGATAATACATTTATATGAAAGCAAGTGGTACCCTTTTGGGGATACTTGGTAATGTGAACACACTCCAAGACTAAAGGCTATGTAGGGATGACTAGCGATCAAGTAGAGAAGACTACCTATCATACTCTTATAAAGCGTTTGCTTTACGTCCTTGACTAAAGTGTCTTTGATAAGCTTAGTCGATGATCTCATGGGTGTGCGTGAGTTCTTAACGGAGTCTAAACCAAACTTCTTCACTAGGTCCCTATAATATTTAGATTGAGCTATAAATACCCCATTCTCGAGTTTACACACTTGAAGACCTAAAAATAACATGATTTCACCAACCATGATCATCTCAAACTCACTATTCATGTCCCCCTTAAAAGTGTGATCATATTGGGATCACATTGATCCAATGACTATGTCGTCCACTTTGAATTGGATAACCAAGATATCACCACCCTCTCTCCTCACAAACAACGTCATATCAACTCTCCCTGGCTTGAAGCCACGAGCTAAGAGATAAGGAACTATCCTTTCATACCAAGCACGAGGTGATTCTTTCAAACCATACAAAATATTATTTAGATAAAAGATGTGTCCCATGTGCTTTGGGTCTTCAAACCCCTTTGGTTGTTCCATGTAAACTTCCTCTCTAAGAATGCCATCAAGGAAGGCACTCTTAACATCCATTTGGTATAACTTAAATCGTAGATGACATGCTCTGGTGTGTACTAAGCGGACGAACTCAATCCTACTAATAGGATAAAATGAATTGTCAAAGTATAAACCATCTATCTATGTGTAACCTTGAACGACTAACATAGACTTATTGCGAACAATGGTACCATTCTCATGCTTCTTATTCTTGAACACCCATTTGGTACCAATCACATTAGGGTCTTTAGGTCGGGGGACTAATTCCCAGACACATTTCTTTGGAAATTTAAGTAACTCATATTGAATACCATATATTCGATGCTCATCCTTCAGTGCTTCCTTCACATTCATAGGCTATACTATGGAAGTATAGGAAAAGTAGCTAACCACATTCTCTAGTTGAGCGCGAGTCTTGACACCTAGTATGGGATGACCAAGTATGTTAGGAGGGTCATGAATCTTCCAAACTCAAGAGGGGGAATCATTTATATCAAAAGTGGAGTACACCATGGCGGTGTTGGTAACAATGATATCGTTGCCAGGGCGCGTATTGTTCTCACACTCAAGGCCATGATCAATAAAATCCAGTACATCATTTCTAATCGTGATATTTATTAATTCCATAACCTTAGATATTTTACGGTAAAAACTCTATAGAGTATACAAGATGATGAATACCCAAATATTCACTCATTATTTCGAGAGTCTAACTTTCCTAAGTTCTCTCTATCTTTAAGAATATAGCAAGGACTACCCAAAAATTAGAAATACAATTGGTTGAGTTGCTTCCCTATCCACAACTCATATGAGGTGTGAAGCGTTTGTGGATGGACATATACCCTATTCACCATGTCGTATGCAGTATTAAATGCCTATATGTAAAAATGTCTATGAAAGTTTCTTCTACGAAGCATGGATCTATCCATCTCTTTAATTTTTCGATTCTTCATCTCAAAAATTCCATTTTACTGAGAAGTATGAACAATAAAAAACTTATGTTTGATGCCGACTTCATCATAAGATCTATCCACTATGTCTCCTTTAAATTCAGTGCCATTATCCCTACAAATCTGATTATAGGGACACTATGTTGATTCTGTAAAATACGAAACTTAGTTATTAGGAACTCAACAACACCAAAATTTTCTCTAAGAAATTCATCGATATATAATCTCAAAAAGTCATTAACCATCACTAGAATATACTTCTTACCACCAATACTCTTCGCACGCATAAGAACCATAGGATTCATGTGTATCAACTCCAAAACATGGGAGGTGGTAGTGGTATTAAACATTGTTTTTGGACTCTTAATTTTTTTCCTTGTTCGAAAGGACCACAAACTGAGGAAGTTGGTTTTCGAAGTAATGATAAGCCATGAACTAAGTCTTTCTTAAATGATCTCTCAAGATCTCTACAATTAACGTGAACTATTCGTTGATACCAGAGGTCCATGGTGGATACCTTAACACTATTTCACACTAAAGATGGCCTGGGTATGCTACCATAACAATTGTCGATAGTCCTCACATCTCGTAGAAAAAGTTCATCGGACTGATCATAAATGTTACACTTTGACTGGTCAAATTTTGTTGTAAAGTTAGTATCATAAAATTGGCTTATGTTTATCAAGTTAGCTTTTAACCCTAGAACATACAACACATTGTTTATCTTAGGAAAACTAGATGTCTCCACGCAATCACGTCCTAAATTGCTAGACTTACCATATCTAAAGGTGAGTTTTCCTTACTAGCGATCCACAAGATTGTTAAAATATGACTTGTCACTAGTGAGCACCCACTATTAAAATATCAGTGAAAAGTATCTTAAACCTTGATAGAAACATAAATAACAAAGGATTTTTCTTCATTCTTAGGTACCCAAGATAAGGTAGCTTGCCCTTATCATTTTTGGCTCTAGTCCTAGGGTTGGAAGGGTTATCGAAAGGCATAAACATCCTTTAAGATTCCTCTATTAATATTTTATAAGTCATGACTAAAAACTCAACTTTAAGTCGAAGACTATTAATGTCGCTACAGTGGTGTGTGGGAGAATGTATGTGAGAAGCTCTTCCTAGCTTATAGCAAAATTCTCTCAGGTGAATTCTTCCTTTGCAATGGGTACAAACATAAACTTTTTTGGATCTACCTTGGTTAAAATCCTTTGAATGAGTTCTTCTTGGTAGGTTAGGACGATTCCTATACAGATCCATCATAAACTTGGGAAACGATTTGGGTGCGTTATGGGAAGTGAATGCACCTTCGTAACCTATCCATTTCCTCTTTTTAAAACCTAATGCGGGACCTAGGAACATCTTTACAATCTTGTTAGATGCTTACTCTAAAGCAAATTTGATCTCTCGAGCACATTCAAGATCTTTCTCGATTTGGAAAACATGGGCTACAAGTTTCTCATGAGTTTTCAATGAGTCTTGAAGATCTCTCGTAATAATAGCCACTTTGTTGGTTAAGTCGCTCTTTTCCTTCTCCACCTAAACTAACTACTCACTCAAATAAATCCTAACCAATGTCTCTCTCCCTCTTGAAACCTTTAACTCCTTTTCTAAAGATAACATCCTAATAACTATATTTTTATTTTTCTTTTTTCTTTTTAAAGACTTGATCTAAAGCTCAGAGTAAGCATGTTGGAATCCACGTTCTCCCTCACTTAAAACATCATCACCCTCACTCTCTTGAGAATGGTTCGACACATTTTCAAGTATATCACTTTTAGAAACTCCCTCATCGGCATGAGACATACTTTAAATTCAAATGTGACTATTCATGAACGCGATGAAGTTCATCAATACAAGGATTCATCCTCAGAATCCACCGACTCAAAATCGCTAACGCTTATAGTGGCATTTTAAGTAGATTTGACTTTTTCCTACCTCTGAAGGCTTTTTAGCACACTTGTGGTCTTTGTGACCCTTTCCCTCACACTCAAAGCATCTCTGTGAATTTTCTTTCTTAGGGCACTCTCTTGCTTTTCTTTGAGCATTCTAAAAAACATTCTTGCCTGGATTGAAATTTTTATCTTTCTCAAAACTTTTATTTTCCACTTTGGAAGTATATTTATCTTTAATTTGAGAACTTTTTAAAAAATTTAGAAAATAAGGCAAGATAATCTAGATTAAATTAAAAAATGAAGTCGAAAACCTCCTATTTTTTCTTTGATTGAGATTTTAAAGTGATACCTTTTTCTTTTGGGTTTTGGGAAACAAATCTATTTTGTTACTTCGAAGATCACCTATGAGCTCTTCTAGCCTAAGAGCATCTTAAATTTTTAAGGCACGAGGACCATGAAATTCTCAATAAATCAGGGTGGGAGATATCTGAGATTTTTTTTAGCAGCCTCATTTCAGGAATTTGCTCACCTAAATTAAGTCTAGAGTTCACAATATTAAACAGACATGCATAAAATTCATCAAATGTTCTGTTTCAAGCATGCCAATTGTCTCAAATTTTTTGGTGAGATTTTCTATCTCAGAAGATTTCACGACATTGGTACCCTCGTGAGTGAGTTGGAGGATATCACATTCTTCCTTAGACACGATAGGCGTCATAATATTACGAGATTCGTTCGGTGTGACAGCATAAAAAGTGCATGTAAGCCTTGAGAGTTAAAGTTAATCCATCTGAAATCCTCTTCAGTACAAATTATGACTGACTTGAGACTAACGACATTTTTACTACTCATAGTGGGAGGAGTCCACTCCCTTTCAACGACAAGCCATATGCAGTAGTTGATCAATTTTAAAACCGATATCATTCAATCTTTCCAATAGGAAAAATTAGGCCCATCAAACTATAGTTGACCTATTGTATGAGTTATTAATATAACAACTAATATTCATCTAAGTAATTTGTAGAAACAATCTTTGATACCAATTTGCAAATGAGATTGAGTGGTAAGGTTATATGATAATTCGTAAACTAGGTCACACACGCAAAAACCTATTTAGGCCAAAATATATCTTGATTAAGTTAGGTGAACCTAAACACGCAAGATGTATGAAACTAAATCAAAGCTAAACAAAAAAACATAAACAAAAGAGGATAATATATGAGGAAATATCCATTTTCGGTAAAACCTATATTTCATCACTATTTACAACTAAGTATTACAAAAGGGCATCTACAAACTTAAAAAACTTAGAGCTTCACTAAGAGACACAATAATTTCTCTAATACCAATTTTCAATAGCAAACGATGCAGATTCAACTATGTCCCACATCAAGATCCGCTTGCCTCTATGATCACCAACCAATCTTAGGAAATCGTATTCCTTTTTCCACTAATGGAAAATTAGCTCCACAAGGTTATGAATATGTATTATGTTCTTCGTCTGTTGGTAAAGTGATCTCAAATCATCTAAGGGGTTGGATTGAAAAAAAGAAAAGAGTTTGATCATTAAAATATGTCTAAAAGGCTTGAATTAAAATTCAAGTCCGCACCTCTATATATAGGGAGAAAATCTCCAAGAGATAGACAAGAAAGATTGAGTTTGAAATCAGATAAAAAATAATATTTCACATACTCGTTCGAACGAAGGTACATCTCATTTGATCGAAGTTCCCCTTCTCGTTTGAAAATAAATCAAACAATTGATCCAACGAGATTCTAAAGCCATCTAAAAGATGTGGCAATTAATATGGTTCGAACGAAGTTCTAAGTTGTTCTAAGAGACATAGGCAGTCGTTCGAACAACATCTAATGTTTTCCTAATAACCTTGTGAAATTTTCAAAAAACTTTTTAAACATTTTGGAAATATATTTTAAGTTTCCAAACTCTTGTAAAATACCCCTGAATGAAAATATTTCATTAAAACGACCTCATAAACCTTCTCTGATAAATGTAGTGACAATCAATCTTCGATTATTGTGCACGGTCACTTACTTGTCTTACTTGAAGTCTTGATAATTTTCATCACGGTGAACTGGGGTGTAATGGGATAAGACAAACTAAAATAAATGATGAGCAATTATAAATATTTCTCTTACAATGATTTTATTATTTCGTGTGATTTTAGGCATAACATTGTTGATTTCGAATCCATCCAATGTTCAAACACGAGATTTGTATTGTCGCTTTCGTCTTATGGTTTTTAGACATTACTTCTTATTACATTCACTATATGGCTAGTTAAGTGCTTGTCTTACAAAGGTGGGGTGGGGGTGGGGGGTCGTCGGTATCGCAAAAAGGGGGAGATTAAAAATGTAATTTTGCATTAATCTTAAAATCGGCCATATTACCGTGACGAAAATTTGAGTCGTTGAGTCAATCGAATCAAATTGACTTGATTCATAATGAGTGAAGCGTGGTATAGACTAGGTTAGATGTACTTAGAAGATGAAGATTTAAGATTAAGTACCGCCACTAAATTTTGAAGAATTCCATAGCCACACATTCAATTGAAGATTGAAGGTGTATCAGTTTACTTTATTGTGCTTTACAAGGATAATCACTCATGTGCATGTTTTTCATTAAAAAAAATTCAAATTGTATTTTTTTTCAAAATGCGTGTGTTTGAAATAAAAAGGGATTTAAGTGAATTTTCTAAAAGTCTTAGAGTTTTTGAATGCTTTTGAAACATTTTGGAAATTGGCTTAAGTTTTATTTTTACTTTGAAACTCCTTCAATGGTGTATTGAACATAATCATCTGCACGGCTAGTTTTGGTGGGCGTGTGCACAACTCATATTTGAGCCCGTGCACACGACTTGTTTTTGAGCCCGTGTGCATGACCAATGGTCGACATCCATTCTATACATCAACGTGCGAACGGTTGAATCTAAATGTGCGCATGGAACGACTAAATTTTAAAAGTCTATATAAATAAACATTTTCAGTTATCATTTTAAAGAGATCTGAATAGATCATTCCAAAAACACTTATGTGAGAAATATTCTAAGGTAGAAAGCATTATTTTTTTCCTTCAAACATTCCTCCTTTTTAGAGAGAATTAAATCAGTATTTTTTAACTAATGACTTTTGAGTCAATTTTTGTGCGATGGATCAGATCACACACTAGACTTTGTAATTCAAATGATTTGATTGTTGAATATCTACGTTAAAGCACTCCGCACTCTAAAATTGGAGGTGCTTCTATGGATTGGAGGAATTGAAATATGGCGTGAATCTAAGGAGAAAATTAGAGTTTCCCATTCGCTTCGTGGAGCTCAAAGTGGATTTCTATTCGTCTATGAGGGGAAGTTCGATTTTCATAAGTAACTACTCATATGGGAATGAATGAGAGCCTAGAAATGCAAACTAGAGAGCGTTTGAGATTTTTTTACCCCTAAGGGGGATTTTTCCTCATAAATTTGTCTTATGTTATACTGTGTCTATCTCTACACAATCGATCTCACACACCTCACATAATTTAGTTTACATTTTGAGAATTGCTTGAATATTTTTTAAGTGTTGCAGATATAGTTTTTTTTACTAGGCTCACTTTATTCAAGTTTTTATTTGTTTGTTCAAATCATTTTATAATATTAAAATTAAATCAAGTGTTTAAAGTTCAAAAAATTGGTCAAGTTTGTTGCTAACCTATTCACCCCCCCTCCCCCAGGTTAGTTAATAAGTAATTGTGTTAGGGCACATAGTTTAATCCTCGTTGGAGACTAGAATCTAAGGATTACCAGTACTATTAATGGGACATCTACTACAAAGTTGTAATCATAGTAAGAGAGATAAGCTCGAAAAATCTGAAGCCTCTTTCAATAACAATGACCTCCAAGAGACCACCTCAGACAATGACATATGGTCAGGATTGCCCATGTCTACAGGGTCACCTTCTAATATTCTTAATTAGAAGGACGGGAAAGTCCTCGCCACGATAATAGAAATCCTTCATCCTACCCATGATTTTGATGTGACAGTGCATTGGATAGGTGACACTATTTCCAGGACTCTCCCCCAAACTCAGAACAAGGCTCCCACTAACCCAAAATGAACTCCAATACTTGATTAGGACAAAGTGATGTTCTTAGGCCCAACTTGCCCTTACTTACATATCCTTAGTAGACCTATTCTGCCTAGAGAAAATCGAGCAATATTCATGGGAAGAATCAAAACTTTCCTGGGACATGAAGTCGACTTCCTCATCTAGACTGTATGACACTTTACTCCTTTAAATTCTATAAATAAAGAGAAAGTTATAACTAAAGGATCTATCATTCCCCTTTCCCAATAGAATAAAAAGTTCCAAGATAAACTCCGCTGAATGTCGACTAATATTACCTTCTGGTGTTTACTGGCTATATCTCGAGAACACCGAGTTGCCTTCAAACATCTGCTACATCAAGCTTTCGTGATTCGAGAGATGACACCAGATGATATATGCCAACATGAGATATATATTACCCTGAAATAGTACTCCATCTTCTCTAATGAGGATCTCCCCCTACAGAACCACAATCACTAATTTTCACTACACATCACTATTGAATCCTATGGATAGATCGTACCCCCGATATTGATAGATAACGAGTCCACCATTAATGTATGCTCCATTCACATTGACACCTATCTGGGATACACCGCCTTCGAGTTCGTACCATCTTCTACGGCCATCAGGGCCTTCGACAATACTCACTGTAAGCACCTAAGTGACATCACTCTCACACACATAGTAGGGCCCATCATATTTAACGTAAAGTTTCAATTACTCGACATCTGATATAGTTTTAATCTCCCATTAGGAAGATCTTGGATACATCATATAGGGTAATTATTCTCATCATCGCATATAAAAGTCAAGTCCTATTTTACACGAAGGTCATTAAAATCTAAGGGGATGACAGTTAGGCCATAATTGACAACACCAATAATATCCAATTCTTGCATGCCCATAACGGAAGGAGCGACATATGCCTTATCAGATTCCAGGTCATCCCTCTCACGCATATAATAGAGGATGCGTCAGAGATTCATAATATAGCCTCTTGAATCATTCACAAGACATGATACATACTTGAATTCAGATTAAGAAATAATCAGTAAAGAACCTTCGTAACCGTCACTGCTATAGCACATAAGAGAAAATCCATTCCTAGCTACACTCGTAATGGTAAAGCTTGAACCCTCTATCCAAAAAAACCCATTATGGGTGGAATTGTAACTTCCATATTTAAGGCTAAGACTTCCCTTATCACGACCTAGGATGAAGCAAAGAAATCCTTACAACCAATAAGTGAGATCCTCTATGTGGAATGGTTATACGTGGATTATGGGAAAATCCATGAGTCGCCTAAAACGAACTCAACATCTCGTGGGTCACAATAGAGGATAGAAAGATCCATGAGTTAGAGACCTAATAGGGCCCCCACCTTATTTCTTAAGGAAACCGCCTTGATCGCTATGCTAGGATCCTCAAACTCAATCCCCACAGAATGTTTCCACAACTAGTACACCTCCTCAGACTCAATCCCCACAGAATGTTTCCACGACAAGTACACCACCTTCATTCCTCATGGTAACGAAATGAATAAAGGATGATTAGTCAAAGACTTCGCCTTTTCAAAATGAGGATAAACCCTAAAAAATGTCTCTTCGGGGTAACCATGGGGAAAGTATTTAGATTTATTATCAACAAGGATGGAATAAAGATAAACCCTTCACTGGTCAAGGCCATACGAGAAATTCTGACCCCAAAATAAAGAAAGAAGTCAGAGGGTTCATGGGTCAAATCCAATTCATAAGTCGATTCATCAACCAACTTACCACTATATGTGAACTTATCTTCTAACTCATCAAGGACTTACATAAAGAGTTTCCGTTCAATTCTAAGAGGCATTGGAAAAATACAAGAGTGACTCAATCACCCCTAGTATTAGTACATCCCCAATCGGGATAGCCTTTTCTACTCTACATGCCCATAATTGACATGTATATCGGGGACATATTGGCCAAATATGTATGTAGTTTCTAAAAGGGATGCACCATCTACTATGTCAATAAGAAGTTAGTATCGTACGAGATCAAATACATCGTCTTGGAAAATGCTTGTGTAACTCTAGTGTGGATCACTTATAAAATCAACCATTACATGATGTTCTTTAGCATATGAATCATTTCCAAGATAGATCCCCTGAAAAATCTATTTGAGAAACCTGCTCTCTATACCCAGATGGATACTAATATTGGTAGAATTCTAAATCACGTACATCAAACAAAAATTTACCAAAGAGCGAGACATTTCAGACCTTCTTGTGGACAACCCTTATCGGATAAGGAATGAGAGAATGAGACATAATTCCTAAATGAGTACCTATTCGCCTTAGGATATAAATAAACATAGGAATTCTATTTTTATGGGGACTCCAAAAATAAGATGATTTGAAGTCGACTCCCCATAACTATTAAACTCACTCATGAGTATACCGACAACATATCTGAGAACGAGGATTGCATCACGAGTCTCAAAATAACCTTGGAAATAAGAATCAACAAACTAAAAGTCGATGAAGACCCAAGTTTGGTCATCAGTCAAATACTATGCAAATAAAGGATTTGAGAAGATAAACTACAACCTTACCATGCCTACCTAGAAGAGGTGGCTTCACAATTCAAGCATATTAAGTTCGACTTTATCCTCGGGGATAAAAAAATTTGTCGATGCACTTGCTACCCTATACTTAGTGATAAATAATATAAAAGGAACCATGTAAATCACTTTTGCCGTAACTAGTTGGAGAAACCTTTCCTAGTGATTTAAGATCGACACTATTGGAGAAAGAACAATAGGACCTCAAATATGGTACTATGATGTAACCGATACCCAACGGTCTCCTCTCCAACTGATCGATTCACCCAAGACGATTGGCTACCCAATTCATCATCTTTTGGGGCTAACTCTAAAAAAGAGGGTTTTACGGGATAGACCTAAGGTGCATCATAGAGGACGAGACCCCTAAGATCATGAATAAAACCCATAGAGGAGAATGTGTCCCACACATATGAGACACCCTCTCTAGAAAATACTTGGATAGTTGTACTACTGTACCACTATGTAGAAAGACTACATGAAGTATTTCAAACAATGCCTCAGTGTGAACTATATGCCACTTGAAGCATCTACTTCCTCGATATCTCCATTGCATGACCTCACCACAGCCTTTATCCACCTAGGGGATATATATCATAGGGAAAGTGACTCCTACGACCTCTACCGATCATAAATTAATGTAGTTAGCCATTGACTACTTTAACGAATTGGTCTAAGATAATT
Organism: Sambucus nigra; assembly: GCA_949130495.1. Taxonomy (NCBI): domain Eukaryota; kingdom Viridiplantae; phylum Streptophyta; class Magnoliopsida; order Dipsacales; family Adoxaceae; genus Sambucus; species Sambucus nigra. The sequence continues at coordinate 204,115,396 of OX422218.1, forward strand.
TTTTTACAGTTCTCAATGCTAAGAAAGTATCGAAGTTCATACACCAAAACATCATCTTTCGCTGCTACGTACCCCATGAGTTGGTATCAGACAATGGTTCTCACTTTGACAAAAAGATCTCCAATCTGTTCCACAAGTATAAGATCACTACACATACGTCATCCCCGTACAAACCATAAACCAATGGAGAAGTTGAAGTTTCTAACAAAAATGTCAAAAACATCATCATCAAGATGACAAAGATTGATAACGACTAGTTAGACAAACTTCCATATGCATTATAGGGTTACCACGCTCTACAGAGAAATTTAAAAGGGGACACCCATACTCACTAGTTTATCTAATGGAGGTAGTCCTACCTATAGAACTATAAATACCCTCTCTAAGGGTCATCCTTGAAATCTAAGTAGTCGAATCTGACTGGGTCCAAGCCCGCTATGATGAAGTATCTCTCGTTGACCAGAGGAGACTACAAGTTTCCTTTTAAAATTAGGGATAGCAATAACGGATCACATGTTCATTTACTAAGAGGGTAAAGAAGCTAAACTTACAAGACGGGTTCCTAGTCCTAAAAAAAATCTTTAAACTGCCCAAACTCAGGAAGGAAAATTTGTACCTAATTTGGAGGACCTTAACTTGTCACCACAAAAACTCCATGGGGTAGCTAATTTATTTGATCTCAGCGGAGTCACATTTTCCTAACCATTCAATCTTGACCGATTAAAGAAATTCTTTCCTTGAACATTCGTATAGTGAAAGAGAATAAACATATTTAATATAGAAATAATTCGTTGCAATGGGAGAGGAAAACAAAATAAAGTCAAACACACCCACAGACCTACATTAAAATACCCAATTGAACCACCCACCACTCATTTGAAGTCAATTAGAAAGTTCGAGCCCCTTACTTTTCCAATTGATATAACTACGTAGACTTAATTCGGCATCAAATAATTATCATAGACATTCAAAATACATACACGTCGTTGTCTTTGAATTAAAGATACATAGGTACCCCGAGATATCACTTCGTGCCTTGTTTAAACAAACACTGTAAACTCCTACTACGGGAAAACCCTGTTAATGGTCACTATGACCTCACTCTAAAAGAGTTAGCACGATTTAAATAAGCTGAACTTTAAGTAATAAAACACATGCCTTAAAGGAATTTTGGAGCTCCACAGGGTTATCCTTATGAAAGAAACAATACATAAAGGTTGATACCTCAAAAGAATCAATTAAAATAAACCAATCAGGAAAGACACTACACCTCGCACTTATTCATCGAAACAATAATAAAAAATACCCTTCTAAAAAACACCCCACATCCTTGGACAAAAATCATCAATTGGGAGACTCATAAAGAGCTTTCCCGAAAGTGACGCCTCATCGTGGCTAAAGTACAATTATTGGACTCGAAGGCAACGTAAAAAAACACTCGCCATTTCACTTGAAACAAAAGGAAATCTTCTTCCCTCGTTGAATACAAACACAATAACTATGCACCAGTAAAAGGTAAAGATTTCCCTTCTCCAAAGGAAAAGTCTGAGGGACAGGATACATTTATTTTTATACGTAAATACCTTTTTTTTTATTTTTTTATTTTTACTTTTGGCGTAAAAATTCTTTTAATCTCCACCATTTTTAATAAAACTAGAATTTAGCCCCACTCGATGCGCGGGTGGTTTGAAGAATGTTATTAACGAAACTTAATATCAGAAATATAAGAATACAAATTAATATAAAACATAAAAATCATTTTTATGAATAAATAAAAAAACCATATTTGTCTTTGTTTTTGTTTTTGTGCTTTGCAATTTTTACAAATTATTTCACACATTGACAAAAAAAAAGCGCATTGTTTTTAATCTTTAATTTTTGGTTTCATTTATATAAAAAAATTATTTCATCCATCCTTCATATCTTTATTTTGAGTTTTGTATTTTTGACATTGAATTTATTTTTATATTTTACACGAATGAAGAAGAGTCGATTGTTAATTTTAATGATGCCCGTGAAAAAAAATACCAACATGTGATACAATAATTCATTAACATAATTAATCAGTAAAATAAGGGAACAAAATTCCGGAAAAATCTACTGTCCTAAAAATCTCTAATAGAAATTTCATCAAACCGTTAGTAATCATAAAAAATACCAAATCCAATATCAAGTTGAGTAAAACAATTAGTAACCATAAAAAAAATTACCGAATCCAATATAAAGTTAAAGTGAACCGAATCAAGCAAAATATCAATTGAAATAAGAACAAAAGTTTGAGAAGAATATACCATATGAAGAGTCTGGATTTGTGAAATGGGTAGAGGGATGTTGAGAAAATATATAGATACATGGGAGATGAAGGGAGTTGAAATGGGTAGGGTAAGAGAGGAGGATAATATAAATTAATGGGAGGAGAGCGTCACTTAGAGAGGGAGAAGCCTTTTTGGTTATGAGTTATTTTACATTTCATATCTTAGAAAAGATATTGAGAGATGGAGTGTATTATGAGTACCAACAGGGACGTAGCTAGGATCTTTCGATAGTGGGGGCTAATTTAATGGTAATTTTCGGGGGTTCGGGGGCGGGAGCTCCCGAACCGATTTTTTTAGGTTGTTTTTTAGTATTTACCAAATAATGATTAAAGTATTTATTTAATCTAATGAAAAGAGAACAAAAATTAATTAATTAAATATTTTAAATCCTAAGAAGCACAAATGAAAATTTCATTAGTATTCCCAAAGAAAAAAAACAATAAAATTTAACCGTAAAATTTCAGCCATTTTATCCCTAAAATTCAACCATAAAATTTCAGCAATTTTACCCCTAAAATTCAACCATAAACTTTTCCCCAATATTAACCCTAAAATTAAAGGCAAGAGAATTAGAGGGGAAAAAGAGAAGATATACCCGTCAAAATAAGAGGAGGATCTCTAATGGAGAAGAAATAAATTTTGATTGACACAAAAATTGAATCCTTAGAAAATGAATGAAGCCATAAAAATTAATAGAGTTAATGAGATAGAATAATATTTATATAAATAAAATTAAATAACTCAAAATCTCACCAAATGGAATAAATATTGTCTTGTCTTGTATTGAGAAGAAAAATGGAATAAGAATATTTTGAAAGGAAGCTCCGGTTGGAATCAGGAGGGAGGTGGGTGTTTTGATAGGACACAAAATAGGTCTTAAGGTTTGGGTATTCACCTTTTTTACCCTAGGTTTGAAAATAATCAGTTTTTACCCCTAAAAATTCTTACTTAGAAAATTAATTTTTTTTTGAAAAACCATGGGGGCTTGAGCCCCTACATGCCCCCACCTGCCTCCGCCCATGAGTACCAATGATGTATTTATTTCTTATGCCACGTGTCCAAGTAAAAAAGGAGACACCATTTTAGATAAATTTATAGATGTCTTATGCTCATTATATTTATGTAAGGACATATTTTCATAGGCCTGTTATCAATTTATTATGTCATATACCACTACACCGTCGAAGAGCATTCAAGAGACATCTACATCAAAGACGGATCCAAATTACTCAGGTTCTTCATCATTCAAGACTTCGCGAAGTTTACTTTGGTAAGCTTATGTTTTAAATACCTCAACTTTTCACTTAGAGCTTTTGGGATATTTTTACAAAATATTTTCTAAGTGTTGAAGCGGATTTTTAAGTCAAATATTGAGAATGAGTATTTTTTCTAAGTTTTGAAGCGGACCTCAATTTTGACATCCAGGTCGTTCGCACTAGATAAGCATCTCGTTCGAATAAGATTGAAAGTCGCGCGATGTCGTTTGAATGACATGCATCCTTCATTCGAGCGACATATGCTTCTCGTTCGAACAAGCTCGAATTTTGAGACGGTGCATTTTTGTATAAATACTCATTAAATGGTAACATTTTTATTAAGAAGACACAGTGTTTTGACGAACAGAAAAACTGCGAAAGCAGAATTCTTTTAGGCTTCTTCCTTTAGGGTTTTAATCCCTTTTGTTTTCAATTCACAAAACTCCATATGCTTTAGTGAATTATTTTCGTTTTTAAGAACAACTTTGCTTTTGTTCAACCTCTGTGGATAAGGGATCTCCATATTTGATCAGTGGATACCGAGCGTAATCATTCTGCGTGTGGACAAGCCGAAGACGACGAACCGACGCCTGGAGGGTATTTCGCTGTCTCTCGTATCTTTGAAGATTTGCTGAAGGCACCGTGCATTACACACTTGTGGGCGATTATCAGGTTTTATGTAAGTCAAAGGTCTTGTGAATTTTTCAAAGTGTTTATAAAAGGTTTTTACCCGAAAGGTTTTTTTTCCTATACCGGTCGTCTTTATTTTTCATGCATGGTTTGAATGAGTTATCATATTTAGATGCATGTTTAGGGGCTGAATTAGTTTGGTTAAAAAATAAACTCTAATTTAATAAGTGTGCCAAATTATATATGTGTGAAGTTAATCAATTATCACATAGTCACGTTTTCTCAAATTGGTATCAGAGCTGGTTGCGCTAATTTATCGCGTATTCCTATTTTCCGCAAAATCGTGTGATACAGTTTTTTAAAAAAATCAATTTTTGTGAAAAATCGCAATTTTTTCAATGGTGCACTTATCTAATCGGATGCCCCCCTTTGATGACACGAGTCAGAGTTTTGATGATATAAATCGTTTGAATTTAACGTTTGCAAAAAGAATTAAAGTTTTGGAAAAAGAAAATTCTCGTTTTAAATCCGAGTTGAATCTTTTGCAAACGGTTCAAAATCAAAAATATTTTTATTGTGAAAAACTTGTTTCCTTGGACCATGACTTTGCTTCTTTAAAATTGTCCAAGAAGGAGAGTGATGATAAGATCCTATTTTTAGAAGAATAATTGGAGGACCTTAAAAATTCAATGGTTTGTGTTTGTGCCAAAGATGATAAAAATATTTTAGTCAATGAGTTTGTGGCACTTGAAGAGACTCTTAGGAAAAAGTTTGCTTTAATTGAGGGGGAGAGAGATACGCTTTTAGGAATTATTGAAAACTTGAAAAAGGCGTCCCTTAATTTAGAAGAGTGTAATTCTTTGCTGGAGTAAAAAATTTTGAAGTTAAAAACTGATTTGACAGACTCGAGTAGGTTTGATAGTGATGGTAGTGGCTCATCTTGTTCTCATGCTTCTAATGCTAAAGCCAAAACCATTATTTGTTTTAGAGGGTCAAATAATTCCAAGGATTTTAGTAGAGGTCATCCCATAGGTGTCGTTCCACCCATTTACACATGTTCATATTGTGTTAGGAAAGGTCACCTTAGGATTTTATTTTGATCTTGGAAAATGTTCTAGGAAGTTTATGCCTAGTGTTCCCGTGATTCTCAAATCCCCCGCACGACGTTTCACATCTATTTGGGTTAGGAAATTACTTTTAGAGGCACTAGATTTTAGACAAGTTGATTCTCGTTTGCTTGCACATGATTCTTCTCTTGCCATATCATATAGATGATTGTGTTTGCATGTTTGTCATACACTAGTTATGCTTTTTGATATATTTTTGCTAGCATTGTGACATGTACTTTTTGTATATATTTTTTTTGAAAAATACAAAAAGATTTTTGTTTTTTTGTTTGCACCGTTTATGGATAGATACTTAGGATGACCGAGTCACAATTTCATTCCATTTATCCATGTGACTATTTGATAGTGTTTTGAGACAATAGGACAATTCATCCATGTGCTTTATAATGTTTGGAGTCATTAAGATGTAATTAAGTGTCACTTCCTACATGTTTGACTCATAATTTCCTTTATTTTACATATGCACGAATTTGTTTGATTATTGTTCTTGACTTATCGCATATTGGTTGGGTGTGTTCATCTCAATCCTGTCCTTAAAATGAACCAAGTGCAATAATACGAGAGTAATAAAAGTAGTGTATTTAAAAACCATTGCCCGTAAGAAATTTATTTAGTTTAAAAAAATGATGAGTGAACACGGGAAAGGGGTGCGAGTGAATAATAATCACGTCGTGAAAGCCACCGTTTGAAAAGAGCCCACACAAAAAATTAAGGCAATAAAAAGATGAAATATGCCAAAAATTTGGTCCAATAGGTTTTCTCTAAGTTGAGAATTTAGTACCTCTTTAGATATAAAGAATTGCATTATTATATATGAGGGAGTTTTGGATGGATATATCAATGGGTTTGGACGTCCTTTGAAAAGTTCTTGAAACGGCACTAAATAGTTTTGGACGTTATTGGTATGGAAATCATTTGACTTTGATTTGTTGATTTGTATAAGACGATGTCATTTAACTTCAACAAATTTTTACACCTAAGGATAATTTTGATGCTCATTAGTTAGGAGTACACGTATGCATCGTGCACATATGATTGATTGAGTTTATTTACCTATCGAATGTGTTCACACCCATTCATTCCATTTCCATGACTTGGTTGTTTGAGTTTAAATCCATGGTGTGATTTTTGTATCATATTTTTGTATGAAAAATTTGAAAAATAAAAAATAGTTTGTGAATGTTTTTGGGATACTCCTTTGTATGTGCGTTGATTGATTCATATTTTCTATGCCATTTTATCGTGACACTCCATGTTTTGATTGTTTCTTCTTATATGTCTATTTGGGGACATCATAAAAAGGGGGAGAAAAAATTATCATGTTATGGGAGAGTTTTTGCATTATGGGGGATATTTGATTATTAATGCTTTATTCTTATATCATTTCAAACTCAATGCGTCACGAAGGTTTTTGCTTTATCTCATATGTGTAGATACAAAGATTGAAGATCATAATGTTTCACACCCTGATGAGAAAAGCTTTGAGATTTGACGAAGATGATTGAAGAACAGTTTTGAGGTCTTGCAAATTTATTCATGGGAGGGTAGATTTGTATAGGTATTTTGATTTTTGAAAATTCGGATTTTTTATGTATGTACCGGCATAGACATAGGGGGATATTTGTAAGGACATATTTTCATAGGTCCGTTATCAATTTATTATGTAATATACCTCTACACCATCGAAGAGCATTCAAGAGACATCTACATCAAAGACGGTTCCGAATTACTCAAGTTCTTCATCATTCAAGACTCCACGAAGTTTACTTTGGTAAGGTTATGTTTTAAATACCTTAACTTTTCATTTAGAGCTTTTGGAATATTTTTATAAAATATTTTCTAAGTATTGGAGTGGGCTTTTACGTCAAATATTGAGAATGAGTATGTTTTCTAAGTTTTGAAGCGGACCTCGATTTTGACGCCCAAGTCGTTCGCGCGAGATAAGCATCTCGTTCGAACGAGATTGGAAGTCGCGCGATGTTGTTTGAACGACATGCGTCCTTCATTTGAGCGACATATGCTTCTTGTTCGAACGAGCTCGAATTTCGAGGCGGTGCATTTTTGTATAAATACTCATTAAATGGTAACATTTTCATTAAGAAGTCACAGCGTTTTGACGAACAGAAAAACTGCGAAAGCAGAATTCTTTTAGGCTTATTCCTTTAGGGTTTTAATCCCTTTTGTTTTCAATTCACAAAACTCCCATATGCTTTAGTGAATTGTTTTGTTTTTTAAGAACAATTTTGCTTTTGTTCAACCTCTGTGGAGAAGGGATCTCCATATTTGATCAGTGGATACCGAGTGTAGTCATTCTGCATGGGACGAGCCGAAGACGACGAACCGACGCCTAGAGGGTATTTCGCTGTCTCTCATATCTTTGAATATTTGCTGAAGGCACCGTGCATTACACACTTATGGGCGATTATCAGGTTGTATGTAAGTCAAAGGTCTTGTGAATTTTTCAAAGTGTTTATAAAAGGTTTTTACCCGAAAGGTTTTTTTTTTCCTATATCGGTCGTCTTTATTTTTCATGCATGGTTTGAATGATTTATCATATTTAGATGCATGTTTAGGGGCCTAATTAGTTTGGTTCAAAAATAGACTCTAATTAAATAAGTGTGCCAAATTATATATTTGTGAAGTTAATCAATTATCACACTATCACGTTTTCTCAATTTATGTGCATATTTTATATTATTTACCGTGTAAAATAAGAAGCACCAAACCTACTATTTTGATTCATCATTTTTAAATCACTTATATTCCTCCACGGAAAATATCAAAAGCAAGTACATAATAAAAGAAGAATAAATAAAGACAACAAAATAATGCATAACCTTAACCGTTTTCATATAAACCATCATAAAACACACGTTATTTATAAAAACATAATGGTATACGAAAATCCTATTTCAAACAAATGTATGAAAAAATTCCTCCTGTTCCTACTAGAGGAACACGATGCAGTAAGGTCTATCCCTAATAACAAAAGGATAACTGAAACACGCGCTTTGTTTGGGAGGTGGGGTGGAGGGAGTACATAAGATTCACTCAAAACTCCACCCAAAAATACTATCCTATCATCCCATCACAAATGGGGTCTCTTCCCTGAATGACCACCCACATTGGCTCCATCCAGTCCCCGGACCTATCATCCTTGCTCTCAGTGGCGGAGACACTTTGTAGGGTGGGTGGGCAAGTGCACCACCATGAAATTTTGATTTTTTTATTATTTTGGGATAAAATATAATTATAACAAAAAATAGGCTTGAAACGAAAATATATCCATTAGTTATAACCTAAAACCCTCTTCGACACTAAGAGACTTTAGATTTGCCCCAAATATATTACCCCCATTTCTCTTTGTTTGCTGTTTAGATTTGAGTTCATGATTTCTTATGATTTAATTTTTATTTCTTATTATTTGATTGTTTTTTGGGATTTAATTTTTATTTAAACTTGCAATTTGTTTTTTAATATAATTTAATGTTTGGTGAGCTAAAATAATTTAATATTTAATCCTGCAATCTCAGTTATGAAAAAAATATTATAAAAGAACTCGCGAAAATATGGTGCCTCCAACGGATAAAATTGATATCCAAAAGAAACCTACTAAAAAAAAAATATTGTATTCAATGATTTTTATTGAGTTATAATTGTAAAAATGTAAAAATAAGCTTAAAAACTCTTTTTCGGGGGCTTCCGCCCCCGAACCCCCGTCAATGAATTGTGTCCCACCTACTCTAGATTTCTGGCTCCGCCATTGCTTGCTTTTACACTAGACGTAGAGGCACCCGACGGGTGAGAAAAGGCCGAAAAGCCTTTGCTCGTGCCTATTAAAACTCCACCTAATATGTAACCAGACCTATAGAGACATCAGTCACCAACTGACGCGGATCCCTTTGTATAGAAGACTAGCGGGTTAGAATCTCTCTAATTTGGGTTGTATCAAACACAACTTGCTAAAAATTAAACCTGAAAAATCATTATCTTAAATGCATGATCAATAATTATGAAAGACACCAAAATATATGAGATATCTAAGAACATGGGTCCATCCATAGTCCCCCATCCCATCATCATTTCCCTTGCACCATATATGGAGGCACTTGTCGAGTGAGAAGAACTTGGAAAGCCTATGCTCAGGCCCATTGATAACTCAACATAATTCGTGGCCCGGTCCATAGAAACCTCAGTGACCAATTAACACAGAGCTCTGTGCGAATAACACCAGCGAGTAATAAAATCTCTAAGTTGGGTCTCACCAACCACAACTTACTAAAAAAATTAAACACGAAAAATAATTCTCTTAAAATGTAATTTCAATATATATAAAATACGCTGAAAAGACAAGTTATCAAAGAACTCACGTCATTTTAAAAGTGGGACGAGTTGAGAGTCAACACTACCATTCCAAACGTAAAGCCGTTTTGATGCTTCTGAATGACTTTGTCCTCACCATAAAGGACCACACAGTAAAGATTGAGGATAGGGCGGATAAGAATCAACGATCAGTGTTAATAGTCGGTGGTAGGCCTGTCAACGAATCAAATTTTATCCGAATCCTAATCCGATCCGTTTACACGGATCTGGATCGTGCCTGAAATCCGATTACCCGATTATCCGATTACCCGTTTATTAAATGGATCGGATTTGGATTCGTATGATCCGATCCGTTAATAATACGATCCAATTAATATATATATATATATATATATATATATATATAATATTTTTAATTAATATATATATTGTATTAAGAAATTTATTAAAATTTTAAATATATATTTTAATAGTTATTTATAATAGTCCTATATAAATATATATTGCATTTATTTATAATATTAATTTATATTATAATAGTTATTTAAATATATTTTTTGAAATATATATTATAATAGTTATTTATAATATATACTGTATTTTGAAATTTATAATAGTTATTTATAATATTATAATTGGATCGAATCGGATTAACGAATCGGATTAACGGATTCTTAACGGATTCAAATTCGGAACCCTAACAGATAATCCGTCGGATAATCGGATTGGATCCGAATCCGTTTAACATAAACATATTTAGATTTGAATTGGACTGATCCGGTCGGAATCCGACCCGTTTACATGGCTAGTCGGTGGGAAGTCATGGAGCATCCAATGGAAAAAAGGTTAACCTAGCCAACACCAATGGGAACCAAGGGTACGGTGGTCGAAGCTTGCCTCCCATAGGGAGGGTTCCCGCTGTGAATAGAATAAACGGAGCGTCAACATACCGGAATTCAAAATCGATAATAGTTCCCATTTTTTAAGAAAAATAAAAATATCTTAAAAGATCAAGTCTTTAGCATCAAACCAAAGAAAAACCTCCCTAAAATGATTTAAGAACTTTCTTTCAAAAATTTGAATTATTGTCATATGTAGGCCAATATCCGTGAGAGGATAACTTACACAGTTGATCCCTCAACGACCGCATGGTCAGAGTTTAAAAAAATTTAATGGTTTATCAGTCCAAAACTTTTTCTATAAATTAGCCTCACGGATGATTCCCCATTTTCTAGAAATCTCAATTCCCGATAAAATCTATAAATATCCATACCCCCCCCCCCCCCACAAACACATTTAAAACACAAATGGCCAATCCCAAATCATTCCAATTTAGACAAAGAGTATGCATACATAAACACTCTTAACGATCGCTTTGTTGACACCTTGATTCATAATTGAGACTTACACTTATCAACCATTAATCTCCCAAAAGTCAAAAAGGGTAAAAATACAAATATCCTAACTATAAGGGGTCACATACCAATATAATAAACATATACATATACATAAAAAGGGGTAAAAAACAAATATCCCAAAAAAATCAAACTCTGAGATTTTATTTCATCAACCACATGGTTGAAGGGCATCAACTGCATGGGTGAGAATCATCTAGCAATCATTACCATATCTTACATCAACTATATCTGGTTGATGGCTTAAACCCCACGATTCTTCAAGGGACACATGTCACTATAAAAATGAATCCATCCATACACGCCCCATTAGAAAATTCCCAGCTAAAAACATGTCATTTACCATCAACCGCACGATTAATCAAACCATCAACTGCATGATTGATGCCCCTGACTAGATAACTACTACTAAAAGCACCGCCACATTGATCAATGCATCCCCAAAACCAACATTGATGACCTATTATAGTTTTTTATTTTTTTATACTAAATAATAAAACATAGAGAATTTTTTTAAATATTTTCTTTATTTAAGATTTGTGTCTCAGAAATCATAAAAAAATGATGAATGTTTGTAATGTAAATACTAGTTGTAATCTAAATACTAAGAATATGGAGTTATGTTCGAAATCATGAGCAAAGTCTCAACTTTCCAAAAAGTGGCTTCCTCCAAAAAACATGGTCAAACCTCTACACGCATCCCGTGAAGACGAACCCTTTCTAAATGAATCTTTGTCTGACGAAGCCACCTCATAGGGGGAATCTCTCTTGAGTAAATCTAGGCTCACGCTACAAGGGTAAAAAATTTGGAAGAAAAATCAAATTAATATCATAAATACATACTGTGATAAAGAAATCTACATATTTGTTTGAAATAACCTAGTCTGGCCCCCATTAGGGGACCGATTATGTATTTTATAACGTATATATTTCATAGCCTATTTTTTTTCCAACACCTGCATTTGTTGATCTATATAATAGATTCGTATGACCAATAATTCTAATCAAAGTCGGTACAAGTAAGTATTACAAGAAAACATACATTTTGAAATCGTTCTTAGGAATGTGTCCATGAATCGAGTTACTCTGAAAATTTGCTAAAGCCAAAGCCTATAATCAGAATATTCTTCATCACTTCTCCGAGTAAACATTCCCATCTCAATACGTGCACCCATGAATCTGTGTTTTCCTAGAATACTTATAGAACACCGATCTTTTATTACATATTTTTAACATATGAATATGCACTCCAACACATAATGAAAGTGTTACATAAATGATTAGAATCCATAAATACCATAATGTTGTATAATTTACACCCAGTATCCGACAAGATAAACTCATAAATATTCCCCATTAATTAGAATTATGTTGGATTTAATTCAGAAATATCCCCATACGTAAGCGCAATTCTGAGATGTATTTGTGATCCTAAGCCTCATAATACGTCTTTCAATGTATTATCTTTAAGAATGCCTCTAACTCTAGTCCAAACCCCTTTTGTTAGATGAAGTTATCATCTCTATCACTTCGTATCAACCTGAAGCCATATAACACCTCTAGTGCTTTAAACTTATAGATAAAGGATACATAGACCTTTGCTGGTGACTTATAGTCCACTCTAATCCTCTGGTGTCATGTTCAAGTCAAAATTTCACCCTAAGAACATGACATGCTTAGCACAACCCCCTCTTATTAGACCTATACCCATATGAATTAGAGGATGTCGAAACATTCCATCCTCTATATTTAAAAACCAACACGAAGGTTCAAAAATACCTTCGAGTTAGTGATTAACCGACAGACATTTATATCATCGTCGGTAACATCGATTTCGCTCCCGTTCTGAACCCCACTAAAGTCAGCCGCCTGGTTCACATATAGGTTTACCCCTTTTAAGACAAGTCCTCACACTTGCACATACATCATGCTGGAACATTTCCATGTGGCTCACTGCAAAACCAAACTATGCAGGCTTTTATCTCGTGGCTATATGGGTACGTTGGTGCAATACCGAGTTATTGTGATTATAAGCCTAGACAATATATCTATCTAAACATTGTCCCTATAGGGATGTTAATGTCTCTTACTTCCCCATACCTTACCCCTATTATTTTATCGCAAATCAAACGAGATATCAAACTGCCTCAAGCCGAGCCCTCTTGTGCCCATGTAGATATGTACTAATAAACACCCACCATTTGAACACATATTCACACACAAATATTATTGTGTACCCATATCAATTTAGTGATGTTCTTACACCTCTCACAAACATCATTTTTACACTTAAGAATATATCTACGTTTTAAGGGATTTGTAAATTAAGGTCTTTTAACATGTCCAAAAATAAACTAAAATTAATATTAAATGTAAAATTCAATAATAAATAATGGATAAGGAAGCATAAAGAACAAGTTAGGTGCCTAACAACTTCCCCACTTATAACCTGGCTCCCAAGCCCATACCAACAACCTCTGAATCATTCGCATGCCTCAAACTACCTTAAGATTATCTCAAAAGGTGTAACCTGAACCATTTTGTTTGTCTTCATATAAAATAAACTGGTGAATCTCAAACAAATAACCCCTGGCATGAATAATTAGTCTTAGGCATAAATTGGGGCGTGTAACAAAATACTATATGATGTTGAACATCTTTTACGAGTACAATAATGAATAAACCTGGCCTCAAGGGGGATGATGGACTGAAAGACAAGCACTATATGGTATCCTCATTCTATATCCCACCGCACGTGGAATGATGCACCATGCCTCCTTTGAACACACGAAAAATAGCATTGCGCACATTGCATCCCGCTCCCCCTCGAGTCCCAGCTTAGGCCTATAATACCACAATAGGTACCTTGTACTAATACACCTTTTAATTATTAATTTATTATCGAATCTCATGATAAATTAATATGTGATTAATTTTATTTTACGTAGTCAAATGGGAATATGTAAGTTGGTTATACCGAGGGCTGAGGACATTATTGTAAGTTTTGATCATATTAAGATTTATTATTGTTGTTGAACTTGACGTTCATCTTGAGTCGGCTGGGAGTGAGACAATCTTGTAGTAAGTGCACTAATAGAGTCTATACAATTGTAATTTCTCAAGAGGTATACATATACACATATGTAAGTTGGAATATGTGTTGTGGTCGACGGGAATTATATAATAAAAGTTGGCAGTGTAAATGTCCGATTCGTTGTTCAGTTTTATAGGTGGTTACTTAAGGCCCACTTATTATAAGATATTTTAACCTAGAAATGTGTTAATATTCATGTCCTTTTACCTAGAAATGTGTTGATATTCATGTCCTTACATAAAAACTCATGATTAGTTTCCTATTATGCTTTCATTGGTATAATAGTTATATCTATTGTTAGTGGTACATGGTACAAGAGGGTCGGTTATCATAAGAAATGCTATGTGATAAAATGTATTGTTATTCATGTGGTTATATGCTTACTCATGGTTAGTATAATATTATAAGTTTGATGATATGGTGAATATTTTGATTTCAACTTGTACATTTAGAGGTCAGTTTTGAGTATAAGAGCTTTCTTACTTGGTTGTGATACACGTGATGCTACGCAAATAATAATTTCCAAGTTGAGATTGTGGTCGAGTATGTTGATTTTTATTCGGTATTAGTTATAGATGTAGTGCGGATGAGAACTTATTTTTTATCATGCTCATTAGTAGTTTATTTCGACATTATTTATAGTATCCTTATTAGAGTTATTGTAACGATAAAGTTCAAAGTGCTTATATTTTCTTTAAATACTCCCAATATGAAAAGATTATGTGGTCAAATATGTTGCACATCAAGTTATGAATTGCCATTGATTTAAAATTACCTATTTTTTATTAAAATTGCTTTTAGACTTACGTTAGCAATATAATAACACAAAAGCATTGTCAGATTTCCGTTATAAATTGATTACGAATTATTTAAATTTACAATATTTGAATAACTTGGGGCCATAATTCAGAGTGGGGAAACTTGGTGTCCCAGCTCTGAGTTGCAATTACCTTAGGAACTAGGGTTATAATGGATCATACTCTATTTGATATTATATATGTGGAGAAAATGTTAGATTGTGAATGATTACATTATTCAGTTATAATATAGATCAAAAGAAGGTTTTAGTTTTTAATGTAAGGACAAATTTCCGAATATATTTAATTTGTATATTTCGTCTTATTCCATGTTTAGACAGAACTATTTGAGTCATAAGTTAGGACTTAAGTGTGTTGACCTTTCATGCCTATTATGTGGTTTTTCGAAGATGTAAATTCATGCTCGTTATGTCTTTAGTTTTGCGAGGTCGTTAGAACGACTTTTTGATTTTATTCGAACGAGATACCCTTCTTTTTAGAAGAGAGTTCTAATAAACGAATCGAATGAGCATTTTAGTTTTCTCTAAAATCTTGTTTGAAGTGTTTTTAGAGGCCAGTTCCAACGAGATGAGGTACTTCATTCGAAAGAGATGTGCCTCATTCGAACAAGCTGGCATATTTTTTAAGATTTTGAGACTTTCTTCAAAGTTTTTCATCCTAATCTCAATTTTTAAAAAACCTACTATAAATAGGAGTGTGGAGAAGCTATTTTATGTTAGAATTTTTCATTGATTTTGGTTTCATAAACTCTCTAAAAAATCTCTCCGATTATATCCAAACCCTAATTTACACCTAAGTTGCTTAGGATATAAGTGTCCATCATATTATGATTTGAGATCCACTTTTGGGCAAGGTTGAGATTCTTTTCATCCTGCTGAGAATCTGTTTCATACAGTGGATTCTGTATTTGTTGTTTACACATGGTGGAATCCGTGGTGTGGTGTTGAGGTTAAGAAGTGGTGGATTCCATGTTCAAGATCCATAGACTATTGCTGAGTTGTTTGCTAGATACTGAGCCGTGTGTGGATTCACCCTTTGTGAAAGTGCATGATTCGAATCTTGTGTGACACAAGGCAGATGTGGAGGAACGAAGAATGACAAGGCTTACGAGGATGCCAGGTGTGTGTTGTAAGTTTTGTGTCGTGTCCTTTATAATTCCATACTTAAAGGATTTGTGTGGCTGGGTCGTTCAGGGTTTTTCCTTATATGGGTTTTTCTTGTACATCAGGCATTGTGTGATTATTTATATTTCTTTATCTTTTTATCACCTAAATGCATATTTTCGGATAAAATAAAATTGTCTAAAATTGGTTTACACAAATTTCAATTAAAATTGGTGCTTTTGGTTAAATTTAATTAAGTTTAGCATTTTAATATTAAAAAATAAAAAATGGCTTATGTTTAGACCAGTTCGTATATCCTCACTTTCAAATTGGTATTAGATCATTAACACTATGTTATTGTCTTAGATCCATGTTTAGACATGAATTTTAGCAGTTCATATTTGTAGGATTAATCATCTTTAGACAACCTTAGTTTTTCTCGATAGGTCATCTAGTGATAAGTTGTCCGACGTGTCTAGAGTTGTCGACGACTTTGAAATTTTAGAGGAGTTTAATGAGATATAATTGTGTTGAAAAACTAACTCGCTTAAATTTGAAGTTTGAAAAAAGGAATTAAATTTCTTAAAAAATATATTTTTTTAAATCTCGAGTTGATTTTTTACGAACTGGTCAAATTGAAAGAGATATCCTTCGTGCGATGCTTATGGACATGAATCGTGATTTTAAAACTTTAAAAGTGTTCAAAAAAGAGAGTGATATAGTTTCCAAGTTTTAGAAAATGAATTAAAGGACTCTAAAAGTTTTAAGACTAGGGTTAATGATTGTTCTATTGAGGATAATGATAAACTGATAAAAGTTTTGAGGGCACATGAGAAGACACTTAAGGATAAGTATGCTTACATTGAGGGAGAGCGAGATAACCATCTAGGTATTACTAAAAATTTGAAGAAAGAGTCCCTATCATTTGAGGAGTCTAAATTTTTCTCGATTTTAGGATTTTAAGGTTAAAAAATGATTTGAAAGACTCAAGTACCGTTGATAATGGATTCAACATTCCAAATATTTCTGCTGCTAAAGCTAAGACCATTGTTTATTTTAGAGGTACAACCACATCTCAATGTTTTTGAAAAGGTCAAGCCAAAAGTATCGTTCCTCGTCATGTCTACACAGGCACACACTGTAATCGAAAATGTGAACTTAGGCCTTTTTGATATGATCTTAGAAAAGATCTTAGGAAATTGAATAGTGGAGTCCCTATGGTTCCCAAAACCCAATACGTTAGGTATTCATCTATTTAGGTTAGGAAATTCATTTTGGAGGCGATAAATATTATGCTGGTTGATTCTCGCATGCTTTTATATGATTCTTTGCATACTATTTATTATAGGTGATTGCTTTCATGTTCTTCATACACTAGCTTTTGTATCCTGATTTTTCTTTTATTGCATCTTATCAAAAAATACAAAAATATTTTATTTGTTTCTTGAGTTTGTTTTTCATGTGGTGTTATAAAACGTTTAAAAAATGAAAAAGATTTTTTTAATAATGTGTAGTTTAGTTTTACAGATTTTGTGAGGCATATGGGTGTGTTTCAATACATTTCCTTCCATGTTTCATGTGTATAGAATATTTAATTATGATTTTTAATGTTTAGATTGCTATTAATCATGATTGCATGGAGTAGTTTCAAAATGACTTTATTAATGGATTCACTTTGCATATGCTTCCTCACACACATGCATGAGCTCTTTTGGAGTTTAACTTCACATGTTACATGAGCTAAGTGAGATGTTATCCTAACAATATTGCCATATACATATATATTTGATTGGGGGATTTTGGCATGTAAGAACCATTTCCCGTGAGTTTGTGCTTTTATTGAAAATATTAGCGTTCACGATAAAGGGTTAAGAAGGGAGAAATATTCCTTGCGTGAAAGTCCACTGTTGAAAGGAGCTTGAAAGATTAAAAGGCGAAAGAAAAGAACATATTTCCAAGGCTAAATTTTCTTTTAATGATTCTTCAATTAAATTGGTATCTTCAAAATGAGAGTGAAAAAATGATAAATATATAATTTTGAGGCAATATTCAGTTGATGATCAATGGGTTTATACAATGAGTCCTAGTTATTTAATGCTTGACGCTATTGATTTTAGAATCATTGATATTTCTAGACTAATGTACATTGGTCTTTGTCTATTTATAAGTTCACTTTAACTCTCATTACGAGGCTAATATTTGTTTTGATAAAGTTAATGCAGTCAAATAGGATTGCTTGGATATTTTTGAGTGATTGGGTCATAATTCATTTGTTTATAGTTTAAGACCTTTACTTTATCCCACATATCAAGACACATCGATATTATGCCAGTATATAATTATTATTGTGTTTGTGACCTTATATATATATATATATATATATATATATATATATATATATGTCTATGTGTCATTATATTTTGCATATTTATATATATAGTATCGTTTGTTTTGAGTCTTTGCGTTTACATTTAATCCATGTTGCCATGTGCATTCTATATGATCAAATTTGTATATCTTGTTGCTTGTTTACATTGGCATCTGATGCTTCATTTTGTATTCAAGTTGGTATCATTTATTGCATCAACATTGGTATTCATTGATCATTGTTTGAATTATTTGTGCTTGTGTTGTCATGTTGTGTTTGTTGCACTTCACACCATTTTATGATATTGTTATTTCCTCTATAATTATAATTATTATCACATGATCTCACATTTTGGGAGAGAAATGATTTATGGGTTAGAAATAGTTTATTATTCATTCTTTATTTATCGATTCCTCAAATAAAGGGGGGGAGAAATGGTATCTTTCACTTTAGTTTTAGGAGGAGATTTTTTATCTTAAGGGGAGACATTATACCTAGGTGGGGATCATTAGACATAGGAGGAGTTTATTCTTATTCAAATTTTATATGTTGTTATATTCTCTTTGCATTTGAAGGTGTTTTAAGTGTGCAGGTTTGCAACATGTGAAAAAGTTTACAAGCGTGCAAAGCTACTCAAGGTAACGTGTCAGTCAATTTGCACTTCAATTTTTTGTGGTTGGTATTGAGCCTTAGATGAGATTGACGGACCATAGAAGTTTTATTTTTGGTTTTATACAAGAATTTACTAATGGGTAGATTTTTAAGGATACATTTTGGAACATATTCAATCTGTATATTTGGCATTAATCCGTGTTTAGACAAAACTCTTTGTGTTATAGGTTAGAACTTGAGTGTTTTGACCCCTAAAGACTATGATGTGGCTTCTTAAAGATGTAGCGGCTAAGTTAAAAGATCAACACGGTCTTGTTGTGTTTCATGCGTGTTTCATCTTTATGTTCAAAGGATCTCTCGAGCTAGAATGTGTAAATATTTTGATCCGTAATTATTTTATATTTGGGTGTTAGTTTTTTATTAAAATGATTTTATCCCTTTTAAATATCTTTTAAGGAAAATTTCATTTTTATATGAGATCATTAGAACATATTTTAATATCATTCGAACGAGATACCCTATCTCGTTTGAACAGGGTTCCAACGATGAATCGAATGAGCATGTTAGCCTTCATTGGAATCTTGTTTGAAATGTCATTAGAAGCCAATTTAAACGATATGAGGTACTTCATTCGAACGAGATGTACCTCATTTGGACGAGCCAAAATATTTTTTAAGAGTTGAAGATTTTCTTCAAACTATCCTAGTCTCATTTTTGGACAACCTCCTATAAATAAGATTGCAGAGAAACAATTTTATTTGAGACTTTTTCATTAATTTTGGGTTTTCAAACTTTCCCAAAAATCTCTCTGATTTTACCCAAACCCCATTATACACCCAAGTTGTTTAGGATCCAAGTTTCCATCATATTATGCTTTGAGATCCTACTTCGGGAATTATTGTTTTAGTTTATCTTCATCTTACTGAAAAATCATTTCCTACGATGGACCTCGTATTTTCTATTTACACACAGTGGACTCTGTGGTGTTGCAGTGAAGAAGCGGTGGACTTTGTATTTAAGATTCGTAAAAAGTTGTTGACCTGTTCGGTGGATACCGAGACGTATGTGGGCTCTTGAATGACACTAGGTGGATGTAAAGGAACGAAGAGTGTCAAGGCTTGCGAGGGTGCCAGGTATGTGTTGTAGGTCTTATGTCGTGTCCTTTGTCATTCCATACTTAGTGGATTTTAATCTCTAGGTCATCCAAGTTTTTTTTTTCATTGTGGATTTTTCTTGTACATCGAGCGTTGTACGATTTTTTATTTAACTTTATCCCTCTATCACCAAGATATATGTTTAAGGATAAAATACAATTGTCTTAAAGTGGTTTACATAATTTTTCATTAAAATTGATGCTTTTGGTTAATTCTGTCTAAGTTTGATATTTTAATTTAAAAAAAATTAAAAAAATTTCTTTTGTTTAGACCATTCGGTATATCCTCACTTTCAATAATATTGACGTTTACTCATGAGATAATACGAAACCTTGTTGTTGATTATATAGGCATCAAACGTATCTTAGTGGGTAAAGCGGAAGATAGTCGAACATGCTATGTGGATGGACACATGGCATTGAGAAATTAAGGCGGTGTAGTCGTCTAAAGATCATAACCCCAATGAAATAGGATAAAAGCAAGGATAACAACCGATCCTTATAAAAAAATCTACGACTTGGACTCTCAGCTAGCAGCCTTAGAAGTCCAAGTTGTATACGTTTTTGCCATTAATAAAGCTCACCATTCCCATCCCCATGGACCTAAACATAACTACTTATCGAATTACATAAAATTTTGTGTCTTTTTCATATTGCACTTATATATTAGGGCCAGTTTGGTGTAATAAAATTATTGTCCCTTAAAATTTGGCATCATGTGTGGGAAAATGTTTAATCCCCACCATTGAATAATATATGCCCTTGTTCAATATGAGTGAACACCATTCTTATCGTTCTCATTCTAGGAATCTCATTCAATCTGAAGTACAAGTCGTAAGGAAGGAGAGAATTCCTTCAAGGTACCATCCTCCTCCCAGTGATACAAGGTATAGGGTACGCACATCATGAATGTCCTAACCTAACCTATGGCATGAAACTACTTCTATGGAGATCCTTGCGAGGAACACATAATCACAACTTGTTAATATATGGGAGAAAAAATTGGATGAATGAGAAGAAGAGGTAGCTCGGTTAAGGAGACAGTTAATAGATCATTCTTAATAATGTGGGTCGAGTTCCTATAACCTAGAGTGTCACATAAGGCAGGTAATATGTTCCCCATGACGCCGTATGGATAACTGAAATGACAAGGGTTCTAGATCAAGGAGCCCACATACGTCACAATCTAATCTCCTCCGCTTGGACTATAAGTCACTGTACAATATGGATATCTACAGTCTCACTCATGTTCGACCTGTAGAATGTAGGCACATTAATAATTTGACAAAGACTAGGCCTTCATAAAAAAATCGGGTAGTGACGATCTTCAAGAATTCATTAAAAAGGAATTATAGAGGATATGGAAACCTCAATTTGGAGTGCACTCCAAAGGATCTTGGTAGCAAACCATTGGGCCAGAGATCGATGTCTCCATAAACCATTAATATAGAGATATCAATGCCCTAAAAGTTATTCTTCATTTCAAAGATCAATGCTTACGATGAAAAGATAGATTCATCTCATCATATAAGGTATTATAGTTAATCCATGTCTCTTTAGTGCCATCACAATGCCCTCGCGTGTCTTCTACTCAACATGAGGAAAAATTGGCCTTAGGTAATTTATGAAGTTATCCTCTAGGTCAATATCTTCCATTAGGGAATTCTCTAAGAAACTTGTTTCATCACCACCAACAAGATTATAAAGGAAGTTTATTCCTTAATCAAACATAAGAAAGAGGAGTACTTCAGGAAATATGTTACGCGATATCGGGAGCTATTATAAAAAATTGCAATTGACAATTTCTTGCTTTAAATTTGATCTTACTAGGTTAGACGAACTCTACCAATCCCTCACCAAGGACCCAACATCATTTGTGGATGATTTTATGGCTTTCATCGAGAAATATTCTAAAGTTGGGGATGATATCCTCAATAGATATGTTCCATTCTAACAGCCTTATAACAACCTAAGAATAGCGATTCGAAGAAAGGATATGTTGGACGAAATTAACAGTCAATTTTTGCTAAGAAAGGGGAAAATATGAATACTCTAAAGGAAGAGCCAAGACACAAACTAATAAGAGAGTTACCAAGTAGTAAAAAAATTCATCAAGGAGCCAATTTAGAAGTTGCTTCCTCAAATAAAGAACAAGTTGTTCTTTAAGAATCCATAAGAGATGGACAACGACCTGAATGATAGAGACGTCAATCTTAGTGTGTACCTATCAATAATACCATAGCCACCTAATAGAGAATTTTAATATGTTTGAGCGACACATAGGATCTTGTGCATGAATAACTTGATTCCACTAAGATGAAGTTCTCAACATGGGATAATGCGATACAAAGGAAAGATGAAGACGATGACCTTCAACCATATGGAATAATTGTATCCTTGCATGCTTATCTTAATACACAATAAAAATACTAAGGAAAAGGTTAAAGTTCACAACATGACTACATGATGTTTTCTAGGTGGAAGTCTCAAAGACCATAATCTTAATTAAGCAATCATATTCGTCGAATAGATCAGGGGATTTCTTTGTAGATCATATACGTTAAATTTTTCCTTAAACTTGGGAACAATAACCACGATTCAGGCACAAAATTAGGTCCTTCGATCAGTTTCAACAGATATATGGAGACTCCATTGGGTAAGATCAAGTTGCAAGTCAAGGTAGGCCCTGTTAATCAAGAAATTGAGTTACATGTGTGTGAGGGCAAATTTCTGATTGACTAAATTTTTAGGTATTGGCTTAATTCTGGACAAAATATTTTGAGTATGATATGATTGATTAAGACGTAGTAGTAAAGCTTCGAAGATTACATACCGCGTTATGTTTTGTGCCAAGTTTTATCTTCGTGTTTCCTAGGATCTCTCATGTTTGAATGCATATGATTTTGATCCTTGGAAATTTAATTTTTAGGTGTTTGTTTTCAGACTATTTGGAGATGTTTTTAAATGATTTTAAGAGAAAAATATTTTTTATTTTAAATTCGATCGAATGAGCTTACTGTTTCATTTGAATGAGTTTAGCAGTTCGTTCAAATGAACATCAAATGAGATTTATCTATTTACATAACCAATATTGTTTAAATCTTGTTCGAAGCTAATTCGAACGACTTCTGATTTGGTTCGAAGGAGTTTGTAATTTTTTTCGAACGAGGTATTGTTTTCATTCGAACAAACTTTCTCAAAAAACGTGTCGCCTCGAAAAACATTTTTTTATATAAAGGACTCAAGCATATTTTTAGAGAGAGTGTTAGCAAAAAAAATATTTTCTTATACATATCCAAAATCTCCCAAACCCTATTTTCACCTAAAGTATTTAAGATCCAAGTTTCATCTTTTTATATGCTTTGAGATCTTATTTTTGGGAACCAAGAAGTTTTACTTTATCATCATCATCTTTTTCGAGTAAGTTTCTCGGGGATAATTTTACACACGGTGGACTCCGTGGTGTCGTATTATGGTGAGAAGTGTTGCACCCGTGTTTATATTTGTGGACAGTGTTAAGCCTATTATATGGATATTGAGGCGTGTGTAGACTCACACGTTACGCCATCTTGTGTGGGTGGATTCATGTGTTGCACTGTGGATGAGAGGTTGAACACTAAACAACATCGTGGCTTGCGATAATGACGAGTCTGTGTTGTAAGTTGATTGTATCTCTCGTGTTATTCCTCATCACAGTGATTTATGTAGTTGGGTCGTACGAGGTTTTTCTCATTGTTGGTATTCCTCATACATTGGCATGTTGTGGTTCGATTAAATTACTTTATCTTCTATTACCGAGATGAATGTTTTAGGTTAAGATAAAATCTGGTAAATTGTTTTATCACAATATCTTGGCTTAAAATTAGTGCTAAGTTTTATTTAGGTTCATTCTGTTTAAGTTTATATATTAATTTGAAAAAATAAAAATTTGACTTTTGTTGATTAGACCATCTCCATTCGTACCTTTCCTTTTAAGGACTTTAAATTGGTGTCAGAGTGGGAACACTAGATTTTTTGTTATATTTGTATTTTAAGCATGAATTTTGGTGGTTTTTATTCAGAGCCTCATTCAGTTACTAGGATGCCGATGTTTAATGGGTCTAATTACGCATCATGTAAAATGCGTATGAAATCATCATCTAAGGCGATAGATAAGCAAGTATGGCAAGCGGTACTTAATGGTTCCTCCCCCACCCCAACCTTAGCTATTGAATATAGGATTCCCAAACTTATAAAATCATGGAGTAAGGAAGATAATAGGTCAGCCAATTACAATTCTCGAGGTTTAAATTCTCTATTTTGTTCGGTCACATTGGAGGAATTCCGTCGTATTTTGATATGTGATATGTCTTAAGGGGCTTGGGACATACTCCAACTCACCTATGAAGGAACTAGTGTTGTTAAGGTTCCAAAGTCCAAAATCTCACCACTTAGCTTGAAACCCTTAAGATGGAGGAGAGTGAAACCTTAGATGGGTTCTACGATAGATTAAATGATATTATGAACTTGTCTTTTAACTTAAGAGAGAGAGAATACCTTACAACGAAGTGATCAAGAAAAACTTAAGATTTTACGTGAACGATTTACTTCAAAAGTGATTGTTTTGAATTCCTTGGGTACTTTCGACTCTACGGATCTCGAAGATCTTCTAGGTGATCCTCAAACTTATGAGCTTGATATGTTTTCCTCAAAAACAAAGAAGAAAGACAAGGGCATTGCATTGAAAGCACGAAAGGAGGAAACACTTATTTCAAATGATGAGTCGAACATCGATTCCGATGATGCGGACATATTTGAAAAGAAGATTATAAATTTCTCGAGTTTTAAAAATAATACAAAGATGTGAAGAAGCAGGAGAAAACATGTATAATAAGGCCGATTAATTATGAAAACACGAGAGGACCCCAATTTTAAAGCTCTCTCTTTAAAAATCAATTTCCTTTAATGCGGAATAAAGATGGTTCAACTTCTTCACAAATTAAAACTAAAGTAAACCAAATTTTAATTTACTCAAAATTAAAATTATACTAAAAATCAAATTTATGAATTTTTACTTTAAGCCCCAATATCAACTTAATCCCAAGTCCTAGAAATTTGCCTAACAAAATAATTAATCCATTTTTGCAAATGTAGGCCAAACCAAATTTTATTCAATAAAATTAATGACTTGTATTAAATTAATATTTAACCAAATTAAAATAGCACCAAATTAAATATACCAATTTTATCTTTTTACCTAAGCATGCATCTAATGTGATATTGCAAAAGATAAAATAAGTAAACAACCACTACGTCACGATGTACGAGGAAAAACCCACAACGGGAAAAAATCTCGAATGACCCTAGCCTTAAGTCCACTAAGTACAGAATTATAATTACAAGACAAATGACTTAATACACTTAACTCGACTAACTTCAAGACCCTACGCGTCTTCTTGCAGCTACCTCTGCTTAGACGACAACCCCGGAGTCCACCGAAACCTTGGAATCCACCAATGAAGATTTAGGAACTCATCAACTACACACGATGCCTTTCACCGTATGAGAACACTGTAGAAAAACAAGTCTTCTTCTTTTAGGGATGTATAAGTAAACCCAAACTTCTATTCTTTGAGGTGTAGAGAAAAATCCGGTGCCAAACACTCCAAGAAAAGATATATATGAAGAAACTTGGAATAAACAAACTATGGGTGTATAAACCTTGATTTTATTCTAATGATTAAAACAATTTAAAAAAAAATCAAGGGGACTTTTTCTTGGAAGAATTTGCTTTCAAAAACTATCTTAGATGTGTGAAAAAGTCTTATAAAAAATGTTATTCCCGCACTAGTTAAATCTATCAAAAAGTTAGTGGGGAAAAAGTAGTGGAAACTTGGAAAAAACTACTAAAAAATGCCAAAAAAACTGTTCCCGCCAAATTCGTTCGAAAGACATTCTTGTTCGAATGACTTTAGTAACGATGTTCTAGGGAGAAAAATAAAATCTCGTTAGAAGTGTCGTTCGAATGACCTGAAAATATCGTTTGAACGAGATTCCAGTTCGTTTGAACGACTTACCAGAAAATAGAAAATTCTATGTAAGCCCAAAAACTTTTATGAAAAGTTCTAAAAAATATTTTCTGAGTAAAACAAAGTCGTTAAAAACTATTTATAAAAAATTTATAAAACCCACCCAATAAATTTCCAAGCTCCTATATATATATATATATATAAAATGCATTCATACCTTAGGAGCATTGGAACTAATGTTGTTGACGTAGAAAAGAGGCACACTAAACCTGACATATGATAAAGTTTTATAATCTTGGCCGCTACGTCTTCAACAAACACGTCATAGGCTTGGATGGATACACTCGAACACTATCCTATGACTCAAATATTTTTGTTCGGAATTCAGCCAACATTACATTAAGACTCAATCAGAGACTTGTGTCCTTACAAATTATCTTAAAATTGTGAGATTAATTTTAAGATGGATGAATCAGATAGATGCTTTGCATAGGAGGGTTATAGTGAGTGTCCCACTAAACTAAGGAATGGAAGGAAAAAAACTCGAAGGTTTAGAGTATCACCCTCAGTAATAGTGATCTAGAAGAGGGATATGATTCCCCCATTGAGAGAAATTACAGTGCGTTCATGGCTAGTAATGAGAACCCAAATGAAAGTTATTCCCATAAAGATAATTCTGAACATGACACTTCTAAGGCCATCATTTCTGAATCCCAGGGGAGTGATAGAAAAGAGAACGGAGAATAGGAAGAGGATGAAGAAGAGGAAAAAGAGGAAAGTGAACTCCAAGTTTCCTTCTATGAATTGTTTGAGGAATCACTGATATTGAAAGGAAAACTTAAAGTTGGAAGCTATCTTAAAAAAACGTACCATAAGTTATGATAATGCTAAAATGGTTGAGGAACTTAGGGCACGTGAGAGGAGTCTTAAGGAGAAGCTCGAGTATGTTGAGAGTGAGAGAGATAGCCTTCGTGGTTTGATGGAGGTTTAGAATAAGGAGCTTCTTATGTTTGAAGAGCCTATGCATTTCCTCTAGTCTAGGATTGTCGAGTTAGAGGAGAGATTAAGAAACTCGAGTAATGAAAAATTTGATTTGGAGAATAGGTTTGAAAAGTTGGATAAAATGTAGGCACCGACAGAATCAAAGATGAAAAGCATGAGATTGGCTTCGATGATCTAGATGATTCTTCTACTAAATCTAAGATAATGCTTTTGATGGATTCAAGTGTTTCCATTAATATTAGTACAGGTGAAACCTTAGGTAACACCCCTCGTCGTGTCTACACATGCACACATTACGATAGAAAATGTCACCTTAAGTGTTTTTTTGTTGATCTTAGAAACATTCATAGAAAGTCTAAGTGTAGACTCATGGAGGTTCCCAAAACCTAAACCATTGCATCACACCTATGTGGGTTAAAAAATCTAATTTGGAGGCTTTATATGTTAGACTTGTCGATTCTCGAATAGTTACAGATGCTACTTCTCATGTTATATTTAATGGTTATGTTTGTCATACACTAAATCTGTATGTTATTTGTTATTACTAGTGTGATGATGTGTTTATCTTTTGTATTTTGAATTTTTGGGTGGGTCTTATTGAAAAAATACCCAAATATCTTATTTGTCTTTAGAGTTATGTTTTTAAAATTGGTATCATTTTGAAAAATGTTTAAAAATTCAAAAAGATTTTTGGTTTATGTGTACTTTAGTTCTACACATTTTTGTGTGGCATATTATGTATTTGAATCAACTTCATTTCATGTTTTCATGTGGCTACGACATTTGGTTATGATTTTCAATGCTTAGATTGTTCTTAATCATGATTGCATGGGGCTGAGTGAGGATGTTCTCCCATTAATCTTGCCATCTACATATCTTATGACTATGGGGGATTTGTGCATGTAAGAGCCGTTACCCGTGAGTATGTTGATTTTTATACATATATGAGGGTACTCGGGAACAGACTATGAGGGGAGAAAATCTCTTTTGCGAAAATCCACCGTTGGGAAGATTTTAAAATTGTGAGAGGCAAAAAGAAAAGATTAAAGGCCACTATGTTTGTTTGATTGATTTTCAAAAATGGTATCTTCAAAAGAATTTAGTGAAAATATATTATTTATTTAGATTTTTAGGGTGTTATAGTTGAAGTTCAACGAGTTTGCACAATGAATACTAGTTATTCTTATCATGTCATGATGTTATTAATTTATAGAATCATCAAAATTTTAGACTTGTGTGTATTATGCTTGTTTGCTATTTGAGTTAACTTTATCTATCACTTGAGGCTCAATTTTAGTTTGATAAAGTTTTGCGATTAAATATAACTCCTTGAATATTTTTGAGTGATTAGGTCATAATTCAGTTGTTTCTAGTTTATGCCTCTTCACTCCATCCCACATGTTAAGACACGTCAAGACTATGCTAGTGTGTAAAATTTATGTGTTTTGTGACATTTTTGTGGTTGTTTATCCTGATATATATGTGTTTAAGGTTTAATGGTATATTTTGAATATTTATATATATGGTATCATTTTTTGTTTTTAAGTCTTGTGTTTTCATTTAATCCATGTTTGTCATTTACTTTATCTTTGGATCAAATTGCCATGCTATATGATCATATTGGTATCTCATATTTCATGTTTACATTGGTATCTCGTATTTCATTATGTATTTAAGTAGGTATTATATTTGCCTAAATATTAGTATTGTAAGGACATGATTTTATAAATGTTCATTATCAGTTAGTATGTCGCATACCGCTACAACCGTCGAAGAATGTTCAAGATCACATATGCAACCAGACGAATCCGAATATCAAGTTTCTTCAATAATAAAGCCTCCGCGAGATGAATTTGGTAAAGGTTGTGTTTTTATTCCTCAACATTTCACTTAGAATATTGGGATATTTTTCATCAAAAAATTTCTAAGTGTTGGATCGGAGATTTTAAGTTTTTCGTCAAAATTAATTTTCAAAGTTTTAAGGCGCTGCATTTCTGGGAAAAGAAAAAGAAAAAAATATTTATTTAAAAGCTCGTTCGAGCGACAACCCCTATCGTTCAAACGACATTCCATCTCGCGCAAAGCTTGTTCGAGCGACGTGTATCATCGTTCAAACGAGATGTAATCTCGTTCGAGCGATCTTTCACCTCAAGGTTTTGTATAAATACACGTTAAACGAGGCATATTTTGTTAAGAAGTCTTTTCATTTTTCATTCTCAATTCACGAAAATCCTAATGTTTAGGTGAATTGTTTTGGAACCCAAGAACATACTTTGCTATTGTTCAACCTTTGTGGAGTGCGTCTCTACACCGAAAGACTGAGGTCAGTGAAGTTCGTTCCGTGTGGATCTTTGTTGAAGATTGGACTGTGATTCGTGTGGGTTCGCTGAGTGAAATCCATTGCTGACTCTAGGCTGCGTGTCTATGTAGGTTTGCTGAGGTAAACTTATTATAGATTTCATTGTGATTGTAAATTGCGATTTAATTCATAGTGAAATAAAAGGTTTTGCCCTGAGGGAATTATTCCTGAAATATGTGAGTTTGCATATTTGTGTTTATGTTGGTTTGACACACGCACACACGTAGATGTTTGTTTAAGGGCTGAATTAACTTGGTTTAAAAATTAACTCTAATTAAATAAGTTTGTAATTGGAATTTGCGAGTTTATTTAAATCGATATCGCACACGGCGCATCACCTTTTTATAAATTGGTATCAGAGCAGGTTACACTAATTTATTGTGTATTCCTATTTTTTCGCAAAAATTATGTGATATTGATTTTTTTGAAAATCATATTTTTAAAAATTGTCGCAATGTTTCCAAGTGAAAACTTATATAATCGGTTGCCAATTTTTGACGGGTCTAATTATGCTTACTGGAAATCCCGCACGAGATCTCATTTAAAAGCAATCGATGAGAGAGTTTGGTTCATTTGTGAAAGAGGCTGGACTCCTCCCACTGTCACCGCAAATAATGTCACAGATTTAAAACCTGTGTCAGACTGGACTGGAAATGAGTTTAGGTGGAGCACTTTCAATTGACGAGGGCTTAGTGCAATTTTCGAACACATCACCCCTGATGAGTTCTGACGTATTATGACGTGCACCACATCTAAAAAAGCATGGGATATTTTACAATTCACCCACGAAGGCACTAACGCGGTAAAAGAGTCTAAAATTCAAAATTTAACTACTCAATTTGAAACGATTACCTTGTTTGAGATTGAGTATTTTGATAATTTCTATGCACGTTTATCTGACATTGTCAACACTAGTTTTATCTTGGTGAGCCTATACCTGATGCACGAGCAGTTAAAAGATTTTAAGACCGCTGTTCAAAATGTGTTATCCCTAAAGTGACCGTTTTAAATACCTTAGGTAATTTGTGCAATTTAAAATTAGAAGAGCTGGTAGGAGATCTCCAGACATATGAGATTGACATGTTTCTTGACACTGTCAAGCCTAAGGAGAAAGGGATATCACTTAAATCCCAGTCTAAAAAGAAAAAGAAAGTGAGTTTTTATGAGTCCGAGTCTTTGGATGAGTCTGGTTTTGATATGGCCGTGCTTGCAAGGAATTTTAAAAAGTTTCTCAAGTTTTCAAAACAAAATTCTTCCAATAAAAGGTTTTTTTGAGAATAAGAAAGATAAGGCCAAAGAAAGATATGATAAAGAT
Source organism: Sambucus nigra (assembly GCA_949130495.1). Classification (NCBI taxonomy): domain Eukaryota; kingdom Viridiplantae; phylum Streptophyta; class Magnoliopsida; order Dipsacales; family Adoxaceae; genus Sambucus; species Sambucus nigra. The sequence continues at coordinate 204,146,294 of OX422218.1, forward strand.
AAAGAGGGTGTGGGAGATTTAGAAAAAGTAACATGTTTTGAGTGTGAGGGCAAAGGGCATAAGTAGTTATCCCACTAGACTTAGGAGAGAGGGTAAGAAAGTTGTTATGCCAACCACCCTCAGTGATAGTGAAGAAGAGGTGAGTGATACCGGGTATGAGTCTTCACAAGGAAAGTTTGATGCCTTTTTAATTAGTCACATGAGGACACCCAGTTTGTCCAACGACGATGAGGACACTTGTGCATGTGAAACCCCTGAGAATGACTTGAGTATTTCTAGCGAGTCTGAGAGTGAGTGCTCTAGTGAGGGAGATAGTGAGCTCCAGATCGCATTTAGAGATTTGTACGACGAGACTTTAAAGACTAAAAAAATGAATAAGGAGTTAAGCCTTAGGTTGTGAGATTTGGAGAGAGAGTTAGAGAGTTAAAGGGAGTTTGAGGTGAAAGTGAGTGAACTCGAGAAAGTGAAGGTCTCTTTGAGTGAAGAGTTGATAGCTTTAGGCCGGGAAAAGAGTGAACTTATAACCCGCGTGTCACAATTAGAGAGAGATCTTAAGCAAGCCCTGGAGGTTAAAGTAACTTTAAAGAAAACATCTAAGAAGAAAGAAAAGACGGTTCTCAATTCCATTTTGGGTAGTGGTGAGAGTGTAGAAATAGGTCATGACGGTGAGTCCACTTTTCAAGTTGCACCCGAGCCAGTTCCCACTTTAGTGTTAGATTCACATGGATTTCATCCCAACCCACCTAGGTGTCCTATAACTGATAGGAGAGCGCGTAGGAGACATTTTGAGAGAGGTGTACCTAGGCTTGTTTATGTATGCACATACTGGAAGAAGAGAGGAAACCTTAGGGAGTTTTGTTTTAAGTTGGGTCATGTGTTACGTTTTGCTACTACACGTGTTCACACACACGCACCCACACCTGACGCTCTGGATGATTACATGAGAGAGTTTTCACATATTAGGGAACACGTAAAATTTTTGGTCAAGTCACTTCACATGATTTAATGGAGGTTTTTCATAGGATGTCACCACCTTTGGAAAACTCCACCGCACCTAACGGTTGAGGTTTAGACTTGTTTGCTAGCATTGGTTGATTTGCATGATGATATATTCTGCGTATTGCTAGTATGTATTTTTTGGTATTAGTTTTTTGTTTTTAAAAAATACAAAAAGATTTTATTTTGATAAAATTTTTGGGAAAAGACAAAAAGAGCTTTGAATTTTATTTTAAACCTTTTATAGATGGACATTTAGGATGACCGAGTCATAATATCATTCCATATCCGCGTGATGATTTGATAGTGTCTTGATATGCGTCATCATTTCATTTCTGTGCTTTACAATGTTTGGAGTCATTGAGACGTGATTAGTTGTTAATACCGACATATTTAATTCATAAGTTCCTTTAATGCACACTTGCACGGATTTATTTGATTATTGTACTTGTTTATCTCATATTGGTTGGAGTTTTGTCATCTCAATTATGTCTTTAAAACGTACCATATGCGGTAAAACTTGACAATGGAAGTAGTGCATGTAAAAACCATTTACCGTGAGAAATTTAATTGCAATAAAATATGATGACTGAATAACGGGAAAGGGCTGCGAGAGTTCAAAATTAACTCGTCGTGAAAGCCATTGTTTAAAAGCGCCCGATAAAATTTAAAGGCAATGAAAAGATAAATATGCCAAAAGGGGGCCACCTTAAAATAAAAATATAATGATTATTATTTATGAGGGAGTTTGGATGGAAAGAAATGAAAAACGGGTTTGCACATCCTGAAAGCGTCTTGAAAAAGAATTCATAGTTTTAAACATTATTGACGTGAGAATAACTTTTGACTTTGATGTGTTGATGGATTGAGTCGACGTCATTTAAATTCAACATTTTTTAAACACCTAAGGACGATTTTGAGATTCACTTGATAGGAGTACACGTATATCGTGCACATATGTTATGTTTGATTGCGTTGATTTTAACATTGAATATGTTCACACCCATTCATTACGTATCCATGATTTGGTTTTCTTAGTGTAAATTCATGGTGTGTGATTTTTTTTAAAATTTTTTTTGCATTTTTGTTTGAAAAATTGAAAAATTATAAATAGTTTGTAGAAGATTTTGAGTTACCCTTTCCATGAACGTAGTTTGATTCCTATTGGCTATGCATATGGATCGTGAAAACTTCATGCTTGATTTATTTATTCGTTTCCATGTCTATTTTGGTCATATAAAAAGGGGGAGAATGAATTATGGGAGTTTTTTTTATTGATTTATTCTTATATCATTTCAAACTCGATGCATCACGAGGTATTTGCTTTGTCTTATGTGTGTAGGTACAATAATGGAAGATCATATGTTACACACCCTGATGAGAAAAGATTGAAGATTTGAATATTTGATGTTGAAGATTTTGAAGAAAAGTTTTGAGACCTACATGTTTAGTACCTTTTCATTTTTGGGTTCATGAGGGTATTATATTTGTATAGGCATTTTATGTTTTGATAATTCAGATATTTTTTATTTTGTACCGGCATAGACATAGGGGGATATTTGTAAGGACATGATTTTATAAATGTCTGTTATCAATTAGTATATCCTATACCGCTACAACCGTCGAAGAATGTTTAAGATCACATATGCAACAAGACAGATTCAAATATCACGTTTCTTCAACAATCAAGCCTCCGCGAAATGAGTCTGGTAAAAGTTGTGTTTTTATTCCTTCGCATTGCACTTAGAATATTAGGATATTTTTCATCAAATAAGTGTTGGAGCGGAGTTTTTAAGTTTTTCGTTGAAATTAATTTTCGAAGTTTTAAGGCGCTGCATTTTCTGGGAAAAGAAAAAGAAAAAAATATTTATTTAAAGGCTCGTTCGAGCGACAACCCCTTTCATTCAAAGGACATGCCATCTTGCGTGAAGATCATTCAAGAGACACGTGCCATCGTTCAAACGAAATATCATCTCATTCGAGCGATCTTTTGCCTTAAGGTTTTGTATAAATACACGTTAAACGAGGCGTATTTCATTAAGAAGTCTTCATTTTTCATTCTGCAAACAGTGTAACTCGACAGAACACTTTTGGCTTCTTGATTTAGGGCTTTAAACCCTTATTTTCAATTCACAAAAATCCCAATATTTAGGTGAATTATTTTGAAACCCAAGAACATACTTTGCTATTGTTCAACCTTTGTGGAGTGCGTCTCTATACCGAAAGACTGAGGTCATCGAGGTTCGCTGCATGTGGATCTTTGCTAAAAAGTGGACTGCGGTTCATGTGGGTTCGCTGAGTGGAATCCATGGCAAAATCTAGGTTGCGTGTCTATGTAGGTTTGTTGAGGTGAACTATTAGAGATTTTATTGTGATTTTAAATTGAGATTTAATTTATTGTGAAATAAAAGGTTTTGCCCTAAGAGGATTTTTCCTGAAATATGTGAGTTAGCATACTTGTGTTTATGTTGGTTTGACACACGCACACACATACAAGTTTTCTTAAGGGCTGAACTAACTTGGTTTAAAAATTGACTCTAATTAAATAAGTTTGTAATTGGAATTTACGAGTTCATGAAATCGATATTGCATACGACGCATCACCTTTTTACAAGTACTACTCGATTATTATTTAGATTATTTATGCTTGATTTGACATGTAGAGTTTTGTTGCACTTTACATCATTGAATGATATTATTCTTTCTTCCTTCGCTTTCGATTGATATCACATGTTCTCATATTTAGGGGGAGAAATAGTTTATGGGGGAGAATATTTTTATGCATTATTTCTTTGTCTATTTCTGAACAAAAAGGAAGATAGATGATATCTTTCACTTTAGTGTTAGGAGGAGATCTTTATCTTAGGGGGATACGTCTTACCTAGGTAGGGATTGTTAAACAGAAGGAGAGTTTTGTTCTTATGCGGATTTTATACTTGTTATATTCTCTTTGCATTTGAAAGTTTATTTAAGTGTTCAGGTTTGTAACATGGGGAAAAGTTTATAAGAGAGTAAATCTCTTCAGCATATGTGTCTTTTGAGCGTATGTATTTAATCCTTTTGGGGTCGTGATTAAGTCTTCTAGAGATATTAATGACCCACAGGTGTTTTGTTTTGTTTTTACCCTGAAATAGCCATAGGGGATTTGTATGGACAAATTTTTTATTGAGTCAATTTGAATGTATTGGCTTAATTCCGAACAAAACATTTTGAGTCATAGTTTAGGCTTTGTGTTATTGACCTTTCAAACCTATAACGTGTTATATTGAAGATGTAGTAGAAAAGTTTCAGAGATTACATAGAGTTTAGTGATTCGTGCCATATTTTGTCTTTGTATTTATGAGGATATCTCAGGTATGAATGCATATAATTTTGGTCCTTGGGAATTTAATTTTTGGGTGTTTGTTTTAGACGATTTGGAGCTATTTTTAAATGATTTTAAAAGAAGAATGTTTTTTTGTTATAAAGTCGTTCGAACGAGTTTATGTGTTTCATTTGAATGATTTTAGCAGTTCTATCAAACAAATGGCAAATGAGATTTATTTATTTTTAGATCCAATATCATATGAAGATCTTTCGAAGCTGGTTCGAATAGGGTTTGATTTAGTTTTAACAAGTTTATGATTTCGTTCGAATGAGATCTTCTTTTCCTTCAAATGAACTTTCTCGAAAAATATGTCGCCTCGAAAAACGTATTGTCTGTATAAAGCGGTTTAGACATTTTTTACATAGACTTTTGTCAAAAAATGTTTTCTTATACATATCCAAAAGCTCCCCAAACCTAGTTTCACTCGAAGTGTTTAAGATCCAAGTTTCATCAATCTATATGATTTTATATACGTGGGAACCAAGAGGTTTTACTCATCATAATCTTTATCTAGTATATTTTTTGTGGAAGATTTCATATCCTATTTGTTGTTTACACATGGTGGACTTCGTGGTGTGGTGTTGCGGGGTAACTGTGTTCATATCTATAAATGATGTTGAGCATATTCTTTGGATACCAAGGCGTATGTAGACTCACATATTGTGGAAGCTTGCCTTTGTGGATTCATATGTTGCACTATAGAGGAGAGGTTAAAGATTGAAGAGTGTCGAGGCTTGCGAGCACGTTGAGTTTGTGTTGCAAGTCTGATGTCTATCATGTGTAAATCCTTATTATAATGATTTGTGTGGCTGGGTGGTACGAGGTTATTCTCGTACATTGGTGTTTTGTGGTTTAATTTATTTATTTGATATTATGTCACCTAGATGCGTGCTTTAGTTTAAGATAAAATTTGGTAAATCATTTTATCACAATATATTGGTTTAAAATTAGTGCTAAGTTTTATTTGGATTCATTTTGTTTAAGTTTATGTATTTAATTTGAAAAACTGAAAAATGACTTTTGTTATTTAGACCATCTCGTTCCGTACCCTACTTTTTAAGGACTTCAATGTGATTTAATCGGAGTCGCGCTACATCGCCACCCTAGGTAGAGGTTGGCTCCACACTATAAGAGTTGTGTCATCTCCACTTCACTAGAAGCTCAGGTTTTTGAATGAAAATGGGATTATCAAAGTCAAAGGATATCAGGCTGAGACACGTTGCTTTTTTCACCACTATCAATCTAAATATTCTATGTCCAATAAAATTCTTGATAACGATCGAACTAGCCCCCATCAATTGGGTAATATAGGAACTAAGAAATGTTCTCAACTAGACAAAACCTTCCTTATTTGTCCTAATTCCAAAATATGAGGCATCGTAGCTTATTCACTTTCTCAAAATGAATGCGAATGTATTCGCATGATAGTCTAAGGGTCTTCTAAGAACTGATCCAGTTATTTCTTACCAACTAATGGATATCGATCTTGTTGGTTGCCCTGTTAATTAAAAGCCAAGGAAACCAACTATTTAAAAAGCGAGAGTGTTGGAGAATGAATTTAATAATCTACATTAAGCTAACTCCATAAAGTAAGTTCAATTTCAATATTGGATCTATAACATTATCATAATGAGAATGAAGAGCAAAAAGTGGAGGGTTTGTGTTGACTAAACATATCTCAACAAGTGTTGACCAAAGGATAACTTTCCACTCCCTGGGATTGATAAGATCATATATTTAATAGTAGGACACCACCGCATGATCTATATAAATGTGTACTCAAGATATCACCAGATACCTACGTTCAGTCGTGATCTAGAAGCAATCTCATTTATCATAAGTTTGGGGATTTACTACTAGAAAGTCACGTCGTTCGCCATTAAGTACGTCAGAGCAACATACCAATGCCATTTAACTAGGATGTTCAAAGATAATATATGTTCAACCATGGATATTTACATTAATGATATGCGTGTCAAGAGCAGATACACAATCGATCACATCAAATATCTTTCTAAGACCTTTAAAATCCTAAAGAATTATAGGATGAAGTTGAACGCCTCTAAATTCATCTTTGTAGTCAATTATAACAAGTTTCTATGGTACTTATTCACAAAAAGGGGAATCGGAGCTAATTTTCACTAAATCCATGCTCTTCAAGACATAAAGAAGTTGACCAATGTAAAAGACACTCAGGTTTTGATGAGGATGTTAGTCACCCTTAACTGATTCATATTATGATAGTTTAACAAATGTCTCCTATTTTCCAAGCTTTGAAGAAGGCAATCACCACAATTTAAATAGAAAATTATGATTAAGCACTAGAAAAAGTAGACAGTACTTAATATATCCTCCCTTATTTTCAACCCCTATTAGTGGTGAGAATATCCACTTGTATCTAGTCATTTATCAACCTGTGACTATCAATGTATTAGTTCAACATCAAGATGGGGAGAAATTGTTGGTCTACTACGTTAGTCACACTCTCCTTGAATCGGATATGAGATACATCACTAGCATTAATAACATCTTCAAGGAAGTTGTGTCATTACTTCAACGCTCACACTATAGTTAGCCTAGTTTATTTTCCCCTCAAAGAATTACTTAGAAAATAAAATATGACCAACATGATGACCAACTGTAAGCCAGAATTAGCATAGTATGACATCATTTATGAGCCCCAAACAACTATTATAGGGAAAGTTCTAGCTGGGTTCATTGTTGAGTTCTCAGCTACCCCAAAAGTAGAGGAAGTTTAATAAAGACCTATCTTCGAGATTCTTAACCTCTTCTAGGAATATTAGGAGTAGAAATGAAAGTTTTGCATCGACGAAGAATTCAATGAATGAGGGGCCGATATAGGAATATTCTTCATCACCCCACAAGGGTGCCTTATCGAGTAGGTAGTTCATCTTAGATTCAAAGGGTCCAACAGTGAAGCAGAGTATGCGACTATACTCCATCTCCTTCAAAGGGTGATCACCATATTATCACAAGATATAGATATTCACAATGACTCCCATATAATAACTAATCAACTCAATGAAGAATACAAAACTAGGGATCCTAGAATACTCGTCTATCGTGAGAAGGTAAGAATTTTTTTAAGTCTTTCAATTCGGTATTAATGGAACAACTATCGAGGAAATGAAACATTCATGCAAATGCCTTAGCTACATTGTCATCTGCAATTGACACTGATCTGAAAAAGGATAATTATGGTAGAGTATATTGATCGACTAAGCATTGATAATCCAAAAACTACCCCAAAAATCATCCAGGTCTGGCCCCATCGTGTATGGATCCTATTATTGCCTATCTAAATAACATAGATTTGCCTCAAGATGGTAAACAAGTTCAGAAATTAAAGATCTATATGGTTAGCTTTAACCTTAATTCTAATGAAAAACTCTACTGGTAATCGTTAACATGTTCTCTACTCATTTGTGCCCACCTAGATAAACTGGAGGGTATCCTTAGTTAAATGCTTAAAGGAAGTTATTAAGCTCACACAAGTGGACTATCACTTTCCTACAAGGCTATCCCCCAAGGGTATTGATTTCCTTTCAGGCATAAGGATGCCATCCTATTTGTTCGAAAATGTGCATATGGTCAAGAGTTATCCTACATCATCAAACATCTCAATCATCCCATAAGTCAATGGAATTTTTCTCAGTGGGGCATGGATAATATAAGGTCCCTTCCTGTAACACCAAGGAATAGAAAATGCGTGATAATCGTTATAGATTACTTCACCAAGTGGCTGGAGGCCAAACCACTAACCCGCATTAGAGAGGCCAACACTAGAAGATTTGTGTTGAGGAACATCATCAATAAGTTTGGTATCCCCAGTGATTTCGTAACAAATAATGGGACTCAATTTGACAATGACATCTCCATGTATTTCTGTAAAGAATATGGGATTAGAATTCACATCAATAGTCTTCCCACGGTGCAATAAGCAAGCAAAAATAACTAAAAAGACTCTACTCATCGGGATCAAATGTATATTAAAGAATGCAAAAGGAATATGGATGGTCGAACTTTCATTCGTCCTTTCTTCATACAGAATAAATCTCAGACAATCAATAAGACAAGCCCCATACTCTTTGGCATATGGTATGGAAGTTATCATCTTATTGTATATTAGCTTGCCAACTTTAAAGATCAAGCTCATTGAGGACTGATATACCCGTTTATATCCTCGGCTTGGATGATGATAACCTCCAAACGGACGACCCTACGAGGAGCCGATCCTTCCTACAGGCTCCATACGACCCCTCAGAGGGGCCGACCCATCACCAGGATCCAGACGACCCTACGAGGGGCCGACCCTTCACCAGGTTCCAGACGACCCTACGAGGGGCCGACCCTTCACCACTCTCCAGACGACCCTCCGAGGGTACGACAGTACGAGGCCAGAATTGGGCCAGGCTCACTACTGGAAGAAACTTTGCCCTCGGCCTCGGCTCATAGGCCGAGGGTGACATCATGACAGCGTGGTTTGCGAGACGCGTGGAACAGTGCGCGTGAGGCTGACATGGCACGTGGAAGACCGTTATAACCAAATCACACCCTCACGTGAGGGAATATTATGTCATCATTTGGCATCTACAGGTGTCAACAGGGGATTGGCTAGATCATCATTCACATGCACCATGCATACTTGGGGGGTACACTACACCCCCCCAAGACCTATATATACTTGTCACCTACAACCCTACAGGGGATCGATCCATGAACTGTAGCCCTAGCCAAAACTCTGCTTGTACACACAGTAGAGAGAGAGAGAGAGGGTTATGTGCATTGTATCCAAGGCCATTAGTGCCCATACTTAGTGGATCACACACTCACAGTGGATGTAGGCTAAATTGGCTGAACCACTATACATTATTGTCTTATTTCCTCTTATACTCATCCCCTTCTACATACTTATACACTTATACATCTCAATGGCTGCCATGGCTGCTACTGTTTGATCTCACTATCACTCATCCGGTGGTGCTAAATCTCAGCATCATCATTTTGGCGCCGTCTGTGGGAACGAGAAGACATCTCTTCCTTTGTACAACTTGACCTCACTGGGCACTCTGGTGGTGAACCAACACTCCCCCTGAGAGGAGGTGTTTCACCATTGAAAGAGACCCACTAAGGTTCCCAAGCTCACCAGTATTTTCTTCAGTTCAACTTTTCATAGCTCAAGCACATGGCACCTGAGATGCCACCGCCACCACTTCCCCCGCCGGATGAGGGGCGAAGACCCAGTTCCAGTCAGCCGCCGCCTCAGTCTGAGATGGCTGATGTGGCGGCAGCCCTAAAGTCTCTGGCAGCAAGCCAGCGGATGATGCAAGAGCAGTTCACAGCTCTAAGCCAGAACATACTAAGAGCACCAGGGGTTTCACCTGAGATGATTACTCCGGCAGCAGCTCCAGGGAAGCATGAGGCCAGGGGACCACCCCAGGCACCACGCAAAGACCTGCCACCCACTCAGCGGCGTAGGGATGTTGCTGACCCCCGGCGTCTACGTCTGGGGAGGCAAGAAAACCCTTGCCCTGAGGATAGGTATGGATATCTGGAGGGAGAGGAGGCTCCTATAGAGTGCTGGGAACCTTACGAGGTCTCCAACAACACTATGCGACCCCTCCAGGACAGTAGGAGAAAGTGCGGGAGACCAAAACCTGATGATCGCCCAAGAGGCTCTGCTTTTGATCGCTTGATCAGGGGGTCGGCCTTTGAGAGGCTAGGCCCAGTAAATGACCTGCGGGAACAGTTGTCCAGGCCAAGAAGCACCGCGAGATCCAGGGGGAGGCAGTAGATGGCCGACCCCGAGGACGAGATGACGGCCAAAGGGAAGTGAACAGTCGACACAGGCCTGCTGCAGCAGAACCCTCCGTCCACCTCGGAGAGGCGGCAGGGGATAACATCGGCCAGGCCGACCTTGTGAGGCCCTGGAATGACTCAATCCAGCGGTTAGAGGATAAGATTGGTGATATATTGAAGAGCCGAGACCCTCTTCAGAGGGGATACACTATAGGCTCACCCTTCATGGCAAAGATAGTCAACTTCCCCACGCCGTCAAAGTTCAAGCCACCTATGGTCACCCCAAGGTATGACGGGAGCACCAACCCCGTCCACCACGTGGAGATGAATTAGTCGGCGGCAGACATATACTCTATCTCAGATGAGATGAGGTGTCATGCCTTCTCTGGTACCTTGACAGGGGCTGCGCATGTCTGGTACACGTCTCTTCCAAAAAATTCCATTGGAAACTTTAAGCAGTTGGCAGACCTGTTCATCCATAATTTCTGCTTTGGGGTGAGGCCACAGAAGAAGACCACTCACCTGCTCTATGTCAAGCAGGGGAAGAGTGAGAGTCTGAGGGACTATATAGCCAGATTCAATAAGGAGAAGTTGCAGGTGGAAGATTATGAGGAGAGCATAGCTATGACAGCCTTGATTGGAGGACTCCAAAAGGGGAGGCTGTTATGGAAGCTTGCTGAAGACCCTCCGAGGACGATGGCTGAATTGTTGTCAACAACAGGAAAGGTGATGAACGCCGAAGAGGCGATGGCTGCAAAATATGAAGACGAAAGAGGAGGTGCTAGTGGGAGTAAATACCCTAAGAAGAACAAAGAGGGGAAGAAGAGGTCCTCGGATGACAAGTTCGCGGGGTACACCCCTATGACGGTCAGCTGTGAACAGATTCTCAATGAGATTAAGAGTGACCGATCCCTGAAGTGGCCTGAGAAGCTGAGGGAATCCCCCAGCAAGAGGAATAAGAACCTGTGGTGTGAGTTTCACCAAGACCACGGCCACATAACGGACAAATGCTTTGCTCTGAAAGACGAGATTGAGAAGATGCTGAAAGAAGGGAAGCTCAGAAATTACGTCGACAAAGATGTCTTTAAGAGGGGCTGAGGGGACGACCCCAGAAAGAAGCGAGGCGATGCATGCAGAGAAGGTCCTCAAAAAAGAGGGGACGACCCTTCTGATGATGAGGACGACCCTGACCTCCCACCGAGAGACGACCAAGGACCTGTCAAGAGGCTTAATATGATCTCACTCGGAGGGGAATGATCTTCGGGGGTCTTGCAGGAGGAGGGTCTGAGGTCGCCGACAGGAAGGCCCATGTGGCTGAGGCCAAGGCAGTGACGAAGACGGTACACACGACTTCCCTGGAGGTCAAGTCAGAAAAAAGGAAGAAGGTTGATATGGACACACAGATAGTGGGATTTTCAAGAATGGACTTCAAAGACCTCTTGGCCCCACACGATGACCCTCTCGTCATCACTACCAAGGTGCACGGATGCGAAGTGCCGAGGATCTTGGTAGATGGGGGTAGTTCTGCAGATTTGATGTTTTGGCCATGCTTCAAAGCCTTGGGTCTCAGCCGTGCTAGACTCGTCCCCTACCATCATCCATTGATTGGGTTCACTGGGGAAAAGGTTCACCCCATTGGGGTATATGAGGCCGATGTGAGGATGGGGGACGAGTGGCCGAGATGGCTCACCAAGAAGGTCAGTTTCTTTGTGATGGATGAGCAGGTGTTTTCGGCCTACAACATCATACTGGGGCATGTGGCCCTCAAGGGGTTTGAAGCCGTGCCCTCTACGGTCCATAAGATGATCAAATTTCCAACCCCTTACGGGGTGGGGGAAGTTCAGGGAGACCAGACGGCAGCGAGAGAATGTTACTACAACTCCGCTGAAGAAAGGGAGGCACACAAGAGGGCTACAGCCACTTACAACATTGATACCCTAGACCCCAGGGACGAGACGAAGCTCAAAAAAGGAGAGGCCGCCGAGGAGGTAGAACCCATCATCCTCGATGAGGATGACCCGGGAAAAATCGTCCAAGTTGGCAAGTCTCTGAAGCCCAATATCAAGGAAGACCTCATCAAATTGTTAAGGAGAAGACGAAGCGTCTTCGCGTGGAGTCATGTAGACATGCCGGGGATCGACCCTGAAATCATGTGCCACAAGCTCAATGTGGTAGAGGGAGTGAAGACGGTAAAGCAGAAAAGGAGGATTTACTCTAGAGAGAAGTACGAGGTCATCAGGGATGAGGTCAAAAAATTAGAAGACGCTGAATTTATCAGAGAGGTCATCTACCCTGAATGGTTGTCCAATGCAGTTATTGTCCCAAAGGCCAACGGGAAGTGGCGAATGTGTGTGGACTTCACAAATCTCAACAAGCACTGCCCCAAAGACAACTTCCCTCTCCCCCGCATTGACCAGATGGTAGACGCTACTGCAGGCCATGAGCTCATGAGTTTTATGGATGCCTACTCAGGGTACAACCAGATCTTCATGAACCCTGAAGACTCGGAGAGGACTGCCTTCATCACTGATAAGGGGACATACTGCTATAGGGTCATACCCTTTGGTCTAAAAAATGCGGGGGCAACGTACCAACGCCTCGTAAACAAAATGTTCGAAGACCAAATTGGGAAGTCCATGGAGGTCTACGTGGATGACATGCTGACCAAGAGTTTGAAGGCAGAGGATCATGTGGTAGACCTGGAGAGGACCTTTAATACGATGGACAAGTACCAGATGAAGCTTAATCCGGCCAAGTGTGTCTTCGGGGTCGGAGCGGGGAAGTTCTTGGGGTTCATTGTCAACCAAAGAGGCATCGAGGCCAATCCTGAAAAGATAAAGGCCCTTATTGAGATGAAGACCCCCAAATCCATTAAATACGTTCAGAGGCTTACAGGGAGAGTGGCTGCCCTGAACAGATTTGTGTCAAGGGCCACAGACAAGTTCTTGCCATTCTTCAAGATCCTCAGGAAGGCCTTTGAATGGAGTGAAGAGTGTGATGAGGCTTTCAAGGAGCTAAAATCATACTTAGGGTCTCCCTTGCTGCTGTCACGACCCATGCAGGGTGAGCGACTTTACGTGTACCTCGCCGTCTCAGAGTCGGCCATCAGCGCAGCCATTGTGAGAGACGAAGACGGAATACAGAAGCCTGTGTATTTTAACAGCAAGGCACTCCAGGGGGCAGAACAAAGATACCCGAGGATGGAGAAGTTGCCCTACGCCTTGATCCATGCCTCGAGGAAGATGAAGCCGTACTTCCAGTCCCATACAATGGTCATCCTCACCGACTCTCCTCTTAGGCAGGTCCTACACAAGCCAGAAAAATCAGGTAGGTTGATGGCCTGGGCTATAGAGCTGGGGGAGTTTGACATTGTGTATCAACCTAGAACTGCTATTAAGGGGCAGGCATTGACAGACTTCGTGGTTGAGTTCACTTGGGAAGATGATGAGGTCGAAGGTGAGACCCTTGGGATGACGGATACAGAAGACAAACCCGCCGACACACCCGCAGATAGGGCCGAGACAAGCACTGCTAGAAAGAAAGCGACTGAAAATGAAGAGGGAAAATACATCTTTAGACAGGGGTCCCTCTCTGAGGGAAATTTTTCAGAGGGAAAGACTCTATGGAGCCTCTTCGTTGACGGGTCCTCCTGTGACAGTGGAAGTGGGGCTGAACTGATACTGTCAGCACCCGATGGCACAGACGTCGAATACGCCCTGAGGTTCAACTTCAAAGCCTCCAACAACGAGGCTGAATATGAGGCCTTAGTAGCAGGCCTCTCCTTGGCCAAGTCTCTTAGCGTCGGCCAGATTCTGGTTCATAGTGATTCAAGGCTAGTGGTGAATCAGATACTAGGGGCCTACGAGGCTAAGGACGAGAGAATGGCTAGCTACCTCGAGAAGGTGAGGTCACTACTGAAAGGCTTCAGAGAAGTAAAATTAAAGAGGATACCTAGGCTAGACAACGGCCGTGCTGATGCCCTTGCGAGATTGGCCTCGGCGACTAGGACAGACATCAGGATGACGGTCCCAGTGGAAATTTTGCTTCAGCCAACTATTGAGGACGCTGAGGGAACACTCAGTAATTGCCTAAATGTTTCTCAAGAAGCTTCGTGGATGGACCCCCTGATCAGATACATTAAAGAGGGTGAGATGCCAGAAGTAAGGCAAGAAAGGAAGAAGCTGAGGTACAGGGCTGCAAAATTCACTGTCATCGGAGACACCTTGTACAAAAAGGGGTTTTTGCTCCCCTTACTTAGGTGTGTGCATCCCTCAGAAGTCCCTTCCATTTTGCAAGATGTGCACGAAGGATCGTGCTCAAGCCATATCGGGGGCAGATCTTTAGCGAAGAGGGTGATCACCCAAGGCTACTGGTGGCCGACCTTGGGGAAAGACGCCGCAACATACGTAAAAAAGTGTGATAAATGCCAAAGATTTGGTACCATCCCTCATCAACCCCATCAGCCTCTTACCTCCATTACATCTCCGTGGCCATTCGCAGTGTGGGGGATTGACCTGGTAGGGCCCTTACCAAGAGCAGTCAATAACTATCTGTTCCTCATTGTAGCGATTGACTACTTCTCAAAGTGGGTAGAGGCCGAAGCGGTGGTCACAATTACAGAGCAGAAGACCTTCCAGTTCATCTGGAAAAATATGATATGCAGATATGGTCTTCCCAACACCCTCATTTCAGATAACGGGACGCAGTTCAAGAATGCCTCTCTGCAGAAGTACTGTGAGAGGGTAAATATCAAACAATTTTTCTCCACCCCAGGCCGACCTCAGGCCAATGGGCAAACCGAAGTAACAAACAGGACAATCCTAGATGGAATCAAGGAGAGGCTTGAGGAGGCAAAAGGAAGATGGGTCGAGGAGTTATATGCCGTACTGTGGGCATACAGGACGACAGTGAGGACTTCTACCGGGGAGACCCCATTCATGCTAGCTTATGGATCAGAAGCCGTCATCCCCACCGAAGTCGAGTTTCCTACTCATAGGGTCCAAATGTACGACCCCCAGGGAAACGCGGAAGAAAGGAGACTTGACTTGGACCTGATTGAGGAAAGGAGGGAGGACGCTGAGATAAGGCAGGCTTCCTACCAGCAGAGGATCGCAAGGTTTTATAATCAGAGGGTGAAACAGAGACCTATAGCAGTAGGAGACATGGTTCTCAAGAAGACTTGGCAAAAGCCCAACAAACTCCATCCTAATTGGCACGGCCCCTGTAGGGTCATCGATGAAGTTGTCCCTGGGACCTATAGACTAGAAAACCTAGAAGGGGAACCTTTTTCCAACCCCTGGAATGCAGATCACTTAAAGAAATACTACCAGTAGTGTTGTAAGATCTTGATAGACCATAGTTGTAATAAGAGTTGCTCCAACAGGACACTTAAAAATTAATGAGAAATGTGTTTCCCCTCACCCTATTTATCAGTTCCAGTGTGCATGGAAACATCTACAGAACCATTAATTTGGTGAGTTGATCCCTCGGCTATAATGAGGGCCAGCGGAGGGGACGACCCCACCACTGTCCTCAAGAAAGACGAGGGAAAACTTTATTAAAACCATTAATTTGGTAAGTTGAACCCTCGGCTATAATGGGGACCAGTGGAGGGGATGACCCCACCACTGTTCTCAAGAAAGACGAGGGTAGACTTTATTAAAAACCATTAATTTGGTAAACCCTCGGCTATAATGAGGACCAACGACCCCACCACTGTTCTAAAAAAAGACGAGGGTAGACTTTATTAAAAACCATTAATTTGGTAAGTTGATCCCTCGGCTATAATGAGGGCCAGTGGAGGGGACGACCCCACCACTGTCCTCAAGAAAGACGAGGGAAAACTTTATTAAAACCATTAATTTGGTAAACCCTCGGCTATAATGAGGACCAGTGGAGGGGACGACCCCACCACTGTTCTAAAAAAAGACGAGGGTAGACTTTATTAAAAACCATTAATTTGGTAAGTTGATCCCTCGGCTATAATGAGGGCCAGTGGAGGGGACGACCCCACCACTGTCCTCAAGAAAGACGAGGGAAAACTTTATTAAAACCATTAATTTGGTAAGTTGAACCCTCGGCTATAATGAGGACCAGTGGAGGGGACGACCCCACCACTGTTCTCAAGAAAGACGAGGGTAGACTTCATTAAAAAACCATTAATTTGGTAAACCCTCGGCTATAATGAGGACCAGTGGAGGGGACGACCCCACCACTGTTCTCAAAAAAGACGAGGGTAGACTTTATTAAAAACCATTAATTTGGTAAGTTGGTCCCTCGGCTATAATGAGGGTCGGTGGAGGGGACGACCCCACCATGATCCTCAAGAAAGGCGAGGGGACACTTGATTAAAAAACCATGTTTGGTTATTATGACCCTCGGCTATAATGAGGCCACATGGGGGGACGACCCCACATTGGTCCTCAAAAAAGACGAGGGAGGGGTTAGTAGCATTAACGAAGACAGCAAACCATAAAATAATTAAATATGGAAGACAATAATTATGGAAGATAGTAGAAGAAGAGACGATGGTATTGATAAAAGAGAGAATATTCAAGTGTTTTACAATACATAGCACAAAAATGGTAAATACATTATGAGGGTATGGGCTACAGACAACCACCCTAAGGGATAACATCGGCGGGTAGAGCTTCAACATTTACTAGAGAAGTATCTTCCACAATCACGACCGGCTGATCCTTAGATGTACTGACCCCCTCAGCCTGCACTTGAGATTCAACATAAGTCAGGGCCTCAGAAATTATTAGGTCGTCCAGACTGACTGCTTCAATAGAAGGACGGACTGAGGAGATGACGTCGCCAAATCGGAGGACGACCCATCGACAGGCCGTCCTGATTCCCCTCTCCAGGTACTCAAGGCCGAAACCCTGAAACTCATCAGAAGCCTTGTAGGCCTCAACAGCATCGGCCTCGGCTTTTCTGACAGCTTCTTCGAGATCAGTCTTATGCTTGACCTCCATGTTGAGTAAGGCCTCATCCCTCTCCTTTATCAGCAAGTCCTTGGCCTGCTGATCGGCATCATGCTGCCTCGTCAGCTCGTCTAGGACCCTGGCATGCTCAGTCCTAGCACTCTCCAGTTCAGCCCTTGCAGTCTGGAGCTCTGTCTGCAAGTCAGCCTCATGCTGAATAGTCCTTTCGGCCTCATGGAACTTCATCTGATTCTTGGCCATCCATTTGGTGGCTGAGGTGAGGGCACAAACAGACTGCACAAAAAATGAACAAATATCAAGAGGGGCCGAGGGAAAAGTTTATTGAAAAAATGAAATTTAAGATGTGGGTCAGAACCAATACCTGTGCAAGGGAGTGCAGACCATAGTCGTACACTTTGGCTGGAGGCATCTTTGACAAGAAGTCGTAGTCAGCAGCCGAGGGTGCAGAGAACATGGAGGCCTTGGCTGCCCTTAGATTGGCAATGAGCGACGAGGGCTCGGATCTCAGATGCGCCAGGTTCTGAGACCAGAAGGCCCCCATACTGGACGAAGAGGTCGTCCCCTCAGAGGATCCGACCCTAGCCCTCGTCCAAGAATATGGCCGAGGGTCAATTGGGGCCTCAGGCTCCTTCCTTTTATTACTATCGATGGTCGGCTCCACCACCGTCGGCCCAGCGGCCCTTGTCTTCCTCGGAACCTGCTGAGGCTCCTTCCCCTTCTTCTTGGCCAGGCCAGATAGTAAGCTGGGAGCCGTCATTTCCCAAAGATAATCCGATACGCCTGCAGGACGACCTGGGAAGAGGATGACACATCATAAAAATTCAGAGATAAAGAGAGAACACTTCAAAAATAAGAATGGAAAATATTCAGTATAACTCACATAATTCTGTCAAAGGGCCGAACCCTCAGACCAACTTCTTTTAGGAACCGAGGGGTCATCAAGTCTTCGAATTTTGCAAGGTCACCCTCTCTCCCTCATCCTCTAAGGTAATCAACAATGTCCTTCTCCTCCAGGCTAAGCCCAGGGTCTGATCTGGCCTTCATGGAGGAGTTAGACCACTTCCTGGGGACCCTCTGACTATCGGTAACGGGCTCCCACTCCCCGGAGATAAAGAAAAACCTCTTCTTCCAATCATGGTTGGAAGTTTGTGCCACTTGGAGGAGTTTCTTCTCAGACCTCCTTGCCCCCAGGTGATAATATCCAGGCTGTTTGGACGAGGAGGTGATGTTATAGCAGCCCAGAAATAGGTCAGCCGAGGGCTCATCGGTGAAGGCATTCTTCCACAAGGAAATATAGCCCAGGATCTTCCTCCAAGAGTTGGGGGGAAGTTGAGAGGGGGCAACGCCGAGGGCAGACAGGATATCTACGATGGCAGTGTGCAGAGGGAATTTGACTCCGACCTTGAGCATTTGTTTGTAAACTGCAACCTCGCCCTCTCCATAATCAAAAACCCTCTCAGAGTCAGAGGGAACCCTCATAGTTATGCTGGAGGGCACCCCATAGGCATGCCTCCATATCAGGAGGTCACGATCCCTAACCGAGGAGATAAAGGACGAGGCGTGGGAGGTATCAACCTCGTCATCTGTATCATCGTCCTCGTCCTCATCCCCTTTCCCCTCATCACCTGCAGGAGGACCCTGGGGAAAAGCCACTTGGAAGGCATTGGGGGATAGGGTTGTCACAGGAACGGCATCAGAGGGGACCGTACCCTCGGCCTCTCGGCCTGGGCTTAGGTCGGATGTCTCCCTCCTACCAGAAGGTCCAGCGCCAGTTGGCGAGGATACTCTCTCGTCCATCTCACTCGAATGGCTCTTGGTTGGACGAGCGGACGACCCACAAGACTCAGACGGTTCGAATGGTTTTATAGTGGCAAGAGGAACGGGAAAGATGGGTCGTACCCAATTAGGGTCGTCCCCTCGTCTCCTCTCTTCCTCTCCCTCTATTCGTCTGATCTCGGCAAAGAGTCTCTCTCTCAAAGATGGGAATTCAGACACTAAGTTGTAAAGCCTCCTAAGCATTAAAGGGAAGACTCTACACTTAGAGAAATTACACTAGACCTAACTAACTTACTACAAACAGGTGGGAAATTGACTAGGTTTGACTTTCGGATTAAACAAAGGAACTCAATGGTTCTTGTCAAGAACAACCAAGAACCAGTTACCGGAGAAGACGCTGGAAAAGGTTATGGCACAACCTAAAGAGAACGCAGCCCCACAACCCTAGAAAAAAAAAATGAAGGCAAAGGAAAGCGCTGGGTGAAAGAGAATACCTGATAAAGAGAGCAAAAACCTTGCTAAGACTTGAAGAATCGAAGGCTGCAAATGGCGAGGGAAGCTGATAAGTTTCTAGAAAGAGAATGCTTAGGCGCGAAGAAGAAGAAGGAAGAGAGAGAGTTTAAAAATCTCTTAAATACTTTGGTAATGAGTGGACCCGTTTACCAAGAAAGGTATAATTAGGGCAAAAGGCCCCAAGTGCACTGCGCAGCCGCCATGACCTTGGAAACTGAAACAGCAATGAGTATCTGCCCAGGTGTCACTCACCTAACTGATCATACATGCATCTCATTTAAAACACTATCCCTCAGCCATCTCAACAGCACCTATGGCTAAGGGCTGGGGGGTGATTGATATACCCATTTATACCCTCGGCTTGGCTGATGATAACCTCCAAACGGACGACCCTACGAGGAGCCGACCCCTCCTACAGGCTCCATACGACCCCTCAGAGGGGCCGACCCATCACCAGGCTCCAGACGACACTACGAGGGGCCGACCCTTCACTAGGTTCCAGACGACCCTACGAGGGGCCGACCCTTCACCACTCTCCAGACGACCCTCCGAGGGTACGACAGTACGAGGCCAGAATTGGGCCAGGCTCACTACTGGAAGAAACTTTGCCCTCGGCCTCGGCCCATAAGCCGAGGGTGACATCATGACAACGCGTGGTTTGGGAGACGCGTGGAACAGTGCGCGTGAGGCTGACATGGCACGTGGAAGACCGTTATAACCAAATCACACCCTCACGTGAGGGAATATTATGTCATCATTTGGCATCTATAGGTGTCAACAGGGGATTGGCATCATCATTCACATGCACCATGCATACTTGGGGGGTACACTACACCCCCCCAAGACCTATATATACTTGTCACCTACAACCCTATAGGAGATCGATCCATGAACTGTAGCCCTATCCAAAACTCTGCTTGTACACACAGTAGAGAGAGAGAGAGGGTTATGTGCATTGTATCCAAGGCCATTAGTGCCCATACTTAGTGGATCACACACTCACAGTGGATGTAGGCCAAATTGGCTGAACCACTATACATTATTGTCTTATTTCCTCTTATACTCATCCCCTTCTACATACTTATACACTTATACATCTCAATGGCTGCCATGGCTGCTACTGTTTGAGCTCACTATCACTCATCCGGTGGTGCTAAATCTCAGCATCATCAAGGACCACCATAACAATGATTTCCTGGCTCATGAGCTTGACTTACCAATGGAACAAAGAGGGTAGTATCTCATCCATCTCACAACATACCAATAAGATCTTTCCAGACAACATGATTATAAGGTCAAAATGAGAGTTTGGTGATCTAATGATCAGAAAATACCTATCTACTTCTAAGAATCCCTTCGACAAGAAACTGGTAATAAATTTGTAGGGTCCATACGTAGTAGTTTTAAGGGAAAATAAAGATGATACAACATAGAAGATTTGGATGGTTCATCAGTATCCAGACTGTGGAATGTCATGAACCTTTTAAATTTTTTCATTAAGTAGACATATTAGTTTTTGCAATTATTACAGCACAATAAATATGATTCATGTTAGTAAATATTTTTTCTTTATAACTATGTCTCCAAATTGAAATAAAAATCCAAACCCACCTGAAAACGGTGTCACAACCCAACTCAGGTTGGTCAACCTAGAATATGCATAACCCACCTAAGAATGGGTGGTACAACTTAGAAATAAGTTGTCGCCTAAGATTTGGAATCAAACCCACCTAAAAATAGTGGTACAACCCAATTTGGTTTAGTCAGTCTAGAATAGGCATAAACTTAATATTTGGCATCAAATACATCTAAAAATGATGGTACAACTCAAGTTGGGTTGGTACGCCTAGAATACGAATGATTTCACCTAAGAATGGGTGGTACAACTTAGAAATGACTTGCTAACCTAAAATTTGGCATCTAACCCACTTGAAAATGGTGGTACAACCCACCTATAGTTGGTCAACCTAGAATAGGCATAAATTACACCTAAGAATATGTGATACAACTTTAAAATAAGTAGGTTCCCGAAGATCGGGCATAAAACCCACTCGGACACATTGGTACAACTTATAAACTATGTTAAATAAGATTGTTAACTCTCAAGTTTTGATCAACTAGTTAGTCACTTAGCCTCTTGATTAAATTTTACAAGTCAATGCAGTCGGCCATATACCACAACTCCCCCACTTAATAGATAAGTTAAATAAGAATACTAAGTTACAAGTTTTAATCAACTAATTAGTTAATTGAACTCTTGATTAAAGTTTTCAAGTCAGTGGAGTCGGTCACATACCAAAATTTTGTCAGCTACTAGTTAAGTAATATAAAGGTGTTAACTTTCAAGTATTGGTTGAAACAGATGGACAAATTAATTAAAAAATTGACCTACAAAACTATGACAAGAATGATATAAGATTGGACTAAACTTTCATTAGTTTGGAAAAAAAATGGAAACAAGTCCTATAAAATGTATCCAAATAGTTTATAAATAAAAATAAAATGCAAAAAGAATGGCAAAAACCTAGTTAGGGGTGACTTCCCACTAACTCGCATATGCATCATTTCCTTGGTCGGCCTCCCCAATAGGAGCAGTGGGTTAAACAACCGTCTGCTTAGCCTCCTGCCTAGTTGTCAAGGAGGACTTCTCTTCACTCACAATGGGATTCTCTAACAAGGATTGATTGGCGTATGTTGGTTCATTCTTTGGGAGATTATCCCGTAAAATTCTAGCAATCCACCCAAGGTTGAAGGAAATCGACTCATAATAGCCTAGTTGTGCAACAACCCCTTTCACCCTAGCATCAAAGTCTCCATTGTAGGACTTTTCCAAGTATTTCTTTCGACTTTCCTTAAGGGAACATTTTTACCTCTGTTAAATTATATTTTATAGGTTCTTATAGGTTAGGAATATTCTAGGGCTGCCAGCTTGATGTGCAGCTTACTAAATTCCAACTGAAGGAGTTCATGTCCCTACATTATCTTCTCTTTTCAAGTTGTATACTTCTTCAGCTCAGTCTCCTTACTGGTCCTCTATAAAAGAGAGTTATTCATGACATTCTCTGGGTCATAAAGAAGGTCGTTCTTCTTTAGTAAGCGATTGGTATGGGCGACAACATCATGAATAGCTTTTATACGGGATGTATATCCATAATAAAAGAATTATTTATAGATTATTACCTTAAACAATTATGAATGAAGTGAAAGAATAGAGAAGAGTAAATGTAAGTGGTTCGACAGGGAGATCTACCGATGTCCACGAGAAAGGGAGGGAGACTGGTTTATTATTCAGGAAGAACAATGGCGATTAGAGTGATAGGGTCGCAAGCTATGACTCCAAGTTAATATGTTCATGTTACAATCAATACCTTCATAACGGGTGAGGTCGCCCTTATTTATAAGCTTAATGATCCTACTCATTTTTATTTCTTCATTTTCATCTTAATTACAGGTCATAGATTCCTATAAGGTCTGGTCTTCTAACCCGCCAATGTGATCTTCCAATATTTGAACTTATCTCCCTTTATATTTGTGGTCTTTCAATATCATGGTCTTTCAATATCCATCACATGGTATCCACGTGACAAGATTTTGGTTATTCTCCCTTTAATTACCCCCAAGGTTAAATAATCGGCCAACATGATGTTCGGCCCGACTTGTTTTTTAAATTACTAGCAAGGTGTTTTGAAATAGTTATTTGGACATGTTCTTAAGCTTGCATGATCCTATTCCTTGGGGCACATAATAGAATTTAAATCATTGCTCTAAGAATCCTTTTGTACGTACTTCCATCCCCGGGCTATGTGATCCAGCGACACTTCCCTAGGTAATGATGGCGTATGATTGCATAGTTGCTTATCCCAAACGACGGATGATGACTAATTTAAATGGTGGTATAAGGTATAAGGACCTCAAAGCCTTATACATTGTTATTCCAACACTATAGAGGTATTCTTTCCCTAACTTTCTATCTCTAAAGTTTTAACTACCGTAAGGAATTTTCCTTATTTTCTTCTTCTTCTTCTTCTTCTTCTTCTTCTTCTTCTTCTTCTTCTTCTTCTTCTTCTTCATCATCATCATCTTAATTTCACCATATTTAAGCGTGGTAGAAACTATGAGGTGTTTGCAACTAATAAATTTTGGGAATTTCGTAACAAATATAATTTTTTTGATTGTGTCAACATAAGGATATACCCCGAGGAGGAGTAAATAATGCATATACCCTCTGATGAGGTAGCTTTTATGATAATTTCCATATTAGAAAATGATTTGTTTCTCCTTCACCCATTACTGGAAAGAGTACTTAGCTATTATAGAATACTACCAGATCAAGAAACGCTAGCTTTTATCGAATTGTGATGGGTACAACATCCATCAACAAAATTTGTGGGAAGAACCTAGGTCTTAAGAAGATCACGTATTGCTATAACTTGAGATCTTCCCCAAGCTCAAATCTCTACCATTTCCAATGTAGGGAAAAGTACTGCAATTTGGTTACATAATTTCCCCAACCACAAAAGGATAGAGAGAAAAATATCCTTATGGTCTATGAAGAATTATATGGTGAAAACTATGACGGTCTGAGGGTTCCTCCCACAAAGGGGGCACCTAGTAGGTCATCCAATCATTTTTATTTTTCTAAGTACTTAAAAGAATTTTGTTGCTCGACTTGATTTTTTTGCATATCGCTTTATATATATGAGGACGTCCAACTATCAAGTTAACTTTGAGGATATGGATAAAGTTTGGATACATCAAACCCCAAAGGGTGTTTGTTCGCATTGGAGGGTGGCCCATATTTTTCTCAGCTATAAGTTGATCATTCAATCAATCAAAAACTTTATAGTCGTTCCTGAAGTTTTGGTCACCGATATTATATGTCGGCGATGACTCAATTCCAACTACCACCCTATTCCTAGTGAGACAGCTAAGACTTATATTTGGGGAAATATCCCCCATACATCATCTCAACCAGATCAGATTCTGACGAGGAAGAGTAAGAGGACATTGAATCATTTTTAAATGATCTCAACCCACTCTTTTCTTGCGATGACAAAATCTCTAGTAGTCCTTGGGAGGAGGTTTAAGCATAAGAAAACCTTTGACATAACATTTATCATTCCCTCTAGTCCCAAGTGACTTGGAAGATATGTCTAGCATGCAGAGGAGATCGGTCGATTTAGGACAAACTTAAAAAATAGACGACTAGCAATAACCATGCTGAACAAAGTGCTGCTGAGAGGAAAAATAAGTTAAACACTCTTAGGGAAAAGGCAGCCCAAGAACCGAACGAGTGAAGAAAAGGAGGAGAGATGAGAATCAGGCATGTAATCCTCCTACCTAAGCCATCTTTCCCAGCCGACCTGTGATGATCAATGAACCTCGATAGTGCCAAGGGGAATAGTCAACTACCCTCCACCTAAAGTCCTTGGGATATCTACATTCACAAAAGAAAATATCCGGTAACTGAGTCTCCATTTCTCAAGTGACAATGATGTATTCTTACATAGTAGATCTAAGGGTATTTTCCTTGGATAGATTGCACAAGGAAGTCTTGTAGCATAGCGTCCTGGTAACTCACGTACCTTTTTATTTTGTTGTGTGTCGAAATCTACTTCTAACTTTTTTCCTTTTTCTATGTAGATCATGCAAGTCTCTTGTCAACTCGTTGGACGAGATGATATCAATTAAAAGAACAACGATTGATTGGAGAAGTCAAACACTACCCTGAAGGGACAGCTCATCACCGAATGCAATAAGGTGGGCATTTAATAAAAAGTTAAAGGTTATCATGGATGATAAGACTAAAGTAGTGGAAGAAGCCAAGCAAACTCAAAATGAGTTTAGAAGGGCTTACACCTAACTATCTAATGTGAAGACCTCTTTTCAATGCAAGGTCCTTCAAAATCTATTCCTTCAGAGGAAAAAATACACATTGAAGCGGGCTTAGGAGGAAAATCGGGGAAAGCCTATAATAAAGGATACGAGGTGATCTCGAGGAGGCCGCCTCGTAACTAGACTACTATAAGTCTTTTTCTTTCAATAAGGGTTTCGTATCCCTTTATGTTATTTTCTTTGTTGAGAGGACTTCCTCTGATCCATCAACTCAGGATGCTGGGGTTATCGTTAAGCAGTTTGGCCTACCTTCTATTGTTGATTAGTCTTCTCCCATCCTTTAAATTTTTTGTTTTTTCTAATTTTGGTTTTGACCCTTAATGGTCTCCTTTCTACTCTTATGGTCGTCTTATTTATTAATGAAAAGTTATGTTCTCATTTCATTTGATCTTTTGTCATGCACTTGTTTAATTTTTGCAACACAGACATGTCGTTTGCTATTATAATTATGGTGTCATAGTTTGTGCTTTTGAGATCATGTTTGTTATCTGCCTAATGTTATTTGTCTTCCCGAGATTTCTTTTTTCTTAAAAAGATAAATAGTTCATTTGCAATAGTTTAACCTGATCGGCCTATGCCACTTGGATTTGCTCCATAGTCGTCTCAGGCTTAGTGTTAGACTTAAGGGACATATTCAATTTTATGTTCATTTGAGGTCGATCATAAACAATCAATGATATACCTAATCCCAGGTAGACCATAAGTAAATGCTAAATTTTAGTCCAACCATAATTAAATGATATGCCTAATTTAGGCCCGTCTACTTTATGTCAAGTGGGTTTGGGTGAGAAACGTAGGTAGCTAACTTACGCCTGAGTTGTACCTCACAGTCTTTCATGGGTTTTTGCATCTTCTAGACTAATCTACTTTAGTTCATACTTCTCGAGTGGGTTTTTGAATTTTCTCAGACGATCTAAGCCTGATCATACCACTTCATAGGTGGGTTTTATTTCAAAACATAGGTGACCAACTCATGTCCGAGTTATACCATGTAGTTATTACGTGGGTTTTTGCCTCATCTAGACCGATCTACTTTAGATCATACCACCTTTAAAGTGGGTTGTTGCCTTTTTATAGGCCAGTTTAAACTATATCATACCACTTCATGATTGGGCTTTGGGTAGATGACCAACTCACGTTTGAGTTGTACCACACAGTTGTTACATGGGGTTTTGCCTCTTCTATGCGATCGATCTTTCTTATCAGTCGTGCCACTAGTTTAGTGGGTTTAAATTAAAAGAAGGGTTGAGACAAAGATTTCAAATGATTTTAATAACTAACTTTTGATCGTTTTATTGTGCGTAAAGAAAGAAGAAATTTTTTTAACCTTCGATCTAATGATAAAAATTCTTAAGGTTCATGGAATTCCACAACTTTGATATCTAATTCTTCTAAATGATGTGATCCCCCACCCCCTTTGAGACTACTCGATAGGGCTATTACCACTTCAGTGCATGTTTCCCATGTTATGTCTTCTTCGCTAGCAATAGCATTTAACTGAGGTCTAAATTTCCAACCTGGAAATATTTGATTTTTATCTTCTTGTCATATTGGTTTGCTAACTCTTTTTGGTAGGCAGTCAAATGTATCAGAGGTTGCTCCCTTCTTTCTTTCCTCAACCAGGTCCAATTCGTGAGTTGTTATGTCATCATTATGTCCATCTTCAAAGATCTTCGATCTGATTGTTGGAAGTCCAATCTCCAAAGGGATGGAGACTTCCATATCATAGGAAAAGGGAGTACATACTCTCTTTAATTGAATTTCTTGGTGTTGTCATGCCCAAATAACGGAAGGAAGCTCATCCACCCATCATCCTTTGACATTCTCTAATTATCGCTTGACTCATGAGATATGGGTCTTGCTGGTTAGTTTTTCCTGCCCATTGCACTGGGGAAAGAATAACGATGCATAGTGGATTCTTACTCCATAATCTGGATAGAAATCATGAAAGGATTTGTTATCGAACAACATTCCATTATAAATAACTAACTCTCTAAGTATTCCAAATCGTGTGATGAGGTTCCTCCAAATGAATATCTTGGAGTCTTCTTCTCTGTTGTGGGTGAGTGGTTAAGCCTTAACCCACTTCGTGAAGAGTCGATCACTATTATTAGATATCTTTGATTCCATATTACGGTAGGTAATGGGACCACTATGTTCATGCCCCACTGAGAAAAAAGCCATTGACCAGTGAAGGGATTCATATCTCCCGTAAGTTCCTTGATATACGGAGAAAAAAACTGACACTTTGTGCACTTCTAACGAACCTCACAACATCCTTTTGTGCAAAAGGTCACTAATATCCTTGAGATATTTCCCTATAGGACATCGATATCCCACTCGTGTGTGCTCCATAGCTTCTCTCTTGCATTTCTCTTAAGAATACTTCCATTGATCTGGGTTAACACATTTCAGTAAAGGTATGGTAAATGATCATTGGTATAATTTTCAATTAACCCTTAACTTGTGTGACTCTTTACCATCTGCGGGAAGCTTGTCAATCCTTAAGTAGGATAAGATGGAGTCTATCCAAGACAGGGTAAAATCGACTTAGAGAACGGAAAGACCCTGATATGATTCTTTGATGTTCTATGTATTCCATTTCGATCGTCCTTTTCAAGTCGATATCAATGGTTGAATCTAGGGCAAGAAAAGCATCTACTTGGATATTTTCCTTCCTTGGAGGTTTCTTCATTGAGGAAGACTCAAATTTTTGAAGAAAAACTCTTGCCTTTTGCCTGTAAGCAATTATTCCGGAGTCCTTTTCTTTGTATTCTCCATTACTTTAGTTTGCAATTAGTTTAGAGTCACAATATACAGTAAGGTGGCGAGAACTTAAATTAATCGCCCTATAGATATTATGTACCATGGATTCATACTCTGCCTAATTATTCATGCCTTTAAATCCTAATATAATGGCGTGCTCAATAAGATTACCTTGCGGTGTCACAAAGACTATCTAACCTCATGTTCCCCTCTCATTTAATTCATTATCCATGAAGAGCTTCCAAATCATTCTTTCTCGTACACTGTTCATGATTCTAGGATGGGATTTGTTTGCTTATCCTCATCAACTGCCAATGATTCTAGGATGGGATTTGACTGCTTGTCCTCGCCTCTTGGTGATATTAAAAATTCTTCTGTAAATTCTGCCAATACTTGATTCTTCATTGTTGTCCTAGGTTCATACCTAATGTCAAATTGGTCGAGATCAAGGGAGAACTATGTCATTCTATTTGAGAGATCAAACTTCTTGAGTGCATCTATCAAAGCATAAGTTATGGGGGAAATAATGGTATGCTCGTAAAGTAGTTCCTCAGTTTCTTGTCTGCGGCCATTAATGCCAAAACCAATTTCTTAATAGTCATGTATCTTATTTCCTCCTCAACGAGAGATTGCCTAATATAGTAGACAGGACTTTGCTCCCCATCGCATAAAAAATACAGTGCAACTCTAGTCGCACGGTTTGAGATGACCAAGTATCGGTACAAATCTTTTTCCATATTTGGTGGTTGACAGTAAGGGAGGATATCCCAAGTACTGTCAAATTCCTTCCAAAGCTTGATCGCACTCCTCTGTCCAGATGGTGGGGCTTACTTTCTTTAATGCTTAGAATGACGATCGATACTTATCCAAGGATCTTGAAATAAAGATATTCAGAGCAACTAGCATTTCAGTTATAACCTGGATGTCCTTGATAGTAGTCGGCTCTCTGCTATCTTATAGTCTATAAAGCTTTTATCTGATTTGGATTCACCTCTATACATCTCTAGGTTACCAAATTCCTCAGAAATTTACTAGAGCTAACACCAAAGATGCATTTTGAGGCATTGAGCTTCATCATGTATTCTCTAAGAATATTGAAGGTCTTCGTGAGGTCTCTGATGTGATCGATGGCCTGCTTCGTTTTGACGGGCATATCTTCAATATATACTTTCATGATAAAGCTGATCTGATTATTGAACATTTTAGTCATGAGCCGCTGATACATTTTTCACGCATTCTTCAAATCGAAATACATTACCTTGTGTTATTAAAGTCCTAAAGTTATGATGAATGAGGTCTTTTCCTGATTTAGGATGAACAAAGATATTTGGTGGTATCCTGAGTATGCATTTATAAAAATCATGTGTTGATGTCCAGTCATAGAATTGACAATATCATTTATATAAGGTAATGGGAAGATATATTTTTGGTTGTTCCTATTGAGGTAGGAAAAGACAATGAATACTCTCCACTTATCTCTCTTCTTTCTGATAACAACAGTGTTAGAAACTCAATCCGGGAATTGGACTTCTCTGATAGAGTTAACCTGAAGTAGGTTATCAAACTCTATATCTATAAATTTCACCTTCTCTTGGTCTAACTTTCTAGGCTTCTGCTTGATCATCTTGAGAGTTGGATCTACATGCAGTCGGTGATAAGTGATCTTTGTCTTTATTACTGGAAGGTTATATAGTTTCCATAAAATGATATTTATATTGGTTCAAAGGAAATAAGAGAGTTGATTTGATTCATTCTTAGCTAACTTTGATCCGATGAGGAAATTATTTTATGGTTGTGATGAATCCAGCTAAGGGGAAATGATTTCCTCCATCACGCCTTTGGAAAATGACATCCAAGTTTCTTCAACTCCTGGTCGAGCATCCTTTGGTTGTTACTTAGGTTGATCATCCTCGAAATCATCATCATTTTGATTTTTCTTGGACCGAATGTGTCTTGCTTTGATGGACGAGATGAAATAACTGTGAGTTACTGCTTGATCTCCCTAAATACACACCACCCTTGGTCATTTAAGAACTTGAGATTTTAATGGAGGGAATAGGGGACAACTCTCATCTCATGAAGCCTTCCTCTTCCCATTATGGCATTGTACGATGACTACGATTAGATGACATGGAACTCGACCTCCTTATTAATTGATCCGACCTTGATTAGTAGTTTGATATTTCCCAAGGGGTTTTTATATCTCCACAAAAGCTAATTAATATCTCTAAATTAGTGTCAAGGTCCTTAATGCCAAAGAAGGTCTTGTAAAGCACTGTCAGGTACACGATCTCTGAATATCTCCCTTGATCCACCAGTATCATTCATACATCAAAGTG
This sequence comes from Sambucus nigra, assembly GCA_949130495.1. Classification (NCBI taxonomy): domain Eukaryota; kingdom Viridiplantae; phylum Streptophyta; class Magnoliopsida; order Dipsacales; family Adoxaceae; genus Sambucus; species Sambucus nigra. The sequence goes on from OX422218.1 coordinate 204,176,716, forward strand.
TGAAATTCGTAGTTCCAGGACCCAGACGTCTTTATCTGGAAAATTAATGCTGACCAGATCATCATTGCTGAACACAATAGTCGATCAATGTCAAAGTCTCTTTTCTCCCTCTTAGAAAGGAGAGGTTTGGACAAGTCCAGTTGGATATCCTATTGAACGTTGGCAAAAATTTCCACTTTCTCTCTATGCTTCTTGTTAGTGTGTTGAGCGGGATCGATATAATTGTGAATGGCTATAATCTTCTTTTCTTGGGGGAGACCCTCATCTTCCTTTTGGACTGCAATGATCTTTGTCAAAACTTTTTTCTGTATTTTGTTAATGTTCTCCTTGAGCTTCCTGTCATGAACTAACTCCTCTAAATATTTTGTGAACATTTTGTAGTTTTTTGTAAGGTTCCCGTGACCTTCGTGATAAGTGCCCCTGGGGTTAGAAATGCTATTATTAAGATCGCTGGCCACCTTGGGTGACCTCTTGAAGGAAGACTTGTCTTTTATCTATGGGATAAACTTATAGATGGATCTTTGAATACCGTTTCCAATGCCTTGTAGTTGTTCTCATCAGCCTGAGATGTAGGGCAACATTTGAGGGCTTCATTTTATAATCCATTCTTATCTAAAGAGGTTTGATTTACCCCTTGGGGTCATTCTTAGGTTCACTCTTCTGCTGGTCCGTTGGGGCTCTACGTTGATGATCTTGTCCTCTATCTTTGCATACTTGTTAATAAAGGACATGAGATCATCCATCTTAGAGGTCGATTTCTTTGTCAGGAACTAATAAAGGTCATCCGATCGTACCACGCATAACTTAAATGAAAGGATCCTTAACTTATTGTTGCAATCTTCAATCTTATTGTATATCTCCTCGTACCTATAGAGGTACTTCTTAAGAGACTCCCCATTCATCTTCTTAAGATAAATCAATGAATGAACCTCCTTGATTTCCTTGTTGCTGGTGATAAATTGGGATCCGAATTTCTCGACCAGTTCTCTGAAAAAAAGATCAGTCTGGAGGGAAATTTCTCAAGCCACTTCAAACTGGTTTCCCCTCGTGCAGATAGGAATACTCGGCATATTAGGGTGTCATGATGATTCTAAAAGGCATGGTCTACCAATAGTGCCTGATGTGATGGGGGAGATGTGCCTTCCCATCATATGCCATCACCGTTGGCATGGAGAACTTCTTGGACATTTCTAAAGGCTCTATTTTCTCAATATAGGGGGATGAGGAACCATGCTACAATGCCTTTCTATCTAGTCCTTAGGATTTCGAGCCAACATTGGGTTCAATCACCCTTCTAACACTTTTTATATCAGGTCCCCTAAAATCTTCACTCCGTATTTTGTTTGGTTATGCGTATGGATGATAATGTTTACTACTTTACGTGGTCTCAGTGGGCAAGAACGTAAGGTGACTTTGGTCAATAGAATTTATCCCAGGGTAATGGTTGTTACGTCATTGGTTGCGGTGCGTCGTGGAGGGCTCCTTAAGTGAGATGCCCTCCTAATTTAATATGAACCACGATTTCTTAAAGAGTGAGGTCTTGTACCATAGCGCTCCTGGGTACAGGAATCAGATCTACAATCTTTTTAATGATGGGTTAATTTCCCCCTCAAATGGTTAATCTCCTAATAACGATCGTCTTATCTTTCCTCATAAATGCTAGCCAAACGGGGAGAAATTTTTTCGACTGGTTGCCTAATCGGTGGTGTACGATACCAACGACTAGTCCCTGATCTCCCAAGAGATCGCCCTTGACCTAAAATGATGCGATAAGGAAAGGAGACTAACAGGTGTGTGGTCCCTCATCATGATGCATATTTCATACTGGATGCGATTCCTCATGTGTGTGGTGATATTTATTTGCACTCGTGATTATTGTTGGGCGAAATGACTTTGATAATGGTGAGAACTTCAAGTTGACGACACCAAACTGTAGGGGTGTTAACCCAAACAAAAAGTAGTGATTAGAGATTGTCCCACTTAAATAATTATAAATGCATGGAAAGAATAGATGTAGATGGTTTGGTAGGAAGATTTTCCTACATTCATAGGTAAGGGAGGGAGACTGGTTTATTATGCAGGAAGAACAAAGGAGCTTGGAGTGCTAGGGTTGGTATCTTAGAGTCCAAGTCTCCACGTGCATGTTAAAAGCAATACCTTCATAATGGGTGAGGTATCCATTATTTATAATCTTAAGGATCCTACCCATCTAGGTCTCTTAATGTTCATCTTAATTACAAGTCATAAAGTCTTTTAAGGACTGGTCTTCCAACCCTCCAGTGTGATCTTTCGAGATTCGAACTTATCTCCCTTTATATTTGTGGTCTTCTAATATCATGGTCTTCTAATATCTTTCACATGGTATTCACGTGACAAGGTTTCGTCCATTCTCCCTTTAGCTTTCATGGCTTGAAAGATAAGAAAAAAACTTTAGCGTTCAAACTAGAGTTTTGAAAATAAATAAGTAAATCTTAAACTTACCTAATATTATGATGGAGACCTTCCTTGTAAATGCGCTCTAGGTTGAAGGTTCTACAAGTGTTCATGTCTTTAGGAAACATGGTGGACTGATCCATAAAATAACCAATATTAACATTTTGAAATGCCGAGTCGTTGATGGTAACGGGCTCCTTTCTCTTAATAAAGGTTATCATCCAGGGGTGGACCTTGGATGATTATGGTGGTGGAGTCATTTGGTGAGTCTTTTGATAGGGGGAAATACCTAGTGGATGATTATTTACCAAAAAAGGAGTTAGAGGAGAGGCCTTATCAGTCTTCCTCTTTTTGTTTTGTTAGGCATGTCTTTCTTTCTCTCTCCTCTTTCTCCATGTCTTCAAATTCTTTCCACCTGATGGAGATCTCCCTTTTCTTTGTATCAACCACACCATTAGGGATTTGTTTCTTTGGATTGGAACGGATGGAGTTAAGATCAATGGTTTGTATGGGTCAACCCGTTATCACCTCAAGAATTTCGAGGAGAATCGAAAATAAGAAATTCTCATCTCGTTATTTTCTTCCTCTTCTACCGCTTCCTAAAGATGACCTGAGATGTAAACTTCTTTATATGAAAAAATTAGATCGAAGTCGTCAAGAAAATATCTTTTTTATTCTTCCTACAAGTCACTCTCAGAATTAGTCGATATAACGTAAGTGGTGATAACGCTTCGCCAACCCCTATGGCAGATTCACTGGGAATGGGTATGGTTTTTTGAATTGAGTATTTACCAACCACCACCACCACGTAGTCAACAGTTGTCTCTTTAAGGGATGTTGTGAATTTTTTTACTCATGTAACTGTCAGTTCATAGCTAAGAAGGGTGTCAGCCGCTTGCCAGTGAGGTCTGACATCGGCTGGTGTTTACCTCACCCAAACCTTTCTAAAATCTACCAAGTTAATATCTTGGTTCATAGGTTCTCTCTTGTAGTAACGATCTTCATCCAAGGGAAAGTCCTATTAGTAATAAAAATGGCCAAATTCAAAAAATAAGTTAAGAAAATAGTGAACGACCTACCAGGAGATCTGATATGTACAGACACGAGAAGATTTTTTGTCTTCACATATAACAACCCAAAAAATAGTAGGACATCCATATTGGTGTCTTTTTGGGATCAAGACAACTAAGTCATCAAATAATGAGAAATGATATCAGTTAGACCTAGAGAAGTCCTTAGATCATAAAAATATCTGATTTGGTTCAAACACAGATTAGTCCTATAGATCTAGTTAACAATGACTATCCCCATTACAATACAAGAAACCATTTTAATTCCTTAGACTGGAAGTATTCCTTATAAACGGAGTATTTCCACAAGTAATGGGTGAAAGGGGAATTGACTCCCCTCTATTTTGGTGACTGGCATGAAGGCAACCCCAACATTTATTTCATAAATATCTTCATCATCTAACAAGGTCATTATCCTAACATTTCCAGGTACGAGGTACGTAGGATAAATCACCTTCTTAGGTCACTTCGTACTTCCTCAAATGCTTAGACATGGAAGGGGGAATGAAAATAAAAAAAAAGATGAAGAATGAGTAGATGACTTGTGTATTGGTAACTCAAGCTAAAGAGATATATATATAATAAAATGGAAGTTCTCGTACCTATAAAAGTTCAATTAAGGGGAGTATAAGGAGGTTTAAATCCCCTTGTGCCCCCTTTGTCCCTAAATAGAAGCTGAAGTGATGACTCTCTTAAGCAGAGAGCCTTACTTCCTCTTCCCCCGGGTCAAGAACACTAGCACATTAGTTAGCGAATATCTGTTAAGAATAACCACACTAGCACTCGAATAATTTAACAAGAAAGAATTAGGCCGACCTGGCCTAATAAATGACCGCTCCAATTTGGGGGTAATTAAAGGGAGTGATAGCCAAACATACCATGTGGCAAGACACATGGCATTAATAGATTAAGGCGATGTAGTCATCCCAAGATCACACATCTGTTAAGGGAGGATAGAGGGAGATAACAACTATATTTGGATGGATATTGGCCTACTATTATTCTATTACCTCAAAGATAAGATCAATTATAGAAACTGATCATCATAGAAGAAACCTGGAAGTATAAGACACTTGTATTTATAAACAACAATGACCCCAAAGTCTTGGGGTACAATTTAACAAACTATTGTACCTAAGGCTTGGAGTCTTAGTTAGAAACTCTACCATTCCAAGTGGTCTTCCTTATCAACATTAATAAATAACTTTTCTCCTTTCCCCGTGGACATATCCAAGTTAACCTATCGAAACACGAAAATTTATGTGTCTTTTTCATATGGCACTATAAATTGGGGATCGATTGGGTTATTGCAATAATTATAAAATTAATATCCCATACAATGGATGATTCTGAATAAAACTTAAAGTCGTGAGAAGTGTATTATTTAAATTTTACTTGAACGGATCAAAGAGAATTACGAATTATGGCATATTTTTGTACTTGTGTAGTAATACGACCACTTATGGACTCTTTGGGGTGTGTTACAGTGTAGATATGCTTTTATTAGTATAATGGAGAGATTAAGTTTAGTGGTACCTAATAGGGCTAAAAGTCATAATAACCATTAAGAACACTAGTAGTCTTGGCAGTCAAGGTTAATTGAAAAAAATTTATCATTAAGCAGTAGTATTTTCTATGGAGATAATTAACATTAGTAACTTAGCACATATTGTTCATTTAGTTGTATTATAGTGAGAAACAAGTGGAACCACATTGTTTTTTGTGGCGTGAGACACATTGATTATTTTAGCAAGATAAGTGTTGAATACAGTAAAGGTAGAGGCTTTATGAATGGACATGATCGAGAAATATGTACCGTTTTATTATAATTTGTGTTGATACAGTGTAGTCACTCGTATTTTTGCAATACCCTGTACTTTTATAGTATTTTGCTTTCACGTGTGCATTTAATTGTTAATTTAATTGGGAAATTAAATTGGTTTTGATAAATAGTAATTAGCGATTTTACAGATTAATATTTATGATTCATATTATTTACTTGCGTGTAATAAGTAAATAGCGATGCAAATTATTATATCGTTGTTTAAAGAGTGAAAAGCGACGGATTATTACTACGTCGTTAGAGAGTTAAAATGCGTATTGTCGCATGTGCCGGGTCGGTTAATGAGATGGTTGAACACTTTTAGTTCGGTGACTCGGATGGCCTTTTTTAGTGCACCGGTGATTCGGAATGGGTTGAAATAATCCAAAATAGGTATTTGGGGGTTATAGTTAGGTTCCAGAGAATTTTTAGATATAGTATGGCCCCTATGGTCATCTTTTTACCTGTAGGGCATCACCTAAATACAAAATTAGGGTTTAATTAAGAGGTATTTAAGGGTTAGTGGGATGGATAGAAACCTCATTTGACTTCTTCTTAGTGAGGATTAAGGGCGATATCGAAGAGAAGAGAAGATAAAAAGAGAGAAAGAAAGGTTAGAGAATAGAGGAAGAGCCAATCTCGGGAATCAATTCATCTATATGTGTCAAGCTTCGGATTTGAATCCATCATTACAATTTTTCATTTGATTTAGATTTGTGTTTTCTGCAATTAATTATGTTCATAGTTAATTAATTGATTAATCTAGAAATTATGGAGGTAATCATAGGGAATAATTAAGAGGATTTGATTTGCATTTGACATATTAATGTGATTGAGAGTTAGTATGGAAGAATTTCATGATTTAAACTTGGGAATATGAATATGAAGATGATGAACATTAATAGGATATTAGATCAAAGGGTTTAAAGTTTGATAAATTCTGAATTGAATGAATTGAATTAATGATTAGGAATCCTTGGGATTTAATGTTGGATTCAGGTTTAAATCCGGGTTAAAATACATCTGGGATGATTATGTATTGGTTTGGGAGCTTAATTTGTGGTTTGGGATGGCTTAGTACCTCCATTGATGGGATTGGGGGGGGGGGGGGAGGTGAAAACTCGAGGTTGGAGACGAAGGACAGTCCAACAAACCAAATAGTTCGCTGGGGGAGAAAATCGGTTTGCTAAAATAAATCGGTTTGTTCTGCCAGTAAGCCGACTCGGTTTGCTAGTTTGTCTCGATTTTTGTTATGCATTTTTCTGATTCATTAGTGTTGGATAAAAGGGTGTATGGGTTTTCAGGGTTGATTGGGATTTTCGTGGAATATTAGTAGGGTTTGTACGTGTGTTAGGCCAATTAATGGTTTAACTCGAGTGAAATTAATCGAATTTCAAGTGAGTGAAGACTTAATTGAAAATCGGGAAGTCGGTTCGGACTTCGGGATTTGGTGGACTAGTGTGCTGTGGGAATTTCGTACGTAGTCAGTAATATATATATATATATATATATATATATATATATATATATATATATATATATATATATATATATATAGGGAGAGGTTCAAAAGTGAACTTAAAAGATGAAAATTTTAATGAACATTAAGAAAAAATACCCAACAACCCATTAATTTTAATTCCTATGTTGAAATTGGTTCGCACCAGCAGCAACGGAGACGCATGTGACAAGCGTGTATTTTAATACACACACACACCGATCCCAACCCCCGACCATTCAAAACCCATGACGACCAGCCCTCCTGCCAAAATTCAACCTTAACCCGAACCCAGTACACCACAAGCCTCAACCCGAAAAATAACCAGTAGCCAAAAACCCGGTGGCCCAATCTGATCAAGACCCACCTGCATCGACCTCCGGTAATCCCCAAACCCCAAACCCATTTGGGTATTCTTCAAGGATCGTTCTCGCACATCTCCTTCTATTTCTCACCTGAATGGATTTTTTTCAAACATTTTTCCTTCTTATTGTTTTAGTTACTTACTTTATTACTTCAAGTAATGAAGCTTTTGATAGTGATCAACAAAATGGTGAGTGAGAATCCTTAACACTGATTGAAGAGTACTATTTTAATTAGATGGTGATAATAGTTAGATAGTGGCTTTAATTCGCATGTCAACCTGGACCTGGATCGGGGGTGGGTTGGGGGGTAAGTGTGTGTATTAAAAACATACGTGTCACACGCGTGCCCATTGTCGTTGGCGCATACCAATTATAACATAAGAATTAAAATTAATGGGTTGTTGGGTATTTTTTTTGTTAATGTTCATTACAATGTTTATCTTTTAGGTTCGCTTTTGAACCTCTCCATATATATATATATATATATATATCTGTGTGTGTGTGTGTGAGCGCGCGCGCGCTCGTGTATTATTGTTGTGTATTTATTTGGAATATACCTACTCAGTAGTGCTATCGTTAGGAGGTTACACATAGTTGGCAGTCTACCCAAGAGTTTACCAACAGGTGTTGGATTGATTACCCAAGTCATAGTACTATTCCATGGCCACTATCCATGTGTGAGCATGGAGACCAGTTGGGTGCAACGTGGTATGGTTGCAACCCCCAGACATATGATTATGATCGCCTCCGTTATTTGTATTTACGTTTTGGGTTCGTTAAGGAGATTCTGATCAAGTGGCCCAATTGTGGTACGTGGTATACCTTGAGCCAGATAGCACACGAGGGATGCATCTGCGAGGTCGATGCTCTGGGGATGCGGTATATATAGCCAGAGAGAGAGAGATATATCTATGTGTATATGAGATACTTGTGTGAATATTTATTTATGGCATGTGTGTAGCGTTGTAAATAATTATGATGATATACCTAGTGAAGGTAGTGCATATTAACTAATAATGATTATTATTGGGAAGTGCTATGGTAGAGGTTATTTTCCTAGTTAGACTGGGTAGCATTATTAGGATAATAAAATAATTGTGTTAGGTGCGCACTGTAGATAAGAGATGTGGAAAGGTATCATGTGGGTGTGTCTGGAAAGTTAATTATGAAGGTAATACACTCCACATTTACATTTAAAGCATTTAAGTAATTGCAAATATTTTTCAAATGTTTTTTGAGCTTTGACCTGCTGGCATATGTATTTTCAAAACCGCATGTATTCAGCAGTAGGGATAGTAGGGTTAGTCTCTTCATCATGACATTACGTGCAGTAGTTGGGGATGTTATGAGATATGATTGTAGCCTCCTCAATTCATTCTATTAAGATAGGATTCAGTTTCCAATATTTCATTTTGGGCGTGTTGCTCGTATATGGATAGGACATTACATTTATGTCAGATATTTTATTATTATTTCTCAGTAGCTTGTTACATATATATTATTTTTGGTAACCGATGGTTACTTCGGTTTATATTATTTATAATTATTTGTTTATCTATTTCGTTGTCATTTTATTTGGTGCATATATGTTGTTTATATTTATATATTTGTTATGACGGTGATGCTAAGAATAAAATCATAATGATTCCCATTTAGTTTTAATAAATCCTTGATCAACCGATATTAGAATAAGCGGGGTGTCATAATTGGTATCAGAGAATCAGATTCCGGTGTCCTTTAGGATCTGTGCGAACTTGTTATGTTGTCAGCGTTGCATTTCATTGATTTATAGCCCTATGTTTAAGACTGGTTTTTCATATTGCACATTTTTTGTTCTTCTGCTACTGTTATATATTCAAGTGGAATCTCTTATAATTTTTTTTTGGTTTCAGATGCCAAACACCAGGAGAGGGAGACCATCCAAGGAAACAAGAAGGGTCACTAAAAGGGAGGCTCAGTGGGTGGGAGCCACAGGCATCTCGGGGGACTGTGACCGCAACAGAGGTCGCAATCATCGTAGCATAGAGTGATTACATTGCCATGACATCCATGGTGCAGCACTTGCCTCAGGCGCAACTATAAACACTAGTGATAATACCGATACAAACTCACATGCTATCGTTCGTGTGGGAGAGAGTTAAGGAGTCCTGTCAAAAGGGACATCCACCAGAGTCTCAGGGGGGTGTAGATGCGGTTGCAGCGAGCCAATTGAAGAAGGATATCTAGGGGCATCTTCGTATAGTTGAGTGCAGTGACACTCAGAATCAAGTATTAGCTACTTTTAAGCTGGTGCAAGCAACTTTGCATGGTGGAATTAATCAACACACTAGAAGAGAGGGATACTATAGCGATTCAAGAGTTTTGGGTGAAATTCGATCGCGATTTCTTTTCCTGAGCTGTGTAGACAGAGGTGTGGATGAAATTCCAGATCTCACACAGAAGGGTCGGACAGTGGCTGAGTACGAGGAGGAGGTCACTCACCTGGAGAACTTTTTTCCAGATGAGGTGAACACGGATGTGAAAAGGATATTGAAGTTCATGGATGGACTCACATGGAATAACCATCAACATCTGTTGGGTAACCCGGCACCGAAGATTTACACTAATGCCATTAATAATGCATTGTTACACTGCTTGGATCATTGCTTCCATCTGAGGGGAGTAAAGAGTATAGGAGAGTCGAGCCAGCAGGGAAAGACTGAGGGTAGTGGTGTCAATGGGGCACTGCAATAGTAGGGCAAGCAACAAGAGAGGGTCTACCAGTAGGGGGACTAGGCTAAGAGGTTCAAACCCCGAGATGGTGGGTACAAGAAAGACCATCAGAGCCAACATCATGCTCCTCAGGGGTAAGAGAACGAGACTCGGGATATCAGGGTTAATGATCGGGGCAACCTTATCAGGGCCAGTAAGGCCAAAGTCCGATAAACTTCAAAGGAAGGTGTTTCGTATGTGTGGAGCGGGGCCACATGCAATGTGCTTGCCTGAATAGGGCCTAGGGTAGCAACAGGATGCCCAGTAGGGACAGCAGCTGCCACAGCTATCGACCCCACCAGCAGTTCCAGTAGTTCCACCTCAATAGGGGAAGTTTGAGTTTTGGCGTGTCTATAACGTATGTGATCTAGTTATGACACCGGCACCACCAGCAGTTGATGGTATGTTTCCTATTCATAAGCACATAGGATGAGTATTGTTTAACACAAGAGTATCACATTCTTTTACTAGTTGTGGAATTGCACGAGAGACGGGTTTAGTGCATGTAACATTTGATATTATTATAACCGTAGATTCACTATTGGGTAGCGGGGCTCTCATCCGTTCCATATGTAAGGGAGTGGGTGTGGACATTGGGAGGTTATGTTTGGTAGCGGATCTGTTCGTTTTGGAGATGTACGAGTGTGACGTTATATTGGGGATGGATTGGTTATTGATGTATAAACCGATGGTGGACTGCTATAGTAGGACTATCGTATTTATTATCCCAGGGCAGGATATGTTCCTTGTGGTGATGCCTTATCCCGAGGAAAGGTCGAGCACGCATTTATATTACAACGAGGATGAGACTTTGGAGGGTATTGTCATCTCATTAGATTCTATCCCTGTGGTTAGGGACTTTATTGATGTATTTTAGGAGATACTAGGGTTATCGCTGAGTCAGTAGATTATGTTTATGATATACTTAGTGTCGGGGACTAGGATGATAGCGCCTGCATCATATAGTATGTCTCCATTAGAGATGCGGGAGTTGAGAGATCATATTCAATATTTTTTGGGGTAGGGTTTTATCTGTAGGAGTACCTCACCTTAGGGTACCCCAGTACTATCTATGACAAAGAAGGACGGGTCGTTGAGGTTGTGTATTGACTACCAGGATTTGAATAAGATCATGATTTGGAACACGTATCCATTATCGCGTATCAATGATTAATCGATCAACTGAGAGGATTAACTTACTTCTCGAAGATTGATTTGAGATCAGGGTTCCATCAGTTACATATGAAGAATTAAGATGTTCGTAAGACTGCATTTTTGACAAGATACGGGTCTTACGAGTTCGGGATTATGCCATTTGGGCTAACCAATGCAACAACGGTTTTTATATATTGTGACACCCCGACTAATTAAATACTGGGTAGATACTCCTTTATTCAAATTAATACAAAATGCCAAGTTGGTCCAGTTCATAGCATCACTGTCGAAAACGTTTTAACAATTACTAACCACCTAATATTTAAAAAGTGAGTTGTCCATTTTAATTAAATCCAATTAACATGCAATTAGTAAATTATGAAATGCGAACATAAACTCCACACATGATCAAAATAGAAGAACCATAAAATAATAATGAGTCTGGAGGAATACTCCTCACAACAATCGAAATACAGGAATAAACCAATACTAAGTCTGCATCACTATATTAATTACAACCCAAAATCTGATATGACTGGATAAATAAAGTGTCTAAAAGAAATGGGGAGACATGCCCAACAGATGAGAAAAATCTGATAACATAGAATCAAGATCGAAAGTGGAGGCGTCTACTGTCAAGGTCCTGTAACTTCCACATCAGCTATAGTACGTCACCTGAATGGAACTCCTATGCTTGGTGTCCTTGTGGCTGGGCACCTAAAAGGTTTTTACAAGAAAATATATTTGAAAGCAAACGGGTCAGAGCCCGATTTTGGAAAATAATTTAAAATATAGCAAGTGTTTTAATGACATTAAAATAATGAATGCAAAATACATGTTAGGACGTGTTGTCACATGAAATACTCACCTCTCGACTATTTGTACACTCCTAACGTACCCGTACCCATTCTAGTTATTCCCATATCTAACTAGTCCAAAATAAAATCTAACATTACTATACGATTCACGATTTAATTTCGGCATCTTCATTTAAATAGAGAGCTTTACATTTATTCTCGGTTTCCCGTATTAGTAATACTACTTACTAGAGGCCTTTCATCTTATCTTTACATAACCTTGAAATTATTTAAATTCACATATATACATGGCAGTTCATTTCAATTAACAGTATATTATTCTCATCATAAATATACAACACTAACACCCCGAGACTAAGCTGCGGTGCACACATACTCTGTTATCCAATCCCGGTACATCACATACATAGGGACCACGTATTCCAAATCTCTCAGGAATCATTTTCAATAAACAACAATCACACAAAATGGAGGCGAACATAGTTCACATCACATGGGTCGCGCACATACCTACGCTCCCACGCTCCCATGATCAGCAGACTTATTAACTTCTCTATAAGTCCTTCTCTGACCTATGTCCTCGAGGTATCAATCTAAATCCCCCTGTAGGCACACAAAGATTAGATGGCCCTAGTCGAACGCAGACCTCCCATGATAGCAAGTATGGTAGGTATGTTTTACACATATAACCACATATACTAAGCATTCACACATCTTAGATATCACCGAATATTAATAGAGGTATACTTCTCGTTCTTATACCATCATTTAATGTTATACATTATAAATCCCCGTTTTGTATACAATTTAGTTGTCAACTCTTCTCACGTCGTAATTTGGTATTCGTTTCCTACTCCACAAATGTCGTCCGATTTACTACAAGATTCTAGGTTTCACTCCTCAATGTACTCAAATATCCCAAATATACCCACTAGTCGATAAGAAAAGGTTATTACTCCAATAAATAAGTCTACGGGACATTTGAAATAAAATCAGGCCAAAAAGGCCATTCTGTCAACTCATTAGAAGTCTTGTTCGAACGAGGTCGTTCGAACGAGTGTCATTCAAACGAAAGGCTTCGAACGAACTACCAACTCGTTAGAAGGTATACTGTCATCTCGTTTGAAGCTCGTTCGAACGAGGTCGTTCGAACGACCTGGGCAGGTCTTCTAACGAGATGGCAGAACTCACCCAGAAATCTGCAAATCCGTTTTTCTTCCTTTTTCTCTTTTCTAAATCCATCTTATGATCATCCAAACTAAGTCTTAATGTGTTTAAACTACACTATGTCCTCCTAGGTCACTCTCTAACATATATATGGGGTCAATTACTCCAAATCAACATACAATTTACATAAATTCCCAATTATTGTCCCAAACCCTATAAACATGAACACATAATTTAATATCTAAAACTATTACTTACAAATCTGTTTTTAAATCATCAATAGATATATTTTGGATCTGAAATTCGTCATTTACTATTCTACATGCGATTCTCATATAAGATTTCGATTTTCTATCTCCAATTTCATGGGGTTTCATCAAACTTTCAATACGAGACATATATTCAATTCTAAGCATGGAAGAAACATTCGCTTGAATTCATGTAATTAAACCACTTGCCTTAGATGTTCTGATTTGATGTTGAAGGATGAAGGCTGATTCTCCTCTTTCTCTCTACAAATTTCTCCCAAAGATGGTAATGGTGGCTAGGGGTTTCTTTTGGAACCTCTTAAGACTCTCCCTATAACTCTCGTAGCCCACTACTTGTTAAATGCTAATATTGGACTTAGTGGGTTTATTTCTAATATAAAGTTAACCTCTAAAATTCGTGGGTTTTAATTCCCCTATTTTTGAAATTACCAAAATACCCTTCTAGGTTGCCGGTATGGCCCAAAAATGCTCCGGGACCCAAACTAAACCCTCGACTAGTGTTTTCTGACTATTTCGACCCTTTCGGACACGTTGGGGCACTCAAAATGACCATTCGGTTGATAAAAATATAATTCAATTATTAATTCAAATAATTACATTCCTGATGTTACTGACACGCGCGTTCCAAATAAATTTCCAAATTGTCGTATTTCTGTCTTGTGACAATTTAAATATTTTCAATACTCATGTATTACCATACATACTCAGAAATATTAAATTTTAACATCATAATTAAATACGAACTCACATCTCGCTAGTATTTATATCCGAATTAATTCTCATTTAATTTAATTAATCCCTTAAATACATATCAATAAAATTACGGGGTATTACATATATCTCATGAGGGTTCAAGGATTTTTTTACATCAATTTATAAATGACATCCTAGTTTATTCTCAGACAGAGGACAAGCATGTAAAACATTTATGAATAATTCTTTAGACTTTGCAGGACCATCAGTTGTATGCCAAGTTCGAGAAGTGTGGATTCTGGTTATGGGGGTACAATTCTTGGGTTATATAGTCTCTGAGAGGAGTACTTCGATGGATCCGAGTAAGTTATCAAGGGTGAGGGAGTGGGGTCTGCCCACGACACCAATCGAGGTTCCTAGTTTTTTGGGTTAACAGGTTACTACCGCTGATTTATCAGAGGGTTATTGTGACACCCCGCCTAATAAAATACTGGGTGGCCAGCCCGTGATCAAAATAAAACGTTGGTCTCATATGGCTCATTCTTAGCATCACCGTCGAGAACTTTTTAAAGTTACTACACCTAGTAATTTAATTAGACTGGTGCCAAATTTTATGATTCATTAATTAACAACAGGCGGAAAATAAATAATAATAAAACCATCAACACAACTAATAACTGAATCTTACACAGATGAATAACATAAATTAAGATAATCGAATCAACTATCGCTGAAAAAATAACCTGGATACACAAAGTCCGATAGGTAAACTAAATACAAAATCTGAGGGCGACATGCCCAAATGAGTACTGAAAAGTTCCTACACAAGGAGTAAATGAACAAAACGTCTATAACAACGTCCTGTAACTTCCAGATGAGCTGCAATTGCGCATTCCTAAATAGATTCTGCAAGCCGGGCATCCCTGTGGCTGGACACCTAAAATGTTTTGGAAAATATTTTGACACGGGTCAGAGCCCAAGTAAAATATTTTGAAAATATTTAACAAGCAGTTAAATTGCAATAATTAAATATGCATGCACACTTTTCATATTTAATCTAGTGTCGCACTCTCTTTAGACATAGCTCGCCCCTCATCTAATGTGAACACTTAACGCCTTCCTTCTACCTTTTCTAGTTAACCTACCCCACCTAACTAGGCATAACAAGTCTCCTTCTACATACTAACTTATTGTACCCACCCGTATTACCCATACAATATGTTACGGAATTTTCATGTCTTTTATCCCATTATAATTTTCTAGGTATATGTTTATTTCTCTCCATAATATAGTTATTTTTAATGTCACTATCTTCCTCTTCTACTAAACTCACACATTAGAATAAAATCACACGTATACATATATCACTTTGTTATATATATACCAACACTGCACCCCTAAGCTGAGTTGCAGTGCGAGTATATTGTGCTATAATGTCCTGGTACATCATCTACCAAACACACATAGTAGAATAACTAACAAGTATATATATTTATCACACTAATTATATATATATATACAATACAACACCCCTAGGCTGGGACCTGCAGTGCATGCATACTCTGCTATCAAGTCCCGTTACATCACGCACTGTATAAAGGACTACGAATTTCGAATCACTCTGGAACCGTATCAATACAAATCACACATATTGGAGGTGAACATAGTTCACATACTCATGGGTCACGCACATACCTACGCTCCCATTGTCAACCGACTTATCAACTCACAAATAAAACATTCACAGTCCTATGTCCTTAAGGTACCAATCTAAATCCCCCCGAAGGTACACAAATATAATATAGTCCTTTTTCGAATATCAACCTCCCGTGATAGAAAATATGGTAGGTATGTAATACACATAATAAACCATACAAATCAGTATAGGTATACACACAACCTATATCATATATTCCATACATAGCATATATATCTCCCGAAGATCCTACGTATTATATAATTTCAATTATACGTCTCATCGTATATTCCAGATTATCCCTCACTACTTGAAGTGTGCTAATTTTCCTTTAAAATAATGCAGTTGGTAATACACTCATATCCTATTGATCTAAGTCATAGGTTTGCTCATCCCCTGAATTCGTTACATTTCAAATTACACCGATTAATCTAATCAATTTCACATTAATTAATTTATTAAAGTAGTGTCGCCCAACTACAATACTTTGACTCACTCATATGGTCTGTATATTCACCCATAAGAATTTGTTACACAAAAATCCACTATTAAGGTTAATACATGTGGTTAAATTCATTATTCGATAATTTATTATATATCTCTATAATAAATTAAACCGATTAATCTATGCATAAGTCCCATAGCACTAGCCTGAGAAATATCAGAGTTAAAACCCTGACCCTTAATTTAATTACTATCACCTCAATTAATTTTTTTCCAAGTGGTATCATTCAGTTAAAATGCCCGGACTCCCTTTATCGGCCTGTATTTTAACCTTTTAGAATTCATTTCACCAAATTCGGTTAATAAGTTTAACACCCTTATTGAATTTAATATTCCTTAATACTTATCCCATAAAACTATAAGTATAAGGTTCCATTTAATTTCTATCAATTAAATTCCACCTTAAGATACCATCCCGTATGATAAACTCATCCACAATTCCCATTTTAATACGTTCGTATATTTTTGACATATATTATCGAGTGTCGTTCATTATAAATACTCCTAAATCCATACCCCAGATTCATCCCTATCTAATCCAAGGATAAAATTATGTTACTTTATATTTTTCCAAGTCAGTCACTCATCTACGGACATCTCCAAATAACCCAAATTTATTTCTTCCTAAAGATGTCGGTTTCGCGCACCCTATCGTAGAAAAATCCTATCAAATCCAAAAAAATCAGAAAAATAAGAGGTCGGGGCCCACGTGATCGTGACAAAAAGATCTACAATATCATGTTTTACAATAACTAAAGGGGTCGATCGATAAATGAATTGGGTCGATCGATCGATCGACCAGATACCAGTCGTCTTCCACGAGTGCTTTTTCCACAATTTTTAAACTCCAAAGCTTTCCAATTTCAATCCTGACCTTGATTACTTTATCTCCCATATTTATTTCATCTATAAACATGTTAAAAACCCAATATATGACATTAATACTCAGTGATTTTCATTAAAATTATAGGGTTCATAAATTGGGTTTTTTCTCAGTACCCCTTAAATAACAATTCTCAATTCGATTCAATAATCCGAATTCAACAACAATTTCTACAGGTCTTCGATTCTAAATCATATTCTAGCCTTATATGATATTATTCTCACATCAATTAAAAATAAATTTCACACTTAATGCTTAAATCCCCAAAACCCATATTTAACATATGACACCCTATAAAAATGAATTTTGCTATAATAACTCATCCCAAAATGAATATGGTTTACACCCACCATGATATGAATCGCTGATATGCCCTGAATGTACCCCCTCGGCTCAGAGACATCAACCTCGGCCATGAAGGTGGCCGATGTTTGAGGGACCTTGAATTCATCATTAGCAGACTCGTCTTAGGCAAGGTCGGCCACGACCGACGTTGCTAGGTACCTCGACAGGTGAGGTCGCTATGATCCAGGGGCGGTTATCCACCTGATCTTCCAAGAATTACAACCTCGGCTCCAAAGATGAAGAGGTTGTCATCCCATCATCAACGTCAATCTCGGCTTGGGGTCGGCCGACGTTACTGTTTCGCCACCACTACCTCGGCCCAGGCCGACGTTATAGCACATCAAGCCTTACCTCGACTCTCCCTTTGAGTCAAGGTCACCACCTCGTCCTATCCCAGGCCGAGGTTGTGACCAATCGCAGTTGGTCGAGCTCTTATGTGCACATGTGGGGCTGGGAACACGTGCACGCAATCAGTTATAACCGAATCATTCCCCTCACGTGAGGGAATATTGAGGTCATCATTATCTACATAAGATCAACTAGGTGTCATTCTCATACTGATTCGATCCTCATGCACATGCTCATTGCATGCTTGGGGGGTACATTACACTCCCCAAGCACTACATATAGAGGTCTTCCTCTACCTTGTAAAAGGATCTAAATCACAACCCCAACTGAAACTCTGTTCAAATACATAGTAGAGAGAGAAAGCTTGAGAGATTGTATCTATGGTCATTAGAGCCCTCATACAGTGATACACATCATACACTTGCACAGTGGACGTAGGCCGGATTGGCTGAACCACTTATATTCCGGTGTGAATCCTCTTCTCCTCACCTCCATCTACTATATGTGTATGTACTCTTATGCTGCCATTGTTAACATTGAATTGAGCTTACAAACACCTTGAAGGGTGGTGCTATTTTCTACATCATCATTTTGGCACCGTCTATGGGAATCGAGAAGCTATCTCTTCCTCATCTGTTGCTCAGCCTCACTGGAGACTCTGGTGGTAAAATAGGTTTCCCTCCCTTGCGTGGAGCTGTTTCACCATTGAAAGAGGTCCTGTAAGGTATTAAGTCCATTTACTACACCATCTCTTTTGTGCTAACACATGGCACCAGAATTACCACCACCTCTTCCGCCACCTGGTGCGGGAGGACCTAGCTCCATCCAGGCACCACCCCAATTCGAAATGGCGGAGGTGGCAGCAGCCTTGAGGTCTTTGGCTGCGACGCAACAAGCAATGCAGGAGAAGTTTGCACATCTCAGCCAAAATATGAGGAGGCCACCTGGAGTCTCATCAGAAATGATCACTCCGACGGCTGTTCAGCCTCATCCTGACGCCAGGGGACCACCCCAGGCACCGCGAAAAGACCAACCTACACCCTAACGGAGGAGGGACGTTGATGACCCTAGGCGCTTGCGCCTGGGGAGGCAAGGAAACCCTTGCCCTGAGGACAGGTATGATGATCTAGAGGCGGAAGATGTCCCGAAAGACTGTTGGGAGCCATATGAAGTTTCGAACAACATAATTCATACTGCCAATCGGAGCCAAGGTTGTGGAGGCCGAAGGGGCGACGAAACCCAACAATGAGGATCAGCTTTTGATCGACTGAGTAGAGGGTCAGCCTTTGAAAGGCTCGGTCCCGAAAATAACCTAAGACAAAGGTTGTCAAGGACGAGAAGTGCAGCTGGATCACAAAAAGAAGAAAGACAACGTCCGCCTCATCAGGGATGAGGAAGAGACCATGAAGAGGTCAACAACCGACGTTGTGCCGTAGCTGGGGAACCCTCAGTCCACCCCTTGGAGGTGGCTAGGTATAACCTCGGCCAGGACGACATTGCAAGACCATGGAACAACTCTATTCAAAGTATTGAGAACAAGATAGGAGATCTCATCAAAAGTCGGGACCCACTGCAAAGAGGTTTCTCAGAGGGCTCTCCATTCGTGGCAATGATAGTAAGCTTCCCTAGCGCAGCCAAGTTTAAGCCACCCACAGTGACTCCCAAGTATGATGGTAGCACCAACCCGGTACATCACATTGAGATTTACCAGTCAACAGCGGACATCTACTCAATACCGAATGAGATGAAGTGCAAAGCCTTCTCCGGGACCTTAACGGGAGCTGCGCACATATGGTTTACATCTCTTTCGAAGAATTCAATTGAGAATTTCAAGGGCTTCGCTGAACGGTTCATTCACAATTTCTGCTTCGGCGTAAGACCTCAAAAGAAGACCACCCATCTATTGTACGTCAAATAAGGCAATCATGAGAGCCTAAGAGA
Organism: Sambucus nigra; assembly: GCA_949130495.1. NCBI lineage: Eukaryota > Viridiplantae > Streptophyta > Magnoliopsida > Dipsacales > Adoxaceae > Sambucus > Sambucus nigra. The sequence goes on from OX422218.1 coordinate 204,196,474, forward strand.
CTACATTGCCAGGTTCAACAAAGAAAAACTTAAGGTTAAAGACTATGAAGAGAATATTGCCATGACCGCCCTCATAGGAGGTCTTTAGAAGGGAAAGTTGTTGTGGAAACTTGCGGAAGACCCTCTAAAGTCCATGGCAGAGCTATTGGCAACTGCAGGGAAGGTCATGAACGCTGAAGAGGCCATGGACGCCAAGTATGAGGATGAGAACGTCGGTGGCAGCGGAAAGTTAAAAAGAAAGAAGGATGGAAAGAAGAGGCTAGCTGATAATAAGTTTGCGCGTTATACCCCTCTTACGGTTAACTGCGAACACATCCTCAATGAGATCAAGAATGACTGATCCCTAAGAAGATGTCCATAGAAGTTGAAGGCTCCTCCATATAAGAGGAACCAGAACTTATAGTGTGAATTCCACCAAGACCATGGCCATATAATAGACAAGTGCTTCGCCTTGAAGGATGAGATCGAGAAGTTGTTGAAGTCAGGAAAGTTGAGGAAATATGTTGATGGTAAAACTCCCAAAAGGGTAAGGGAAGACCCCAAAAAGAAGAGACATGACAAATGTCCTGAGGAAACCCCAATAAGAAGATACAATGGAACGGATGGCGATGATGAGGACGATCCGGACCTTCCACTAAAAGACGATAACACCCCAGTGAATAGGGTTGGTATGATCTCCTTTGGGATTAGCACCATATGCGGAGGACTTGCGGGGGGTGGGTCTGAGGTTGCTGACAGGAAAGATCATGTGGCAGTGGCCAAACTTAAAGTGGTAAACCTGACGTCTTTCGAGACTACGCAGAAGAGAAAGAAGGTAGACATGGACACTCTCATAGTTAGGTTCTCCCGACTCAACTTTAAAGGCATCATAGATCCACATGATGACCCTTTGGTGATCACGATAAGAGTTCACGGATGTGAGGTGGAAAGAATTCTTATAGACAGAGGAAGTTCAGCAGATGTGATGTTCTGGCCCTGTTTCAAAAGCCTAGGTCTGAGCAGAGCTAGGTTGGTACCCTATCATCATTCGTTAATGGGGTTTAGCGGTAAAAAGGTCCATCCGCTGGGCATGTATGAGATGGACGTGCGAATGGGTGATGAGTGGCTTAAGAGGTTAACCCGAAAGATTAATTTTTTCGTTATGGACGAAAATATCTTCTCGGCCTATAACCTCATCATAGGAAGAGTATCTCTTAAGGAGTTTGAAGCCGTGCCGTCAACGGTCCACCAGATGCTAAAATTCCCGCCCCCTTATGGGGTAGGGGAAGTGCAGGGTGATCAGACCATAGCACGAGAATGTTACTTCAATTCGGCTAAAGAGAGAGAGGCCTACAAGAGAGATACTACCACTTATAACAACAATACACTTGACCCTAGAGATGAGACAAAGTAGAAGAAGGGAGACGCTGCGGAAGAGGTAGAATCCATCGTCCTCAACGAGGACGAACCGAAAAAAACTGTCCAGGTATGCAAAGCTTTAAAAGCGGAGATCAAGGAGGAGCTGACAAACTTCCTGAGGAAGAGGCAGAGTGTCTCGCTTGGAGTCACGCAGACATGTCTGGCATCAACCCCGAGGTCATGTGCCATAAACTCAACGTATCTAAGGATGCTAAGCCCATCAAACAGAGACGAAGAATATACTCTAGGGAGAAGTACGACGTAATCAGGGAAGAGGTCGGAAAGTTGGAAGAGGCTGAATTCATCAGGGAAGTGATATATCCGGAATGGTTATCAAATGCAGTCATTGTGCCCAAAGCCAACAGAAAGTGGAGAATGTGTATAGATTTTACTAACCTGAACAAGTCTTTCCCGAAAGACAGTTACCCCTTACCTCGAATAGATCAAATGGTAGATGCAACTGCAGGACATGAACTCATGAGCTTTATGGACGCGTATTCAGGCTGCAACCAAATCTTCATGGATGCCGAAGTCTAAGAGAAGACAACCTTCATTACTGACAAAGGGACGTATTGCTACAAGGTTATTCCCTTCGGATTGAAAAATAAAGGGACAACCTATCAACGTTTTGTGAATAAGATGTTTGAAGACCAAATAGGTAAGACTATAGAGGTGTATGTAGATGATATGTTGACGAAGAGATGAAAGGACCGCACTCATGTGGCAGACCGGGAAAAGACCTTCAATACCATGGACCTGTATATGATGAAACTCAACCCGATAAAGTGTGTCTTCGGGGTAGGAGCTGGGAAGTTTCTTGGATTCCTCATCAATCAAAGAGGAGTAGAGGAGAACCCGGAGAAAATAAAGGCTTTGCTTGACATGAAGACACCTAGGAGTATCAAGGACGTTCAAAGGCTCACTAGAAGAGTGGCTGCGCTCAACAGATTCGTTTCCAGGGCGACCGACAAGTGTCTCCCATTCTTTAAGGTGCTCAAAAAGGCCTTCGAGTGGGATAAAGAATGCAATGAGGCTTTTGATCAACTCAAGTCATACCTTGGATCTCCCTTGCTCTTATCTCGACCCATAGAAGGAGAAAAGTTATACGTCTATCTAGCAGGCTCAGAATCCGCTATAAATGCGGCCATTGTTTGGGAAGATGTTGGGATTCAGAGGCTCGTATACTTCAACATTAAGGCCCTTCATGGATCTGAGAAGAATTACCCTCGCATGGAAAAGTTAGCCTACGCCCTGATACATGCTTCTAGGAAGATGAAGCCCTACTTTCAGGCCCACTCCATGGTCATTCTCATCGACTCCCCGTTAAGACAGGTCCTCCATAAACCTGAGAAGTCGGTTAGACTGATGACTTAGGCCATTGAATTGGGGGAATATGACCTTACCTATCAGCCTAGGATGGCTATCAAAGGGCAGGCACTGGCAGATTTTGTCGCAGAGTTTGAATGGGAAGAGGTCGAGGGTGAGAATAGTGCAGAGGCCACAGAAGTGTCAAACAACAATATCTTTCGACACCCGGAAGAGATTATGCCCAAGAGAGTCAGAGATGGGATAGTCGAGAATGAGAAAGACCGGTACCTCTTTAGGCATGGAATTATGTTAGAAGAGGGTTTCTCATCAGATAAAGACATATGGAACCTCTTCGTCGATGGGTCCTCTTGCGAAGGCGGGAGCGGTGAGGGCCTGATACTTTCAGGACCGGATGGTAACAACATCGAATATGCCCTAAGGTTCAACTTTAAGGCGTCGAACAACGAGTCAGAATACGAGGCCATGATAGCAGGCGTCTCCTTGTCAAGGATCGTAGGTATAATACTCCTCCTCCTTCACAGTGACTTAAGGTTTGTTATTAATCAAGTATTAGGAATTTACGAGACCAAGGACGAAAGGATGGAAAAATACCTTAAGAGGGTGAGAACGATACTCGAAGTCTTCGAAGAGGTAAAGATAAATAGAATACCTCGGCAAAACAACAGTCATGCAGATGCCTTAATAAGGTTGGCTTCGGCAATAAAGATAGATATTCGTAGAATAATCCCTGTCGAGATCTTACCCAGAGCAACCATTGAAGAAGAAGAGGTTAGTACCCCCTGCCTCAATTTGAACCTAGGGGATTCTTAGATGGACCCCCTTATTAGGTATATCAGAGAGGGAGAATTGTCGAAATCAAAACTGGAAAGGAGGAAATTGAGGTACAGGGTAGCAAATTTCTTAATAATAGGAGATGTCCTATATAGGAAGGGATTCCTATTACCTTTGCTCAGATGCTTCCATCCAACCGAAGTTCCCCACGTTCTATAGGAGGTACATGAGGGTTCTTGATCCAGTTACATAGGAGGAAGACCTTTGGCGAAGAGGATTGTCACGCAAGGATATTGGTGGCTGACCTTAGCCAAAGATGCGGCAACTTATGTAAAGATGTGAGACAAATGTCAGAGATTCTCCACAATCCCCCATCAACCTCATCAGCCTATGACATCTATCAGTTCCCTTTAGCCATTCGCAGTATGGGGGATTGACTTAGTAGGTCCCCTACCAAGGGCTACAAATAATTACAGATTTCTGATAGTTGCCATTGATTACTTATCCAAGTGGGTAGAGGCAGAGCCGATGATCACGATTACAGAGCAGAAGACCTCCCAATTTATTTGGAAAAACATCATATGCAGACAGGGCCTCCCAAATACCCTCATTTCGGACAATGGAACACAGTTCAAGAATTCTTCCCTGGAAAAATACCGCAAAAGAGTTGGGATAAAGCAATTTTTCTCTTCTCCTGGCCGACCTCAGGCAAACGGTCAGACCGAAGTCACCAACAGAACAATCCTCGACGGGATCAAGAAGAGGTTAGAAGAAGCTAAGGGAAGATGGAATGAAGAGGTTTATGCTGTTCTGTGGGCCTATAGAACGACGGCTAAGACACCTACGGGGGAGACCCCATTTATGATGTTACATGGCTCAGAGGCCGTCATACCCATAGAGGTGGGACTTCCTACTCATAGGGTTCAAGCCTACAACCCCGAGAAGAATGGGGAAGAGAAAAAACTCGACCTAGCTTGATCGAGGAGAGAAGGGAAGATGCAGAAGTCAGGCAAGCAACCTACCAGCACAGAACAATAAAGTTCTACAATCAGAGGGTAAAATCAAAGCCCATAGCTATATGAGACCTGGTACTGAAGAAGACGTTACAGAAGGCGAACAAGATTCACCCAAATTGGCATGGCCCTTGCAAAGTAATTGAGGTGGTTGTTCCAAGAACCTACAGACTAAAGAACCTCGAAGGGGAACCATTATCCAATCCTTGGAATACTGATCATTTAAAAAAGTATTATATATGATGTTTCAAGAGAGTGTGTAAATGTACCATCTTAGGAAGAGATTATTAATGAGAAGAACAATTTCCATGTCAATTTTTGGTTCATTGTGCTCTAATGGTAGAATTAATGGGGATAACATCTTAGTTGATGACCTCAGACCTTATAACATCATGATCTGGTGATAAGGTCTGAGGTCAGACATCATACTTGGATGACCTCAGACCCTTAACATCATTAATTTGGTGAAATTATTAATGGGGATAACATCTTAGTTGATGACCTCAGACCCTTAACATCATTAATTTGGTGAAATTATTAATGGGGATAATAACTTAGTTGATGACCTCAGACCTTATAACATCATGATCTGGTGACAAGGTCAGAGGTCAGACATCTTAGTTGATGACCTCAGACCCTTAACATCATTAATTTGGTGAAATTATTAATGGGAGATAACATCTTAGTTGATGACCTCACACTTTATAACATCATGATCTGGTGACAAGGTCAGAGGTCAGACATTATATTTGGATGACCTCATACCCTTAACATCATTAATTTGGTGAAATTATTAATGGGGATAACATCTTAGTTGATGATCTCAGACCTTATAACATCATGATCTGGTGACAAGGTCAGAGGTCAGACATCATACTTGGATGACCTTAGGCCCTTAACATCATTAATTTGGTAAAATTACTTATGAGGATAACATCTTAGTTGATGACCTCAGACCTTATAACATCATGATCTGGTGACAAGGTCTGAGGTCAGACATTATACTTGGATGACCTCAGACCCTTAACATCATTAATTTAGTGAAACTACTTATGAGGATAACATCTTAGTTGATGACCTCAGACCTTATACCATCATGATCTGGTGACAAGGTCTGAGGTCAGACATCATACGTGGGTGACCTTAGACCCTTAACATCATTAATTTGGTGAAATTACTTATGAGTATAACATCTTAGTTGATGATCTCAGACCTTATAACATCATGTTTTGGTGATAAGGTCTGAGGTCAGACATCATTCTGGGATGACCTCAGACCCTTAACATCATTAATTTGGTGAAATTACTTATGAGGATAACATCTTAGTTGATGACCTCAGACCTTATAACATCATGATCTGGTGATAAGGTCTGAGGTCAGACATCATTCTGGGATGACCTCAGACCCTTAACATCATTAATTTGGTGAAATTACTTATGAGGATAACATCTTAGTTGATTACCTCAGACCTTATAACATCATGATCTGGTGACAAGTTCTGAGGTCAGACATCATACTTGGATGACCTCAGACCCTTAACATAATTAATCTGGTGAAATTACTTATGAGGATAACATCTTAGTTGATGATCTCAGACCTTATAACAGCATGTTTTGGTGACAAGGTCTGAGGTCAGACATCATTCTGGGATGACCTCAGACCCTTAACATCATTAATTTGGTGAAATTACTTATGGGGATAACATCTTAGTGAAAATTAATGCATGGCAAAGAAAATCATCCAACAAACAATTCAGCAAGAGAGAAATAAGAGCCCTCCTCAGAGGTTGATAGATTAAGTTACAAATGGTAAAAATATAAAGTAACATTATTCATCAGAAGTTATAGTTCAAATACATAGTGAAAAGGTACAAAAGCTTCACAACTAAGATGTCCTAAGGGTTTGCAGGGACAGTGCTGGCATCCTCAGCCTGATTCCCTTGGCCAATATTGGTCACCTCAGCCCCATCATCTCTGGGGTTGGCTCCTTCAGTCTCTGTAACATCCAGTGGAACCATCTATGCAGGGGAAGCGTCTTCCTCTTCAACCTCTTGAAGGGTTTGAGCAAATTGAGGGTTAGTAAAACCCACACCTATGAAGTCAGAGGCTTTTAAGCTCCCTGACTCCTTCTCCTTAGCGGCCGCCCATTTGCCAATAGCCTTAATACCTCTTTCGAGGTACTTAAAGACGAAGCTGATAAATTCATCAGAGACTTTATAATCAGCCAGAATCCCCTCAGAATCATCCTCAAGGGCTGCCTTCACTGAACCGTCAACCTTCTATTGGAGAACGTCGTCCTTGGCCTTTAGGGCAATGGTGTGGTTCTTTTTAAGCTTGGATATCTCTTTCTCCAACTCCTTAACCTTTTTATCAGACCCTTCAAAGGCAGACTTCAGACAATCTACCTCTGCATTCAGAGAGCTTTGCAGCTTCTCTGCCTCTTGGCCTTTCTGGATGAGGGGAAACTTCTTCAGAGTCCAGTTGGCAAGATGATGCATAGCAGCGAGTCCCTGTAAATCATGTGGACGTATATATAAGTTGAAATTCAAAGCAGAGGTTGCACTTCGAAGCTAAACTAAAATCCGAAGTCATACCTGAATAGACCTGTGAAGGCCAAACTCAACCAGCAAAGGGGTGTCCATGGATCGATAAAAGCATTTGTCAGCATCGGTCATAGCAGAGCCGATGGCATCCAATGCCTGCAAACTGTGGCCTATGATGCTATCATTAATTTTTAGTTGCTCTATACGAGCAGATAATGCATCCTCGGAAGAAATGGGGATGGAACGATCTCCACCTTTCTTTTTCTGCCTCTGATCCCCAGGGGTAGGATCGACAACCTTTATCTTCTCGGTGGCCTCAGCCCTCGAGGTTGAGGGAGGGGGAGGAGGAGCATTCATACCTGCTTTTTTGATGAGCTTCGTTAAACTTGGTGCTTCCATCTCCCACAACTCGTCAAATATTCCCTTCGAACGCTTTGCAAGATAGAAAGGTCTGAGTTAGAGAATCAGATATACATCAATTCAGAGGTATGACTTGTTAAAATTAAAAGCACTTACCAATCTCTGATAGAGGACTTCCCCTTAGACCAGTCACAGAGAGGTAACCGGGGGTCATCAGATGTTCGAATTTTACAAGCAGACCATGCTCCCCCTAGTCCTGAAGGTCTTTGACCTTCTGAAGATTTTTTTGGCTAAGCCCGGGGTTGGCCCTAGCAGTCATTGTAACCTTTCCCCATCTTATAGGTATCCTCGGCTCTAATGAGGAATAGGGGGCGCGTGGACCAAATTCCCGTGGTCCTGACGCAAAGAAGTACCGTGGCTTCCAGTTATGGTTTGAGGTTTGGGTAATTTGAAGCATCTTTTTGTTTGACTTCCGAGCTAAGAAATGATAATAACTCGGATGGTTCCTGGCAGATGAAGGGATATAGCACCCTGTAAAGACTTCGATATGAAGGTCTGAGTGATGGACAACCCTCCATAAGACAATGGCTCCAATTATCACCCTCCAAGCATTAGGTGACAACTGGGAAAGGGCCAAGTTGATATAGTCCAACATAGACTTGATGATGGGATGGATGGGTAGACGAAATCCTAACTTGAACATCTGCTCGTATAGGCAGATTTCACCATCTCGGCTGTCATAAGCCCTCTCTTCCCTCAGAGGTCTGCTGAGTTTTATAGAGGGGCTTATGGAATATAGGTATCTGAAGGATAAGAGGTTGACCTCGATTACTGTACTCTCAATCTTGGCCGCCTCAGAGGTATCGACATCACTCTCCACAGCATCATCATCATCATCATCTAACTCAACGTCTGCCCGAGCAGACGATGGCGTACCACCTAGAAACCTCTGAGCAAACTCAGCCCCTATGACTGCTGATAGAGGAATGGCTTTAAGAATCGGTGTAACCACCACACTTGGTCCAATAATCTCAACCTATGAGGAATAGGTTGATGTGCTTGAACTTCTGTGATATGAGGACCGACTGGAAACCTCTGCCTAGTCAGGGACTTGATCTTGTTGATTTGTGAAGTCCATGGCCTCTTAAAAGGAGTCCACAGACATAAGGTCTGATGTGGATGACTCGGACTCCAATATTGGAGAGGGTTCAGCAGGAACCTCTGCTTCGTTAGCTGGTTCAGTTGGTTCAGGGTATATGACCTTCAGAGGTGGGGGAAAGATAGGTCTCATGGGGAATTCATCTGACCTACGAGATTCCTCCTATGCTCTTTCTATTTTCTTAATTTTCTCTAAGGTCTTCTCTCTAAGAGAGGGGAATTCCTCTAAGAGTTGATAAAGGGGTCTGAGCATATGAGACAAACTCTACACTTACAACTCTCCTAAGTAACAAATAGGATTGGTAAAAGGGATTAAAGATCAAATTATCAGGCTTTGAGTATAGACTACCAAGAATAATAAGAACAATATTGCCGGAAAATTGATACCCTCACCAGAAAACTCTTGAAGCTCACCGAAAAATGCAAGAGCAAGAATAAAAGAAGAAAAATAAAGCAGAAGGAAGGACGAGAGGTACCTGAAGAAAGGTGAGGAGAAGCAAGGAAGGAATCCCAGTAAATGAACACCCAAACGCACTTCAAATCAGATTTCTTCTAGAGAGAGAGAGTTGCAAAAATGACTGAATTCGGAGAAGGAGATAAATGAAGAAGAAAGAGAAGAAAATAGGGTTTAAACCCTTAAGTATGAGTGTATGCATCCCAAGGCCCATCATTTCCTTGGGAGCCTAAAAGACTACAATGATTACAGTTGTCAGACACACAAGCCACTTCAGCAATTGACAAGTGTTAAGAAAGGGACATGGGTACAATGCAAAGGGAACTCGGAGTTGTATACCCCTTATTCACCTGCTCCTACATATGACTAAGGGCTAGGGGTGATTGATATGCCCTGAATGTACCCCCTCGGCTCAGAGACATCAACCTCGGCCATGAAGGTCGCCGATGTTTGAGGGACCTTGAATTCATTATTAGCAGACTCGTCTTACGCAAGGTCGGCCACGGTCGACGTTGCTAGGTACCTTGGCAGGTGAGGTCGCCATGATCCAGGGGCGGTTATCCACCTGATCTTCCAAGAATTACAACCTCGACTCCAAAGATGAAGAGGTTGTCATCCCATCATCAACGTCAATATCGGCTAGGGGTCGGCCGATGTTACTGTTTCGCCACCACTACCTCGTCCCAGGCCGATGTTATAGGACAACAAGCCTTACCTAGACTCTCCCTTTGAGTCAAGGTCACCACCTCGTCCTATCCCAGGCCGAGGTTGTGACCAATCGCAGTTGGCCGAGCTCTTATGTGCACATGTGGGGCTCACGTGAGGGACTATTGAGGTTATCATTATCTACATAAGATCAGCCAGGTGTCATTATCATACTGGTTCGATCCTCATGCACATGCTTATTGCATGCTTTGGGGGTACATTACACCCCCAAGCACTATATATAGAGGTCTTCCTCTACCATGTAAAAGGATCCAAAATCACAACCCTAGCTGAAACTCTGTTCAAATACACAGTAGAGAGAGAAAGGTTGAGAGATTGTATCTATGGCCATTAGAGCCCTCATGCAGTGATACACATCATACACTTGCACAGTGGACGTAGGCCGGATTGGCTGAACCACTTATATTCCGGTGTGAATCCTCTTCTCCTCACCTCCATCTACTATATGTGTATGTACTCTTATACTGCCATTGTCAACATCGAATTGAGCTTACAAGCACCTTGAAGGGTGGTTCTATTTTCTCCATCATCAATCGCAATGCCAAAATTTAAATGAAAGCAAGTTTAACTACTTGCCAGGAAATTTTGTAGAGTGTGATCCTTTGATGTAGATGGAGATTTTGACTAAGAACACATCAATCTCCTCTTGGCTTGACTACCAAAAGCTGTCCCACCTGATCCCTCTTTTCTCCTCTGCAACTAGGGTTTTTCTAAAATGAATTATGGCTGCCATACCCTCTCACATTTTGATTTTATTATGCCAATCCCGTTTTTAGGCTTGTGGGTTTTATTAAAATGGCCCAATCACTCTGGGTCCGATTATGCTTAAAAATGCCCTGAGACCCAATTACTGCCCTCGAGTACTCTATTTTGACTATCTCGACCCTTCCAGACTCAATCGTACACTCAGACTCATCATTCGAGTCACTTAACTAAAATCTTAAATAACGACACATGTGTTCTTAAATGAAATAACCTGAATTAATTTAAATCTCAATTCTCCAAATAAATTGAATCTTCCAATTTAAATAAATTCTCTAATTTAAATAGTTTCTCCAAATTATCAATTTAGTTTAAATTCTAATTCTCCAAATTAGCTAGATTATTTATCCTGAAAAATACGGGGTGTTACATACTTCCCCCCCCCCCCCCTTACAAAGGAAATTCATCCTCGAAATTAAAATGGGTCTAGTACTGCAAGTCTGGAATACTTCCTTACTCACATGTCTCTAAGATCGCTACACATATTTCTACCCCATCTAATCGTGAATTTTATTAAAATTACATTAATTGTCCAGGGCGCCCTTACACCCTATACCCGTGCATAACTGCACAAAGGTTACCCGACTCCACTAGTTTTAAATTGTAATACAACTTTCAATTTACAGTTTTAACTACCTGAATGCATAATAGCCAAGGTACCAAAACTATATGTTAGTGACCAAACATCTCCCCACTTACAATGTTGCGCTAAGTTTCATGCGTGGGATGTCTCACAAAACGAAATCCAAACAAGGAACCCCCCAATACACTACTACCTAGCATTGTCGGTCGATGAGATCCGTTTGGCCCTCAGTCCATAGCATGTACCCACAAATCCCGTCTCCTGACATAAAAGTATACTCGACCACTTCATGTTACCAAAGACATCGTACAATTTAGCGCCCCTTACTATCACTAGTATCTTAGCGCGAGTCAATCACAAGCTATATATCCTCACTCATTACTAAACATATCCACTCTGAATCTCATCAGTAAATATCCCTACTTACCGGGATCAAATGTAATAATACAAACACTTTCTCATAAGTCTATTATGCAACACACGATAACATATATACACGAATATATATATTAAACCCTCTTTCAGGTGATAACTAACACATGTAAATCATATCTCAGAACAGCGAATACAAAGTCTCACCATACTATATACTATAGCCCAAACATTTCAGTATAATTATTCGTAACGTCTCGTACGTAATATATTTATCTCGAGCTCAGCTCCTCACTCTCAGTGTGGTTATATCATACGGGTATTCTCGATTACCCCAATTTTCAAATTATTTCCTTCTCGACCCTGCCCCACCCATTAACTTGTGGTGCAAAAAATTTCTCAGTGCATCCTTTGTAGCACTACCTGGCTCCACTAGTCATATATCGTATTAACTCTCTGCTTAAAGTGTTTCCTCTATTCGTTTAATAATTTAACATTTAAAATCGATGCACTAGAATCCAACAACGTCTGGCTATTCCCAACTTTTATTACGATCCATGTGTGTAACCTCCCGTAACAAAGTTCAAAAGAACTTTCCCCTATGCACTATCCCCTAGAATTGTCGGTCATCAAAATTCGTGAATTCTAAGAACATAACCAAGATATCATATATTTTGTCTCCCAACACAGAAATCAAATCATCTATGCCCATATCTGTCAAGGGGTCACATGATACTATGCTCTCACTATGACTAAGTTCTCAGCACTTACACAACAATGAGTTAAATCTCTTTACTCAACGGTAAACTCGACATACCCTGAATCACATTACTAAAAGTCCATATGCACAGGGATCCAATATAAATAGACCTATGTACTCTCTGAAGTCTACTTTATAAAACTATCATCGTGAGCTTGACCCTATTTTAAGTGAGACATCATAAAAATATCCATCCTACCCCGGAACAGTGAACATGATAGGCTTGTTATAACCGCTCGCCATCGCTTAACAATCCATACTTAGGATAGAACCATACCTTGAATATTACCTCTCAAAATGAGATTGACTCATAAGATAAATATATCCTCTCAGTGTTCACACCCGCTCCCCTGCGGATGGATCTAAAGAGAGCCCCTCTACTCAACGATGAATAACCACACACTATAATTGTATTTACGATACCTCTACTAAACCCGTTTCACATGCGAATCTGTAATATCACTCATAGTTCTAGCCGGATTTTCCACATCCTGACTTGTGTATTTCACCACGAGTCCATTTTCAACTTACATACCCTTTTTTAATTCTCCATATCCACTTCATTGGGTACGAAGTTCGATAAACAAGTAAACTCTCCTTCATGTCTGGCCACTGTCCTACCCTTCTGGAGTAGGACTGGAATTTCCTTTACCCCTTTGTTTAAACAACCGATGAGGGGATTTGGGGTTAAACCATACCCCAATTTCCTCGTTATCCATGGTATCTCTACATGGTTATGGTGACCGGCTCCTATCACTACTACGCTTCTCTTATGAGCCAAAATTATGCCTGAAATTTAATCCTTGGTGTCAGTGCACTCCACCCTACTCAATTGCCTTTGGGTTATCTCTTTCCATTAACCCGTTACACTCCCCCTCTTTCCCGAATCCTCACGGATGGCTCTTTAAAGGAGTTACCCCCGACTCCACATCTTTACCGAATACACTGGGTGAGTCTGAATATGCACCACCACTTTCTACGAAGGTGTTTAGGGAAACTAATGCACTCTTATGTTTATCCTAACGCCGTCTATCGTAAACAATAATTATGGTGACTTATACCACGATCACCGTTTCCAGAATATTCCATGCCTTCTACTGAGCCTCCCCTCTTGCAGTTCTTCTAACGACCCTCGTTGGTCATCCTAAAGTTGTTCGGTGTACAAAACCCAACCAAACTAGTATATAAATCGCATCAGCTATACTTAATCGCAGGAGAACATAAGTCATATACCTGAAGGAATACAACAATCCTATAATAAGGCTCAATATCAAAGAACGCTACGCTAAAATGTAATAAGCCGCACAGATCCTAAGGACTCTAGAACCTAATGCTCTGATACCATCAGTGACACCCCGCCTACTAAAATATACAGGGTGGCCAGCCCGTGATCAAAATAAAACGTTGGTCTCATATGGCTCATTCTTAGCATCACTGTCAAAAACTTTTTAAAGTTCCTAACCACCTAGTAATTTAATTAGACTGGTGCAAAATTTTATCTTTCATTAATTAACAATAGGCGAAAAATAAATAATAATAATAATAAAACCATCAACACAACTAATAACAGAATCCTACACATATGAATAACATAAATTAAGATAACCGAATCAACTATCGATTCAACAATAAAATACAACAGTAACTGAAAAAATAACCTGGATACACAAAGTCCGATAAGTAAACTAAATACAAAATCTGAGGGAGACATGCCCAAATGAGTACTTAAAAGTTCCTACACTAGGAGTAAATGAACGAAGTGTCTATAACAAAGTCCTGCAACTTCCACATGAGCTGCAATTGCACATTCCTGAATAGAATCCTCAAGCAGGGCGCCCCTGTGGCTGGACACCTAAAATTTTTTGGAAAATATTTTGACACGGGTCAGAGCCCAAGTAAAACATTTTGAAAATATTAAGCAAGTAGATAAATTGAAATAATTAAATATGCATGCACCCTTTTCATATTTAAGCTAGTGCCGCACTCTCTTGAGACATAGCTCGACCCTCATCTAATGTGCACACTTAACGCCTGCCTTCTACCTTTTCTAGTTAAGCTATCCCACCTAACTAGCCATAACAAGTCTCCTTCTACATACTAACTTATTGTACCCGCTCGTATTACCCATACAATATGTTACTAAATTTCCATGTCTTTTATCCCATTATAATTTTCTAGGTATATGTTTATTTTTCTCCATAATATAGTTATTTTTAATGACACTATCTTTCTCTTCTACTAAACTCACACAGTAGAATAAAATCACACACACACACACACACACACACACACACACACATACATATACATACATATATATATATATATCACTTTGTTATATATATACCGACACTGCACCCCTAAGCTGAGTTGCGGTGCGAGTATATTGTGCTATAATGTCCCGGTATATCATCTACCAAATACATGTAGTAGAATAAATCACAAGTATATATATTTATCACACTAATTATATATATACAATACAGCACCCCTAGGATGGGACCTGCGATGCATGCATACTCTACTATCAAGTCCCGATACATCACGCACTGTATAAAGGACTACGAATTTTGAATCATTCTGGAACCGTATCAATTCAAGTCACACATATTGGAGGGTAACATAGTTCACATACCCATGGGTCACACACATACCTACGCTCCCATGGTCAGCTGACTTATCAACTCAAAAATAAGTCATTCACAGTCCTATATCCTTAAGGTACCAATCTAAATCCTCCCGAAGGCACACAAAGATAAGATGGTCCTTTTTCAAAAATCAACCTCTCGTGATAGCAAGTATGGTAGGTATGTCATACACATAATAAACCATACAAATCAGTATAGGTATACACACAACCTATATTATATATTCCATACATAGCATATATATCTCCCGAAGATCCTACGTATTATTTA
The DNA here is from genome assembly GCA_949130495.1 of Sambucus nigra. NCBI lineage: Eukaryota > Viridiplantae > Streptophyta > Magnoliopsida > Dipsacales > Adoxaceae > Sambucus > Sambucus nigra. Next base: position 204,211,620 of record OX422218.1, read on the forward strand.
ATTTCAATTATACATCTCATCGTATATTCCCGATTATCCCTCACTACTCGAAGTGTGCCAATTTTCCTTTAAAATATTGCAGTAAGTAATCAACTCATATCCTATTGATCTAAGTCATAGGTTCGCTCATCCCCTGAATTCATTACATTTCAAATTACACCGATTAATCTAATCAATTTCACATTAATTAATTTATTAAAGTAGTGTCACCCAACTACAATACTTTGACTCACTCATATGGTCTGTATATTCACCCATAAGAATTTGTTACACAAAAATCCACTATTAAGGTTAACACCTCTGGTTAAATTCACTATTCGATAATTTATTATATATATCTATAATAAATTAAACCAACTAATCTATGCCGAACTCCCGTAGCATTAGCCTGAGAAATATCATAGTCAAAACCCTGAACCTTAATTTAATTACTATTACCTCAATTAATTTTTTTCCAAGTGGTATAATTCAACCAAAATGCCCAGACTCCCTTTATTGGCCCGTATTTTAACCTTTTAGAATTCATTTCACCAAATTCGGTTAATAAGTTTAACACCCTTATTAAATTTAATATTCCTTAATACTCATCCCATAAGACTCTAAGTATAAGGTTCCATTTAATTTCTATCAATTAAATTCCACCTTAAGATACCAGCCCGTATGCTAAACTCATCCACAATTCCCATTCTAATACATTCGTATATTTCTTACATATATTATCGAGTGTCGTTCATTATAAATACTCCTAAATCCATACCCCAAATTCATCCCTATCTAATCCAAGGATAAAATTATGTTACTTTATATTTTTTCAAAGTCCGTCACTCATCTACGAACATCTCCAAATAACCCAAATTTATTTCTTCCTAAAGACGCCGATCTCGCGCACCCTATCGTACAAAAATCATATCAAATTCAAAAAAAAATAAAAAAATAAGAGGTCGGCGCCCACGCCATAGTGACGAAAATATCTATAATGTCATATTTTACAATAACTGAAGGGTTCGATCGATCGATGAATTGGGTCGATCGATCGATCGACCAGATACCAGTCACCTTCCCCGAGTGCTTTTTCCACCATTTTTAAACTCCGAAGCTTTCCAACTTTAATCCAGACCTCGATTACTTTATCTCCCATATTTATTTCATCTATAAACATGTTCAAAAGCTAATATATTACATTAATCCTCAATGATTATCATTAAAATTCTAGGGTTCATAAATCGGTTTTTTCTCAATACTCCTTAAATAACAATTCTCAATTCGATTCAATAATCTGAATTCAGCAATAATTTCTACAGGTCTTCAATTCTAAATCATATTCTAGCCTCATATGATATTATCCTCACATTAATTAAACATCAATTTCACCTTTAATGCTTAAATCCCCCAAACCCATATTTAACATATGATACCCTCCAAAAATGAATTCTGCTATAATAACTAATCCCAAAATGAATATGGTTTACACCCACCATGATATGAATCGCGATACCGCAATTTAAATGAAATCAAGTTTAACTACTTGCCTGGAAATTTTGTAGAGTCTGATCCTTTGATGTAGATGGAGATTTTGATTAAGAACACATCAATCCCCTCTTGGCTTGACTCCCAAAAGCTCTCCCACTTGATCCCTCTTTTCTCCTCTGCAACTAGGGTTTTTATAAAATGAATTATGTCTACCATACCCTCTTATATTTTGATTTTATTATGCCAATCCTGTTTTTAGGCTTGTGGGCTTTATTAAAATGGCCCAATCACTCCCGTGTGGGTCCGATTATGCTTAAAAATGCCCCGAGACCCAATTACTACCCCGAGTACTCTATTTTGACTATCTCGACCCTTTCGGACTCAACCGTACACTCAGAATCATCATTCGAGTTACTTAACTAAAATCTCAAATTACGACACATGTGTTCTTAAAAGAAATTACATGAATTAATTTAAATCTCAATTCTCCAAATAAATTGAATCTTCCAATTTAAATAAATTCTCCAATTTAAATATTTTCTCCAAATCATTAATTTAGTTTAAATTCTAATTCTCCAAATTACCTAAATTATTTATCCTAAAAAATATGGAGTGTTACAGCTATAAAAGATTGCGGGTCCCTTGACGAATTTGACTCATAAGGGCCTACCTTTTGTTTGAGATGATCACTGTTAGTTAGATTTTGATTAGCTAAAGGATAAGTTGTCTTCAACACCAGTGCTCACATTGCTTAGGGGAGGAGTGGAGTACTTTATTTTTGCAAATGTGTCCCTCTAGGGACTTGGTAGAGTCCTACAACAGGAGGAGCGTGCTATAGATTCTACATCTCGCAAGCTTAAACCTCATGAGAAGAACTATCCCACGCACAACCTGGAGTTAGCATAAGTTATTTTTCCCCTGAGGATTTAGAAGCATTATTTATTGAAGAGAAGTTTTGGTTGTTCACCGACCATAAGTCATTACAATACATTTTCACGTCGAATGAGCTAAATACGAGGCAATGCAGATGACTTGAAGTCGTCAACAATTACTAATTAGGCATTCAGTATCATCTGGGTAAGGTTAACGTAGTGGCATATGCATTAAGTCGTAAACCTATGGAGTAGTTGGTAGCAGTCTAAAAGTCGAAGTAGGATGAGGAGGAGGTATTCAGGGCTTACATGGCAGTGATGACTATCACACCCAAGATCATTTTGAGGGCTGTGAAGGCACGTGAAGGGGATCTTTCTTATCAGGAGAAGGTACTATAATTATTAGAAAATGTAGTTACTTAGTCAATTTTGAGATGGCTTACACTTCAATGGCAGGTTGATTATCCCGGACGATGAGGACCTATGATGCACAGTTATGGAGGAGTCACATGGGTCACAATTTTCGATTCATCCAGGAGGGGAAAAGATGTACCAGGATATGAGGAGGCAGTATTATTGGGTTGGTATGAAGAGGTACATAACATAGTTTGTCTCCAGATGAACCACTTGTCAGATAGTGAAGGTTGATTATAAGAGACCAACCGACATTTTGTATCCATTAGAGATTCTGATGTGGAAATAACATAGTCTATTGATGGGTTTTTTCATGGGGTTACCGACATCACAGAGGATTCATTGTTCTATCTAGATTACTATCGACTTTTTAACCAAGATATCCCATTTCTTACCTATTCGGGTTGACTATGCGATAAGGCAGTATGCCTAACTCCTCATCATAGAGCTAGTGAGACTTTATCAAGTGCCTCTTAATATTTTTTGAATTGGGATAAGATCTTTGTGTCCCACTTTTGGCAGAGTTTTCAGGAGGCAATGAGGATAGAGTTGCGTTTGAGTACGACGTATCACTCGCAGACCGATGGGCAGACGAAGAGGGTAAATCAGATGATGGAGGATATGCTAAGTATGTGTATTTTGGATTTTAAGTGCAGTATATACAATTGGTTGAGTTTACGTATAATAAATTGTACCAGTTTACCATTGGCATGGCACCTTTTGAGGCCTTGTACGGGATACCTTGCCATTATCCCTCGTGTTGGTTAGAGGCTATAGACAATAATCTTCTCGAATCGGACGTGATTCAGGATACATCAGCGAAGATTGAGTTCATCAGGAGTCCGATTCAGGTAGCTCAGGATCATCAGAAGAGTTACACCGATACGAACACGGGATTTTAAAAGTTTCATGTGGGTGATCAGGTGTTGTTGCGAGTATCTCCCATGGAAGGAGTGATGCAATTTGGGAAGAAGGGAAAGTTGGCACATAGATTTATAGAACCCCACCTTTTCCCATCATTGAGAGGGTAGGTCCAGTTGTGTATAGGCTTGCCTTGCCGAAGCACTTGCCATGAAATCACTATGTGTTCCACATATCATCATTGATGAGGTATCCAAGGGATGAATTGGCTTACTGGCATATAGCATTAGAGGGGATAGACTTACAATCGTCCATTACTTACGAGGAGAGACATGTTGCCATTTTGGGTCGTAGCGAGTGAAAGCTTCAGTCAAAGATGGTAGTGTTGGTACGTGTATAGTGAGGCATCACAGTGCCGCCGAATTGACTTGGGAACATGACGATGACATGCGGGAAAAGTATCCAAAGCTCTTCGTGGTAGGTAAGTTCGAATTTTGGGGGGAAAATTCCATTATTAGGGGGAGAATGTAATACCCTGTACTTTTAAGAGTATTTTATTTCCACGTGTGCATTTTATTATTAATTTAAGTAGAAAATTAAATTGCTTTCGATAAATATTAATTAACGAGTTAATGATTAATTTTTACGATTAATAGTATTTACTTGCTTGTAATAAGTAAATAGCATTGCGAATTATTATATTGTCATTTATTGAGTGAAAAGCAATGGATTGTTTTTATGTCGCTAAAGAGTAAAAATGCGTACTCTATACACGTGTCGGACCCAATTAATGATATGGTTAAACATTATTAGTTCGGTCATTCGAATGGTCTTTTTGAGTGCAGCGGTGATCTGAAATGGGTCGAAATAGTCCCAAATAGATACGTGGGGTTATAGTTGGGTTCTAAGGGTACCCGGGGGTTATTGTAATACCTCGTCCTAGAACATAAGTATTTAATGATAATCGATTATTATATTCAAAGAAAAATTTGAGGAATAAATATATAAGGAGTTTACGTCAAATAACACGAAAAATGATGCATTACGAAAACTAGTTAAGGAAAAAAATTCCACTAAGTTCTAATAATCCTAGTAAGTATGTTGTTTAAATTTGACATGAAATTACCAATGAATGATTGTGACAAGGTCATGGTTAATAATGCCGTAATTTGGGTGGTACGCGATGCGTAGGATAAGTAACTTTGCATGATTTTTGTAGCATGCATCGCGGTCACAAATATCGAAATGACTACTTTTATAAGGTCCAAAAATACATATAAAAATACCATGGGGTCAAAAGTCAAAAAATAAATAAAAATTATTTTTCGTCAAAAAAATAAAATACTCAGAAAATTATGAAAATCTCCGGATCGGCTTAAAATTTAATTTTGAGTAACTTTCTCCTCTTCGCCGTCTTCGAAAAAATCATTTTGACCCACGTTAGGCTAATTTTTGTCAGCACACGTTGTGTAGTATGCGAACTTGCGTGAATTGTTTAGGGCAATTTGTAAGTCCAAAAAATATTCCGACTATATATTTAGACTCATAAAAATATACAGAATATTACCATGCGAAAAAAATAAAAAAAATATTTTGTACGGAGGTCTCGACGCCCTGTATAAGACAATCCGGGAGGCCAAACGATTATTGTAAATAGGAATTTTTAGCTAAAAAATGTAAGGAATATGATTCTTAATTTAAAAATTTTAAAAAATTGGGGGGGGGGGGGGGGGGCAGGTACCAAAAGTGACGCAAATTAGCATTTGTGGGTGTTTTGGACATTTTTCAAATGGATTTTTGGGGTCACATGTTTAGTGTATGTATAGTCTCTTTCAAGACTTACTATGTAGACCATGGAGAACCAAATTACGCCCATTTGGACATTCAAAAACCTTAAGTTTGTTGGTCAATGGTGGAAAGTGTAATACCCCGTATTTTTATGCTATAATTAATTTGGGGATTTATTTAATAAAAATCCGGAAATTAATTATGTTATAATTATTAACGTGACGTGAGTTAGTAATAATATGAAATTGTTGAATATTACTTAGGAGCATAGTAATATATGGTAAATGTCACGAGTGAATGAAAATGACAATTTTGGTAATTTTAGTCGGGACGCGCCCGTGTCGCGTCGGGACTAATTATTGAGATATAAAAGTAAATATTTTATGAGTTGTCCATATGGTCATTTTGAGTGCGGCAACGCGTACGGAAGGGTCGAGATAGTCAGAAAAGTGTACCCGGGGGTTTAGTTTGGGTCTCGGGATGTTTTTAGGCTTAATTAGTGACCCGGGAGGGCGTTTTGGTCATTTTACAAACTAGGGTAATTAAACCCACGAATTTCAGCCATCCTTAGCAGCCATTTAAGTCAGCCTTTTAGGGTTAGATCATTCAGAACCCTAAGACGGCTAGTGGAGAAGAGAGGAGAGACCTTGCTAGGTGATTCAAGGCCAAAAACACCACCTTTTGCACCACCGTCACCACCAACGCGAAGATCGCGAGGAGGAGAACGCAACCACACCAATATCAGCAGGAAACCAGACCTCTGAAATTCCAGGCAAGTGTTTAACTTGCATATTTTCGTTGGTGCAATAATCATGTTAGTGTAGGAATGATTAGGAGTATAATTTATGGAAGAAAACCCTACTTTGTGATAGGAATTTGCATGTAGACAAGGTTAAAATTATATTCTGGAAGTCTTATGTAATGTAGATGATAAACCTACGAATTTTTGATGTTATTGTAGAAGAAAATTCTGGAGAAAACTGATTAGAACAAAAGATTAAGAAAACTTAGGGTTCTTGATGATTAGATGAGATTTTAGGTTGTTTAATCATGTTTAATGATGATTATATGCATGCTTAACGTTAGAAACATCTGGAAATATATTACCATGATTGTAGTATAAGTTTTGGGACGATTAGTGTTGGAAATTATGGATTTGAATGAAGAATATTAGTTAAACCCGTAACTGCACTTCTGCAGAAATCGAAATACCTGTTTGATCGATCGATCGACCCTATAGCGTCGATCGATCGAAGGTTCGATATATCGAACCCCAGTAGTCGATCGATCGACCCTTCCTGGTAGCCTATTATTTCCCTTGTTTAATTAGTTGAATTAATTTATCATGAAAGAATTATTGGGCATTTCAAATAAAATGTTTTGGGATGTAAGAGAGACCAGTAGGACATATGATTAAGTGTTGAGAACTTTATTATGAAATGATAATTGGGTTTAAGGAATAGTTAATTAAGGAACGACGAACTACGTATTTCAAATGAGAGATTTCAACGAATACCTACGTTAGTGAATAGACGTCTACCTACTGAATATATTACTTGGATGGATAGAACCCACGAGTGTCCCATAACTAGTGAGAAAACCCCTTCGAATTAAGGTTAGAGGTGAAACCTTATACGTTATACTAATAAGGTGAAATTTAGGACAAAGGTTGTAATTATGGGTAATGAGAGTGACCTATATTAATATGATGAAATTGGTATATTTATATGAATGTGTGTACATATATTATATACATGTGAAAAACGTACCCGCGCTACTTGCTATCCCTGAGGTTACCGCGCTGGGACGATCGTATCCTGTGTTGCTTTATGGGGATATTGAATCGTACCCTAGAAGATAGAGATCCTAGGTACGGGCTATTAAATTGATAGTCGGACGGTCCTAAGAGACGTGTGGGTATGTACTGACCTCTTGGACTTGGAATCTATGCTTCGCCTCAACGTTGTTTTGTATATGTTAATACAGTTCGAGAGTGATTCCGAACTTGTATTTCCCTTTATGTGAGCGATACGGGGATTGGATAGCAGAGTATGCCCGCACCATAGTTTAGTTGGGGTGCCATTATATATATATATTTATTCGAGTAGTTAATCTATATATAAGGTTATAAACTTTGAACTGCCTACTGTGATTTGATAAGTAGAACATGGTTGTTGATTCAAATTATTAAATACTTGTTTTGTGAAAAAAATGAAAAGGCACGGGGAAATCTTATAATTTAATGAAGCTAAAACGAGAGGAATACTACAAATTGAAAGTAACCTTTTTATAACATTGTCATCGTTCAGTTTTGAAAACATACGAGTAAGTTAAGATAAACGAACCATTGGGAAGGTTAGTACGATAGGAGTGCACATTAGAAGAGAGGTGAGTATTTCTCAAGAGAGAGACGAACTAATATGATGTTGCATTGGCCTGTATCAATTTAAATACTTGCTTAACGTATTTTAAAATCAAACACACTTTCGGGCCCTGACCCATTTCTTTTTCTCTCTCTCTCTTGTGTATATATATGTATATTTTCAGGTGCCCAGCCACAGGGGCGTCTTGCTTAGGATTCTTTGAGAAGAACGAGCTGCAGCTTAGGTGGGAGTTGCAGGTCCCTTGAGTAGACGGCTTCCGACATTGACTCCACTCTTATTACTCTCATTTATGGGGCACGTGTCGCCCTTTTCATCATTTCATTTATTGTTGGGAATTTTTATATTTCAGTTATTCCAGTATTGTTTATGGGATTTGTTTCAGGATGGTTTATGATTTTAGTTTTATATTATTGACATTCATTTGGTGAATGTATGGTTTTATTTAAATTTCGTGGTATGATTCTCTATTGTAGAAATGTTGTTTTGAATTAATAAAAATCTTTTCTTTAATTAGAATTTGGAAGTTCGTATGAAAAATGTTTTTGACACTTAGCTTAATTATTTAGGGTGTTAAATTGGAAAAATTATTTTTTTATCGACAGTGATGCTGAGAATGAACCAACTGTTTACCTTGATTTAATTTAATAAAGGAGTGATCGCCCGGTATTTAATTAGGCGGGGTGTCACAGGTGGTATCAGAGCATCAGGTTCTAGTGTCCATAGGATCTGTACGGCTTATTTCGCTTTCAGCTTAACGTTACTTGCCATAGATCCCTATTTTTAGGACTGTTGTATTCTTGCTTTTACGTTTAAGTCTTCAGCTATTCGAGATTTGTTGATAACTGTAGACTAATAAACTTGTTCATGTTTCAGATGCCTCCGAGACGTGCTCCGAAAGATAGGCGTGCCCAAGCCGACCAGCCAGCAGCTCCGGCACCAGGCACTATGAATGCGAGTGAGGTAGCCGCCATCGTTGCTCAGGCGGTAAATGCCGCGATAGTGGTGATTCAGCAGGCTCCACCACAGGTCGAGGCAGTGGCGCCAGTACCAGCACAGCTTCCATCTGCATGGGAGAGGGTTCGGGATGCTTTTCAGAAAGCACATCCCCCTGAGTTTTCTGGTAGCTCCGATATTATTACTGTCAGCCAATGGAACAAGGACATCCAGCGGCACCTCCGTATGTATGAGTGCACCGAAGTACAGAAGCAGCTATTGGCCTCTTTTAAACTGGTGGGAGCAGCATTACAGTGGTGGGAGCCCACTACTACTTTGGAGTAGAGGGACACGATCCCTATTCAGATGTTCTGGGAGCGGTTTGACCGCAAGTACTTTCCACCCGCAGTGCAGACTGAGATGAGGCGAAAATTTCTAAATCTGAAGCAGGAGAACCTTACTGTAGCCGAGTATGAGGAGGAGTTCACGAGACTTCTCACTATTGTGCCGGATGAGGCACCCACTGAGAGCAAGAAAATTTTGATGTTCGTCGACGGGTTAGCTTGGAGGATCCGTCAGCACCTTATTGGGAATCTATCCCTGAGTACTTTCACTGACGTACTCAATACAGCGCTACTACATTGCCAGGATCACCGCTTCCATCTTCAGGGAAGCAAGAGAGCAGGAGAGTCCAGCCAGCAGGGCAGGACCGGGGGTAATAGTGCCAGTGGGGCACCAACTCAGGGACAGACTCGTCAGCACGAGCAGAGTTCCCATCAGGGGGACCCTGCTAAGCGATTCCGTTCAGGTGATTCTAGGCAGGGATTCGGGGGATTCAGGCAGGGCCATCAGGGTCAGCCTAATCAGCAGGGCCAGCAGGGCCAACACCGACCGCAGGGTCAACAGCAGGGCCAACAAGGCCAACAGCCTGCACATCAGGGCCAACAGGGCCAATGGCGTGGAGGTAACGGCCAGCAGGGCCGTGGTCAGTAGGGACAGAGGGGAGGTAATTTCAGAGGCCGGTGTTTTGTGTGTGGCAAGCACGGCCATAAGCGTCAGGATTGCCCAGAGGGCGATAGGGCTCCACAACAGCAGGGAGCCCGTAATGAGCCGCAGAGACCACTCTTTCCACCTGCCCTTCCAGCTCCAGCCCAGATGCCAGCCCTACCAGCCATTCCAGCAGCTCCAGTGCAGCAGGGGCAATTGCAGTACGGACGTGTCTATAACGTCCACCAGGCAGCAGCTCCACAGGCACCACCCGCGATTGAGGGTATGTTTCCTATCCATGGTTCTATGGGTAAAGTTTTGTTTGATACGGGGGCAACGCACTGTTTTATAGCTACACATTTTGCGAAGTCCTTAGGATTGTTAGCCACAGCAGAGAGCACCGTGACGTGTGTCGACTCACTATTGGGGAGTGGGTCGCTTATATTCTTTATATGCCGGGGAGTAGGGGTAGAGATTGGTGGCTTGGTATTGCCTGCAGACATGCTAGTCTTAGACATGCACGAGCATGACGTGATTATTGGTATGGATTGGCTCGCATCTTATAGAGCCATGATTGATTGCTTCGGTGGGAGCATTGTTTTTGCCATTCCGGGGCAATAGATGTTCATAGTGGTGATGCCTCGCCCAGAGGGAGGTTCGACCGCTCATTTAAATTACATTGAGGAGGATACTTCTAAGGAGGTTGTGATTCCTTTGGATTCGATCCCAGTTGTTAGGGAGTATTCCGATGTGTTTCAGGAGATACCAGGCCTACCGCCCAGTCGTGAGATAGACTTCGTTATAGACTTATTGCCGGATACGAGACCTATAGCACGCGCACCGTACCGTATGGCTCCGGCAGAGATGCGAGAGTTACGAGATCAGATTGAGCAACTATTAGGTCAGGGTTTCATTCGTAGGAGTACCTCACCGTGGGGCGCTCCAGTCTTATTTGTGAAGAAGAGAGATGGCTCACTGAGATTGTGTGTGGACTACCGGGAGTTGAACAAGGTCACGATACGGAACAAGTATCCGTTGCCTCGAATCGATGATCTGTTCGACCAGTTAAGGGGAGCAACTTTCTTTTCGAAGATAGATCTGAGGTCGGGGTACCATCAGTTACGCATTAGAGAGCAGGATGTTTCGAAGACTGCCTTCTTGTCGAGATATGGGTCCTATGAGTTCAGGGTGATGCCGTTCGGACTCACAAATGCCCCAGCCATTTTCATGGACTTGATGAACCGAGTGTTCAGAGAGTTCTTGGATCAGTTCGTCATCGTCTTCATAGATGATATCTTGATATATTCACACTCCGAGGAGGAGCATGCCGAACACTTGAGGCAGGTTCTCCAGACCCTACGAGAGCATCAGTTGTATGCTAAGTACGAGAAGTGTGGATTCTGGTTGCGAGAGGTACAATTCTTGGGCCATGTTGTTTCTGAGCAGGGGATAGCAGTTGACCCGAGCAAGGTGTCAGCGGTGAGGGAGTGGGGGCAGCCCACGACACCGATGGAAGTACGTAGTTTCTTGGGGTTAGCCGGATACTACAGGAGGTTCATTCGGGGATTCTCCAAAATAGCGGGTCCATTGACGAATCTGACTCGCAAGGGGGTACCATATGTTTGGGATGACGCTTGTCAGTTGGCTTTCGACGAGCTGAAGGACAAGCTTACTTCAGCATTAGTCCTTGCTTTACCGAAGCCGGGTGTAGAGTACCTGGTTTACACATATGCGTCCTTACGAGGACTTGGGGGAGTACTTCAGCAGGAAGAGAAGGCTATAGCTTTTGCTTCCCGCAAGCTTAAGCCGCATGAGAAGAACTATCCCACCCACGACCTGGAGTTAGCTGCGGTCGTCTTTGCATTGAGAATTTGGAGGAACTATTTATTGGGCGAGAAATTCCGTTTGTTCACAGACCATAAGTCACTGCAGTACCTGTTCACTCAGCGAGAGCTGAATATGCGTCAGCGCAGATGGTTAGAGTTTGTGAAAGATTACCAGTTCGATATACAGCATCATCCGGGGAAAGCCAACGTAGTTGCTGATGCGTTGAGTCGTAGACCGGTTGACGATGTAGCGGACATCTGGAAAGCAAAATGGAAGGAGTTGGGTCACCAGGACGCGGTAGCACGTTCTTTCATATCCGTGATGACAGTCACACCCGAGATTGTTACGAGGGTGATACAAGCACAGACCACAGATCCGTTTTGTCAGGAGCAGATTGTATGACTTCTAGCCGAGGGTGCTGAGTCCTATTCTGTTAGTTCGGATGGAGGGTTGCGGTTTAATGAGAGACTAGTGGTTCCAGAAGGAGCAGAGCTACGTCATGAGGTAATGACTCATTCTCATGGGTCCCGATTTGCAGTACATCCAGGAGGCGATAAGATGTACCAGGAATGAGACGTCAGTACTGGTGGAGTGGGATGAAGAAGGACATCGCTGAATTTGTGTCCAAATGTTCTACTTGCCAGCTGGTGAAGGTGGACCACCAGAAACCGTCGGGATTACTTCAGCTGATGGAAGTACCTGCGTGGAAGTGGGAAAGTATTTCCATGGACTTCATTACAGGGTTGCCTACATCACATCGAGGCCACGATTCTATCTGGGTGATTGTAGACCGTCTGACCAAGGTGGCTCATTTTCTGCCAGTAAGGATAGATTATACCACGGGTCAGTATGCCCAGTTGTTCATCGATGAGATTGTCAGATTACATGGGGTGCCCCTGAATATTGTGTCAGATAGAAACAAGATTTTTGTGTCGCGTTTCTGGGAAAGCTTTCAGGAGGCTATGGGTACAGAGTTGAGACTGAGTTCAGCTTACCACCCACAGACAGATGGACAGACAGAGCGTACTAATCAGATGTTGGAAGATATGCTACGCATGTGTATCCATGATTTCGGGGGAGGTTGGGAGCCACATCTTCCACTGGTCGAGTTTGCTTATAATAACTCCTATCAGTTTACGATTGGCATGGCTCCATTTGAGGCTTTGTACGGCAGGCCTTGTCGCTCTCCAACCTGTTGGCTCGAGGTGGGGGACAACAAGTTATTAGGACCAGAAGTGATCCAGGAGACCTCCGCGAGGATTGAGATAATCAGGAGTCGTATTCGGGTAGCCCAAGACAGACAGAAGAGCTACGCCGATACGAAACGATTCTTCCGGGAGTTTAATGTGGGAGATCAAGTGTTTTTGCGTGTATCTCCTATGAAAGGAGTGATGAGGTTCGGGAAGAAGGGAAAGTTGGCTCCGAGGTACGTAGGACCATTTCCCATCATCGAGAGAATTGGGCCAGTAGCATACAGGTTGGGTTTTCCAGAACATTTACATCGCATCCACGATGTATTCCACATCTCGTCGTTGAGACGATACCTTCGGGATGATATGGCCCATACTCACATTGCGATAGATGAGATCGACTTGCAGTCGGATAGCTCTTACGAGGAGAGACCGGTGGCTATTCTAGACTACAGTGAGAGGAGATTGAGGTCGAAGATAGTTCCACTAGTGCGGGTCCAGTGGGAACATCATAATGTGGAGGAATCCACTTGGGAGCGTGAGGCAGATATGCGTGAGAGATATCCAGAGTTGTTTTTACCAGGTATGCCTTATTTTCCAATTTCGGGACGAAATTCCGTTATTAGGGGGGAAGTATGTAATACCCCGTATTTTTATGCTATAATTAATTTGGGGATTTATTTAATAAAAATCCGGAAATTAATTATGTTATAATTATTAACGTGACGTGAGTTAGTAATAATATGAAATTGTTGAATATTACTTAGGAGCATAGTAATATATGGTAAATGTCACGAGTGAATGAAAATGACAATTTTGGTAATTTTAGTCGGGACGCGCCCGTGTCGCGTCGGGACTAATTATTGAGATATAAAAGTAAATATTTTATGAGTTGTCTGTATGGTCATTTTGAGTGCGCCAACGCATCCGGAAGGGTCGAGATAGTCAGAAAAGTGTACCCGGGGGTTTAGTTTGGGTCTCGGGATGTTTTTAGGCTTAATTAGTGACCCGGGAGGGCGTTTTGGTCATTTTACAAACTAGGGTAATTAAACCCACGAATTTCAGCCATCCTTAGCAGCCATTTAAGTCAGCCTTTTAGGGTTAGATCATTCAGAACCCTAAGACGGCTAGTGGAGAAGAGAGGAGAGACCTTGCTAGGTGATTCAAGGCCAAAAACACCACCTTTTGCACCACCGTCACCACCAACGCGTAGATCGCGAGGAGGAGAACGCAACCACACCAATATCAGCAGGAAACCAGACCTCTGAAATTCCAGGCAAGTGTTTAACTTGCGTATTTTCGTTGGTGCAATAATCATGTTAGTGTAGGAATGATTAGGAGTATAATTTATGGAAGAAAACCCCACTTTGTGATAGGAATTTGCATGTAGACAAGGTTAAAATTATATTCTGGAAGTCTTATGTAATGTAGATGGTAAACCTACGAATTTTTGATGTTATTGTAGAAGAAAATTCTGGAGAAAACTGATTAGAACAAAAGATTAAGAAAACTTAGGGTTCTTGATGATTAGATGAGATTTTAGGTTGTTTAATCATGTTTAATGATGGTTATATGCATGCTTAACGTTAGAAACATCTGGAAATATATTACCATGATTGTAGTATAAGTTTTGGGACGATTAGTGTTGGAAATTATGGATTTGAATGAAGAATATTAGTTAAACCCGTAACTGCACTTCTGCAGAAATCGAAATACCTGTTTGATCGATCGATCGACCCTATAGCGTCGATCGATCGAAGGTTCGATCGATCGAACCCCAGTAGTCCATCGATCGACCCTTCCTGGCAGCCTATTATTTCCCTTGTTTAATTAGTTAAATCAATTTATCATGAAAGAATTCTTGGGCATTTCAAATAAAATGTTTTGGGATGTAAGAGAGACCTGTAGGACATATGATTAAGTGTTGAGAACTTTATTATGAAATGATAATTGGGTTTAAGGAATAGTTAATTAAGGAACGACGAACTACGTATTTCAAATGAGAGATTTCAACGAATATCTACGTTAGTGAATAGACGTCTACCTACTGAATATATTACTTGGATGGATAGAACCCACGAGTGTCCCATAACTTGTGAGAAAACCCCTTCGAATTAAGGTTAGAGGCGAAACCTTATACGTTATACTAATAAGGTGAAATTTAGGACAAAGGTTGTAATTATGGGTAATGAGAGTGACCTATATTAATATGATGAAATTGGTATATTTATATGAATGTGTGTACATATATTATATACATGTGAAAAACGTACCCGCGCTACTTGCTATCCCTGAGGTTACCGCGCTGGGATGATCGTATCCTGTGTTGCTTTATGGGGATATTGAATCGTACCCTAGAAGATAGAGATCCTAGGTACGGGCTATTAAATTGATAGTCGGACGGTCCTAAGAGACGTGTGGGTATGTACTGACCTCTTGGACTTGGAATCTATGCTTCGCCTCAACGTTGTTTTGTATATGTTAATACAATTCGAGAGTGATTCCGAACTTGTATTTCCCTTTATGTGAGCGATACGGAGATTGGATAGCAGAGTATGCCCGCACCATAGTTTAGTTGGGGTGCCATTATATATATATATATTTATTCGAGTAGTTAATATATATTTAAGGTTATAAACTTTGAACTGCCTACTGTGATTTGATAAGTAGAACATGGTTGTTGATTCAAATTATTAAATACTTGTTTTGTGAAAAAAATGAAAAGGCACGGGGAAATCTTATAATTTAATGAAGCTAAAACGAGAGGAATACTACAAATTGAAAGTAACCTTTTTATAACATTGTCATCGTTCAGTTTTGAAAACATATGAGTAAGTTAAGATAAACGAACCATTGGGAAGGTTAGTACGATAGGAGTGCACATTAGAAGAGAGGTGAGTATTTCTCAAGAGAGAGACGAACTAATATGATGTTGCATTGGCCTGTATCAATTTAAATACTTGCTTAACGTATTTTAAAATCAAACACACTTTCGGGCCCTGACCCATTTCCTTTTCTCTCTCTCTCTTGTGTATATATATGTATATTTTCAGGTGCCCGGCCACAGGGGCGTCTTGCTTAGGATTCTTTGAGAAGAACGAGCTGCAGCTTAGGTGGGAGTTGCAGGTCCCTTGAGTAGACGGCTTCCGA
The DNA here is from genome assembly GCA_949130495.1 of Sambucus nigra. NCBI lineage: Eukaryota > Viridiplantae > Streptophyta > Magnoliopsida > Dipsacales > Adoxaceae > Sambucus > Sambucus nigra. The sequence continues at coordinate 204,227,496 of OX422218.1, forward strand.
CATTGACTCCACTCTTATTACTCTCATTTATGGGGCACGTGTCGCCCTTTTCATCATTTCATTTATTGTTGGGAATTTATTATTTCAGTTATTCCAGTATTGTTTATGGGATTTGTTTCAGGATGGTTTATGATTTTAGTTTTATATTATTGACATTCGTTTGGTGAATGTATGGTTTTATTTAAATTTCGTGGTATGATTCTCTATTGTAGAAATGTTGTTTTGAATTAATAAAAATCTTTTCTTTAATTAAAATTTGGAAGTTCGTATGAAAAATGTTTTTGACACTTAGCTTAATTATTTAGGGTGTTAAATTGGAAAAATTATTTTTTTATCGACAGTGATGCTGAGAATGAACCAACTGTTTACCTTGATTTAATTTAATAAAGGAGTGATCACCCGGTATTTAATTAGGCGGGGTGTCACAGAAAGATTCCATAATTGCATTATAAGAGAAATGGGAGGGACATACTTGGAGCCAAAACTCTTAAACATTTTCAGATTATATCTTCATCTTCTAGCTCTAGCAAGAGTTGTTCTTCCTTCCAAATTCGTGGTCCTTATTTGCAACCCTTTTCCACCATTCAAACACTACCTTGGAGGTCCCCAAACTCTATTAACACACCTCTCAAAGTTGGGACAACTCATAGGAGGTTTTGGGAGGAGTTCTTAGAGTTTAAAAGGAAGGCTTGTTGGGAGTTTTTAAAAGGAGTTTCTCACGGAGGAAGAAAGAAGTAGTTCATGGAGCTTGAAGATTCATTTGGTAGCTTGAAAAGTAGGCTATTGTGACTCCCTTTAGGGACACCTTTGGAGGTGGGGGAGTCACCCACCTTCTCTACCATTATTTGATAACATTTTGAGGTGGAAAACACGTATCTCTTACTAAGTGAAGTTAATGATGATATTAGTCTAATTATTTTGCATCTTGTTGATATTAGGTTTGTAGAAATAACAATTCATGTTTAAAGATTAAATACTACATGATTTCAAGATATAGTTTAGAAAAAAATGGGATTTTCTATCTTTGAAATGGGTCTTATAGTAAACCTATGTTTAGCTTGATTTTTCTACATATTGAGAGCTTAAAATATGTTGATAAAGGTTTTAAATATACTAATAGACTTATCAGTATCTTTCTTAATATTTTCTATGAAAATGGGAACTTAAAATGAAGGATTGAATGGGTTTTAAAAATGAATAATTTTCAGCCCACTATTCACAAACATTTTATGAAATAACATGTTTTAAACTCATATTTTAAAGTGAATCAATGATTTCTTTTATGTGAAGAATACTTAGTATGTATATGAATTTTTATGAGATCAATATAGTGATTTTAATGTTGATGAATCATTATGAAATGAGCAAATGGATTTTCCTTTATAAAGTGTACTATTTGGTTTGTTAAACTAAGTTTTGGGGTTAAAAGTGTAAATATGTGAAAGAGTAGTTTTTTAACAAACTTTGGGTGAAAATGTAAATAACGAAAGTGTAGAAGAGTAAGTGTGAATAAAATGACTAAGTATGGGTCTTTGTGCAAAAAGTCATAATTAAACCATGTAACACTAAGTTTGAAATGCAAAGTGTCAAATGTGTAAATGTTGACTAAAATGGGTTTTTAGTGTTAAAACTCATAAATAAAGTGTGTAGACTTTAATATGTGAAAAGTATGATTTTATATATTAAAGGGAGTAATGTGCAAAAATGTGATTTTCGATAAATGTAGAAGTTAAAAAAGTGTCATAGTGACTAAAATGCCTATGTGTTAAGTTTGAAGCTTAAACGGGTATTTTTTTTTTGTAAACAATACTTCAATAAGGAGTGAAGTTATGTATTTTGATTTAAATTAGGTAAATTGAAAATTTACTTAAAGTGTAACATTTTTAGGAAATAAAAAATGTTAAAAAGTGTTTTGACACGTATGTAGAAAGAACGAAATGAGTACTTAAACATAAATGATTTTTGGTGTAACATCAACATGTGTGAAAAAAGGGACTTTAATGGAATATAATGATTTTTCCTAAATGAATAATGGAAAAATGGATGGTGAAATCCAAGGTTTTGTCTTCAGCCCGAAAAAGGAAAATTAATGTGGACAATATGAAAATATCGAACACATTGGCAAGATAATATTGGATGATGCCGGGTTAAATAATTAAGCAGGGCTATGTTATCCCTAGTGGTGAAAGACCCCAAACCTACTGTAGTTTACTTGGTGCTCGGTGCCGAGCGGTGAAATTATGTGAAACCGTGGGGTGTGTGTGTTATGATGAGTGTGTGTGTCGGCGGAATCCCTAAATAAAATGCTAAGTGATGAAATTGAATATTTATGAAAGAGGCATATTAAATAAATGGTATTGATTTATTGATTTATTAATGCAAGAAAACGCATTAAAAGTTAATGTTCATGTGGTAACATGGTATGGTTAAACAAGATGACTTATTGATGTTTAAGCTACTTATTGAGGTTTGAATCATAATAAACACAAGCGTGTGTTATACGAGGCTTTCAAATGAAAAATAGTATTTTTCTAAACACGGTGTGTGCGTGCGTTGAATAGAAGTCCTATAATATGGTTAAGTAACTCTGGCGTGAGTTAATAAACGTTGAAAGTAAATAAAATATTTTCCCAACAATTGCTAATTTTTTAACCATGTGCGCTAATGCAAAGGAATGCTAGTTCTTTAGCATAATGATACAAAATTAATTTTGCAAATATAAGGAGAATAAACGGGTTAAATGACATTTTTGGAATAAAACGGTTTACTACATTGGGATATGTATTTTCAAAGGTATATATGTGGATACATACGTACTATCACATGCATGTAGTGTAGCGTGTTAGTATTCTTTTCTGCCATTCGTTTCTATACTGAGCATTCAACTCACTCACTCCTCTTGCTATGACAGGTTGCTTGCAATTTCGTATTTTGAGCACGTTATACAGGTAAGTACTTACTTTCATTTAAGTTAGTAACTCTGTTTACTTGGCCTTGGGGCACTTCCCTTGGGTCGTATCACGTAGGAATTATAAATTGAACTCGCATGTTAATAAGTGTAACGTTAAATAATAATAATAATAATAATAATAATAATAATAATAATAATAATAATAATAATAATAATAATAATAATAATAATAATAATAATAATAATAATAAAAAAACTAGATTAGAAACATTATATTGGGTGTTTCATTGCACTTAACAATTAACACGTGAACTGAGTCGGGTTAGTCCCTTATCAACCCTTAAATCCAAGTCGGGGAGTTACAGTTATAGTGTGGTTGTCTTTTTTACTCTTAGGGCTTCACCTAAATACGAAATTAGGGTTTTATTAAGAGGTGTTTAAGGGTTAGTCGGCTTCATAGAAAACTCATTTAACCTTTGCTTATTAGGAATTAAGGGGGATATTAAAAGAGAAGAGAAGAGAAAAAGAGAGAAAGAAAGCTTGGAGAATAGAGTAAGAGACAATCTACGGAATCAGTCCATTTATACGTGTCAAGCTTCGAATTTGCATCCATCAAGGCAAGTGTTTACTTTCTTTAAATTTTAATTTTTCCCAGTCAAATATGTTAATAGTTAATTAATTGATTAATCTGAAAATTAAGAAGGTAATCATGGGGAATAATTAAGAGGATTTGGCTTGTGTTTAACATATTAATATGATTGAGAATTAATATGGAAGAATTCTAGTTATTTAAATATGGTAATATGAATATGAAGAGGATGAACATTGATAGGGTGTTAGCTTAATGGGTTTAAATTTGATAAATTCATAATTGAATGAATGATTAGTAATCCTTAGGATTTGATATTGGATTCGAGTTTAAATTGGGGTTAATATATATCTGGGATGATTATGTATTGGTTTGGGATTTTAATCTATGGTTACCTGAGGTTGAAGACGAAGGGCATCCCGGATAAATTAAACCAGTTTGTTGGGGGAGCAAATCGGTTCGCTAGACCGAATCAGTTCGGTCTACTAGTGAACTGGCTAGTTAGTTTGTCTCCATTTTTATTGTGCATTGTTTTGACCAATTAGCGCTGAATAAATAAGTATATGGGTTTTTGGAGTAGATTGGGCTTTCTTTGGAATATTATCAGGGGTTAGTACGTGTATAAGGCTAACTAAATGTTGGATTTGAGTGAGATGAATCGGATTTTAAGTGAGTGAACACTTAATTGAAAATCGAGAAATCGGTTCAGATTTGGGATTTGGTAGACTATATATATAGGTATTGGGTTGATTCCCCAGGTCGTAATACTAATGCATGGTCATTATCCATGTGTGAGGTGTGACAACCCGCCTATTTAAATACTAGTGATCAGTTCTTTATAAAAATAAAATAAGAGACTCATCTAGTTCATTCTTAGCATCACTGTCGAAAACTTTTTAAATTACTAACCACTTATGTTTTAAATAAACATGTGCCAAATTTTACCTTTTATTACCACAACAACAAGTGGAAAATAATTATAATCACTTACCATCCAAGCAGTAATAATATAAATCCAACACGAGATAATTAATGAGTAAAACAATATCAAATAAACCATTGGTTCTTAAGTATAATATAAAGTCCATCAGAAGAATGTAAATTTGAGTACAAAGTTTGAACTGAAATAAAATAAATGTATGAAGGGGCAACATGCCCAAATGAAATAACCAAACTACATCCTAATCTAGGAATGAAGTAACTGAAGCGTCTAATCGAAATCCTACAAGCATCCACAAATGATGCAGCTCCGCATCCCTGGAACAGATCATATAGCTCGGCGTCCCTGTGGCTAGACACCTAAAAGGTTTTGAAAATATTTTGCTTACGGGTCAGAGCCCAAGTAAAACCGTTTGAAAATATTTACTTAGTATTTATCACAATTTTAAAATCAGTTATTAATTACACATATTAGTTGAACGAACACTTCATTGAGTTCCTCACCTCTCAAATAATGTGCACGCCTAACGTCATCTACCTAGCTATGCTACCCATCCCCACTAGGTCTCATCAATCACTAACTAACCATAATCGATTTAGCTCTCACGTAACGCCCATATAGTCCGCCACGTAATATCTTTAATTCTCATTAAGTTCTTAGTTAAATTTATCTTCAACTCTCCCGTACCGCCTATATGGTACGTTATCGCAATACGAATAATTAACATTACCCGTATGTTATTAATCAACCTTAATTAACATTTTCACGAATGTTATCTTTAACACATAATTAACATCTCACGTATGTTATCAATGAAATATTTCATTAAATTTCTCTAATTAATTCATCTTTAGATATACGCTATTTAACTTTACTACGCACACTGAGTAGATTATCTCATAATTACGTTACTTTTAGATATACACTATCTATCTTTCCTACATCACACACAAGTAGGTTAATCACATATGTATGTATAGATATATCACACAATCTATATACATAACTCCAGCATACCTTGGCAAAGAACGACGGTGCGAGTCAGCATATTATGCTATCAATTCCAAGTATCTCTCGTACCAAATCAGGAACTAGCGGTTCGGATATCACCCTCGAACCTAAAATCAAATATCAATCAATGGAGGAGAACATAGTTCTAATCCTTTGGGATATGCACATACCTAACATACCCAAATGTCACCCCGGTCCCACTAATACACGTCACATAGTGAGCCGCCCTAAGTTCTATGTTCTGGGGAACAAACCCAGACCTCCCTGGAATCCAGAAGGTAGGATCGCCCACTGCACGGGAACCTCCGTGATATGAAGCAGCGTAGGTATGTTAACACACATAAGAAAGTACATAAGAGGCATACACACAACCTATCCATATATCACATATAGGAATACGCACAACCTATAAACATGATCCATATAGGTATGCACAATACCTATGAAAATAATCCGTATATGTATAAACTCAACCCATAACTATAACTCGCATAGATATACACACCATCTATATATAACCTGTATACCTATACGCTCAACCCATAACTATAACTCACATAAATATATACACCATCTATATATATAATCCGTATAGGTATACACTCAACCCATATCTATAACTCATATAGATTTATATTCAGACTATAAATATACTCCGTACGTGATATATCTCTCTCGCATACTGGATGTACTCTCGATATATGATTACGACTCTTTATCAAATTTTCCCGAAGATTAATCTCGACGCGAAGGGCCCTAGTTACCCCTTTCTTAAATATCAATAGATAATATACTCCTACACTATTGGTCAGAATCATAGGTTCACTCATCTCTTCGTGATTCTTTCTCATTCCCCTTAATTTACTCGCATTACAAATTATGCTCGATTATCCTTAGCCTTAATTTTTCTCCCTTACGAATAAGCCCCAACCTTAACATTGGACTACTGGTGATCAATATATCCCTCACTATAGTTTAAAGGCATCCTAAAAGTCCCCCGATACTTATACACAAATTCATGGATTAAACAAGGAAAATTGGGCAATTATGGGTAACCAAATCGAGTCGTAAATTTTCTTGCAGATTCAACACCTTGTAGTAAAATTTCTATTTCTCCCTATACAAAACCCCAATTGACCTCATTCAAAGGTCATTAGAAAGCTAAGACATAGACATTTCCATACATCTATGTATCTCACTATAATGCTAAGTAGAATTAAAATGACACATGTTGAAAGTAATGACAAAAATTCAGGGACATTACTATGCAGGCGGATCAAACGCCCTATAGTAAAACATAGATTACACCCTCTACAGAACTCCGATTGACCTTATTAAAATCTCATTAGAAAGGTAAGAGATGTATCTTTCCCAGAATCTATGGCTAAACTCTAATTTTAAGTATAATTGAAATGGCATATGTTCAAAGTTATGTAAAAAATTCTGACAAATTGACATCTTGTGTTCATCAATTTAACTCTAAGTCATTCAAGATTCATGTTCTTCAACCAAGAACCCATCAATATTTCATATTAATCATCAAATATATTCTAATTTCATTTTATCTTCAAATAGGTTTCATTCTACATGCAATCCTACACCGAATCATGAGTTCTATTCATCAAAATCCCAAGAATATAATTGAAATCATGAAATTAAAAACCCTACACTACATGGTTATTATAGCTTCTTCAAAAACATGCAAAATAAACACTTGCCTTATAATTGCAGGTCTAATTTCGTTGGTATGTTGATAGAGCTGATCTTTCATTGCTCCGATTACGATTTCGGCACGTTGGTGGTGAGAATTGGTGTTGAAAGCTCCAAGAATCCTCTTTTTTCCCTCTCTAATGGCCTCTTTCTTCTCTAATTTGAGTTAACCCTAGACTCTAACTCTAAGGCTGTGAAATACTCTTTTAAATTTCGGAGTTCTCCAAACCACAAACTCCTGAATGACTAAAACGCCCTTAAATGGTGTCAGATTGGTCTAAAATCACCCCGGGACCCAAACTATACACTCGGGTATATTATTTCAACTATTTTGACCCTTTCGGAATCAACCATGACCTCTAAATAACAATTTGAGTCATTTTATATAATCATATTATTCCCACCTCAAAATACGGCACAAGTGAAATTAAATTAAACTGGATTAATTTAATTTAAATCACGGAATTAAATAATTTTTTCGAATTAAATAAATTCCCAAATCTCCAATCTAATTAAATTCTATATCTCCTATTTAATTAAATTCTATACCCTCAGAAATATGGGGTATTACATACTTCCCCCTTACAAAGGAATTTCGTCCTCGAAATTTGAATAAGTCTGGTACTACAAGCTTTTTATACTCTCTTAATCATATACTCTTAAGGTCACTACTTATTTTTTCTACCTGCCGTTATAGAGGACAATATAAAAATTCAACTACTGAGGGCGCCCATACACCCTATACATGTGCATAACTTGCACAAACGTTATGTGGCTCCACTAGCCTCAATTTATAACATATTTATCATCACTCATATATAACTGCATAAATGAGCCATAACTAAGGTTCTAAACCCATGTCCTAATGACCAAATATTTCCCCACTTCCAACGTTGCACTAAGTTTCATTCATGGGATGTCTCGTAAAGAGAAATCCAAACAAGTAACCCCCTAGATACACTACTACCTAACATTATCGATCGTTGAGATCCATTAGGCCCTCAGTCCATAGCATGTACCCCCAAAACCCCGTCTCTTGACATAACAGTATACTCGTCCACTCTTATGCTTCAAAAGATAACATACATTACAACGCTCTTACTATCACAAGGTCTTAGCGCTATATATAAATAATGAGCTATATCTCTCCACTCGTAAACGAACACAGGGCACCCTGAACCACATCAGTAAAATGTCACTACGTACCGGGATCAAATATAACGATATAAACATATTCTTATAAGTCTATTATGCAACTCCCTATATATATATATAGGCTAAACCCTCTTTTAGGTGATACCTAGCAAGATTTAAATCATTCCCGTGAATAACGATAACAAAGTCCTACTATAACAGTCTACTATTGTTCAAACTATCGCTAACCAGTTGAAACTCAGAAAGTAGTCTACTCTATTCTCATAATTCTCGAAAGCAGTAAACTAACACGTAAGGTAACCATCCTCTTAGTGTATACACCCACCCTCTCATAGGAGACACCAAAAAGTCCCGTTACCCAATGGTAAATACATTCAATATAAGGCCATTACCGCCAACACACCCTCGAAACCCGACTCACACTCAAATTTTAGTGTTAGAAATCAAATATTGTGACTCACCGATGTCACCCAAAACGTATCCTATACTCATAAGGATAAAGGAAAAATTATACCTTTATTTTCCATCTAGCTTGCCTGGTCAACGAGTCCTTAATAAACCTAACTCTCATGTTGGGACTGACCCATGATCACCTGTATATACAGGATCTCATCATGTAGTTGCCCCATGTCTCTCTTCGGGCAATCCTTCTTCATGTGGTCCCTCTCCCCACAAGCATAATGACTGCTGGAGAAACTCTCCTGCTTTTGGCCCTGTCTCCCCGCCATTTCCTTAGCCCCAACGGCCCTGAGGAACGGATGTACTACTATTACTATTGAGGACCTTGTGGTCCCACCTGAACCCACCACTCTCGAGTTGTTAACTCCTGGGCTTAAATATCTTAGCTCGGTTCCCCTACCGAAACTCTTGCTCCTACTATTATTGTGCCCCGCTGGCACTATTCCCATCTGCCCCCAGCCCGACTGTTCTCACTTTCTCATTGTGTCTAAGTTAAATATAGGTGGCCCTACTTTCCACACTTAAGACACCTTTTCGAGCGATCCCCCTATCTCTGGCCCACTTGTGATAAGTTTTAAAACTCTAATCGCATCTCTATCGGAACAGCATGTGGAAGATCTTATGATCAAACTTCCCCCAAGTTCTTCAATTCGTTCTATATCTACTTTCTCATATGGGGTGACTAACTCATATCACCACAATGCTACTCCTATGAGAAAATATTTTTCCCTAAATTTAGTCTTAGGTGTCGATGAACTACGCCATACACGATTGTCTTTGGATTACCTACATCCTTTAATCCATCACACTTCCTCTCTTTCCTGAATTCTTATCAATGACACTTAGAAAGATTCACCCTGACTCTCCCCTACCTATAACGCTGGGTGAGTATGAAGTTGTACCACCGTTCTCTACGACGGTACTTGGGGAAACTACTATGCCCGGGTGATTATCCTATCGTCATCTGCCTAAAGAATAATTATAATGACTTCTATTATGATCACCGTTACCATAATACTCCATGAATTCTGTTGAGCTTTTCCTCCTGTAGTCCTCGTAACAGCCCTCGTTGGTCGTCTTATATTGTTCGATGTAAGACGCCTAACCGAACTCGTATATGATGTAATACCCCGTCCTTTTATGGATATTTAAATTACATGAGTGGGTGTAATTTAATAATTTGAGAATTTAAGAAAATGAGATGGACTAATTATATTTCATGTCGTAGGTAGCAACAGGTGATGTTGTTTTATTTGAAAAATATGTGCGGAGTTATAATGGATTTAAAAAGTTAAAATTTTGATAAGTGACTCAGATGGGAATTTCGAGTGCATGGTTGGTCTCGGAAAGGCATAGATAGTCAGAATAAAGTACCTGGGGGTAGTGTTTGGGTTATGAGAACTTTTTGGATTAGTAGGGACTCACATTTGTGTATATGAGTCAATTTTGGCTGTAATAAGTAGATAACCTTTATTTTCTCTCTTATAAGTCACGAGAGAAAGAAAAGAAGAGGAAAGAAAAGGAAGAAAGAAGAGAAATAAGTAATAAAAGGGAGAAAAAAAGGAGGTTCAGGCCAAGTTCCTGCGGATTCTGACACGAGATCGTTGGATTTATCCAACCAGGCAAAGTGTTTAACTTGCTTTAATGATTTAAGTGTGTTTATTTCTTATATTCTAGTTGGTGATGAAAACTACAGGATTTTTGGTTTAGGATTCTTTCACAAAAATGGGTTTTTGGAAGATGATTTCATAATAAATTTATATGTTAACAACTCCATATGAAATATGAGTTTAAATCCATGTTAATGGTGAAAGTTTTGGTGAGAAATTGAAAGGGTGGAATAAAATTAGGGTTTAATTAAGATAGAGCTAAATCTTAACTAATTTGATGAATCCTGAGAATAAATTAGTGTGTAGATGAATATATTGATAGTTGATGAGGTTGGAGAGCATTTATTTTGGGTTGGATGAGTGTTGGAGTGATTTTTGGAGGTGTAGAAGAAAATAAACCCAAAGAGAACAAAAACTGTTCACATAGAATCGGTCCAGATGCAGTTCGATTCATTTTATCTCTTTGGAACCGGACCATTTCGTTTTTGGTTTTATCAGTTCTATTCGTTTATTTAGAACTCGATCGGTTCGTTTTTGGGGCTATGGGTTCAGTTCGATTTTGGCAGAAAAATTTGAGAGGTTTTCCCTGGCCTAAAGGGATTGAAGATTAATTCCTTTTGAAGATAAATAATAGGGGATCCGATATTGAGTGTGAGGACCTCTAAGTGATGAAAATAGTGATGTATAAATCTCGGGTTTGTGAGAATAAAATCTGGGGAATAAATTGGATGAGTGCTTAGGGTGAGCGACACTCGGGAAATATATTTTGGAGTATATATATATTTATGCGTGTAGAATATATATACCATATATATATATATATATATATATATATATATATATATATATATATATTTGGAAGAAATAAAGGTGATATTTGTATCATAAGTGAGTGAATACTTATGGGATTAATATAAGTTGTGTGTATACTTATAAATTATTATGAATTGGTATATTCGGGATTATAGGCTAATGTCACGGGAGATAGACGTGATAGCCGTATTTGAGGTGATGTATATATATATACGCATATATAGACAGTATATATGATATGATTATAAATATATATGTGTATGAATGATATATTTATGTGAAGCATACCCCTCTAGTGCTATCATGGGAAGTTGTGCGATGTGGGTGAGGCCCCTAGATTAAGGAGCAGGGAGGGTATAGTCCCCAAGTCATAGTGTCCATTTTTATATTATGTGATTCTTATAAGGGGTAAGACGTGGTGCATATGTTTCGTTCTCATTTATGGTGAGAAACTATGACCACTTTCCATACGTTGTGATTTGATTTTTACCAAGTCAGTGTGAGAGTTCGACCGCTGGTAACCCAGGATGGTATGTGAGTAATTCCCTGGAAGATGATAGCATTGTAGAGACTGCATCCATTAAGTTATAGCTCTGTGGGATGGTTATTATACTTTTATAGTGTGTGATATATAAGTATGGGTATACTTGATGTGTATAGTATATTGTGTGTGTGTGTATATATATATATATACGGATAAAATAAATAATGGAATGTGAGATAAATTTCTAGATCATCCGGGAGTATAAAATTCAGAATAAGACTGTGAGATACGTATACAAGGATGAGAATATTATATACGAGATAAATAACACCAAAGCGTGATTAGTGTATTATAACTAGTGAAAGTTATTCATAATGTAAGGAAAAATTATAAATAAGAGATTATAATGTATAAGCTCGGGTGATAGCTTAGAATATTTTATATTACGCGGGGTACGTATTAGCATATGGTGACTTAGGAGTTTTGCGAGGTGCTAGTTAGGTTGGGTAGCTTAACTAGGGTGTTTTAAAATACATGCGTTAGGTGTGCACTGTTAGATGAGAGGTGAGGGGTATCTCATGTGAGTGCGACACCATTTTAAATATGGACAGTAGAATATTTCAAATATTTAAGTATGTTAGGCACTTTCTAAAATATTTTTCAAAGCACGGGCTCTGACCCGTATCTATTTTTCTTTTTCTTCCCCTTTTATTATACTTTTTAGGTGTCCAGACACAGGGTTCCCTTGGTGATTATTATTTCGAGTTAGACGTTGCTGCCCCAGCTGTGGATGTTGGTAGGAAATTATTTAGACGCTTCTATCCTTGTGATCTAGATAAGAGGTACTATTGTAATATTCGATCATATTGCCCAACTCTTATGCTTTAGTTATTTTCGATATTTTTATTTTACGTTGATTTAGTTTGGTTGTATCTACATTTTACCAAGAGTCATCGATAAATTAGTTATTCATTCATTTCAATTATTGTTCATATCTTTCTATGGATGATTTTACTTGTGTGTTTAAGTTAAAAAGATTAGAAAGTTTAAAATTTGACACTAGACCTGATAGGTTATTAGTAATTAAATGGTTTTTGACAGTTTTGCTGAAAATGAAACCATTTGAGATTCCTGTTTAATTTGATATAAGACTGATCACTCGGTATTTTATTAGGCGGGGTGTCACAGGTGGTATCAGAGCATCAGGTTCTAGTGTCCTTAGGAATCTATGCATACATACTACGTTTTCAGCGTTACTTTCTATTTGAAATAGAGCCGTATGTTTAGGATTGTTGATTCCTATGGTGAGATTTTATTCTCCTGCTATAGTGTAATTATAGTGAATCTTATATGTGTTCGTGTATGTTCGTTTACCGAATAACAAAGGATGACCAGTGAGGGCCATTGGGAAGGTAGCAGGAGGCAGGGCTCAGTTGGAGTTGTAGAATATTTTAGGGACGATGAACCTAGTTGAGGTCACCCCTAACTTTGCTCGGGAAGTTGGAGCTGTAAGGACTGCTAGGGTGTAACTTATCTTTTCAAGTACCGCTACAGCAGCAAGTGGTGCTAAACTAGACTCACCCAGTGTGGTTAGAATGGGAGAGAGTCAGATGAGTCTTTAAAAAGAACAACCCTTGGGAATTTTAGTAAATGCGGAGAGTTTGCGTGTTAGCCAATGGATGTAATATATCCAGAGGCTTTAGCATAGTAGGGAGTGGTGTAGCCGGAAGTGAAAATTTTGGGTACGATTTTTCTTGGCTCGTAGGAGCAGTTTTGTAATGGTGGGAGTAAAACACCACATTTGGTGCAATGGCGAAAAGAGCCTTTAAAGTAGGTAATGGACTCATGAGTGTAATCACCAACACTTAAAGGGAAATTCTTCTTGTAAGGTTGAAGCAGATGGTGACTATGTCATGTTTTCTCAATGAGGTTATGAATGCTTCTTTGTGAAGGGAGCTAAAGGAATTGGAGAAATTAGTCAGGGAGTAATAATGGATGTAATAGTGTTAGTGAAACACCGTAAAGGGAGACCATCAGGGTATCCATTTAAATGATTCAGATACTTGAATTCCTACCGAGTGGCAGTGGATGCAGTTGGGACTGGTAAGACTAGTAGTGTGTTCCATAGGGTCAGTGGAACTAAGGGAACAATGAGGGTGGCCATCAGAGTCGAGGCTACCAGGGTCCGAGAGAAGGACAACCCTAATACGACCAGCATGGCTGAAGATAAGTGGATTATATGAAGAGGTATTTTTATGTTGGGAGTAGGACCACATACCTTAATTTTTCCCAAGTAAAAGGATAAGAGTATGGTGCTTAGCAAGGATAATGATTAAGATAGTTTTTGGTTTAGTTCGGGCAGGCGTGTTATGTTCGAGAATCATTTAAGCAGCAAGGGCGTTCGACAAGGTAACGAAAATGAGTTTTAACCTCGATTGTATGAGGTATGCTTTGGGTGGCACGAGTGAGCCACGATATCTTGATTAGCATTAGATTCGCGTGTGAGACAAGTTTAGTGTGTATATCGATAATATTGTTATGTTCATATATTTATGTGGTATAGTGGAGTTATTTTTGGTTTTATCCGAGGGGTAGCGGGCGTAGGCATAGTAGTATATATTTTATTGGAATTACCCATCTTGTAAGGTGTTATACGAGTATGATATTATCCTGAGTATAAACTGGTTAGAACAATAGTGGGATAATATTGCAAGTCTATCTCGGTTGCTGTTCCAGGGTAGGATGTGCTATTTTGACGCTATCTCACCTGAAAGAGGGTTGAGCTGGCATTTATATTATATTATGATAGAAACTTCGAAGAGTATGGTTGTCTTGAAATATTTTATCCCGGTGTGTAGGGACTTTATTGATGTGATTTGAGGTATATTGGATTTACTGTTGAGTGGAGAGACTTAGCTCGTTATTATGATTAGCGCCCAGAACTTGGTGATAGGGAGGGCACATTGTTATATCACTTTTAGAGATGTGGGAGTTGGGATTTATATTTATATATTTGGGAACTGGATTTTAAGAGTCCCAGTTATGTGTTTGAGGTTTATGGAATTTGTTTACCGCCAATGCTGAGTGATAGAGTATTAGGGAAAGTTTCTTGTTTGAACGTTCATGGACCTTGATGAACATCGTAAGTAGAGAGACGTCGATGGATGCTAGGGCATTAGTTTGAATGTTAATTAATAAATGTGTGGAGAAAACAATTTGAGTTGAGAACTCATATACTTTAAGGCATGGGAAGTCGGTAGTGCCTTGAAAGAGCACTGGAAATTTTTCTTCTCACCATGAGTTGAAGGGTGGAATGATGTTAAGGAGAAATAAATTTTGATTTATGGGCTGATTGAGAATACCCGTGTGTTATAGCCATGTCGAGAATGTGTGGCCAATTTTGAGGAAAGTGTGTGACGTTTCCAGTGTTGTGCTAATATGCATGAATTATAGGGTGTATGGGCGCCCTAGTTAGCTGATTTGAGTCTTCTGAGATAGGAGGACGTGGGAATAGATGTATGAAATATGTGCTTGTGGGGAAGTCATGGACAAGATGCAATGGTAGGATGGATTAAACGTCGTGTGAGAGAAATGATGATCCAAGTATTTGTGTGCAATGAGAGTTGACACATTAGAGATGGGTTGAAAGTTAGTGGGAAGCCATTTATTTGGGTATCTCATGAAAAGAGGAAAATCCAATTATTGTGTGAAAGTTGAGCGGAGACCTACTCAGTTGAATGTTGAGAGTGGCTTGTGCGTAAATAATATGTTAATCTCTATGAGATAAACGGGCCCAAAAATGTGTAATGTGGCAAAGTGCAAGGGCTGAAACTTCTGGTACACCCTAAAGGAAGAAGGGGAGTATGAGTACCAATTATTATGTGATATATTATAAGTCAAAAATTGGTGTTAGGTGAGACTTACTGAGATTGTCTTCGGGTGCACCACTTATAGATGGAAATAGGTTGGTTCGAGATGATCAACCAGAGAATTTTGTATCAACCCGACGATTCCAGTGACGGAATGCATGATAGGTTGATAAAGAAGGATTTCATTAGTGTAAGGTGCCGCCCAATATTATGTGAATCAGGATAAGATCCTTGGACCCCACTTCCGATAGGGATTTTCAGAAATCAGTGGGAATGATGTTTTGTTGTGGGCAAGTCGTGTCACCGATGGCCCGATGAGTAGACTAGAGGTGATTGACAACTAGTAAATCGGTATGAATGCGATTCTGGAGTCATAGCAGTTAGTTCACTTCCGCAACTGACCTAATTTGTAAATGAAGTAAAGCATGGTACGGTAATTGGGAGGAGAAATTACCGATTGGTAGAGTTATGTGGAGCCACTCGTACTTATTTGTTGTGGACAAGGTGTCTATTAAGATTTTGTGTGGGAAAGCTTGGTCATTCTCCCTTTAATTTTTTAGAGGTGAGCAAATAACTAGACTTTTGGATCGTACGCGATTTAGAGTCCATTGTTGAGAGGGGCATTAACCACAAATTATTTTGGGGTGACTTTTGAGCATCTTAAGAGTCACGTCGCCATAAAACAAGATTTGAAGGACTGTTAGGAGTGGTAAAATGTTCTTATGGTCTTTCTAAGGATAGGAGTTTTGTGTTCGGATGGAATCGGGAAGCTGGCACTTAACGAAGTGCAGCCTTCTAATAATATTGAGGCAATAGAGCCAATGATGTATAGGCTCATTTTATTCGAATACTGTTGGTGGAAGAACAATGTGTGATGTCCCATTATTGAGGTGATAGCTTATGACTGATGAAGTATATCAGTATAAAGAAAATTGAACAGGCTTGTTGTTAAGCTGGGGCTATAGTGAGTAAGCCTCTAGACAGGTGGGTACCACTAGCAGGCATATAGTGGAGAGACCCTTATATTAGTATGATTTGATTTTGGGTACTAGAGGAGGTTGTGATGTCAAAGATTCATGAGTTTTGGTACCGATTTATCCGAATTTCGAGAACGAATTCCCTTATAAGGGGGATAAAATGTAATACCTCATGCTTTTATGGATATTTAAATTATGTGAGTGGGTGTAATTTAATAATTTGAGAATTTAAGTAAATGAGATGGACTAATTATATTTCATATCGCAGGTGAACAAAAGCGACGTGATGTTATTTTATTTGGAAAATATGTGCGGAGTTGTATTGGATTTAAAAATTTAAAACTTTGATAAGTGACTCGGATGGGAATTACGAGTGCGCGGTTGGTCTCAGAAAGGCCGAGATTGTCAGAATAGAGTGCCTGGGGGTAATGTTTGGGTTATGAGAACTTTTTGGATCAGTAGGGACTCACATTTGTGTATATGAGTCAATTTTGAGTGTAATAAGTAGATAACCCTTATTTTCTCTCTTATAAGTCACGAGAGAAAGAAAAAAAGAGGAAAGAAAAGGAAGAAAGAAGAGAAAGAAGGAATAAAAGGGAGAAAAAAAAGGAGGTTCCGGCCAAGCTCCTGTGGATTCTGACACGAGATCGTCGAATTTATCCAACCAGGCAAAGTGTTTAACTTGCTTTAATGATTTAAGTGTGTTTATTTCTCATATTCTGCATGGTGATGAAAACTATAGGATTTTGGGTTTAGGTTTCTTGCACAAAAATGGTTTTTTGGAAGATGATTTCATAATAAATTGATGTGTTAACAACTCCATATGAAATATAAGTTTAAATCCATGTTAATGGTGAAATTTTTGGTGAGAAATTGAAAGGGTGGAATGAAAACTAGGGTTTAATTAAGATAGAGTTAAATCTTAACTAACTTGATGAATCCTAAGAATAAATTAGTGTGTAGATCAATATATTGATGGTTAATGAGGTTGGAGACCATAAATTTTGGGTTGGATAAGTGTTGGAGTGATTTTTGGAGGTGTAGAAGAAGATAAACCCGTAAAGAAAAAAAACTATTCACATAGAACTGGTCCGGATGCGGTTTGGTTCATTTTATTTCTTTGGAACCAGACCAGTTCGTTTTTGGTTTTATCGGTTCCGTTTGTTTGTTTGGAACTAGATCGGTTCGTTTTTGGGGCCATGGGTTCGGTTAGATTTTGGCAGAAAAATTTGAGAGGTTTTCCCTGGCCTAAAGGGATTGAAGACGAATTCCTTTCGAAGATAAATAATAGGGGATCTGATATTGAGCGTGAGGACCTCTAACTGATGAAAAGAGTGATGTATAAATCTCGGGTTAGTGAGAATAAAATCTTGGAATAAATTGGATGAGTGCTTAGGGTGAGCGACACTCGGGAAATATATTTTGGCGTATATATCTATATCTATATATATATATATATATATATAAATGAGTAAATCCGAATGTGTGAGTAGGATGAAATTAGCATATTAGTTAGAAGAGGTGAGCTAATATTCAGAAGAAATAAAGGTGATATTTGTATCATAAGTGAGTGAATACTTATGGGATTAATATAAGTTGTGTGTATACTTAAAAATTATGGTGAATTGGTATATTCGGGGTTATAGGCTAATGCCACGGGAGATAGGCGTGATAGTCGGATTTGATGTGATATATATATATATAGACAGTATATATGATATGATTATGAATATATATGTGTATGAATGATATATTTATTTGAAGCACACCCCTCTAGTGCTATCATGGGAAGTTGCGCGATGTGGGTGAGGCCCCTGGCTTGAGGAGCAGGGAGTGTATAGTCCTCGGGTCATAGCGTCCATTTTTATATTGTGTGATTCTTATAAGGGGTAAGACGTGGTGGGTATGTTTCATTCTCATTTCCGTTGAGGAACAATGACCGCTTTCCATACGTTGTGAGTTGGGTTTTACCAAGTCGGTATGAGATTCCGACCACTGGTAACCTAGGATGGTATGTGAGTAATTCTATGGAAGATGATAGCATTGTAAAGACTGCATCCATTAAGTTATAGATCTGTGGGATGATTATTATACTTATATAGTGTGTGATATATAACTATGGATATACTTGATGTGTATAGTATATATATATATATATATATATATATATATATATATATATATACGGACAAAATAAAGAGTGGAATGTGAGATAAATTTCTAGATCATCCGGGAGTATAAAATTCGGAATAAGAATGTGAGATACGTATATAAGGATGAGAATATTATATCCGAGATAAATAACACTGAAACGTGATTAGTATAATATAACTAGTGAAAGTTATTCATAATGTAAGGACAAATCATAAATGAGAGATTATAATGTATAAGCTCGGGTGATAGCTTAGAATATTTTATATTACACGTGGTACGTGTTAGAGTATGGTGACTTGGGAGTTTCGTGAGGTGCTAGTCAAGCTAGGTAGCTTAACTAGGGTATTTTAAAATACATGCGTTAGGTGTGCACAGTTAGATGAGAGGTGAGAGGTATCTCATGTGAGTGCGACACCAGTTTAAAAATGGAGCGAATCATATTTTAAATATTAAAGTATGTTATGCACTTGCTAAAACATTTTTCAAAACCCGAGTTATGACCCGTATCTAATTTTCTTTTCCATCCCCATTTGTTATACTTTTTAGGTGTCCAGACATAGGGCTGCCTAGATGATTATTCCTTCGAGTCAGATGTTGCTGCGCAACTTTGAATGTTGGCAAGAAATTGTTTAAACGCTTCTATCCTTGTGATCTAGATAGGAGGTACTATTATAATATACGAGCATAATGCCCAACTGTTATCTTTTAGTTATTTTTGCAATTTTTTTTACGCTAATTCTAGATGGTTGTATATATATTTTACCTAGAGTTATTGGTTATTTAGTTATTCATTCATTTCGATTATTGTTCATATCTTTGTATTGATTATTTTACTTATGCGTTTAAGTTAAAAAAATTAGCAAGTTTAATATTTGACGTCAGGCCTAATAGGTTATTAGTAATTAAATGGTACTTGACAGTGATGCTGATAATGAAACTATTTGAGATTCCTGTTTAATTTGATATAGGGCTGACCACCCGTATTTTATTAGGTGGAGTGTCACATATGAATCACAACAGCTATACTTAATAGTAGCAAAACATAAGTCGAAATGTGAAAATCCACACAGATCCTAAGGACACTAGAATTTGATATTCTGATACCATCTGTGACACCCCGCCTATTTAAATACTGGGTTATCCGTCCTTTATAAAAATAAAACAAGAGTCTCATCTGGTTCATTCTTAGCATCACAATCGAAAACTTATTAAATTACTAGCCACCTATATTTTAAATAAACATGTGCCAGATTTTACCTTTTATTAGCACAACAAGTGAAAAAATAATTATAATAACTAACCATCCATGCAGTAATAATATAAATCCAACACAAAATAATTAATGGATAAAAAAAATCGAATAAACCATCGGTTCTCAAGTCTAATATAAAGTCCATTAGAAGAGTGTAAACCTGAGTACACAGTTTGAACTGAAATAAAAGAAATGTCTGGAGGGGCAACACGCCCAAATGAAATAATTGAACTGCATCATACTCTAGTAATGAAGTAACTGAAGCGTCTAATCCAAATTCTTCAAGCATCCAAAATTGCTGCAGCTCCGCATCCCTGGAACAGATCATATAGCTTGGCATCCCTGTGACTGGACACCTAAAAAGTTTTGAAAATATTTTTGCATACGGGTCAGACCCCAAGTAAAATTGTATGAAAATACTTAACAAGTGTTTTTCACAAGTTTCAAATCAGTTATTGATTACACATGTTAGTTCAACGTACACTCTTTTGAGTTCCTCACCTCTCAACTAATGTGCACGCCTAACGTCATCTACCTTGCTATGTTACCCATCCCCACTAGGTCTCATCAATAACTAACTAACCATAACTGATTTAGCTCGCTCGTACCGCCCATACAGTATGCCACATAATATCCTTAATACTCAATAAGTCCTTAGTTAAATTTCTCTTTAACTCTCCCGTACCGACCATATAGTAGTTATACCAATACTAATAATTAATATTACCCGTATGTTATTATTCAGCCTTTATTAGCATTTTCACGAATGCTATCTTTAACACATAATTAACATCTCACGTATGTTATCATTGAAATATTTCATTAAGTTTCTCTACTTAATACATCTTTAGATATACGCTATCTAACTTTACTACTACGTACACTGAGTAGATTATCTCATAATTAAGTTACTTTTAGATATACACTATCTATCTTTCCTATATCAGACATAAGTAGGTTAATCACATATGTATGTATAGATATATCACACAATTCATATACATAACTCCAGCATCCCCAGGCTAAGAACCGCGGTGCGAGTCTGCATACTCTGCTATCAAGTCAAAGTACCTCTCGTAGCAAATCAGGGACTAGCGGTTCGGATATCACCCTCGAACCTAAAATTAAATATCAAGCAATGGAGGCGAACATATTTCTAAACCTTTGGGCTACGCATATACCTAACGTACCCAAATGACATGCCGGTCCCACTAATACATGTCACATAGTGAGCCACCCTAAGTTCTATGTTTTGGGGAACAAATCTAGACCTCCCTGTAATCGGCAAGGTGGGATCTCCAACTGCACGGGAACCTCCGTGATAGCAACAAGCGTAGGTATGTTAACACACATAAGAAAGCACATAATAGGCATACACACAACCTATCCATATATCGTATATAGGCATACACACAACCTATAAACATGATCTGTATATGTATACACACCACCTATGAAAAGAATTCGTATAGGTATAAACTCAACCCATAACTATAACTCACATAGATATACACACTATTTACATACATAAACAGTATACATATACCCTTAACCCATAACTATAACTCGTATAGATATATATATATATATATATATATATATATATATATATAATCCGTACAGGTATACACTCAACCCATATCTATAACTCATGTAGATTTATATTCAGCCTATAAATATACTCCGTACGTGATATCTCTCTCTCGAATACTAGATGTACTCTCGATATACGATTACAACTCTTTATCGCATTTTCCTGAAGATTAATCTCCATGCGAAGGGCCCTAGTTAATCCTTAATTAAATATCAATAGATAATATACTCCTACACTATTGGTCGGAATCATAGGTTCACTCATCTCTCCGTGATTCGTTCTCATTCCCCCTAATTTACCCTCATTGCAAATTTTGCTCGATTATCCTTAGCCCTAATTTTTCTCCCTTACGACTAAGCCACAGCCTTAACATTGGACTATTGGTGATCAATATACGCCTCACAATAATTTAACGGCATCCCAAAAAAGCCTCGATAATTATACACAAATTTAGGGATTAAACAAGGAAAATTGGGCAATTATGGGTAACCAAATCGAGTCGTAAATTTTCTGGCAGACTAAATACCCTATAGTAAAATTTCTATTTCTCCCTCTACAGAAGCCCAATTGACCTCATTAAAAGCTCATTGGAAATCTAAGACATAAAAATTTCCAGAAATCTATGGCTTGCACTCTAACGCTAAGTACAATTAAAATGGCACAGTTTTAAAGTAACATAAAAAATTCTAGCACATTACTATGCTCGCAGATTAAACACCCTGTAGTAAAACGTCAATTACTCCCTCTACAGAACTCCGATTGTCATGATTAAAATCTCATTGAAAATCTAAGAGATAAACCTTTCCTGGCATCTTTAGCTATAACTCTAATTCTATGTACAATTGAAATGGAATACATTTAAATTTACGTCAAAAATTCTGGCAGATTGACATCTTGTGTTCATCAATTAAACTCTAAGTCATTCAAGATTCATGTTCTTCAACCAAGAACCCATTAAGATTTCATATTAATCGTCAAATATATTCTAAGATGGGTATTACAAATTTATTCTTCCAAATCCCAATCCCATTAAGATTCCAAATTTATTCATCCAAATCCTAAGAATATAATTGAAATCATGAAATTGAAAACCCTACACTACATGGGTATTACAACTTCTTTAAAAACATACAAGATAAACACTTGCTTTATAATTATAGGTCTGATTTCATTAATAAGATGATAGAGCTGATCTCTCATTGCTCCAATTACGATTCCATCACATTGGTGGTGAGAATTGGGGTTGAATTCTCCCAGAATCCTCTTTTCTTCCTCTCCAATGACCTCTTTCTTCTCTAATTTGAGTTAACCCTAGCCTCAAAGTCCAAGGGGATGAAATACTCTATTAATTTTCGGAGTTCTCCAAACCACAAACTCCTGAATAACTGAAATTCCCTTAAATGGTGTCGGGTTGGTCTGAAATTGCCCCAAGTTCCAAACTATACACCATGGTATGTTATTTCAACTATTTCGGCGCTTTAAGAATCAATCGCGACCTCCGAGTCATTTTATATAATCATCTTATTTCCACCTCAAAATATGGCAAGCGTGAAATTAAATTAAACTGTATTAATTAAATCTGAATCACCGAATTAAAAAATTTCTCCGAATCAAATAAATTCCCAAATCTCCAATCTAATTAAATTTTATATCTCCAATTTATTTAAATTCTATATTCTCAGAAATACGGGGTATTACAAGATAGATATTAGTTTTGAGACCGGTTTGGTGTGATGTGGTATGATTGTGACCCCCAGACATATGTTTATGATCACCTCTGTAGTTTGTGCTTACGTTTTGGGTTCAGGGGCGGGATTCGGATCCGATGACCCAGTTATGGTGCATGGTATACCTGGAGCCTGATAGCACATAAGGAATGCATCTGCAAGGTCCTGCTTTGGGGGTGTAGTATATACATATATAGCGAGCAATATATATGTGTGTGTATATGAGATAGTTGTGTGAATATCTATTTATAGCATGTGTATAGATATGTAAATAATTATGATGATATACCTAGTGAAGGTAGTGCATATTTGCTAATAGTTATTATTAGCGGGGTGGGCTTTGTTAGCAGTTATTGTCCTAGTTAGATTGGGTAGTATGATTAGAATAATAAAATGAATGCGTTAGGTATGCACAGTAGACGAGGGGTGAGGAATGGTCACATGTGAGTGCAAATGGAAAGTACTTGCAAATATTTTTCAAACTTTTTTTGGGCTTTGACTTGCTGGCATATATATTTTTCAAAACCTAAAAAATCTCGAGTATTCAGCAGAAAGGACAGTAAGGTTAGTCTCTTCATTATGCCGTTGTGTGCAATAGCTGTGGATGCTATGAGATTTTATTGTAGCCGCCTCAATTCATTCTATCTAGATAGGATTCAGTTTACAGTATTTCTTTTAGGCGTGTTGCCCGTAGAAGGATAGGACATTACATTTTTGTCAGATATTTTCTTATTATTTCTCAGTTGCTTATTAGGTTGATATTATTTGTGTTAACCAATGATTTATTCATTTTACATTATTTATGATAATTCACTTATCTATTCCGTTGTCATTTTATTTGGTGAATGTTTATGTTGGTTATATTTATAAATTTTTTTACGACATTGATGCTAAGAATGAAATCATAATGATTCTCGCTTAATTTAATAAAGGCTTGATCAACTGACATTAGAATAGGAGGGATGTCACAATTTTTAAGGGTATTTTAGTATGTGCATAAGATATCAAGTATCTTTTCATCAATAATAGAGGCCACGGTATCATGTGACATATTAAAAATTTGAACATGGTGAACACTATTAGATCATTATTGGCATATTCAAAACGCGAGTTATCATTATATTTTATTACTAAATATTTCAATTATGTCATAAATCCACAATACTAATAGATATAATATTATTAATATGTATGACGAAAAACAATCTATTTATTTATTATAACCATGTTAATTTAAGTGCAAAAATGAGTATGGTTTGGACTATTAAATTTAAAGTGGTTGGTTTAGAATTGTATAAAATTAAAAAAATCTGAGGGCATAAATTTAATAAAAAGATAACTAAGACAATTGTTAAATGGAGAGTTTAAGTGAGGAAAAAGATCACCATGCATGAAAAGTAATGACAAGTATAAAAGAAGAAAAAAGAATTTGGTTATAAAAAGTGTCCCTCTTGTACGTGTATTGCATTCTTCTCAAGCCTTAATGCAAAATCTCACTTTAAACAAAAAAAACACCCACCTTATCATCTTTAATTACTAACATAAAAAATCAAATAAAAAATAATGCAAAATCATATAAAAAGTGAGAACAAATATCAGGAGGGAAAAAATGAGGAACAAGAGCCGAATTTTATAAGTTTTAACCAATGAACTCAATAAATCAACCCTGAAGTTATGAGTAATTTCAGAGAAATATTAATTAATATCTCTAAGGTGATAAATCCTCTTCTTCTTTACACACTTCCCTTAAATGTAGTTTTAGCAAAGATAGTCAACCGTAAAAGATCTATTGGAGCTTTAATGGCTCCATAAAGAGATTTTTTTAAAACAATACCTATTTTAGCTCTAGCAAATTTTGAATAATAATATCATAACCCAAAAATTATGTAAAATAAATATTAAAATTCATCTTGTTCTAAGTAGTGCGAAATTTAGAAAAATAGGAGGATAACGAGCTGTATTTTTATAACGAACCCATTAAAACTATTTCATTTGAATTTTTAGATAATTGTTTTGCATGGATCTTGAATTTATATTTCTTTTGACACAATTTTGTTAAGAAATTAAAAATGTTTAAAATTTTGAAGTTACTTAATTTGAAAATTCTGTACAAATTCTCATTGATAATAATTGCTTTTAAATTTCTTGGATTTTTTTGTTCATTAATTTTTTCTAAAATTTTGCGTGTGGTTTAATGACTCATATATGACCCCCCCTATAATTCAATTTATTAGTAATAATATATTAAGGTTAGAATAAAGTTACTCTCCAAAATCTATTAATTTGAATAGCTGCTTATATAATTTATTAGCATGTAATGACCACCCCAATAATAAGTAGAATAATTTCATGTCATGGTATATAGTTAAACTATATTGTTGTGTGATTGAGTATATGACCTTCTTGGTGTGAGTGTTATGGATTATGAAAGACCATCTTACTATCTTTAGTAAAGTATTTCAGTGAAATATTAAATAAAATTAAATCTTGTGAATTTTCGGCTTATACCGCTATTATGAATTTTTTTGATAACTGAACACTTATAATATAATTTTTTTTCATTATGAATAAGTTTATGTTTACCCAAAACGTATTGATAGAAGTTATAAACTAAAAAAGGGTGAATTTTATGATAAAACTTTAATGTAAAAACTTGTTGCTATGTTAACACCAAAACTATGTGCAAATAATTTTTGGGTAACTCCATGTCTTATCAAACCTCGAGATCTTATATTTTGGATAAAAATTGATTCAAATAAAATATTAATATATTATCCGAATGGTAGAAAACTTGTGTAAAATATTGTGGTTGATATCTCGTGACGAGAAAATTTAGAGTATATGTTGTGATTTTGTTTTAAAGTATGTTGATTGGATAGGTGACTCGTACGTATGCTCATTTAAATTATTCCTTTATTGTTGATTCTCATGACAGGTGCATATGTGCTTAGTTTTAGTTTACACTAGTATGTACCCCGCGCGATGTGCGGGGGTATTATAATATTTGGTATCAATATAGTGAAAAAAGTAAATAAAATAAAGAACTAATTATGAAATAAAAAATTGCAAGGATGGGTAAATTTTAAATTATACTATATAATGCAACTGTTAAATTTGGAACTAAATATTACAAATGAAAATTGTGGTGACAGTTAAGTTCAACACAAATTAATAAGAAAAGGCAATAACTAAAGTAAATAAAGAATGTAAAGAACACCAATCACACGACACAATATTTACGTGGTTCAGAAAGAATGCCTATGTCCACAGTATTTCTCTCAATATTATTTCTCAATACTCCGAGGAGTGTTTTATAGGAAATAAAAATGCGTGCCTCTTATCCCAGGTTTAGGGTTTGTTATATACATCTTTGATCTCGAGGAGTGAGGGTGTTGGACTCCCCCACATCAGTCCATAACTCCAAGAATATCTGCATGCGATATTTTAGGGACTTGACTGAGTTGTAACTGAATTGGTTGGGGTGCGTGGCTCCCAGACTTTGGTTCGTTTTCACTGGGCTACTCGTCTGGGCCCGTGGTGGAAAATAGAGGTACCCACAATTGCTCCTAAAGTTGTTGGGACACAATTTGGGCTCAATAAATTTAAATGATTTGTCATAATGGCTTCCTTGTAAATTGTGCAACTCTTCACATGATTGGAAACTGATTTAGGCGGCAGCCTGCTTCATGTCATGTGCGCTATGATTCGAAATGTTTAAAGGTCTTTCGAAGTAGTGTTTCCTTGTTGTCGTTTCAAGATTCTTCAAATTTTCTCATCTTCTCTAAGCTCCTACTGTTGCGCTCTTATTCCCGGGTCTTCATCTTTCAATCTTAATCTCCTCTATCCTCTTTACTTGTGACTTCCCGTTGTCCCAAACCAAATTTTTATTTCGTAAGTTATTCTAATATCTTTCTGTGCTTTTTTCTATTGCAATATCCTCTCATTTGTAGTTTGGGTTTTGTAAATGGAGAAAATAGGCAATAGGTTGGTAACTGAATTTAGGAAGTATTACAACATCCCAGATTGGGTAGCCATTGAGTGTGCCCCTATCCCTAAAAATGTTAGAGAAATAGTGGGCACTCACTAGATTCACGTTCTTTTACTGTCCCAAGGGGGTTTCACTTTTCCTCCAAGTAATTTATTTTTGCATTTCTTTGGTCACTTCAATATTGTTCCCGCACAGTGTTCGCCAAACGTCTGGAAGATTGTTAATGGTGTCCACAGAATAAACCAGCTCTATGGCACCAATTTAGGGCTTGCTGAGATATGATTTTGTTATTCTTTCTCGCGAACAAGTTCTGGTCTTCTTTACCTCAAGGCCAGGAGTCTTGGCAGGGTATTGGTAGTAAATCTTCCTGATTCCCATAAGGATTACTGGAAAGAGGGTTTTCTTGCTAGAAATTGACAATTTTCTCCCCATACTGAGGGGTCGAGGTCTGACAGGTTCACGGTCCCCTTTTATGGGGAGGAGTACATAGGTAGGCTTAATTTTTGCTCTGCTCTTTGATCTTCTTATTAATGTATGATTTCTCTGATATTCTTCAATCTTTTTTTAGGGATGACAAAGAACTTGAAACCTTCTCTCAGTGAGGTTCGAGCTGCTGAGTTGATCAAAGCTTGGAATATTAGAAAACCTTTGGCTGACGGTGAACATCCTCGATCAGCTGCTTTTCTTTTGGAGTACAAGAACATTGGGTCTAGTTTTATCGCGCGACCTGTAGATAGCATCCCCGAGCTAGATATCACTGAAGAAGTTATTGTAGATCCTATCCAATTGGACGAGGAAGAGAGCAGTTCTGGTGAAGGTGATAATATGGGAGGTACTGAAGGTAGTTCCAGCGAGGTGAGCTCTAGTGGTGAAGGGTCTTCCAGCTAGAAAGAGGTTTCAGAAGCTTGAGAGTCTTCCAGTGAGTCGAGCAGTTCCAGCGAGGAAGACATGGCTCGTACCAAGAGGAATCTGATCAGGGATGATGATGATGATGATGATGATGATGATGTGCTTCTTTCTAGGCGTTTGAAGAAGCAAAAGTCTGGCAGTGGATAAGTTTCCACTGGTTCTCAGCCTGTTGCCAACGAGAAGAAAAAGAGGAGGATGGAGGAAGAACAGTTAAGAAAGAAAGAGATAAAGAAGGAAGAGGAAAGGAAGAAGGTTAAAGAGAGAAAGAAGGTGTAAGAGAGGAAGAGAGCTGAGAGGGATAAGAAGGATAGGGAAGAGGAGAAAAGGAGAGTGGAAGCGAGGATGAAGGCCGAGAAAGCTTTGGTACCTATGTCCGCGTTGCCTGAGGGGGCTTCTGTCGCCATTTCTCCCCAGTTGGCTCTTACGTTGCTCGAGAGAGCAATTTTGCCTGCTGATCGATAGAAGGCAATAGGGACCGACCAGTTAGCTCTGCAAGTGAGTTAAAGGCTAGCCTTGGTAAGTTTGTTTCCGTTTTTCAATACTTGTAATACTCTGTTCAATGCTTTGTTCTAATGCTCCCTCTTTACTTGCAGTTCATGACTGCATTTGTTGTTCTCTACCGTACTCGCGATGAGTTGGTGAGTACGAATGCGAACTTGGAGAAGCAAAATATTGAGCTAAAGGGTAAAGGCATCGAGATGGAGGCCAGTTTGAAGATCGCCAGTGAGGCCCAGAAGTCCTTCGATCTCTCCCTTCCCTAAGCCAACAGAGCGAAGGAAGCGATGATCAAGAGCTAAATGAGTTGAAGCAGTCCTACGATTTGTTCTGTATAAGCAAGTTGGCCGTGGTCAAAGAAAATAAGGTGCTGGAGAGAAGGTGAAGTCTGAGGCAGCTACCATTAAGGAGAGTTCGTAGAACTCTGGGTGGGCTGTCGTATATGAGGATGATGATGTTCAAATAGGCTACATTAGGCAGTTGAACTTCAAGAAGGGATGGAATAAGGCTCTTCTGGATGCTGGGGTGGATATTGATTCACCCTTATTCGATGAGCATAATCCAGGCCCGAAGCCTGTTGTGGATGATGCGCCTACCCCGGCCGTTGAAGGTGTGGTACCTTCCTTTCAAACTGTTCTTATTGGTGCTCCTTCTGCTCAAGGAACGACAGGTGCTCCATCCGAGGGAGCTGTCTCTGCTGCTGTCGATAAGGGAAAGCAACCAACGACCTCAAAGCCAACTGAGGTTGCTAGCTAGCCTATTCTGGGGACTTCTCTTATATTTTCTCTTTGTTTGTACTTCTCTTTTTAATTACCGATGTACTTGGACCTCTTTATTTGAATAAAATTAAAATACCTTTCCTTTTTGCATACTGATACTTCTGTTCTTTAATGCTTGTATGGCTTGTAGTTGATTGATGTAGATGAGTATATACCTGCTACTTCTCAACTAGGAAGGATCCTCAGTCCTAATACGAGCAATCAAGTTCACCAAGCCTTCTTAAGGATTTGCAAGTCGCTACGATCGAGGAATAAGAGCTTTAAATACCAGTATGAGCTCGTCACCAAACTGAAAGATAGACTTCAGGAGATGGAAGAGGTTAGTGCCTCTGTCCAAGAAGAAGTGAACACTTTGAGAGCTAGACTTATTGATGCCTCTGAGATTAATCAAGTCAGAGAAGTTCTTCAACAGGAGAATGAGACTCTGAGTAGGGAAGTGCTGTGACTCAGAGAGCATGCGTCGAGCGTCGCACCTCGAGTTTTGTGAGGTTCCACTTTATCAGCTATTCCGTGAGCTGGAACAGGGCCGAGTTCCGCCCCTCAAGTTTTGTGAGGTTCTACCCCATCGACTCGTCCGCGAGCTGGTACAGATGTTGGGGGTCTAGCTAGGGAGATGGATGAGCTTAGAGAAGATGTTCATCGAGCATACATGATTTCTACTGGGCTTTAAAGAGATGTCACACGGCTTAGGCATCTGTTCAAGAAAGAATCTCGGTGAGTGTGGGTTAATGGTTATGAACAAGGTTAGACAGATGCTACAATGAGGTTGACAGAGTTTAAAGAGATATCCTTTATTAGGGGATGGTTGAGCACCCCTCTGGTATTGTCACGAGATCTCTCATTCGACTCTGAGGCCTAATCCTTTTAGGAGGGATGACCAGTAGGTCAATATAGATGCTATCCCCAGGCAGCTATTAGAGCCAGATGCGAACGAAGTCGAGGAAGAATTGGCCCCTCATTCGGATGACGATCGGAGATCGCAAGTGGCTAATTACCTTACTTAGAGGCCTAATCCTCATTAAGATTTTCTTACTTCAATTTAACTTTTTGTAAATGTAACGAAGTAATAAAATGCTTATGTTTTAGGCATTTTGACGACTAAACATGTGTTGTGTATTTTTACTTCATTAATTTTTTTTTGATTATCTTGGGCTCTTCGTATCAGACTAGATTTGATGTAGGTAAAGTTTTTTTATCGTGTGAGTATCCTCCCAGTACGATATGCTTATGAGATACCATTCTGCCCCACTTTACCTTTTAGGTCGCGTCGTAACACTCCCTTAGGCCTAAGTATCGCAATGGAGAGGACACACCTGGTGTTGGATGTTCTATCCGATCAGGCTTTTTGATCCAAGCATTATTTGGCGATCAATTCGATTTGGTCGAGGTGCCTAAGGGTCCCCTGTAGGGCTTCATATATTGCCAGGGACAATGCGAAGAGGTTATTCGTGTTTCATAACGAAAACCTGAGGAGGGTGATTCCCTACTTTTGTATACTGAGTAATGTGCCTGTCGCTTGGAAAAGGTGTGCAAGCTATAAAGTTCATAACACAAAATTAACACTTCATAGAGTGGCACTGCCAAATAATCTTTTATTAATCAAAAGCCATTAAAAAATGAGTTGCCAATTCTAATAATGCGATAAAATATGAATGAAAAAACTAGAAATAGAATTTTTTTAGGTTGGCTGCGTTCCACACTCGGGGTATCTCTCTGCCCTCCAACGTTTCTAAGTGGTAGGAACCTTGTAGGTTGTCCCTTGTCACCTTGAATGGTCCCTCCCAGTTTGGACCCAGCTTGCCATTAGATGGTTTTACTGCGCTGTCAAGCACTTTCCTTAGGATGTAGTCCCTAACCTGGAATGTCCTTGGATTGACCTTTTTGTTATAGTATTTTGCGAGCTGCTACTGATAGCTCACTAGTTTTACTAGGGCTAGTTCTCTGCATTCGTCAGCTAGGTCAAGTTCAGCAAGTAATGCTGCATCATTCTGGCCCTGGTCGACCAAGGTGGATCTCATGGTTGGGAAGCCAACTTCAAGGGGGATGATTGCTTCCATTCCATATGTTAGTGAGAATGGGGTTTCCCCAGTTTCTCGTCGTGGGGTAGTGCGATAAGTCCACAGAATGTGTGGTAACTCGCTCACCCATACGCCTTTGGCTCGCTCAAGTCATTTCTTCAACTCGTCGATCACTGTTTTGTTAGAAGCTTCAGCTTGGCCATTGCTCTAGGGGTAAGCAACCGAGCTAAAATGGTGCCTGATCCAGTGGTCATTACAAAAGCTCTGGAAGGGGCCGCTCTCGAATTGTGTTATGTTATCAGTGATGACGATTCTGGGGATCCCAAAGCGGGTAATTATGTTTCTCTATATGAATCTCATCATATCTGCGTCCCTAATGTTTTCTAAGGGCTCTGCCTCAATCCATTTGGTGAACTAGTCTATGGCGACCAACAGATACTTGCGATTATCGACAGCGGTAGGAAGAGGGCCCATGATGTCCATTCCCCATTGGGCGAAAGGTCAAGGACTGGTAAGTGATCTTAGGTCGCTGGCAAGTTGGTGGACCATAGGAGCATGTAGCTGACATTTATCGCACTTGCGAGTATATACTCCAAGATCTCTCTACATGTATGGCCACCAGTAGCCTTCCTTCATTGCTCAAAAAGCTAGTGATCACCTCTAATATGGCTCCCTCAGGTTCCTCCATAGAGCTCGCGCAGCACTTGCTCGACGTCCTTTAGCTGAACACATTGGAGGTAAGGGCCGGTGAATGATCTCTTATATAGCTTGCCCCCAGGAGATAAGTGAAAGCGGGCAGCTTTGACTCTTATCTGATGAGTGTCCTTCTTATTGTCTGGTAGTGCACCATCCTTCAAATAGTCCCTCAGGAGGTCCATCCAACTGGTGCTGATTCAATCTGGAGGATACGGACCATATCTGGCAGCTCTTCGCTCTGGATGATGCTCGACTGGGTGAGAAAGTCTATAGGGATTATTCTTTTCAAATCGGAGTCGATTGCTGAACTTAAGGATGTTAGGGCGTCGACATGACTGTTTTGTCCTTTGGGAAACTATTGGACACTAACTTCATCAAAGTTGGACATTAACTTTTTTGCTAAGGCGAGGTAGGCTTCCATTCTTTCATCCCTCGCGTTGAAGTCCCCACTTATCTGATTGGAGACCAATTATGAGTCGTCGAACACCTATAGCTGTTTTTCACCTAATGCATGTGCCTTCTGTAGGCCTGCTATCAAAGCCTCGTATTCTGCCTCATTATTGGAGGCTTCAAATCAAAGTCTGATTCCCTACTCGATAATTGTATCTTCTGGGGTAACGATCATAATGCATAATCTTGCCCCCTCAGTTGGAGGCTCCATCAACAAATAGTCTCCAAACTCCTCCTGTTGAGTGAGCTTCCCTCTGATATATGGGTTGAAGTTGGTCGCAAGGTTGTTCGCCTGTGAACTTCGCGATGAAGTCGGCGAGGACCTGCCCTTTGATTGCATTCCTTAGTTGAAATTGGATGTCAAATCGTCTGAGCTCGATCGACCACTTGGATAGTCTGCCGAAAAGATCTGCTTTTCGTAGGACTGCTTTAAGGGGGTGTGATGTAAGGACGATGATAGTGTGAGCTTCGAAGTAGTGCTTTAGTTTCCTCGAGGCTAGCATTAGTGCAAAGGCGAGCTTTTCTAGTGGTAGGTACCGCTGCTCGGTGTCCAATAAGGTCTTGCTTGCGTAGTAAACTAGATGCTGGATTCCTTCTCTTTCGCACACCAGTGCAGAACTGACGGCGTGGCTAGAGATGGCAAGGTATAAGTACAAGGGATCATTTTATTGAGGTATTACGAGAAAGGGTGGTGTTATGAGATAAGCCTTGAGCTCTTCCAATGCTCTCGAGCAATCCTGGTCCCACTCGACTATTTTGCTTCTTTTTAATAGCTGAAAAAATGGCTGTCACTTCTCGGAGGACTTCGAGATGAACCTATTCAAGGTGGAGAGCATACCCGTAAGATTTTATACGTCTCTTATTATGTGGGGAGGTTGTACCTTGTTGATTGTATCGATCTGGTCTGGGTTGGCTTCAATGCCTCTCTCGTTAACCAAGTACCCGAGAAATTTTCCTGATTGGACCCCGAAAGAACACTTGCTCACGTTGAGTTTCATTCGGTATTTTCTAAGGATTTCGAAGGTCCTTGATAGGTTTGAGAGATGGTCCTCTTTGCGCTTGCTCTTGACGAGCATATCATCAATGTAGACTTCCATGGTATCTCACATTTGGTCTTTGAACATCTTGGTGACCAGTCGCTGGTAAGCTGCTCCTGTATTCTTGAGCCCAAAGGACATAACTTTATAGCAGTATAATCCGATGGTGGTAATGAACACGCACTACACCAAATCTGCCCATTTGTCAAGGTCATTGACCTTGACAAATTCACCTTGTCAAGGTCAATGACCGTGACATTTCGAGGCGAGACAACTTTTTTTGTCACGGTCGTGTCACGGTCATTGACCTTGACACAAAACTCGCGTTTTGTGTCACGGTCGTGTCAAGGTCAATGACCGTGACACGTTTGTCACGGTTTATAACCGTGACAAAGTCGTGACCCTTTTTTAAAAAAATTATCACGGTCATTGACCGTGACAAGTCCTTGACAATTCTTATCACGGGCTTGTCACGGTCAATGACCGTGACAATTCTGGGCAGAATTTAAAAAAAATCTGCTGGGCAGTATGGCCACCGCCACTGCCCAGCAGTATATTTGTACCTGTTATAACAACGTTGTACCTGTTCCAAACATCATATATCCAACACAAACTAAAGATAATGCAAATATATATTCATGACAGTATAATCCAAATTTTCAAAGTAAAAATAATATACATGACGATATAATCCAAATATAATTAAAATGGACAAACTTGAAAATAATGTTACTACATGTCTTGTATAAAACTGAGGAGGTGAGTAGGCCACACGACATACGAATTGACGCACCCACTAATATATGTCGTGCCGCATTGTTCACGCAACCACAGTAGGGAGTTCTCCTTCCCGGGTATGACATGCGTGACGAGCACCCTGGACTCCATCCCTTGAAGCACACGTCCATGGACTATTCCACCCTCGATGATATCCGGGTCCCTCAACCCCCGCCCTATCCGCTGGCCATCAAATATGTCCAATATGAACACGCTCGGCCAACCAATCGTCGATAATGGTCTGTTGGAGGGCGTCAAATAGGGAAGTGGATCGTCGAAGTACGAACGTGTCGGTGATGAAGCAGCGAGGTCCACATCCTCGTCATCCTGCGCCTCGTCCTCCCGCACCTCCTCCTCCACCGCCTTCTCCTTCCCTTTCCCTTTCCCTTTCTCTTTACGGTCTCCACCCAACGTACGCTTCATGAATGCGTACATATCTTGGACCGTCGCCTCCAAACGGGACAGCTTCGCGTCGTGTGAATCCACCGTTCGAGCCAACCCGGTGTCGCTCGTCTCCAATCCGATGATCCTAGATTTGGCCACCCGCGAGCTCACTCCCCTTGTCCTCCCCTTGCGATCAGAGCCAAGCACTTAGCTGAGTGCGTCTGTGGACAAAGATGCCTTGTCGGCATCAGACTGCGACTCATGCACTTCCTTAAGCTTTGCCTGAAACGACAAAAAGCACATGATTAGTAAAATAAGTAAACTAAAAAATTATAACGTAATTAACAATAATTAAACTGTCGGATTACTTACAATCGTGGCCGCGACGCTCAGGGACACCTCCTTGTCCTTCCCCTTCTTCGTCCGAAGAGCCACATAAGTATCGAGCCTATGTGGCTTACCCCCTGGCCCACTCCCTACCCCCTGAAATAAAATAAAGTTAAGTAAAATTAGTATCGGCCCCGCAAAGTAAAATAATATCCAATAATATATTTATGTAGTTATAGATAAATTAAATATTACCTTCATCCTATGCTCCACCTCAGCGTAAGAGGTCCGGCCGGAGTAGTGCACGTCCGTCTTTTTAGCCCGATTTTCCCTCCCCGATTGGCGAGATGCCAATTGTCGATCCTCGATCTCATTGTCAATGAACTTTTGCCATTGTGCCAATGAGATCGGCTCCTTGGGCGGGACGGATCCGCGCCATTGTAAAATGGTCTCTCGTGTTTTTCCAAAGTACCGTGTCCGCATATTTTTTTTCCACGTCTTGTGTTGCTCCCTCAACTGCTCGAAGACGGAATCGCGTAGCTTTGGATCCAAGTTGAATTGTTCCTGTCCAACAAATACAATGTTAGTTGCGAATAAATATAAATATAAATATAAATATAAATATAAATATAAATATAAATATAAATATAAATATAAATATAAATATAAATATAAATTGAAATTGAAATTGAAATATTCATATAAATATTACCTGTAGTGCCGCCCAAACAGCTAACTTGAGCTCATACGGCACCTCCTTCCAACTCATAAACCCCGGGCCGATGACCGTCTTTAGCAGCTCAAGGGATCTCGCTAAAAGCTCCGACTTGTTTTCGACGGTAATCCCAAATTTTCCATATTTGGGGAGCCTAGGGGCGGAGGAGCCCTCGTCGCCTCCGCTACCACCGAACCCAGACGACGACATCATCATAAACAGCATCATCATCTTCGCCCTAACATCTGAAGGAGACATTTTTGCTGTAAAAAAAATGTCATTAGTACAGATAAAAAAAATGTTATTAGTACAGATAAAAAAATGTTTCGTCTATATTATAACGTATGTGTAAGTTCCGTCAATACCACCCCCGCCACACGCACACACACACACACACACACACCACCCCTACCCACCCCACCCCACCCCACCCCCGCCACACGCACACACACACACGCACACACACACACACACGCACACACACATATTTTGAATGAAAATATCAATTATTTATAAAATTGATGTCTACTTTTAGTGTTGTGTATATATGTTAGTCTACTTTTGCTTTTTTTTTTAAATAATCAATTAACCAAATTTCATAATAGTGAATAAGGGTTAATCCTAGCCATTGATTAAGTGTATTATTAGTAAGTACAAAAATTAAATATGGACTCTTAATCTAGGATATAAGGAGTATTTGTTAGTGAAATAATAATTTAGTGATAAAAACACACTCGAACACTACCAAGTTTTGACGACACGGGTCTCTAGAAAGAAAAACAAGCATTTCCAAATTACACGTCGAAATAATACAAGTGCATGCTTTGCAATCAAAGGTATTTATCTTTAGGGGTTTGTAAATTTAGGATTTATTGTAATATGTATTTTGAAAATAGGACAACAAACATTTTATTTATTATTTTAGTCCCTATTTTTTAATAAAACCGCTGGCGCGGACCCATATTCATAAAACGTTAACCAATCATAACATGCCACGTGTCCCTTTAATTTGAAAATAGGGACTAAAAATGGAAACAAAATGTTTGTTGTCCTATATCCATAATCAATATTATTTTAAGTCCTAAAATTACATAATCTATTATCTTTATAAGGATAAAATTATCTTAAAATGATTGCTAGGGAATGTCTATGAGGTGGATGATAATTTATTTGATATTTTATTTTATTTCTTTTGGTTAGGTTATTAAGACTTTATTTGAATTGATATCTTAGTAATTATTATTTAATATTTATTTTAAGCAATTATCTTATAGTAGGATTATTATCCTAGAAACAATTCTATCAATTCAAATAAATAGATATCAATTCAAATACATGTCTTGGATATCAATTCCCACTAGGGGTGGCAATTCGTGTGCGTCGTGTCGTGTTCGGGTCGTGTCATGTCGGGTTCGTGTTAAGTATTAATCAACCCTAACCCGACCCATTTAACTAATCGTGTCAGATGAGCAAACACTAACCCGACCTATTTATTATCGTGTCGTGTTCGGGTTGACCCGCATAACCCATTAAGTAAAATATAAAATAATTTTTTTCTTCTCTCTTAACCAATCATAGCACTCATACGCCTACAATAACTTAATTTAATTAATTTCAAATTCTTGCAACACATAAATAATTTATCATCCGAGTTCGTGTCGAGTTCGTGTCGGGTATCGTGTCGTGTCAAAAATTGCCACCCCACCCCACCCCTTCCCCCCTCCACCACCACACACCACCACACACACACACACACCCCACCCCACCCCCTCCCCCACCACACACCACCACACACACACACACACACCACCCCTAACCACCCCCTGCCCCACCCCTCCACCACCCCCTCCCCCACCACACACCACCACACACACACACACACACCCCACACCACCCCACCCCCTCCCCCACCACACACCACCACACACACACACACACCCCACCCCTAACCACCCCCTGCCCCACCCCTCCACCACCCCCTCCCCCACCACACACCACACACACACACACACACCCCACCCCACCCCACCCCACCCCCTCCCCCACCACACACCACACACACACACACACACACACACCCCACCCCACCCTCCCCCACCCTGCCCCACCTCCTGCCCCCCTCCACCGTCCCCACCCTGCCCCACCCCGCCACCCCCCCCACCCCCTGCCCCCCTCCACGCACACACATACACACATATATATATACACATACACACAAATATACGCACAAATATATATATATAAATGAAAGAGAGAGAGAGAGAGAGAGAGAAAATGGACCTGAAAGTAGAGAGAGAGAGAGAGAACAGCGTCGAGAGAGAGAGAGAGAGAGAGAGAGAAATGGAGGGAACGGCGCGGGAGGGAAAAAAGAAGGGGGATAGGGTTTTTGCTGTGAATATTGTCACGGTCGTGTCAAGGTCTTTGACCGTGACAAGAATTTAAATAATTGTCACGGTCAATGACCGTGACAAGCCCGTGACAATTCAATTTGTCACGGGCTTGTCACGGTCATTGACCGTGACAATTAGTTGTCACGGTCGTGTCAAGGTCAATGACCGTGACATAAAACGCGTGTTTTTTTGTCACGGTCAATGACCTTGACAAGGCTGGCCAGCTGAAAGGTGACAATTTGCCCATTTTGGTGTAGTGACGGTATTGTATTGGTTTCGTTCATATAAAGGAATATGGTGATACCCCGAATATGCATCTAGAAAACTCATTCTCTCATGAGCTGCTGTAGCGTCCACCAATTGGTAGATCTTTGGGAGGGGGAAACTGTCCTTAGGGTATGCCTTGTTAAGGTCAGTGAAATCGATACAAACTCTCCATTTCCCATTATTCTTCAGAACCACTACTGGGTTGGATAAATATTTAGGGAATTGAACTTCTCGTATGGATCCTGCATCCAGCAGCTTCTTTACTTCCTTCTCAATAGCTTTGGCCTTCTCTGGCATAGTTCGTAGTGCCTTCTGCGCGATAGGCCTGAAAGTGGGGTCAACATGCAACCGATGACAAACCACACAGGGATCAATTCCAGGTAGCTCGTACGGTTCCCATGCGAAAACATCTAGGATGCTCCGTAATAGCACCATCAATTCTTTCTTCTCTTGATCTGTGAGAGACGTCCCAATCAAGAAACTCATATCCTTTTTGTTACCACCTGCTGTGACTTCTTCCAGGTTTTCAATGACCCACTCATAGGGGAGGATCCCGGTCTCCTCCACTCCGGGTCTTCCATACTTTAGCTTCTATTTCGAAGGTATCAAACCTTCTTGCTCCTCGACCTTCTCTTTGGCCTTCTCGACCTTCTTCTCTGGTTTTGGGCGGATGGCTGCTACAAAGAACCTCCTTTCCATCGCTTGATCTCCGTGGATCTCCATCACTCCTCGCTCAGTCACGTACTTGAGTTTCTAATGGTAGGTCGATGGGACTGCCCTCATTGCATATAGCCACCCTCTGCCTAGGATAACTTGGTATGGCGAGTCAATGTTGACTACTAGAAACTCGATCATCTTTGAGACACTTTCTGCCCTTACTGTCAACACGATCTTTCCCAATGGGATATTTACTTTCCCAACGAATCCAACTAGAGGGACAGTGGCTTCTTTCAAGTCGGCAACGCTTAACTTTAATTTTCTGAACAAGCCGAGATACATTACCTCGAATGAGCTTTCCTGGTTGACGAGCAACTTATCGACGTCATAGTTGGCTATCCTGAGGGTAATGATCAAGGCGTCATGATCTCGGATTCTTACCCCCACTAGATTTTCATCTGTGAACACGATGTGTTTGCTGTAATCGACGTCATCTACTCGCCGACGCTTTCCTGACTGTGTCTTCACTGGATCGATCTGGAAAGATTGCATTACTGATGTAATCTTTTTCACTTCCATTCGAGATAAATTCCCTTGAATCTTCTTGATATCAGATGCCCTATGAATTACTAAAAATTCATGGCCAGCATCATCCTCGAGTACATTATCGGGCCTTGCATCTCCATTGGTAGCGACCTTCTCTGCCTTCATCTCCCCAAACTCGTTCAGATGATCGGTCTGGGCCAACTCATCAAGGTGAGACTTAAGAGCCTTGCAGTGCTCAGTCTTATATCCTCCCTCTTTGTGAAAAGTGCATCTCAGCGCGTTGTTTCTCTTTAAGGGGTCTCCCCATCTTTCTGGGCCACTTAACAAATGGCTCGTCTTTGATCTTCGCTAGGATCTTATAGATTGGTTCTTTGAAGACAGTGTTTACTGCCTGAAATGCTTTCGAAATATCGTTCTTGCCTCCATTCTTGGAGCCAACCTTGCCCCCATTCTTACCTCCTTTCTTCTGGTTTTCGACCTTATCGTTTGCCCTTAGCAGCGAGCTTAGTCCGTCCATTCTCCCCTACACTGAGCCGGGTCACATCCTCCCCCTTAGCGTACTTCTTGATGTGAGCCATCAGGTCATCGTTGGTTGTGGCCTCCTTCTTCGTCAGGGATTGGTGTATAAGGTAAGAGATGGGTAGGCCAATCTTAAAAGAGGCCACTGCTACCTGTTCCGAGTAGTCCTCGACCTCGTTGAATAACTCCCAGTACCTCTTTACGTAGTCCCGAAGGCTTTCCTAAGGCATCTTCTTCCTTGTTAGCAAAGCATTCATCCTCTTTGGATGGGAGATGTTGGTAATGAAGCGAGCCGTGAAGGAGCCTCTCAAACCACTTCTGGGCCACATCATGCAGGATCGAGGGAAAAATCTGGCACATTAGTGCATCCCTATGGTTTCAGAGAGTCATGGTCTTCCTTTACTGCCTAATGTGATCGATAGAGTCAGTCTTTCCGTCATAGACCTTGAATCTCGGGATAGTAAATTTCTTGGGGGCTTCTTCTTCTATCTCCCTTGAAAAAGGGGATTTCATCTGGGTCTTGAGAGCTCACCGAGAAAGTTCTCTGGTTGATCTGGCACTCCGATGTGCTGGGTGCCGGTCCATCTCTCTTCACACCAAATTTCGTATATCCTCATCACCTCGAGCTGGGCTCTTGTAACGGCAAACTGGTCGCTGTTATTTGAGCAAATCGTCATCTGACTCGTGCTCCTCAAATCTTTGGGATCCACATCTAGGGCTCCTTCCTCGGCTGCAAGACTTGCTCGCCTGAGATCTAGGAGTGCGGTATGGACATCGCCTAGTGCTGCGATGGATTTCTTTCTCCATCCTCTCCAATCTCCTTTTGAGGCGAGCATTCTTAGCCTCTTGCTTGCGAGCAGCCTCTCCTTACTCTTGGAGCCTTGCCTCACAGACATAGATCAACCTGGAGATTTGTGGGGACCTCGCCGGTCCCTGAATTTCTTCTGAGGCTTGTCGCTCTGGGCGATCCCTTTGATCTAAACGTCGAACTTCAAATTTGATCCTGTGAGGGGCAAGCTGTTCTTGGATATCCCCTGCTTGAGGGGTGTTGCTACTGTGACCGGACATTCTAGATTCTTTGTTGGTGAGGGCTTTCTTAAAGGAAGACAAACGTTCCCACAGACGACACCAATTATGGTGACAATTAAGTTCAACACAAATTAATAAGAAAAGGCAATCACCAAAGTAAATAAAGAATGTAAAGAACACCAATCACACGACACAATATTTACATGGTTCAGCAAGAATGCCTACGTCCACGGTGTTGCTCTCAATATTATTTCTCTATACTCCGGGGAGTTTTTTTATAGGAAATAAAAATGTGTGCCTCTTGCCCCGGGCTTAGGGTTTGTAATATACATCTTTGATCTCGGGGAGTGAGGGTGTTGGACTCCCCCACGTCAGTCCATAACTCCTAGAATATCTGCATGCGAGATTTTAGGGACTTGATTGAGTCGTAACATAATTGGTTGGGGTACGTGGCTCCCAGACTTTGGGTCGTTTTCACTGGCTACTCGTCTGGGCCCGTGGTGGAAAATCGAGGTACCCATAAAAATCATCC
Source organism: Sambucus nigra (assembly GCA_949130495.1). Lineage (NCBI taxonomy): Eukaryota > Viridiplantae > Streptophyta > Magnoliopsida > Dipsacales > Adoxaceae > Sambucus > Sambucus nigra. The sequence goes on from OX422218.1 coordinate 204,269,266, forward strand.
TATTCTTGGTCACATAATAGTTTTTTAATTTCAGTATTCATTTTAGTTAGTAAGGTTAACATATCTTCATTGGCCTCTTGTTAAGATGCAACACTCCTTTGTAAACGTGGCAACAAAATCCATTTAAGAGCATAATGAAATTAAAGGAACAAAAATAATTGTAAATGTGGGAGCATTAGAACATAGTTGTCATTGAATTTACCCAAAAGTAATGATAAGAATCAAACTCTAACCATAATTAGAGTTGTACATGATTCATAGGAAAATTCCTCATTAATCGTATCAAAACCAATTCTCCTCAATAAATCTTATTTATACATGTAGTAAATATTCACAATATATTTTTAAATAGGAACTGTTGGAGCAAAATTATTTTTCCATGAGACCTGTTAGACCAGGAAAAAAAGCGCATAACTTATTAAACTATGTATAGTAAGAAAATGGAACTAATTAATAGATTTTCTATCCCCAACTATTCTAGTGAATCTCATATTTACCCTTGAGAGAAATTTCAACCATTTCCAAGAGAGCTAAATTTCGTTTCCCTAACTTACCTATTCTCAACCCACTCCCCTCTAATAAAAAATTCCACCATTTCACTTTCATCTTTGTTGCAATGTTTACCAAAATTCTAAAAAAAGAAAAGAAATACACACCACGACCTGCTAAAACTAAGACCCGTCCAATCTTTTAGAATTAGTTAGAAGATTACCCAATTTACTTTATCCATTTTTACCAATAGAATACAACAATCAACAATAATCAATCACTATATATATATATATATATATATAAGTAACAAAAAATAACAAAAACCCAATTCAAAACTCTCGTCATCTATTTCTTACGCAATGGCATCATCTTTGCCCGTAAACCTTAAACCCAGTTTAATGAGGAGAGTTTAAATTATTAAATTATCATTATAACTCTAATCCTATTGTATTAGAGGTATAATATAGATATTCGAATATGCATATGCAAGTATACTATAGGTTGACCAGTATTTTAAGTTGTGATCATATTAAAATTTATTATTATTGTCAAACTTGAGGTTCATGTTGATTCGGTTTATATTGAGATTATCATAGAGTTAGTGCACTAATATAGTCTATATAATTGGAAGTTGTTAAGATGTATATATATATAAACATATGCAAGTTGTCATATGTATTGTGGATGACGGTTGTAGTATATTAGAAGTTTCCACTACACATGTCCACTGTGTTGTTCTATTTTGAAGGTGGTTACTAGAGGACCAGGTATTATAAGATATATTAAATTAGATTTGTGTTGATATTCATGTCCTTGCATGACTACTCATGATTTGTTTCATATTATGAATTCATTAGTATAATAGTTATATTGATTGTTAGTGGTACATCGTATAAGAGGGTGTAAGAAATGTTAAATAAGAAAATGTATTGTTATTCATGTGGTTATACGCATACTTATGATTAATATAATACTATGAATTTGGTGGAATGATGATTATATTGATTATTGTTGGTACATTTAGAGATGAATTTCAAGTAGAAGATCTTTCTTACTAGGTCATGTTACTTATGATCTTACGCACAGAAAAAAAATCACGTTGAGGTAGTAGTCGAGTCTGTCATTTTTAATCGGATCTTGGTTGACAATGTGTCGAGGACGAGAACTCTATTTTATGGTGTTTATTAGTACTTTATTGCAACATTATGTATAGTATCCATACGATAATTATTGTGATTGGAGAATATTTAAAGTGCTTATAGTTATATCAAGTACTCCAAATGTAGAAGATTATGTGCTTAAAGATGTTGCACGTCAAATAATGGCATACCATTAAGTTACAAATTACGAATTTATTTTTGTGAAAACAAGTTTTAGACTTATGTCGACAAGATAGTAACTCAAAAGTTTTGTCAATTTCAGGTATAAAATTTATTACGAATGCTTAAAATATACAATATTTTAATAAATCATGCCCATAATTCAGGTTATGACAAGTTGCGACTACAACTTATGCAATGGCATTATCCTTGCCCTCAAACCTCTTAAATAGAGATCATAAGATTTGATCAACAATGTCTTTCTCCGGGATCTCTTTTCCCAAGGCAAAATGATATTTCACTATGTCACTCAAATTCGCATAAAACTCATCAAATTTTTTTTATTGATTTTCATGATCAGGATTTCAAAATATGTGGTCAAGCATTGAAGCTTTGAGTACTTTACAGAAGGGGTGCCTTCACGGTTAACCTCTAAAATCTCCCAGGCTTGCTTTGACGTTGTACAATTTGTTATGCGGTTAACCTCATCAATATTAATGGATACAAAACATCATTTGATCCTTTAGTATTCAACCTTGTATTTTTGTTATCATTCCCATCCCAACTAAGTTTATTCTTTTTCGTTTGGACTCTATCAACAATAATCATAGAATGTATTCAACCATTTTCCCATAGTATTATGTATTCTCACATCCATGGATGGTAGATAAGTCATCATTATATATTTGTAATATGAATAGTTATTACCATTAAATGATGGTTCTCAGTACGAAAAACTTCCCTTCATTATGCACATAGATCTACCCTAGGTGATGAAACCTAAGAAAATATACACTCTGGTAACAGTTGAAAGTGTACAAATTTGGGCAAAAGATTATACTAGCGTTTAAGTTACACAAAGCGACTTGCAAAAATAATTCTCTTAACATATTTAACTAATACTATAAAGGGATCAAAATGCAAAAACTAAACCATGCACTTAAGACGGGGTTTTATATGAGGAGAAAATATTTCCAGGAAAAATCTCGAGCCAACCCGATATCTTTCAATATATAGGGAAATATTTTCACAATTGGAGATGTGATCTATAAACTTAAACATCGTATACACTCAATAATGTACAACATCCAAGATAATTATTTTTACTTTGTAATACCAAGATCAAGCATGGATCACAACTAATCACTTTGAAGCACCTTATACTATTGACTCACTTGAGTCTACATTGTATAAGTGTTCATCTAGTTTGGAAGTTGTGACAAAATTATGTCTAACCTAGAATCCAAAGAACCATAGAGCTTGCACTACTATTTCATCATTGTTTGAAGTGATCTAGACCTCATTACCAACACTCACACACAGTAGAATGGATCATATACATCTCATATTGCATATTAATGTGTGTACATATGTTGAGTGTGTTTAAATCCCTAATATTGGTTTTTAAATATTTTTTGGGATTTTATAAACTTTTTAAAATAAGGTTTTATTAATTAAAACTTGGTTTTAAAAGTTTGTGGGGTCAATTTGCTATTTCATATTGTTGGTTTAATTGGCTTAAAGTTACCTTGGGTAGAATCCAAAAGCGGCAGAGACTTCAGGGTGTACATTTAATTATTTTCAGACGCGCATTTTATCTCTATTAATTGGCAAACATTTATTGCTTTCTGATTGGTGGAAAGTGTGTTTCTTTATAGAGTGTAAACCAGCGCCTGTTTACCACCCTTAGATCATTTTTATCAACGATCTGCATGCGCCCCTTTTTAATCCCTGTGAACCCCTTCAGAACCAATCAGGTGAGTTTTAACCACCGCGTATTGTGAACCCTTGGATCTAAGTCAATCACCCTTGACTAAATCTGAACCTTTGATTTTGGTTCTCATTCTCGAATCTTCTCAGCCTCCTATAAAAGGACCCTTCGTCTCAGCCTTAGAAGATTTTTGCCATTTCGTCATTTGAGAGAAAAAAAGAAAGTAGAGAGAGAAGAGAGAAAAGAGAGAGAAAGAGTTAGAAAACCTAACCCTAACCCTAAATCGTCTAAATAGTTCAAACCAAAAATAAACCTTCAAACCCCTGTATTTTTCCCAAACACAACCTTGAGTGTTTGAGAGGTGATTTGAGAGTTGGTTTGTTGATGTAACCTCTTCATTCTTTAGATCTTTTTTCCAACTTAATCATTTTCTTAGATCTATTTTTCTGGTATATAGAAATTTCAGATCTGGGTTCTTCATGGTATATTACACTTAGTTTGCATTTTTTATTTCTCAGCTTGAGAAATATATTATTGATTTGCTTCCTGTAAATGTTTTTAACTTTGAAATCAACAATAATGTTTTATGTTTCTAGTTCTCTAGAAACAAGACCTTTGACCTAGTTTGGAATCGCACTTGGTGGTTTTCAGTCTCAAAAATCTTTTCAAAACTCGAGACTGATTAAGATCTTGATACGTCTTCTGAGCAAGATAGCTGTGGATTTTGGGATTGTTTTAAAGGTAAAATAAGGTTAAGTTTTGTGAGAAGAGAGAAAAAGAAAAATCACAGCATATAGTCTTATATGTAATTTGTTAGGACTGTTTGTACATGATAAGTGTGTGTGTGTGCATGCATGTGTTAGAGAGCAGCTTCACAAACACTTTCACTCTACCACACAAAAAGTGTTGGTAATAAGATCTTGAAAAAAAAGAGTCGACGTAAAGAGCTTGAACAAATTGGAAGTTAACAAACTGAGAGTACAACATCAACAATCAGAACTGCAGAGAAGTTATAAGGACACCAGAGGGTACATTCCTAAACTTATATAGGTCTGAGTTGTATGCATGTTTGTTATATAGTTTGTAACTGTTAAATTTGTTTATAGTGGAATTTTTGTTTTACTCCGTAGAGGGAGTCGTGGATGTTTCCTCAGTTGGGTGAGGTTTTACCACGTAAAAAATCTTGTTCTTAATCTTCCTATATCTTCTCATCTCATTCTTGGTTGTGCTGAGTTTAAAGTTTGTTTAAACTGTTTTATAAACCTGTTGATCAAATCTTGAATAGATCTCGTACATACTTTTATAAAACACATCTTGTGTTCAATTAGTTTTGGTTTTTAAGAAAGGAGTTTCTTCAAAAAAACTGTTCGGAGTTATTTAAATAGTTTAATTTTATTAAACGACTTTAGTAACGAATTTTCACACTTGCCACGAAGCAACTTGTCAACCACGCTGATAATCTTGCATTTGAACCTATCCACAAATTTTATTTAAGTTAAAGAATGATTTGTTCCAAGTAAAAGAAACCAAGAGTATATAATGAACTAACACCAAGGATGTAAGAGGATATCTTAAAGGTTGATGTTGTAAAAAAATTTAGGCTCACTAAAATAATCTCACAAATTGTATAATTTCAAAAGGAGAAAAATACGCAAAAATAGATTAAAACTTAAGTTTGAAGGACAAGACAAAAGTCTAGAATATTCTTATCAAAGATGTGGAAAAGATTTTTACATACAAAGAATGCTTTACTACTTTTGAAATTTCATTTCTTTTTAAGTTGACAAAATTTTGAAAATCTTTTCAAACCCTTAACATGTTTATGGAGAGAAGACTTGACTATATTGCCATCCTCAATTTTGTGGAACAAGGTCTCATAGGCCTCAATGTCATTTATGTCCACACAAGCCATAATCCAATTTATTAAAAATATATGACTAAAATGTGAATCTATAAATTTTAACATGAAATCCAAGCACTAATGATCTTTGAATCCTGAATCTAGACAACTTTGGTGATTGTTTCACGAGCTCATCGTTGTAGTGAAGTCAAGATTTGCTAGAGAGAACTTTAGGCGAGGAAGGCCGCGGATTTTCTGTGCCACCCCGCCTATTCTAATCCAGGGTGATCAGTCCATTATTAAATTGAACAGGAGTCATTAATGGTTTCATTCTTAGTATTAATGCCGAAAACAAATTTATTTTACTAATACCCTAATGTCCCAATGTCAAAATTATAGTATTTTTATTACGAGGCAATAAATCAAACTAATAAATCACATTCATCATTCCAATAAACATAATAATAATGATAAAACCACGAGATGAATAAATGTGCCAGGAATAAACACTCTAGATTGAAATCCAAATACAACCATACATAATATATATCTCAAATTCAATACTGTAAAAAAAATAAAAGTATAATGTATCTTAAATAACCACTAGCTAGAGTTGGGCGAGCCCGACTGATAAAACTAAATAATAGAAAGGAAATGATAAATGTGGAGGCGTCTACAGCCATGTCCTACAATGTCCACAGCAGTTGCAGCACGTCGAATATGAAAGAACTCCTGAGTCTGGCGTCCTTGTGAATGGGCACCTAAAATATTTTTACAAAAATGGATTTCAAACGGGTCAGAGCCCAAGTAAAACAGTTTAAAAATATTTAACAACTGTTTAAAATGCATTAAGAGTAGATATTATATACATGTTAGCTTCACGTTCTCTCACTTGAGATCATCAGCTCTCAACTATTGTGCACGCCTGACGTATACTTCTAAACCAACCTAGTTATGCTACTCTGCCTAACTAGTCTCAATTAAGTCTCATCCCGTCTAATAATTCATCATGCCCACCCGTATTGTCCATACAATACGTTACTAAATTTTCCAAGTCCTTTCATCCATTAGAAGTTACCAATTAATTATTAAGTTCCTACATACTTAGATTACTTTAGATATCATTATCCATCCAATATACTATACCACATTTAGTAATATAAATCATATGTATATATATAAACACCGAACTTGTAATATACATGAATACAATATCCCTAGGTGGAGACATGCGATGCGAGCATACTCTGCTATCAACTCTTGGTACATCATGTACTAAGTAAAGGACATCGGGTTCGGAATCACTCTCGAACCATACATTCACAATGCACACAATTTGGAGGCGGACATAATTCTAAGCCCTTGGACTACGGACACAACTAACGAACCCAAATGAACAGTCACACTCTCATTCACACAAGTAGTGCTCAGTCCCTAAGTTTAATTGTGACAACCCGAATATAATTTTGATAAATTATATTTAAATCATGTTTATATTATGTGATATGAATAATGTGTTATTAGTATATCTGATATTAAGTTCTTATGTTTAGTCTAATCCTACTTTCATAAATCATGAAATGTCGAGTTATGTACGAACACAAGATTTGGTTAATTTCGATAGAAATGTTCCTGTTTAAGACTAGTTTTGACCATTATAACATTACAATTGACTTGAGGTGAAAACTAGATAGTTGTACAAATGTGAGTTAGGGTTGTAACACAACAAACGGATCATCAAATGGATGCCCGAGTAAAGAGTTATACCGAATTTACGAACAAGGGGCAATTTGGTCAATTCCCTTTAAGTGGTAAATTGTCTTTTATTAAACCAAATGGTTTAATTTGATTGGTTGGCTTGGGAGGCAGACTTGGCCGACCTTATACCCTTGAAATAGACTTATCCTTCATCCAAGATCAGCCATGAGAGGGTTTTAAGCTTAAGGAAAGGGAAGGTAGAAGTTTAGGAAGGAAAAGTGAGGAGAAAAGGTGTAGAAAAATCCGTAGAAATTACGTAAAAAGCCCTGAAGGTAATCCTAATTACAATTCTAGTTATTTATCTTATATTACTGATTTATATGATCTAAATAATCATAGGTTTACGAAACTTTCAGCCCTTTATATGTATGTATGGTTATATGCAAGTTTATGTTAAGTTGAATGTAGAAACCCTTAAATTTGCTTTGTATTGAAACCCCTTGTATTCAAACTTGCATATCTAACTGTGTACTTACTGTAATTGAGAAATTCCAATTGGATATGAAATTAGACTCATATATTCATATCATATCTTAAAATTAGAATTTATCTCCTTGTGGTTAGGCCGTAATGATGATTTCAAGTTGGTACATGGTTTCTGTTTTTATACTTCATTTCGGTATGCCCTGAGTTTAGTCAAGATTTTGAGATAGCAAATGAAGTCAAACAATTATGAAACTTTAATTCTGTACGACTCAGTATGTTTACTGAAAATGGGTTAAAAATCATGGAAAGTTATGCTGGAGAAAAATTATGAAAATTCTTGGAAGTTGAAGGAACAATAGAGGAGCTTGTAGGGAAGATTTCTTGTGTTGTAGAGAAATGGTCATAACTTGCCCTAGGAAGCTTGAAAAATTACACCGTCACTTGTACTGGATAGTATATTCATATATGTTTTCATATTGATGAGGTTGGATCCCTGTATTTGTACAATTTAGGAATATAGGATGGTTAAGTATGTAAGACAATAATTTCAGGCCATACTGGGTACCCCTTGAATGAATGTTTGTATTTCATCCTTACAAAGAGTACTTTGAGTACATGTTTCATGTGTATATACATTGAGAAGTATAATTTCATGTTTACTTGAATTTGGTTATAAATTACTTATAAGGTATTTCCTACGGTTGAATGTCCGTAACTTTATCAACATGTATATCATTGTTTTGTCTTTACCTATGTTTTATGGAATGTAACTTAATTGGAATTATATTGTTGATGTATAGTCAAGAAAAGTTACATAATTATGTTTGAATAATATTTGTGATTGAGGTTCAGTACTAATCTAGTTGGATTAACAGGCGTAAGGTCTAATCAACCCAGTTCAGCTCCACCAGAAGGAAACCTGAATACGTAGTTGTCAACCAAGGTGAGTGTACTCACTGGAATGATGTATTTGTATACTGTTACGAATGTGATCATAATGTTATGAATATAAAATTGTTCATTTCGGTTTACCGAAATGAGGGGTTACTCCTCGACCAGGAATGGGGGAGATTTGTCTATTAATGACAAGGGGTTACTCCTCGACCAGGAATGGGAGAGAATTGTCTATTTAGACAGGATATGTGAATCATGATTCGGAAAATTTGTTCATTCATTATGAATGAGCCGGATAAGTAAATAAATAAGTATATGGACATGATTTATTGCATTTAAATTTATGCAGTAGTTTAGTAGTGATGCATTCACTGGGCTATTTTTGCTCATGGTTCCTATGTTCACATTTTTCAGGTAATGCGATGTCACTGCCAAATGTAGGAAGTCGGGCTGGGTTATCCAGGAATGGGAGAAACAAAGATTTTGTATAAATGTACATGATGTAATTAAGTTAAATTATCCTTCAAGAAAGTTTGTATAAGTATGAGCACTCTGATGTTGTAAAAAGGTTTTTAGTTATATGGATTTACAATGACGACTCTGAAATTAAAACTCTTGTTTATGGTTTGGTTAAATTAATATGGTTTGACTCACTTTGACTTTCAAACTTAATTCTAAGTAACTGGGTTGGGGTGTGTCAGCTTTTGGTATCAGAGCCTAGGTTTTAGAGGTTCTGGAGTGAGAAGAGTCTAGATTTGGCAGTGAATGTTAGAAATATATTTTATTTGATACTAACGATTATGTTAGGAAATATATGTATATCTGCATGTTGTTATATCTTTGATTCATTACAGATATAAGAGAATGGAACGAGGGAATGTGAATGTGGGAATAGATGATGAGGCTTCAAATATTCCAGCAGAAGCGGAGGTTGAGCAACCTGTTCAGATAAATATGGAACCCGAGCCAGAACAACTGACAGATATGCAAAAAATGGCACGTGCTATGACTCTAATGGCAGAGCAGCAAGCTAGATTTATGGCACAGATGGAAGAACAACATACCAAGAAACTAGAGGCACAAGCCTTGGCTAGGGCTGAGGAGGTGATACACCGGGAAGAAAGAAGTACTTCACATGAGAAATTTATTAAGATGAACCCACCATCGTTCGAAGGAGCAGTTGATCCCGCAGAGGCAGAAGTTTGGGTTAAAGAAATTGAACTTATCTTTGGGGTAATGAAGATGCCTGAAAATCAACAGGTAACCTTGGCGACGTATATGTTGAAAGGAGAAGCTAAGTACTGGTGGGATGCCACGAAACATTTGTTGATTACTCCAGGAGGCGGGAATGTGATCTCATGGGATGCTTTTGTTAAAGCCTTGTATGACAAGTATTTTCCTCCAATGTATCAAAAATAAAAGGAGAAAGAATATTTCCTATTGAATCAGGGGAGTATGACAGTTAGGGAATATGAAGCCAAACTTACAGCCTTATCTCGTTTTGCTTCGAGGTTTATCCGGAATGAGGAAGATATGTGTAGCCGATTTCTCGATGGACTAGAGTTAGTTATTAAATCAAGGCTATCGGCTTTAGAGACTGTTAATTATTCAGCCTTGGTGAACAAATCCATGTTAGTAGAAAGGGACGTGAATGAAGCAAGAGGGAATCGAGAACGAGGTGTAAAAAGAAGCAGATTCGATCCAAGTTATCAAAAGGGTAGTGATACAGAATATTCGAGACTTGGAGGGCAGAAATTCCAACAGGGTAGAGGTGGAAGTAGTTTGCAAAGGGGTGAGGCTAGTGGTGGAAGAGGTTCAGGATTTTCAGCACAAGGAGATCCTAATGTTTGTTTCTTTTGTGGGTCATCGGGTCATATAAAGAGAAATTGCCCAAAGTTACTGAATATAGAATGTTTCAACTGTCACCAAAAGGGTCATCTGAGAAAGAATTGTCCTATGTTGGCAAGAACAGTTTCAGTCAGTAGTGTGGGGCCTCATAAAGGATCTTCTCCAGGCAGTGCCACCAGGGGGAGAGGTACACAACAAGCAACTGGATCGAGGGTAGGAGGAAGAGTGTTTGCGATGACGTTGCAAGATGCTCATGCTACACCTGAAGTGGTTACAGGTAAACTTTCTATTGCAAACAAAGATTTATATGCACTCATTGATCCTGGATCTACGCATTCATTTGTGGTATCAGATATTGTTTCATATTTGGGTAGACCATGTTCATTCCTCAATTGTGCCTTATATATTTCTACCCCAATGGAAAGTGTAATTCTAGTTGAGCATGTTTATAAAGATTGTGTCTTACGAATGGGTGAGCGAGATTTCTATGTCGATTTGTTACCATTGGCCATTCGGGATTTTGATATTATATTGGGGACGGATTGGTTATCATCGTATCATGCTTCCATTGATTGTTTTCGAAAAGAAGTTACATTTCATCTTCCTGGTGAACCCGAGTTCCAGTTTACAGGGGAAAGGAATGTTGTCCCTAATTGTCTTATCTCAGCAATAAAGAGCAGAAAGTTATTGAGTAAGGGTTGTATGGGGTATTTAGCATATGTGATTGATGTTAGTAAGGAAGAACTTAAAGTTGAAGATATACCAGTGGTTAGAGAATTTTCTGATGTCTTCCCAGAGGAATTGCCAGGACTGCCACCCGATAGGGAAGTAGAGTTCTCCATTGAATTAATTCCAGGTACTGGTCCGATTTCCCTTGCTCCTTATAGAATGGCACCAACAGAGTTGAAGGAATTGAAAGTGCAATTACAAGATCTGATAAGCAGAGGGTTCATTCGGCCTAGTGTTTCACCATGGGGAGCCCCGGTGTTATTTGTGAAAAAGAAAGATGGGACAATGCGATTATGTATTGATTATCGGCAATTGAATAAGGTGACCATTAGAAACAAATACCCTCTACCTCGTATCGATGACTTGTTTAACCAATTACAGGGGGCCACCGTATTTTCGAAGATTGATTTGAGATCGGGTTACCACCAACTGAAAGTGAAGGATAATGATATTTCCAAAACATCTTTTCGGACTCGATATGGGCACTATGAGTTTTTGGTGATGCCTTTTGGATTGACTAATGCTCTGGCAGTTTTTATGGATTTGATGAACCGGGTATTCCACCCTTTCATTGATTCATTTGTGATAGTATTCATAGATGATGTGTTGATTTACTCGCGTAGCATGGAGGAACATGAGAATCAATTGAGACTTGTATTGCAGATTTTGAGAGAGAAGAAATTATTTGCTAAATTCAGCAAGTGTGAGTTTTGGTTGAATGAAATTGTGTTTTTGGGGCACGTTGTCTCGAGAAATGGGATATATGTTGATCCAAAGAAGGTGGAAGCAATTGTTGAATGGGAGAGTCCTAAGAATGTGACAGAAATTAGGAGTTTCCTAGGATTGGCAGGTTACTATCGCAGATTCATTAAGGGATTTTCAGCAATAGCATTACCATTGACAAAGTTGACCCGTAAAGAAGTGAAGTTTGTGTGGGATGAAGAATGCGAAAGGAGTTTTAAAGAATTAAAGAAGCGGTTGGTTTCAGCCCCTATACTTACTATTCCATGTGGGAATGAGTCTTTCGTGATCTATACAGATGCTTCATTTCAGGGGTTGGGATGCGTTCTTATGCAGAATGGGAAGGTAATAGCATATGCTTCCAGACAATTAAAGACGTATGAACGAAACTACCCTACACATGACTTGGAGCTAGCGGCAATTGTTTTTGCGTTAAAGTTGTGGAGACATTACTTGTATGGAGAAACTTGTGAGATATTTACGGATCATCAAAGTTTTAAATACTTGTTTACACAGAAAGAACTGAATTTGAGACAGAGGCGTTGGATAGAGCTGATTAAAGACTATGACTGTACCATTCATCATCATCCTGGGAAGGCCAATGTGGTAGCAGATGCTTTGAGTCGAAAATCATCAGGGATGCTTGGTTGCATACGGTGTGCCCGTGTTGGAAATATTCTTGACTTGGCATCGATGGGGATTGAATTGAAGTTTTCAAAAAGTGGAGGATTATCAGCACATGTCACAGTGAGACCTTTATTGGCAGAACGCATACGAAGTTTGCAGATCAGTGATCCATTCCTTGAAAAAGAAGAAACAAGAAGCTCGGGATGGTAGAGAGAGTGACTTTGAGATTAAGAATGATGAATCGTTGTGTTATAAAAATAGGATTTGTGTACCGAATGATCCACCCTTAAAGAAAGATATATTAGAAGAGGCACATAGTTCTATTTACTCTATGCATCCGGGAGGTACCAAAATGCACAGAGATTTGAAGGAATATTACTGGTGGAACAATATGAAACGTGAGATTGCAGAGTTCATAGCTAAATGTTTAGTATGCCAGCAAGTGAAATCAGAGCATCAGAAGCCGGCAGGATTATTACAGTCTTTGCCCATTCCGGAATGGAAGTGGGAGCATATAACGATGGACTTTGTTACAGGATTACCCCGATCACCAAAGGGGCATGATTCTATGTGGGTGATTGTAGACCGATTGACGAAGTCAGCTCATTTTCTTCCAGTTAAGACCACCTACACTGTTGACAAGTATGCACGTATGTACGTTGATGAGATTATCCGTTTACATGGGGCACCGGTGTCAATTGTATCAGATAGAGATCCAACGTTCACTTCTAAGTTTTGGCCTCGTCTCCAGAATTCCATGGGCACAAGTTTGAAGTTCAGCACTGCGTTTCATCCACAAACTGATGGGCAATCAGAAAGGAAGATTCAAATATTAGAAGACATGTTACGAGCTTGCGTATTTGACTTTAAAGGTAGTTGGGATGATCATTTGCCATTGATGGAATTTTCATACAATAATAGTTATCAGTCGACTATTGGTATGGCTCCTTATGAAGCTTTATATGGGAGGAGATGTAGGACGCCTTTGTGTTGGGATGAAGTAGGTGAAAGAAAAATTTTAGGTCCGGAATTGATAGATATGACAACTGAAAAGATCAAAATGATTCGGGAACGGATAAAGATAGCGCAAAGCAGGCAGAAATTTTATGCAGATAAGAGGAAGCATCCATTGGAATTTCAGAAGGGAGATTTTGTATTCCTGCGTATTTCACCGTGGAAAGGCGTTATGAGATTTGGCAAAAAGGGGAAACTAAGTCCAAGATACATTGGACCATATGAAGTGTTGGAAAGAATTGGTCCCCTGGATTATAGATTAGCATTACCTCCAGATTTATCCCGTTTACATGATGTGTTTCATGTATCGATGCTTCGTAAGTATTTGGCGGATCCATCCCATCAGTTGAAAACTCAACCAATGGAACTGAAGGAAGACTTATCGTACATCGAGGAACCGTTGGAAATTATTGATCGTAAGGAGCAGGTATTGAGGAATAAAGTTATTCACTTAGTTAAAGTTATGTGGATGAGCCACGGAGTTAAAGAAGCAACTTGGTAAATGGAGGATAGCATGAGGAAACAGTATCCCCATTTGTTTGGTAAGTGACCTTTATATTAAATTTCGGGGACGAAATTTTCTAAGGGGGGGGGAAGTTGTGACAACCCGAATATAATTTTGATAAATTATATTTAAATCATGTTTATATTATGTGATATGAATAATGTGTTATTAGTATATCTGATATTAAGTTCTTATGTTTAGTCTAATCCTACTTTCATAAATCATGAAATGTCGAGTTATATACGAACACAAGATTTGGTTAATTTCGATAGAAATGTTCCTGTTTAAGACTAGTTTTGACCATTGTAACATTACAATTGACTTGAGGTGAAAACTAGATAGTTGTAGAAATGTGAGTTAGGGTTGTAACACAACAAACGGATCATCAAATGGATGCACGAGTAAAGAGTTATACCGAATTTACGAACAAGGGGCAATTTGGTCAATTCCCTTTAAGTGGTAAATTGTCTTTTATTAAACCAAATGGTTTAATTTGATTGGTTGGCTTGGGAGGCAGCCTTGGCCGACCTTATACCCTTGAAATATACTTATCCTTCAGCCAAGATCAGCCATGAGAGGGTTTTAAGCTTAAGGAAAGAGAAGGTAGAACTTTAGGAAGGAAAAGTGACGAGAAAAGGTGTAGAAAAATCCGTAGAAATTACGTAAAAAGCCCTGAAGGTAATCCTAATTACAATTCTAGTTATTTATCTTATATTACTGATTTATATGATCTAAATCATCATAGGTTTACGAAACTTTCAGCCCTTTATATGTATGTATGGTTATATGCAAGTTTATGTTAAGTTGAATGTAGAAACCCTTAAATTTGCTTTGTATTGAAACCCCTTGTATTCAAACTTGCATATCTAACTGTGTACTTACTGTAATTGAGAAATTCCAATTGGATATGAAATTAGACTCATATATTCATATCATATCTTAAAATTAGAATTTATCTCCTTGTGGTTAGGCCGTAATGATGATTTCAAGTTGGTACATGGTTTCTGTTTTCATACTTCATTTCGGTATGCCCTGAGTTTAGTCAAGATTTTGAGATAGCAAATGAAGTCAAACAATTATGAAACTTTAATTCTGTACGATTCAGTATGTTTACTGAAAATGGGTTAAAAATCATGGAAAGTTATACTGGAGAAAAATTATGAAAATTCTTGGAAGTTGAAGGAACAATAGAGGAGCTTGTAGGGCAGATTTCTTGTGTTGTAGAGAAATGGTCATAACTTTCCCTAGGAAGCTTGAAAAATTACACCGTCACTTGTACTGGATAGTATATTCATATATGTTTTCATATTGACGAGGTTGGACCCCTGTATTTGTACAATTTAGGAATATAGGATGGTTAAGTATGTAAGACAATAATTTCAGGCCATACTGGGTACCCCTTGAATGAATGTTTGTATTTCATCCTTACAAAGAGTACTTTGAGTACATGTTTCATGTGTATATACATTGAGAAGTATAATTTCATGTTTACTTGAATTTGGTTATAAATTACTTATAAGGTATTTCCTACGGTTGAATGTCCGTAACTTTGTCAACATGTATATCATTGTTTTGTCTTTACCTATGTTTTATGGAATGTAACTTAATTGGAATTATATTGTTGATGTATAGTCAAGAAAAGTTACATAATTATGTTTGAATAATATTTGTGATTGAGGTTCAGTACTAATCTAGTTGGATTAACAGGCGTAAGGTCTAATCAACCCAGTTCAGCTCCACCAGAAGGAAACCTGAATACGTAGTTGTCAACCAAGGTGAGTGTACTCACTGGAATGATGTATTTGTATACTGTTACGAATGTGATCATAATGTTATGAATATAAAATTGTTCATTTCGGTTTACCGAAATGAGGGGTTACTCCTCGACCAGGAATGGGGGAGATTTGTCTATTAATGACAAGGGGTTACTCCTCGACCAGGAATGGGGGAGAATTGTCTATTTAGACAGGATATGTGAATCATGATTCGGAAAAGTTGTTCATTCATTATGAATGAGCCGGATAAGTAAATAAATAAGTATATGGACATGATTTATTGCATTTAAATTTATGCAGTAGTTTAGTAGTGATGCATTCACTGGGCTATTTTTGCTCATGGTTCCTATGTTCACATTTTTCAGGTAATGCGATGTCACTGCCAAATCTAGGAAGTCGGGCTGGGTTATCCAGGAATGGGAGAAACAAAGATTTTGTATAAATGTACACGATGTAATTAAGTTAAATTATCCTTCAAGAAAGTTTGTATAAGTATGAGCACTCTGATGTTGTAAAAAGGTTTTTAGTTATATGGATTTACAATGACGACTCTGAAATTAAAACTCTTGTTTATGGTTTGGTTAAATTAATATGGTTTGACTCACTTTGACTTTCAAACTTAATTCTAAGTAACTGGGTTGGGGTGTGTCATTAATGTTCTGAGGTACAAGTCAAAATCCCCCTAATGTACACGACGTGGAACCTCCCATGATAGCAAGTAGCCTAGGTATGTTCACACATAATAATTTACACAATTGGAATTCACACAACCTATATACATATATAACATCAGTATAGGTATACACGCATCCTATAATGTATATCCCGTATGTTGTATATGTATCTCTCAAATATTAAATGTATTATTAAACTTCGATTATACTTCTCATCGTATATTCCCTACTCGAAGTGTGCCAATTATTCTTTAAAGTATTTCAGTATATAATTTACTCATACCCTACTCGTCTATGACATACATTTTCTCACCATCCATAACTCGTTCTCATTCTTCCGAATTCATTACGTTAAAAATCATGTCCAACTGGTCTTAGCTCCAAAATTCTTCTCATATGTCTAAGTCTCAATACTAACATTGGCCTACTGGAAATTAAGACATCACTAATTATATTTTAAAGGTATCCCAAAAGTTTCCCCAGTCATCGTTTACGAGTTCAAGGCTAAAATAGGGAAATTTCTAAATTCTAGGCAAATCGAATCGATTCGCCCTGTGGCCGAATCGATTCGAATAGTAGCAATTCGTCTTTTTCGTATTGTTTTTGCATTTTTCTCCATTTCTAACTCTCTAAAACTCCATTACACAGTCCCAAACTCCCAATTAAGTATACCAAACCATAAACTAACATATATAAATGATTTCTAATGTAATTAAATCATTAAATCATCAAGGAAATCCTTTAAACCGAATTAATTAAACATTAATCACCAAAAATCCAACATTATCCTTTTTATTCAAGAACTTCAACAAGAAACCATATTTCTTCACATGTTCATAATATCAATTCATCAGATTCGTTCTACATGCATAAAGCGATTAAACCTATATTGATTCCTCCCCAAGAACATGAATTAAATCTTCCAAAATCAAAGCCAGCATTGATATACTCATGAGATTATTCATCCTACACTAGCATGGATGGTATATGTGCTCGATATTAGCAAGATAAATACTTTCCTCAAATAGCAGGTCTCAATTTCTACAGAATGATGGTGGGGCCTCTTTCCTCTCCTCTCGGTCTACACAACGGTTGTGATGGATGGTGGTGCAGGAATGGTGTGGGATGGCCTTAAGGCTCCCTCTCTTCCTCCTCTAATGGCCTCTGTGTAATTTATAACTTTTAAACCTAGTAGCATCAACCTACCAGATGATATACACTTAGAATTTCTGTAGGTCTCTTTTTCCCAAAAATTCAAAAGACTAAAATACCCCTCTGGGTACCGATTTGACCTAAAAATGCGCCAGAACCCAATTCAAACCCCCAAGTATATTTGTTGACTATTTCGCCCCTTTCGAATACATTGACGCACTCGAAATGTCCATTTGAATGATCCATAATTAAATTACTTTTTATCTCGTAAATTTAAGTCCTGACACACGTATCCTGACTAAATTATCGTAACTATCGTATTTCTCACTCACGACAATCATAATACATTCTTATTAAATTATTACTCATTCACTAAGTAATATCCAATATAAATAAATATTAACCCTTGTCTCGCTAATTAATATTTATTGTGATCCGAATTAATTTTTCATTATTAATTTAATTAATTCCAATATAAAAATCATTAAAAAAATACGGGGTGTTACAATTTTCCAGAGATTTAAAATAGACCATCTAACGACTTTGTGGATGGTGATGACATCTTTCGTTAAAATCGAAGGTGGTCTTCACTGCAGTGAATCATCGGTGAGGAGGGTGCAAATGGAGACAAGCTATTTGCCAATTTTTGCAACAAAAAAAAATTAAGAAGGAATTGTTCCAACCTAAGTGTTCCAAACACACAAGGATCCATGTTCTAAAATATGCATTTAAAAAATCCTTTAACCTCAAGGTCAAATTAAAATATTTTTTTAATTTAAGAAAACACTTAATCGTGGGTAAAATCTAAGACTTATTTAGACCTTACAATGGGTCATGTCGAGTCGTGTCATTGTTGATTTTTATCGTATTCGAATTTTATTGGATTCGTGTATAAACGAGTGACTATTTTATCGTGTGAAAAAAATATATTCAAACCCGACTTGTTATCTTAACTTGTCGTGTCGTGTTCACCCATTATTATCCAATAAGATAATTAATTATTGTGAATTGTATACAGACTGACATATAATTATCATGTCTTATCGAGTTTGCAGTGATATGACCCGAAACTATTAAGAGTTTATCTGTTAACTTATAACTTCGTGTCGATTCGTATCATTTCACTATATCGTGCCTAATTTTGTGAGGTATTGTCTTATTTGCCTTTTAACCTTCATCTTAAGGATCTGTTTGGTTCGTGGTGAAATGTTTTTCTCCATGTTAAAAATTAATTCACCTAGGTAAAATTTGTGTTTGGTTGGACATTTGACATGGTGAAATAAAATGAATATGGTGAAAAGTGAGGTGAAATTTTAACCATTTTAAATCATGGATAAAATGAATAATTCAATAGGTGAAACCAATGAAATTTATCTTATTACAAAACTAATCTTTCTTATTTCCACTCCAACTATGAGATAACACGATCATTACACATTACTTAAAAAAAACTGTAATAAAAACTTTTTTTATTAAAAACAACATTTTCATAACTCTTTTAAAAATAAATCTTTTATAACTGTATTAAAAATGTTTTTTTTATTGAAAATAACTGTTAAAACATTATTTCTAAAAACACTTTAATCTTTTAAAAATAGTTATAAAAATGTTATTTGTATAAAAATTATTTTTAAAACAGTTATTAAAACGTTATTTAAAAAAAGTTATAAAAACGTTTTTGCATTAAACTAACGTTTTTATAACAGTTTTAAAAATAATTTATTTAAAAATGTCTTTTAATTGAAAATAAATGTTAAAAAATTATTTCTAACAAACATTATATTTTAAAAACAGTTACAAAAATGTTATTTGTTTAAAAATTATTTTTATAACTGTTATAAAAAAACTATTGAAAATTTATTTAAAAAAACGTTATTACTTAAAAAACAGTTATAAATATGTTATTCCTTCAAAAATTACTTTTAAGATAGTTATTAAAATGTTATTTATAAAAAAAAGTTATAAAAACATTTTTGTCTTAAAAACAACGTTTTTATAACTGTTTTAAAATTAATTTTTATAACTGTTTTAAAAATATTTTTTATTGAAAATAACTATTGAAAAATTATTTCTAAAAAATAGTAATAAAAATGTTATTTGTTTAAAAATTATTTTAAAACAGTGTTTAAATGTTATTTTTTTTAAAAAAATTAAAAAGTTATAAAAACGTTTTTGTGTTAAAAATAATGTTTCTATAACTATTTTACTATTATTTTTTTATAACTATTTTGAAAATGTTTTTTATTGAAAAAAACTATTGAAAATTTATTTCTAAAAAACCGTTATTTTTTTAAATACATTTATAAAAATGTTATTTGTTAAAAAATTATTTTTAAAACAGTTATTAAAACGTTACATTTAAAAAAATGTTTTAAAAATGTTTTTGTATTAAAAATAATGTTTTTATAACTATTTTAAAAATATTTTTTTAAATAACGTTTCTATAACTTTTTTAAAATTATATTTAAAAATAAAGTTTTTATAACTATTTTAAAAATAATTTTCAATACTGTTATAAAAACGTTATATATAATAAAATATTTTTAAAACAGTTATAAAAAATAATTTTTAAAACCTTTATTAAAACATTTTTTAGTAAAACGTTTTTAAAACATTTATAAAAAAAAAAAAATTTAAACAAACATAAAAACGCTATTTTTAATACAAAAACGTTTTTATAACTTTTTTTGAAATAATTTTTAAAACTATTTTAGAAAAACATTGTTTTTAATACAGAAACGTTTTATAACTGTTTTAGAAATAATTCTTAATAGAGTTATAAAAATTATTTTTAAAATAGTTATAAAAACGTAGAGGAAATAATAGTTAAAAATAATGTGACAAAGTTAAATATTAGTTTACTCATTTTTCATTATATTTGGATAGTATTATGTTTGATTAGTGACTAATAAATATGTTCAATGTGATTTTATCGTGTTACAAATTAATAAAAATGTAATGTTCAAACATGATAAATATGTGTGAGTGGGTGGATGGGGGTGGGGGTGGGGGGTATGTGTCAAATTTGAGTTTATGAGGTAAAGAAATATTAATTTATTTTTTATGGTTGTGATGCTTGTGTGATAAAAATCAAATAGTTAAATATAACTATTTTTATGTGCATTTGAAGTTTGATAATAATATAATAATTTTATTTTTACACCATATTGCTCTTGATCATCCAAACAGCAAATGGTGAAAAAATTAAAATTTTCACCTAGTAAAAATTTGACCATCCAAATGCGAAGATAGTGAAAATAAAATCAACAAATTGATAATTTAGCTTTAATTTTTAACACAGTGATTATGAACCAAATTGATCCTAACACTTTCAAAATTGAACTATCGTAATGAAGGTATGGTGAAGTGACATCTTGAAATCTTGAATGTGAAGCGTTCTCAAGGAGGAGTATTCACTATCCAAACAAAGGGAAAACATTCTTAAGGTAACGCTGCTACCTCAAACTCAGGAGAGAAAAAAAAAATACTAATCTCATGTTGTTGAATGAGATCCACCTCCAAAAATACAAATCTCTCCGTCTTCGCTCCGATCTCATAAGAGGAAGGACAACGTGAGGAAAGTCATCTAAATCTTCAAAATTGAGATAAAAGAGTCCTCCCCCCCTCTCTCCAAGAACGAATGGGAGCGAAGGCCGGAGGGAGAAGATAGAGAAAATGCAAGTGACCATAAAAACTTCTTACAAGCAAACATTCAAAACCTCAATAAACCATAGAATTACTGAATTAAATCGCAATTATGTTTTCACAGTGTTGGGCTCTTATCAAACTTCAGATACGCGTTCAATGCATGAGCATTTAGCATTATCTATTTTTCTTGTGTGTTGCAGCGTTCCCCGTTGGTGCCAAAGAACTTATGTCTGTGTGTACGGAACCAATACAGCTAATATCTGGTACTGTATGTAACCAACAATTTTTATCATTTATCACCATCAAATGTTAACGCGTAACCAATTCTATATTTCCAACCCACAACACATCCAGCTCACACCCTTGTTTTCACATTTGCAGTTGCAGACACACTTCTCTCACCTCGAAAATATTCCTTGTGTACAGCGTAACTCAATACACAACACACACACAATGTATGTTATTTCATATTCGGTACTATAATGAAGAGTTATCTATTTAGCTTTATCTTCATATTTACAATTTTGCCACTTATTATTGAGTTACAGTGAAAGGGACTTTAAAAGGAAAAGCACCCCAAAACCAGAAAAAAGATTACTCAACCGCGCAAACAAACCCATTTATCAAATTTCTTGCTCTTCCAACCAACACCCCCCCAAAAAAAAAAAAAATTTCAATCTTCGTAGAAAACCAATGGGACCATCTCTATCTCTATCTCCATCTCCCAAAATTTTCTCTCTCCTTTTTTCATACCTCGCTTTCTCCAAAATTTTAGTATCTGTATCCTCTTCAGATCACACAAGCTTGATATACAAAGGGTGCGCCAACCAGAGATTCCAAGACCAAACTGGTATTTACTCACAAACCCTAAGGACCCTTTTTGGCACACTAGTCTCACAATCTTCCAGTGCCAAATTCTTCAAAACCACTGCTGGTAGCGGAGATTCATCAATAACCGGGATTTTCCAGTGCAGAGGTGACCTCTCAAATGCTGACTGTGCAAATTGTGTTGGGAAAATCCCAAACATGGTTAACAGATTGTGTGGTGAAACAATAGCAGCTAGGGTTCAACTCACTGGGTGTTATATGAGATACGAGGTTTATGGGTTTAAGCAAGTGTCGGGTACTGAGTTGCTTTACAAGGTATGCGGGTCGACCCGGGCTAGTGGGAGTGGGTTTGGGGAGAGATTGGATTTGGCTCTTGGGGAGGTGGCTAAAGGGGTGCAAAATGGGAAGGGGTTTTACACGGGTGGGTATCAGTCGATTTTCGTGTTGGGCCAGTGTGAAGGGGACTTGGGGACGGGGGATTGTGTGGATTGTGTGAAGAGTGCTGCTGAGAGATCCAAGAGTGAATGTGGCTCATCGATTTCGGCTCAGATTTATCTTCAAGAGTGTTATATTAGCTACACTTATTATCCAAATGGTGTCCCTAGGAACTCACCATCAGGTAATTATTTTATTACTTCTTTTAGATTATTTCCCAAACACCTAAACGTTATTGCTAAAAACAAAATAACCTTGTGAGGCTGTGACAAACTATTTTGAACTATTTTCATGCTAAAAAACACTCTCTTCTCTTACACTATATTTATATTTTAATTGCTTCTTTAGCTATGTTTAGGGGGTATACGTACTGGTAACAAAGTGTGGGGAGACATATTTAGCTGGTGCATTTAACACAACGTGCAGATATTTTCTGAGAAATGATATTTTGCACTTTTATGTGCTGTGACTCGTACTAATATTTTGAGAAACAATATTTCGCGCTGGTGCATTGAATATTTTTGGGTTATTTACGGTTTGGTCCCATTAATTCTTTGTAATTGAGTTTAACACCCATTATTTTTAGTTCTGGGGTTTTGACCCCAAACTGTTTTTAACAATGCAAAAAGTTTTAACTAGTATTTATTGTAACACTTTTTCTGTCACTAAAAGTTATTTTTGGGACAAATTTCAAGAAGTGAAAATGTTGGGGGCAATGTAAATATCAAATAATTAATGGGATCAGATCCCAAATAACCCAATATTTTTTGGGAAAGATATTTTACAAGCCACGCTGATATATTTTACGGCTTGCGGATTAATATTTTAAGTTGCAATATAAACCCTTTTTTAGATTAGGCTATTACTGCAAAACACAGCTTCCTCAAATCTTAACACTTTTTGTTAGTTGTTTAAGGGGTTTTGTGACACTTTTAGCTGCACAAATCTAAAGAGCATCTAAAAGTGTGCATGGAGTCTGGAGAATTATGTGGAATGGGAATAGCTATGTTTTTTTTAACTAGATTGAATACTGTAGGAACATTTGTAATTTGTGTGATAACTGATGATTTTTTTTTATTTATTGCAATTTATCTTCTTTTTTTATTTTACCACTGTTAACATGCTTGTAAAAAGTGTTAAAATATTAGATGCAGGAGCAGGGTCGGTGACGGCAATGGAGACAGGGAGAGGGAAAAATACACAGAAGACAGTGGCAATTGTTGTGGGAGGGGTAGCTGGATTGGGTCTTGGAATTGCATGTTTGCTGGTTCTTAAATCTGCTTTTAAGAAGAAACCTGTGGATAAGTATGGCGGATGAGGCCCAAGTGAGTGTCATCTATTTACTTTTTAATTTACTGCTTTTTTCATCCTCCTCTTAAAATGATTTTTCTTTCTCTTTAAACAGCTTTATTTTTTTGACATTATAGTTGTGAACGTTTGATTTGTTGTAGGATACTGAGAGGGTTGATTATCCTGCAGAGTTTTTTGAGGTGGGGGTGGTGTTGTAGTCCTCTAGCATGACGTTTGAGTGTGTGTGTGAGATAGAGAGGTGTAAAGTTGAATGGTATAATGGTATTCAATTGGGGAAATGTAAAGTAGAGAAGATTTGCTTTTTGAAATGTCTTAGGCTCCGGTTTTTTTTCTTCTTTTTCCAACTTACTTTCTCTTTTTTTCTTTATTCTAAAAATCAAATCTCTCCCTGTCTCTTTCACACCCAACGCAGAATGCACAATTCATGCTAGTGTGCTCCTTTACTTTTGAATGACATGGATGTACATACATTACTAACAATTAAAATATGATTCAATGTAGTTGCCTTACATCAAGTGCCTCTCGATTCACCGCATTCACACCATAAAAGAGGGATATTTTTCTTCTCTTATATTCCATCTCTCTCAAATTAAGAGTTCATATATTTTTTGTATGAATTAAAAATGACACTCAATCTATGCCTAAGATCAAGACTTATTCACGATTGTGAATTTTGATTCATTGATTATGTCCCCCCAAAAGAAAAATAGACTCTTAATTTGGGACAAACGAAATAAATGTTAAGAGAAATTCGAAGAACAATTTGGGATCATATTTTCGAAATGGTTGTATCACCATTTACCAATCAAGGTCTCAAAATAAGAATTTTATGCTCAAATTAAGAGTTTTACTTAAGGAACTTGACACATAAGTTCTATTTACATCAGATATTTTCTCATTAGTCGTGTCATAACAAATTTTCATCAATAAACTATATTTATATAAATAATAAATATTAAATAAATGTTTTTTTAATGGCGACATATTAGAGTAAAATATTTTTTTCATGGGACTTGTTGGAGCAAAAAAAACATGTGACTTGTTAAAAGAGCAAAAAAACGTATGACTTGTTAGGCGACATACTTTGCAAGCGTGATCAATTTGTAAAAATCTCTATTATTTATTGAGTGATTTGTAAAGGGTAATGCTATAAGCACCTGTAATCTAGCACTCCACAAGTGACATCAAAAGGTTTACAAGTCTCTTAAGACCGTCTTTAAAGCCTTTGAACATTTTGTTGATATTCTAATCCATTAAAAAAGGGAAGTTGTTGTAAAGCATATTGGGCATACTCAAACTTCTCGCTACATTTCAATTGCACTACGTTTGAACTTCCCTGACAGTTGGAATGTCACAGGCTCAGCAAACACTTGATATCGGCTAGTTTATAGTGTATGGCTGCTAGTGTTCCAAATTCTCCATATAAAGTGCCAATCGCAACTAATTTCACCACAAATTTCCATCTTGAATTCATAAATATAAGTTGTTAAATTTTAGTTAATGTTATGTGAAATAATGTCTTTTTCGGTCAGTGAAAATGTACTCCGCATAATTACACCTATAGTTCCCCGGCTTTAAAGGACTAGGAACAACAAAATATATTGTGTCATCAGGGTCTATACTTGGTCAAAAGGTTGTCAGAGGGAAGGCACCTATGATTATTGAAAGATTATTTTGATGCGAAGCCAACTTACGACGCTAATATCTTTCAGTGTTGTATTCACATGTGACATTAGATGTTCATTTGCATCCTTGTGGGATATCCTCTTACAATAACTATTTCATAAGAAAGCGAGAGGTGCATGGAAAATGGAATTTTTTTTTGTCACGGAGAAGGAGGCGATTCCTCTCCGAATGTTCGCATACGGGTTCTTAACTGATTCAATTGACGAGTATTTTCAAATTTAAGAGAAAATTGTCATTGCAACTTTGAAGCGGTTTTACAATGCCGTGTATGCCATGTATTCAACTCGGTACTTGAGGACACATACGGTCTAGGATGTCTAGTGATTGCTCGCAAAGGGGAGTAACATGGGGTTTTCTAGACATACTAGGTAGAGCATATACTAGATGTATTGTGAAATTGTTCGGTGGCTATCATGGGACACATCAAGGTTAGGGGTGTCAATATTGGAAATGACATGATAACATGACACAAAATGAAATTGACATTGTATGTGATGTTCGTGTTGGGTTTATTCGACCCGCTATCGTGTTCCTTTCCAAATTTTTCCACAAAACTAACTCATATATGACACGATTAACAACTATTTAAACCTTATTTAGACCAATTTACAAACCCATTATTAACATTATTAAAAAATTCTCCGACCCATAACCCATTATCCTTCTCTCTCTAAAGAGTTACAAGAAAAACTTAAAATTAAAATTGAGAAAACCCTAAATCTATTCCCCTCAACTCTCAATGTTCTCACTATTTATGATTTATTTATCCTTCATCCCTCATCAATTTCTTTGTTTGTTCTGTCCATGTAGACTCAGTACCATTTAAAGTCACATGATTCCATCGTCTCTCTATACATTTTGAAGGCTGAATCTACTATGGACACTAACAAAATGGAAAACTCGCTTACTCCATTCCCAGGAGAGTTTAAAATTAGGGTTTATTCGAATGCACCTTGCATTCACAATATATTTTAAGAATGTTTTTCTTGAACCAGTTTTGTGATTTTTGTAGGCCCTCATTACTACTAGTCTAGTGGGTGATTTTTGTTTTATATTTCTTTTAATTTTGGAAACATCATAAATCACAATAAATAAAAGAATAACATGGCTGGAAGAAAGAAATGAAAAAATATTGTTCATTTCTATTGAGAATGCAATAAAAAATTCCTTTCAATCGACACAATTGGATACTTTATGAAACATGTATAGTTTGCATGTAATGTGTAGCTCTTTATTGTTTTCCTTGATAATTTTTATTTTGAATGCTTTCATACACATTTGAATAATTGGTGGGAATTTGAATAATTGGTGGGAATTTGATTAAATTTAAGTGGCTTGTCGTATTAGGACCAGGTTTAATCGTGTCCAATTGAACAAAAATTATGTATCGTGTTTAAACGTGTCGTGGGGTTAAGGGAAAAAACACGCCAATCATGTAGGGCAAAGTTTGTGGTCATGTAAAGACATCACACCGGGTTGTGTAAAAAAAAAACTATAACTCAAATTCCCACCCATAATCGAGCTCATAACAAAAAGGATAAGATCATACTAGAGAACGTTGTTGAGCATGATATATGGTTTTGGCATGCATTTTTTTGGTATGGCGAGGTCGAACAATGATTTGAACACTCTTGACTAGTCGAATGTTTTTAGGAGTGTATACACAACAAAGCCCCTCATTGTAACAAAGTTATCAACGGACAATTGTATAGCAGGGTTTGCTACCTTGCTAATGGCATATACCCGAGATGGTTCACTTTTGTCTAAACAATTGAACAATCGCATACCAAAAAATAAAAACACATTGTACAGTGTCAATACGTCACACGAAAGGATGTGGAATGAGTTGTTGATGTTTTATAATCTCATTTCGCTATTGTCAAATGCCCAACTCATTTATGGTATTGTGAAGATTGAGGGTGTACTATGATCTCTTGTACCATTCTTCACGACATGATTGTCGAAGATTATTAGAACTAGGTTTCCATTTTCATATTCTGGTTGGATAAAGCGTACACGAGATCATGATTTACATCGTGTTAAGAAACATCAAAGTGCATCTAAAACAACATCAAACTCTAAGACATAACCAGGTAAAACATGTGGGCAAATCTATTTTTTAAAAGAAATAAAAAAGGCTTATGAAGAATTTTGAAAAGATTTTAACATATTTTTTTAAAATGTCAGGAATAAGAGTTTTTAGTAACACTTTAGAGTTTTTAGTAACACTTTAGAGTTTTTACTGACATTTTTAAATGTTGCAAAAGTGGTCTAGCTCCCACGTATGTTTTCAAAAATAAATTCGAATAAAAAACAGAATAGGCAAAATGCCCCCCAACTAAGCTGCGAATGGTCCGGGAGCAAGGTCACGGTTGCTAGAACAACCATTTCACCCATAGTAATGGGGTGCCCAATAGTTATAGCAACAGATCAGATGTTTTGATCATGGGCCCTAGGGTTGATCAACCTGGGTTGTGAATGTTTTTATTTAGGTAAAACTCTTTTTTCTATTTTAAACCATGTGGCGAATTTTCTAAGCACAAAGTTTGAGTGAACACTTTGATAGAACCTGATATGCCCAAAGTGCACCCTCATACTCTGAGTCACCAACCTCGGCCTGTCTCACAGCCGAGTTGGCAAGAAGCTTATGACAGCCATCAGCAAGGTCGTCTCCCATAAGGTCGGCCCCTCATACATCAACATCGGCTCTTCATTAGCCGAGGTCAGCAGAGTCTCATGGGCTCAATCAACTACCAATGTCATCATCGGTCTCAGCCGGCGTTACAGCTACCTCATACCTAACCTCAGTTAGCCCTCCTGGCCAAGGTCATCACGGTTAGATAAAGACAAAGTGGCACTATCGGACTTCACCAACCTCGTACTCGTCTAGGCCGAGGTTACATCAGTCAATGACACAAGGCCGAGCATTTACAAGCACATGTAAGGCTTGGAACACGTGGACAAATTATTTATAACCGAATCATTCCCCTCACGTGAGGGAATATTGAGGTCATCATTATCTACACAAGATCAACCAGGTGTCATTATCATATTAGTTTGATCCTCATGCATATGCTCATTGCATGCTAGGAGGGTACATTATACCCCCCAAGCACTATATATAGAGGTCATCCTCTACCTTGTAAGGAGATCCATAAATGTAACCCTAGCTAAAACTTTGTTGATTTACACAGTAGAGAGAGAAAGCTTGAGAAATTGTATCTATGGCCATTAGTGCCTTCATCTAGTGATATTACTCACACACTCACAGTAGATGTAGGCCAGATTGGCTGAACCACTTATATACTAGTGTTCATCCTCTTCTCCTCACCTCAATAAACTATATATTCACTCTTATGCTGCCATTGTTATCACTAATTTGAGCTTGTCAACATCTTACCTAGTGGTGCTATTTACAACATCATCATTTTGGCGCCGTCTGTGGGAACGAGAAGATTCATCTCTTCCTTTTTACAGCTTAACCTCACCGGAGACTCTGGCGGTGAACCAGGCCTCACCCTTCGTGTGAAGTTGTGTCACCATTGAAAGAGGTCCTCAAAGGTATCAAGCTTTCTAATATTTTCATTGTAATCTCTTTAGTCTAAACATATGGCACCGGAGTTACCACCACCTCTACCACCATCTGGTGTTGGAGGACCCAGTTCCAGCCAGGCACTACTCCAGTCCGAGATGGCCGAGGTGGCAGCAGCCTTGAAGTCCTTGGCTGCCACTCAGCAAGTGATGCGGGAACAATTTTCCCAGCTCAGCCAAAACATAATGAGACCACCCGGGGTCTCACCAGAGATGATTACTTCGGCGGATGCTCAGCCACAACATGAGGTCAGGGGAGCACCCCAGGCACCGCAAAAGGACCAACCTACTCCTCAACGGAGGAGGGATGTTGCTGACCCTAGGCATCTACGCCTGAGGAGGCAAGGAAACCATTTCCCTGAGGATAGGTACGACGATATTGAGGCAGAAGATGCTCCTCCAGACTATTGGGAGCCGTATGTGGTCTCAAACAACACTATACGTCCTATACTACAGAGCCGAGGTCAGTGTGAGAAACCTGGTGGCGATGCACAACAAAGAGGGTCAGCTTTTGATTGCTTAAGCAGAGGGTCGGCCTTTGAGAGGCTCGACCCAGTTAATGATCTAAGGCAGAGGCTATCTAGGTTAAGGAGCATAGCCGACTCACAAAGGGGAGGTGACGAACATCGGCCTCGTCACGGCCGACCCCAACATGGCCGGGACTGTGGTCAGGGGGAAGTCAATAGCTGACGTTGCCCTGCTGCTAGGGAACCTTCGGTCCACCCCTTGGAGGAGGTTGGGGACAACCTCGACCAGGTCGACGTTGCAAGACCCTGGAATGATTCCATCCACAGGTTTGAAGAGAAGATAGGGAACCTCATAAAAAGTCAAGACCCACTACAAAGGGGATTCTCAGAGGGATCCCCATTTGTGGCAAGGATTGTCAACTTTCCAACCCCTGCCAAATTTAAACCAACGATGGTGTCTCCAAAGTATGATGGTGGTACCAACCCAGTGCATCACATTCAGATATATCAGTCTGTAGTAGACATTTACTCAATCCCCGATGAGATGAGGTGCCGAGCTTTCTCGAGCACTTTAATGGGAGCTGCACATATTTGGTTCACTTCTCTTCCTAAAAATTCCATTGAGAACTTTAAGGGTTTGGCTGAACGTTTTATACACAACTTTTGTTTTGGCGTAAGACCTCAGAACAAGACAACCCATATGTTCTATGTAAAACAAGGCAAGAATGAAAGCCTCAGAGACTACATCGCAAGGTTCAACAAGGCAAGGTTGGAGGTTGAAGATTATGAAGAGAATATAGCCATGACAACCCTCATTGGAGGAATTTATAAGGGGAAGCTACTTTGGAAGCTTGTTGAATACCCTCCTAAGTCTATGGCCGAACTGTTAGCAATAGCTGAAAACGTCATGAACGCAGAAGAGGCAATGGCTGCAAAGTATGAGGATGAGAATAGAAGTAGCAGTGGGAAATTTCAAAGGAAGAAGGATGGAAAGAAAAGGGCTACAGATGACAGGTTTGCACACTATACTCATCTAACTGTGAGCTGCGAACACATCCTCAATGAAATAAAGAATAATTGATCCCTAAGATGGCTGGAGAAGATGAAGGACTTATGACACCCCGCCTAATTAAATACCGGGCGATCACTCCTTTATTAAATTAAAATCAAGGTGAACAGTTTCATCATTCTTAGCATCACTGTCGTGAAAATAAATTTCCAATTTAAACACCCTAATTAATTAAGCTAAGTGTCAAAACCATTTTTAAACATTTCTTTCCAAACTTTATTTTGAAAATAAAGATTTAATTATCTACAACAATTTAATATTTAAAGAATCACACCACAATAATCCCGTAACATATAATTCAATTAATTTAAACATTCAACAACTAAATCCCAGCATTTAAAACTTAAAGTAAAACATACATGCTGAATAAATCCCAAAGTAACAGTACTAGAAATAACTGAAATACAAATGTCCCAACAAAACAGATAAATAGTGGAAAGGGCGACACATGCCCCAATAACTGAGAATGATAGAAGTGGAATCAAGTAAATAAAATCGTCTAATCAAGTGGCCTGCAACTCCCACCTAGGCTGCAGCACGTTCCTTCCAAGGGATCCTAAGCAAGACGCCCCTGTGGCTGGGCACCTGTAATATATACATATATATACAAGAGAGAAAGAGGAATAGAAACGGGTCAGAGCCCGATAGTGTATATGATTTAAAAATTCATTTAACAAGTATTTAAACTGATACAGGCCAATGCAACAACATATTAGTGCGACACTCTCTTGAGAAATTCTCACCTCTCTTCTAATGTGCACTCCTATCGCACTAACCTTCCCAATGGTCTATCTCATCATATATCACACTATCTTTCCCCAAGGATTTAACTTATCTTAGGTGACTCTCAAGATATAAGATTTAACAACATCATGGTTTAAAAGGATAATTTCATTTAGTACAAAATGCTCATTTTAACTTTATTGATTCATAAAGTTTTTCAATATCATATTATACTTTTCAAAACAAGTATTTCCAATTTGAGTCATTATACATGTCTCACTTACCATAACACAGTAGGCAGTTTCCCAAATTTCAAAAGTTCATATATATATATATTAAATACTCGTATAATATATATATTCTAACAGCACCCCATATAAAAATTATGGTGCGGGCATACTCTGCTATCCAATCCAAGTTCGGAATCACTCTCGAAATGTATAAATACATACACAAATAATATTGAGGCGAAGCATAGTTTCCAAGTCCAAGAGGTCAGTACATACCCTCACGTCTCTTAGGACCGTGACTACCGATTCGATAGCCTGTACCTAGGATTTCTATCTTCTAGGGTAAGAGTCAATATCCCCCATAAGGCACACGAGATAAGATCGTCCCAACGCGAAAACCTCAGGGATAGCAAGTAGCGCGGGCATGATTTTCACAAGTATATAATATATGCATACACAATCATATAAATATACCACTTTTATTATATCAATTTAGGTTTATCCAATAACCCACATTCACAACATTTATCATTATTTTCCCATTATTATTTATCAAGTATAATGGTTCGTTTCTAACTTTAATTCGAAGGGTTTTTCCAACTTACTACGTAACCCTTATGGACTCTATTCTTCCAAATGTACAATTCAGTATATATCCATTTATGTTCCAACGTAACTCTCTCTTACGTGTCCCTCCCCTTTAATATATACTTACATTATCCCTTATGCAAAATATCCCAAAAATATAGATTTCGCCTTACATTAAAGGATTTTGAATTTTATTTTCAAAGATGAGAATTTCAAACGGTTTCGAAATTGGAATTAAAATGGAGTTTTAATTGAATTTTTATTATCTCTAAGAGTCCTCAAAACATAAAACTGTCTAGCAAAAAAAAAATATTAAAAAATATTGAACGGTCCGATTGAGCTGAATTTTTTTCTGTAGCTTCCTCTCGTCTTCAGCTAATTCTCTATAAAATTTCATCTAATTCCAATTGTCCGATCGTCCGGAATAATTTTTTTTAGTGTTTGTATCTGATTAGAACTTTTTTCTTAATCAAACTTTTAATCCTTTACATGACAAAGGGTTTCCAGAATATCATATAAATCATCACTACATGAAAATTTCCCATCTCAAATTGGGTTTTTCTTCCATAAATCTCATCCTAATAACTCCTAAACTAATATGGATGATGCATCAACGAAATAAGCAAGATAAACACTTGCCTGAGATTTTCAGAAATCTGGTTTGGTGTGGTTGCGTTCCCCGTCTCGCGATCTACGCGTTGGCGGTGGCGGCGGTGCAAACGGGTGAGTTTTGAGCCTTGGAATGCCTTGAGAGCTCTCTCCTCTCCTCTCTCCTCCAATGGCCGTTCTAGTGTTTTGAGTTATCTAACCCTAGGAGATAACCTAAACATCTGATATAAACCCATTAATTTTCGTGGGTTTAATTACCCAAAAATACAAAATGACTAAAATGCCCTCCGGGGGTACTAATTAGGCCTAAAAACGCCCCGAGACCCAAATCAAACTCCCGGGTATACTTTTCTGACTATCTCGACCCTTCCGGACGCGTTGGCGCGCACAAAACGACCATACGAACAACTTATAAAATATTTACTTTTATTTATCAATATTTAGTCCCAATGCGACACGGGCGCGTCCCGACTCAAATTTCTAAAATTGTCATTTTATTCACTCGTGACATTTAATATGGCAACTATTATATATTACTTTGCTCATTAGTAATATTCAACAAATTTTCCCATAATTACGAACTCTCATCACGTTAATAATTATAACATAATTAATTTTCGAATTTTTATTAAATAATTAATTCACATTAATATTAATAAATCCCCAAATTAATATAGCATAAAAATACGGGGTATTACATACTTCCCCCCTAACCTAATTACTGATTTCGTAGCAAGGCAAAATCCCAACCCGCGGTTGACCGGGGCTCAGGGGCCGGTCGACCGGCACTCTGTTTCTTGTCCAAGAACTGGATTTTTCTATTTCCTTTTCTTTTTGGATTTAAAACTTAGGGGCCTTCTTGGTTAATGTATTATAGACGATTATGACAATTAAGGGCTTGAGGATTCGCCTACTAACCTTGGGTTAATTAAGGGTACAATCCGGGGGCAGACTTACCGAATTTTTAGAACGAGAGATATTTGAGAATATTATTCGGAAAGCATATATGAGTATATTTATGTGGTTAGGATAATTATGGGCCAAAGAGAATTGAGCGGTAGTCTTACATCTATTGACGACTACTAATATAGGTGATGCGACACGTATGAATCTAAGTTTAGAAATTAGTATACTGCATAGGTAGTACGAATTGGTATATTCGAGATTATATACGTATCCTTAAAAGTGATTAAGGTACCAGTTCTACATCAAGTGAGAGAATACTTGTGGGTTTAGTATTGTAAGTGTGCGAGTACTAAAATATTATTACGAATGGGAACATTCAGGGTTATTGGTTATTGCTATATAAGTTTGGCAATTATAGCCATATGAATATATTGAGAAGTGATATATACTATATATACGGGAGTTGTTACAGTATATATATGAAATAATTATAAATATATCTGTGTGTGAATGGTATATTTATGTGAAGCATACCCCCTCTAATGCTATCATGGGAAGTTGCGCGATGTGGGTAAGGGCCCTGGCTTGAGGAGCAGAGAACGTATAATCCCCAGGTCATAGCGCCCATTTTTATATTGTGTGATTTTATTAGGGGTGAGACGTGGTGGGTATGTTTCGTCTCATTTTCGGGGAGGAACTATGACCGCTTCCCATACGTTGTGATTTGGTTTTTACCAAGTCGGTGTGAGAGTCCGATCTCTGGTACCCAGGATGGTATATGAGTAATTCCCTTGAAGATGACAGCATTGAGAGACTGCATCCTCGAGTTATAGCTCGGTGGGATGGTTATTATACTTGTTGTGTATAGTATATTACCTGTATATGAGGATGAGATATCATCTATATTTGACTAGTGTAAAGAAAAAGAAAAAATAAGGAATTATTCTCATTCCGGGAGATTTTATCCGGACTTAAATTGTGATTTGTATATTAAAGTGAGTATTATATGTATGGATTTATATGAGTATATAGATACATTATGTACTGAGGGCCTAATAGATCTCGACGATCGACATTGCTAAGTAGTAGTGTATAAAGGGGTTCCTTATTTGGATTTCGCTTCGCGAGACACCCCATGCACGAACATGGCGCTGTGTTGAGACTGGAGAGAAGTTTAGCCCTTAGTACTCGGATTAATTAGGATTTTCAGAGATTGGGTGGAAGGAGTTTAGTTCGGCAGGGTAGCTTAACTAGATCGTTTAAAGGGATGCGATAGGTGTGCACTATTAGAAGAGGGGTGAGGGTTATCTCATGGGAGTGCGATACCAATTTAAATATGAGATAAAATCATATTTTAAAAATATAGCATTTATGCACTTGCGAAATATTTTCACAACTCGGTCTCTGACCCGTTTATCTATTTTCCCCTCTTTTGCTATATATAGGTGTCCAGACACAGGGACGCCTGGATGATGATTCCTTCGAGTCAGGCGTTGCTGCAACAGTTGTGGATGCATGCAGGTTTATTTTTAGACGCTTCTATTCTTGTGATATAGATAGGAAGCATTAGAGTAATACTCGGGCCGAAAGCCCAATTGTATTGATTTATACTTTTAATGTCTTTTAGTGCGGCATTCGATTTGGTTGTATTATGTTGAGCCGAGTGTTCGATTATTTTATTTCATTTCAGTTTCATATATATAAATTGTGTGAATGTTTTGATTAAAATGATTAGTTAAATAAAATTTTGACGCCAGCCTAATAGGTTATTAGTAATTAATTTGATTTTTCGACAGTGATGCTAAGAATGAACCATATGAGACTCCTGCTTTAATTTGATACATGATTGATCACCCGGTATTTTATTAGGCGGGGTGTCACACTACACTTAACAGGTTCGTCTCAAGAGCTATAGATAAGTGTCTTCCTTTTTTCAAAGTTCTTACAAAGGCCTTCGAATGGAATGGGGAATGTGACAAAGCTTTTAAAGAGCCCAAGTCTTACCTCGGATCCCCACTACTTCTAGCTCGGCCAATTCAGGGAGAAACGTTGTGCGTATACTTAGTTGTCTCAGAATCAGCCATCAGTGCTACGATTGTAAGAGAAGAGGATGGAGTGAAGAGACCAGTGTACTTCAATAGTAAGGCTCTTCAAGGGTCTGAACAGAAGTACCCACTGATTTAAAAATTAGCCTATGCTCTGATACATGCTTCTAGGAAAATGAAGCCATACTTCCAATCCCACTATATAGTTGTCCTCACTGATTCCCCACTCAGACAGCTCCTCCATAAGCTTGAGAAGTCAGGCAGACTGATGACCCGGGCCATCGAGTTGGGGGAATATGACATTGTTTATCAACCTAGGGTTGCCATCAAGGGGCAGGCACTCGCAGACCTCTTACCCCTATTTCCCATAATGCCCCCAACTTATTCCCCCACCGCTCACTCACATGACCTCACACCATATCCACATGCACCCCCTAGCCATATACCCAATATACCCCTTTGCTCCATGTGCCTACAATAAAAGAAGACTCAAGACCCCATTTAAGGGGGGACTCATCATTAAATAGAGAGAGAAAAGTCGAGAGTTAGGTTAGAATAAATTAGGTAAAAATATTTGTAAATGGTTTATTTTTATTTTTTTTAGATATTTGTGAGAAATAATTGTGTGAGATTCAAGTTGAGTAAATTTTTCATTTATATCTTTGTTGATCACTCACTTGGAGGATAGTATGCTTCAATTTCAAGGATAGAGTTCAAATTGCCAATTTCAAGGAGACTTGTTGAAGATTTGTTCTCTTTCTCTACTCTTTTATTATATTAAATGACTATTGAATATTTGTTTATTATGTTTGATACCATGTTAGGCTAAATCCCCTTTAAAGGGGCGGGGTAAAACCCTTATTTGATGTTATTTTATTTTAATTAGTTTAATTACTTGAAAAGTCCATTTGAATGTTAATTTTGATCCCTCACCCTTAGATTTACGCCTCGAGAGACGGTAAATGATTTTCGAGAGAAAATAGAAATTCTAGTGATAATACACATTTTAGATTCGAACTAGAGATAAGGGGTTTCTTAAGTGAGGTATTATAACTTGAATTTTAACTCTAAATTTATTTTCTAAGATTGACATAAATTTTAATTGACCGATCCTAGCGGGTGATTAATTAAATGGAGTGTAGATCTATTTTTCTAAAGTTGTGGGGTGTTAAACTTAATATTCTAAAATGTTATTATTAAAATTACATTTGCAACGAGAGTTGATTTATATTTTTGATATTAATTTGGGAGAATTCAATTAAGTAAATTAATTGATTAGAATAGCTAAAATTTGTGGTGTAATCCCACTCCTTGATTGTTCTCACAATTATTTACCTCACTTTATCTCTTATTTTAGTGTTAGACTTTATTTTTCATTTTAGTCACTTTCTAGTTATAACTAAATTAGCTCACATTTTAGTTTAGTTTAGTTTAAAATCTCACCTCACCCTATTATTTTAATGTTTGAAAAAGCTAAAAAAAGTAGAAAAAGTGAAAAAGCACAAAAATAAAATAAAAAGTGAATTACAATTTTGTTCCCTTTGCTTTACAACCTTGAAAGTGGATTGATACCCTTACTCACCTCTACATTTGAGATTATTAATTTTGTTGGTATTTGCGGTTTTGATTAGAAGGACTTTTCAAGCAGCGACAAAAGAAAAAGATACACGCAAAAGCCTTTTCTATCAAATGGCATCGTTGTCATTCTTGGGAGCGTGAAGCACTTGGAGCTAATTTTATTTTGTAGTTCATTTATTTTTTACACTTTATTATTTTTTGTACCATTTTTATATTTTTAGAAGGCTTGTAATTAGGACTTTATTACTTGGCTTGTATTGCGGTGCTTAGAGACACCATTTATTTTCCATTTAAAATTGTAATAATTGAAACCAATCGTGATAGGGAAACCGGACAAGGTGAAGAGAGGGCGTCCAAAGGCGAGGATTTAGAAGCCTCTCTACCTTGGGTCAGTAGGACTCCCGGGGACGACTGAGATAGGCATGATCTCCCCCCGATTGACTCAAATTTTTCGACACCCCACGGCCTAAAAACTGTGGGAGGTATATTTCTCACCACTCGTGCCTCTCCTGTTAGCGAGTCCATTATTGTGTGTGCTTTGCGTGCTCTTATGTGATTTTATTCTCGCATTTATTTTAGAATGGTGTGATGAATTAATTGACTAAGACCTACACACGGTCACTCATGAAAAGGGATTTTATCACACGACTCACTCGCTTACCAGTTGTGTGTTACCCTAGTCATCATTAATTTAAAATCAATCAACTAGGTAGCCCACTAGGAGAATATTTTGCAAAGGCGATCACTAAAATATTTTCGTGATTTTATATCGCCCGCGGACTTAATTAAAATTTGACTACCCTTTCACTAAATCTGAAGATACAATTGGCTATGTGCTAGTTAGGAAATTTTCTTGACTTGTGTGTGTGTCCAATTCAATTTTCGATAGTCGATTTTAGTTGGTTCGTTCAAATCAAGAGTCCACATTTTCTCCACCTTTTCTTCTAAAAACTCCAAAAATATTTTCTTCTATTATTTTTATAGAAAAATCCAAAAATATTTTCTTTCTTTCATTTTAGAAAAATCCAAAAATATTTTCTTCCATTATTTTTAGAAAACCCAAAAACATTTTCTTTCCTTTTGAAAAATTTAAAAACTCCAAAAAAAAATATTTCTCTCCTCATGGCCGAAGAACGTCCTTTACGGGACTACTTTGGTCATTTTCCATTGACACGTGACACGTGTAAGAGTGATCCCGATCCGTCTCTTTATGATATTCTTAGTGGTTTCACCTCTCTAACGAGTCCCATTGATACTCTTGACCCGTCCATGCACGCACCTCATATTCCATCACCCTCGGTGTTAAGTGTCGACGTGTCTCCTCCTTTGTTGTGCACTGTTATTATGCCGATCACATATCCCATGACTGCCCTTACATTACATATCCATCCGAACCCACCATGGAACATTTGTATCCATATGACACTGTTCTGGAACCCACCTCGGCCCACTATCCCGATACACCCATTCCCGAGTTATGTGAGTCCCCAAGCTATTCGTGGAGGCTTGATCACTCTTCCACGCAATACAAATCCCAACCCGATGTTCTGGATCCTCACACGTTCCCACAGTCGTCATGGCAACCTTGTGCACCTGTTCACGATCAGTTACCTCACTACGCACTTCATGAGTATCAACCAATTGTCCATAACGAAAGCGATCCTTTCGTGTATGATGAACTTGGCCCCACTCCACCCACTTCATATGAGTATTCTCCATATAGTCCCGATTATAGCGAGTTGTGTCCACCTCAACCACCACCACCACCCATCATTCCACCAACACCTTCATCCACATCCGCTCTCGAAACCTTCTTACAAAAGTTCATACTTGAGCAAAAGCAAGCCACTCAAATTCAAACTCTCCAAAGGCTTGAACAAAGGTTAAATGAATTGGAGTGTGCGAGAGAGTCAGACATGCATCCACCCATCGTTGCAACCGAGTGTGATGATGATGTGTACTCTTGTGACACGAATTTTGTGTGTAACCAACCCTACCACCCCGAGAATCTTGAAGTTGAGACCATTCCATGGTCCGGGCCCCAAGTCGACAATTGTTTCGACTTACCTTTCATTAGTGAGCCTGATCAAATCCCACCATGTCCACCGGAACCCACACTTGTGGTTCCCACTCACTTTCCCGTCATATCCAAAAATATGCCCGAGTCTACACCTATCGAGCTTCACCCTTGTGTTCCCGAGGAACCAATTTATCCTAGGTTAGATCCGGCTACGAGTGTTCACCATTTTCCCGAGATAGAATCTGTGATAGTTCCTAACTATCCGGATTTGTATCCTATTCCTCCATGCATGGCTCCCTTTGAGCACGATATTTCTAGTGATCCCTCTATCTCAGATCTTAGTGCCTCGTCTTACTCACCCACCATATTCCCTGATACTACTCTTATGGAGAAGTTGATCACTCCATCTTTAGAAACCACACTCCCTTGTGAGTATTCCTTTACTCCTCCCAATGAGTGTGTGTCTCCCACGCTTGAGATGGATCATCTTCCTCCACCATTTATCCCACCCGACCCACCCATTATATCTTTAACCCCACCACCTGG
The DNA here is from genome assembly GCA_949130495.1 of Sambucus nigra. Classification (NCBI taxonomy): domain Eukaryota; kingdom Viridiplantae; phylum Streptophyta; class Magnoliopsida; order Dipsacales; family Adoxaceae; genus Sambucus; species Sambucus nigra. The sequence goes on from OX422218.1 coordinate 204,309,051, forward strand.
TTTGGATCTTGATTTTGTACATTTCCAGTTTCCATCTACATTTTTAAATCCTCACCTAAAACCATCCTCCACCTTTTTCGAGAGTATTTGTGGTGCTACTCTCCACCGTGACATCGATCTTGTTACCCCATGCCAGCCACTCTCTTGTGGTGTTGATTTCTTCCCGAGATAGCTCCCTAGCGTGTCACGGCGCGACCAATATCATCGCCCATTCATAGAACGGTGTGTCCTTTCTATGAGGCCCACCCCATTCCTATGTCCACACCATTTTGCCTCCCTCACCAATTGGAGCACCGTGCTTATAGGGCCCTAGTTGCCTCACCTTTAAGCTCAACAAGGCCCGAGACCGATACCTATTCACCCTCACTTTTACCCTAATCCCCACCCACCCATGGTCCACCGATGCTTTGCATCGTGTGATGCACTTTGCCATACAAGTGCATTGACCCTCTTTAGCCTTTATCCAGAAAGATTGACGCTTCATTCTTGTTTGGGGGTGATTCTCATCACCCAATTTTTCTGCCTCCCCGCACTTTCATAGATCTTATCTTTTAGGGTGAGATTTCATCGGTCTGGCTGAAGACATTAAACTTAGCGCTATCGGGAGGCAACCCACTTTTTCTAAGTATGAGTCTCATCCTGTTTGGGGTGGTGTTTCACATCACCCAATGCTTTATCATGTTTATAGACTTGTACACATTTTTTTCTCTCACTTTTTATTCAAGTTTATTATTGGCTACATCTTTCCACATCATTAGCAGTTCATTCTAATAATCTCTTTCCTACCTTATGCTCTCAATTTTAAAAATTATTTCACTTAACATCGAGGACGATGTTCCTTTTTGTTTGGGGGTGGGGAATTTAATCAAAATCGTACCTCTTTTGAAAATTTTTGATTTTAAAACCTGATTTTTAAAATTTCGTGTAGTTTCTTTCATCTCACTCATTGATGTGAATTTTCAATCATCCATCTTTTCAAGACTACGAATCAAGCTAGAGAATATTTTTTCTAAATAGCTTATGTAATACGTAACAAGGCATTTTGCACTATGAATTTCTAGACTCAACAAATTTTGCGCACTTATCACGTCATTACGTTTAGAGTTGAGGAGTATTACAATTCTAAAGAGAACCTTAAGGATCATTAGTAGAGACTTTAGCTTGTGAGATTTGTGCCATTCACCCTTTTTGAGTATTTTACGCAATCTCCGAGTCACAAGTTGATTCAACTTCCTTTGGGTCCGCACTTTAATTGTTGTATGATCTCATTATCTTTCATAAAATTTTGGTTGATCACTGAGAACGACATCATTTCCGAGTTGTAAGACACGCGTGTCTTGAAATTTTTCCCGAATACTAGATTTTCATCCATACACTTACCACTTTTCCATATCACATTTCCATTCACTCACCCATTACATTCCCATATTATTCCATATTCACATCTATTCCCCTCACCATCCATATACATTCCCCACTCCATTCATCTCCATTTCATCTTTCATTTTCAAATAAAAGAGTGTTGATTCACAATGTTTGAAAAGTAAAAAAAAAAATAGAGAAAAAGGAAAGAAAAATCGAAAAAAAAAGAGAGAAAAAAAAAGAGAAAATAAAAGAAAGAGAGTTTGTAGTTAGTAATAAAGACATTTGTGCTTAAAGTATAGTACACTCTTCTTTCGCATCCATCTTTTACACATCGCATTTCCATCACTCATCATTCATCCATCCATCACCATCAGACCTCATATCATATTCATCCTCATTTCATTTCCCCCTCACCCATTATCATACATGTTCCCCTAGGTGTTCGGGCAAATGAAAGTCAACGTGGTGAATAACTCGACGTTCTCACTATAGTGATTAGCATTCTTTCATGAGATCGCTTTTCTGTCAAATTGTTCGTTCTTTCTTATGTGTGTGTGAGACGTTTGAACTTGCTTACATTTACTCACCTCCTCACACACAAGAGCGATACACTAACCCATATCTCGATAGTTCGTTTGAGAGAGTTATATCCATTGAGATTTTGAAGTTGAAGCATTGATTCTGAAGAGGCAATCTAGGAGTTACTCTTATAATACTTGACCCGTTTTAACTGATTCATACTAGACACGTTGAGTTTTAGGAAGGATGTGCCTTGAGTATTTACTTAGCTAAACTTTTTACACATTCTAGCTTGTATTTCTCAAAATATTTCCTTCATGATGGATTGTGCGATTATTCTATATCTAATAAGAGATTGACTGCCTTTTTTCAAATAATAATTTTGTGTGTATATTCCCTGCAAACCCTAATGAGACAACTCGTTCTGTAGGGCAACCTATAGGTTTAATGGCTTGTTGCACATGCTAAGTGCAATCGCAAGTGCCCGCGAAAGTGGTACACTTTTGGTTACTTATCTTTCTCTCTATCTTATTGCTCGACGACTAACAACGCTCTGTTTGGGGGTGGTGCGATAAGCACCCAAAACTGTACAATTTATACCCCAAATAGACATACTTTAGTTGCTAATTCTCGACAATACGGGTCTTATGTGCTTAAATATTTATTATGCAGATTTAATTGCAGTTGCAGTGTCAAAAGCTATATTTCCAAGCAATTTGCAGTTTAATGGAGCTAATTCCCTCTCCCATACCCTAACCTAGCCCATCCTAGCCTTAACCTTCCCCGCCCGTGCATGTGTTGATTTTGTATTTTTTTTATTAATTTTTAGATTTTTAGTTTGAGTTATTTTATTTTTAGGATTTATTTAGGATTTTTAGGTTTTATTTAGGATTTTTAGGTTTTATTAGTATATTTTTTATTTCATCTTTATTTTTATTAGTTATTAGTTTTATTTTTATTAGGATTAGATTTTTTTTAGGATTATATTTATTTATTAGTTTTATTAGATTTTACATTTTCTTTTTAAGAGTTTATTTTTAGTTTTATTATATATTACTTTTTAGATCTTTTGTTTTTATATTTTTATTAGGTTTTTAGTTTTATTTCTTTTATTTTTACTTTATAGATTAAAAGTTTTAATTTTAGTTTTTACTATTTTTTTATTTTTTAGGATTTTAGTTATTTTTATTTTCATTATTTTAATAGGGTTCAAATTGACACACACACACACACACCCTAATCTATCCTACACCCTCACCCACCTTTCTCTCTCCTCAGCACAAAACCACCATAACCGAACCTTACACCATCCACCTCCATCATCTCACCACCAACAAAAAACCAAAAAAATTATCCCCCAACTGAGACGCCCTCACTACTTCTCCCGCGACCGCAGCGCTGCCCACCTTCGAAACCCTCCATTCCGACGCAGCCAGGAGCCCCAGCGTCGTTCAACCTCCTGCCCTGAGAAACCTAACAGCGTTGACCCAAACCCCGAACCCGTCACAACCCAACCTTCTGACCATACCCGTAAACCACCCCAAACCAGCCCCTTGCCAGATCCGGACTACTACCCATAAACCCGTTCCACTATGCCTGATCCATCATCCAATCGACTAGAGCAGCTCAACCCGAACCCAACATCAACGAGCTTAGACCTATTTTCCATTTTCCACTTGAGACAAAAACCGTATCTGCATAAAATCAAATCCCACATGACCCCCCACATGTTTTAAACCTTTTACCCCTATTTCCCATAATGCCCCCCAACTTATTCCCTCACCCCTCATTCACATGACCTCACACCATATCCACATGCACCCCCTAGCCATATACCCAATACATCCCTTTTCTTCATGTGCCTACTATAAAAGAAGACTCAAGACCCCATTTAAGGGGGGACTCATCATCAAATAGAGAGAGAAAAGTAGAGAGTTAGGTTAGAATAAATTAGGTAAAAATATTTGTAAATAGTTTATTTTCAATTTTCTTTAGATATTTGTGAGTAATAATTGTGTGAGATTCAAGTTGAGTAAAATTTTCATATATATCTTTGTTGATCACTCACTTGGAGGGTTGTATGCTTCAATTTTAAGGATAGCGTTCAAATTGTCAATTTCAAGGAGACTTGTTAAAGATTTGTTCTCTTTCTCTACTCTTTTATTATATTAAATGCCTATTAAATATTTGTTTATTATGTTTGATACCATGTTAGGCTAAATCCCCTTTCAAAGGGTGGGGTAAAACCCTTATTTGATGTTATTTTATTTTAATTAGTTTAATTACTTGAAAAGTCCCTTTGAATGTTAATTTTGATCCCTCACCCTTAGATTTACGCCTTGAGAGAGGGTAAATGATTTTCGAGAGAAAATCGAAATTCTAGTGATAATACCCATTTTAGATTCGAACTAGAGATAAGGGGTTTCTTAAGTGAGGTATTATAACTTGAATTTCAACTCTAAATTTATTTTCTAAGATTGACATAAATTTTAATTGATCAATCCTAGTGGGTGATTAATTAAAAGGAGTGTAGATCTATTTTTCTAGAGTTGTGGGGTGTTAAACTTAATATTCTAAAATATTATTATTAAAATTATATTTGCAACGAGAGTTGATTTGTAGCTTTGATATTAATCTGGGAGAATTCAATTAAGTAAATTAATTAATTAGAATAGCTAAAATTTGTGGTGTAATCCCACTCCTTGATTGTTCTCACAATTATTTACCTCACTTTATCTCTTATTTTAATGTTAGACTTTATTTTACATTTTAGTCACTTTCTAGTTTGAACTAAATTAGCTCACATTTTAGTTTAGTTTAGTTTAAAATCTCACCTCACCCTATTGCTTTAATATTTGAAAAACCTAAAAAAAAGTAGAAAAGTGAAAAAGCACAAAAAGAAAATAAAAAGTGAATTACAATTTTGTTCCCTTTGCTTTACAACCTTGAAAGTGGATTGATACCCTTACTTACCTCTACATTTGAGATTATTAATTTTGTAGGTATTTGAGGTTTTGATTAGAAGGACTTTTTAAGCAACGACAAAAGAAAAAGATACATGCAAAAGTCTTTTCTATCAGATGAAAATAGACAAAAGGTTGCAGATGAACCAGACAGAAACGTCTTCCAAGATCCGGACGAGGTTGAGTCAAGCAAAGCCAGAAAAAGAATAGTTAAGAATGAGGAAGACAGATACCTCTTCAAAGAAGGGACCCTATCAGAGGGAAACTTCTCTTCAAATAAAACCATTTGGAACCTCTTCATTGATGGGTCGTCTTGTGAAAGTGAAAGTGGAGCAAGACTGATAGTGTCAGCACCAGATGGTACCGATATTGAGTATGCGTTGAGGTTCAACTTCAAAGCTTCCAACAATGAGTCAGAATATGAGGCATTGATAGCAGGTCTCTCTTTGGCAAAGGACCGTAATGTCGGCAAACTCCTAGTCCACAGTGACTCAAGGTTGGTTATCAACCAAATACTGGGGGTATATGAGGCCAAAGACAAAAGGATGGCCAAATACTTGAAGAGGGTGAGAACGATGCTAGAAAACTTCAAGGAAGTAAAGATGAAGAGGATACCTCGGCTAGACAACAACCTAGTTGATGCGCTCACGAGGTTGTCCTCAACAACAAGAACAGACATAAGGAGAACAGTACCAGTCGAGATTCTGCTCAAGCTGACCATCGAAGAAGAAAAGGTTTCCAGACCTTGCCTAAATTTGAGTATGGGAGCCTCATGGATAGACCCTCTTATCTGATACATAAGAGGGGGAGAGCTTCCAGAATCGAAGTTAGAAAGGAGAAAGTTGAGGTTCAGAGCTGCCAAATTCTCAATTCTAGGAGATGTCTTGTATAAAAAAGGGTCCCTACTCCCTATCCTCAGATGTGTCCACCCTTCAGAGTTTCCACAGGTTTTGCACGATGTTCATGAGGGCTCTTGTTCAAGTCATATAGGAGGGAGGCCACGGGCTAAGAGGATAATTACTCAGGGGTACTGGTGGCCGACCTTGGCCAAAGATGCTGCTGCGTACGTGAAGAAGTGTTATAAGTGCCAAAGGTTCTCCATCATCCCTCATTAACCTCATCAACCTATGACGTCAATCAGCTCCCCTTGGCCATTTGCAGTATGGGGCATTGACTTGGTAGGACCCTTGCCAAGAGCGACAAACAACTATCGATTCTTAATAGTAGCAATTGATTACTTATCCAAATGGGTCGTGGCTGAGCCAATGATCACAATCACTGAGCAGAAGACCTTCCAGTTCATCTGGAAGAACATCATATGCATGTATGGTCTTCCAAACACCCTCATCTCAAATAATGGGACCCAGTTCAAGAACGTTTCCTTAGAAAAATACTGCGAAAGAGTAGGGATCAGACAGTTCTTCTCTTCTCTTGGCCAACCCCAGGCAAATGATCAGACCGAGGTCATAAATCGAACCATCCTTGATGGGATAAAAAAAAGGTTGGAAGAGGCCAAAGGAAGATGCATAGAGGAAGTATATGTTATGCTTTGGACCTACAGGACAATAGCAACGACACCAACAGGAGAGACTCCATTTATGCTAGCCCATGGATCAGAAGCTATCATCCCTACCGAGGTAGGACTCCCCACTCATAGAGTGCAGACGTATGACCCTCAGAGGAATGGGGAATATAGAAGACTTGATCTGGATTTGATTGAAGAGAGAAGAGAAGATGCAGAGATTAGACAGGCAACCTATCAACAGAGAACTGGGAGATTCTACAATCAGAGGGTAAAGTCAAGGCCAATAGCTGTGGGAGACTTAGTCCTGAAGAAGACGTGGCAAAAAGAAAATAAGCACCATACTAATTGGCATGGTCCTTATAGAGTAATTGATGAGGTGGTACCTGGAACCTACTGGCTAGAAAATCTCGAAGGAGAGCCTTTCTCCAACCCTTGGAATGCCGATCACTTGAAGAAATATTACATATGATGTTAGAGTTGTTTATCTCCAACCCTTTGTAATACATGTATCCATTTAGACAGAAGATGTTAATGAAAAAATAGCAATGTTGTGCTAGTACTCTTGTTAGATGCTTTAAACATCATTAATTTGGTGAACTAAGAGGTGAAACATCATAATATGGTGACCTCGGACCTTCTAACATCATTAATTATGTGAAATATGAGGTGAAACATCATATTTTTGTGATCTCAGACCCCTTAATATCCTTAATTTGGTGAAATATGAGGTGAAACATCATAATATGGTGACCTCAGACCCCTCAACATCATTATTTGGTGAAATATGGGGTGTTACATCATTAATTTGGTGACCTCAAACCCCTTAACATCATTAATTTGGTGAAATGTCACATTTTGGTGATCTTAGACCTTCTAACATCATTAATTTGGTGAAATGTGAGGTTAAACATCATTATTTGGTGAAAAATGAGGTTAAACATCATTAATTTGGTGAATTGAGAGGTGAAACATCATAATGCGGTGACCTCAGACCTTCTAACATCATTAATTTGGTGAGATATGAGGTTAAACATCATTAATTTGGTGAATTGAGAGGTGAAACATCATAGTGTGGTGACCTCAGACCTTCTAACATCATTAATTTGGTGAAAATATGAGGAGACGCATCATTATGTGTGTGTCTGCTATTCCTTAATTTTATTCCCATTACTCAAATTGTGTAATATGATGGATAAGGGAAACACCATAGATAAGAAATAGTAAAACAATAAGCAAGAAAAAGCAACACAAATGAAGGAAATGAAACTGCATTCATTCGTGCCAAAAGGTGTTACATTTTTCTAAAAGAAGAGGTTACAGTTCATCAAATAAGAAGTTATACAAAAGCTTCACAAGAATTCAGGGGGTTATACAAAAGCTTCACAAAAGTTCAGACATGCAGAGGACACTCAGACAGTCAGGCCTCAGCCGACCCACCAATAACAGACTCATTTTGCCCTTGGACTTGGTTGGAAACTTCAGCCTCTTCACCCTGGTGTCCAGCATCTTCAGTCTCGATCACCTCAAGCTGACTAGTCTCTACTGGGCCACCGTCTTCAACCTCCTTCAGGGCCTGAGCAAGATGGGCATTTGCAAAGCTGAGGCCATTAAAGTCCTCGACAGACAGACTTTCGGAACTCTCCTGCTTCAGTGCAGCCCATCTGTTGGTTGCCTTGATGCCCCTCTCTAGTTATTCAAGGCTAAAGCTGACAAATTCATCAGAGGATTGGTACTCCTTGATGATTGACTTTGAGGTATCCTCCAAGGCAGCCTTCACGGTAGCATCAACTTTGGATTGGAGGCTATCATCCTTTGCCTTCAGAGCATTGACATGATTAGTCTTCATCTGGGAGATCTCATTACACCTCTCCTTCAGACTGTTGTCCAAATCTACAATCCTCTTGTTCAAACTCTTCTCTAGCTTCTCAGCATCCCTGCCCTTCTGGATCAGAGGCAGCCTTGTCAGAGTATAGTCAGACAGGCGATGTAGAGAGTAATCACTCTACAAAAGAAGAATCAGATACATTAGCAAAAATAAAATGCTAGGAGCAGAGGTAGCACTTAAGAAAATTGCAAATAAGTACCTAAACTGCCCTATGAACGGCAAACTCTGCCAGTAGAGGGATATCCATCGAGTGAAGAAAGTGCTTATCATCCTCGATCATCGCGTGGCCGAGGGCATCAGAAGACCGGCTATTATTGCCTATGAGGCTATCACCGATCTTCAGCTGAGCAAGCCGAGATGATAAGGCATCATCGAAGGAGATTAGGATGCCACGCTCAATATTTTGAGCTTTGCTGGGCCTCGTTTGTAAAGGGTTTGCAGGTGCCTTCCTCTTCTTTGATGTCTCAGCAGGATTTTTTCCTTTTTTTATCAGAACAGGGGGTGGCACAGTTTTGCCATGTTTCGCCATCAGTTTGTTGATGCTGGGAGCAGACATGTTCCAGAGGTCTTTAGAAACTCCTTCAGTCTTCTCTGCAAAGATAAAACATCAGAGGAATAAGATTAAACACATGAAATTCACGAGACTAGACTTGCATAAAATTGATTTTTTATGGAATACTTACGAAGCTCGACTAAAGGGCCACTTCCCAGACCCGTTTGAGATAATAGTAAGGGGTCATTAAATGCTCGTATTTGACGAGGCGACCATCTTCTCCCTGACTACGAAAATCCTCAACATTCTTATAATTGTCTACGCTCAACCCAGGGTTTGCTTTGGCCGAGAAAGAAACCTTGTCCCACCTCAGAGGTGTCCTTGGGACAAATGTCCTACAAGCCTCATTGGGACCAATTTCCCAAGCCCCTGAAGCAAAGAAGAACTGAGGCTTCCAATTATGGTTCGAAGTCTGAGTCACCAGAAACATCTTTTTCTCAGATTTCCTGGCCACAAAATGATAGTAGTCGGGGTGGTTTTTAGCGGATGAGGGTATGTAACAACCTAAGAATAACCTAATTGGAAGGTCGGTATGATGAGCCACCTTCCAGAGTATAATGTTACCAACCAAGACCCTCCAAGCATTAGGGGAAAGATGATAAGGAGCAAGGTTAATAAAAGAAAGAACAACTCGGATAGTGGGGTGAATTGGAAGACGGAAGCCGAGCTTCAACATCTGCTCGTAGACGCAAAGTTCTCAATCTAGGCCGTTGAAGGCTCTCTCATCCTTCAGAGGTTTCCTTAAGGTAACAGATGAAGGGATGGCATACAAATGTCTGAAGACAAGAAGGTCGTATTCTGTGATAGAAGACTATGAACCGTCAACCTTGGAAGTGTCAAGTTCACTCCTTTAATCGTCATCACTATTATTAACGGTCTGAGGCTCAGCCTCAGAGGGGGCACCAACAGGAAACCTCTTTTCAAATTCATCATCGGTAGCAGCCGATAAAGGAATAACATCAATGATAGGAGGAATTGCAACACTGGGTGCTAAGATTTCAATGGACAGAGACCTACGAGAGGTGCTAGCCTCTTGATGGGAGGAGGAGCGGTCAGAAACCTCTGCTCCCTCAGAGACATCACTACCCTGTGGGGAGTAATCCATGGCCTTTTCGAAAAGTCTACAGACTCGTCATACTCAAAGGTAGACATGGGATTTAAGGAAGTTGACTCAGACATCGGCACAGGAACCTCAGGGACTTCAGTAGGCTCTGCGGGCTCAGATTATATAATCTGCAGGGGTGGGGGAAAGATTGGTCTGAGGGGAAAAGCCTCAGCCCTACGAGCTTCCTCCTGAGCTAGCTCTATCTGCCTAATCTTTTCGAATGTCTTCTCACGAAGAGATGGGAATTCTTCTATAAGTTGGTACAAGGGTCTGAGCATAAGTGAGACGACACTACACTTGTGGGAAATACAAACTGAAATAGAGAAACTATTTGGGCTACTCAAACTAAAAGATCAAAAAGGGGAAGTTGAAAGGTTTCAAATGAAGAACACCAAGAACTTCAAGAACCTTCAAGAACAGGGTCGCTGGAGAAGGTGACCGGAAGTCCACCGGAAACCTAAAAAAGGGTTACAGGTGGCTGAAACAACCTCTGAGCAGCCCAGAACAGTCCCAAAACCACTCAATCACTGCTAGCATATTCTTACAACCACCTAACAGAGGAAGAAACCCTTGCCAAAAAATAAAGAACCGTCGAAAAATTGAAGCAGCAAAAATAACGACCAGAAATGGAAAAGGAAAGGTTGAGAGGCAATATCTGATTGAACATGATTGAAGAGGGAAGAAAGAGAAGCAAGGAAAACCTCGAAGCACAGTGCAATAATGGAGAGCTTGAGAGAGGTATGGCAATTGCATAAAGCTTAGGCGGGAAAGAATGGGTAGAAGAAAAAGAATGAAAAAAGAGAGGTTGGTTTTTACACCTATGCAATGATGAGGCGAGAGTCCCAATGCCCCATCATTGCCCTAGGGAACCTAAATGGCAAGTCAGAATCATCACACCATGCGAAATACGCTACTAACTTGAGTAAGTGGCGTGTCAAGAAAATATTGGCACCCAAAGAGACTCAGCCTCGGCCTAACACACATACCCCTCAATCATCTATTCACATAGAAGACTAAGCGCTAGGGAGTGATTGATATGCCCAAAGTGCACCCTCGTACTCTGAGTCACCAATCTCGGCCTGTCTCACAGCCGAGTTGGCAAGAAGCTTATGACAACCATCAACAAGTCGTCTCCCATAAGGTCGGCCCCTCATACATCAACCTAGGTGATCAAGGGTTAAAATAAATGTCGCGTCAAAATGCTAATCGTTGTTTTCTTTTCACCGTCTCAATATAAAAACCTAAATTATGACTCCACTTGCGATACAAGTGTAACGGTAAGTCTGGTATCGAAAATCCATAGAGACGAGTTGCTAGAATTTATAAGATTTAATATTCCTAAATAAAAGTGTAAACGATGAATATGAACAAAAAGGAAAAGATGCAAAAAGGAAAATGATTAATCTAGGCGAGGAAAAATAAAGCTAGACTAATAAAGCGAGTAAAAACTATAGGTTGCGTCGAATATCCATCACCCGAGTTAATTAGTATAAAATGGTTACACGGGTCGACGAGTTATTACAAAAGCGATTCGTTTCGACTGTTAATTAAATCAAGGGTTGTCACGCCCCTAAATTTTCATAAATGCCTAATACGACTTTGGCGTCAACAAATACCCTGTAAATTACGCACGTAAGGTCGTAAGCTATGATATGCCCCGCCAAATTCCCTAGGCATAATAACTAGGACAATGCACCCGAAATAGACCCGTAAACTCCATCACCAAAGCAAAGCAACATGTCAAACCGGAATGAGTTCAATCCGATACAACCTGGAGTAACTTAGCTAGAAAGCATATTAAAAACGCGGTAATAAATGCGGTAAATAAACCCGATAAAACTACACTAGAAAGCAAGGAAAGAAAGCATGTAAACCTAATTATGAAAGCATGTAGATTAACTACAAAGAAATAATTAAGTAAATACACACTATATTAATGGAGAGGGAAGATGAAAGTATAACTTACAAACCCAAATGGGTGTCAAACCAAATGAGGAAGAAGAAATGAGCTCTCAAACCCCCAAAACCCTAACCTAAACTATCTAAAACGAATTATATCTAATATTTACAACAAAATGAGTTTATATAGTAAGTGGAATTAAAATAGAAAAGAAAAGGAAAAAGAAATGAAAAGGCAAAATATCTGCAGAAAATAGGGGATCGATCGATCGTTCCCTTTGATCGATCGATCAATGGTTGAAAACTAAGCTCACTGTCTCAGCTCGATGGATGAAAAATGAAGGATCGATCAATTGATCCTTTTGATCGATCGATCGATCTCAGCCAAGCAGCCTGCTGTTTTGGTTTCTTTGTTTTTCCCTTCCGCTAAAAATCCCGTAACTTCTTCATACAGACTCGGAATCGAGCACCGTTTGCGACAACGCAAAGCTTGCGAGGAGGGATACAACTTTGTTGTATATGTTGGGCCAGTGCCCAATATGTGAATTGATCGAATTGGCTTTGAACATGAGATTGCGTACGAAAATTAGCCGGAATGCGTTCGAACTTCACACTTAGCAACCAAATACCTATAAAAGCTCAATTAACCCCTACAAAGCATATTAACAAAGAAATTCGAGGTTGTCTGGTTAACGAGCATAAATATTGGGAATAAGATGCCCGAGGGGGCTAAAATGCGTCACCATATACTTCCACAAGGTATACACTACGTGAGTTGCAACATATCTCACTCATTCATCCGGTGTAGGAAATGGGGCCTAAAATAAATCTCATTACTGTGATAGAAGCCACTTGCTAGGCAGGAGAGATTCAATGTATACTTTTGAATGGTTAAAGGTATAAGGTATGAGAGATTTATGAAATACGTTTAAGAGGCATAAGTTTCGTGAGCTACAACTTACATGTAAAGAAAAATTCAACCGTGGATGTGTTCACATATAGCCAAATCACGTAAATTATGTATCAACGTTACTCCTCAATTTGTCATTCTTTATTCTTACTTTCTCATGTGATCTGTATATGTGTCATATAACATTTAAGTGCCATAATTTAACATTGTTTATAGGAGACGAGTTAATTCATGTTGTAGAGATTGATGTTCCATGCCAACACCAGAATAATGGTTCAGATTACGGTAGATACCATAATGAAAAAAGATATGAAAAGTCTTTAAAAGGATAATGTAGTAAGATAGATAACGTCGCATGCAAAATAGCTTTACGAATGCATGCCAGATATGAGGAACATCTGCAGATAGAAAAAAGGTGACACTAAAGGATTGGTTGCGTATGGGGGATTAGCAAAACAAAGGAACTGAGTGAAGGCAATACAAGGAACAATATATTTATCGTCAAGCAACACTCCCAATCTAGAACCGTTAGATTTCGGGTTAATTGATTCGATAATAGAAACAAATCAAATTATATAATAGCAAAATGAATACAATAAGAGCTTTTGAAATTAACAGATATTTTTAGAGCATTTGCTTCAGTTCTCTATTAGAATTCAAGGTCTGACCTTGAATGACATCTCCAAATGGTTTTCAATATGTAAAGAATAACGTTTCATCTTTGCAAAGAATCTTCACGGAAGGAACCGTTAAAAACGAATTTTAAGGTACCAATTTTCATGTATGAGAGTAATTCTCAAATGTCAATTATTACAATAGGTGAAGATCCACATATTGTACAGAGTCAGCTCAATGGAGTAGACAGAGATCCCTGTGTCAATTATAACAGGGCCACGAGAACATTAACAGAGAGGGTAAGGAAATAATCTCCCTAACCAAGAGACAGAGAGGCAATCAAACCCAATGTTTAAAAATATGTGGCAATGCGTGCAATTGCAATAATGCATGAAATCTTGCGTTTTTACCCACTTTGCACTGATTCGCATGTGTTTGCGAGCGTCATCTTTTGCACATGCAAAAGGGTGATGTGGCACGCTATTTGTGCAAAATACGCAATTGGGTATTTTGCATACGCAAAGTATGTGTGCAGGTCAATCACCCCAGAAAAATAAAATAAAAAATAAATAAAATAAAAAGTGAAGGAAGAAAAAGGACGATTGTTTTTCAATTCCAAAAATCGAAAAAAATTGGGTAGAAAGATGGGCTCTGTTCAGATTCAAAGTACATTCTCTCAATTTTTTGAAGTTAGAGGTCGTCACGTTGAAGATTTTCAATTGTCGGTGAGCTCCCGGTGGCGTCTCTCACTCTCCAATCTCTTTTCCTGAAAGATCGGTGACGAGTGCGAAGGGTTTTCCCCTCTCTAGTTCTCTCTCTCTCTCTCTCTCTCTCTCTCTCTCTCTCTCTATATATATATATATATATATATATATATATATATATATATATATATATATATATGTTTTGAGTTTATCTTATGTCTCTATACAGGTTTTTAGATAAAAGCTATATTAGATAAGTTTAAACATTACATATTATATATAATATTTATATTAGTTTAAGTTATTAATAGAATTGATACACATTACAAACATAAAATTGGGTCTTTAGTTTAAGTTATTAATAGAACTGATACACATTCCAAACATAAAATTGGGTCTTTAGTTTTTAAAATTATAAATATTATAAAAATAATTTAATATTAAGAAATATAGTGTGTGTGTGTGTGTGTGTGTGTGTGTGTGTGTGTGTGTGCGTGTGTGTGTCTGTATATCAGTATTCTAACAAACGGGCCTAGGCGCGAGAATTTTTAGATACGCCTAGTTTTGGGCCTAGGCGTGTATTAAGGGTGGTCAACGATGGTTAACGTATTCTCATGGTAAGGCGTAAAAAAACGCTTTTGGGGGGGATAAAACGCGCCTTCAAATGCGTTTTTTTAGGGGGGATACAAAACGAAATCCCAAAAAAAACGCAGCTTATACAAACAGCCCCTAATCGTTTTAACTTTTCCAACGTTTTGTATCTCAACCCTAATTTATATTCTCTCTCTCGACCGAAGCAATCTACTCACAAAGGGTTTTGAATAGCCGTAATCGTCCTCATCGTCCCCAAAGAACATTCAACATTCAGCTTATATCTGGTATTACCTTCTTCGATGACTTTCGTATTCTTCAATCAAAGCACAAATTAAATGAGAAAAATATTAAGTTTGCACCTCGCAATTTCTATCGTTATTTGAGTTTGCCCTATATATTTTTTTTTTAACTTTATGTTAGCATCCTTACTCATTTCTGTTAATTAGCTCAAGCCATACTTTTTAACAGATAACTTTTAAAGTATATTGTTATTGATAATTGTGCTTTTTTTTTATCATTTTTATCAAATTTTATCTGAGTATTTTTTATATTGTTCCCAAAGAATAAAAGGTTGGCCAGTGACTGTATAGAACTATGTGGCAAAAAATTATATAAATGGGAATTTAGGGCAGTGATTGTATAGAACTATGTAGTATACATGTTCTTCATTATGTGTTTGCATTTTCATTTCGATTGACTTTGTTATGTTTTGACCATTTCTTTGTTATCTTGTTAACAATTGCATATATCCTTGTGAATAATTTTTTCTTGTTGATAATTTTATGCTAATAATTTCTATTTTTTAATAGTCTTGTTATAATTAAAATACATTAAAAAAGGCCTAAACGCTTTTTTACGCTTAAGGCTCACCTAGGTTTCGGAGGCTTAAGGTTTGGCTTCCATACTTCGATCACGTACTGCGTTTTTTAGAACTTTGGGTATTTTTTTTAAAACTAATATATATATATATATATATATATATATATATATATATATATATATATATATATAGTATTTATATTAGTTTAGATTATTAAAAATATACATTACAAATCAAATTATTTAATTTTTATAATTAAAAATATTTTTTTAATAGTTTTAGTTATTACAATTAAATACCCAAAGTATTTGTGCGTAAATATTTAAATTGTAAAAATTAAATATTCAAATTGCTTACGCAAAACGCAATATTGCTTACGCGACGCTACACTCGACCCAAAACGCGACTCAGTACGCAAACCCAATTTCAAACATTGATCAAACCAAACACCATTTATGAGATTATAATGAAACTAACCGGTAAAATAACCTAATAGAGATGTAAAAGGTTAAGGCAGACAAAAATGATTAAGAACTGATGTAAAAGGCTCTTAAAATCGCTTGCAGTTCCTTGATGAGGATTTGTAGGTAGGTGAGGATTCCAATCCCTCATACATGAGACAGGGGGGGGGGGGGGTAGGGAAGTCCAGAGGTGATGGGTACATAATGAGAAGAGACTACTCTTATTGGAGAAGTATAGGTAGATTGGCTGGGAAAACATACGTCTGCAAAACTGTACAGGCGCAAGGTGAGTAGTGTATAATCATGGCTAGATCTTCCTAGTATTGTCTGTCAATAGCCATGGGGTTAATCTAACCAAGAATTCTTGGGGAGCTAGTCTCCAATGTTCAAAGTGGTTATGCCTCACACCTTAAGGACTACTCTTTCAAGTCAATTCTCTCGAGGGGTACCGAGTGGGTTTCAATTGGACCCGTTAGCCCTTCAAACTCTACCTACTTTGATTATTAAGTTAGAGATACATACACACATGTGAACAAATAGAAATTTTCACGAAGTACTCATATTGCCCTGTTTTGATGATTTTAATTATTCATATACCATTCAGCCTATCTCCATTACCTTTGTTGATTGCTCGTGGTATGATGCTATACCAATGGTTTCCCTTTCTTGATTGTTCGGGATATAGTATTGTACCAATGGCTCTATCCGAATACGGTCTAAGAAGAGGTAGAGAGGGGGTGGATAGTGTCACCGTGTGTCAAATCTATAATTCCATTAGGGTAGCCTTTAGCTAATGCATAGCAATAAATACTAGAAAGGGAGGGAAATACTCTTATTATATATACTATTTCGAACTTTTAAATAAACCAACAAATAGAACTGAACAATGAATGAGAATATGCATCACTTGTAAGGTGATAGACACCAATATGGGCGTATGGAACATTTCGAACAACCAACTCTTTTACCCTTGAGATTATCTACTGTCTGACTTACAAGTTCAAAGGGGCAAAGGACCTTTCTTTAGTACCAAGGGAAAATAATTACAAGTGTTTTATTAATTACACATCCAATCTGCATATGTGAGAAAAGAGACTATAAATTTTTCATTTTTCCAAATAACAAGATAGACCGAGAAAGCCTCACACCAGGCCTTAAATGAAAAGGCTTCCCTTTTGGGCTAAAGTTCCAAACTATATGGATTCTGCCATAACTTCTAGGGTAACAAAAGAAGAGCTTGACTTTGGGGATCTATATTTTTTACTGGTTGCAGTTCTGAGTGGAATCCACTTTTGACAATATAAATGTCATTCTTTCTCACATGTCCTATGAGTGTGTAATTAAGTAACATAAGGTGACAAAAGAACGTCTTCAGGAAGAAATATGAGAAGAGAGTTTGATAAGCTCATACGGAGAAAAAAGACGCAATATCCATAGACGATTGCCATATAATGTTAAAGCCATCTGCCACTTACAATAATGGTCCTTTGTTATTAAATGTCAACCTTCCAAGAACCATATTCCAAATCCATCATCATTTTCTAAACTTTGTACAAAAAAACTTTCGTAGTACAGTTGAGCATATAAACAATTATTTCTTCAAATAATTATGGTCCCAAAATAATTGTATCCAACAAATCAACACACAACTCTTATGGACTAACATAAATATAATATCTATCCAATTCCAAACATCATTCTTTACACCTTAATTACTAGACATTAACATTTCTTAACCTACACATAGATGCACATAAAATACTACTTCATGAGCAATTCGGAAAAAAAAAACAGAAAACGGATCATTTTAATATAATAAACAGAAAATTTTAGACCTACAAAAACAAATCAAAAGCAAATTTGAGGGAGCAAACGCTAATTGAGGCACTGAGACCACACTAGTGAGTACAAGTGAAAAATATAACAATTTCATTACACAATACAGAAAACTAAACTAAGAGCAACGGAGCGTATCATTGGGTTTATTATTGGAGGATAAGAAACAGAAAAAGAAAGAAGCAATGATAAAAGTAGAAAAGATAGAAATAGATTTTCAGTTAGGGGTACCAAGCAAGCTGGCCTGTTGGAGTTCGAGGTCGTTGAACTGTTGTTCTCGATCCATCTCGATGATGAGAGGTACGACCAGAATCAAGAAAGTGGTTCCGGCGATCCAGGCGGCCTTTCCGGTGCTCTTAAGGAGCTTCTTGGCCACCACTCCGGCGTCGGAGGCGGCACGCTTGCCTTTATAGACGATGGGAGATTTAGAAACCCTAGATAGGATTCCTTCGCTTTTCTTCTTGTCTCGACGCTCTGGTAGAGACACTCCCCCCCTTCGACCCGACATTGCTATAAGCTATTTGGAAAAAACTATTGCTTTTGGTTAGAGACTCGCAAAGAAAAAGGGTGCTTTATTCAACCAACTATTCTATTGACACACCACGTACACAAACTTCAATAAGTGCATATGTTGGGGCCAAAATCAATATCGAATAATTGGTGGGAGGCAAAAAATGCACCCAATTTTCTTTCTGTACACCCCTAAGATCATCTACAATGTTACTTTTTTCTCCCTTAAAATGCACCCAACTCAAGAGCAATTAGTCAAAAATGCTCTCACGACGTTCCAATTATTGCGCGAAGGCTAAAAGATAAATAAAATTTACTAAAAAATGTGAAACAATGCTAGAGAATAGAAAAACACGCGCAATAATCAAATCGTCACACAAGAACGAATTTGCAGCTTCTAGAAGTTACTAATCGAGATGGAACCGTTGCACAAGCACTTTATAAGAGCATATGGTTTCCAGCCTTGCAAGAAAGTTACTTAACTCACCCTACGGTGGAACCACCATGAGAAAGACTATACAACAAGAGAATGTGAATGAACTTTAAATTGACACGTATGCTTCAAAGCCCTAATTCAAACCATTATTTATAGGCCAGCATCCTTCATCTTTCCAAACACTTAACCCATCATCATCTCAAAGCTTGATCAAATGCTTTCTTTTCCAATAGCCTGAATTTTCCACAACAAGGACTGATCTTTTGCAGGGTGTTAATCATCACCCCTAGGTATATATCGATCGGCATACCCTTATTGTTTGGAAAATATTGATGCTTTATGATTTTTTCTATATTGGCCTATGTAAAAAAATTTAAAACAATTTAAAATGCTACTTTACCATCTAACTTAAACCCTAATGATATAAATCAAACCATTAGTAATATATAAGCTACTAACATAACTAATAATAATAATAAAAACATTCTTTTATTATATATGTGATTTGACTTTCAGGTATCATAAGCAAAAAAAACTAAACTAGTGTCAAAAAGCAGCTTGAACATTCTTCCTCTTTCATAATCACTAGGTTATATATCGAGAATGGTCACGGTTTTGGACGTGACAAAAGTTTAAGCTCACGGTTTTGACTTGTGACCATTTTGAGGGTGACCATTTAGGGGGTCACGATCTGAATCCATCACCATAATATGTGGTCACGATCCTTTTGATGACATCAATAGACGGGGCTTGGTCATGGCTGTGGATTGTGACCAAGTGATCACGGTTCAAAATTATGACCTTAGGCATAACAATTGACCGTGTTGTTTTTATGGCCACGGTCCCCAACCGTGACCATCCTTGGTGGAATATTGATATTGGTCACTATCTCCAACGGTGATGCTCAGTTGTGGCCAAAGACGGTTACGACTCAGAACCGTGACCGTTTAAAATTTATTAATATATGGTCACGATCATGCTCATGGTCTATAATCGTGACCATATATTAATACAATTTAAATGACAACGGTTATGGTCATAATTCTAAGCCGTCATAAAAAATAAATTTAATTAAAAAAATTAAATTTTTGCCTCCCAAAAAAAATATATACATATTTTCAAACATATATACATTTCCATGATAGAACTAATTAATCCAGCCCTTACGTTAATTCAGTAGTTATACATCTCTATACTACTAATTTAAGTGTTAGGTTATCCTTTCTCTTTCGTTAACCTAAATCGTAAATTCTCGATACGCCACTCAATCGGTTAAGCCTCTTCGGTCCAAGTTCCAATTTACCCTCATTAAGGATAACCGCACCTTAATCACGTACCTACTGACTTCCCTTAAGCCCTTGTATAAATATTAAACTTATCCCAAGGTTTTTCCATAATTAATCTCTTAAAAATTTAAACAAATAAATTTTGGGGATAACAGGTCACCCAAACCGGTTTTAGTATGGAGCCGAACCAGTTCTGGGGGATAACCGAACCGGTTCGAAACCACTGATATCCCATCTTCTTCCATGTTACGGATTTTCACCATTTTTAATCAATTCAACTGATCAGGCATAAATTCTTTACATTTATCCCCTTAATTTCGGTATTTTTATGATCATGTGTTGTGTAAATAGCTTAGATTTGTCTCATATTTAGGCTACTAACCCTTTTTGCCAAGTATTTTATATTTTGTGTATCTCTTATGTGTTTTACAGGTATTTCATGCAAGTTAGTGCCAAAGAGAACTCAAAACAGTGAAAGAAAACCAAGAAATGAGAAGTTAAAGAGCATTTTTGTAATTTTGCAGCCTTAGTCTGGAGGTGGGTCCGACTGGAAAGTTGAAGAGTTTTCAATTACAAGAACACTGGAAAAAATAGCACCTCAATCCGAGCTACGTTGAAGAAGTTATGCCCATTTGAAGTTGAGAAAGAAATCTAAGAAGAAACTGTTAAAGATGGAACCGAACCGAAGCTGAGAAAAACGAACCGGTTCGTCCATTTGTCACGCACCAGATTCGTGACAAAATTAGTCACGCTTTCTAAGTGTGACAAATTGCTAGATACGGGATTTTTATTCTGTGCGTATCTTTTAGCCAAAAGAGTTTTATATTTTTGGGACTCTTCTAAACGAACTCTAGCCTATATATTTAGTCATTATGACTATTTTTATTAAGATATCATTCATGTAAAAGCTCCATAACAAGTAGGAACATCTAGGAGAGAATCGACATATTTTGCACCTTTAATTCAAGAGCTTTTCCAGTTTTTCTTTTATCTTTGGTTTCTTCTTGCATGTTCTTGTTCTTCAATCGTGGTAACTTTTATTTCCAGCACTTTTATTATTATTTCTCATATATCATATCTCTTTCCAAGAAATTATGAGTTCATGCAACGTAGATAACATAATTTTCATTAATTTCACCATGTTAGGTTAGGTTTTTAAAGGTTGGGATGCATGAACCCAACATGATGTGGTTGTGCATGTGTATAAAATTAGTCCTCTAAATTTAATGATTTATTATGATCGTATTGCATAGAAATGCGACAATTGTAGATCTTTGGATCTCGTTTGCTTTAGGGTAACCGGGATGCTTCAGAATGCAATTCGAGTGTAACTATCGCAATATCGATTTATTCGTCCTCTGATGAAGTATGGTGCGGGCTTGAACCTCATATACGTAACACTTGGGAGTACTAAATTCTGGGTCTAATTAATCACTTAAATTTACGATTAGTTTTATACCATCAATACTCTAGGGTTGGGGGATTGTGTCCCTGCCTTAATTTTTTCAATTAGTTTTAGTTAACTTCTTTATTTTTCCCTTTTTCCTTTCTCACTCAATCATCATCTTTTACACTTTATTTTTTTGAAGTAATAAATCAATTAAAATCTATCAAAATTCCTTGAGGATTCGATACCCAGACTCGCCACTATACTCCGCAAGATTGTAGTTAAAGTTTAGTTTTTTTTGTATTGTGGTCGGAAGCCGATAACAACGACTAGCGTATTTACAAGGATGCTCGGTTTTCAACACGATAAAAAATGGCGCCATTGTCGGGGAGTGTTTTGTTATAGATTATAATTGATTTACTATTTCATAAGATATTTTTCTTCTTCTTTTTGTTTTAACCTTTTGCAGGGTTGCACTATTGAGCGCCAAGAAACGTTGAATCCTCAACCGCACACCTCCTTATGTGGATTGTCCATTTACAAATCATTTGGTAATCATGTCTTTTCATAGTGAGTTCGGTAATTATAACGGTTTATATGGGAATAGTTCTCAAACTTTTTATTTTCAAGAATCCGTGCCTTGAGCTATTACCATTGGTGAGGGCCTTAGAATTCTTGAGAATGAAAGGCTTGAGAATATATATCGGGAAGAAAATCATTTTCGAGCTTTTTATTTTCAAAAACCTCGGCCTCGACCTATTACCATTGGTGAGGCTTATCTATGTATTGAGTATGAAGGGCTTGAAAACAAATATCGGAAAAAAAATCGTTTTTGGGAGCAAGATTTGGATGCATTATTCGAACCCAATGACGACTTTTCTTCCGAGGTTATAGAGCCAAGGAATCCTACTTTGGAAGAAAGAATGTTTTTTCTAATCAAACAAATACTCAATTTTCTTTCCACCCAAAGCACGATGAATATTGATATTGGTTTTATTAAGGAAATTCTCGCACTTTGCGATGAGATGCGTTATGATTGGAAAAACAAAAAGGAGGTTAAGACTTGTGTGTCACCTCAAATTTTTGAAGAACATCTCATTGAAAGTGAGTCTTTTTCCCTTGAAATTCAATCTCCAAGTGATGATGAATCACTTGAGATTGAGTTTATCTCATCACCATTCTCGTTCACCATTATTGAACCATTAGAAGTACCGCTAGATTCCTATGAGTTGATTGAAAATTCTGAAACGTTCACACCTTTTACCGACAGAGACACTTTACTAGACTTGTTTTCTAATATGGACTCTTACTTTTTGTGTGCCCCTCTCCCCATACTACTTGAGAAATATTTGGGAGGTGATTATATTTTTCTTGGATCTCAATTGTACTTGTCCCACCTAGCATCCAAACCACCCATCATCTCGTTAAATTTTTTAATTGGTGATGGTTTATTTTTTCCATCTCACACATGCCTTCTGTTGTTCAAACGGAATCCTTATATTTCCGGAGGCATGCATCCTAGTGAGGGTACACCATTAATCCCTCAAAGTCATATTGTATTTTGGGTGGACCCTCAAATTTTTTTACTTCTAGGGTATAACTTATTAGAATTTGAAAATCGTAGGTTGTACAATAGTTATCTTATTTTTTTTTTAGTTTAGAGTTTTTGTTTTTCTTTTTGCTATGCTTGGTTCTAACATGTTTTGTAGATTCAATGGACTCGTACTTTTCGGGGATCGCTCCATTTTGGATAATATCTTTCTTTTCCTCTCTTTATGTTGTGTTCTTGATTCGCATTGAGGACAATGCAACATTTAAGTTAGGGGGTGTGGGATATTCTTCCCGTTTAGTGTTTAGATTCATTGATTCGATCACATGTTCTTTCCAAGGGTGTTTTTTTTAGAAAAATTAAAAATTAATTTTTTTTGAAAAAAGTCAAAAATATTTTTCTTCAAAATAAATAAAGATTGAAATTTAAAAGCTTCAAAAATGTCACAAATATTTTGTCTCAAAGTGTAAAAATTAAATGCACAAAACCAAAATTGACCAAAGATGGAAATTGAAAGAAAATTGACGACTTTACGAATAAGTACGGAGATTGACAAAACCTGACGAGATTTCGAGCCTATCGATCTTTTTGAGTTTTTAAATCAATCTGAGTTAATGGTTAACTCAAAGTTCATTTCAGCGTTTTAGAAAGTCGTTAATGATCTCTATTTTATTGTTTTGATCGGTTATGGGAAATAGAATGTTGCCTCGAAAAGAGCGCTACATATCTCTAAACTAAATTAATCTCGAGACGCATATGGTAAAACAACTCGCATTTGGACAATGAAGTAGGCCACCGTTTGTTACCCAAAAAGATTAGCCATAAAAAGTCGTGAAAAAAATCATCCCTTTTGCAACCCAATTTGAGCCTAATAATTTTTTTTCCTTTTCGTTTGATAACCCGAAAAACCCAATTAGCCCGGAATTGTGAAAATTGAATATTCATCAAATAAAGTCCGAAAAGTGCATAAGAAGGGGAAAGAAAAGAATAGAAATGCTCAATAAAAATAGAAATAAAAGAAAAGCGTGAAAAACAGAAAAAAATAAAGGAAAATGAGCAATAGCCCGGAAAAGCACTAACGAACATCATAAGAAAATTTTCCAATTTCGAAATTACCAACCTTTCCCATATTATCCAATACACCTTTAACACGAAAAAGTCCTAACTGAGTCGAAATTGCAAAATTGGTTACCGTGTGGAGAGTTAAAACACAAAAAGATTATAAAAGAGATTACATGGCGTGAAAAATAGATGATGTTTCCCGTTTTCCTATGACCATATTCCGATGAAGAGATCTTTTCACTCAAAAAATTTCGTCTTTCAATTTGTGTGCGTAACTTTGCGTCCATTATATTTACTCTTCTTATCACGCATACCGAGAGAATAGCCACATTTCGAGTGATTCATTTGTGAGTGTATCCATGAGAATTGAAATCAAAGCGAATTTTCGAAAAGTAACGTAATGACCAATCGATGAAAGTTAGCGGTTCGATTTTTGGCTTCGCACACACACACTATGAATTGAAACTTGTGAATATAATTTGTGGTGATCATTTTTAGGGAGTTTAAATTTATAATTTTTAAGTATTTTGATTTTTCTTTGAGTCAATAACGAATTTTGTGGGTATATTCGCTGCAAACCCTCACGAGACACCACTCGTCCTACTAGAGTAACCTAGAGGTTTAAAGGCTTATTGCATACGCTAAATGCAATCGCTTGCCCGCGAAAGAGGTATACTATCCCAATAAAGTTTTTGAAGGGTCTTTAAATCATACTCTCATTCTTTTACATTACTCGGGACACGCAAAGTTCTAAGTTAGGGAGGTTTGATTAGGCATAAATTCTTCACATTTATCCCCTTAATTTCAGTATTTTTATGATCCTGTGTGGTGTAAATAGCTTGGATTTGTCTCATATTTAGGCTATTGACCTTTTTTGCCAAGTATTTCATATTTTGTGTATCTCTTATGTGTTTTACAGGTATTTCATGCAAGTTAGTGCCAAAGAGAACTCAAAACAGTGAAAGAAAACCAAGAAATGAGAAGTTAAAGGGCATTTTTGTAATTTTGCAGCCTTAGTCTGGAGGTGGGACCAACTAGAAAGTTGAAGAGCTTTCAATTACAAGAACACTGGGAAAAATGGCACCTCAATCCGAGCTACGGTGAGGAATTATGCCCATTTGAAGTTGAGAAAGAAATCCAAGAAGAAACTGTTAAAGATGGAACAGAACCGAAGCTGAGAAAAATGAACCGGTTCACCCATTTGTCACATACCAGATTCGTGACAAAATTAATTACGCTTTCTAAGTGTGACAAATTGTCAGATACGGAATTTTTATTTTGTGCTTATCTTTTAGCCAAAAAAGTTTTATGTTTTGGGGACTCTTCTAAATGAACTATAGCCTATATATTTAGTCATTAGGACTCTTTTTATTAAGATTTCATTCATGTAAAAGCTCCATAACAAGTAGGAACATCTAGGAGAAGAATCTACATATTTTGCACCTTTAATTCAAGAGCTTTTCTAGTCTTTCTTCAATCTTTGATTTCTTCTTGCATGTTCTTGTTCTTCAATCGTGGTAAATTTTATTTCCAGCACTTTTATTATTATTTCTCATATTTCGTATCTCTTTCCAAGCAATTATGAGTTCATCCAACGTAGATAATGTAATTTTCATTAATTTCACCATGTTAGGCTAGGTTTTTAAAGGTTGGGATGCATGAACCCAACCTGATGTGGTTGTTGCATGTGTTTAATATTAGTCCTCTAAATTTAATGATTTATAATGATCGTATTGCATAGAAACGCGATAATTGTCAATCTTTGGATCTCGTTTGCTTCAGGGTAACCGAGATGCTTCAGAATGCAATTCGAGTGTAACTATCACAATACCAATTTACTCGTCCTCTGATTAAGTATGGTGCGGGCTTGAACCTCAAATACGTAATGCTTGAGAGTACTAAATTCTGGGTCTAATTAATCAATTAAATTTACGATTAGTTTTATACCATTAATACTCTAGGGTTGGGGGATTGTGTCCCTACCTTAATTTTTTCAATTAGTTTTAGTTAACTTCTTTATTTTTCCCTTTTTCCTTTCTCACTCAATCATCATCTTTTACACTTTATTTTTTTGAAATAATAAATCAATTAAAATCTATCAAACATTCCCTGAGGATTCGATACCCAGACTCGCCACTATACTCTGCAGGAGTGTAGTTAAAGTTTAGTTTTTTTTGTATTATGGTCGAAAGACGATAACAACCACTAGCGTATTTACACGGACGCTTGGTTTTCAACACGGTCTAAAATGCCCAATGAATCGTACCCAAGTACCCATATAATTTGTCCCAACATCAAATATGGGTATATAAACAAGTTCTAATGAATCTCTATCATAAAACCATAATTTTCAAGAATTTATCGAAGGTTTTTCTACACAATCCCTAGTTTTCTCTTTTCATTCATGTTCTTTATAAATCCCGGAAATAATTTCCTCATATCATCGCAATTATCAGATTTCGTGTCTCTTAAATGCAGAAATCAAATCTTTAATGTCTATTTCAATTAACACATGAATTAGTTCCATTGTTTTATCACAAAAACACATATTCATGCAAGATTCATTACTTCAACAATGGTTATTATATCCTCTTTCAAACATGCAAGACAAACACTTG
The DNA here is from genome assembly GCA_949130495.1 of Sambucus nigra. NCBI lineage: Eukaryota > Viridiplantae > Streptophyta > Magnoliopsida > Dipsacales > Adoxaceae > Sambucus > Sambucus nigra. Next base: position 204,335,653 of record OX422218.1, read on the forward strand.
CCTTTGCATTAGCAGGTCTGATTTCGTGTTGTGTGTGATGAGGATGCCATCATTTCCTTTCGATTTCACTCCGATGGTAAAGGTGATGCAAGAAGTTTAAAATCTCCAAGAACTTTATCTTCCTCCTCTCTAATGGCCTTATCTTGATTCCTTATGGGTTAGAATGTGTTTAGATATTACCCCAACTAATTACACTTAGGTTTATAATCCCTAATATCAAAATTAGGCTGACGGACCAAGCCCAAGTCCCTGCAAGGAGGCATCTGTGTAGACCTGGTACTCCACTCCTCCTCTGGACAGTGAAAATACAGGTGCTGAGATCAATTTGTCCTTTAGCTCATCGAAAACTAACTGACAATGGTCGTCCAAAACAAACGACACCCCCTTACCTGTAAAATTCGTCAATGGACCCGAAATCAAAGAACCCCGAATGAATTGTCTATAGTATTCGTCCAACCCCAGAAAACTACGAACCTCGATCGATGTCGTGGATTGTCTCCACTCCCTCAGCGTCGACACCTTGCTCGGATCAACCTCAATACCCCTGTCAGACACAATGTGGCCCAAAAACTGCACCTCCTAAAGCCAAAATCCACACTTCTCAAATTTGGCATACAACTGGTGATCCTGTAGTGTCTGTAAAACCATCTACAGATGCTCAGCATGCTCATCCTCAGAGCGAGAGTAAACCATAATATCGTCGATGAAAATAATCACGAACTGGTCAAGGAACTAAAAACCCGATTCATCAGTTTCATGAACACTGATGGCGTATCGGTGAGCCCAAATGGCATCACCTTAAACTCATATAACCTATATCGTGTCAAAAAAGAAGTCTTAGGAACATCCTCCTCTTTGACGCTTAACTGATGATATTCGAACCTCAAATCAATCTTTGAGAAGTAAGTAGCTCCTCTCAGTTGGTCGAACATATCATCGATCCGAGCCAATGGATACTTATTCCGGATCGTGACCTTGTTCAACTCCTTGTAATCGACACATAATTAAAGAAATCCATCCCTCTTCTTGACGAACAACACTGGCACACCCCACGGTGACGTACTCTGTTTGATGAAATCGTGCCCCAGGAGCTGTTGAATCTGCTCCCTCATCTCATATGGGGCCGTGCGATGAGGTGCTCGGGCGTAGGCCACGTACTCGACGCTAGGTCAATAATGAACACAATTTCTAAGCTAGGAGGCAGGCCAGGTATTTCCTGGAACACGTCCTCGAACTCCTTCACCACTAGAATCGAGTTAGGGCTGTCAATGGATCGAGTCTGGACCCAGAATCGACCCAGATTAATGGATCTGAGTAAATTTTATAGACCCGATTATTCGATTACCCGATTAGTTAATGGACTGGGTATGGATATACATGACTTCGATCCGATAAGGACCCGACCCGAATGTGTATATATATATATATATGGTTAAAATTTAATTATGAGTTACTATTCATAAACAGTACAAATATTCGTCGACATGTTACTATTCATGAATAATACCGAATGATTAAAATATTCTCCGATAAGTTACTATTCATGAACAGTGTCGTCGCACGGGTTTGCAGTTTATCAGCTAGCAGTTTACCCAAGGTTAAAATCAGTTACCCAAGGTTAAAACAAAAATTATACCTACAACGCATATAATAAAAACATAAATTAATACTAAAAATTGAAAACTGAAATTTTAATAACTGAAAGTAAACTTACAAAGATTACTGATTAATACAGTCGGTTGAACCAGATGAACTTGAAAGCATAATGTTTAATACAAGATAAGAATGAAAACTGAGAGAATAATAAAGAGATGGAGATGGAGATGGAGAGAGAGTTTGTAGTAGTGAGATAGGAAATTGAACTCCCCCCTGAGTGGATGACTGAATGATCTATTTATAGTTGAAACTCCTTTGCTTTTACTTCGGGTGAACTGCTTTAACCTTTGGGTAACTGACTTTAACTTCGGGTGAACTGCTTTAACCTTGGGTAAATGAGATTAACTTCGGGTGAACTGCTTTTAACTTCGAGTAAACTGCTTTAACCTTGGGTAACTGATTTTAACTTCGGGTAAACTGTTTTAACCTTGGGTAACTGATTTTAACCTTGGGTAAACTGCTAGCTGATAGATTGTAAACTCGTGCGACGACACTATTCATGAATAGTAACTTATCGGGGGATATTTTAATCATTCGGCACTGTTCATGAATAGTACGAATATTTTTACTGTTCATGAATAGTAAATCATCATTAAATTTTAACCAAATATTATCCTGTAAAAATAAATTTTATTACAAACTGTAAGGGTCTTGGGCATCTTGGAATAATGAACTCGAATATGGATCTAATGTGTTAACTTCGTGACTATTTGTTGACTCGGCAGAAGAAGTGGGAGAACAATAATATTCCTCTTTGGCTTCAGCTTGAAGAAGAAGCTGTTTTGCTAAATCTTTGAGCTGTTGGGAATTTTTTGACTTGGCTAATGTTGTATCCATAGAACCTTGATTAGATTTCTTAACTGCTTGGACTGGAATGACTGGTTGGCAAGGAAACTCCATTTGGACAACATTAATAATCCTTTGTTGATTGAAAGAGTCCCACCATTTAACATAAAATCGTCGGACGATTGTTGACTATTGTATTGCATATTGCCATTTGAATATCCATGGAAATTTGTATTTACTACAGAACAAAAGTAAAACTGGGAACTGAGAATTATGTTCATTTACTTTAAAGACTGTGGAAAAATATTTAACTTGTTCTTGGAGGTCTGCAGGTAGGATATCTGGGATAGAACCATGTTGTGTCCACCACCGGGAAAACCAAGAAGGAATTTGACTTTTAAATTTTTGATAAAAGCAAAGAAACCAAGAATGAGTGAATGACTCATTTTGGTAAAAGAGAACTTTAAACCATGCTTCAATATAATCATAATAATTAAACTGAATTTGATGACTTGGGAGGGTTTTTAGAATGGAAGGATGGGATCCCCAATCTTGAAGAGAGATTATATTATTCATGTGCAAGGAATGGCGAAGAATCCTTGACGAATTGTTGCGATCGATGATTGCTTTAATACGAACTGATTCTGAGGAATAAAGAATATCCATGTAAAATTTTAAAGTCTTGGCAGGATGGTGGGGAGTGAAGTGCCAAGAGGGAGGAAAATAGTTTTTCACTAAATCAATTGGATTTTTACTATGGCTGTGATTTGGCTCAATAGAAAATAAATTTGAAAAATTTGGTTTGAGCACATAATCAGTTTTAGCAGGGTGATTATAAAATTTGGTTTTAGTAATTTATTGAATGGGCTGTGTAGCAAATGGGTCATTGGCTAGGTATTGACTAGAAGAAGGCCCAAACTCTGCAGGAGTTGCAAGAATGGAACTGTAACTAAAATTTGGTCTTGGAATGTTTCCAAGGACCTGGTATCTGTTTGTTACTTGGAGAGGGGATGCAATTTTAGTAGAAGGTTGGCTTGTGGGTAGAGCGAGGGCTCTAGTTTTCTTCTGGGGATTTTTCTCCGTCATTGTTATTCTGTAGAAATTCACGTGTGAGAAAATCAGGGATGGAATTCTCACTTCCTTTAATATACTTAATATCAAAATGAAAAATGCTCAGTATAGATTTTCATCTAGCAAAAATTTGTTTAGAAGCAATATTGTGGACATCCTTTTCTAAAACATATTTTGCACTTTTACAATCCACACGGACTAAAAAATTTTGATTTAAATTGTCACTCTGAAATTTTGAAACACATAAAATAATAGATAATATTTCTTTTTTAATAGTACTATAATTACTTTGCGCTTTATTCCAGACTCCGGAATAGAATCGAACAATTTTGTTCAGGGGAATGAGGGTTAATTTTCTGTTTAAGAATACCTCCGTAGCCAATGTCAGAGGCATCAGTTTCAACGATTTTGAATGGATTTGGTGTAGAAAGACCAAGACAAGGTAGGGTTTTAACATGTTTCTTGACATTTTGAACTATCGAGGTATGTTCTATAGTCCAAGGGGGAGGGTTACTTTGTAGCCCTTCAAATAATGGTTTGCATTGTTTGCGAAGATTTGGATAAAATTCAGCAATGTAGTTCAATAATCCTAGAAATCTTTGAAGTTGCGTTTTCTTGAGGATTTCATCAGGAAATTTATCAGCAAATTGGATGGCAATATCTATGGGACTAATTTTTCCTTGGTGAATATTATGACCTAAAAATCTAACTTTTGTTTGGAATAGATTGACTTTCGAGGCTGAAACCACTAAACCATTAATTTTTATTAGTTCAAAAAATAAATTTAAGTGTTTCCAATGTTCGTCAATTGTGTGGGAATAGATGAGGACATCATCAATGTAGACAATCGTAAAATGGGATGGAGGGTTAAATATTTCATTCATGATCTTCTGGAATTCACTAGGTGCATTTTTAGGCCAAATGGCATGACATACCATTCATAGTGACCAAAGGGGGTTGTGAATGCAATTTTGTATCTATCTTTTTCATGAATTTGTATTTGCCAAAATCCACTCTTCATATCAAACTTGGAAAAAATAGTTGCTTGATTTAATCGGTTCATGAGGTCACGTTTATTTGGGATTGGATATCTTATCCATTCTAAAACTTTATTAAGTGGTTTGTAATTGATGACTAGCCTGGGTGCTCCGCATTCATGTCAATTTTACAGTCTTTATTGATTGTTAATCATTGGTGATTTACTGAACCTGTTTCAAAATCTGTTTGAGTGGGGGAATGTTGATCTTTATCATCATTAAAATTTTAGGTCGCTATATAACAAGGTTTACTTACTTGGTATCAATTTCTTTTAACTTAAGATTACGTCTAGGTATTAGATCATCATCTTTTCTTGTTGAATAACTCCTTTGAAGCCAAGTTCTGACCGATTTAATTCTTACACCCTTTGTGTTTTATCATCCCAACTTGTTAGATCACCTGAACAGTAAATTCGGTATCCAAACAATAAGACCCAAGAGAGTGGCTTGAGCGGATAGGTATGAGAGGGTATGTATTGAAACATTTTGGGAAAACAAACATGAAAATTGTAAAAAGAAAATAGGTTCCTTTAAAAGCTTTAAAATGAATAGATTATTTAGATCAAATTCTTTGGCTAGTTCTAGCTCTAGGTCTTCTTTAGCTTTTCCCCAGACATAATAAACGAAGAAGAACATGTTTATGAAGAAGTAAATTTAGATTTAAATGATTGGAATATTCTCAAAGTCCCAACAAAAGAAATTTACAAAACTAGTTTCCTAAAGTCATCCTTTAGTACTAATTACAATGTTAAAACTGTTGAACATGTTTATGCTTTAAATAAAGAACACGATAGAATTCAACTATTAACTAGTGAAGCTATTACAAAACAAAGAAAAAATAGATTCAATTTTCTACACATAGGATTAATACAAGTAGCAGTCAAATCATTAAGCAGTAAAGGATTAAATGCCTCTATCCTCTTATGTCTTAGAGTTGCTAGACATACTAATTACAACACTAGTATTTTAGGAATGATGGAATCAAGCCTTTTTAATGGTCCAATACATTTTAATTATTTTCCTGATTTTACATTAAGTTTAACTGACCCTCACATATTAAAAACTATGACACTATATATTAAAACATCTAGATATGAAAGGTTAGAAGGAAGTAAACCACTTGATTTAATTTACAGAATTCATTACAAATGTTTAAGGACAAATCTAAATGTCCACGCTTTAGTAAAAAGTCCAAAAGACAAAACTCTACTCATACAAAGCAGTACAAATGATGCTAATATTCAAGTCCCTAGGTCGATATTAATTTACCAAACGATTGGTTAGTTTGTAATTGATGACTAACCTGGGTGCTCCGCGTTCTAATTCGGCATTTTTTCTGATATAGAATGCAGTGCATGACCAAGGAGATTTACTTTTTCTTATAATTCCTTTTTGTAATAAACCATTAATTTCATCTTTACATAGTTCCATATCTTCTTGATTCATTTGGATTGGTCTTGCTTTGGTAGGGATGAATTTTTCATTAAAATATTTGGTGTATGGCAAAGTTACTATATGTTTCTTTCTATGTAAAAAGGCATTTGGTAGATCGAAACATATTTCATTTGTTAGTTTTAATTTGAAATTTTCTATTTTATCTTGGAGAATCTTGTTAGTAAGTTGATCTTCAATCCTTTTGTATCTTACTTCTTCATTTAAAAAAATTAATTGTCTTCTCTTGTATTGGAGACGGTTTACTGATATTGAAAAATCTTTGAGTGTTTTTAAATCTCTGACTTCTGGTTTTGAAAGAAATTCACATTTTACTTATTGGCCTAAGCCTAGGGAGGTTATTCCAGTATCACAAGAAAAGGGATTCCTAAGATTACCTTGTCAGTCATGTTTTTTTACTAAAACAAAAGGAGTTTTGTAACATACATTATTTTGACAAACATGTGCTTTGGGTAGTTTGTATTTGATTTTCATTTTACTTCCATTGGATGAGTTTAATAGTTCAGATGTTTTATGATAATACCTGGTTGGAATTAATCCTTCTTGTAGACAATTTAAATCTGCACCGGAATCAATTAATGCTATGACTTTTATCTCATATTCTTTGTTAATAATTAAAGTTACTTGTACATGCCATTTTTGTAAATTAATTTGGTTTATGATATTTACGTGATGATCAGTTTCTTCCGTTGTTACTATTTTAGTATATATATATATAGTAAGTTATATATAGTTACAATTTATATATAGTAAGTTATATATAGATATAGTTACAGTTTATATATAGTAAATTATATATAGTAGAGTTACATATAGTAAGTTATATATAGATATAGTTACAGTTTATATAACGTTTGCTGTCAAAGGTATTCGGGTCGGGTCCTCGGGTCCTTAATGGATCCGGGTTCGGATCCATTTCCTGAGACCCGACGGGTAATCGGGTAAGACCCTATCCGCTAAAAAATATTCGGATCGGATATGGATATACCCTTACCCGATCCGTTTACACCCCTAAATCGAGTCTAAAGAAACAACCACCTCCTGTGAGATCTCCTCCTTAATGTAATACAGATGTGTGCTCGACCCTCCCTCGGGAAGAGTCATCTCCACTAATAACATCTCCTCCCCTAGAATAGAGAACCCAATGGTCCTCCTAAAATAATCCACCATCGCTCGGTATCATCTAACCAGTCCATACCCAAAATGACATCGTAGCCCCCTATATCTAACACTAAAAGGTTAGCAGCTAAACCTAGTATCCCTACATCAATATCTACACCCCCTACAGACCGAGTGTATAAGCGATTTACCACCAGATCATGTACTCCTTCTAACATACTATCCAACAACAAGCCACCAATCGATAATTATCCAACAGGTGTATATGGAGAGGAACATGTGAAAATTGAGTTGGTTCAATTTAATTAAACATTCATGCATCAAAGTAAATCATATTAAATATTCGTAAAAGTAACTAAACATTCATACATCAAAGTAAAGCGCTAATACAGTGTCAATATCATAATAGGGCATAAATAAAAATGACAAGGATAAAGTAATATTTTGATACTCAATGCTCCTCTAAATCAACTAAAAGATCCTTCAAATTAAGGTTATCATTAAGAGATGAATGGAACTCTTTTAGAGCCTTTAAAGCATCCATTTGAGTAGTCATACCCTTTAATGCATGCATAACAATAGACCAATTGCCATCGTTTATGCACTTCGAGTAGAATATGTTATTTACGTTCTGAAAGGAACAAATAAAAGGCTTGTCGACTATGCGATCTTTACTCTCCAACTTCGATAAATCTACCATAATAAGTTTGGAGTCAGAATCAACTTTGCAAGCATTCATAGTATCCTCCACCTTTACCCAATCACAATAGAATACGATTTCTGTGAAATCTAAATAATCAAGTTTTAGGATTTGTTGGATTATCCCATAATAGGTTAGCACCGTATTCTTTGGATTTTTATCATTTTTGCTAGCGATACAGGTGGTCAAGGCTTAAATTGACATTCCACTATTTTGCATCAAAAGATTTTCCTCATATGGATATGAAATGAAATTAAAATTGTTAGTGCAGAATTTCTTGAACTCTTTCGCACGAAAACTAGGACTTTTTGCTAGGTGTACAAGCCTGGAAGAGACATTACCTCTTTTTAGAAGCTTCATTTATTAATGAATTTGTATTAGAGCATATTTTAGTCGTACACAAATAGATAACCGCACACATAAACTAGCCAAGTGGAAAAAGAGTTTATATAATTTTTTAACAAATTCCCTTCTCCGCTGGTGACGTACACTGGAGTATCTTTGCAATCGACATATACTTTATCAGCCCTAATCTCACACTCACTCTCCTGGAAAGGTCGATTATGTACTAAAGTGACTACTTGAGTGGAAATGAGGGTACACACCCTAACGATAATTTTACCGCTCAAGTCCTTCATATATTATTTCTCACTATAGTCACCGTAGGTTATTGACGATGATCCAAGACCAGTGTCATACTGAGGCACTGAGAAGGGGAATGTTAAAGGAGGAGCTGACATCTGTGAGGGGAATGTAGAAGGAGGAAAATTTTAAGCAGGTAAGGGGAAACCGGGATATAGTGGAGGTTGCAGGGGTATACGACCGATTAAAAGGGACTCAATTTGTGAAAGTTTATCATTCACGCCTCCCAATTCATTTTGAAGCCTTATTACATCCCCTTCAGTCCTAGAATTACGTTCATCGTTGGATGAGAAATGCTTATTAACAGAAGAAAGCTCGTCCATGAGAGGTGCGGCGTGCTTGAATCTTATTTTTGACATATGCGACCCCAAACCTCTCATCCTCCCTCTATGGTGCTTCCCCAAGGTCTATGCGAGGGCATCATTATCAATGTCGTCGAATGGGGTTGAAGTTAACTGACTACTCAAAGACTCTATTGATTCTAGAGTCTTGGCCAAGTGAGGAGGTAAATTATTATTTTTGTGTCGTCTTGCATGCATGTACAAGTTGGCCCTATTCGGTGTATTTCCTTCATTTGGGTTGTCTTACTCGACCACTCGCTCTTCAAATCTTCATAAGATTTCGAGCCAAGCCAGTGGACATCAGTTTTTGCGACCTATTCTGTTTGTTTTTCTCCCTTTGCAACATTTTCGAGTCCTTCGCCTCATTTTCCAAAAAAACATTCCATTGACTGACTGGCATCTCAACGTTCGAAGGGACTTTATCTTTGAGCACCAAAATATCGGAGCTCGATGCTCCCTAAGGGAAATGCTTCTGTCTAAGGTTTCTCCAATATGTTGGGATTTTTTTAAGAACCCGAGAAAGAATCTTATTTTTTGAGTTTGCAGAAAATTCAAACCGTTTGTTGAGTTGCTCATAGATGTCATCTTTAATAGCTTTATCTACTAGGTTCCAATTATCAGCTCCTCCCACTCCTATATTCATTTTTGCCAAGGACAAACACTGGGTTTTAAATTATTAAACGTGATTCTTATCCCCTGTGGGGTTATTTCCCAATAGAGAGAACCTAATGGCCTTCTTCTTAATTGACCCGACAGTTTTAGGAACAGTGGACGTGTCTGTTGGATTAATGGGAGTACCTTGCCTATTGTAACTCATAGTAGGGGAGTGAATTATTGGTGGAGTTGTGTATTGCTCACCAATTTGTGATGATAATTCTCCTTGTGCTTCTGTCACATCCTCGGTTGGAGTGTTGTTTCCATTACTGCCGACATTATCTACAAAAATAATAAAAGTTCAATGTGTATCTATAATAATAGATGCATAATTTCAAAGTTCAATATGATATTATAACTAACAAAATAATTTTTTTTACTATATATTATAATCTACATTTTTATGGTAAGACTTTAATAAAAGTTCAATGTGTCCGATCTCTAGCCAGTCGGGATTTATTTTTAAAAGGCTACGAATTTTTTCACGTGGCCAATTAGGAGGAAGCGTATCTGTAATAGATGCATAGATGTCAGTGACATGACCTCAAAATCTCATCCTCTTCAGCCTATTGGCAAGATTGAGTTTGACGTGTATGTGTCGCGAAATATCACAATCTTCAATAATGCCCCTTTGTACGTAATTCTATCCATAATGGGTGAATTTTTTTCTGCCTTCTCTAACAGAGTAAGTAAGTTCAGTGCTATATTAGGACTATGTACGCGGAATATATATTGTACAACTTCATCCCATTATTCTAGTAGGGAAAACAGAATACGATTGAACAAGTACTTTTGCTAGAGATGAACTCCATGGTTTACAAGGTAGTTAAATTTTTTGATCATGCTATTCCCATACCAATAAATCGGAGTACCCAGTGAATGAGGCTCATTAATGAAAGAGGTACGAGTGCATACCAATTGCAACTTTTCACACTCTTGTTGCCATTTATTATCATCGTGACTCGTTTTCCTTAAGAAAAATAAACGATGGCATGAATATTATTCCTATAAATAATGGCTCTAATGAATCATTAACTAGTTATTATGTACGAGGGCGTGAATTCCGGGCACACATACACATAAAAATACACACAGATCGGGGGGTCCCGGGACTACGTGGTCAGTTCCTGTGAGTTACATTGGTCGTTTTGTGGTTGTATTACGTAAAGGTATATGAATATGATTGTGGAGTCACTTCAGGTCGAATACTCCCAAAATAAACCTCACTTTTTGCGGTCGTTACAGACTTACCTCACACAAAAGTCATGAAAATATTTGTGACGCAACCTTTGATTTCCTTCACACAACGGTTACTTTCTCGCTCATATTAAGTCTTCGCTTTACAATAGAAACTCCCACCAACAATATAGCATTTGAGAAGGAGAGCGTGGAATCAAACTATAGTTGCATAACAAGCCTTACTTACCCTCACTCAACAAAATCGAACTTCACCATCTAAAATTAGTTGTAAAAAGTCGGGGCACTGGTCCAAAGATTGTCCAAACAAAACTCTAAAGAAACTAGCGGAGCCACGTAGTCTCCCACGGGTGAATCACGTGTATGTGTGTGTATCTCACTGTTAATTTATTAGATTTTAAATACCTATTTTTTTCATTTAAGCCAACAATCCCTAAAATTAATCCTAACATCAACCCTAAAATTAACCCTTACAAACATTAGTCGTAAAATTAACCCTTACAAACATTAGTCATAAAATTAATCCCTTAGAAACATTAACCTTAAAATTAATCCCGAATTTAGCATCAATACACACATACATATACACTATACATATACATATACACATATATACAATATACACACATATTTTTTTTTTATTTCAGCCCCAAACTTAATCCAACATTAGTCATATATTTATTTCTAGAATATACACACACATACAATATATATATATACATACACACACATATACAGTATACACACATACATACACAATGCACACACACATATAATATACATATACATATACACACATATACGGTATACACACATACATACACAATACACACACATACACAATGAACACACACATATATAATATACATATACATATACACACGTATACATTATACACACATACATGCACAATACACACACGTACACACACACATACACACATAGAAATACACACATACATACACACTCCGAAATACACACACAGAAATACGAAAGCATAAAATATTACCTTTGAGATTGAAAGAGAGATTGAGATTAATCTTAAGAGCCGAAATCGCTAGAGAGAGGGAAACTTTAGAGGGTTTAGAAATTTTTGAGGGAAATGAAAAGTTCATCTGGGACACTGGTCACGGCCCTAAGCCGTAACCACATCGGTGATCCCTTTAATTTTTAACACTTCAACATGTAAATATTACACTGATCACGGCCCAAAGTCATGACTCGATTCTCAGTATGGTAACGGTCCAAATCTGCGACCATCTCAGTGTGGCATTGGGTTATGGTCACGATCGTAGACCGTGACCCCATCCGATACCACATTTGGAGGGAAACTTGGTGCCATAATGGTCACGGATGGATCATGGCTCATATTCGTGACCCACACGAGTCACGATTGTGGTCCGTGACGACATGAAAGATAATCCATGACTACACTGAATCATGGGTTTCGTCAGGCCAATTTTGGATATGGTCACAGCTATGCGCCGTGACCCCAATACCGTTACTATTCATAGGATTTGGTGTAGTGACAAATTTGTGTGTGTAGTGTTCAACTTAGAGAATAATCAGCAACAAAACTACACAAATACAAATCTACAAGAAATCAGATCTATAAGAACACATAATATGAGAGAATACTTACAACATAATTTTAATCTTAAAAAATCAAAATGAAGAGAAGAGATTCTTGGTTTAATCACAGCAACCTCGAGAGTATTTCGAAGTGTTGATAGAATCAATATTTGTTCACGAAATACACACACATAAAATATATCTTTGAAAATGCAAGTGTGTAAACTCTCCCTCTTTCTCTCTAAATTTTAGCAGAGTTTGGGCTCTCAAAATAATTTTCTCCGATTAAAAAAATGAGACCCAAAGCTTTAATTTATAGAGATATAAGGTGTGGATTGATTAGTAGAAAATATGAGCACATGGATTAAGACAGACAAATACAAATCGTAGATTAAATTAAATCCAACGGTGCACAAAGAAACCCAAATGACCAGTCTAAAAAAGTAGACACGTGTTAATACAGTTGTCAATAACTTAAACAATAAAACATGATCAACGGTTTTTAAAAACGAAGTCATTTAAAAGATCGTGGGTGTCAGTTGTATTACACTATAGTTTTAACAAACACACGTCCAAATATTACCATGTTCTATATTTTCTGCAACTCTCATCTAATAAGAAAAAGTAGGAGCTAAGTCTAGAAACCCATTTAATAAAACTGAATTGATTATTATTTTGTAAATCACCTAGGCTAACCATAGATAATAATCTGGACTGTTAATTGACTTTGCAAACTTAAATTTGTTTTAGTAAAGTTAACAATTTAAGAAAAGTTTGAATTGGTCCCTCATACAATAACCTATAAAACTCATAGGTAAATTGTGTTTACTCGATAACTATTACTTCTGCATTTTAGTCTTTTGCGCTATAGCCACCCGCTCAACTGGTACCAGAGCTTGGAGAGCTTGGAAAAGGCATTTAGATGCGATATAATTACAAAAAAAATCTTTTCCAAATTTAAGTCCAACTGGATGAAGGTTTATATAGCTACAACACAAAAAGCAAACCCTATGAGTGCTCTATATAGGTACCTTCAAAATTCTCCCATTGGACTAATTTTGACAAAACTCTTGAGTACATTAAATGATATACTAAGGTAGAAAATCCTAGAATGTTCTATACAAAAATATTTTTAACTACCCACCCATCCTAGAAAAGAAAAGACTCAACAACTGACGACCGACGAGAAAACCTACCTTTCTATCGAGAAATCAAGTTTGTAGCATTTGCTCTACGAAAATATTAATTGACATAAATCAATGTGCAAGAGATAATAAGACAAAATACTATGCATGAAATAACACACTAATCTGGAATATACTCAACTCTCCACTATTTTGACTAAATTAGACAATGGTAAGAGAAAATAATAAATGTTTATAAACTGCAAAATAAAGTCTCCTACATTAAACATAGTTTTAAGATGTACTATTATTAGTAGATATATTTATCCTAAAACCTCAGAGAACTAGTAATAAAGATGCAGAATAAACACAAACTACTTATCGAGTACGGTCATTCCTATCATATGTCTTAATCTTTCAAATCTAGGTTTATCTAACGGTTTTATAAAGAGACCAGCGAGTTGTTTATCGGTGGATATATTTTATATATTAAGCTCTTTTGATTCTACCAACTCTCTAATAAAGTAATGTCTTATATTGATGTGCGTAATCTTACTATGATGTACCGGATTTTTAGCTATGCAAATGGCACGCTCATTATCACAATATAGGTTAACTTTGGACTTAATTATACCATAGTCAAATAACATCCGTTTTATCCAAATTAGCTGAGCACAATAGGCACCAGTAGCAACATATTCAGATTCAACAGTTGATAAAGTAACATTAGTTTTCTTTTTACTAGACCATCCTATAAGGTTTTGTCCTAAATAGTAATAACCACCCAAAGTGGAACGACAATCATCTGTGCTACCGCCCCAATCCACATCTGAGTACCCACCTATCTCACATGATGAGTCATTGGTAACCAAAGTCCATAATCAATTGTGCCTCTAACATATTTTAAAATATTTTCAGCACAAGCAAGATGAGAATCCTTTGGACTGGATTAAAATCGCGCACAAATACCGACATCATATTGAATAACAGGCCTAGAAGCAGTTAAGTATAACAAACTACCAATAATACTACGGTATAATATAGGATTTACTTTAGGACCAATTTCATATTTTGATAACTTGGCTTTTATGGACATTAGTGTCGATGATATTTTAGCATGTTCAAGTCCAAATTTAATGAATAAATCTTTAGCATATTTAGACTGTGATATAAACAAGCCATTACTACGTTATTTGATTTGGACTCCTAAGAAATATTGTAACTCCCCCATAAGTGACATTTTAAATCCATTGCTCATGTCTTTTGAAAACTATTTAACATCATTATGAGAGGTTGACCCAAAAATAATATCATCTACATAAATTTGAGCAATTAAAAAATCATTTTAATTAGAATTCTTAACAAATAAAGTTTGATCAGCTCCTCCTCTAACAAAGCCATGTGAAGATAAAAATGCAGTTAAACGTTTATACTAAGCTCGAGGAGATTATTTCAAACCATAAAAGACCTTTTTAAGTCTGTAAACATGATTAGGGTGTTTATGATCTTGAAATCCTTTGGGCTGCTCAACGTAAACCTCTTCAGATAGAATACCATTAAGAAAAGTAGATTTGTCGTCCATATGAAATAGCTTAAATTGTAAGTGACAAGCAATAGCTAGGAGTAATCTCACCCATTCAAAATGCGTTACCAGGGCAAACGTCTCATCACAGTCTATTCCTGTTATTTGAGAGTAGCCATGTGCAACAAGTCTAGCTTTGTTTCGAATGACTATCCCTATTTCATCGGTCTTATTTTTGAAAATCCATTTTGTACTGATTACTTTGATATCCTTAGGCCTTGGAACTAGATACCATATGTCATGATCCTTGAATTGAGGTAGCTCCTCTTGCATCGCATTAACCCAATAAGCATCACGAAGTGACTCATCTACTAATTTGGGTTCCTTGAGGGATACAAAAGCAGTCATATGAGATACTTGACATAATTGATTCCTAGTCCTCATAGGTGTAGATATATCTCCTATAATTTTCGTGGAGGGATGGTCTTTTGAAACCCAGTTAGGTACGCAAGGGTTGGGGTTGGTAAAGATTCATCTTCTATTGAAATTGGGTCATTTAAATTGTTTGTGTCTAAATTAGTTTCAACAGGTGGATATTTACTAATAGGCTCAACTGTGTCGTCAATTACTATAATATTAATGGACTCAATAATGGATTTGGTTCTTAGATTGAAAACTCTATATGCCCTATTATTCTGAGAATAGCCAAGAAAAATTAATTTACCCCCTTTTGCTTCAAATTTAGAAAGATTTTCACAATCATTGCAAAACTAACAGATTGAGTCAAAGGTTCAAAAATATTTTACATTGGGCATTTTGTTGAACCAAAACTCATAATGGATCATTTTGGTATTCTTTCTGAGGTATACATAATTAATAATGTGAACGGCAGTAACACATGCTTCTTCCCAAAAATGTAACGATAAATTTTTAGCATGAAGAAGGACTCTAGCCATTTCTTGTATGACTCTATTTTTTCATTCTACAACTCAATTTTGTTGTGGAGTTTTTGGAGCACTAAACTAATGAGAGTAACCTTGGGCATCACAATATTCAACGACTCCGATTCCTTTTCACTCACCACCTCTATCACTTTAAATATGTGTTACTTGGGTGTATTTCTCATTAATTTCATCCGAATCCACACCAGAGCCATCATCCGACTCGGATTGTTGTTTAAGTACCTTATGCTTATTTTTATTAGGACAGGTAATTTTAAAATCAACTTTAGTATAATTGGTCAACTCATTCTTAGCATAAGACATAAGAGTTTTCCTAAAGGCTAATTCAAGTTCCATAGTTCTCAATTTTGAGCTTAGCAATTTTGGTGTGAGAGATGGATCATTAATCTCTTTTATAATGTAACGTTTATGGTCAAATCTAGGGGCAAGGGACCTTAAACTTTTAGCACACACTTCTTTATGAGAATATTCTATACCAATAGCATGCAGTTGGGTGATGATATCTGTCAAACGCATATAAAAGTCATCAAATGGTTCGTTATCATTCATTACTAACATATTGTATTGTTGAACCAACATTTGCGTTTTAGATTCCTTTACCCTAGCGTCACCCTCGTGTGCTATTACTAAAGTATCTCAAGCATATTTACTAGTAGTGCAATGACATATACGTTTTAATTCACTCTCACTCACACTCATGAAAATCGCATTTTTGCCCTTATTATTGAAATTAGTTATCCTTTTCTGATCAGCACTTAATTCGGATATTTTAAGTTTTCTAAAAATAGTGCTACCTTCTGCTATAGGAATAGTAAGATGCGTATAACCATTTTCAATTAAATCCCAAACATCATCTCCTAACGTGCCTTGAATAAATGCTATCATTCTAATTTTCCAGTAGGGAAAATTTGTGCAATCGAAAATAAGAGGTCTGCTAAAATTTCCTAACTTAAGTAACATACTAGAATCTTCCATTAAAACAAGGTAAAGTGAATTTAACCACAGTTTATAAAAACAGATCTTTTTAAAGTCTAGCTCCGATACCACTTGACACGGACCACAAATATTAGTGGGGCGTTTCTTTATTTAGGTAAGCCTCTAATAAGGTCTTGTGATGACAACCGGTTTAGAGTATCAAAATCGATGTATCCCAACCGATTATGTCATAAGTCGAAATCATTCAAAAGTGTCACATTACAAGATAGAGCACCAGATGCTTTATAGTAGTTGTCTGCGGTACAATTACCTTTTATATAATCCTCTCCTATTTTGACCAACACTTCACAAGAGGTTTTTGTAAATTTGACTTGGCAGCCATTATCACAAAACTGACTGATAGAAAGCAAATTTTCCCTCATCCTTTGAACTAGCAACACGTTATTGACATTAGGTAAATCCTCTTCATTAAGGATGCATTTACCAATGATTTGGGAGGTCTTACCATCTCCAAAGGTAACATGCCCACCTTTATAATGGACAATATCTTTTAGCTTGGTAACATTTCCCCTCATATGGCACGAATAACTGATCTCTAAGTACCAACCAGACATTTGCATCTCACAGCATAGGGTTGTTAAGACCACAAAAGATTTTAAATGAAAACTATTTAGCTGGGGTCTTAGATCATCACTCCCGATCCAAATAGGCATGGTTTTAAAATTGTTTTGAGCCTTAAATTGAGATTGAGAAGAGAATCTGCCTATTAGTTTTGATTTTTCATTAGTCTTCAGTCTAGGCTTATAAAACGAATGAAATGATCCAATGCGATTCACGATTTTATTACCAAATCTCTTAACTTTTGGGTTAAAGTAAACATGAGCATTTTTCTTATGAAACCTTAGGCACTCACAGTTTTGGTGTCCAAAAATATCACACTTAGTACATAATTTACTAGAAGTAGGCAGGTCTAAATGGTGGTGTTTTCCATCTACACACTTACCAAGATTATTACGAATAATTGGATTAAGAGGTCAATAAAGTCTCTTGGCAGGGGGGCAATATGTGGACATAGACCTAACCTAGGAATGAATAATTGAAGCATCTACATTAACTCCTGCAAGCCTTCACAAGTGCTGCAGCTACGCACCCTAGGAAAGAATCTTCAATCTTGGAATCCCTATGGTTGGACACCTAAAAGGTTTTGGAAAATAGATTTGACACGGGTCAGAGCCTAAGAAAACCATTTGAAAGCATTTTTCAAGCGCTTAAATCATAGTTTAAATCAGTTATTAGATACACACGTTAGTAAAATGTATACTCCCTTGAGTTCCTTACCTCTCATCTATAGTGCAACCTAACGTCTCCTATTTTACCCACCTAGCCATACTACCCAACTTAACTAGGCATAAGTATCTAATTAACCACACTAGGTTGAACTCCCCCGTATCTCCCCTAAGATATGCTATTGTCAAACTAATAACTTCTTATAACCGAATATTATTATTGTACCATTTATTTAAGTTTTTCATACTTAAATTACTTGTAGATATACACTATATATCTTTTTTACCATCCCACATAAGTAGAATAATCACACTTATATATATATAGGGAAATGTTCACAAGTGAACCTAAAAGATGAACTTTTTAATGAAACATAACAAAATAACACCTAACAACTCATTAATTTTAACTTCTATGTTGTAATTGGTCCACGCCAGCGGCAACGAACATGCGTGTCGATCGATCCCCAACTCCCTCCCCCCACCTCCAACCCCAACAACTACCATCACCATGACATCCCTTATAGCAGCAGGGCTGCCATGGGGGTGGGGGGCGCCAGGGGGGATTAATCGACACACGTGTCTGTTGCCACTGACGCGGACCAATTACAACATAGGAATTAAAATTAATTAATTGATAAGTATTTTTTGTTAAGGTTCATTAAAAAGTTTCCCTTTTAGGTTCACTTGTGAACCTCTCTCTCTCTCTCTCTATATATATATATATATATATATATATATATATACTGCAACATCTCTTGAAATGGGCACCGGGATGCAGGCATACTCTGCTATCAAGTCCATGTACCTCTCGTAACAAATCAGGGACTATTGGTTCAGAATATCTCTTCAAACCATAAATCAAAACAATGCACAATGGAGGCGAACATAGTTCTAAGCCTTTGAGATACACATATAACTAACACACCCAAATGACATGACGATCTCACTAATACACTGCGCATAGTGAGCCGCCTTAGGTTCTATATTCTAGGGCACACATCCAGACCTCGCTGGAATCGCCAAGGTGGGATTGACCTCTGCGCAGAACCTCCTATGATAGCAGACAACATAGGTATGTTCAGACACATAACAAATCACATAATAAGTATTCACACAACCTATATATATATATATATATATATATATATATATATATATATATATTAGTCTCACAACCTATAATATATCCCGTACGCAGTATTTATTTCTATTGGATACTCAATGTACGAATAATTCTCACATAATATTTATTTCATATTTTTCGAGCATCGCCCACTACCAAAAGGTTCCATCCATCCCTTACCTTAATTCAGTAGTTATACAACTCTACACTAATTTAAGTCTTAGGGCTCTTCCCGTAACCTAAATAATAAATTCCCAATACGTCACTCAATTGGTTAAGCCTCTTAGGTCCAAGTCCTAATTTACCCTCATTAAGGATAACCTAACCTTAATCACGTACCTACCGACCTCCCATAAGTCTTTGTACAATTATTAAAATTATCCCAAGGTTTTCCCATAATTAATCTCTTAAAAATTTAAACAAATAAATTCTTGGGATAACAGGTCACCCAAACTAATTTTAGTATGGTGCCAAACCGGTTCGATGCCGAACCATTTGTGGAGGATAACCGAACAGGTTCGAAAGCCCTGATAACCCATCTTCTTCCCTGTTACGAGTTTCCACCATTTTTAATCAACACAACCCCCATGAATCGTACCCAAGCACCTGTATAATTTGTCCTAACATCAAATATGGGTATATAAACAAGTTCTAACGAATCTCTATAATTAAAACATTATTAAAACCATAACTTTCAAGAATTTATCAAAGGTTTTTCTACACAAACATAGTTTTATCTTCTCATGCATGTTCTTCATAAAACCCAAAAATAATTTCCTCATATCATCTCAATTATCAGATTTCATGTCTCTTAAACCCATAAATCAAATCTCTAATGTTTATTTCAATTAACACATGAATTAGTTCCATTATTTTATCATAAAAACACATCTTCATGCAAGATTTCATTACTTCTACCATGGTTATTATAACCTATTTAAAACATGCAAGATAAACACTTGCCTTTACACTAGCATGTATGATTTCGTGTTATGTGTGATGAGGATGCCTTCCATTCCTTCTGATTGCACTTCGGTGGTAAAGGTGATGCAAGAAGTGTAAAATCTCCAAGAACTCTCTTTTCCTCCTCTCTAATGGCCTCCTCTTGATTCCTTAGGGTTTACAATGTGTTTTGCTGCGGCCCCAACTAATTATACTTGGGTCTATAATACCAAAATTAGGCTGACGGGCCAAGTCCTAATGACCCGAATACCCCCGCGTGGGCTCGATTTTGACTAAAAAGGTCCGAAGACCCAATTACTACCCCCGGGTACACTATTTCGAATATCTCAACCCATTCGGAATCAACCGTGATCTCAAAATCACCATTCGAGTCACTCTACAATAAATTCCTATCTCGACCCCAAATAGCCTACACGCAACTCATGGTTGAGATAAAATATTGCCACATCATCATCACTCGCTATGACGTAAAATAATTATTTACTATTCTATTAGTAATTTTATTCATAAACATTAATCATTCTCTCTCAATTTATATTTTAGTCAATCACGTAATATTTAATCCATTTAACTTACGCCAGGCGTGTAATTTAAAATAACCAAATTAATTAAATTTTAATACTAAAAAATACAGGGTGTTACAAACAATCCAACTGTTACATAAGAAAAAATTTGCAATCTCTAGAAGTTACTAATTGAGATGGAACCATCACACAAGCACTTCATAAGAACATATGGTTCCCAGCCTTACAAGGAAGTTACTTAACTTAGCCTATAGTGGAACCACCATTAGAAAGATTATATAGCAAGAGAATGTAAATGAACTTTAAATTGACATGTATGCTTCAAAGCCCTAATTCAAACCACTATTTATAGGCCAACGTCCTTCATCTTTCTAAACACCTGACCCGTGAGCTTTAAATATATGGTTACGATTTTAAACCGTGACCATATATTAATACAATTTAAATGGCCACAGTTACAGTCACGATTCTGAAACGTGACCAAAAATGAATTTAGTTTAAAAAACATTTTTTTGTTTTCTTCCTCCAAAAAAAACATGTACATATTTTCAAACATGTATACATTTCCATGATAGACTAACTAATCCATGAATAAAAAAATAATAATACAACACAAATTAACTAATTATTTAGCTATCAAATGCTTCAACACAAATAATAATACAACACAACATGTATACATTTCCACAAATAATAACACAACACAAGTTGTATACATTTCCATAAATAAATATATAAATCTTTAATGTGTTCCTTCCACAAAACATATGCAAAATGTTTAGTCCCCAACCAAGCTTGTAAATATTTCAATATGTTTCAAATGGGAAGAAAGGACTTAAATCCCAAAATGACTTCGGGATGCCCACGTAGCCAAAAATGGCATCAAAGTCCACGTAGTTCATACGATGAACCAGGTTGGGTTTAACCCATAATCTAAATCTATAATGTCACTTTTGATTTATGAAAATAAATGTCAAATGTGTTGAAAATGTAGAAAATTTTGTGAACGCTCTAAATTAGGAATTGTCGATGTCCAAAAATGGAGATAACAAATAATAGATTAATCAATGAAAAAAAGGATAAGGAATAATAGAGAATGGGTATGAGAGACAATGAGAACAAAACAGATTTTACGTGGTTCGACCCACAAGGAAACCTACATACACGTTGTTGCCAAGCTTTAATTGCCCTATTATTAAGATTACAATTAAGGTTGCTATGATGGCTCAATGATTGGAAGATGAAAGAGAGTCCCTCTTTCCAGGTGGATTGGTTCCTTATTTATAGGTAGTTCCTAGTGAATCTTTTAATGGACAAGTTGACTGCCTTTATAGGTCAGGCAGTTACACCTGCTTACACGTGCTTATCAAGTAAACAATAAACAAATTCCCTTGGATCTCGTACCGAGGTTACCAAAGGAGCACTTGGATAACTGACTCGTAACAACCACGTTCCCATGTACGACATGACTGGCGAGAAACTTCTTGGGTGTATATAGTAGCACGCGCGTATGATTTGAGCAAATATTCCCTCCGAAAGTGATAGATGTTTATACAATTGGCCGAGCAAATTAGTAACTGAGCCGACATTCTTCTCTAAGTGAGGCCGAATACATTATGGGCCCTTCTTTGGTCATATTTAGGACTTTGGGTAGGTTGTGATGATAAGGGTATAAAAATAATCCCCCAAGACTTCATGCATAATTCCTGAATTCTCATATAGGGTGAGTGGATGGAGTGTTTTACTCTTTTCGTACTGAAGTGAATAGTCAGCCCTCATGTGGTAAGCTCAGGCCAACCAAATTTCCTTTGTACATGTAAAAAATTTTGAGGACACGTGTCAAGAAGATTAAGTGTTTTCTTTGCAATGATTGTGTTAGAGCGTGTCTGCAGATACTCTGTACCACCGTTCCAGTTTCTGCTGGTTTTTTACGTTCTTTTTGCCTTTTTTTTCGATCACTTCTTCGAAACTATAAATACCACCACAAATCACATTTTTCGTCAAAATTCAAACATTTGTAGAAATATTAGAGAGATAAAAATTCCAGGCATCCCTTAAACCGTTCTTGAGCGAATAAGGTTGTCACAACAAAAGCACTTCTCTGGATCTTTTCGATTTTCCTTTCAGTACCTACCATAGTTCCTCGCGTTCTGTTTGATTTCCATAAGGTACGCCCTTTCCCCCCCATTTTTAGGGTTTCTAAGTTCATATTTTTTATTTTTTGACTATTAGTTGTTGGTGGTTTGTTGCTGTTAGTACTTGGTGGTGATTCTGGGTTTAGGCAACCATTGAGTTAGTTGGCCTAGGTTATTGTCGAAGGATTTAGGAGTTTAGGTGTTTTTCACCATTTTAAACTAGGTCTGTGTTTAAAAAAGAAAGCCCTAATTTTTCCTTTTTGGTTTCTTTCCCTCTGTAATCAGGCTTCTATATTTATGAGTTTCATCCCGTAGGTTCAATGAATTTATAATTTCATTCGTAAAATTGAGTCGGAGCAACTTGGGATCACTGAAAGGAGGTTTCCATGACCCTTATGGGTAGTTAGGCCCTAGGAGGAACCAAACCATCCCCTCTATATGCCCAAAGCTCAATCAAGTAGTGTCTCTGCACTTAACCTAAGTGAACCTTACGTGCAATCCCCTATTTTAGGTAGCTCTGATACTCGTCGTGTTACCCATCTCCCTTCTGAGGGTGGTTTTGCAAATATCATGTTAATGTTGGCTTAGGCTTTGATCCTTCCACCGATAAAGTAGGTACTGACATTGCTGAAGACACACGTATCGAGAGTGTTGGTCCTTACCCATCTACATCCCATGTAAATGGGTCTGTTGGTGACGTTGCAGAGGAGGATGAGGATGGATCTTTTGGGTCATCTGATTTTTATGATCCCGCAAACATTTACACATAGTGGTACGAGTGTACCATTACAAATGATAAGTTGGATTTATTAAGGGAAATTTTTTCCATCTTCATAGCTATTTAGATAAGGCTCCCCAGTCCCGAGGATAGGTGTTATTTAGTGAAGGATACCAAGGAAGTTTGTCTCCCCCTATGGGGTCTCCATGTGGGGTTGAAGTTAACTCTTTATCTAATTATCCGATCATTATTGAGAGTTTATGGTGTTACTCTAACCTAACTCCCCCAATGCTTATAGGAGTATTCTTGGGGCTATTATGTTTTAGAAATCCTGGACGAGTTTTGATTTGATGGGGGATATCTTCAAGTGTGTCCATGGCTTAAAGGACGATGACAAAGCCCTCAGCCATTACTAATTTTCTCCCCAAAAGACCCAGTACATAATGGTTATGATAATTCAGAGCAGTAACCATAGTTGGAAAGGTCAGTACATGTTTGTGAAAGGGGACTGGGAATTTAGGTCCCATAAGTAGGACAAATTGTGTTGTGTACCAAGAGCATAGGTTGGACCTAATCTAATAAGTAAAAGTTTTTCTTCCATTCTATTTTACTTCTCATTTTTTATTTTATCAATTACCAACATTATGTTCGGCTGTTTTTTTTTCAGTGAAGCGAGCCCCCAGACTTCCCAAATCTTTGGTCGACCTTATTGAGACATACTATGAAAAGAAACCTCCCACACTCGAGGAGTTATTTTCTGTAAAAAAAAAATTATTATTGGGTATCATACTCTCCTAGGTGGACTTGCGCATGTGGAATACGAAGTTCAGTTGTAGGGTTGTGTATTGCGAGAAACACTCACCGGGGTTGGTGAGCAGTTTATTGGTGGATAAGCAAGTTTTGAAGCATGTATGGTGTATACTCATCTATTTCCTTTTCTTTCCTTTGCTTTATGTTAGTTAACTCACGTGGTCGTCTATTCTCAGGTATTGAGGAGCATGTGTCAGAAGAAACATTTGGGATGCCTCTTCGTCGTATTGATTATAAGGTCATGGCTTTGTCCAGATAAAAGAAAATAGAAGTCGCATTGGGCCAAGTTGGGTCTAATCAGGCTACTACTGCTGCCAAGGCGGCTGAGCCGGTTACTTTCTAGAAAGAAGCTGAAGTTGCTGCTATCGCTGCTACAACCCAGTCAAAAGGGAAGGCCCTTATGCATTCTAAAGGGCCCACTGTTGGAGAGAAAAGACCTCTTGATTAGGCTTAAATTCTTTTGAATTTATCCCCTTAATTTAGGAACTTTTATCATTTAGAGTAATGTAAAATGAGTTAATTTATCACATGTCCTTGCTAATTACTCCTTCTAACAAGTACATCTAGTGTCGTGTATTTCTCATGATATTTGCAGGTATTTAGAGTATTGAGAAAGAAAGAAATTGGAAAAGCATTGAAAGAAATCAAAGAAGAAAAGTCAGAAGGGCAGTTTTGTAACTTTGTAACCATAGTCCGGAAGTGGAGCCAATTGGAGAGTTGAAGATATTTCGATCACAAGAATACTGGAAGTAACGGCACTTCAATCCGAGATACGGTGGAAAAGTTATGAGCATTTTAAGATGAGAAAAGTTTAGAAGAAGATCCCTCTATGAAATTGGCAGGAGGTTCAGACCTTTATTTTTAAAGGATCCGGACTGGGTACAAAATAAGATCTCTGAATGAATTTCAAAGGCGATCCGGACCTTTTATTCAAAAAGGATCCGGATCGCATAGGCAATTTGGTCCTTGTATGGAAAATAGGGGCGATCCGGACCTTTTATTCAAAAAGGATCCAGAACGCCATTGCAAAGATCTCTGATTCAAAAAAGGGGGCGATTAGAACTACCCAGCCCGACGATCCGGACCGCTTAGGATTTTCTTATCTTTTTCTCAAAGTTTTAAGTGGGTAAATCTCATGAAAATTTCGGAGTTATTTATTCTAGGTTGTTACACAATAGTGGGGCTTCGACATTTTAGTTTTCTAATTAGGAGTAGAGGGTTTTTGTAACCAAAAACCCTAGTTTTGACAAGAAGAGAAATTGGTGTAAGGATTGCATTTTGTTTCTGAATTCTCTTCAATACAAGTAATATTCTTCCTTTAATTTTTCATTGGTTCTTTATATTTGTTATTTGTTTGATTCGACATACTTCTCTTTATCACTTTCCATTAGATATGATGTTTTATTTCTTCAAAATCATGTTTTTATTTAATCTAATCATGTCCGGCTAAGTTTCTACGGGTTGGGATGCATTAATCTAACCCGATATCCTTTACATATGCATAAAATTAAACTCAGAATTAAATAATTAGTTAAATCGTGTTGTGTGGTGATCACAACCGTTGTAGGACTTTTGATCCCGTTTGCCCTAGGGTAACCGTGATGCTTAAGAATGCAACGTGCGTGTAGCTACAACGACACCGCTTTATTCTTGCTTTTGATTATATATGACGCGGGCTTAAACCTCATATATATAATGATTGAGATTAATAAAGAGTGGATTTTATCATTTATTTCAATTAAAGATTTGGTTTCAACATCGATAAATGCACTAGGGTTAGAGGATTGTATCCTAACCTATTCTTTTTATTTAAAATCTTCTCATTTAAGAGTTTAGCGTCATAATTAGTTTAATAGCACTTCAATAGTTCGTAGCATATTCAATAGTTAAATTTCTTACTACTTTTAGCTGTAGTTATTCTCCCTTCCAAAGTATCTTTTTTGTTTCTTTTTAGAGTCAAGTTAGGGTTCTCAGTCTTTCCAACGTCGTCATGATTTTCTCGTCCTATTTCCTTGAGGATTTATACTCGACTTATCAGAATTATTAGTTGAGCGACAAGCTTTCACTTGAGCGTAGATAACACGCACACTAGATACACATTTGTGGTCACGTCACCTATCAACCCTCCTGATGTCGAGCAGGCGAGAAAAATCCCAAGATTTAAAGGTGAAGATAGGCAAACCTTCATATGTTGGTGAGACGTTCCTGAATTTCAGTTTGATCTGAATCAAAAAATTACTTTGAGGAGTTGAAAGCCGTCCAGGATTCTATATTCTATCACGCCAACAATGCCATTGATCTTCTCAATTATCGCAGTCATGGCAAGGAATTTGAGTTCTTGAGGAGGTGCGATCCATATTCTCTTTGGAGTTGGCGTAACACAGGCTAGTGGTGGTAAGTCCTGATCTTATCTTATTCATATTTATGCTTATTGTTTCTTTATTATCCTTTATCTTATCGGCAGGCGGATCATTAGGAAACTATCGCCCTCAGGGAGAAGGCTGTAGCGAACTAATATACTTTTAAAGGATTGACTTTTGAGCATCAAAAGTTGAAGGAGGGATTTGATGGAGTCTCTAGCGAGCTGAAAGTGAAGGATGATCAGTTGGGGACGAGGACCACTGAGCTGAGCACTACCGAAGAGGAGACCATTACCCTTAAGGATAAGTCCAATACTGACGATGCCACCATTTAAAGTCTGCATAACACTCTTACGACTGCCCAGGAAGCTTTGAAAAAGTCTGAGCATGACTTAAAAGTTGCTCGTGTCTTGTTTCTGCTGAGGTGGAAGGTATTAAAAATGCAAGTCCTTTGCATAATACAATGTGGATTATGTTGACCTAAGAACTAAAAAAGCGGGTAATGACCCATTATCCCGGCATAGCTGAGGAGGTCAGCAAGTGGAAGGGTGATGATGATGAAGCCACTGCTTTGGCCGAGGAGGATGGAGATGGCGTCCCAACAGATGATACTCTGCCTGCTCATTTTGCAAAAGGATCTGTTGGTCCTTCAGCTCCTACTTTAGGAACTTTTGTGAAGATTTTCTTATGTTGCCTTTTTATTTTTATCTTTCTGAAATTGGTTAGACCTGTTGTTGTTTTGTTAGGACATTGAAGGGACGTTAGCTTAATAATTATGGAATGGTTTAGTTTTGTATAACAATTTTTTATTTAAATAAAGTTGACTGTTCTGCTTGCCGTTATTTTTATTGTAAAGTATTTTTTGAGAATGATCGAACTTTGCAAATTTAGATCAAATAGCAATTGATAATTTTCATTTGTGACCTATTTTGGTCGTACATAAGGCAGTCTCCTTTATTTGCAACCAGTCAAGTCGTACAGAGGTTAGGTCGAGCACCTTGTTCCCAAACTTGTTGTGATAAATTTGTACATGGGGTAATTTTTTTTTGTGGTCTGTGAATTATAACCGAACCATACAGTTCCTATTCATCACTTATTTGTTCAACGAAGTCATATAGTAGTTATTATGTTCATGACTTGTTTTTTCAACGAAGTCATACAAAGCTTATTCTGTCTGTGACTTATTTGTTCAACGAAGTCACTCACAGCTTATTCGGTTCATGACTTGTTTGTTTAACGAAGTCACATAGAGCTTATTCTGTTCATGGCGTGTTTGGTCAATGAAGTCATATAATGCTTAAGAAATTAGGTATGTGCATGCATGTCTCATTCTAAAAACAAAACGAATAAAGAAAACATGGAAGGAAAAATCACCATTTTATTAATATTAAAAAGCTCGGTACATGACTAAAATGGACATTACTGATAGTATTTTAAGAGATGCTCCGAATTCCATGGATTCTTAAATTGTTCACCCTCCAGCGTTTCAATGCGGCAAGTTCTAGGCCTAACCACACTTATTACTCAGTAGGGCCCATGGCAATTAGGTTCCAATTTATTATTCTTCTGGATCACCTTCTTGAGGACGTAATCTCCTTCTTTAAAGATGCTCGAATTGACAAGTCAATTGTAATAGTGAGCAGTACTCTGCTGATAAGCAGCCATACATAACATTGCGTTATCCCCGATTTCTTACACCAGGTCGAGATCCAGTATTCTCATTTCATTTCTTTTTGGGGAGTTAAAGTTGAGGACCCCGTGACTGTGGAGTCCTGTCTTCGTAGGAATTACTACATCTGTGCTGAAAACGAGCATGTAAGGTATTTCTCCCGTTTCCATCCGTGGAGTGGTTTGGTATGCCCAGAGCACGTTGTGAAGTTCATTGATACAATTGCCCTTGGGGCCATCAAATCTCTTCTTAATCCCATCTAAAAGCGTTTTGTTAGTAATCTTAGTCTGCCGATTAAACTATGGGTGCCCTGGTGTGGAGTGTAGCTTTCGGATATTGGACTTGGTGCAATGATGTTCGAAGTTCTAGTTGTCAAAATGATTTCCATGGTCCATGATGAATGCATATGGCATGCCATGGCGACATATGATTATTTTTCAGATGAATTGGAACACTTGTTCACAGGGAATCTTAACCAGGGGATCTTCCACCACCCATTTAGTGAAGTAATTTACTGCAACTACCAAATATTTGAATATTCCTTTTGTTCTTGATAATGGGCCGACCAGATCGATCCTCCATATCGCAAACGGCTAAGGTGATGTAATCGGCGCCAATGACACTCCTGGTGTGTGATAGATTGTGGTGTACTTCTAGTACTTATCGCATTTCCTTGCGTATTCCATAAAATAAGATTTCATGGTAGGCCAGTAGTATCCTTGAGTTGTAATTCTTTTCACCAGCGACCTTTCGGTGGAGTGTTCTCCGTAATAATCTTCATGCACCTCTTTAATTAACTTATCGACTTCCATGGGGTGAATATATCTTAGTAGATAGGTGATATACCCCCTCTTATATAACACCTAACCTCCATCATATAATGGGTTGCTTTGTAGCGCAGCTTCCTCACTTCCTTCGAATGATAGAGGAGCTCACTGTTCTCAATTTATGCTCATATGGGGTCCATCTACGATGGTCCCAAGTTCATTTTCATCAGCCTCAGGCCAGCTCCTTTGTACTCCTGTGGGTTAATATCTCAACCGGTACCATTCTTCTCAAGGCAATTCTGGTGGCCGAGGCTAATCTGGCCAGGGCATCCGCTCAATCATTCTCCGACCTCTCATAACTTTAACTTTTGAAAACCTTTCCATTCATTATTTTATGATATCGAAGTATTTAGCTATGGACTCCTCTCTTGCTTCGTAAATTCCCAATATCTAGTTGACGATCAACTGGGAGTCATAGTGTGCCATAATTTGATAGGCCCCTAGGAATGAGGCCAGACCAAACCCAATAATCAAGGCTTTGTACTACGCTTTATTATTGGAGGCTTCAAACTGGAAACACAAAGCATAGTCGACATCTATCTCATTGGGTGTGGCGATAATGATGCCCGCACCACTACCTGCGGACTAGATGACCCATCAATGAATAATTTCCAAATGATACTGTCCTGGCTAAATTTTGCCTCTTCAAGCTCACCAAACCTGAATTGCTTCTTCTGTGATTCGTCGTATTGATGTTTATCTTCTTGTGATGAGGAGCTCTCCGCGATGGGAGTCTATTATGCTTCAATTGGGACTATGCTCTCTTCCGTGGAAATCTGCTTGTTTGTCGAGCTCTCTCTCGGGGTAGTCTTCTGTGCTAGCATCTCTTCGTAGGTAAACTCAATAATGAAATCCTCTAGAACCTTCCGCTTTATGGACGTTCTGGGCTCATACTATATGTCATACTCACCCAACTCTACTACCCAAGCCATGAGCCGACCAAATTTCTTCGGTTTGTGCAAGACTTGTCTCAAGGGTAGGTCAGTGTATACCACGATGGTGTGAGCTTGAAAGTATAGAATCATCCTCCTTAAAGCTTCCCTAAGTTCCAATGCCAATATATCCATTCGGGGATATCAAATTTTAGCTTCTCGATATGCCATGTTGGTGTAGTAGACTGGTTTTTGGGCTCCATCTTCTTGCCTTACCAGTGCCGAACTGACTAATGAATCTAACAAGGTTAGGTATAAATGAATTTTTTTTCTCCAACCATAGGTCTTGATAAGAATAAGGGTGAGCCTAAATAGTGCTTCAGCTTCAGGAAGGCATTTTTCGTATTCTTTATTCCACTCAAACGATTTTCTCTGTACTTTGAAAAAGGGTAGGCATTAATCCATTTCTTTAGAAATAAACATGTTTAGCGCTGCCACGCGTCCTATTAATTTTCTCAGGTCCTTCTTCTTGGTGGGAGACTGCATGTTGATGAATGCTTGGATCTTGTCTGGGTTGGCTTCGATACCACGTTGGTTGATAATGAAACCCGAGAACATGCCTTCTTTTACTCCAAAAACACACTTTGCGGGGTTGATCTTCATCTAGTGCTTTTTAAGTTTGTCGAATGTTTCCCCTAAGTCCTTAATGTGGTTGTTAGTTGTCTAGATCTTGGCGAGCATGTCATCTACGTATACTTCCTATTGACCCTGATTTGGTCTTCGAAAACTTTGTTCACTATCCGCTAGTAAGTGGCTCCTGCATTTTTAAGACCAAAGGGTATTACATTATAATAGTAGGTACCTCTACTGGTGATGAAGGGCGTTTTCTCTCTATCGAATGTCTTCACCCTGATATGGTTATAACCAGAACAGGCATCCATGAAACTGAAAAGCTCATGGATGGAGGTCGCATCCACCAACTGGTCAATCCGAGGCAGTGGATAATGATCCTTGGGGCACGCCTTGTTCAAGTCTGTGAAATCTGTACACATCCTCTAATTGTCATTCTTTTTCCGCACCATCGCCACTAGGGCTGGGTTTCGACCGGATCGGATCGGAATAGCATATTTCGAAAAAAATTGGCTTGCCGAAGCCGAATTCGATTTTTTTTGTTCCGATTTCAAAATTTTTGGCAAAATCGAAATTTTCAGCAAAATCAGAAAAATTTTAAAAATTCAAAAATTCGACAATTTTTGGGAAAAATAAAAAAAACAGTTACACTGTTGAAAAAAATTAAATTTTGGTAAAAAAAATATGAAAAATGAATATTGCCCTATTTAAAAAATTATAATTCTCTATATTTTTTTATAATGGAGTTCATTTTTACAAACTAATCCATATATGACATTTCTAAAATTCAAAGTTACTTTTCATTTATTATTACTTTCAATGTTTGGAAATAATTATTCCAAAATTACATTTTTTGTTACCATTCAATTTTTAAATACTAATTTTAATTGATATTAAATATGCTTAAATTTCATAAATTACAAAAACAGTCCTAACTTTCATAAATTACGAAAACAGTCCTAAATTTCATAAATTATAAAAAAGTCCTAAATTTCATAAATTACCAAAACGGTCCTAATATAGTTCAAAAGAGTCCCAACATAAATTTCATAAAAAACAGTGCTAAAAACAACCCTGCTTATATAGTCCGAAGTAGTCCTAAAAATAGTAAAAAATCATTCCTAAAAATAGTCCAAATCAGTTGCAAATTATAATTAGTACAAGACAATCCAAACACAGTCCAAAACAATTATAAAAACAGTCCAAAACAGCTACAAAGCTTCCAAGCATCATCATTTCCGCACGTTATTGAACATTCACATCTCATTTCGCTATTTTAACAAAAAAAATAATGAGTAACCAACCAAATAAAATATGAATTGAATAATAATTGTTCATTGTAAAATGTAAAGCAAATGTCAACATTACCAAAATTAAACTAGTTAATCCCAGCGATAAACCTTTCATCTCCTATTGCATAACTAAAATGACAATGAGTAAAACGAATTATTATTTATTTCTAATATAAAATGAATGTATATATTGAAACAAAATTGGGAAAAAAATACCGTTTTCAATTGTTTCAAGAGCCTCAATTGTATCTTCCACAAAAAATGGAAGTAAAGGATTCCTAAGACAATCTTGCGTGCATAGCAAACATTTCACAATAGAAGGAGTTAATGAACTTTGAAATTGATTAAGCACTTGACCGGCCGTGCGAAAAGCGGACTCGGAAACAACCAATGTCACAGGAGTGGATAATACATCACGAGCCATTACAACAAGTGCGCGATATGTTGTAAATTTACCTTTCCACCAAGCAACAACATCAAAATGACGCCCAGCATTCTCCGCAACACTGTCACTCAAATACCTTTCCAAGTCATTGGAAACATCCGCATGTCCTTTCTCTTCAATATCCCTCTAAACAAATCTTTTGCCTTAGGTATTTTGGCGACTTTTTCATTAAGATTGGAGTCTTCAAGCACATCACCTTTATCTTGGGGGGTACCAAGATCCACATAAGGTGTCTCTCTCGCTTTGTAGTAATTATAAAGTCGATTCATTAAATCTTCCATTTTTTCCACAAACACTTCTAATTTTAAGACCTTTTATTTTTAGAAAAATTGGCACATTTCTCCAAATATGAAGAATACCAAAACTCAACAAATTGCAATTTGTATCGAGGATCCAATACTATTGCAACAACCAATATTAGGTTAATAGAATTAAAATTGCAATACTTGTTAAACTTTGCATCCATTTTAATGGCCATGGTACAAAATAATTCATCATCACTATCTAAATGCTCCATGAGAAGGTCTTTAACTTGTGTTAGTTCCTCAAAGTACGTATTGGAAGTGATATATTATGAACCCGATACACGCTTTGTAAGTTCATAGAACTCTTTTAAAAAAGTGTGCAAAGATTTTAATTTTCTCCAATCACTCTCATCCAATATACCCACGCCTCCCACATTACACTCAATCTTATAATTGAGGTTTGCCTCATCTAAACGATCAAATACCCATTCAAACTCCAAAGTCTCATTTATCAGTAGGTAGGTTGAATTCGATCACGTCTTAACATCCAAACACACTTCCCTCTTTGTTTCTATCATTTCACCCATAACACACTTCTTAAAGAGTTGCATACATGAGGGACTACTTCACACATATTTGACACTTTACCTAAGGCGCTTGATTGTGTCCTTAACCTCCTCAACTCCATATCTCACAATAAGATTATGACGTGTGCAAACATCTAACGTGAAAGAACTCACTCCCAATAACAAAGCATTTCTTTTATTTAATCTTTTTTTCAAATCTACAATACATGTGTCATTGTTTTTTGCATCATCAAGTGTGATAGTCATTACATTTTCTAAAACCCATTCAAACAACTAACTTTCCACTGCCTTAGCAATTACCTCACCCTTGTGTGGATGTGGAAGCACTCGAAAATTGAAGATTTTCTTATGAAGAAGCCAATCTCTATCAATAAAGTGAGCGATCAAAGCCATATAACCAAGATTTTTTTAACGAAGTCCACATATCAGTGGTGAGGCATATTCATGCATTAAAATACTTAAAATATTCTTTCAACTTGGTTTTTTCCTCGTGATACATGATTAAGCAATCCTTAGTTAGTGTTGTTCTACAAACCACATGAAATTTGGGTTACAAATCTGCATAAAACATTATAAACCCTTCTTTTTCAAGTGATTAAAAGGGAGTTGATTAATAATTACCATTCTTGTTAAAGATCTGCGACATCTCTCTTGGTTAAATCTCCCATTAGAATGTTGAGATCCTATCACGGAAATACTAGCTCGTGTTGTTTTATCTCCTTCATAATCGGAAAAATCTTTACACTTTTTTAATTAATTCCATAATTTGTTAATTCCCCTAGAATATGGTGCGTGTATTGTTACATTGCAATACTTGCACTCACAGGTGTCCAAATATTTTTTTGTGCCCTCAATCAAGTGCTTTTCAAAATATTCCCATACTCTCGATGCTCCGTAAAGATCGTCTAAACCAGATTTTGAGCCTGTCTTTGTTTTTCTCTTATTATTATCAGGGTTGGATTTGCTAGTTACTCCACCACTTTCATCCATTGTTAACATGCAATCAAATTAAATAAAGAAAAGATACCTGTTTTGAGGCTGTTTTATTATCTTGCAACTCTCTATTATGTAAATTTATACCCGTACAATACAATTAAACAAACAATGAAATATACTTGTATTAGTTTATGAATAGTCAAAACAAACATCGAAACAGATTAAAAAAAACAGGGGGATATATAGCAGAAAAACAAAGAGCTGTAAAAGTAGACAGGGGGATATATAACGAAAAAAATAGGGGGATGTATCATGTCTGATTCAGATCCAAAATAAAAAAATACTTTAGATAAAAAAAATACATTTATAGAGAGCTATAAATGTAAAAATATTTCAGATCCCCCCAAAAAATACTTTGTTTGCATCACTGTGAAAGTGTGTAAGTTTTCATCACTGTGAAAGTTTCAAAACCAAAAATACAGAGAGCTATAAATGTGTAAGTTTGCATCTCTATTAAAGTTTCAAAACAAAATTATTAACATAACAAATGTTTTACATATATGTAACAGATCTATTATATATATGTAAAAAAAGGTTCACTTTGCACGTTTTACATATATATAACAAGTATGTTATATATATATGTTAAAAAAGGTTCAGTTTCAAAACGATTCACACGAATCGTTCTTTATACTAAACAATATGCATATAAGAAACTAAACAAATGAACTTATATATATATATATATATAATATGTATATATATATATATCTGTGTGTGTGTGTGTGTGTGTGTATAAGTTTTAACATATATGTATTGGTTATATATATATGTAAGTTTTACAAATTTTATACAAATCCACCACTACAAATCGTTTGTTATATATATGTAAGTTTTACAAAAAAAATTATATGTGAAAAAACCCAAAGATTATAGTGAGGGAGAGGTTTCGGTTTGAACAGAGATTAGAGAAGATGAATGTCACCTTAGATTAGAGAAGATTAGTGTCATTTTTGGAGATTGAGAGAGAGAAGATGAGAGCCATTTTAGAGAGTGAGAGAGAGAAGATGAGCTGAAATGATAAAGTGAGAAGGGTAGTTTTTGTTCTAGCCCTAAAAAACGAATCTAACAGTTAATATTAGTTGTGCCAAGAGAGATCTAAGGGTAGGTATTATTTGTGGAGAAATGAAACTAAAGATAAGAAGAATATATTTCGAAAATCATAATTGGTAAAATAATATAAAAAAAAATTAGAATATATTTTGAAAATTCGGATCGAATAAAATTTCAAAAACTCGGAATTTAAAAAGAAAAATCGATTTTCGATTTGATCTTTTCAAAAAATTCAGAAATTATAAAATAAAAAAAAACACATCCCTAATCACCACGTTCGCTAACCATTTTGGGTACTTGACATCATCAATGAAGTTAACTTTATGGAGCTTGAGAACATCTTTCTGAATGGCGAGGTTCTTCTCGGCATCAAAGACCCTTCTCTTCTGTTTAACCGGTTTGGCGCCTTCCATTACGCTCAACTAGTGGCAAATGAAATCGATATCTATGCCAGGCATATCCTCATGGCTCCATGCAAACACAATCTTCCGCTGCTGCAAGAAGTTTATGATTTCCTGCTTAAAGCCAGGGTCTAGGGACGACTCGAACTGTACTGTCCGTTCTGGACGCTTGGCGTCAAGTGGAATTATACCAATTTTTTAGTCCTTGACCAGCCTCATCTCGTCTCTCGGATCAATAGTCTCAATCTAATAGGTAGTCGTC
This sequence comes from Sambucus nigra, assembly GCA_949130495.1. Classification (NCBI taxonomy): domain Eukaryota; kingdom Viridiplantae; phylum Streptophyta; class Magnoliopsida; order Dipsacales; family Adoxaceae; genus Sambucus; species Sambucus nigra. The sequence continues at coordinate 204,371,625 of OX422218.1, forward strand.
AGCTTCTTCTACTCTTCTTGGTCGGCCGAGGTAAAATAGCACTCGCATGCCTCCACCTGATTACCTTTGACGACCCCTACCCCGTAATGAGTTAGGAATTTTATACACTTGTGCACTGTTGACGGAATGACCTCGAATTTCTTTATCCCGACCCTGCCTTGTATCATATTGTAGGCAAACAACACATTTTTATCCAAAACAAAGAAGAAAACATTTCCAGTTTGGTATGTCGGCCAGGTACCGATTATAACTTCTAATTCCACTGTCTCTAGTTGGTAAACCTTTTCTCTTGAGAAGTTGATTAAAGGGAGATGTTATGACATCAATTTGCTGTCCCAGAGATTCAAACTTCGAAAGTAGTTGTAGAACATAACATCCGCAGAACTTCCATTATCCACAAGTATTCTAGCAACCCTACCTTTATGGATCATCATGGTTTGGTTAGTGGATCATCATGTGGATACAACACTCTAGACAGGTCGTCCTTGGATAACCCAACGATCAGTTTGTCCTTATTAATCTTATATGGTCACGTTTCCACATCGGCTGTTAGGTTGATCTGTCTTACGTGTGTGCAAGCTTTAGCTTCTTTCAGATAGGCCTTCCATTCTGCTGGGTCCTCTCCCCAGCTAACATCTCCTCCGATGATGAAGTGAAAGGATATCATATCTCTTTCTCTCTTCTTGTCGTCTGATTTACGGTATGGTGATCTAGATCACCTTCTGTCCTTGTGCTCATTTGGATCTGATTGGCCATCCTTATCCACGAACCTTGATAAATTCCCCCTTCTGACCAAGCCCTCGATCTCATTCTTCATGGTAATACAACTGTGTGTATTATGGCCACGGTCTTTATGAAACTCGTAATACTTGCTTCTGTCTCGCCTGTTTACGAGTGCCCTTAACTTTCCTGGCCATTTAAGATCCTTGCTTCCTCGGATATTATCTAGGATGTGGTGGAGGCCGATTGTGAGTGGGGTGTACTCATCATATTTCTTGGGTTTCTCTACCCTTTTATCTTTTCTGGTCCTTCTTGTCACCGATTTTGTCGATCGACGACTTAGGGTGGTCTAACTCTTTGGAAGCCATTGTTTCCTCTGCATTAATAATTTTTCCTACTTTTGCCAATAGCTCCGTCATCGTGATGGGTGTCTCCTTTGCTAAGGCCAAGAATAGTTTTCTCGACCTCAATTCGCTCATCAAGGTAGTTATGGCGGTCTGATCATTATAATATACCACCTCTAGCATCTCTGTGTTGAAGCAGGCGATATAATCGCGAGTGCTTTCGTCAACCTTTTGTCGAACACCGAGCAAATTGGCCTCTCACTTTCCTAGTTTGGTATCGAAGCAAAAATTACTAATAAAGAGGTCAGCCAACTACTGGAAATTGGTTATCTGACCCTGTGGCAAGCTGTTGTACCAAATTTGAGCGAAGCCCATAATTGTGCTGGAGAAATCCCTTCATCTCATCTCATCAAGGATTGAGTAAATGTCAGCAACATCTTTGTACTGCTCAATGTGAAGGACTGGATCCATTTTTTATTATACTTTGGCGTGATGACCGACGGCTTAAATTTGATAGGAGTAGGGTATGCCATAATGGACGAGACGAATTGTGACCCTTTCGTGAAATCTCTCTCCAAGGGATTCTTAGATTTGGCCATTTCACATAGTCGATTCTCCAATTGCTGAATGGAAACTTTTCATGGTTGGTTATCGTCCTTTGCCTTTCCTTCGATTGATTTGTTAGTTTATCTTCAGCTTTCGATCAAGCTCACTTATTGGGAAGTTTGCTAAGCTTCACCTGATGCCCTAGCAGACCTATGAGAGCCTCTGGTGATAAATATACATGAATCATTACTTGCCTGGCCATGATCATGGGATGCCACTAGTACATGCTAATGATTACGACAGGGACCCAACCGATTAATCGCTGAACCCCTATTTAGACTTTTGAGTGCATTGGGGTGCTCCTCAGAATAAGATTGATCATCAAAATGGTTGGGAAATTAGATAGAGGATATCGCTACGGGTTGATACGACCGATCTCACTGCGATTTGGTTCGCCTGGAGGAGCTGGAGTTCCCATAAGATCCCAGGCTTAGCCTCCTGGGTTATCCAAGGCTTGCCTGTGATACTGCTCCCTTCTTTCTCTGTAAGGCGCCAGAGGGAGTCGTGATGTTCTCATTCTCCCTCTGCTTCTTGACACTCCCTGCTTTGAAGTGACGATGTTTGGAGTTAATTACACCAGACCTGCCTAAAGGGTATGTGTTAATTGCCTAACACTCTCCTGCATCACTTCCTGCCCCTTGGCCAGGCTCACTAATAGACTGTGAAGGCCCCCCCCCCCTAGTGGGAGTGGGGGGTGTTTGAATTTCAGCCATACGAATGCCCTCAGGGTTATCAACCATTTTCAAATGTTTCAGGGATGGTGTTTATCGAATGAACTCATGTAGGAATCACAATGGCTAGTCATGTTCCCACAGACGACATCAATTAATCAATAAAAAAGGATAAGCAATAATAGAGAATGGGGATGAGAGACAATGAGAACAAAACAGATTTTACGTGGTTCGACGCATCAAGGAAACTAAATCCACAGTATTGACAAGATTTAATTTCTTTGTTATCAAGATTACAATTAGGGTTGTTGTGACTACTCAATGATTGGGAATATGAGAAAGAGTTCCCCTTTCCAGGTGGATTAGTTACCTACTTATAGGTAGTTCATAGAGAATCTTTAAATGGATAGGTGGACTGCCTTTATAGGTTAGGTAATTACATCTAATTATCAAATAATAACAAGTAAATTCCCTTGGATCTCATGCTGTCATTACCAAAGGAGCATTGTATAAAAGATTCGTAACAACCACGTTCCCATATACCATGTGACTAGTGAGAAATTTCTTGGGTGTGTATAGTAGCATACGTGTATGATGTTGAAATCAACAATGATCGTCAAGTTTCGTCTTGCGCTCATGAGCAACAGGTAAAGTGTTGAAATTAACAATGACCGTCATAACTCATCTTGCCACTATGATGTAACCATGTGGATTTAGTTTCTTCTCCATGGATGGAGTATCCATAATAACCATTAACATTGCAATCGGATAAGGTCGCATAGGAAAGAAAATTGTGGATTGCCCGTAACACCATTGCTTTAAGTGTGAACTCTTCACCCTTTTGAGGTCAAACACCCTCACGCCTTATTCCAAAACTATTTAAGTTCTTCGATTAACGTGGATAAGAAAATATCAATATAGTTACTGGGAGCCTTTGGATCGAGTATCAACAACGATAATAATGTGAAATATTTTCCCATGCATAGTGTTGGAGGGAGACTTAAGGCACCATGAGAACTGGCCAATAACTTTGATTAGTGCTTAAAGTAACGAAAGAGTTAAACACGTTGGTTGATAATGCAAGACAAACATTTTGAGGTTCCTTTGCAAATCTAGGGTTGTGCATTTAAAAGTTTCCAGATGAGTGAATCAATGGGATGAGGCATGAGATTCTCACCCACCTTGACTTGAGCATGCCATGTCATGTACTCTACTATCGACAGTATAATGAAAAATATTTTTAACTATAGCCCGGAGAAAATACTTTAATACGTTTAGCTAAACTTGCAAAATTTAACAGATCTGTCCTTTCCACTATCAGAAACCATAAATCTTGGCTAATTGCATATAGGAAACTCATTCTTCAATTAGTATTCGTTGTGATACAATATTCAATCATACTTTTATGCATAAATAAATTTGAACTTCAAACCCAAACCCTTCAAGCTATTCTTCATGCTTGGATAACTATGTGGTAACGTGTTCACTTTCGAAGGAATGTATTTAAACCACTTAAGAAGTAAGGTTATGCGATTTCCCCACAAACCAAATTGACTCTTCAAATTATGAAAATCGATTATCGCATACAATATCGAGTGATCTTCTTCCCAGTTCTTATACAATATTCTAGCCGCATCAACTTTCAACTATATGTATTCCTAATCTTCAGGTTATTCAACATCAACTTGTTCATTGACTTGGTCATAATGCACATTATTAATACCCATAGGCTAGTGATTTTGATAGTGGTGGACTCCTTAACATCATCAATTAGGTCGGTAAAAGAATAATATGATGGCAATTATTCCTCACTTCCACTCAGTGGGAATCCGTTATGCGATCGGGTACCGACAATTCTTTCAGAACATATGGTACATTCTTATTCCCCATAGAGTGTCCATATCTTATAGTGTTGCGACATACCCCTCCTTAGTAAATGCAACTCAAGATCTTCCAAAAACTTAAATTTGTCGTTCATAACAAACATACACACTAACACACATTTATACCCAATTTTTGTAAACACTAAATTAATCTAACATACACACACGCATATATATATATATATAAACACACACAGAAACACATGCATAAATTCTAAATTAATATAATGCAAACACACACACACACACACACACACACACACACACACACACACACACACACACACACATATATATATATATATATATATATATATATATATATATATATATATAGATATAGATATATATAAACACCAACACACACATATATATACAGAAAGAAAAAGAAAGTATTATCATGAGTGTAAAGAGAAAAAAGAGAAATGGTATGAGAGAGAGAGAGAGAGAGAGAGAGAGTGAACAGAAAGAAAGAAAGAAAGAAAGAGATAATAGGGTGGTGAAATGAAATAAAAAAACCCTAGGAGGTTTAATTTATATCGAATACTTGGTCACGGTTCTAGACTGTGACTCCCTGTAACCAATTGTATTTTTTACGGGTCCCAATTCATAGCCGCACGGTTCCCAGCCGTAACCCCTTATGTTATCCTCTTCTAGTCACTATCCCAAACCGTGACCATTGGGCCGCCATCAATTTGAATTAAGATGTTGTCAATGTTTTGGGTAACGGTTTAAAATCATGACCACACTTCACTATAGATTGTCGCAGTTTGGTCACGGTCCCAAACCATAACCCTAAACTTGATAAAATTAATGCCAAAATTCTCGCCATATGGGTTACGATTGGGTCACGATCTGGAGTCGTGATCATGGGGGTCACAGTCTGGATCCGTGACCACTGTTCTGTCTAGGTTACCATTAGAAGGGGTCACAACCTTGGTCATGATATTTTTACTTTGGTCATGGATTTAGACCGTGACCACCTCCCATGACCATTCTCGGTATATGGCATAGTTACTGAGAGTGAATTTTACTTACCAAAACAGAGAATATACCATATAATTTTTTTTTATTATAGTCTTTAATTGGTGTTCAGTTAAAGAGATCACCCTATAGGTTTATGTGGTCAAATTTACAAACAATATAATAACAAGCCAAATATTATTCTTAATTAGACATTGAGTTATAAATCATGTGGAAAAGTAAATCAACATATAAAATCGAATGCGCAAGGAAAAACCCACTAACGGGAAATAATATCTATCTAATGCAGCAATCTCACTAAAAAACTGGTAAAGACTTATAATGGGGATAAAGTTTTAAGATCACATAATGAGCTAACTCATACCTTACCCTTTTCTATCGATTACTAACAATATATAAGGTCGATGAGAATCTCAACATATCTGATGTCTTGATCAACCAATCAATAATGTTGCCCTTGAACCAACTCAAACCTTATCTCTTTTATAGATTGAAGAATCTCTTGATGAACCACATTATCAGAATAATCTTCCATGGAATAAAGATCTAGAGTTTAAATAGATTAATGGTGACAAAATTGTTTGACACATCACAAATTTTCTTCTTTCTCTTTGTCAATGATCAATAAATGAAAGATTAATCAAGTGAAAATAAGAGAGAGAAAGAAAAAGATTAACACAGATTTAGCCTAATTTTCTTTTCCTTAAAAGATTTTGAGTTCATAAAAAGGAAGGAAAAAATCTTAGTTTCTCTCTTGGATATTTGTTCTCTTGAAATATTTGAATCTTAAATTACAATGAAGAGAAAAGTGGGGTTTATGTATAATTTTGATAAAATAAAGGAAATGATGACAAGACCCCAAATCAAGCTTATCCACCCATATACACACACCATGCATAGGATGTAAGTGTGTTAGAAAATAAGTCTAATCAAATAAAAACATGATTTGAGACAAAATATCTTAAAAGATATTTGGATTATTAAAAAGTAGATCTTTTACACTCGTCATTGTCGAAACATCACGAGCACGATCGAAGTCTTCATGAACATGAAGAATCAATGACACAAGGTTGCAGGTGACCTAGAGATTTTCTTTGAGATCAAATGATAAGACATGACCAATGATAGGGAGTTCGTGGATGCGATCACGATCTCTTCACGAAAGAATTGCGCATATCACCAATGCTTTTCCCCAAGTTGTCCGAAGGATCTGCGAACTATGAGGAGAAAACTTCATAATTAGAACTTAGACTAGGACTTTTACACATATGTTTTTCAAGATATTTTGTATTGGAAAAACACACACAAAGGTTTTGAAAAAGACATTATTGATTTTTTTAAAAAGCGGGCTAACAAATTTAACATCAATAATAATTCACAAAGTAGTTAATTTAAATATCAAAATAAGGATATAATCGATGCGAAGAGGCTTGCGTGAAAATGGGGACAAATAAGATGATTTCCTTTCTGCCACTCGTCCAATGTTCGCGGGCTCCCAAGGATATAAGCGGCCGTCGTCAAGGGGTGTGAAACTGTAAAGAATGGAGTTGCCAACCTATTTTATGCAAAACATGAAAAGAATATAGTTGTTTGTAGATAAACGACAACAAAAGACTAACTTATGAATACAAGACTAAATAGATCACATTTTTGGGGACTAAGTTACGGAAAAGGAACGTGTTAGGTAATTATTCCATTCTTTCGAACTCTCGTGGGCTATATAAAAAAATGCTATCCATTTTGTCCTAAAATGCGTAGAATGTATGTGGAGTGGAAAATGTATATATGTATGAAAAATGTGTAAGGAGTGGAATCATCATGTCCACGTTATGGAAATATACGAGAACGAATCAATCGAAGGGGTGTAACCAAAAGAAAGAGAAAACATAAAAAACTAGGATATTAGCGTGTAATAGGATCGTGACTCATTGTGAATTAATGAGTACGTATGTCTGACTAGACCGCTAAAAGGTATTAAAATAAGTCAAATATATATACTATGAGTAGTAGGCCAGATGGTGACTCATTATGAACAAATGAGTACGCATGTCTAATGAGACCGCTAAAAGTAAAAATAAATTGGCGAATATGTGTGAAAATACTAATGGGAAAGTAGTGAGAAAAGAAAAAAGTGAAATATGAGGACTCGAATCCCAAGATAAATTTAGGACACCTACATGGACCTTAAATTCGAAACTATAGTTTTCTAGTCTGATTTATGGAAAAACGTGCTCAGGTGGTGAAAATATAGAGAAATTGAGTATATAGAGAACAAAAAAGGTGATTAAAGGTGATAAAGTAGATACTAAATGGAAAAAATATACTAAAAGTAGTAAAGTGTAAGAAATGACTAAATTAGTAAGCTTGCATGGATAAAATGTAGACTTTCTAAATAACATGAAATCTGATTTTGGAGAAATGTGGGTTGATTTTAATTGATGGTGTATTGGTGGAAATGTGGTGGTGAAAGGAGAAGTGAGAGTTGGGTAATGGAATGTTAGATAAATGAATGGAAAGAGACGTTTTGAAAGGCTGCGCATAGATATTAAGGCAAAAGGTCCTTAACAATGAGGTTCAGGTTTTCTTAAATAGGAAACCTTGAAAAGGCCAAAAGACCACGCTGCCCCTTAGGGTCTTTTGATCGACATAGCAGGTTGTCTGCCTATCGACATAGGTGCCAAACTTGGCAGCCAAGTAAAGTACCCTATGTGTATTGGCAGGGGGAAGGGGTACCTATAAGCAGTCCAAAATGGTTTTATTGAAAAAAATCCATAAAATACAAATGTAAGTCCGTTTCGTGCAAGACATGGACCATTAGAAAGATAATTTAGAGCTTTATGAATATTTATTGAGGTACTCTTGGATCCAAGTGTTGACCAAAATCAAATGGAGCTCGGATCATTTGATGACCTTCGGTTTAGGGTTTTAGGGGTAAAAGGCAACTAAATGCAAATTGTAAGTCCGATTCATGCATGGTATGGTCCATTGGAAATGATATTCAAATCCCCATGAAAGTGCATGAGAAAATCTAAGGTTTTGAGAGTTGAACAAAATGAAACGGAGCTCAAAAAGCATCCGATGACATTTCAAGTAAAAGGTTTTAAATGTGAACTATTAGTACGGTTCGTGTGTGGTATGAACCGTTGGAAAGGGGATTCATAGACCTATGAAAGTATGTTGAAAAACTCTTAAGTCCAAGAGTTGATCAAAGTCAAACAGGTTTCGGGAATCATCTGGCGATCTTTGGTTTAGGATTTATAGGAGGATCAGGGTCCAAGGTTATAGGTATAGTGCTTGAACTTACAAAGGCGTATATGGGGTACTAGGATGGGGTGTTTATAGAGACTCTCATCAAGCGAGCTTAGAATAAGTAAAGTTCATTAAAAGATAAACACTATGCGGAAAATTATGAGCCCTAGGAATGAAGGCCTAATTATGAGGACCTAAGGAGTGTACATGATCGATTTAAAGGATCGCGATCAATTTTGAAGGCTAAGGTCAATTATGAGGACTTAAGGAGAGTATGCGACTGATTCAGAGGATTGCGACTAATTTTGAGGTCCAAGTTTAATTATGAGGACCTAAAGAGTGTATGCGACTAATTTAGAGGATCGTTATCAATTCTAAAGATCAAGTTCAATTCTGCGGACCTAAAGAGTGTATGTGATCTATTAAGAGGATCGTTGTTAATTCTGAGGGTTAAGGTCAATTATGAGGACCTAAAGAGTGTATGTACTTGATTTAGAAGATCGCAACTAATTTTGCGAGCCAAGATTAATTCGGAGGACCTAAAGAATGGACAAGTCAATTATGTGGACCTAAAGAGTAAAAAGGTCAATTTTGTGGACCTAAGTGATAAAAAGCACAATTCCGCATACCTAAAGAGTGAAGAGGTCTATTCTGCAGAGCTAAAGAGTATAGAGATCAATGCTGTGAACCTAAAGGGTAAATAGGTCAATTCTGCATGACTAAATAGTGAAGAGGTCAATTCTCTGGACCTAAAGAGTGAATATGTCTATTCTCCAGACCTAAGGGTAAATAGGTCAATTCAATGGACCTAAAGAGTAAAGAGTTCAATTCTGTAGACTTAAGGGATAAAAAGGTCAATTTTACTAACCTAAAGGGTAAAAAGGTCAATTATGTGAACCTAAAAAGTGTAGAGGTCAATTATATAGACCTAAAGAGTAAATAGGTTAATTCTGTGGACCTAAAGGGTAAAGAGGTCAATATGCGAGCCTAAAGAGTGAATAAGTCAGTTCTGCGGACCTAAAGAGTGAAGATGTTAATTATGCAAACCTAGGATAAAGAGGTCCATTCTGCGGACATAAAGAGTGGAGAGTTTAATTCTATAGACCTAAGGAGAAAAAAGTTCAGTTCTACGGACCTAAAGGGAAAAGCGGTTAATTATGCAGAGCTAAAGAATGGAGAGTTCAATTATGCAGACATAAAGAGTGAAGAGGTCAATTCTGCGTACCTAAAGAGTGAAGAGGTCAATTTTGCGGACCTAAAGGTTTTGGGGTGGAAGTGCGATCTATTGAGAATTTTTTGAGAAATTTAAGATTTTTTATGAGAGATTTTGCCGTTTTATGGTCTTTTAGATGCTTATGTATTTGAAATTTGAGGATTTTTATGGGAAGCTATGTAATTTAGGAAAGTTTTTATCCTTTGTGATTCTTGGGATTTTCTAGGAATTTTTTGGATTTTTTTTAAAATTTATCTCGATTTTTTAAGAAGTTTTTTTATTTTATTTAATGAAATTGGGCAATTTTTCATTGAGAAAATGTTATATTGATAAAATTTGTGAATTTCAATTTCTCTAAGAATTGTTTGGGGTTTTTCTGCAATTTTTGGACTTTTTATGATTTTTATAATGAATTTGTAGGGGTGCCAATTAGCATAGGCTGAGGGGTGCTTATAAGTACGGCACGAAATTCTGAGGGGCTTTTGGGATAACCAAGGGGCATTGCCGATTGTCACATCTAGGGGGTGTCGACCGACATACCGCTTGGGATGGTATTGAGTGGCTTCTCCTTAGGTCCATGGTGGTGTGGTTGAAAATGCGTATTGTGGCACTAAGGGAGTGAATGAAAAGAGGATTATGCTATGGGATTCCAAGATTCACCGATCTGCGAGGGTGAATAACCCAGATGTTTATGTGAGCATATATATTCTTTTATTTTTATTTTTACTTTACCGTAAAGGATATATGCTTTTTTTTATTTTGAATATTTAAAACTGACATTGTTCCGATAAGTATATGCTCTCGGGGTACGACGGGGATAAAGAAAGTGTAGTAGAAGTTTCCCATGGAGGTGAGGCTTATGGTTGAGGTTGTCAGGTTTGGTTATCTTGCATGATCTCTAGATGATACACCGCGATCGTCGGTTGTGTTGTACGAGATGGGTGAGCAATGGTGGGATACCACTCACACCATTCATTTGGGTGAGGGTGAGATGACGATCACCCCGATCGACGTCCATCGGTTGGCGGGTTTGCACTGTGAGGGGGTTCAGATGGAGGTGGACATGTCACTCCGTCTAAATAAGACGACTATTTGGACGACTTTATGGGATTTTGGGCGGATCGGCTCTGAAGAGTTGGTGAAGGTGTCGGTGATGAAGAACACCTTGTTACCGTGAGAGATAGACAAATAAATTTCTAAAATGATGCATTTTATATTTATTCCTATAAAATGTAAAAGCAATGAAAGATACATATATAAAATGATACATTTTTCATTTTTGGCTTATCTTCAATTAATGGATTAATCTATATGCATTGTTAATTTTCCATAAGGGTTTTATTCAGATGAAAAAGAGAAAGGAAGTGTTTTTTGATATTTTTTTAATATTCAAGTAAAGGAAATTCTTGAAGGACTATTTTGTAAAAAAAGATAGATTTAGAAGGGTTTTATTTGAAAATGAGGGGAATAAAAAATGGAAAGGATAATCTTCCTAAAATTGGGGGTGGGTTAACCGCCATATCCCTTAGCGTACCAATTGACATATCAGTATAGGATAGTTGTTTATCAACTATGATTGATCTTCCTACATCTTTAGTAAGGATTTGTTATTATATCATCAAATTTGTCATTCTATCTTCTTATGGAGAACTTAAAGTGTAAAAGGGGGATTTTGGGTGAGATTTTAAACCACACCTGAACTGTTCTTCTCATTTCTTCGACATAGTTTCTTTATTATTCTTAAATGTCTGTGTTTTTACAATATCAACTGTGAGGCATTAAACTTGTGCCCGATCATTTAATGGCATAATCACTCAATTTACTGGAATATTTTAGAGGCATCTTACCCATAAAGACCATATGTTTTGCTTTGGTTTGGATGGGGTATGTCCCAACTATGAAGAATTTTTTCCCATGTTGGGTATTGACTCTCGAATTTCTACAACCATGTTTAACCTTTCCCGTTCTACTCAAGTGTCTTTTGTTGAATTGTTATATAATTCTCCTTCTGTTGCCCGACCACTGGTGCTAAACTTTGTGTATCAGAGGGATTATAGGGATAATGGCTTTGTTGGCGTCATGCCTTGGGTTTGACTGCCAAAATTCTCTTAGTGACATACTGGATGAGGGCGAACACCCATGCAACTACCATAGTTTTGTGGATGAATTATCATTGTAACCCTACTACAACCATACTGATGGGGACATTGAACGGTCTTGTTAGCTGGAAGGAAGGTCGCTCTTCTTTCTTGTAAGGTAGTCATGTGATGCTATTCACGTGGTTATCATAGAGGCTTCACATGGTCATTCCTCCTAAATATCCTCTAACTGGCGTCCCAAATTTCTTTGGGTGATATTTCTAGAGTTTTTATCCTTTCGTGGAGAACTGAGTTGATTGGCTTGTGGATCATGAGGCTAGACATCTTCATTGATTTGTGCCATGGTAAGTCGAGTTGCAGCTCGTCTTGTAATTAGATGACTATCATTATGTCCGGCTGGTGGGTCTCCATCAGACCTCTTTTTACTTCCCTGGGAGACTTCTTCATCAAGTGGGTTGGGAGAAAATTATTCCTTTGCATATAACCAACTTTTTTATTATGAAAGACTTGACCGAATATCTGAGGATAACCATGGGGCCTTTGTGGCAGCACTGTAGGCCGTCCACCCATCCATCCAAATATGAAGGGGAAACTGTTGTGGATCCATGGATTATTTAAAGCAATTGTGGATGGGGACGTGGTCCTAAAGATCAGTGATGAGGAAATCGAGCAAAGGTAGATGATGATGTTTGAGGCTATAGAAGCAAGTGTGGTGGTTACGTTTAACCTTTTCAAGGCATACCGTTGGATGGAGCGCATAAGAAAGTGTAATTAGGATTAGTAGTTTTGGAGACCCTCGAAATAGTGGTGGTGATGATGAGACAAGGCCTTCTGGTAGTTTAAATGGATTTGTGAAGCTTTTACTCATATAAGTTTGGTAGTAGGTGTGTAATTGTGTTTGTTTGGGGTATGGATTTAGGTAGGCTATGTTATTGTGGTAGGTCTTTGGTAGGTGGGTGGTTTATGTAAGTTTTTACGGACTCTTATTGTCACTGATACATCATGTAACTTCCATGTTTTTTTTAAATAAAATAAATAAATAATGATTTAGACACATCTTGTTGCACCTTTTGAAATAATTTCTTTATGTTTGAACTATCTATACCATCCTCTAAGGCATACATAATCCTTTTGTTCATTAAGAACAACGAGAGATACTGATGTTTCTTGATGGGAGAAAATACTAGATTTTTTTGAAAAAGAAAGGATCGTGCCCAAGGTTACTTCATGGGATGCGTACGTACCTCTGTGAAAATAAAATATTATTTATGAATTTTGAAAAAGTGATTTGAGAGGATCAAGTCGTACGTAATTCTTGTAGAGAAAGGAAACAAGTTTTTTTATTATTATTAATTTTTAGAATAGAATCTGGATGAGAATTTCATAGTGCGATGAGAGTCATATTAAGTATAAATTTTTTTGAGAGGGTCCAAGTTGACTGGATACACCATTTCTTCTCCATCGAGATCTGTGAGCATAGCGATGCCACTTGGATTTTCATTACGAGATATGCTCCACTCCAATTGGGTTTGAATTTCCATCTCGGTTCTCCGATGGGCTCAATAAATTCTTTAAGAGCAAGGTCGCATTCTCACACATTGTGGTCCTTGACCGTCTTATTAAATGATTGTGAAATGGGATGGTGGTACCCTTGTATGTGGTATAAAGATTTTAGCCTCTTTTTATCCACGAGTGCGAGTTCGTTGTAATGATTTTGTTTCTAATCAACTTCTTCGATCTAACTTTCAAGCATGACCTGTAGGGATGGTATCTTAAGTTCAACAAGCATGATTGTTTCCATATTATACACCAAGGAGTAAGGGTAGCCCTAGTGGGCATTCCGATAGACATGTGGTAACCCTAGAAGGCATAATGGATCCGATCATCCCAAGCCCTGCAACTCTCGATCATCTTACTAATTATGGATTTGAGTATTTTGTTAGCAAATCAAATGACCCCATTGGTTTGTGATTGGTAGGGAGAAGACTTTTGCCTCTAAATTCCATAATCCTCGACCACTTTTATGACTTATGCTTCAAAATGGAGACCATTATCTCAAAGAAGATCGTGAGGGACCCCGTAGCAGTAGATGATATTCTTTTTGATGAACTTGTATACTTTCTTTGCATTCAATACCGCATATGATTTATCTTCAACCCATTTGGTGAAATAATCGATAGAGAGCAAGATGAATTCGTGACCATTTGATGATTTATGAGTCACTTTCCCAATGATGTTAATGCTCTAAGGTGAGAATGACTAATGAGAGGTCATGTTCTATAATTCATGAGGAGGTAAGTGTTGGAAATTGATGAATTGCTAGAATTTGAGGCACATTCTAATATAAGCAGCGCAGTCTTGGACCATGGTAGTCCAATAATATCCTCGGCGGACGATCTTCTTGGCCAGCATATGACCATTTATATGGTAACCACATTCCCCACTGTGGATTTTTTGCATTATTTCTTCAATGTCAACCCCTACAATGCATAAAAAAGGGGTTCCATCGAAGTTCTTTTTTGAAAAACACCTTGTCGCGAATGATGTATTGAGCTACAAGCTTGCTAACGGATGTACAGTCTTTCTTATCAGCCCCTTGAGGATATCGACCATGTTTAAGGATGCACTAAATATTTTAATACCACAAACTGACCTTTTCCGAGTCTTCTTTTATAGCGATATTGATGTGGTAGTAATGAATTGGTTGAGATTACTTTTGAACTTAAAGGGGGCCATTATTATTCTCTCGGGTAGTTCGAGAATGGAAGCTAAGGATGCCAATGTATTGGATAAACTATATCTTAAGTGGAAAATGTAGTAAAAAGCGATATCCTCGAATTGGGAGTCGAGCCCTTCAAGATGGGCGTGAAAAGGAAGGATTTTATTGTCTTTGAAATTTCATTTTTAGCGTACTTATCCCACGATAAGGGTTAAATCTCCATACATATCGAGGTATCATATTCTTTTCTAGAGGGTAATTTTAAGGCCTGAGGTGGATGCTTTATTCTTCATCATGTTATTGGTATAAGGGAAGTCAAACTTGATAGCAATGGGAGTGTGGTAGTTATAAGGCACAATTAGGAGTATCCTAATGAAATCCCTTCTTGTTAGTGGCTCCATCAAAGAACACCTTCCGCTGGAGCTCTTCGTGAGAAATGCAGAGAATGTACTCATCTGAAAATTCAGAAATCCATACATCGGCTTCTCCTATGGGGTTTTTGAATAGGTAATCAGAGATGGATCTCCCTTTGAGGACTTTTTATGGGATATAAGTGATACCAAACTCAGCTAGTAACAACAACCATTGGTCCATGCGGCTTAACAAAGCCAACTTCTATAACAAGAATTTAATGGGATCCATTGGGACACTAACTTAATGGGAAATGCAAGCATGTAATGTCGAAGATTTTGGGTGACCCAAACTGGGGCAACATATGCCTTTTCCAACGCGATGCAGTTTACTTCATACTCTGCCATTTTCCAATTAGTGTAGTAGATCCTCAATTTAATAGTATAGCATAGCGCAAGTCGTAGTGCCTGTGACAGTTACATGAGAAGGGGTAGATCGAGTTGCAGTGGCATGAGACTAGAGGTCGGGTAAGGTATCGATTGATTTTATCAAAGGCTTCTTGACATGCCTCATTCCAGACTTTAGTTGAATCCTTTCTGAGGAGTTTGAAGATAGGCTCGTAGATAAAATTAAGGTGGGTGATGAATGTGATAATGTATTGGAACTTGCCCAAAAAACCACAAATTTTGTCATATGTTCAGGGAGGTGTCATTTCAACGATTTCTTGGTTTGGCAGGGTCTGCTTCGATTGTTCTTTCATTGATCATGAAGCCGAGGAGTTTTCCCTTAGTGATGCCAAAAATTCATTTCTATGATTTGAGACGCATCTTTGGTAATACCGCAGTCATTGAAAAAAATTCCTTAAGAAAGGGATGCGGCCTTATCGAGTTTTGGACATGATGTTCATATCGTTAATATAAACCTCAACCTCCTTGTAGATAAAATTATGTAGGACAGTTATAGTCACTCTTTGATATGTAGCCCCAATATTTTTTAAACCAAAAGGAATAGGAGTGTAGAAAAAGGTACCCTGCGGGGTGGTGAAACTAGTCTTCTCTTGGTGTTCAAGATGCATCCTGATCTGGTTATACCTTGAGAATCCATCGACGAATTTCTTAAGGTCATTATGCGTTGTATTATAAATAATCATATTAGTATTGGTCAAAGGGTGAACATCCTCTGGAGAAGTTTTATTCAGATCTCTATTGTTAATGCACATGTGTACTTTACCCCTTGGTTTGAGCAAAAGAACAATGCTGGTGAGCTAAGCCAGATATTCGACCATGCGAATGAAACCCACGTTCAACTGCTTGATCATTTCATCTTTCACTTTAAGGGACCATTCGAGCGGAGCTTGCTCAGTTTCTTATTAACATGCTTACATCCTGGATAAGTGTGGATCTCGTTTTGCATGATCTTAGGGTGAATTCCAGGCATATTAATGTAGGACCACACAAACATATCCATAAATTATTTAAGGTGTTCTTCGAATTGTGATCACTCATGCTCGTTGAGGGTTGACCCTCTCCTAATCTCGTGTGTGGAGATAATAAAACCAAGATTAATTATAATAGTCTCATCACCATTAGTTTGAACACAATTATATTATTTGACTTTTCCTTATTGAGATCAGTTAAGAATTGTCCATTCATTAGATCATCTTCATCAATTGTTTGATTATAATCAATGCAATTAATATAAGACACATTAAGATACTCAAAATCCTTATTTATTTCATTAACAACATTTTCTGTAAATGCAACAATGAGAACCTCATCAAAGGAGGGCTCATTTACATTCATATCAGTAATAAAAAAATGGAGAAACATATTCAGGTTCATTCTTTAGAAGGTAGAGAGAAGGGTTTTGAATGGGTAGAGTTGGGCTTACTGAGATGCTTCTTCAGTTAAAGAAAGGTTTATCAATAAATATTATCTTTGTATATGTGTCGGATGGCTCAGCCTCGGCGTGGATTATGCATAAGTCCATTCCCAGTGTATGGAAACCAAATGAGTCATTATTGTTAGGATTCTAGTGTTTTATGTTCTTTTAATGCTTTAAGAGGAGCTCAAGTTAGCAGAATTAATGGTCAGGGGTTTTACTACATGCTTTGGGACTTCAGTCCAAGTAAATTTATCTTTAAAGAAGATACTAAATCCTTACTTTTTAATGTTCGAATTACCATCGGAGTCATTTGAAGGATTACAATCGTCTCTCCATCAGGTAGCAATAATGTTTTCTTTCGAGGAAAAGTCGATGCATTCCATAACCTCAACTGCTTCATCATACAAGTCTTCCCATGAGGTGGAGAAATTATGGAAGGAAGGGACTAGGTACCCTTTGAGTATTAATGTTGTAAGCAATTCAAAAGCTTCACATATTTTATTCTTCTTGGCACATTCTTCTGATAAAACTTAGACAATGTTGTCTGAACTAAATTCTTCCAGAGGCACAAACCAATCGTCTGACTGATGGTCCCACTTTTGAAATTCTATATATATATCACCGATCTTCTCACAATTACCTTATTCCAAGGTCATCTCAATCGAGAATTTCATCCTAAATCTTTTAAGCTATTCTAGGATAACTGGAAATTCTATACTTTTTATTTCTAATCGGGTTCAGACTGTGCTGCAGGCTTTTATCATGAGGGAAATAGCTTGATCGGGAGTATTTTTAGGTTGTAAGAGGAATATGGTCATACTTTAAGAGGCTTAGATGATTTAAGTGAGATGCTAGAAGGGGTTGATTTATTGATGAGTTTGATTCTGGTAGATGGGTCAAAATTTGGGTCTCCATCGGTAAGAATGTCATTCACACTTGTTTGGTGTGTTGGTAAAGAATTTTGGGTAGTGTTTGGTTTAGGATTTACGGGAGGAATGATAATGCCTTTGTCTATGAGACTCCTTGGAAACCATTACTCGGGTGAAGGCATTGATCGATGGTGTGCTCAGTAATTTGGTGGAAGTCACATTGGGCATCATGTATGAAATTCTTCGGAAGTGGATTAGGCGGACAAGGGTCAAAAGGATTAATGAAATTTCAGAACAAGAGGTCTTTGTAAAATTTTAATAGGGTACCATGGAGCTTGGTATATTCATTCTAGGTGAAACAGGGCGGCGGGTTTCCAACGCCCATGAAGTGGCAGGCGGAGAGATGTTGTTGATATCTAAAACAATGGTAGTAATGGGGTTGTCATACTTTTGAGGAATTAACTTCCATGCTAGATTTTTTTATTCAAACTCTGTGTAACACCCCATGCAAAACACGAGGCGCTACTATGATTAAACTAAACTAACTCCACAACAATTAGTATAGAGCATCAATATTCCTAAAAAATAAACATAACGAATCCAAAACTACATAGCGTTCAATCCAAAATTTACACTTTAAAAATAATTATAATTTATCTCCTCTAAAAATAATGCTAAGCTCTCCAAATTGTTACACTGTCACTTTAAACAAAAAAATAAAATAAAATCCTCCAAACGTCGAGCTCTAAAATCCTCCAAAATTCGTAGCATCCAAATCCACGCAAGCCTGTCACTAAAAGGAAAACACGGGGAAGTACACAATATGACAAAAATAGATGCTCAAAATAATAACGGTGAATAAAATGCAACAATACGAATCTGAATTCAAGTCCAATGCGACATCCGAGCATTATACCAACTTAATTTCTCAATAACAAATCACTGGGTCACCAGGCCTCACCTCACCTCACCTAAGCTTCGTAAAGACTTATTCTGGCTCATGGACTTTAGGACTATTGGCAGGTGATCATTCTCCGTGTCATATAAATATTTCCTCACACCATGGCCATCAACAAATACAAAATCTCAAATCGAATCAATATTTTAGATTCCAATAAACGTCACGATATCAACAATAAGAGCACAAACAACCGAGGAACAAAATGGCTACTCTTGAGAGATTTAAGGAGCATGTTGCGTAAACTCCGTACCTTAAAATTATCACAAAAAACTCATAATATTCTGATCATACCATTGCGTTCCTCTCTCGAAAATAATAAAACTTTGTTCTAGCCCAAGCTCGAGAAAACACCAAATAAGCCTTCAAATCGTGGTTTGAATATTGAATAAAATTAAGGTTAGGGTTTATAGATAGAGGGAGATGAAAATAAAGGAGGCTAAAATGTATTTTAAAAGTCCTAAACTCTTCACTTTATATTTATATATAAAAAATAATTAAAGTCATTCTCAGATACAAACACTAAAATAACATTCCAGACGATCGGACAGTTGGAATTGGCTGAAATTTGGAGGCAAAGTAGCCGAAGGTGCATAATTTTTTTTAACTCGATAAGATGATTGAATATTTTTATTTATTGTTTTTGCTCCTTGGGTCGGATCCTCCCCTGATTTTTATACAAAAAGTTATAATTTCCAAATTTTAATCTTGATTTAAATTCCACTTAAAATATTATATTTATATCTCAAACCCAACATTTTTTTCATACCAAAATGAAATAGATTCCAAAAATTATTTTTCCAAAATTCGAGTTAATTTAATTAAAACCGATTTAAAATCACGGGTTGTTACATACATCCCCACTAGCACAGGAATTTCGTCCTCGAAATTCGATGAAGCCTAACGCTCAAGATAAAATACGGTGCACAAATGCCTACCTATAAAACCTGCGATTAGGTGCCCATATACCCAATCCTACTCGCATGTTTTCCCACGCGCTCTTTCACGAATCACTACTCGATTCTATCTCTAAAAAAACATCACAACACTAAAGTCCTCAATTCAATTATAAACATCCTCACATCAAGATTATTAATCCTAACCTCGATGCCTGCCACGTCCTCAACAAAAAATCCCTATGTCCAATGAAACACATCTAACCCGCAAGCTAGACCCAAACTCAAAGACCCGAGGGTTGTCGTATAACATCCGCGCAAAACACGAGGCGCTACTATGATTAAACTAAACTAAATCCTCAACAATTATTATAGAGCATTTATATTCCACAAAAATAAACATAACGAATCCAAAACTACATAACGTCCAATCCAAAATTTACAGCTCCAATATAATTACAACTTAACTCCTCTAAAAATAATGCTCAGCTCTCCAAATAGTTACACTGTCACTCTAAACAAAAAAATAAAATAAAATCCTCCAAACGTCGAGCTCTAAAATCCTCCAAAATTCGTAGCATTCAAATCCACGCAAACCTAGCACTAAAAGAAAAATACGGGAAGGTACACATTATGACAAGAATACATGCTCGAAACAATAACGGTGAATAAAATGCAACAATACGAATCTGAATTCAAGTCCAATGTGACATCCGAGCATTATACCAATTTAATTTCTTAATAACACATCAATAGGTCACCAGGCCTCACCTCACCTATGCTTCTTAAAGCCTCATTCTAGCTCATGGAGTTTTGGACTATTAACGGGTGATCATTCTCCGTGTCATATAAATATTTCATGATACCATGCCCATCAACAAATACAATATCTCAAATCTAATTAATATTTTAGATTCCAATAAACGTCATGATAATAACAATATGAGCAAAAATAGACGAGGAACAAAACGGCTACTCTTGAGAGATTTAAGGAGCATATTGCGTAAACCCTGTACCTTAAAATTATCATAAAAACTCATAAGATTTTGCCTTAAAATTATGATCATACCATTGCGTTCCTTTCTCGAAAATAATAAAAATTTATTTTAGCCCAAACTCGAGAAAGCACCAAATAAGCCTTCAAATCGTGGTTTGAATATTGAATAAAATTAAGGTTAGGGTTTATAGATAGAGGGAGATGAGAATAGAGGAGGCTACTGATTTTGAAAAGGCTAAAATATATTTTAAAACTTCCAAACTCATCACTTTATGTTTATATACAAAAAAGAATTAGAGACCTAATCAGATACAAACACTAAGAAAACATTCTAGACGATCGAACAGTTGGAATTGGCTGAAATTTGGAGGCATAGTAGCTGAAGGCGAGGTGAAGGTGCACAAAGTTTTTTAACTCGGTCAGATGATTGAATATTTTTATCTATTATTTTTTCACCTTAGGTCGGATCCTCCCCTAGTTTTTACACAAAAAGTTGTAATTTCCAAATTTTAATCCAGATTTCAATTCCACTTAAAATCTTATTTTTATATCTAAAAACCAACATTTTTTTGTTCATACATAAATGAAATAAATTCCAAAAATTATTTTTCCAAAATTTGAGTTAATTTATTTAAAACCAATTTAAAATCACGGGTTGTTACATAAATCCCTACTAGCACAGGAATTTCGTCCTCGAAATTCGATGAAGCCTAATGCTCAAGATAAAATACGGTGCACAAATGCCTATCCATAAAACTCACGATTAGGCGCCTATGCACCCAATCCTAACCCCATGTTTTCGTACGCGCTCTTTCACGAATCACTGCTCGATTCTACCTCTAAATAAATCATCACAACACTAAAGTCCTCAAATCAATTCTAAACATCCCCGCATCAAGATTACTAATCCTAACCTCGATGTCTGCTACGTCCTCAACAAAAAATCCCTCTCTCGAATGAAACTCATCTAAGCCGCATGCTAAACCCAAACTCAAAGACCCGAGGGTTATCGTATAACACCCGCACAAAATACGAGGCGCTACTATGATTAAACTAAACTAAATCCTCAATAATTATTATAGAGCATCTATATTCCA
The DNA here is from genome assembly GCA_949130495.1 of Sambucus nigra. Taxonomy (NCBI): domain Eukaryota; kingdom Viridiplantae; phylum Streptophyta; class Magnoliopsida; order Dipsacales; family Adoxaceae; genus Sambucus; species Sambucus nigra. The sequence goes on from OX422218.1 coordinate 204,393,165, forward strand.
CAAAAATAAAAATAACGAATCCAAAACTACATAACGTCCAATCCAAAATTTACACCTTCAAAATAATTACAATTTAACTCCTCTAAAAATAATGCTAAGCTCTCCAAATAGTTACACTGCCACTCTAAACAAAAAATAAAATAAAATCCTCCAAACGTCGAGTTCTAAAATCCTCCAAAATTCGTAGTATTCAAATCCACGCAAACTTGCCACTAAAAGAAATATACCGGGAAGTACATAATATGACAAGAATAGATGCTCAAAATAATAATGGTGAATAAAATGCAACAATACGGATCTGAATTCAAGTCCAATGCGACATCCGAGCATTATCAATTTAATTTCACAATAGCACATCAATAGGTCACCAGGCCTCACCTCACCTCACCTAAGCTTCGTAAAGCCTCATTCTGGCTCATGCACTTTTGGACTATTGGCGGGTGATCATTCTCTGTGTCATATAAATATTTCATGACACCACACCCATCAAGAAATACAATATCTCAAATCGAATCAATAGTTTAGATTCCAGTAAACGTCATGATATCAATAGTATGAGCACAAATAAATGAGGAACAAAAGGGCTACTATTGAGAGATTTATGGTGCATGTTACGTAAACACCGAACCTTAAAATCATCACAAGAAACTCATAGGATTCTGCCTCAAAATTTTGATCATACAACTGCGTTCCTGTAGTGAAAACAATAAAAACTCGTTCTAGTCCAAACTTGAGAAAACACCAAATAAGCCTTCAATTCATAGTTTGAATATTGAATAAAATTGAGGTTAGGGTTTATAGATAGAGGGAGATGAAAATAGAGGAGGCTACTGATTTTTGATAAGGCTATAATGTATTTTAAAAGTTCTAAACTTGCCACTTTATGTTTATATACCCAATAGAATTAGAGTCCTAATTAGATACAAACACTAAAAAAAATTCCGGACGATCGGACTGTTGGAATTGGCTAAAATTTGGAGGCATAGTAGCTGAAGGCGAGACAAAGCTTAAAAAAATGTCAGCTCGATCAGATGGTCGAATATTTTTATTAATTTATTTTTCTCCTTAGGTCAAATCCTCCTTCGATTTTTATACAAAAACTTATAATTTCCAAATTTTAATCCCAACTTAAATTTCACTTAAAATGTTATTTTAATATCTAAATACCAACATTTTTTTTCATACCAAAATGAAATAGATTCTAAAAATTATTTTTCCAAAATCCGAGTTAATTTAATTAAAACCGATTTAAAAATCACGGGTTGATAGACTCTGTTGTTAGATTGTGGTCACTTTTTTCCATCTCAACCTTAACCTCTTGAAGGACTTTGAAATGGAGGTAATACTGGTTACCCATAGATGTCTGAATTTGCAACCGAAAATTCTTCTTCATAATACTAATTTGCTCTTCCTTAAATGGGGAATTGATTATGGTAACATCCTTTTCTTTCAACCCATTGATGAAATTGTTGACAAATTCCCCGGGGTTCTTCTTGATAAGTTCAAGATATCGAGGAGTTACCTCCAAATCTTCATTATACTTGTACTTATCCATGAATTTCCTAGATACATTCTCCAAACTGTGAATTTGGGGTTCTTCTAGTGATAGGAACCAGGGAAGGGCACTTTTCTTGAGAGTCTTTTAGAACATCTGAGCCATTATTTCCTCGGCAACCCTAAGTAGGTTTATGGAACAGTGGTAGTTGCAAAGATGTACAATGGGAGGTCCTCTATCTCTAGACTTTTCAATATCTAACATCTTGAATTTTTTTGGAAATTTGGCCTTTGGGTAAGGGGACATATGGGTGCAATCCACGTAGTTCCTTGATATCTTAACTTGATCTAACTTCTTGGAAAGTAGTCTGAGGGCTTCCTTGACTTGGTTCAATTCATCCTCCCTGGGATCAACAAGAATGTCATTGGTAGGTTAGCCCCTGGCCGAGAAAGGTTTGGCATTGGTAGATGAGTAAGTGGTAGTCTGTTAATATCCAGGACACGCAGAGGGTGAGGAGTTTGTCGATACTCCTCTGGCACCCATATTGGCTCAGGAATTTATTATCCCAGAACACGGGGAAGGAAATATCTGGTTTGGGTACCTCAGGAACCCTTTCTCTATTTCTCTAAATTTCTTATACATCGACTTGCAGATTATCCATCTTCGCACCGAGCTATGCAAGTATCGTTATCAAGTTTAGTTGGACATTAGAATTTTGATATGGGTTTTCCATGAGGTATCTGTGATAAGACCATTCGGTTTCCTCTGAGGTGGATGATGAGGGTGTAGAACTCCAGAGTGTCTTGATGGAAGATCTGAGCCAATAGGGAGCCCGACCAAGCTAGGGTATGCGATCTCACCAAAGAAGGAAAGATAAAAAAAAAATTGGAAAATAATATTTTTTTTGGTATTTTTGAAAAAGGGAGAAAATATTTATGGTACTTTTCTTGAAATGAGGAAGGAAGATCCCCTTTGTGTAGTTGTTATTATAGGTTTCACTTGTATTATGTTCCGTCTAGGGTACAAGTGAAATGACAGACACGACCCCAATTTCAAAAATAATGGGATATGTAATGCAAGACACGATTTGACTTGTTTCTTGACTCGCGATTAGGGTCCTGTTTTAAAAATGGGTGAAACCAAGCAAAATTTAAGCGGTAAGATGACCCAAAATTTTGGCAGAGTTTTGTGTTAGAAATGAAAAACTAGGTATAAGTGTCCTAGGTAAGACGTTTATATGAGGTTTATGCATAGGAGGATAGTGTAAAGGCTCCCCCCTTCGACATGACTTCTACGATATACCTCTTCCTTATTAGGATAATCATTCATCGGTACGTATGGAAAAAACATTTGATATATATGAGTGTATGTGAATTGCCTTATGATATACCTCATGGTGACGATACATGTGAGAGAAAATTTGATATATTCGACGTACGTGAATGAATTCGTTACCATATACCTCCCGTTGTGAGTTTTTTCAAGAGGTACGATACGGGGGAACCGTTCTATATACATCGAAGATTCTTCGACAATGGAAGGTGGGAGATATATCTCTTAGGATAATCGCACCTTGTAAAATTGTCAATCCATAACAACGTAACCCCCAAGTACTGGACACGATTTGGGTCAAAATGTATTGCTCACATAACGTAGTGTGCATAATGCATGAGCCTTAATTTGTATTATTATGAAAAGTTTTATATACGCTAAGAGGAAATTGTATTACTATTTAAGTAGAAGGAAAGAATGGGAATATACATGAGTGGTATGAAAAAGAGCTAAGTATACAAAAATGGGATAAACTGTAAAAAGTATGTAAAACTAGCATGAACATGAAGCATATGCAAAGCATGGTGACATGTACAAGGTGTGAGACACGTAAATATACACAAATGAGAGGGGTATATGTACAAAGTGGGAGTAACATTTTGACATTTATAGGTGAAAATAACGTGGAAGTCTGTGTAAGTGAGAGTAATATGAAAGTGTGTGCAAATGATGTGGGATATATACGAGTCAGCATCGGATATATAAAAGTGGCGTGGAGTAGGTGAATCACGTGAACACTATGAGTGGCATGTGGAATATATATACAAGTGAGTGTAAAGCTTGAGATATATACAAGTAAAGAAATCATGAATCATGAGATAGAAAAGATGATATGTACATGTGATGAGAAAATAAGAATGATGGAGATAAGAATATATATGGGTATTATGACATGAACATGGTATATATACAACATGTGAGAATAAAATTAAATGGAGGAATACACAAGTGGAAACATATATACATGTGTAGAAATATAGAGAAAAGGAGAAAGGGGAAAACAAAACCCATGTAAAATAGAGTTTAGTCCTCTAAAAATAAAAGTCTCCAACGGGGTCACCACTATGGTCATCCAGACATGCGGGTGCGCCCCAAAGTGGCTTGCATGAGAATGGGGTAAAGGAATATAATTCCTTTTCTGCGGGCTCCCAAGGATATAAGCAACCATTGTTAAGGGGTGCGATGTTCATGGGCTCCCAAGGATATAAGCGACCGTCGTCAAGGGGTGCGAAATGCAAAGAATGAAGTTGCTAATCTAATTTGGCACAAAACAAAAAAAGGATATATCCATCCCCGAAGAAACATCATTAAAATACTAACGGATGCATACGAAACCAAATAGATCACAGATTCGGGAACTAAGTTACAAAATGGGAAGTTGTTAGGAAGATATTCAGTCCTTTAAGTCTCTCATGGTTTATATAAAAATATTATTCTTTTTGTCCTAAAGTGTGTATAATGTATGTGGGAGTGGAAAATGTATATATGTGTGAAAAGTGCATAAGGAGCGAAATCATCATGTCCACGTCATGAAAATAGATGGGAATGAATCAATCGAAGGTATGTAACAAAAAAAGAGAAAAACATAAAGATAGTAAGGATATTAACGATGCATCGAATCACAATCTCACTATAAATAATTGTGTAAACATGTCTGACAAGACCGCTAAAAGGTAGTAAAATAAGTCAAATATATATACTATGAGTAGTACATCGGATCGTGACTCATTATGAACAAATGATTGGGCATGCCTGAAAGTAAAACTACAAGTAAAAATAAGTAGGCGAATATATGTATGAAAATACTAACAGGAAAGCAGTGAGAAAAGAAAAATGTGTAAAATGAGGACTCGAATCCCGAGATAAATCTGGGATGCCTACGTAGTCAAAAGTCGACATCAAAGTCCATGTAGTTTGAAATGACATAAGGGTGGAATTTAACCCATAACTCATAAACTAGAGTTTTCTACTTTGATTTGTGGAAAAATGGGATCAAGCGGTGAAAATGTAGAGAAATGGAAGAAAACTCTAATTTGGAGTCTATGGATTGAACCCTCTTTTTGTTTTTTTAGAGTTTATGAAAATAAGTTTTGTGAGTATATAGATAACAAAAAGGGTGATTAAGGGTTATAAAGTAGAGACTGAATGGAAAAAATATACTAAAAGTAGTAAAGTGTAAGAAATGACACTAAGTTAGTAAACTTGAATGGATATAATGTAGACCTTTTAAATAACTTGATGTTAGAGAAAATTTATGGAAAGGGGTATTTTGAAAGGCTATGCACTCATTTTGAGAAAAAAAAATCCTGAATATTGAGGTCAGGGCTTCCTTAAATAGGAACCCTTAAAAGGCAAAAAAACTAGGTTGCCCCCGAGGGGGGGGGGGGAGGTCGGCATAGGTGCCAAACTTGGTTTATAAGTAAAGCACTCTATGCCTATAGGCAGGGAGAAGGGGTGCTTATAGGTAGTCCAAAAATGGATTTTTCAAAAAAAATATCATAAAATACAAACCGTAAGTGAGTTACTCACACATCATAGATCGTTGGAAAGAGGATTAATATCTCCATCAAAGTGCATTTAGGTACTCTCGAGTTCAATAGTTGACCAAAGTCAAAGGGAGCACTAGAGTGTTCGGTGACCTCGAGTTTAGGGTTTCAAGGTAAAAGCTAAATGCGAACTATAAGTATGATTCGCAAAAGGTATGACCATTGGAAAGGGGATTCAAATCCATATGAAATTTCATTGAGAAACTCTCGGGTCTTTGAGAGTTGACCAAAGTCAAACAGAGTTCGAGAATCATCCAATGACCTTTTGGGAAAAAGGGGTGTTAAATGTGAATCGTAAGTCTGATTCACGTATGGTATGAGCCATTGGAAAGGGGATTTAGAGCCTTATGAAAGTGAGTTGAGAAAATATCGGGTTCAATAGTTGACCAAAGTCAAACGGGGCTCAATAAGTGAACGTTGATATCCAATTTATCGTTTGAAAGAGGACCAAGGGTATGAGGGTTAAAATGATAGTGCTTGGACCTATAAAGGTGTATGTTGGGGGGGGGGGAGGGGTTACTATAATGGGGTGTCTATAATAAAATTTTCCATACTTGTGGGTTGTTAATCCTAGTAAGTGGTTATGTATCATTCACCAATTTATTTGTTGCAGGAAATTCTTGCATGGGGGATTATTTATCACGGGAAATGTATGCTAAAGCACACATGTTGTGGAAAATTTACTGGCAAAGTGGTAAATTTTTTTTCACTTTTTAACAAAATTTTTGTTTTGCATAAGATTTTGGGCTGTTATTTTTGCTAAAACCATTATGCAAAATGTCACAAACGCATTTTGCACAAGGCAATGTAAATTATCTAATCTATATTATTCCTCTATCTCCAAATTTTATACAATCTCAATCATTTTATAAACATTTCCTCTTGTTATCAAGTGATTAATGTTGTTGAACAATCAAAGACTAAAATCAAATTGACATTTTAACCTTATTACTGATTCCCATGGTGCATTCTTTAGGTTTTAGAGAGTTTAAAGGTATTTTTTGTTCTTTAGTACATATATTTATATATAATAATATTTTAAAATTTATTTATTTAGATACTAATTTATTTCTTTTGACCTGATTACTTTTATATTTTATGTTTTTTTACATAACTTTCACTTTGTAATGTTATATTGAAATAAACCTATGTTTACTAATGTCTTAGATAAACCCCCTAAAATTCTAACAAATCACTAACTCCATTTGTTGCCCTCTATTTGATTCTCAGAGTTAAACCCCAATGATATTTTAGGACCAAAATACCCTCGATATACTAACTTCATTTCTTACTCAAATTAAAATCCTAACGAAACCCTAAAACTTCTTCCTACAAGAAATAAATGGTACCTTCATCACCTACCTTTCAAGTTTTCAGCATAACTAGAGTAACTAAATATTTTTAATCATACAACATACCAAAATTTGTTTTAGATAATAACAAATGGAAGGTATATACATCTATAATTTTAGAAATATAAGATATAAGTAAGGGGAGAAGGTGGTTACAGTTTTTTGCATGAAGTTTCGTTTAGTGAGTTCATTAGGAGTAGTCTGAATGTGATAACCCGAATATAATTATGACAAATTATGTTTGAATCATGATTACCTTATGTGATATGTATAATGTTTATTAGTATGTCTAATATTTAGTATTTGTTTAGTCTAATCATACTTTCATAAATCATGAAATATCGAATTAGTTACAAACACAAAATTCTGACGTTTTCGGTAGGAATGTTCATGTTGGAGACTAGTTTTGATCCTTATAATATAGAAATTGACTTGAGGTGAAAACTAGATAGTTGTAGATATATGAAGTAGGACTGTAAAATAATAAATGGTGCATTAAACGGACATTCGGGTGAGAAGATTGTGACACCCCGCCTAATAAAATACCGGGTGATTAGTCCTATACCAAATTAAAATAGGAATCCCAGTTGGTTCATCCTTAGCATCACTGTCGAAAACTTTTGAAAACTTATTAACTTCCTAGTATTCCAAAAGTTGGTGCCAAATTTTAACTTTTTAATTAAACAAAATAATACATGCGGAAATAAATGTAAACCATTCACACAATGGAATTAAAACAACCGAATAATTAATTAGACAAATTTGACGAATAAACCATCGTCCACCAAAGTAAATAGTCCAACAACAATCAACCAACAATAGAATAAATACATCTGAATTGCAACTGAAAAGTCTGGGCGACATGCCCTAAGGAAACTGAAACTGAGAGATGATTCCTACTCCAGGAAAGAATGAACGATGTGTCTAATCCAAGCTCCTGCTAGCATCCACATATGCCGCAGCTCCGTGTCCCTGGAATAGAATATCAATTTTGGCATCCCTGTGGCTGGACACCTAAAAGGTTTTGAAAATAGTTTTATAGCAAGGGTTAGAACCCAAAACATTTTGAAAATATTTAGCAAGTGAATTAACTGCAGTAATTTAAAATGCATGAATGCGCTTCATATATAAGTTAGTGTCGCACTCTCTTGAGGACATTCTTACCCCTCCACTATTGTGCACACCTAACGGTTACCTTAACCCCACCTAGTTGTACTACCCCGTCCAACTAGTATTGGTATAATCTCCCCTTGCCATACTACTATAACCCGAGTATAAAAATTCCTGGATTAATAATTTATCTCACCGATTAACTTAATTAATTTCCTTTAAATACTAATCATATAACTGTGTCACAAGTTATATAAAACAATTACATCACACAATGTATTGTTACCCGCATATAATATTTACTACCATTATATACGTACCTTTACCACAACATCCACACATATATATTATATGTATATTCATCCCTCCAAGTATACCCTCACTAAATGATTCCCTCTAAAAATTTATCTCACTAGGTGTGCTCACATAACCTAGTTCCCCAAGTTGGAATCGCTCACCAACCTGGCTCAAAATATAAACGTAGTGGAGGCGGTCATATTTCTTTTTTGAAAGTGAGATAAATCCCTCACCCATATACCGGACGCTATGACTTGGGGATATACTCACTCTACTCCTCAAGCTAGGGGATTCACCCACATCGCGCAACCTCTCTTGATAACACTAGAGTATATAGATTAAATAAATATCTAGTCACTGATATTTAATAGCACACACAATATATACACATATATATATACTATCACTACACTCTATATATATAATATAAACCCCGGCTTTACCGTGTACTCAAAATCCCGTAACACTAGCCTGTAATTTCCCGAGTCTGTGGCCCGACTCAACTTAATTAATTTTCTCACCTATTAATTCACACGTCAATTAATATAATATTTCCCCGAGTCCATGGTCCGACTCTTATATAAATACTTTCCATATTAATTTATATAATATTTACCCAAGTCTATGATTCGACTCTAATCTAATTAATTTGTACATTAATTAATTAATACTAATCCGAGTCTATGGTCCGACTCTAATTTAATTAATTTACACATTAATTAATAAAAACTTGGTGTCGCCCAACCATTATACCCGGACTCACTCACTTGGCCCGTACCATTGTTAATACCCGATTCTATATTTCGCCCCATAACTAATTAATTACACCTCGATTCCTTTAATAATAGTGCCACTCAGCTGCAATATCCGAACCTTTTTTCCCTCGGCCCGAATTTACTACTAAAATCTATTTTCCAAAATTCATCCATTTTGAGGCATACAATTGTCATCCTCCTAAACCCAAATATATTTTCCCTGTAATTGTAAGGAGAAAGGTTCCATATTTAATTTAAATCTATTAAATATATGGAAGAAAATCTAATCCCAAATTCTAACCTATATAAATTTTCCAAGCCAAAACTGTCGAAATCCCTGAAGGGTCGATCGATCAACCCTCAGGCGTTGATCGATCGATCGAGCAGGTGGTCATCTTCTCCTGGGTTCTATTTTCCTCCATTAACGAATTTCTAATCTTTTAAGTCTCTAATTTTTCAGTCTTAATTTATCATTGCATCATATATTCACATCTAAAATAGATCATGATCACCGTCTAACCATATTAACATAATCAATTTCTAGGAAATATCATCAATTCCAAAAACGGGTTTCTTTACCTTATCATCAAATTCATTAACCCCAAAATTGATTTCACAGTCCCAATAAATTCGTCTCCAATACTGGTAAACTATTATAGTCCTAATTCCAATTAACACTAAATACTTCTATAATATCAATTGAACTATTAAATCACATAACATGTTCAATTTCATAAAAACCCAATTTCATGCCATAACCCACCCAAAACGGATTTCGGTTTCCACCCACCATAATATGAATTGATTATCATCAATTTAAGAGTCACAACAGTTAACCACTTGCCTGAAATCGTTCATAGAGTCTGGTCCATTGGTGTAGTTAAGGTGTTGACGAAGAACACCCCAATTAGTCTCTTAATTTGCTCCAAAAATTCCCAATTGGCTCTTGATTTACTTTCTTCTGTGTCTCTCTCAAACCCTAGGTTTTTAATTTGTTAACTGTCGTTCAACTTTTCCCCAATAAGGTTTAAAACCTCTAATCCCGTTTTAGGCCATACGAGCCTAATTAAAATGGCCCAAATCACCCCGTGTGAGCCCGGCTATGCCCAAAAATGCCCCGAGACCCGATTTCTATCCCCGAGTACTATTTTCTGACTATCTCGACCCATCCGGACTCAACCGTGCACTCAGAATTGTCATCCGAAATACTTTATAACATTTTCAAATTTCGACCTCAAAATGCGGAACACGTTAATTCGAACAATTTAACTTAAGATCGCCAAATAAAAATAACTCTTCCTACTCAAATAAATTCTCCAAATCATAAATTTAAGTTTCTCCAATTTAAATATTTCTATTTCTCCCAAAAATAATTAAATTTTAAATCCTCAAAATTATGGGGTGTTACAAAGATATCGTCTTTTTACGAACATGGGGTAAAGTAGTCATTTGACGTTAAATGATATTTTGTCTTATATGACGACACATGTTATATTTTGATTGGACCAAAGGGATGTACCCTTATGACGACTTAAAGACCTTAAAATATCTTAATTCTTCATTGATATCAGAATTTCAAGTGGGTTAAGGTTTTCCATGGAAAAAAAGGGTTAAGGTGAATTAGTGAAGGATTAAAGAAGATAATCGATAGATAAACGAGCTTACGTAGCCAAGGGTACTTAAGTAAGATTAATTTGTAAATTTACATTCTTAATATGACATATGTTATTTTATATGATGTTAATATCATATTTGGGGACAATGGGGTACGTTTTGTTGTATGTATATGGTAGGTGTAGGTTATATGTTTGAAGCATATCGAATTCATACAACTAAGGGCGTAATCATTATGTTGATCAAACTGATGTATCTTTGTGAATACATAATGGAATCGATTGTTTACAGTTGGATATGAAACTACACTTATATATACCTGTTATATTAAAAAATTATGTAAAAATATTAAAATACCAAGAAATGAATCTTGGGTGATAATTTGAAGTTGAGGTCTAGAATCTGTCCCAAAAAGGTAAATATGCATAACTTATGTTTGAAGTTTTTCTTGACATAGCAAATAAACTCTGAAAATTATGAAACTTTAATATTGTTTTATTCAATATGTTTATTGAAATTGGGTGGAGTATCATAGAAAGTTATGATGTATAAAAATTGTGAAAATTCTTGGACGATTGAACGATAGAGGGGCCTATAGGGCAGATTTGCCTGGTGGTAAAGAAATGAACATATCTTGCTCTAGAAAACTTAAAATGATTTTCCATCTTTTGTATTGGAAACCTAATATGATAAGGATGGGATTACTAAGAATAAAGTAAAGTATGTCTAGGCTATGATTTGGATATATTAAATATCTTAACATGAATTTAGATAGAGTTTCATTTATGATAAAGGATTTGAATGGAATCATATGATGCTTATGAATTGATTTATTCTGAAGATATTCCTTGAATTGTTAATATTATTATGATGATACTAATATTGTAAGAATGATAATAAGGGAAGAAGAACCGATTGAACAAGTGCCGGACAAAGGAAAAGGAAAAGCCTGATAAGTTGCCAATGTGAGTGTACTTATGATTGTTTCATATATAGATATGAAAATGATATGTTGTATATAATTATAGCTCTAAGAGAGGATTGGTTTGACTACTTCGGTATTCAAGATTTGTTTGGACATTCAATTATCCATGATTAGTTTGAATACTTTGGTATTCAGGATTTGTTTGGATATTCAATTATCCAGGATTGGTTTGAATACTGCGGTATTCATGATTTGTTTGGATATTCAATTATTCAGGATTGGTTTGAATACTTCTATATTCATGATTCATTTGGATATTCAAATATCCAGGATTGTTTGGGCCTTATGATCCAGGATTGGAATTGGACAAAGATCCAATGATTTATTTTATCTTATGATAAGGATTTGCTAGAACTTATGTTCCGGGATTTGTTATTGCTATAACGGGTAGGATTGTTTGTATTTTATATCCATAGATTTAACATATAATTATTACTTCATTGCAGGGAAAGAGTACCGCACTAAGCTTATTGATTAATATTTATATTTAACATTTTCAGGTTTGTACGCTGCCAGCTAGGATACTGTATGATCGGTGATTTTAAGAGCTGCACCATTAAAAAGTACTGGGGTTTAAACATGGGGATTTTGTTATTGTCATACTGAGGATTTTACTATACTCACACATTGTATATATTGAGATATAGTGGTTTAATTTGATAACTGTAATAGTTAATCATAGATTGCATGTTCACTTAAGTATGATTCTGATGCTAATTATATTATGGTACAAAGAATAATATTATGTTTGTTACGTACAATATGCATGAAAATATTGATAAATGAATTATATTTCAAATGGGATGAAGATTTGATTTAATTATTATAAAAATAAATGATTAGAATGGATTTAGGTATGGGGTGTGACACTAAAGGCTTTGAAAATGAAGGGTTGATGGTAATGAACAAAGTGATTGGGTTTAGAGATGAAAATGAAGGGGTTTTGGTGGTGAATCGGAAGAGAGAGATGATGAACATGTGATCAAAGAAGCCATTTGTCATTAAAGGAAAAAAATAGAGAGCTCATGTGGGGAATTTAGAGATAAACAAAATTGCTAATCCATTTCAAAACTTGAAAGGTAGGTGATATACCTATATATACCCTCGTCCAGAGTGAGGGTGTCCTCCACACAGATGAAGGCTCAGGTCCAGGACGAGTCCAATTACCACAGTTCCGTTATAGGAAGGCTCGGCTAAGACGATCCCTCAGCTAAGATCAGACGACCCTCCGAGGGGCTGACCCCTCAACCAAGATCAAACGACCCTTCAAGGGGACGATCCCTCAACCAAGATCAGACGACCCTTCAAGGGGATGAACCCTCAACCAAGATCAGACGACCCTTCATAAAAGGTCAAATAACCTAATGACAGGACGACAGTACAAGGCCCACGCCCAGTCGGACTCGTTACCAGCAGCAAACCTTACCCTCGGCCCAATATCTTATAGCTGAGGGTGACATCATCACAGTACGTGATTTGGGAGACGTATGGGATAACGCGCGTAGGACTCCTACAACACGTGAGAAAGATCGTTATAACAACATCACCCCCTCACGTGAGGGAATATTATATCATCATTAATCACAAGTAGCACAGTCAGGTGTCAGCAGGGAATTGGCTAGATCATCATTCAGATGCTCAATGAAAAATTAGGGGGTACACTGCACCACCCAAGCCCTATATATACTTGTCATCTTTAATCTTGTAAAGGGATGGATAATTATAACCCTAGCTAAAACTCTGCCTGTACACAGTAGAGAGAGAGTGAGCCTATGAGCATTGTATCCAAGGCCATCATTGTCTTCATTCCTCTTATACTTAGTGTATCACTCACTCACAGTGGATGTAAGCCTGATTGGCTGAATCACAATACATTATTGTCTTCATTCCTCTTATACTCATCCCCTTCTATGCACATACACATATATAACTCTATTGCTTCCATTGTTGTTACTGTTTGAGCTCATCACCTCTTATCTGGTGGTGCTGAATCTTAGCATCATCAGTTTGGCGTTGTCTGTGGGAATGAGAAGAAATCTCTTCCTTTTTAAAGATTGACCTCACCAGAAACTCTGGTGGTGAACCAGTCCTCCCCCTTTTTGTGGAGCTGTTTCACCATTGAAAGAGGTCCATTAAGGTTCTCAAGCTCATCAGTCTTTTGATCATTCAACTCTTCATAGCTCAAATATATGTCACCAGAGATGCCACCACCACCTCCTCCACCGGATAGTGGAGTAGGACCTAGCTACAGTCATGCACCACCTCAGTCTGAGATGGCTGATGTGGCGGCCGCCCTGAAGTCTTTAGCAGAAAGCCAGTGGATTATGCAGGAGCAATTTACAACTCTTAGCTAAAACATACTAAAACCTCCAGGAGTCTCATCGGAGATGATTACTCCAGCAGTAGTTCCAGGGCAGCATGAGGCCATGGGACCACTCGAGGCACCACGCAAACACTTGCCATCTCCACAATGACAGAGGGATGTTACTGACCCCCGACGTCTACGCCTGGGGAGGAAAGGAAACCCTTTCCCAGAAGACAAATATGATGATCTGGAGGTAGAAGAGCCCCCTATAGAGTGCTGGGAGCCGTATGAGGTCTCCAACAATATTGTGCAACCTATCTAGGAGAGAAGAGGGAAGTGTGGAAGGAAAAATCCCTAAGATCGCCCAAGAGGCTCTGCTTTCGATCGTGTGAGCAGGGAGTCGGACTTTGAGAGGTTGGGCCCAGTAAATGACCTGCGAGAAAAATTGTTCCGATCAAGAAGTATTACGAGGTCCAGAAGGGAGGCAGTAGATATACAACCCCACGGTGGCCGACCCCACAGATGGGATGACGGTCAGGTAGAAGTAAACAGCCGACACAGACCTGCCACAATAGAACCCTCCGTTCACCTTAAAGAGGCAACAAGAGATAACATCGGCCAAGTCGACCTTACAAGGGCTTGGAATGACTCGATCCAAAGGCTGAAGGATAAAATTGGTGATATCATGAGAAGCAGAGACCCCTTTCAAAGAGGATACTTCATACACTCACCCTTTGTGGCGAAGATAGTCAACTTCCCAATGCCATCCAAGTTTAAGCCACCTGTGGTCACCCCAAGGTATGACGGGAGTACCAACCATGTCCATCATATTGAGATGTACCAATTAGCGGTAGACATATACTCCATCTCAGATGAGGTGAGGTGTCGTGCCTTTTCTGGCACTCTGATTGTGGCCGCACATGTCTGGTATATGTCTATTTCAAAGAACTCCATTAAAAGCTTTAAGTAGTTAGCAGACCGATTTATCTATAACTTTTGCTTTGGAGTGAGGCCACAGAAGAAGACCACACACCTGCTCTATGTTAAGCAGGGGAAGAACGAAAGCTTAAGAGACTACATAGCAAGATTCAACAAAGAAAAGTTAGAGGTCGAAGACTATGAGGAAAGCATAGCCATGACATCCCTCATTGGAGGACTCCAGAAGGGGAAGCTATTATGGAAGCTTGTTGAAGACCCATTGAAGACAATGGTTGAATTGCTGGCAACAGCAGGAAAGGTGATAAACGCCGAAGAGGCGATGGCCAGAAAAATACGAAAATAAAAAAAGGAGGCACTAGTGGAGGTAAGTACCAAAAAAAGAATAAAGAGGGAAAGAAGAGGCTAGCAGATGATAAATTCGCTGATTACACCCCTCTGACGGTTAGCTGCGAACACATTCTGAATGAGATAAAGAGTGACCGATCCTTGAAGTGGCCTGAGAAATTGAGGGCAGCCCCTCACAAGAGGAATAAAAGTCTGTTGTGTAAATTTCACCAAGACCATGGCTATGTGACCGATAAGTGTTTTGCTCTGAAAGATGAAATTGAAAAAGTGTTGAAAGAAGGAAAGTTAATGAAATACATTGACAAGGGTGCCTTCATGAGGGGCTGAGGGGACAACCGAAGGAAGAAGAGGGGAAAGGCATGCAGAGAAGATCAATCCAATAGAAGAGACGGCCCCTCCAAGGATGATGATGGTCCTGACCTCCCACCAAGAGACGATCCCGACCCTGTAAAAAGGCTTAAATATGATCTCGTTCAGTGTTAGAATGATCTCTGGGGGCCTGGTAGGAGGAGGATAAGAAGTTACAGACATAAAGGCCCATATAGTTGAAGCCAAGGCAGTAATGAAAGCCACACACTAGACCTCTATTGAAGCAAAGTCAAAAAAGAGGAAGAAAGTGGATATGGATACTCTGATAGTGGGTTTCTCAAGAATGGACTTCAAGGGCCTCTTAGCACCGCATTATGACCCTTTTGTCATCACCACTAGGGTACACGGATGTGAGGTGCCAAGGATCTTGTTAGATGGGGGAAGTTCTGCAGATGTGATGTTCTGACCGTGCTTTAAGGCCTTAGGACTTAGCCATGCTAGGTTCATCCCGTACCATCACCCCTTGATTGGTTTCAGTGGGGAAAAATTTCATCCTCTAGGAGTGTATGAGCTCGATGTTAGGATGGGGGACGAGTGGCCGATATGGTTTACCAAGAAGGTCAACTTTTTCATGATGGACGAATATGTCTTCTCAGCCTACAACATTATACTGAGGCGAGTGGCCCTCAAGGAATTTAAGGTCGTGCCATCCACGGTTCATCAGATGATAAAATTCTCGACCCCTTATGGGGTAGGGGAAGTTCAGGGAGACCAGACGATGACACGAGAATGTTACTTCAACTTCGTCGAAGAAAGAGAGGTGCACAAGAAGGAAACAATTACTTACAATATTGATACCATCGACCCCAGGGATGAGACAAAACTGAAGAAAGGAGAAGTTGCGAAAGAGGTAGAATCCGTCATCCTCAATGAGGATGAGCTGGAAAAAACCGTCCAAATTGGTAAAGCTCTGAAGACAGGCATAAAAGAAGACCTCATCAAGATGCTAAGGAGAAGACAAAATGTCTTGGCGTGGAGTCATGCAGATATGTCGGGGATCGACCTCGAAATCATAAGCCATAATCTCAATGTGGTAGAGGGCACAAAACTGGTAAAGCAGAAGAGGAGAATTTATTCTCGAGAAAAATATGAAGTCATAAGGAACGAGGTTAAGAAGCTAAAAGATGCTGAGTTTATCAGGGAGGTCATCTATCCCGAATGGCTATACAACGCAGTTATAGTCCCCAAAGGCAATGGAAAATGGAAGATGTGTGTAGACTTCACCGACCTCTGTAAATATTATCCCAAAGACAACTTCCCTGTCCCTCGCATTGATCAGATGGTAGATGCTACCGCAAGCCATGAGCTAATGAGCTTCATGGATGCCTATTCAGGTTATAACCAGATCTTTATGAGCCCTGAGGACTCAGAAAAAATGGCTTTCATTACCGACAGATGGACATACTATTATAGGGTCATGCCCTTTGGCTTAAAGAATGTGGGGGCAACGTATCAACACCTTGTGAATAAAATATTTGAACACCAAATCGGGAAGTCTATGGAGGTATATGTAGATGACATGTTGACCAAGAGTTTGAAGGCTGAAGATTACGTGGCTGACCTCGAGAGGACCTTTAACACGATGGACAAATATCGAATGAAGCTTAACCTAGCTAAATGTGTCTTTCGGGTCAGAGTAGGGAAATTCTTATGGTTCATCGTCAATCAAAGAGGCATCGAGGCCAATCCTGAGAAGATAAAGTACCTACTAGAAATGAAGACCCTCAGGACCATTAAGGACGTTTAGAGGCTCACAGGGAGAGTGGCTACTTTGAATAGGTTCGTATCCAAAGCCACAGACAAGTGTTTATCGTTCTTCAAAATTCTTAGAAAGGACTTTGAATGGAATGAAGAGTGTGACTAGGATTTCAAAGAACTAAAGTCGTACCTAGTGTCTCCCTTGCTATTGTCACGACCAGTGCAGGGCGAACAACTGCATGTGTATCTGGTCGTCTCAGAATCAACCATCAGCGCAACCATTATGAGAGAAGAAGATGGGGTACAGAAGCCTGTGTATTTCAATAGTAAGGCACTCCGGGGGGCAGAGCAAAGATACACAAGGATGGAGAAGTTAGCCTGTGCCTTGATCCATGCATCAAGAAAGATGAAGCCATACTTTCAGTCCCATACAATGGTCATCCTCACTGACTCTCCTCTTAGGTAGGTCTTGCACAAGGCAGAAAAATTGGGGAGGCTAATGGCCTGGGCCATAGAGCTGAGAGAGTTTGACATTGTATATCAACCTAGTGTGGCCATTAAGGGTCAAGAATTAGTAGATTTCGTGGTTGAATTCACTTGGGAAGATGATGAGGCTGAAGATGAGAGCCTCAAGAAGACAGATACCCGACAAGGCATAATTGTTGACCCATCCACAGATAAGGCTGAGACAAGCACCGCTAGAGAAAAAGTTGCCGAAAACGTAGAGGGAAGATATCTCTTTAGACAGGGATCCCTCACCGAGGGAAATTTCTCAGAGGAACAGGATGTTTGGAACCTCTTCGTTGATGGGTCCTCTTGCGAGAGCGGAAGCGGGGCCGGATTAATAGTATCAGCATCTGACGACACAGACATTGAGTACGCCCGGAGGTTCAACTTCAAAGACTCCAACAATGAATCTGAATATGAAGCCCTTATAGCAGGCCTCTCCTTATCTAGGTCTCTTAGTGTTGGCCAGATCTTGGTCCATAGTGATTCAAGACTTGTGGTGAATTAAATACTAGGAGCATACGAGGCTAAGGATGAGAGAATGGGCAAATACCTTAAAAGAGTGAAGTCACTATTGAAAAGCTTCAGAGAAGTAAAGTTGAAGAGGATACCTAGGCTTGATAATGGCCGAGCCGATGCACTTGCTACGCTGGCCTCAGCAACTAGGACAGATATCAGGAGGACAGCCCCAGTGGAAATCTTACTTCGACCAACGATTGAAGACGTAGATGGAACACTTGGCTCTTGCTTAAATTATAGTAGGGAAGCTTCGTGGAAGGACCCTTTAATCAGATACATTAAAGAGGGGGAGATGCCAGAAGCAAAATAAGAAAAGAAGAAGTTGACCCTTTAATCAGATACATCATCAGTAGGTGTTTACGGGGGAGAGGAACAATGTGAGATGATGTAGGAGGAAGTTTTAATGTTTGGTTAGATTTGGGTTTTAATTTAGTAAAAACGACGAAGCTGGTGTATTAAGCGTATTTAGGTTCTAAAATGTCATTGAGGATTAACTCTAATTGTCAAATAGAGGATAACTAGCGGAGTTAGTGGTTTGTTAGGATTTTGGTGGTTATGTCTTAGACATTAGTAAACTGGGGGTTATGTCAAATATAACATTATAAAGTGGGGGTTATGCAACAAGTAACCTAATTTTTTATTTTTTTATTTATATATTACACCATATATATTCAGGTTCTTCAATTTCAACATTCACAAAATCAATTTCTATTATTATTTACTACTTTAATAAAATTATGTGTAGTTTAGATTTATTTTTAATTTCGTATAGTTCTTTGGTAAAATTTATAGTAGTTATCAACTAGAAAACATGAATTTGGACTCATAATTAATTAGTATTTTTGCATTTGAGATGGAGAGAAAATAAAATATAGTCAATATATTTTGATATGAATTTCTATATTAAAAACGGTCCCACCTTCCTAATATACATAGCATTCAAAATGTCTTAGGGATGCCCCTGCAATGCAGGGCCTGCATATATACAATGTCGTCACAACTATGCCAACTTAGCCAGTTTCTTCGGGACTGATGGTTATGGGGCCCATTTTTATATCTATTAAATTCGATATACACATATCTATGCGAGAGTTGGAAAAATAAATATTGGGAGAGAGTCACCAGAAAGTTTCGTTAGCTTCCATTTTAACATTTTGTGGTCTATAAGAAGAGTAGAAAATAAGGTGGGCAACCCTACATGGGATAAAAAAAAATAGCTCCAACTTTTTTCATCATTCAAAGCAATCAAGTTTTGGGTTTATAAATGTTAAAAAGTTCTTGAACGAACCTTTATTAATGATGTAAAAGACTTAAGAAAGCAGTAAAAATCTTTTACACCAAAAATCCCTTTGCCCTCTCTACAAAATCCCAACATTCCCACCACAAAATTTCACTCATAAAAAGTTCTGGTCTCCTCCTCTCTATTCATATACTTGAAAAAAATATTCCCTCATAAGTCCAATGTTGATCGACCAAAAAATTTATTTTTATACCAAAAATAAAGTTGAGTTCGTGTTGGGTAAAGAAGTTGTGTAGTTCCATCATTATTTACTCTTTAATCCATTGTATTTGTATTTGTGTTTGAGATTATAGTTGATATTTGATTGTGTTTTAGTTTTTTTTGCAAACATGTTAAGAAAATCCTCATAATAAAATATTATAGTATTATAGTAATGACGTTAAGGGCTTTAATTTATAATATGCATAGCGCCTCACTTTGGCTTGAGCCGCTCATGTATATATATGGTCCAAACAATATTTCAACTACTACCCTAAGTTGTTTTGGGAGAAAATTAATATGTTGCCTCCGAAATGAGTATATAAAGGGTTTACACTTGAATCAAATTGAGTTAGCATTTAATAGTCATGCCAAGTTTAGGGTGGTATCGATCGGTTTGGTCGCTATTTGACCGGTACTAATACGGTATTACCATACAATTTTTTGTCAATATGTTCAATTTCCCCGGTTCTGTTTTTTGAAAACTCCTATTAGTACCAAACCATTCAATATTTTATTTTTCGGTATTTTTGATAACTTTTGCCTTCGATAATTTTATTTTCTTAATATTTTTTTTTTACATTTTGTATTTGTTGTATTGTTCAGGTTTTCAATATTTTCAATTTCTAAATGTCAAAACTATACTAACACAAACTATGAAATAATCGCCGTATTTGTTTATTCGTCGTACCCATAAAATATCAAATAACCTATCGATAGACCAAAATCCCTCACATAAGAATTGTAAAACAGCTTATAATGATGACCCAAAAAAAAATGATAAATATGAATTCATAATTCTAAAATACAACTATGTATATTTGGTTAAAAATAGAAAATATAGTGTGAGTTTTTACATGGGAAAAAATTAACGACTTAAATCACTTATAATATTAAATGTTGTGATCACTATTCTAAAAAATCCGTCTAGACTCCGCCTAAGCTTGAGGCTGGAAAAAACGCCTCCCCTTAAGCTTTTTACTCCTTATTTTTGGTAAAACCCTTAAGGTGCACCTTTTTTCTAAAAACAACAATACTTTAGTGAAACAATATCGCCTTTTAAAGATTTTTTTACAAACCGGACCATTATCTCATCTAAAATAATCAAATAGTATTTTAATTTGCAAATATTCAGACATATTTTTATGATATGTACAATTTTAGTATTTTAATAGCCATGTTATGGTTAAAAAATATTAAAATATATTAAGAAGGCATAAATGCCTTTTCACGCCTTTTTATGTCGAAGCCCCCGTCTAGGCATCTAAGGCTTAACGCTTCGCCTCCACGCCTCGATCACGCCCCGTGTTTTTTAGAACCTTGGCTGTGATAAAGGAGTCCGATTAATAATATAATTGATAAATACGATATAAATTTGGCATTGTTGGTTTATGTAATCAATATTTTGGGTTGGTAGTTTTGGCATTTTAATTTTATAACAGTAATTTTAATATTTTAATTTTAATAGAGTAATTTCTTTAAATGAATTTGTTACATTTTAAAACCAGAACCAACCCCAAAATTTCTTCTAATGAAAATTAGTAAACTAAAATTATATGAAACGATACCGAATAGTGAAAATTGTACCATATCCACCTATTGGTGATAATTTTGGAAACGATATGAAAATACGGCACAGAACAATAAAAAATTGACCCCAAATGTCATGTTTGTGTCGAGTTTTTTGACACGATTTCAATCTTGTATCGTGCTCGTGTCAAAATCACGAGTCATGTTGTGTCATGTTCGGGTTAAATCATGTGTCGTGTTAATCCTATTTTTATTCGGGCTTTCGTATCTATTTATGTTTAATTTAGTGTAAAATCTAAGAAAGTGTGTTATTCGTATTGTGTCATCACATACAGATAAATATAGTGGTCATGCAACAGTACTATGACCTGGGGAACAATCCAACGCCTGTTGGTCAACACTAGGGTGGATCGCTCACTACGCGTAACCTTTAACGATAACATATTTGAGTAAGTATGTTCCATAAAGTCAATCACACATAGGCATATATATACCGGTCACACTCGATATATATATATATATATATATATATATAAAGTTGGCTAATGCACATAATATCTCTCGTAGCACTAGCCTACAAAATCCCAAAGTCTAACATGACTTTCTGATCTTATCTAAATATCCCCTTACATATAGTTTAACTCTCTAATTATATACTTCTATCTAACATGCTATTCTAACTAAGCATTATCCTAGCCATCCCTAAATCCTAACTTGATTTCCCGATTCTCACCCATGTACATTCATTCACTTATTCACGTCTTTACCTCACTCGGAACCCATCCCCGGTTAGCCTACTACACGTCCTAACCCTCACACAGAATTTTCAGAAACCTAAACTCATCCCAGACCTATGATTCCATGATTAAACCTCAAATGGTCAAAAAAACAAACACAAGGCAAAGGTGGAAAACCATCAGAATATAATCGGTTCGCTGGCTAGACCGAACCGATTCGATAAGAGAAATGATTCGCTCCTCCCAACGAATCGGTTCAGTTCTGTTGGGATACTAAGACGAACTCGTAATGGGATTTCACCTCTAACCTTCACCAAAACCCCATTCACGAACTCTAATTCATCTCTAAACATAATCCAACCATTTTTTTACGTAAAAATCATCTTGAAGCAACATCTAGTTCATTGATTAATGAATTAAATCAAGAATTCATGCCATACTAAACCCTAGTTTCAAGATTTGATTTCTTCTTATTAATTCATCCAAGAACTTATCTTTTTTTATAGACTTATATTAGATTCATCATAGAAACATCATTAGATTCATCTCTTATCATTTATATAATTTAAAACCAGAATTTCCTTAGTTTCCAACTCGAAAATCATGTTATTTTACACTAAAGTTACATGAATAAATGAAACTACACAAGATTATTAAAGCAAATAAATAATTACCTTGGAGTTGATGAGTTCTGAAGCGGGACATTACTGAGTTTGTCTCTAGGTGTACCACTTATCAGTTGATGAAGGTAGAACATCAGAGACCAATTGGAATTTTACAGCCA
Source organism: Sambucus nigra (assembly GCA_949130495.1). NCBI lineage: Eukaryota > Viridiplantae > Streptophyta > Magnoliopsida > Dipsacales > Adoxaceae > Sambucus > Sambucus nigra. Next base: position 204,415,882 of record OX422218.1, read on the forward strand.
TTGGATATTCCAGTATGGAAATAGGAGAGCATTTCGATGGACTTAATCGCGGGACTACATAAGTTGCAGAGGGATCACGGTTATGTATGGATTATTATGGATCGTTTGACCAAGGTGGTCTATTTTTTGTCAGTTTAGACAGATTATACGACGGAGCAGTATGCCCAGCTCTTTTTAGAGAAGATACTGAGGTTATATAGCATTTTAGAGGCATTGTACGATAGACCTTATTGTTCTCCCGCTTGTTTCTTAGAGGCGGGTGACAATAAGATTCTTAAACCGAAAATAATCCAGGACAATTCTAAAAAGATTGAGTTGATTCGTGGCCGTATACGGATAGCTTAGGACAAGCAATAGAGTTATACATACACCGATCAGATACAGTTGGAGTTTGATGTGGGTGATCAGGTGTTATTATGAGTGTCTTCCATGAAGGGAGTTATACAATTTAGAAAGAAGGGAAAGTTGGTACCGAGGTATGTGGGACCTTTACCGATCATTAATAGGATTGGCCAGTTGGATATAGGCTCACCCTATCAGAGCACTTATAGAGGATTCACGATGTATTCCATATGTCATCATTGCAGAGATACCTCAGAGATGGGTTGGCGTATCATCATATCACGTTAAAGGAGATAGACTTACATGAAGATATCATGTACGAGAGGACTGTTGCCATTTTAGACCATAACGAGAGGAAACTTCGATCGAAGGTGGTAGCGTTAGTTCATATTCAGTAGGGGAATCACAATATCGATGAGTCGACTTGGGAGCATGAGGATGAAATGTGGAAAAAGTATCCGGAGCTCTTTGTGCCAGATATGCTCGAATTTCGAGGATGAAATTTCATTGTTAGGGGGGAAGTATGTAGCACCCTGTATTTTTATAGCATTTTAAATTACACGTATGCACGTAATTTTAATTTAACCGCAAAGTAAATTAGCGTAAATAAATATTAATTAGAGGATAAAAGGATATATATATATATATATATATATATATATATATATATATATATATATATATATATATATATATACTTGTGTGATAAGTAAATGACAACGTATTAAATTATGTTACGACATAAATGAGTTAAAGTGACGTGTTTATCGATATTTCATTCGGGGCACGCGGGTAGCGTAGTGTCTAGTATGAAATAAAATTTTATGTTAGGTGACTTTGATGGTAGTTTTGAGTGCTTCGATGGTCTAGAATGGATCGGAATAGTCCATAATAGGTGCCTAGGAGTTACAATTGGGTTCCAGGAGGTTTTTAGACTAAGTGGGAGCCTGGCCCTAATTTGGGATTAGAGAGTTTAAGGTTAATATTTAATCACGGTGGATAGAGGAGGTCTGCTATCTATCCACCCAAAAGAGCTAGGGTTTGTGATAGAGTTAGAAAAGATAAGATAAAGTGAGAAAATAGGAGGAAGAAAGGATCTGAGGAGGAAAGCTATCGTCTTCGAATTGAAGATTGTCACCAGAAGAGAAATTTTAGCAAGTTAAATCTTAGAATTCATAATCTCTAAAGAAAGTAATTACTTGATTTAATAATCTTGTGTAGTTTTATTTATTCATGCAACTTTGGTGTAGAATAACTTGATTTTCGGGTTAAAAACTAAGGAAATACGGGTTTTAAATCATATAAATGATGGGAGATGCATCTAATGATATTTCTATGACGAATCTGATATAAATCTATAAGGAAAGATAAGTTATTGTATGAATTATGAAGAAGAAATCAAATCTTGGAACTAGGGTTTAGTATGGCATTAATTTTTGATTTAATTCATTATTCAGTGAATTAAATGTTGTTTCAATATGGGTTTTACATAGAAAATTATTGGACTATGTTTGGGGATGAATTATGGTTCATGAATGGGGATTTGGTGAAGGTTAGGATTGCCATGGATGAAGGTTAGAGGTGAAATCCCATCACCAGTTCGTCTTGGCAACCCAGAGATTCGAACCGATTCCCTGGGAGGAGCGAACCGGTTCACTTACTGAATCGGTTCGATCCCGCCAGGGAAATGATTCAGTTTTATTGGCTTGACACCTTTGCCTTGTATTTATTTTTTGAATCGTTTGAGGTTTAGTCGTGGACTCTTGGGTCTGGGGATGAGTTTAGGTTTCTGGGAATTCAGTGTGAGGGTTAGGAAGTGCCGCAGGCTAATTGAAGATGATTTTGAGTGAGGTAAAGATGTGAATAAGTGAGTGAATGTACACGGGTGGGAATCGAGAAATTGAGTTAGGATTTCAGGATGTCTAGGCTAGTGCTTGGTTAAAATAACATGTTGACCAGAAGTATATAATCAAAGAGTTAAACTACAAGTAAGGGGATACTTAGATAACATCAGAAAGTCGTGTTAGACTTTGAAATTTGGTAGGCTAGTGATACAAGAGATATTACGTATATTAGTCGACTTTATATATATATATATATATATATATATATATATACACATATATATACACGTACGTATCGAGTGTGATTAGAATATATATCTCTATGTGTGATTGACTTTATGGAACATACCTACTCTAACATGCTATCGTTGGAGGTTACGCGTAGTGGGAGGTCCACCTTGGCATTGACCAGCATGTGTTGGATTATTACCCATGTTATAGTATCGTTGCATGACCACTATACGTATGTGAGGATATGTCTTTGTTTCAAGTCTAGGTGGGTGTGATGTTGTATAGTTATGACCCACGGATGTAGGTTTATGATCGTCTTCATTATGTGTTTGTGATTTGGGATTGGTAGTGAGACTCCGACCCGGTGGTCTAAGAGTGGTACGTGATGTAACCTTTCACTAGGGATGCATAATGATAAGTCCAACTCGGGGATGTTATGTATATATGTATAAAGAGTGATATATGTATATTTGCTTAAATGGTTGTGTGAATATCAAATTATAACTAGTGAATAGTTACATTTCCTATGTAGTTATAAATACAATTAAGAAAGCCTAAGTTATATCTTATGTGTTAGTTACGTAACGTCTAGTATGAGGTATCGTATGGGCAGTGCAGATGGGCTATATGTTTAGCGGATTACAGTATGTTAAGGTTGGTTAGACTAGTTCGGTAGAGTAGTATAACTAGATGAATAAAGTAAGTATGTTAAGTGCGCACGTTAGATGAGGGGTGAGGATAATTTCATGTGAGTGCGACACTAAGTTGACATGAACATTTCGTACTGCTTTATTATTATTTCATTTAAGTACTTGCAACTGTTTTTCAAATGTTTTGGGCCCTGACTCGTATAAAAAAAATTCAAAACCTTTTAGGCGCTCAATCACAGGGTCACCAGTTCCATTCCAGTCAGTCGATGCTGTAGCAGCTGTTGATGCATGCAGTACTTGATTAGACGCTTCATTTCATTTTTATCTAAATAAGACTCTATTACAATATTTACTTTTTGGGCATGTTGCCTGGAGTTGGACAGTTTCATTATCAGATATCATTTACATTCCTCAGTTTTAGCATTTGGATTATTGTATTCTGGATACCGAGGATTTATTATTTATGCTATCAGTATTCTTTGCGCTTCAGTCACTACGAATGTTTGTGTATGTATAGTTTTGCATGGTTTAAATTATGCAAGTTAACAAGATTTTAAAAACTGACACCAGACTTAATAGGTTATTAGTTTAATTAATTAGTTTTCAACAATGATGATAAGAATGAAATCAGATATGATTCCCGTTTAATTTAATAAAGACCTGATCAATCGGTATTAGACTAGACGAGGTGTCACATGTCCGTGTCAGCTAAAAAATATGAATTGACACCTTTATATCCATCACTATTAAATATTGCTTGACATTCTAATATGCAAGCGATAAATTTGTAAAAAATCAAGGGCAAAATAACTCAACCTTTTTGAATTAGGAAATGTTCAAAATCTAAAAATAGAAGATTGATTTGAATGATAAAATATACTCAAACCTTTTATTATATGGGAAAAACAGTAATAATAAGTTCACTTTTAATATTAATTGTCGTGATAATGTAGTCTTTTAAATAATGATATATAAATTGACAAATACAATATAAATTTGGTATTTCTGGCATATCTAATCAATATGTGGGGCTAGTAGTTTCGTCAATATCATTTAATACTTTAATTTTTGTAAATCAATTTGTTAAATTTTAAACCGACCTCACAGTTTTCGGCAATTTCAATTAAAAAATTTATGAACCAAAATCACATATTTCCTTATTAAAACAATACCGCGCAGAGAAAAATAGTACCGTAACGACAATTACTTGTTCAAATGTTGCTAGGTTGCAAAATGAAGGACATAATAACTCATCATAAGAAATGTTAAAAACCTAAAATACAATACTAGATTTAAAAAATACAATTTCCATTTGCCCCTTGAAGTTTTCTCCTCCTTTTAGGGGGCTCCATAACATGAGCAAATTCATTACTTAGAACCAGTGTTCTAAAAAACTCCCCTAAATTTGGTAGAAACGCTTCGCCTTAAGCCTTTTACGCCTTATTTGTAATAAAAGGCTTAAGACACACTTTAAAAAAAAAATAAAAACGCTTTAGTGAAATGATATCGTCTTTTAAAGATTTTTTTTTAAAAAATCGGACCAATATCTCATTCAAAACAATCAAAAGACAAATGGAATCTCAAACCTCTCTACCTCTCGTCCAAAAAATGTGCGTTTTTTCTTTTTTTTTTTTAATTTTTTCTTAATATTTTAAAAAAATAGTATTTTAGTTTGCATATTTTTAGACATATTTTAAGGTATTTACCCATTTTATTATTTTTAATAGTTTTATTATAGTTAAAAATGTTAAAATATATAAAAAAAAAGGTCAAAATGACTTTTCACGTTTAAGGCTCACTTAGGATTTTAAGATTTGACCTCGACCCTTCGATCATGCCCGACTTTTTTTTTAGGAACAATGCTGAGAACATGGAGAGCCAAAAAAATTATGAAAACAATATTGCACGCTAGAAGGAGGGGTCGAACCTCCGACCTTGTGGTTAACAGCCACACGCTCTAACCAACTGAGCTATTCCAGCTGTTGGCTTGAAGATGATCTTAAAGTTTTAAATTCTGTACATTTTACACTTTTCTTTTCGCACGTCTCACATGATGATCTTAAAGGACAATTTTTTCAACGCATGAAAAACATTTTGAGGTCATCTCCTAGAGACCATTAGAATGGGACGACCTATTTCCTTTGTAGTGTTTTTTCCCTTTGTTACATTTTCAAATATGTAGCTTTGTCAACTCAGCTTGGATTGAGTGGAGGTAGTTGCAGTTTAAGACTATATCAATTAACTGGTAATTAAGACGAGTAAACTTATGGGGCATCATAAAATTGAAACGACACAAAGAAGGTTACCATGATCCCAATATGCACAGATCAAGAAATTATCCATCCTTTGAGTTTTTATTTTTATTAACTAGATACAAGGATAATTGGCAGAATCAGTTTCAGGTATTTTTTTTCTAATTATATTTTGGTCTTAGGTGCTTTTTCATTATTTATGGTAACTTCTAATGACGAAACTTATACCATTCAGCAACGAAAAGGTATTAAAGCATTCAGCAACGAAAAGGTACTTACGTCTAAAATAGGTCAGTCCAAAAAAATAAAAATAAAAAGATAGAGGTGTAGGGCAAAATAACCAAAAAAAAGTTATATATATAGGTCAGTCCAGATCATTGTAACAATTAACTATTGCAATAAAATAAAAATAAAAATGAAAATAAAAAGATTAAAACAACTAACAAGATAGCCAAATCAAAATTACCCATTTTTATATGAGTGGTGCTATGGGTACCAAATAACTCTCCCAAATCTCCCCCAAATAGCATTGATGAATTGTGCCCTGACGGGACCCATACCATATGGTATAACACTTAAAGTATTGATGGTAACGATTTACAAGATTCTTTGATATGCCATTATAAAGTAAAAAGCCATAATGGTGGAAAAAGAACCTGACCATAGAAATTACTCATTTACTAAAGAATAATGATATGAGTACAAAAATCTTCTTCAAAATCTCTTTCAAACTTAATGTGGATTCCACTTACTCTCTCACCTGTCTATTAAGTATTGCCTTGTATTATGGGGTTCTGCCACGACACCATATTAATTGCTTTTTGAGGGAGTTTTGAGGGAGTTATTTGGGACTCATAGCACTACTCTTCACTAAATGTGTGTAACGTCGATACAATTAATTGTTATAAGTTTGGTTGAGTAAACACTAACAGCGAATATTGAACAAATTCAATGAAAATGGAACGAGTTTCTTGTGTTGGTAATGAAAATTAAACGAATACGTTGTATATACATATACCGCAGAACCAATACCTGTTTGCACCTCACTTTCTTGTTAAAGCCAAAATAAGTCCGCTTAATAATAACTAGATCTAAATGCAGACACACAATGTGTCTCCAAACAAATGAACCAATTTTTACAGAGTAGTGCCTAGAAACACCATCTCTTAATACCAACCATGAATGTTGGTATATACATCTTTATCATTTTTAAACTACCCATTTGAATGTCGGTACTCAGAGCATCCACAATGGTGGATACTCTCAAGAGGCAAACTTACAAATCAAAAAGCTGTTGATACCTTTCGTGAGTCAGTGTTTTACAGTGGTGATGAGTAAGTTGAGAAAGCTTGGTTGATAAAGATTTCTTACGAACTACTTTAGTTCGTAGGAAATTGTTACGAATAAATATTGTTCGTAGGAACCCACTAATATAATAACAAATGATTATTTATATTTGTTACGAACTTCATTTGTTCGTAGGAATTCCTACGAACAAATGAAGTTCGTAGAAAGTATTTGCAAATTCAGTAACCCAATGGTAACTTTGCAAAACGACTAACATTTCTACTACGGAATTTGTTGCTTTCAACTCACCACTGCAGGTATACGGGTTTGCAAAACTACAAATTATCTTGGACATTAATATCACCACTACAGATGCTCTTATAAACTGTAGATTGATATTTACGGGAATTTTGAGAATGTACAAAATTTGGCGGAGTGTCATCACTCATCCCTTTATAATACTAGGTGGTGCACACGTTCGTTGTACGAGTGACTTATGTGCCTGATATAAACATATTATAAGGTCAAAAAATTTCCCAGAGGGGCTGAAGTTACATTTTTCAATTTGCGTATTCCTTAACTGCGGTATCCTAAAAGAGTAAAATGTGTTGTAAATATAATAATTTATGAAATTTGAGATGTTCAAGATATATGCCAATAGATGATGACTTATTTAAACGCAATCAAATTTCACATGTTTTATGCGATTAAGGAAGGTAATAGGCAAAAACAATAGAACTTCCAAACTATAGAAATTCCAAAGAGGATTATATAATATCTACTAAGTCAAAAATGTATTACCAACAAAAAAGATATATAAAGGAACTCGTTTAATATATATAATTACACAATTATAAAAATATGATTGTATAAGTGAACCAATCAGAGACGAAACCATTGCATGGCCAAAGGGGGCCATGGTCCCCCTCAATCTTTTCAAAATGTGTTGTAATGTACTATTTTTTTTTTATGGTTGTTCCTAAACTCTAGCAAAATAAGAGGCCCGCGTAGATTCTCTAGCTCATCTTACTTTCCTCCCCAACCTTTTTACAACTCATTAAGCGCACTACTTCAGCCTATTAAGTTGAATTAATAAATATATCATTTGATATTTGCCATAATTTCTCCCTTGTTTTTGTCGGCCACTCTAATTCAAACAACATGTGGAGTGAGAAGTCTTCAGATCCAACAACAAAGAAAAGTTGCAACAGTAAAAGCAAGTTAATCTTATTTAAATTTCTATATTTTATCTCTGCTCACTTGTTATTTAATCTAATTTCAAAAACTACCTTTTGACCCTTATTATTTGTTCTAATTGTAAATTAAGTTTTTAACCCTTAATAATCATCGTAAATGCATGTTTTTACCCTTAAACCGGAATATAAATCTCGACCCTTGTAATAAATTAACGCTTATTGCATATTATAGAGTTTAACAACAAAAGTAAGGACCGGAGTTAATGAGCTAGCAAAGTTGGAAATTCATAACAAAAATTTACTCATTAACCGGGTAAGTAACTATACCTATTTCCCCTTATTATTTTATGAAAATATCAAAATTTATTTTTTCTAATTTTAAAGAATGATGCAATTTTATGTTAATTTACAGTTGACTTATCTTTTGTTAAGCCATTAATTAGATTACTTATGGTTTATTTTAGTTGTAAATTTCTTTTTTGGCTCTTAAAAAACCTCTGCTATTATTTAAATCGCAAAAATAATATTTACCCTTTAATTAACTCTAATTGCAAAATTCTATAGTTTAAGTCAATGTTACGTAACCCCTTATTTATAATTTAATTGTATGTTTTGCAATCACGGATAAAAGAAAGTCCTAAATTTTTTTTGCCCCCCCGAAGAACAAATCCTAGCTTCGTCCCTGGAACATATCTCAAAACACACATTTTCCTAGGGAAAACAATAACTTATACTCTATGCCTCGATGATGAGTTAAAGTACAAATGGGATAGGAAATAGAATCTGACTTGTGACTTTTCCTTCCTTATTTTTTTAGTTGGGGTTGGGTTAGCTCGGCTTGGGGTACAACCCCGTATAGTAAACAATCGATTATATTAATAAAGAAGTTGTGGACTAAGGGGCCCCTACTCCTTCTATTGAGTATTTATTGAGAGGTCCCCTGGGGAGAGAAGAATTGAATTCTTAAAGGGTTGGGTCTAGCCTTCTTCATATTATCGCATGTGTGGGGGTGGGGGCGTATTCAAGGGGAGTACACATGGGCTATAGCCCATGGTAAAAAGGAAAAAAATCCACTAGTTACTGTTAGAGTGTTAGTCTAGCTCAGGATAAATGGAGGAAGAAATAATTATAGAGCAGTGCTACTCTTACCAAACCAAATTACCCTACTCATACTGAATGCTTACCTGAACAACACATAAGGCATTTTATGGATTCCCTTATATGTTTGATTTCGAACCAATATAGAGCATCTTTCTTTTATCTTTTTTCTTTTATAAAAAAAAATCTCGACACATAAAAAACTTATATCATGCTAATATTAAATTTCCATTTCAACAACAGACATTTATTTTTACACATTTGAGCTTGTAAATAAAATGCAAATTCTAACCACTAAAAAAGGAATATGAACACGACTCAATTTTAATACATGTTTAGTAAAATATTTTTTATTTTATTCCAAAAAGTCCCTCACCACATAAAACATTCAAAAAAAGGAGCTCTGGTTAGGGTCCCCGGAGCTACGGTAGTGGGGGATAGGGTGGGAGTGCTGCCGAAGCGGACCTTTAAAATCGTGATGACATGGCGTGTCGCGATCGGTTTGTACCGCTGGTGCCGACCCACATCTATAAGACACTAACCAATCGCGATACGCCATGTCAGTGTGTCCCGGGCTACAGATGAAAATCATGTGTCTGCTTAGACTTTTTAATAAAGTCACTATAAAGCTAAAATCCAATCCTATATATATATATATATATATATATATATATATATATATATATATATATATATATATATATATATATATATGTTACAAGATTTTGACTTAGTTTCACTCCACCTCTTGTGTTATGCCTTCACCTGCTAGCAGGTGTAACACTTGGTTACATACGTCGCCACATACCTCTTTATACTGGAGCTCCAGAAATCCTTACATAGGTCCTTATACTTCTTTATAGCACAGAGATGTATGTTGAAGAGCGAGTGATGGGACTTAGCCATCGTCTCATCTTGAAGCTCATCAATCATTGGGATAATCAACATGTCCTTATTCCACTCACCACTATCCTTGTCCATGATAAGAGTGTCGAACACTTCATCACTTTGAATACGGTCATGGTAATGTGTAAACTCCGGATCACACGACAAGGCGTCTAGAACTTTCTCCTGAATGAGTAGTCTAGCCACCACACCTTAAAGGTATGCCCTATCATAAACCCACTGGACATGCAGATCGAATTTTTACAGTTCACTGAACATCTTCGCTGGGTGATACTTCATCGCTGCTAAAATAAGGATAAACTTTTAACTAAGAGCATCGACCACCATATTAGCCTTACTGTAATGATTCTCTGAGGATAAGTCGTAATCTTTCATCAATTCCATCCATCTTCTCTGGAAAAGATTGAGGTCACGCTGCATGAAAATATACTGGAGGCTTTATTACCAGAGAATACCTCAAACTATTCCCCATATAGGCAGTACCTCCAACTTTTAAGTGCGAACACCACGACAGCTAACTCCAACTCATGGGTGGGGTAATTCCTCTCATGCATCTTTAGCTGACGGGATGCATAAAAGACTACCTGACCGTTCTGCATTAAAACCACCTTAAGTCCTGAATTGAAAGCGTCACAATACACGGTATAACCCTCGCTATGCTCTGGAAGGATAAGAACTTATGCAGAAGTCAACGTAACCTTCAAATCTTAAAAGGTGGGCTCATAATCCTCATACCACTCAAAGTGCACATCTTTTTGAGTCAACATGGTGAGGGGAAATTCAACCTTCTGAAAGTCTTGTACAAACCTACGGTAGTCACCGGCCAAACCCAGGAAATTGCACACCATCGTGACTGTCCTTGGTCTATCCCAATTCAGAACGTCCTTAACCTTAGAAGGGTCAATGGAAATTCCCTCACTGGAAACTACATGGCCAAGGAACTTGACCTCATCCATCCAAAATTCACGCTTACTGAACTTGGCGTACAACTTGTTCTCCCTGAGCACTTATAACATCATACGAAGGTGCTCCTCATGGTCCATATCCTATGTCGAGTATACCAATATATCATCCACAATGACCACTAAAAACCGATCTAAATAATGGCGATAGACACAGTTCATCAAATCCATGAAAAAACCGTGACATTCGTCAAACCAAAGGGAATCATTAGAAACTTATAGTGCCATACCGAGTCCGGAATGCTGTCTTAGGAATGTCCTCCTCTTTGATACACAACGGATGGTACTTAGACTGGAGGTTCAAAAACCTACCCTCCCTATGCAACTGGTCAAACAAATTATCGATACGGGGCATAGGGTACTTATTCTTCACTGTCACACTGTTCAACTGCTTGTAATTAATGCAAAGTAGTATAGAATTGTCCTTCTTCTTGGCAAAGAGGATTGGATCTCCCTAAGGGGACACACTAGGGAAAATGAAGCCCTTGTTGGTAAACTCCCCCAACTGAACCCTTATCTCCTGCAATTCTGTCGGAGCCATCCTATGAGGTGGTATAGAGATATGCGAGATGTCCTGATGCACCTCTATGGAAAATTCCACCTCCCGGTGTGGGGGTAAATCAGGAAGATCACCTGAGATTACATCGAGAAATTCCCACACCACCGGGTAGTCTAATAACATACCATTTAACTCGTCCTGAGCCACCGTACTGCCTAACTAATCGAAGTACCATTTTTGTTCACGAACAATGGAAAACTTGCAAAGATAACCAACATCATTCTCGCTACTAAAATGATGGCGAGACTTTTTTAGAAGAGATATTGAGACACTATGCTAATGGCATTCGATGGTGGCGTCAAAATACGATAACTAATCCATACCGAAGATTCCCTCGAACCCATCCATGTCCATATGAATCAAGTCATACTTCAGAACATAGTCTCCATCCATAACCACGCAACTACGACAAACCTTATTGAGAACTACACCGCTTCCAACATGAAGTCCTATGAAGATATGAGGGTAAAATTGATCTACTTCTAATCCTAAACTAAATGCTAATAATCTCAAAATAAATGAATGTGATGCACCCAAATAAAAAAAAGACTTTACCCATGTGTTAAATAAAAGAATCATACCCTCCATCATGGATGAATCACTGGAAGGGCTTACAAATTTTGATATGATATAGGAGCATCCAAGGTTAAACTTGCTGCTCTGGCCGCCGAGCACCTAACCTGTCCCGTGGCTGCTCTACCCCCGACGTGGATGTGAACCATCCACGATATGCCTCACTGAATGATGATACGCTGAGAATAATTATTATTGTTGCTGGGTGAGGCTCGTGTAGCTAGAACTCCAGCCCAGTATATAGTTGACAGTCTGCTGACTGCCCTGTTGATTACCCGATGCTCTTTGCGGGCAATACCTCTTGAATTGATCGGGGGACCCACTCCCAAAATAAGTCCTCTTAGATGGAACCGTAGGACTCTGGTCACTCGTATACTAGGTGGATGATGAGCCAACCCCAATAGAGCCCTTTAGATTTGTAAAAAAGCCTGGATCCCCGCTCTTAAACTTCTTGTGACCACTAACCTGGGATCTACTAGGCTCCCTCTTCTTATCCTTGATGGCCTCGCCATCCTCCGCCTCTAACTCTATCCTGATGGCCTTACTCATCGCAATTCAAAAGTTTGACACATCCAAACCGACTGTGATTGTAACACCCTGCCTAATAAAATACCGGGTGATCAGTCCTATACCAAATTAAAACAGGAATCCCAGTTGGATCATCCTTAGCATCACTGTCGAAATTTTTTTAAAACTTACTAACCACTTAGTATTCCAAAAACTGGTGCCAATTTTAACTTTTTCATTAAATAAAACAGTACATGCGGAATTAAAATATAAACCATTCACACAACTGAATGAAAGTAAATAGAATAATAATTACACAGCTTGCCGAATAAATCACCGACCACCAAATAAATAATCCAATACAAATATTCAACACCTGAATGAATTACACCTGAAAACTGTACCGAGAAGTTTGGGCTACAAGCCCTAAATAAAACTGAGACTGATACAGGATTCCTACTCTAGGAATGAATGAATGATGCGTCTAATCCACACTCCTTCTAGCATCCACATATGCCGCAGCTCCGTGTCCCTGAAATAGAATATCAATCCTGGCGTCCCTGTGGTTGGACACCTAAAAGGTTTTGAAAATAGTTTTTATAGCAAGGGTTAGAACCCAAAACATTTTGAAAATATTTAGAAAGTGAATTAACTGCAGTAATTTAAAATGCGTGAATGCACTTCATATTTAAGTTAGTGTCGCACTCCCTTGAGGACATTCTCACCCCTCCACTATTGTGCACACCTACTGGTTACCTTAACCCCACCTAGTTGTACTACCCCGTCCAACTAGTCCTGGTATAACCTTCCCTTGATGTACTACTCTAACCCGAGTATAATGATTCTTGAATTATAAGTTATTTCACAATTAACTTAATTAATTCCTCTTAAATAGCAGCATATAACCGTGTCACAAGTTATATAAAGTACGTACATCACACACTGTATTATTCCCACCAATGATTAACTTAATTAATTTCTCATTAATTAACTGTATATAACTGTAACCCGAGTTATATAAGGTAAATACATCACACACTGTATTATCACCTACATATAATATTTATTACCATATTATACGTACCTTTACTAACATCCACACATATATCATACGTGTATCCATCCTTCCGAGTATACCCTCACCGGATGATTCACTTTAAAATGCCATCTCACTAGGTGTGCTAACAAAACCTAGTTTTCCAAGTTGGATTCGCTCACCAACCTGGTCTACTACATAAACGAATTGGAGGCGGTCATATTCCTTCCTGAAAGTGAGATAATCTCCTCACCCATGTACCGGACGCTATGACCTGGGGATATACTCACCCTACTCCTCAAGCTAGGGCATTCACCCACATCGCGCAACCTCCCTTGATAGCATTAGAGTATATAATTTGAATAAATATCTAGTCACAAATATTTAATATCACACACAATATATATACACGTATATATATATTATCACTACACCGTATATATATAATATAAACCCCGTCTTTACCGTGTACTCAAAATATCCCGTATACTTCCTGAAATTTAATATCACGCACAATATACACGTATATATATATATATATATATATATACTATCACTACACTGTATATATATATTATAACCCTGGCTTTACCGTGTTCTAAATATCCCGTATAGTGCCTGAAATTTCCTGAGTCTGTGGCTCGACTCAACTTAATTAATTTTCTCACTTAATAATTTACCGTCTTCCCGAGTCTATGGTCCGACCCTAATATATTTAACTCACACTTCAATGTATATAATACTTTCCCTGAGTCTATGGTCCGACTCCAATTAAATTAATTAAAACACCTATTAATTTAATATCTCCCCGAATCTATCACCCAACTCTAATTAAATTAACTAACACACATATTAATTTAATATCTCCCCGAGTCTATCGTCCAACTCTAATTAAATTAATTATTACACCCATTAATTTAATACTTACCCGAGTCTATAATCCGACTTTTATTTAATTAATTTACACATTAATTAATCAACACATATCCGAGTCTGCAATCCGACTCTAATTAAATTAATTATCACATTTATTAATTTAATAACTTGGTGTCACCCAACCATTATCCCCGGACTCTCTCACTTGGACCGTACCTCAACATTTCCCGAGTCAAGGTTCCGACTCCAAACTAATTACTTTCTCTTAATAATTAATTTAAATGCCTTGATGTCACTTAACCAACATACCTGGACTCGCTCACTTGGTCCAATTTACATCTCATAATATAATACCCACATTTTCGCCTATAATGTGTCACACCTTTATTTCTATAATTTTCCCAATTATATTTGCCTATAATTATTAACATACCTGGACTCGATTCACTTGGCCCGAAATTAAATATTTCCTGAGTCTATATCCCGACTCTAAATTACTTAGTTTATCTCCAAACTTAATTCACTACCTTGGGGTCGCTTGACCAATATACCCGGATTCGGTCACTTGATTCGTATCTCACTATTTTGGAATAAAATCTCTCAAATTCATCCATTAAATGCCCCACATATATTCATCCTAGTCCCAATTACTCTTTCCCATAATTACTAGGAATAGGTGTTTCAAAATTAATTATCACAAATTACAGTATGAAAATTAATTTATAATTAATTTCCCCCTTATATCACACACACGCCGAACTGACCACAATTTACCATCATCGATCGATCGATACCCCCGATCGATCGATCGACCCCTTCGTTACAGCCCTTCTTCCCAACTGTTTTCCACCATTAACGAACTTCAAGGTTTCTAACCATAATTTAAACCTCTAATTACATCATCCCATCATCTACACATGGTTAATCCACATCCTATTCATCATAGAGACCTTAAGATAATTAACTTCTCTACTTATCTCATAATTTTCGAGATGGGTCTTTCTCCATAAAATTCAATTATCTGTTTTAAATCCTAAATTCCAGATTCGATTTCCACTCTTTTATGTTCTGGATTTCTCATTCAAATCATATATACATATTCAGATATCAATCACCCATCTAAATCTTACTTTGAATCTCATTCAAGTGTTTCAAAAACAAAAACCCCATTTTGTACCCATTTACACCCAAAAACGGATTTTGGTTTACACATCACTATGATATGAATTGATTATCATGCTTTAAGAATCAAAACAGTTAACCACTTGCCTCTAAGTGTTTGTAGTGTCTGATCCGTTGTTGATGCCCCTTAATTTGGCTCAAATAACCTCCAATTTGCTCTTGATTTGTTTTTCCCCAAATCCCCTCTCAAACCCTAGGTTTAGAGTTATGTTGGCTGCCATTCCTTAATCTCCCAATTAGGTTAAAAACCCTCCATCCCGTTTTTAGCCTAATGGGCTTAATTAAAGTGGCCCAACTCACCCCATGTGGGCCCGGCTATGACCAAAATTACCCCGAGACCCAATTACTACACCCGGGTACTCTTTTATGACTATCTCGACCCATCTGGACTCAACCGCGCACTCAGAATTGGCGTCCGAATTAATTTATAAAAATTCTTATCTCACACCCAATTTAGTCTATACCGACTCCTGGCTGGGATAAGTGTATACCTTGTCATTAATACTCAAAATGACGTAATTAAATTACTACTATTCACTTAGTAAATAAATTTCCCTAAACATTAACCATTCACTCCCCGATTAATATTTAAATATATATATTGCCATAATTAATTCAATTAAAATTACAACACAGCAGTAATTTAAAATTCCTGAATTAATTAAATATTAACTATACAAAAATACGGGGTGTTACATACTCCCCCCCTTACAAAGGAATTTCGTCCTCGAAATTAAGATAAGCTTAGTGTTCCGATATTCACATATTACTCATTAGTCATGTGCCTCCAAGCCCGCTATAACCATCACATCCGCTTCTAACCATACGTTACAAGTATGCATTTAAACTTAACCAGGGCGCCCATACACCCTATACCCGTGCTTAACCGCACAAAATTTTGCCTTAATTTACCCAGGTGCCCATACACCCTATCCCCGCGCTCTACCGCACGAAAGTTACCCGACTGTGCTAGTCGTAACCCGTAATATAACTTCGAACCCGTAGTCATATCACACACACACACACACACACACACACACACACACACACACACACACACACATATATATATATATATATATATATATATATATATATATATATATATATATATATATATATATATATATATACTGCCCGGGTACCCAACCCATGTGCTAACGTCCAAACATCTCCCCATAAATACTTGTCTCTCAGTACGCTTACCCTTATGCTACCAAAGATAACATAATACCGTGCCCTTACTACCACTAGTCCTTGCGTAAATTAAACCACGAGCTATCTCTCTTTGCTCGAAAATCAATTCAACGACCCTGATTCACTTCATTAAACATCCCCACTTACCGGGATAAAATATGAGAACACAAAACCTGAGAACGTATGTGCTCGCGTTCAAATGATAAACTTATATATTAAACACCTTTTAACCCAAACAAACCCTAAACATGCAACAATATGTGATTGAATACGATAATGAACAAAGAAAGAACATTCAAACACATGCTTGTGAGGAAACATCCCCCAAAGGGGCAAAACCATTTATTTTCATTATAATATTGTAGGCTGTACAATTTCAGATTACAATGAAAATACAAGTGACTAAGAATTACCCTCAGGTGTCGGATTCTGTAGTCGGCGACTGGAACTATCCCTTTCCAGTAGAGCTGCAATGGAGAAGAAGAACGGTCTTTTCCACAAGGGTGTGAACTGCAAAAATGCATTCCTGGGTTGCAAAGTGATTCACAAAGGATTGGCAATTTGTGTGAATCAAATACCTAGAGTCTAGATGCTCAATAGGTGAAGACCTAGGGCTTTCTGTACTCTAAAAATCGTGTGTATAAGTCTTAGAAAACCACTTCCCGTAGTGGGATTAAATAAGAAGTCTCGGGCCTTAAAAATCTGAACACGATCTGAACACGATCTGTTTAAGTTTATCCCAGGCGGACCGGTCCGGGTCTGAGGCGGATCGGTCCGATTGACCGGATCGGTTCTTTTATTCTGAGGCGGATCGATCCGTTGATGATCGGATCGGTTCTTTTCCAGGCTTCATCGGTTCGCTTGCGGTCCGGGGTATACTGGCCTTCAGCAGTCGGATCGGTCCGGGTCTGAGGCGGACCAGTCCGGTTGACCGAATCGGTTCTTTTATTCCAGGCGGACCGGTACGGTTCTGTCAGACTTTGATTCCTCTTCTTCTTTTGATATTCGGATCCGTTGATGAATGTATGAATCTTTAATTTCTTCAACGTTGTAACGGCGTGCGACATAATAAATTGATAATGGACAAAAATGTCCTTACAAATCTCCCCCTATGTCTATACCGGTACAGACATAAAAACAAACATCTGAATTATCAAATCAACTAAAAATGCCTATATAAATCTACCCTTCCATGAACCCAAAACTGAAAAGATACAATTGAATAAGACTACAACGTTTGCTCTTCAATTCTTCAGGAATCTTAACACTTTTCTCATCAAGGTGTGCAATCCAATGATAATCCATGTAGTACCTACACACATGAGAAAAAGCAAAATACCAAGTGACATATCGAGTTTGAAATGAGATAAATGTATATACCAATTTATGAGCAAACTCAAACTTTCAAATCTCTCCCATAATAAGATAATTCATTCTCCCCCTTTTTATGATGTCCCAAAATAGACAAATGAGAGAAATAAATCAAATAAGCAAGTGCGGGGTGTCACTAGTATAAAATCACACCATGAATGAACACAAACCAACCAAGTCAATGATAGCGTAAATGAGGTGGTGTGATTAAATTCGATAGGAAAATCAATGCATACAAACATGACATATGTGCACGATGAATATTGGATATTCCTAGCGAATGAACTTAAATGCTTCCTTTGGTGTAAAATATTGACAATATAATATATTGACTCAATCAAATAAACAAATCAAAGCTCAAAGTGATTTTCACACCAATATCGTCCAAAATGATTTTATGCTTTTTTAGGACTTTCAAGGAAGTGCAAACCCGTTTAAAGATTCTTCAACCAAACTCCCTCAGATATAATATTTGAATAGAGGCATTCTAAATTCTCAAACTTTGGAGAATTGAAGGTGAAACCTAAGTGGCCCATATTTGTCATGAAGTGCTTTTTATTGCCTTTAAATTTTTTCGGGCTCTTTTAACCTCTTTGGACCTCGGATATTAAAATTCCTCCATTTTTTAGGTCCTTTTTAACGGTGGCTTTTGCGCAAAGGATAGATGATTACCTTTCGCAGCCCCTCCCCGTTATATAAAAACACACAGTCTCACTAAAACGGTTTTTACATGCATTCCAATCTTGTCAAGTTTTATCGCATATTGTACATTGTATAGACAAAATTGAGATGGAAACACTCAAGCCAATATGAGATTGACAAGTGCAATAATCAAATATAGCCGTGCATGTGTGCAATAAAGGATATAGGAGTCAAACATGTAGGAAGATATCACTAATTACATCTCAAAGACTCCAACCAATGTAAAGCACATAGATGAAATGATGTAGCCTCTCAAATCTCTATCAAACAGTCACATGGATAAATGGAATGAAGTTGTGACTTGGCTATCTTAAATGCTCATCCATAAAAGGTGCTTAAAAATACAAAAATCTTTTTGGTCTTTTTCAAAAATTTTATCAAAATAAAATCTTTTTGTGCTTTTCCAAAAAAAAATAAAAGAAAATCTTTTTGTATTTTTTAAAAGAAATATAAAAAGCAAAAAGAATTAATAAAAGCTGTACAACTTAAGCAATGGTACATATAAAACAGACTAGCAATAGGAAGCATATGATATGAACATGAAGAAGCATCCTATTCTAGACATAGACCAACCCTTCAGTCAACTGTGCAAATCCACAAAGACTTCCTAAGACTCTCAAATCTAAGGGAATCTAAAGGTTTTGTGAAAATGTCGGCTAACTGACGGTCGGTGGGAACAAAACTCAGGGATACAGTGTTCTCCTCAACTAACCGACGAATAAAGTGCTCATGTATCCTGATGTGTTTTGTGCACGAATGCTGAACTGGATTGCGGGATATGTGTATCGCACTCGTGTTGTCACAGGAAATGGTCATGGTGTCCTGTGAAATCCCATAATCCTCCAGCATTTGCTTCATTCACAAGAGTTGTGTGCAACAACTCCCGGCGACTATGTACTCAGCCTCCGCAGTGGACAAAGAGATGGAATTTTGCTTCTTGCTCAGCCAGGAGACAAGAGCAGAACCAAAATAGAAACACCCACCAGAAGTGCTCCTATAACCATCTACATCCCCAGCCCAATCGGCATCCGAATAGGCGGACAAACGATCATCGGTATCAAAGGAATACCAAATACCGTATGAGAGAGTCCCACTTACGTATTTAATAATACGTTTTAGAGCAAGTAAGTGTGACTCTTTAGGGGACGTCTGATATCGCGCACAGACTCCAACACTAAAGGCGATGTCGGGACGACTGACAGTCAAGTAGAGAAGACTACTTATCATACTCCGATATAAAGTTTGCTCTACATCCTTGCCTGAAGTGTCCTTACTAAGCTTAGTAGTGGTACTCATAGGTGTACGTGCATGCTTAGTGGAGTCTAAACCAAATTTCTTCACTAGGTCTCTAACATACTTGGATTGGGAGATGAACATCCCATCCTCTAGCTGATGAACTTGGAGACCAAGGAAGAATGTAAGCTCACCAACCATGCTCATCTCAAACTCACTTTTCATCTCCTCCTCAAAGTGGTGAGCATGCTGGGAGCATGTGGATCCAAAGACTATGTCGTCCACATAGACCTGGGCAACCAAAATAGCACCGTCATCTCTCCTGACGAACAACGTCATATCTACTACCCCTCTCTTGAAGCCACGAGTTAATAGATAGGAAGTAAGTCTCTCGTACCAAGCACGGGGTGCTTTCTTCAAACCATACAAGGCTTTCCTCAGATAGTAGATGTGCTCCGAGTGCTGAGGGTCTTCAAACCCTTTTGGTTGTTCCACATAAACCTCCTCTTATAGAATGCCATTTAGAAAGGCACTCTTGACATCCATCTGATATACCTTGAAGCGCAGATGACATGCGATGGCGAGCAGAAGACGGACGGACTCAAGCCTCGCAACAGGAGCAAATGTCTCCCCAAAGTCTACACCCTCTATCTGAGTGTAGCCTTGAGCGACCAACCTAGCCTTATTTCTGATTATGGTACCATTTTCATCCATTTTGTTCTTAAAAATCCACAGGGTACCTATCACATTCACTACACCAAATCTGCCCATTTGTCAAGGTCATTGACCTTGACAAATCCACCTTGTCAAGGTCAATGACCGTGACATTTCGAGGCGAGACAACTTTTTTTGTCACGGTCGTGTCACGATCATTGACCTTGATAACCTTGACAAAAACACGCGTTTTGTGTCACGGTCGTGTCAAGGTCAATGACCGTGACACGTTTGTCACAGTTATAAATCGTGACAAAGCCGTGAGCCTTTTTAAAAAAATTGTCACGGTCATTGACCGTGACAATTCTGGGCAGAATTAAAAAAAAACTGCTGGGCAGTATGGCCACTGCCACTGCCCAGCAGTATATTTGTACCTGTTATAGCAGCGTTGTACCTGTTTCAAACATCATATATCCGAACAAACTAAAGATAATGCAAATATATATTCAAATAAGAAACTATATAAAAAGAAACAACATCACCATCATTTTATCTCAAATCTACAAACTATTTGCATGGAAAAGAGATTTTGTACCGCGATGCTCGGGAACACCTCCTTATCCTTCCCTTCTCGTCCGAATAGCCACATAAGTATAGAGCATATGTGGCCTACCCTTAGGTCCACTCCCTGTCCCCTGAATTGAAATAAAGTAAAATTAGTATCCGCCCCTCAAATATAGATAAATATAAATCGTAATTGAAATCGAAATCGAAATTGACATATAAATATAAATACATTACCTGTAGTGTCACTCAAACAGCTAACTTGAGCTCATATGGCACCTCCTTCCAACTAATGTACCCCGGGCAATCGTGGCAATTATAATTCTCTTCATATCTAAACACTAAGAAATACCATAATCCTATGGAGGTATGCGTTGCAAATTCCTTCCAACCGTTGTGTAGCCAAAAATCAACAGTTGAAGTTGTAAACTCCACCTTTGAATGGTCTCCCATGTTTTGCTAGAAGTTCCAAGTGGTGGGGTATGGAAAGTGGAATTGACAACTTCAACCGGTGATGTTTGGCTACATAACGGTTGGGAGGAATTTTCAGAGCATCGCTCCATAGGATTATGGCATTTCTTAGTGTTCGGATAGACGAAGAGATTCAGTCTCCTCTCCACAAATATGACACCCCAAATAACTATGTACTAATCACCTATTAAAGGTAAGAAGCATATATTCATGGATTAGTATAAACAAAACTTAGATGTAGTTGGAATATTTATGTATATATCTCCTCTCCACACACGCACACTACACAAGAGTGAAAATGATAATGTGCAGATCAAGTAAAAGCATTAAAAATGGATGTTTCGGTACAAATTGAAATATTTATTACAAATTGAAAAATTGTTTCAAATTCGGGTTATCATAAAAAATGGATTGATATTCGGTAGGAGCAGCCAAGTCATCCACACTACTATTTAGACGCCTTGGCGCGTGTTGGACAATTGACCACGGATCGTTGTTGATATACTTCGAGTAAAACACTTGCTTAACCTTTTGAAATGCACAAACAAACGGCTCATCGCTCACGTGGTCGTTGCTCTTCAACTTGGACAAGTCAACCATGATCAAATTGGTGACAGGATCAACTTTACAAGCATTTTTATCCTCAACTCTTACCCATTCACAGTAAAATACAACCTCTTTGAAGCTTATATAATCCAATTCAAATATATTTTGGATTACACCATAGTAAGTCATTTCAGCTTCAACGAGGTTTTTATCTTTTGCGCTCGCTCGAAAGAAAGTAAGAGCCTTGTATGAAATTCCCGAGTTCTGTACATTTGTACTTTCCTCGTACACTTTAGCGCCGAAAATGTAACTGTTCAATCGATATTTTTTGTACTCTTGTGCCACGAACAAGGGTCCAGTGGCTAGAGGAGCAAGCCTTGATGTCGCATCACCCATCTTTAGGAGCTGAGAATATAGATAAATTAATTATATTAGTGATAAAATTTGAGTGTAATGTAACGTTATATAACGACTGTTTTCATTGTAATTACCTCTTGTGTCAACCATAGTCTAAATTCGCTGTCTAATTGTACCACTGTTTTTCATCTTTTATTGTTCTCACAGGTTTCATATTTACTGCATATTACAAAATTAATCATGTATAAAATAATCTAAAATAATGTTAAACATTATAATATTCGAAACTTACTTTTTCCATTCTTCGACATCTTCATGTGTGTCAAATAGATAACGAGCTACTTGTTCATGTTGCAAACTCGTTAATTTCACTCGTTTTCCCATCACATTACCACCATCATCGAGGAATTCATCAGTGTCATCAAAACTGGTCGAGTCAGTCATATATTCCCGAGTATATATTGATGACTCCACGGTGATGTATTCCTCTGCAATTGATCCTGCAATATATCGCGTATTCTTGACGTAATCTTTAAAAACTTTCATCAATCTTTCAAACGGATACATCCACCGATATCTAACTGGATCACAAAGAAGTGCCTCGTCGCATAGGTGTACCAACAAGTGAACACTTATGTCAAAGAATGCTGGGGGAAAGTACTTCTCCAATACACAAATCGCTTCGTTCACAGCCAATTTTGCGGCCACTATGTGTTCTCGATTCACTACCTTCTCACACAAGAGGGAGAAGGTAATACTAATTTGCATAATAGCCCTACGCAAATCCTTGTGCTTGGAGAAATAGTGCTTAAACAATAGAGGAACCAATTGCATGATCACATGCCAATCGTGGGACTTACACTTATGTAGATCATGAGTAACATAATTCACAATCCTTTGCAAGTTGGACGAAAAAGTAGATGGGCCCTTAAAATTATATATTGTGTCTAGAAGCACCTTCCTTTCCTCACTCATCAAAGTAAACGCACCAGGGGGAATTACTGTCCTTCCCCTACTATCTTCTTTCAACCATAGTTGTGGTTTAAGTTTTAATGTTTTAAGGTCTTTTCGTGCATTTTCTCCATCCTTCGAATGACTCCCCCCAAGGAAAGTACCCACAATATGTTCAGCGAAGTTCTTCTCTTCATGCATCACATCCAATACATGGCGCACCGGGTTTTTCTTCCAATAAGGCAAGTCAAATAAAATTGACCTCCGAGACCATGCCTTTCTTATCTCAGTTTCATTCCCAGTTGGGGTCTTCTTATGCTTGACATTCTTAAATTTGGGATTCTTACCTGGCATATTTGGGCCACATTCAGAAGATTTACTTTCAATTTCTGAACCCGAAAGTTGTCTCGGCGGTAGCCTATGTTCAGCTCCGCCCAATAAAAAATTGGAAGCTTTCTCAAATCTGAAACTATGAGCTGGGGGTAAAAACCTCTTGTGGCAATGGTATACATTTTTTAAGCTGGAGGATAGACGAAGAGATTCAGTCTCCTCTCCACAAATAAGAAACCCCAAATAACCATGTACTACACATCCGGATAATGTCCCATAAGTTGGAAAATCATGAATTGCCCACATCAACATAGCTTTCAGCGTAAACTCTTCTTTTCTAAAAGAGTCAAATGATTGCACACCCTCTTCCCACCATTCATTTAATTCTTCTACCAAAGGAGCCAGGTAGATATCAATGTCTTCACTTGGTGCCTTTGGCCCAGGAATCAATAAAGCCATCATCGAAAATTCAGGTCTCATACACTGTGAAGGAGGGAGGTTGAGTGGGGCTAGGATCACTGGCCATACACTCTGATTGGTGCTTAGATTTCCAAATGGATTGAAACCATCTGTTGATATAGCCAAACGAATGTTGCGTTGTTCTCGATCAAAATTGGGATACTCATAATTCATCCTCCGCCAAGCAGTAGAATCAATAGGATGACGCATGATATTACCCCCTACTTCAGCCCTAGCATGCCAAGTCATTGCCTCTGCAATCCATGGTACTGTGAAAAATCGCTTTAATCTAGGCCCAACGGGAAAATATTTCAATACTTTTTGAGACACTTTTGAGCTTATGCCTTCCTTACTAGTAGATTGGACATATCTAGGTTCACCGCATACCAAAAAACGATCGAGATTTTCATACTCCTTTCGGTATAGTATGCAGTCATACACACAAGCATGAATCGATTTATACTTCATTCCCAAACCTTTCAAACTGTTCTTCATAACAGGATAGCTATTTGGAAGTGTATTCACCTTGGGTAATAAGCCCTTCACCCATTTCAGAATTCCCATTTCAGAATTCCCATCACGCTATTTTATTCATCTTGCATACCCGATCTTAACAAATGTAGTTCAACTGTTTTCCACTCAAACACCTTACCATTCTTACACCTAGCACAAGAAAACTCTTCATCATTACGACATCTCTTTGCATATTTCACAAATTTGTTAGCACCTCTGCGAAACACATCCCCCATTCTATTAGTCTCACCCATCCACTCTTTGTATTTCGGATATCCCATCACAGCTACCACAACTAAACACATATTAAAGGTAAACAAAACTTAGATTCATAGTATGTTTTATTTAATTATCCCATCATTTAATTATCCTATTAAAGGGTAAGTGGTCCTATCCCATTCAAGAGTGCATTTTTCTGTAATATACTTAACAGCTCATGCACATTGTTACGATTTGAAAAAAATTCGACAGCATATCCCCTTAGTTCTCCAAGTACACGATGTAGATTGGCAGCTGTGAGTGTTATTTCAATTGGTCAATTAAAATAACAGTCACACTTGTCAATCTAGTATGTACCTAGAGAATATTAAGATACGACTGCAGAACTTCCTCCAAAAGTAACAACTTTAAGCCAATAAGAATATTATACAGAAATTATACAGTCTCAAACTGTCCAAACAGGACAATTCGAGAGATCTCATTACAGGGGTAATAACTCTCGAACGGGTCTAAGGGTTATTGAATGCGTACGCATAAGAACTAGAATGCTAGTATCTATGTGCACTATATTTAATTTCAAGTATGTTTCATATAATGGGTTAATTCAAATATAAAATTAAATTCATGGGTTAATTCAAATACAAAAATAAATTCATGTATTGACCACATACACACACACACACACACACACACACACACACACACACACACACACACTATCTAAGCTGTTCTATAGGTATACATATAATTATTATCCAATTATTATCCAACTATTATCAATTATTTATTTTGAATGTAAATAATAATCAAAACCCCCCCCCCCCTCCCCCCCTCCCGATGTTTATTATCCAATTATTATCCAACTATTATCAATTATTTATAAAATTGATGTCTACTTTTAATGTTATGTATACCCCACCCCACCCCACCCCCTGCCCCCCTCCCCCACCCCCTCCCCCACCACACACCACCACACACGCCCCCCACCCCACCCCTCCCCCACCACACACCACCACACACACACACACACACCCCACCTCACCCCACCCCCTGCCCCCCTCCACCACCCCCTCCCCCACCACACACCACCACCACACACACACCCCACCCCACCCTCTTCCCCCCTCCACCACCCCCTGCCCCCCCACCCCCTACCCCCACCCTGCCCCACCCCCTACCCCCACCCCGCCCCGCCCCCTACCCCCACCCTGCCCCACCCCCACACACGCACACATATACACACATAAATATACACATATATATATATATATATATATATATATAAATGGAAGAGAGAGAGAGAGAGAGAAAACCGACCTGAGAGAGAGAGAGCAGCGTCGAGAGAGAGAGAGAGAGAGGGAGGGAATGGCGCGGAGGTAAAAAAGAGGGGGGATAGGGTTTTTGCTGCGAACATTGTCACGGTCGTGTCAAGGTCTTTGACCGTGACAAGTATTTATATTATTGTCACGGTCAATGACCGTGACAATTAGTTGTCACGGTCATGTCAAGGTCAATGACCGTGACATAAAACGCGTGTTTTTTGTCACGGTCATTGACCTTGACAAGGCTGGCCGGCTGAAAGGTGACAATTTGCCCATTTTGGTGTAGTGATTAGTCTCACTAGGCCGGGGGACAAGTTCCCAGACATTATTCTTTTTAAACTGAAGCAACTCATCCTGCATAGCAAATATTCAGTGTTCATCCTTAAGTGCTTCTTTATGATTCTTGGTCTCGACTTTGGACGTGTAGCAAAGATGGCTAACAACGTTCTCTAGCTGAGCACGAGTCTTGACCTCTAGAGTGGGATCGCCAACAATGGCAGATGGGTCATGACTCTTGCGAACACAAGCAGGTGTGTCCCCTAGCGCAGGAGTAGGGTCCACAGAGTGTGAGAGAGGAACAGGTAAATCACTGTCAGAACAATTCTCATCCTCACACTGAAGGTTAGGATCAATAACCGTCGGAGGTTCATCATCTTGCACGGTGACGTTTATTGATTCCATAACCTTAGAGCTCTTCAGGTTAAACACCCGGTACGCTCTTCTATTCGATGAATATCCTAGAAATATTCCCTCGTCGCTCCGGGAGTCGAACTTTCCTAATTGCTCTCTATCCCGTAATATGTAGCATTTACTCCCAAAAACATGAAAATATGCCAGGTTGGGCTTCTTGCCAGTCCACAACTCATAAAGAGTCTGAAGTGTGTGTGGACGCAAATAAACCCTATTCACCGTGTGGCATGCAGTAGACACTGCCTCTGCCCAAAATCTCCTAGAAACTTTACGACCTAGAAGCATAGATCTAGCCATCTCTTGGATCGTTATATTCTTTCTCTCAACAATCCCATTTTGCTGAGGAGTCCTCACAGCAGAAAACTCATGTTTGATCCCGAGGCTATCACAGTAAAGGTCTACCTTTGCTTCTGTGAATTCAGTGCCATTCTCACTACGCATCCTATTAATAGTGACACCGTGTTGATTTTGCAGGACACGGCACTTGATCGTTAAAAATTCTACAACATCGGATTTCTCTCTCAGAAAACCTACAATGGAGTACCTGGAGAAATCATCTACCATCATGAGGATTTACCTCTTACCACCTAGACTCTCAGTAGGAGTGGGACCTATAAGATCCATGTGAATCAACTCAAGAACACGAAAAGTGGTAATGGAATGCTTCCTATGAGGACTACGAATTTGTTTTCCCAACTGCCAGGGTCCACAAACGGTCGAAGTTAACTTTCCAAGAGATGGTAAGCCACCTACTAGGTCCTTTTTAGCTAAGCGATTGAGATCTCTAAAGTTCACGTGACCTAGACGTTGATGCCACAGATCCATAGGAGTGATCGTGGCGCTGTTGCAGACAAGTGAGGACGTGGGATCAGTCCCATAGAAATTATCCTCGGTCCTCACCCCTTGCATCAAAAGTTTACCCGCTTGATTATAGACTTTACACGCGTCCCGGTCAAACTTTACTGCAAAGTCAGTGTCGCACAGTTGGCTAATGCTGAGAAGGTTTGCTTTCAAACCTTTGACGTACAAAACATTTTCTAGCTTAGGAAATCCAGGTAACTCGACAGTACCACGTCCTATAATGCTGGACTTGCTCCCATCTCCAAAGGTGACTCTTCCATCCTGATAGTCCTCAAGAGTCGTAAAAAATGAGGCATCACCTGTCATGTGTCTGGGGCACCCACTATCAAAATACCACTATGAGGTATTATGTGCTTTGAGAGCAACATGAACAACGAAGGCCTTTTTATCTTTCTTAGGTACCCAAGCAGAGATGACCTTTTGTTTTCCTTTGTTGTTGTTGGTTTTAGGTGGAATGTGAGAAGCATTCACTAACGGCAAAGACATCCGTCGGAATTCTTCCATTAAACTCTGGGTCGTGGCAGCTAAGAACTCAACTCGCTCTCTCAGACTATAAAACTCATCAGTATGACGTGGTGGAGCAATAGTACGTCGTGTCCGACCCATGCTATAACAAGACTCCCTAAGGTGGCCTTTTCTTTTGCAATAAGTACAAAAGAGCACAGTCAAAGGCGGACCTTGGTTTGCTTTTCTTGGTCGAACTTTCCTTCGAGGTTTTTGACGACGGCCATAAGGATTTGTAGTAAACTCAGGAACTGGTCCAGGTGCAATTTGGGACGTGGAGGCACCATCATATCCAATTCCTTGTCGATCACCAAAACCTAAAGCGGGGCCGAGGAGCATCTTTCCCATCTTCCCAGATCTGTCCTCGATTTGTACCTTGACTTCCCGTGCTTTCTCAAGATCATGAGTCAGCTGGGCAACAAGGGCTTCAAGTTTCTTCCGAGTCTCCACGGAGGAATGGAGCTGAATCGTAAGACTAGCCACTTGTTTAGTCAAGTCCCCTCTCTCTTTCTCTAAAACACTCTCTCTCTCTCTAAACATAATCTCTTTCTCGACACATGCAGATTCTCTCTCTCTCAGGGCGGTGAAGGTGGAGGACTCTCTTTCTCTCGCCTTTCTTAAATCTTCCTCTAAGCCGGTGATCTTAAGAACTATCTCTTTGTTACGTTTTTTAGTTTTAAATGACTCAGAATATAACTCAGCTTAGGCGCGTTGAATATCACTCTCTCTCTCACTTGAGTCATCCTCCCCCTCACTCACATCGATCTCACTGTCGAGGTGTCCCTGTGAAGCATCATCTTCATCGTCGTGAAGAGAACTAGGAGTGCTCACTTGACTGGCCATGAATGCGGTGAAGTTACACTCATGCGGTCACTCATCTCCTGAATCCACCGTCTCGACCTCACTGTCGTCACTAAGGGTAGCATTAAGGACAACTTTCCCTTTCTCTC
Organism: Sambucus nigra; assembly: GCA_949130495.1. Classification (NCBI taxonomy): domain Eukaryota; kingdom Viridiplantae; phylum Streptophyta; class Magnoliopsida; order Dipsacales; family Adoxaceae; genus Sambucus; species Sambucus nigra. The sequence continues at coordinate 204,445,277 of OX422218.1, forward strand.
TATTCAGACGATTGGCACACTCAAAGGCTCTATGACCCCTACCATCGCACTCAAAACATCTCTCACTTTCTTTCTTAGGAGGATTTTTGGAGTCTTTTTCATTTTTCTTTTCAAACTTATTTTTCTCAAATTTCTTTTTATCTTTAAAATTGCCATTTTTCTTAAATTTGAGAATCCTCTTGAATTTTTTTACAAAAAGAGCCAAATCATCTAGGTCAAAATCACACTCAGAATCTGACGTGTCAGTCTCTCTCTTTCTAGACGACTCTACCCTTTTTCTAGTCGACCCCTCACTCGTTCTCTCTTGGGCTTTAAGTGCAATTGCCTTATCTTTAGATTTAGCAGTTTTAGGGAACATATCAATTTCATAAGTTTGCAAATCTCCTACAAGTTCTTCCAATTTTAGCGTATTTAAATTACCCATAGAATTTAGCACAGTGACTTTAGGGATAAAACGCTTAGGTAAAGAACGAAGAATCTTTTTAACAACTCTAGCATTAGGAATATGTTCACCAAGATTAAAGCTAGTATTCACAATGTCAGAAAGTCTAGCATAAAATTCATCAAATCATTCAGATTCATGCATGGTGATGGTTTCAAATTGAGTTGTCAAATTTTGCAACTTAGATTCTTTTACAGCATTAGTTCCTTCATGGGTGAGTTGTAAAACATCCCATGCCTCTTTTGACGTGGTGCACGTCATTATGCGTTTGAACTCATCAGGTGTGACAGACCCAGAAATAGCACTTAGACCCTTAGAATTAAAAGATGACCATTTAAATTCTTCATCAGTCCAAGAAGTGTCAGGTTTCAAGTTGATCACATTATCAACAGTCACGGAGGGAGGAGTCCACCCTCTTTCAACTAAAATCCAAACCCTTTCATCTATGGCTTTTAAAGCCGACCTCATTCGGGCTTTCTAATAAGCATAATTTGTCCCGTCAAAAGTAGGCATTTTATTATATAACTTCTCCATTTGAACACGCACTTTTTTAAAAATCAATTTTTTGGAAAATTGATATCTTAGAATTTTTTTTGTGGAAAATAGGAATACGCGATAGATTAGCGTAACCCGCTCTGATACCAATTTGAGAACGTATGTGCTCGCGTTCAAATGATAAACTTATATATTAAACACCTTTTAACCCAAACAAACCCTAAACATGCAACAATATGTGATTGAATACGATAATGAACAAAGCAAGAACATTCAAACACATGCTAGTGAGGAAAAATCCCGCAAAGGGGTAAAACCATTCATTTTCATTATAATATTGTAGGCTGTACAATTTCGGATTACAATGAAAATACAAGTGACTAAGAATTACCCTCAGGTGTCGGATTCTGTAGTCGGTAGCTGGAACTATCCCTTTCCAGTAGGGCAGCAATGGAGAAGAAGAACGGTCTTCTCCACAAGGGTGTGAACTGCAAAAATGCGTTCCTGCGTTGCAAAGTGATTCACAAAGGATTGGCAATTTGTGTGAATCAAATACCTAGAGTCTAGATGCTCAATAGTTGAAGACTTAGGGCTTTCTGTACTCTGAAAATCGTGTGTATAAGTCTTAGAAAACCACTTCCCGTAGTGGGATTAAATAAGAAGTCTCGGGCCTTAAAAATCTGAACACGATCTGTTTAAGTTTATCCCAGGCGGACCGGTCCGGGTCTGAGGCGGATCGATCGGATTGACCAGATCGGTTCTTTTATTCTGAGGCGGATCTGTCCGTTGATGATCGGATCGGTTATTTTCCAGGCTTCATCGGTTCGCTTGCGGTCCGGGGTATACTGGCCTTCAACAGTCGAATCGGTCCGGGTCTGAGGCGGACCGGTTCGGTTGACCGGATCGGTTCTTTTATTCCAGGAGGATCGGTCCGGTTCTGTCAGACTTTGATTCCTCTTCTTCTTTTGATATTCGGATCCGTTGATGAATGTATGAATCTTTAATTTCTTCAACGGTGTAACGACATGCGACATAATAAATTGATAATGGACAAAAATGTCCTTAAAAAACCTCACTATGTGCTATTACACCACATAATACAACATATATATATCCACATATATATAAGCTATACTCCCTCTCTGGTGATACCTAGTACCAACCATACCCTGGTGTCGCAGACACCAAAATTTAACTCCACTATCCACAATAGTTAAATTCCATCGCTATCCAGCCGATGTTTAAAAAGTATTATAAACCCTACTCCCATAATTCTCGAAAGTAGTAATTTCTCGCATAATTCAACCAATCACTCAGTGTACGCCTCCACTCTCCTGTGAAGAACACTAAGGAACTCCGCTACCCTACGAAAAGTTTACCCACATGTTATGGCTGCTACCGCCAACGCACCCACTAAGTTCGACTCACCTGCGAACTCTTGTGAAAAATAAGTCTTATACTGTGACATCCTCTTTGTCACTCAAAAATATACCCCATGACCCTAGGGTAAGAATAATTACCTCTATACTCCAGCTACATCGGCTGGTTCTCGGGTTTTTGGAGCAACTTCTCCCTGCCCGAATGCACCCCTCACTTGCTTTAGTGGTTGTACATCCAGGACCTCGTCCTGTAGTTGACCCCTGCCTCGCTTAAGGCAATATCTCTTCATGTGTCTCGCTTTTCCCACAAACGAAACACTTTCTAATATGTTCACCCTGCCACTAATCCCTTCCATGCCAACCTTGTTGGAATTCCTGGCCATCCCGCCGATAGCCTCCAATTCTAGATCGTTTGGCACGATTTCCCTGTCGGAAATCCTGCCCCTGATCTCCCCCAGTCTACTGCTGGGATACCCCACCAGTATTGTTCCCTCCTGCCTCATCCGACTAGCTAATCCCCACTCCCTTCCCGCTTCCTTTCGCGTGGAAGCGATATTCCCGACAGTGCCGGAGTGTTGCGTTAATGACATCAGTATAATCTACTAATGCGGAATTATCAATTAACTGTTGTCTGATTCTCCAGACTAACCCATCCATAAACTTTGCTTTCTTTCTCTTTTCCTCGCTTACCATCATCCGGTAAAATTTTTGCCAACGAGTGAAACCTTCCTCGTAATCGGCCACTGAACTTTCTCCCTTTGAGTCACCTCACAAAATTTTCTCCTCATTTCGGTCTCAACCGCTGAAGGAAAAATACTTGCGATCGAACCGCACCCAAAACTCTGCAATAGCTAGTGTGTCCCTTTCCTCAACTGTGGTGATCGACTCCCACCACTGTAGCGCCGCTCCCACTAGCTAAAAGTGGTTAACATTTATTTTCGCACCCCATCGCAATCTCCCATGCGTAGGTGACGCTGGATACCTCTCTTCCTTGATACGCTAGTACTACACCTGAACCTCCTCGTAACTCTGGTGGGTTACCACTAAAAATAACTTCTCTTTCTTATTTGCACCCCAACGACCCCGCGTGAGTCTGGACATCCGACACCACTAAAACTTGTGTTGGATCCCGTGGAAAGTACCTTGTCGTTTGCGACTACCGTTGTTTCAATCGCCCGCGTCATTTGTTCGGTTACCTGTGCTGCCAAAATTATCTTTGGCAGTTGCTGCCGTAACTCTTACTCCTGACGAGCCTCCCTCGTCTCACCTCCCCATGCTACCCTAGCTCCTCTCCCTCTCCTGGGCATCGTCTGTAATGAGAATCAAATTGTATGAGTTCATTTTCAAATATAAATTTCGCAGAGGAACGTATATGCGCATACGTATGAGAATACAACAATCTTATGGTAGGGCTCTATATCAAAGATTGCTAAGCCGAAGCGTGAAAAGCTGCACAGATCCTAAGGACACTAGAACCTGATGCTCTGATACCATCTATGACACCCCGACTAATAAAATACCGGGTGATCAGTCCTATACCAAATTAAAACAGGAATCCCAGTTGGATCATCCTTAGCATCACTGCCGAAAACTTTTTAATACTTACTAACTACCTAGTATTCCAAAAACTGGTGCCAATTTTAATTCTTTCATTAAACAAAACAGTACATGCAGAATTAAAATATAAACCATTCACACAACTGAATGAAAGTAAATAGAATAATAATTACACAGCTTGACGAATAAATCACCGGCCACCAAATAAATAATCCAATACAAATATTCAACACCTGAATGAATTACACCTGAAAACTGTACCGAGAAGTCTGGGCTACAAGCCCAAAATAAAACTGAGACTGATACAGGATTCCTACTCTAGGAATGAATGAATGATGCGTCTAATCCAAACTCCTGCTAGCATCCACATATGCCGCAGCTCCGTGTCCCTGGAATAGAATATCAATCCTGGCGTCCCTGTGGCTGGACACCTAAAAGGTTTTGAAAATAGTTTTTATAGCAAGGGTTAGAACCCAAAACATTTTGAAAATATTTCGCAAGTGAATTAACTGTAGTAATTTAAAATGCGTGAATGCGCTTCATATTTAAGTTAGTGTCGCACTCCCTTGAGGACATTCTCACCCCTCCACTATTGTGCACACCTATCGGTTACCTTAACCCCACCTAGTTGTACTACCCCGTCCAACTAGTCCTGGTATAACCTTCCCTTGCTGTACTACTCTAACCCGAGTATAATGATTCTTGAATTATAAGTTATTTCACAATTAACTTAATTAATTCCTCTTAAATAGCAGCATATAACCGTGTCACAAGTTATATAAAGTACGTACATCACACACTGTATTATTCCCACCAATGATTAACTTAATTAATTTCTCATTAATTAACAACATATAACTGTAACCCGAGTTATATAAGGTAAATACATCACACACTGTATTATCACCTACATATAATATTTATTACCATATTATACGTACCTTTACTAACATCCACACACATATCATACGTGTATCCATCCTTCCGAGTATACCCTCACCGGATGATTCACTCTAAAATTCCATCTCACTAGGTGTGCTCACAAAACCTAGTTTTCCAAGTTGGATTCGCTCACCAACCTGGTCTACTACATAAACGAATTGGAGGCGGTCATATTCCTTCCTGAAAGTGAGATAATCTCCTCACCCATGTACCGGACGCTATGACCTGGGGATATACTCACCCTACTCCTCAAGCTAGGGGATTCACCCACATCGCGCAACCTCCCTTGATAGCATTAGAGTATATAATTTGAATAAATATCTAGTCACTGATATTTAATATCACACACAATATATGTACACGTATATATATATATATATATATATATATATATATATCACTACACCGTATATATATATTATAAACCCCGTCTTTACCGTGTACTAAAAATATCCCGTATACTGCCTGAAATTTAATATCACGCACAATATACACGTATATATATATATATATATATATATATATATATATACTATCACTACACCGTTTATATATATTATAACCCTGGCTTTACCGTGTTCTAAATATCCCGTATACTGCCTGAAATTTCCTGAGTATGTGGCTCGACTCAACTTAATTAATTTTCTCACTTAATAATTTACCGTCTTCCCGAGTCTATGGTCCGACCCTAATATATTTAACTCACACTTCAATGTATATAATACTTTCCCTGAGTCTATGGTCCGAATCCAATTAAATTAATTAACACACCTATTAATTTAATATCTCCCTGAATCTATCACCCAACTCTAATTAAATTAACTAACACACATATTAATTTAATATCTCCCCGAGTCTATCGTCCAACTCTAATTAAATTAATTATTACACCCATTAATTTAATACTTACCCGAGTCTACAATCAGACTTTTATTTAATTAATTTACACATTAATTAATCAACACATATCCGAGTTTGCAATCCGACTCTAATTAAATTAATTATCACATTTATTAATTTAATAACTTGGTGTCACCCAACCATTATCCCCAGACTCTCTCACTTGGCCCGTACCTCAACATTTCCCGAGTCAAGGTTCCGACTCCAAACTAATTACTTTCTCTCAGTAATTAATTTAAATGCCTTGATGTCACTTAACCAACATACCCGGACTCGCTCACTTGGTCCAATTTACATCTCATAATATAATACCCACATTTTCGCCTACAATGTGTCCCACCTTTATTTCTATAATTTTCCCAATTATATTTGCCTATAATTATTAACATACCCGGGCTTGATTCACTTGGCCCGAAATTAAATATTTCCCGAGTCTATATCCCAACTCTGAATTACTTAGTTTATCTCAAAACTTAATTCACTACCTTGGGGTCGCTTGACCAATATACCCGGATTCGGTCACTTGATCCGTATCTCACTATTTTGGAATAAAATCTCTCAAATTCATCCATTAAATGCTCCACATATATTCATCCTAGTCCCAATTACTCTTTCCCATAATTACTAGGAATAGGTGTTTCAAAATTAATTATCACAAATTATAGTATGGAAATTAATTTATTATTAATTTCCCCCTTATATCTCACACACGCCAAACTGGCCAGAATTTCCCATCATCGATCGATTGATGCCCCCGATCGATCGATCGACCCCTTCGTTACAGCCCTTCTTCCCAACTGTTTTCCACCATTAACGAACTTCAAGGTTTCTAACCATAATTTAAACCTCTAATTACATCATCCCATCATCTACACATGGTTAATCCACATCCTATTCATCGTAGAGACCTTAAGATAATCAACTTCTCTACTTATCTCATAATTTTCGAGATGGGTCTTTCTCCATAAAATTCAATTATCTATTTTAAATCCTAAATTCCAGATTCGATTTCCACTCTTTTATGTTCTGGATTTCTCGTTCAAATCATATATACATATTCAGATATCAATCACCCATCTAAATCTTACTTTGAATCTCATTCAAGTATTTCAAAAACAAAAACCCCATTTTGTACCCGTTTACACCAAAAAACGGATTTTGGTTTACACATCACTATGATATGAATTGATTATCATGCTTTAAGAATCAAAATAGTTAACCACTTGCCTCTAAGTGTTTGTAGTGTCTAATCCGTTGTTGATGTCCCTTAATTTGGCTCCAATAACCTCCAATTTGCTCTTGATTTGTTTTTCCCCAAATCCCCTCTCAAACCCTAGGTTTAGAGTTATGTTTGCTGCCATTCCTTAATCTCCCAATTAGGTTAAAAACCCTTCATCCCGTTTTTAGCCTAATGGGCTTAATTAAAGTGGCCCAACTCACCCCGTGTGGGCCCGGCTATGCCCAAAATTATCCCGAGACCCAATTACTACCCATGGGTACTCTTTTCTGACTATCTCGACCCATCCGGACTCAACCGCGCACTCAGAATTGGCATCCGAATTAATTTATAAAAATCCTTATCTCACACCCAGTTTAGTCTATACCGACTCCCGACTGGGATAAGTGTATACCTTGTCATTAATACTCGAAATGACGTAATTAAATTATTACTATTCACTTAGTAAATAAATTTCCCTAAACATTAACCATTCACTCCCCGATCAATATTTAAATATATATATTGCCATAATTAATTCAATTAAAATTACAACACACCAGTAATTTAAAATTCCCGAATTAATTAAATATTAACTATACAAAAATACGGGGTGTTACAATGATCTGGCGAATATCGAGGTTAAGGCCCTTGACAAACAACTTTGTCTTTTCTGCCTCATCTTTTTACATTGCATCTACGCACTTACACAAACTCTGAAATTTGACCTGACACTCATTTATTGACGTCTTCCTTTGAATCATATGAAGGAACTCATCCTTCTTGGTATCTTTAAATGTCTAGGGAAAGTACGGATCTAAAAATGGAATCCTGAAGCTGCACTAGTCTATAGTCTTTACCTCACCGGCAGAGTAGGGGTTCCACTAGAACTATCCTTGCTCCGTGAGCTAAAGGTCACTATCTTGACTTTATGCCCAATTGGCACGAAGAGAATCTCCATAACTCGAGTGACCTTGTCAAGCCACTCTGGAGCATTATGGTTAGCTAACCCATTAAAGGTGGGTGGGTGCAGCCTCCTGAACTCCTTTAAAATGGAGACCGAAGTAATTCCCTCAACCATTCCACTACGGTTGTGTGAGATGGAGTAAGCAAGGTGACGCACGACCTGTTTTATGCATCTAAGCTCACCATTCCTAGGTCCAATAGCCTCACCAAGATGTCTAGTCATCTGCACAAGAAATGAGAGTTCAATACACAATGATACTAAATGAAAGTGATAGCGAAAGAAATTAACTTAAAATAGTAACTAAAGTGGTAACTATAATGAAAACGTATAAAGAGAGCGTACTAAGAAAGCGTTAATGCTCCATCACACCCAAGAATCCTATTTCTATGATACCATTTCTAATGCCCCAACCCAAGTTTGGGTCACTGTTGGGTCAACTCGCACCGATCCAAGGAGTTAAAGGGGGAGGGGAAAGTTCACCTTTATTATTTAAGAAAAATCCTTTAATTGCACCATTTTATAAAGGTCAAATTAAGGATTTTAATTTAGGAAAAAAATGACCACTTTAAGTAATTAGATTAATTAACAAGGTTTATTTATGAAAATCCGTTGAACCCATCAATGCTTAATAAACAAGAAATAAATCATATATGTCCCCGTGTTATTACATAATTTGGCCAAAGTCCGAAATAAAATGATTTATTATATTTAAAATGCAACGTTTTGGAACATAGTTAAAAAATAATGACAGAGCTTCTAACGACGATTATTATTCTCAAGGGTTTTACCGACGTCCATGCTAACATTCCTGCTCGATGTATGTGGGTGGGGGTGGGGGTGAGGATTTTAACATAAAAATCAGGGGTGAGCGAACGCTCAATAGGGTGGAAAATACTAAGCTACATGTTTCCTACAAAAATACTATACATATAGCATGTATTTTAACAATTTTAAAAACGTCTATCATTTAGCCATCATTATTGTAATTACTATGCAATGCACCCGAACGACGTGCTCAAACACACACTTAACCATTTTATGCTACCCTTTATCGAGTCTAGAGACTATTTTATCACATTTTAATTCCTTAGTCTCCACATTATCCCATTCATTAGGTTATCTTATTTATAGTCCTTAAGCATAACCAAGTTCATTTTCATTTCCATTATATTTTCTTGGAATCCTCCATTTATCTACATACTTTAAAGGGCTCTATGCCGCTGGCTATGCTACCATATGCTATTACCTATTATTTTAGATCTTTCCCCCTAGGGATTCAATCCCTTCGTAATTATTTTTTGATCTCATACGAATCCATGTTAATGTGTTTTAAAATTTTTACCAATGTCCACACTATTCCTTTACTTTCACCATTCTCATGCCAATTCATTCAATCATTTTTCACAAAATCGATCGATAAGGTCAAATGAGGAAGTCCAACCACTTTTTATAAAAATTACTTTTTACCCTTCATTCACCAAAACCTTGTGAAAAACACATTTCTTTCCGCATGGAATCATAAATCGTCATTTTACCTTCAAAATCACCTTTCAAGATTTTATGTCCAAAAATCATACATTATCCATTTTCTCCAAAAAAATTATATTTTCTTTATACTTCCTTTCAAGGTACATTTTCAATGTCATAAAGACCATTTTTACAAAAATATCCATTTTGCCTTCATACCCAAATGTTGCATTAAATATCATTTCTTCTTCATTTTACCATAATTATACAACATATTTAGGGCTGATTTTTCCAACTTCTTTAACATACTACAACATTATCCATTCTTGGGAGGATTTCAAGCCTAGAAACACTTAAATATACAACTAGACATGATATTAAAATGGGTATATATTTTCATGCTTATTTCCTCATTTTTTCAAGAACAAATACCATTTATTCATCAAAAACCATATTTAAACTTAATTTTCTCAGAAATCTCATTTTTGCAAAAAACCCTTTTAATAGACATACTAGAAAATATTTTGCAAAAATAAACTATTATAGAATGCATTATATTTGCTTTTCATCTTGAAAATACATGGAGGAAAATCCTACCTTGGATTTTGAAGAGGAAAAACTAAGGGGATGACTTGAAAGTTCCAAGAAAGATCCAAATTCTTCAAGCGAGCTCCATCACTTGATTCTTTTACCCAACTTCTTTCTCAACTAGGCTTGAAATGGGTGTATTTAGCCTTGGATTATGTTGCTTGGGGTGGAAGGGAAGCCTTGTAAAATGGTGGAAATGGGTGAGCAATGGGAGAGTGTGACTTTAGAGAGATAAAGAGAGAGAACTCAAAAAATCTGATGAAAATGGCTTCTCCAAGCCTCGCACCTCTATTCAAACCCACCAATACTTAACCCATTAACCAATGTTTAAACCCACATTTTGATCTAAGTCGTCGAGAGCTCGACAACTCATCAAAACGTTCCTCATCGAGATAACACATTAAAATGTGTAAAAAAGTCTAATTTTCCTCCGTTCATTCGAATGACTTGGACCTCATTCGAACGACATCACCTCTCATTCAAATGATAGTTCTAATGAGGTATAAACGAATACAAAACATATACTTAAAAGGGCAAAGGAAACTACTTCGTTCGAACGGGAATCTACCCATCATTCGAATGATAACTCACCTTGCTTGAACGAGGGCATTCCAATGAGATTCCAGATAACGATGGAAAATGAATAGGTCCTACTAGTTAGAAGGTCATTTGACCCCTCATTCGAACGACAACCAAATTTATGTAAACCAATTTTAGTCCCTTAAATCCCCAATTTGAATTGTGCAATGGCCATAAGGATAACTCAAATTCAATATCCATTGATAATCTATAGTTTATGACCTAAGGACATGTAAATTACAACGACCGAAGCATAAATCTCGAGCACGGATGTTACATACACATACAAAAAATAAATAATTATAGGTACAAAAATACATAGCCACCATGGAATAACACTAAAATGCCCAAATTGTGAAAACGGAATGCATTGTGAACATTTTCCATGGGTAAATCAACATAAGAATTCATAACATAGGTGAAAAAAGTCATGAGATACTTCTAAAGAAAAAATTCAATTTCCACCTTTAGTGAAAAATGTTGAACTTAAATGAAATTAACTTGACTTATGCAATATTTCATGAATTTAAATGATTCTCAAAACAATAACACCAAACTATTTAATTCTTTTCAAGATATTCCGAGGTACAAAATCATTGATATACTACTTTATAACACCCTCAAAATCTCACATATATATGAATTCACTCACAAATATTTTGAAGAAATCATAATGCTCATATGTACCGAAACATCAATGAATTTAAAATAAATAGCCTTGAATCCTTTGTTTTTGTGTGATGTTAATCTTTTAGGCGCTTTCTACAAATTGTGTCTTTTAACGTAAAGAGAATTTTGCTCTTTCGTAGCCCCTTTTGATTGCTCAACATATATATAAATAGTTTTCAGGAAATGAAATTCGAGCAATGGTTCTTACAAGCACAACTTATTTCTTTTTACATTTGGTTCATTGTTAAGAAAGGATGAGATGAGAACATGATATTCAACATATGATAAGCAAGTACAATGTTAAAAAATGTCCGTGCACTTATGCAATAAAGTGGACAAAAAATATGACATTTAGAAAGTAATCATCAATGATCAATGAAATATTGTCCACACATTATTAAGCACACTAACAAAACAAAGCATTGTCTCAAAAAATTATGAAAAGGTCGTGTGAATGGATGGAATGTTGGGGTAATACGGATATCTTAAATGTTCATCTATATACAGTGAAAAGTGATAATAATTTTTTTTCTTTATCAAAATAATATCTTTTTCTATTTTTCAAACTTTTTCTTGAAAAACAAATATATTTTCGAAAATTTCAAAATATATCAAAAAGGAAAAACATATAAATATTATGATAATACAATCTAGTAATAGGGATATAAGATATTCATGTGATAAATATCCGACACTAGATAAAGTATGTGAACTCAATCAACGGAGCAAGTACTCAAAGACTTCCTAATATCCTTGAATCTAAGTGTGTGGCCATCCCTTCCCTTGCAGAGGGTGGATAAGGTCTCGTGATCTTTTCTAGGAGTGCTTCGACCATTGACGATGTGCGATGATATAAAGAGATGGAGTCACCAACCTATTTTGCACAGAACACGTCGCCGCCTCGAGAGAGCGGCATAAAAGACAAATTTATGCTTACGAAACTAATATTTTAGAGGTTCAGGGTCTAAGTTCTGGAATGGGAAGGTGTTAAGAACCCATCCCGCCCTTTCGGTCTCTCATGGGCTTGTGTTACTATTTTCCTTAATTTTTTTGTGAACGGTGTGTGCGTGTATACATAGACAGATATCAGAATCACCCGACTCATATCATGAAAAAGATAGAATGAGGTCATCCATAGGAATGTTCCCAAAATAATAATTAGAAAATATGATGTGCACGCTTATCGAGATATTGATCGTTATAATGAAATGATAATATTTGTCAGATAAAATGCAAGCATGAATCACAAGTATGGCATATATGGATAATATTTAGATAAGATAAAAGGACGAAAATATGAAGATAGGAAAATTAGAAAATTAGAAAATTGGACTCGAGTCTCGAGTTTTAGCCCGAAATGCCTATGTAGCCTATAAAGGCATCAATGTCCACGTAGTTCGCATGCGCCCATAGATTCAAACGAGAGTTTATTATATGTGTGTGTGCAGAAAATGTTTATTTATTTTTGAGAGATTGTGATGGTAAACCCCGTTGGAATTTATAGGGGTAACCCCCCCCCCCCCCCCCCCCCCCCCCTTTTTTTAGAAAATAAAGTATGTTCAATATAACTAATAAAGGATGAGGCGTTATTGTGTATGAACTAAAGTAAAAAAACTAGATTAGAATTTATGTAACTAATGCGAAAATAAAGAAATTTAGATAGAGAGGAGAATATTTGGACCTTCTTTAGTGAATTAAGGCTTGATCTTTATCCTTGATTAGATTGCTTGAATGTTTGGATGAATGTTGGATGAGAGAGAAGGAGATTTTGCTAAATTGGGTGTGAAAATGATGGAAATGAAATATGGAAAGGAATTTCACGCGAGGAAACTTCGTTGATTGCAAGAGATGTTGCTGATATCACTGATATTAATGGATATGAGGTGTGCCTTTGAGAGTGAGATCATACCCTCCTTTTATAGGATAGGGGAACTGCAGATATGCATACTCCTAGCCCTAACCCAAAACCCACTGCCGATTGGCAGGGAAATGGATTTGCCAATCGATAGTCTGGTGTAGAGTTTTTTAGAAAAATGTTCGTAGAACGTAATCCATAAGTCCAAATCACACACGGGTCATACCATTAGAAAAGTAATTCAGAGACCTTCAAGAGTACTTTAGGCCTCTCTTGGGTCCGGGAGTTGACTTTAGGTCAAACGGGGATCGAAAGCGCTCATCTGTCCTTTGGATGAGAGATTGTCGAACGGTAATGAATGGTTAGTCCAAAATGTAAGTCAAAATTGCACATGGGGTGGACCGTTGGAAATGTTATGAGAGGTACTTGGACGTTCCAAAGAGATTCGCTTGGTTCAGAGAGTTGACTGGTCAACTCAGGGCTCAAAAGTGCTCAGTGATCTTTTGGAGTAAAATAGATCACTCGTCCGTACCGTAAGGTTGATTCGCGCATGGGGAAGACCATTGGAGAGGGTATTTCATGAACTTTGAAGATTCATTCAGTCTCATTTGAGTTGAAGAGTTGACATTGGTCAAATGGAGCTCGGGAGTGCCCGGTGGCCTTGGGATGAATTTTTTTTGGGGAAAATGGATCGTTCGTTCGAATGATTTTGCTGTTTTATGCACGGGGTAGAATTTTGGAAAGTGGTTTTAGTTCCATTCGAAGATTAATTGAGCTTTCGCTTTGACGATGGAGTTGATTGGGGTCAAATCAGGAGATGAGAGTGCCCAGTGGCCTCCAAATCGACTTTTAGTATTAAAATGGTCCATTTGTCTGAACCGTTATGCCAATTCGTGCACGTGAAAACCATTGGAAAAGGGATTGAGATCCCTTCTAAGATTCATTGAGCTTTCACTCTAATGATAGAGTTGACCATAGTTAAATTGGGCCCGGGAGCGCCCGGTGAACTCTAGACTGGTACTCAGAGTATGACCTAGGGTTTGTAGTGAAATGGGGAGGTTCTAGGGACCTAAGGAGAGACTTAGGGCGTTATAGATAATGGTGTCAATAGGGACCCTCGATGTATGAGCTTGGAACAAGTGAAATCTATCAAATAGACACCACATGATGTTTTAGGAATGAGGTTGATTCTGTGGACCTAAAGGGGCAAGGATGACCGATTTAGAGGGTCGAGGCCATTTCTGAGGGCCTAAGGTAATTCTAGGGATGGCTAATTCTATGGATCGAGGTCAATCCTGAGGACCTAAAGATAGTAGGGACCAATTCTGAGGATCGAGGTCAATTATGAGGACCTTAAGAGGGGCTACCAATTCCAAGTTTCGAGGTCAATTCTGAGGACCTTAAGTGGGAGCAACTAATTCTAAGGGTCGAGGTCGATTCATAGAACCTTAAGTGGGAACAACCAATTCTAAGCGTCGAGGTTGATTTCAAGGACCTTAAGTCGGGAGTGACCAATTATGAGGGTCGAGGTCAATTATGAGGATCTTGAGATAGATTGACCAATTATGAGGGTTGAGGTCAATTATGAGGACCTTAAGAAAGGAGTGACCAATTCTGAGGGTCGTGGTCAATTCTGAGGACCTTAAGTGGGGAGCGACCAATTCTGAGGGTCGAGGTTAATTCTGAGGACGTTAAGTGGATAACTTTCCTGGGGAACCTTGAATTTTGTAGACTTTATTGGGGAAGAGATATTTGTCTAGGGATTGTGCCCTTTTAAGAGAAGATATCTTTGCTGGGGAGCTGGAATTCTTATAGTGGATGTATTAAGAGAAAGTTCAGTCTAGAAATTCTGATGGGGAATATGTTTGTTTGAGACGCTATCGGGAAGAGATATTCGATTGTCTTTAGCTTCACTAGGGAAGTTGTATTTATAAGTTCCACTGGGGAAACAATGAATGATTTGAGATTTTGGGATTCCGCTCGGGAATATTTTTGGAAACTTCTTGGAAAAAATTAGAGAATTTGGACAGCTTTGCTAATGAGGCACTTGGTATTTGCTAAAGATAAAATTCTTGGGTCTTCGCTAATGGATGTGCTGATTTTTTAGGATTTTAATGTTGGGAATAAAAGGCGGTTTTAATTCGGGTGTCGATTTGGGAGTTTGAAAAATGATTTTCTTAGTAAAGAAATGTTCCAACATTCATTTGGTAATCTTAGGAATTTTCTAGAATTTTTTATCATTTTCTGGGTTTTTTTTAATGAAATTTCAGGGGGGTGCTAGTAGGAAGGTAGTGGGAGTTGCCAAACGGCAGTGGCACGATCTTTTGGAGGTATTTCCCTTTTTTGCATTTTCCTTTATTCATTTTATTTCCCTTTTGAATCCTTATTTGTTTTATTCTGATTGATAACACTTGTCCTTTTGCAGACGTGGTTCTACGAGGTGATTGGTCTTAATGCCCATTTGGATGGTTTGAAGGATGATCCGGTGGGGGGCTTCTGTCGGATGTACCAGTGGAGGAAGTCCAACCAGCATTCGAGGCGGCCCCTTTCCTTGGTGGCAGCGCGTCAGGTCTTAAATGGCCTGACGAGCGATCGGGTAACTCCTTCTTTTATCTTTAGAATTTTTCATTTTTGGCATTATATTTTGTGTTTATGCAAGTATTGACTTCATCTAGGTGAAATTCATGTGACCTTTTACCCATAGGGGACGATAATCCAGCACGACTGGGATGCACACGCAGATGCACCGACTGCTAGCGCACGAGTTTTGCTACTCCTGTTATCTCGAGGAGACAGTAGTCAGGAAGATTGTGGAGGATGAGGTGTAGGTCCCATTATCGAAGCCCCCGAGATATATGAGGCATGTGAAGGAGATGTCAGAGGATGCTCAGATGGCGAAGATGATCGGGGATCCTTATTCTCTATACACATACATAATGGCGGCGTACAACTACCTCAACTTCATGACGAGCTGGATGATGCCGTCATGTATTTATGATGTGGATATGCCTCCACCTCCACCTCCACCTCCTACAGCTTCAGGTAGGGGTATGAGTCGGCCAGTGGGTCTGCCCACAATGCGGGTGCTGTGTCGACGTTAGAGGTTCTGTTTTTGTGGATTACCCCTCCCTCCTACAACATCAGACGAACTGGGGGATAATCGGTGAGTATGATTTATCGTCCAAATGCAATGGACCCAAAGGTGATAGGGCTAATGGAGGACGTCCTTCAGCTAGAGGTATATCCTTGTCCTTTGTTCTTTGCTTTTTTTTCTTCTTCGATCTCTCTCTTTGCCTTAGATTGATTGATTTTCTTTTTTTTCTTATTTTTCTTGTAACACGTCTGGGTGTCGACTACCTGTCTGAGAGACATACGGGACTGAGTGGCTTCCGCGATCGTTCATATTCGGGAGTTGATCCCGGTTCCTTCCTGTTTGGTGCAAACTGCTTTGTCTGAGGAGGGGTTTGGATCGGGTAGTGGAGGATCCTCTGCTCATCGTCGGGGGAAGCTCATGCATCATCGGGATGGGGGATCATAGAGAGAGAAGGATAAAAGAGAGAAGATAAAGTTGAGAGTGAGTGAGAAAGTGTGGGGGTATGGGCTGAGTCCCGTTCTTTTTCTTTTTTCTCTTTTCGGCAAAAGAGATAATATGGCAGCAATATATATATATATATATATATATGCAATGAATGGGGTTTTATTTACTTATCTTTCTTTTAATGACTTAACCTACATGCACTTTTTTACTTTGTTCGTAAAGACCGTAAAAAGGATTAAAATTATTTAAAAGGAGAATTTATTTTAAAATAGGAAATGTTAAGGATATAAGGAAAGGAAAATCCTGAATAAAAATATTTTTATTCAGTATTTTTTACAAAAAAGGAAAAAGGAAATTTTCTAAAAAAGGGGGGATGCTGATCAACATACCCTTTGTCCTGCCTATCGACATGTCAGTCCAGTCCAATCACCCCAAGGGTTTGATTGCACTTTCTTCATCAACTTTGTCCTAAATGAGGTGAGGTTTCACCCAAATTTTGAAGGACCTTTGTCTTTAGCCATGTTTTTCAAGTATTAAAGGGGGTAAGGTGGAGGGTTTTTTCTTCATCTATTCTCTTATTTATCTCTTTTTTTGTGTCTTGTTTCTTCCAACATGGCTCTTCCCATTAGATCTGAATTCTCCTCTTACTTTGAGAATTTAGAGGCTATGTGATCATATAATATAGACTACAATGCCTTTAACCTGCGTCGAGTTTCCTTGTAATGCAATCGACTTACGGATTGGAACATACTCATGGCGGCAGTACAATTATGGGACCTCAAGGATCATGTCTTTTATTTTGTCTTGGACATAGTTTTCCCTACTTACGAGGAGTTTTCTACTATGCTGGGGGTAAGTCCCAGTATGGTGGCAACCACGCTTGAATTCTCTCGGTCCCCTCAGGCACTCTTGGCAAAGTTTCTCCATATTTCACCCTTGGTGGCTTGGTCATTGGTTACTGAAGGTATGATCTCCCTCTCGACTGTGCTATATTTAGTGCATCTGCGAGATGTTAATCATGCGAGCTACATCGAATTCATCACCCTTGTCTTAACTTCGAAGCTACTATTGGTGGCTGGGGATCTGCTGGTGGACCCTAAAATAGCTTCCATTACTATGTGGATGTCATATCGTCGCAATACTATAGAGGTGATATTATCAGAGACCCTAAATGGTCTATATGCTTGACTTTCTGAAACCAGCCCAATTACAGTGTTCATGTGACTGTCTGAGAGATTTCACTTGGAGTTCCATCCTGAATATCCTTTAATAGCTATGCCAAATTTGTTCACGTGTTATTTCATCAGATTTGGTCTGAACATAAAGAACTGGGTAAACTAGTTTGTGGAGCATGGGGCTCGCTGTCTGCGCTGCTCGGTACCCTGGTGGGGGGGGGGGGGGAGTTGCAGCCCATTCTGGAACTTGGAGAATACCGTTATGTTTGGTTGGTTGACCTTCGACAAACTTCTTTCTAGTTTCCTGGCGGCTCTTACATCAAGTTGAATGGGAACAAATCGTGCTTTCCTGTATTCTGGACTTTTTTCCTGTGGAGGATTTGACGAAAGGCATGCGTATGCAGTTGGGCTCTTTGTGGGAGAGTTGTCGGTTATTAACCCATCCTTCCCAGTCACTTCACAGAGTTTAGCATATTTTGGGGACTACATGAAGTGGTTGTGGAGGAGAGTAGTGGCTAAGATGTTGGCCGAAGAGACCGAACAAGGATTTCTTGACATGTTTGACACCATGGAGGGGGTGTTGTGGTCTTTCCCAAGATGGTCCGGGCTTACCATTCGAGGGATCTCCTTTAATATTCCATCAAAGTAGGGGAGGTTTGGGGACCCAGAGATGTAGATGATGATGGGGTAGGATCTCCTGGCTGTTGCGGCTAAGGCCTTTTGTGAAGTCGACATATTTTGTAAAGCTTTTATGTTTCGTTATTTTTAGTAGGTGGGAATAAATTTGGGAGGTTATTCAGGGGTAGTTTGGTTTGGTTTTGTTTGTTTTTAGGTTAATATGCTTGGCGGGGGTAGGTTTTTTAACTCCCTACGCTGATATTTTGTGTAACCGTGTTGGGTTTTCTCAATAATGGAATAAATGAGGATTTAAATTATATTGTTGTGCCTCTTGACGAGTTTTATATTTGAATTATCTATACCAATCGCTAAGGAATATATAATCCTTTTATTCATGTAAATGATGAAATGAACTGTCTTTCTCAAGAATAAGAAAAGGATAAGATTTTGTGAAAAAAAGGAAGGCCATGCTCACATAAAGCGTTAAGGTGCCTACGTACCTCCGGGGGGTTTTGAAAATATTTTGAGTTTCATTTTTGAAAGAAAAAAAGATTTTTAGAGGATCAAGCCCCACATAGTTATGAGTAGAGGGAAATAAAGATTTTTTTTAGAATAGAAGGGAGATAAGAGGAGTCATAGCGCGCTGAGATTTCGGACTAAGGGTAGAATTTCTTGAGATGATTCAGGTTGACTGAATAGGCCATCTCTTCTCCATCAAGATCGGTGAGCATATCAGCACCACCAGATATGAACTTCTTCACAATGTATAGGCCACTCCAATTATACTTGAATTTCCCTTTAGGGTTCTAGACGGGTTATATGATTTGTTTAAGGGCTAAGTGCCCTTCTCGGACACTATGGTCCTTGAATTTTTTATTGAATGATCGTAATATTCGACGATAGTACCCTTGTATATAATATAGGGCTTTCAGTCTCCTTTTGTCCAGGAATGACAACTCGTCAAGGCGGTTCTAATGCTAGTCTTCCTCACTGACTATGCTTTCAAGCATGGTGCATAATGAAGGGATTTCTAGCTCGACGGGTGGGACTTCTTCCATGCCATATACAAAAGAGTAAGGGATAACACCAGTTAATTCTCGAACTGAAGTGCGGTAGTCTCATAGGCATTAGGGGATCCTTTTGGCTCAATCTCGACAACACTTGGTCATCTTGCTGATGATGGCTTTGAGGTTCTTATTGGCAGCTTTAATTTCACTGTTGGTTTGCGATCGATAGGGAGAAGACTTGTTCCTCTAAACCCCTTACTCGTCGACTAATTTCGTGACTTCTACCTCAAAATGTAACCCATTGTCTAACACTAGTTCATAAGGGACCCTGTATCGACAAGTGATTTTTTTGGATGAACTAAGACACCTTTTTGGCATTCAGCACTACCTATGACTCGATTTTGACCCATTTGGTGAATTAATCAATGGCCACCAGGATGAACTCATGCCCGTTTGAGGCATTTGGGGTAAATTTACCTATGATATCAATGCCCCATCTGAAAAGTGACCAGGGAGAGGTCATGTTATTTAATTCTCGTGGAGGCAAGTGTTGGATATCGAAAAACTGTTGGCATTTAAGGCATGTCCAAACATAGGCGGTGCAAACCGGAACCATGGTAGTTCAATAGTAACCCTGTCAGATAATTTTTTTGGAAAGCATATGACCATTCATATGGGGTTTGCACTCCCTGTTGTGGATCTTCTGCATCATTTCTCCAATGTCAACCCCTGCAATGTAGTGTAAGTGGGTTCCATCCAAGTTTTTTTAAACAGTGATTTATCGTAGACAATATACTAGGAAACCACTTTGCATAGGGTTGATCGGCGTTTCTTGTTAAAATCTTGGGGATACCTACTGTGCTTGAGGAGGTGCCAAGTATCTCTAACACCCCACACTTTTAGGGATATTTAATTTACATAAATAGGTGTAATTTGGATATTAGGGGAAATTCTATGAATAGTAATTTTGGGATTTATGAACAATTAATTATTACCGGTGTGTGTTACATTTACTTTTGATACTAAGTAAATGAGTTATACTATGTTAATTATATGTCGCAATTGGATAAAACGATAAAAGAATAATATTTAAACTGGAAAACCCGTATCGAAATGTATTGGGTTTAATTAGTGAATTATAGTTAAGTACCTCAGATGGAGAATTCGAGTGTGCATTTGGTTTCGGAATGGATGAGATAGTTACAATAGAGTATCCAGGAGTAGTGCTTGGATTTCGAAATTTTTTGGACTAGTAGGAACTCATAATTGAGTAAACGAGTCATTTTTGGGTTTTATAAGGGATAAACCCTTTTCTCTCCTATAAAATACACGAGAGAGTGGGAGGAAGGAAAGAAAAAGGAGGCAAAAGAAGAAGAGAAGAAAGGAAGGGAGAAAAACGATGAAAAAAGAAGATTCCAGCCAAACTCCGCGGGATTCGACTCGAGGTCGTCGGATTTTGTCCACGAGGCAAGTGTTTACTTTCTTTATTTATTTTGAGCACAAATCTCATATCATAATTGGTAATAAAAAACTATATGATTTTAGGATTGGGTTTTCGTGAATTAAACGGGGTTTTCAGAAGTTTAACGGCTAAACCCCGAAAAATATCAAATTGGAGAAACTTAGGAATTAATTGAATTTAGTTGTTAATTCTTGGTTCTATGATGATTAGAACCTATTTCCCTTGTGTATATATAGTTGGGTGTGGTTGTATGTTGGTGGGATAATAGATATAAAACTTGGTGGGTTATTAATGGCCGAAATAGACTCGTTGGAGAAGAAGCAGAGCCGACTGCCCTCTTCGATCGATCGATCGATGGCCAAGGATTGATCGATCGATCCTACAGATATTTTGGCAATTTTTGTTGGTTCAATTTATATGGGATAAATTCCCAAATTAAGGATTTCTAGCCTATTTATTTGAGGAAATAAATACATAACTAGTAAATAAATATTTATCCAATTGAGATAATTTATCGGGACTAAGAGGGTGCTATAATCGTGTGGCAATAAAAGTATATTTTCGAGGAAAATGAATAAATTGAGGAATTAGATATTTGGGGTACCCAAAAATAGAGTGGGGACCTCTAAATAATTATTTTAGCGAAATGTAGACCTTGGGTTCATGGAAAATGGAATCCACGACTTATCTAATTTAAGGGTGTTTGGGGAAGAATATTTCTTGGGATAGTTTCGGTGGGCAATTAGGCATATATAATTGTGCGCGTAGAAAAATTAATTATATTGATTATGGTTGATTAAATCCTACGAGGCGACCAAGATGAATTTGGGATATAGGCTTAGGATGATTGAGCGGTTATCCGATACATCTATTGACGACTGTTAGTATAGGTAATGTTATACCTATGAGACTCAAATAAGTTGGGAATATACTTATTTACTTAGTATGAATTGGTATAGTTGGAGAATTTATTTAAATCCTTAAATGTGATTATTGTGCAACTTATATATCAAGTGAGAGAATACCTTTTGGTTTAGTATTTTAAAGTGATGTATAATATATATATATATAATGTGATTACAAAATATATGTGATATTATGAATAAATATATATATCTGTGTGTGAATAATATATATTTATGTGAAGCATACCCCTTCTAATGCTATCATGGGAAGTTGCGCGATGTGGGTGATGCCCCTAGCTTGAGGAACAGGGATCGTATAGTCCCCAGGTCATAACGTCCATTTTATATTGTGTGATTTTTATTAGGGGTGAGACGTAGTGGGTATGTTTCGTCTCATTTTCGAGGAGGAACTATGACCGCTTCCCATACATTGTGATTTTTTTTTTACCAAGTCGGTGTGAGAGTCCGACCGTTGGTAACCAGGTTGGCATGTGAGTGATTCCCTGGAAGATGATAGCATTGAGAGACTGCATCGTCGAGTCATAGCTCGGTGGGATGGTTTTTATACTTGTTGTGTATAGTATATTATTTGTATATGAGGACAAGATATCATATATCTTTATCTAGAGTAAAGAGATATATGAATAAGGATTTATTCTCATTTCGAGAGATTTTATCTGGACATAAATTGTGATTTGTATATTAAAGTGAGTATTTTATGTATATATTTATATGAGTATATATCTACATTTTGTACTGAGGGCCTAATGGATCTCGACGATCGACATTTCCAGGTAGTAGTGTATCGGGGGGGGGGGGTTCCTTGTTAGGATTTCGCTTCGCGAGACACCCCACGCACGAACGTAGCGTAGTGTTGGGACTGGGGAGAAGTTTAGCCCTTAGTACTCGGGTTAGTTAAGCTTTTAGAATGATTGGAACGAGTTTAGTCAGGCAGGGTAACTTAACTGGGTTGTTTAGAGGGATGAGATCGGTGTCCACCATTAGAAGAGGGGTGAGGGGTATCTCATGAAAGTGTGATACCAATTTAAATATGAAAAAAAAATCATATTTTTAAAACTAAAGCATTTATGCACTTTCCAAATATTTTCACAACTCGAGCTCTGAACCGTTTATCTATTTTCCTCTCTTTTGATATACATATATATATATATAAAGGTTTCCAAACACAAGAACGCTTGGATGACGATTCCTTCGAGTCTGACGTCTGCTGTAGCAGCTGTGAATGCATGGAGGTTTACTGTAGACGCTTCTATCCTTATAATCTAGATAGGAGATACCGTATAAATATTTGGGATAATAACCCAACTACATTTATTTATTCTTTTACCGCCTTTTATTATGGAATTCGATTGGGTTGTATTATTTTTAAACCGAGTGTTCGGTTATTTTATTTCATTTTCAGTCTTATATATAAACTGTGTGGATGTTTTCTTTGAATGGTTTGTTTAAAAAGATTAGTTAAATAAAATTTTGACGCCAGCCTAATAGTTTATCAGTAATTAAATTGGTTTTCGACCGTGATGCTAAGAATGAACCATATGAGACTCCTGTTTTAATTTGGTACAGGATTGATCGCCCGGTATTTTATTAGGCGGGGTGTTAGAGATGGTATTAGAGCATCAGGTTCTAGTGTCCTTAGGAATCTGTGCAGACGTACTACGCTTTCAGCGTTGCTCTCGATTTGATATAGAGCCTTAGGATTAGGATTATTGATTCCTCTTGTGAGATTTCGTTCTCCTGCCATTTTATGAGATTATAGTTGTTGATGTAAAAAACTATATTTGATCTAATTAATTAATCACATATAAATATAAAATAAGAAATAATACACAGGACTTTTAAAGTGGTTCAATCCTATGAAAATGGCCTACGTCCACTGTTTTGTATTGCTGGATGTTTTTGCTTTAATCTTGATCACAATTGCTAATCATCCATTACCCCGTTATTGAGGGTGTTACAATGTATTTATAGCCTTGGGGATGTCAATATGAGTGTACGTTATGCCGTTATTTAATAGACATATATATATCTATACAATAATAATGTTCATTAAATTCGATGTTCATTGAATGTGCAGTTATCGCCTGATCTTCCTGACTAAATGCTATGCACGTTGAGTAGATCAGCATGCTAAGTAACTCGGGGTGATGAGTTTCTCGGGATGCTAGTAGCTCGGAGACTGAATAGCTTGGTGCGTATAAGCATTTTCCACGTAAGATGACACATGTCTTCATTTAATTGGTCCACATCAGCTGACTAATTTTCGTATCAACAGAAGCCCCCAATGTTTCACAGTTGAGTTTGATATGAGAGTGTGGAATATTTTACTCGAAAGTTGCTCGGGCAACATTTTACGTCTTGATTAATTACAGATCTGCAACATTTAGGAATGTTCTCTTTAGTCTTGTCATTTAAGCGTGAAATGGCAAGCTTGTAAATATTTTGAATCTGCGACAAACGCTTGGTTATTTGCGTCTTTTTCATCATTTCACCACCGAAAACGCAATCGTTTTTTCTAGTAATAATTTCTTTTCCTACTTCGCGATGCAAGGCATTTAAAAGCAATAGAAACAGATCGTCATCTACTTTTTTACTTTTAGATTTCTAAACTCTTTGTCTTCTCATTCTATCCTTGTATAGTCATTTTTTCTGTCATCCGCCTTAGCAGATTTCTCAATCCCTCCGTAAGAACTTTTTCTTTCTTTTTTCTTTGCTTTAGTCACCATGGTTTATCTTATAGAATCGTTGGATAAATTTTGAGCTGATTTTGAGATTCCCTCTTAGGTTTTGCTAGAAGAACCTCCTTGCCCCTCTGATTTATTTTCCCTAGCTGAGGGACACTGGTTTCCCTCCCTTTTTTTTAGCGGAGTGTGGCTTTTCTTTTCCACCTAATCCCTTGTGTTTGGAGTTTTGCCAATATTTTGATATTGTTCCTGCAAGAGTAGCTCCAAATACATGGAGGGTAGTTAATGGCATACCTAGGTTAAACCAGATTCGTGGGACTCATTTAGGGATCCCTAAAATTATGTTTTGTTATAAATGGGTTACCAGTGATACCACATTTTATTTAAAAACTAGGTTTTCCATAGAGATTTAGTGGTCAACCTTCTCGATGCTAATAGGGACTATTTTGATCATGGAGTTGTGATGAAAAATTGTCAACACCCCCCATTAAAAGGAAATGATGTTTACCAAGGTCCCAGATGTCCACTATATGGCAATGGGATAGGTTGTTTTTAATTTTTCAATTTAGCTATGTTTATGTTTGATGAAATGCGTCACTGATATTTATTTTAATTTTTTGAAGTTGTAACAAAAGAAAGCCCCCAAAAGAGAGGGAAATTATTATAAAATATTTGAAACTCATTCGGGGTTTGCATCAATCAGTTGTCGGGGAGCACGTTAGAGCTACTTCTTATTTGTTGAGATAAAAAAAATACTACTTCCTCTTTTATTTATCGTCCTATTGCCCCTCCTGTGATAATTGATCTTGATCAAATTCCATCATCTCAAGTCGGCGTAGAAGAATCTTCTTCTAATTTGGGTACCTCTATTGCTGATTTGATTACGAGGAAGAGGAGAACGCCTAATTTTTTTTTTCCAAAGATGCTCCTGGCATTGATGGGGCAAATAAGAGAAAAGGGGATGTCCCAGCTGAAGGGATGAAGAAAATGGATAGTAATCCCTCCAAAGGAACGGTTCCAATTGTCAAGGAGGTCGGCAGAAAACCACCTGCTATCCCAAAAGAGGCAACACCTTTGATTGAAAGTGTTGGTTTAAGGAGATTGAGGAGAGGTCTTGCAGAGAGACTTATAAAAACTGCTGCCCAACCTTCTAATGTTGAGGATCCTTCTTTGAGAGCTAACACTGCATCTTTCATTTCTCCGAGCTCGGCAAAAAGTTTGATCAATTCTTGGAGTATTCCTGAATATCGAGGTGCTAAGGGTTTCCTTTCTCGGGAGGTCACTAACTTAGCCGCTCAACATATTGCGTCAGTAAGTATTATCATCCTTACTATTTTATCTCCATGGATCATGTTCATATTCTGATCTGAGCTCCTTTTATTTTACAGTTTATGACATGTTTTAATAGTATCCTGGAGAAAGATGAGGCTATCAAGGCTTCAACTTCCTTTAGTGGGGTGGAAGAATCTTTTTCTAGGTTATCACAATCTTTGAAGGACTCTCGGCAGAAGTACGAGGAAGATAAAGTTGCTTGGGAGAAGCAACTTCTATATGTACAGACAACTCGTTGACAAGATGATACAGCTCGAGATCAAGCTGTAAATGCCTCCAAGGAGTTGGAGGAAAAATTAAAGGTCGCCGTTTTCAGCAAGGAAGAAGCTGATGCAAGCTTAAAGAAGCTGAACGACATAAGAAAGACCTTGCTAAGGGACATGCTTCTTCTGAGAAAGTGAAGAGAAAAGCTGCTATGAAGAAGTCCTTTAGCTCTGGCTGGGATAAAGAATGGAACAAAGCCCTAATTGCTATTAATTTTCCCTTTGTTGTTGTAACATTAGTTGTACTTTCTTCTCTCGTTGATTAATAAAAAGGACTTTGTTATTTATTCTGAGTTTCTCCTTTAATTGCTCTGTCTGTATCGTTGTTGATGCATTTTTGTTTTTCCTTGCTAGTTTGTTGCTAGGATGGAACTCTTGTCAGCTCATGATATAGAGTTGATGAAAAAATGTAATGATTATTTCAAATCCGATCACGCAGATTTTACTGATGCTCAAATAATTGATATCCTTGGACCTAATGCTTCTGAGCGAGCAGTTGATGCGTACCAATACTTAAAGTGTTTACTTGATCATGCTGTAGCAAACAATGTGGCCTATTATGAATTGATTGAAGACCTCCAAGGAATGATCGAGGAACTCCAACTTCAATATAAAAAAACCACTGTACTCTCGCATGAAGGTTATGAGAAAAAGTACCAAGAGTTGAGTGTTGATCGGGGTTATAACAAATATATCTCAGCCCATGAAAAGAGGGAAAGTGGGCTGAAACTTAAGATCGAGGAACATAGGAATATTGCCAAGCTATTGGAAGAAGAGAATATTGCCTTACAAGAAGAAGTGAAACAACTCAAATCTGCTGCCTTATCTTCTTCGGGAGCTTTAGTCCCAGTTAATGATGAAGGCTTTTCCTTTTTGGTAACTGAAAATACTGCTTTGAGAGAAGAGTTGAAGACTTTGAAAAGAGCCAGACCTACCTCGTCTGCTCGTGGCAGAGCAAGGCCTTCTACCCGCGGCCGAGCAAGGGCTGGTCGAATTAATATTAAAGAGATGAGGACCAAACTGGCTTTAGAAAATCAAGCCGTTCAACTTATGGAAAAAAATCAAGCTCTGGAAGATATGTCCAGAAAAAGTCAAAGTCTTATCGATCAACTTTCCAAGCAAAGTTTGTCCTTAGAGAGTAAAAATAATTTTGTGAAGTAGCTTCATCGAAACGTTGAGAGATTGACATATCAATTCCACAAAAAGCCAAAGGAATTTGTGAATGTGGGATACAATGAAGCTTTATGCCATCTCGATGCTCGGTTAAGACAATCAAACAATGAGGTGTACAAACAAGGATGGTGGAATGCTCTTGGTGTGATGCATCTTGAGAAAGGAAATTCTCCGTGGTATTGGTATGAACATGGGTTTCTCGACTTACCAGTACTCCCTTTCAACTTAGACATTAGTTGGATTCCAGCTCATGCCATACCTCAATGTTTGATCTCCAAGTACCTTGGTGATTACAATCTTCATAAAGATTATGAGATATCCCGACCTCCTCATCTACTTGAGCGAGCAGGTTAGAGAAACACTAGGATGCTATTGGATATGAATTTTATCAATTCTCCTTACGCTTTGGACGATCCTCCGACTGGGATGGATCCTGTGCCAAAATCAGAAGGAAAAAAGCCCATAGAATAGGATTTTTTTATTGAATGAAGAAAACTTCATCTTTTGTAATTTTTTCCCTGTATTTAATGAAGAATAATTTTATCTTTATGCACTCTTCTTTCATTGGAAATAGTTTTTAAGATGTCTTTCTTATAACATATTGTCTGTTGATGAATGCATATATATCTATAGAGGGATAATTTGTCCTATTTTGTTTTATTTTCCTAGACAATGGAGCTTGCCCCACTTGCTTCCTAGTTGAGTGACTTGTCACCCATAAATGCCTAAGCAATAAAATGATTTTCATCCCATGATCCTACTTAGTTGTAGTAATCTTTTCAGGATTACCTTAGTGCCTAGACATTGGATGCCCCGTGAGGTCACCCATCTTCTTGCCTAGTTTGGGATGCCCCTTGAGGTCACCCGTGATAAAACAGGCTTTGCCTTATATGATTGTTATGCCAATATTGTTGGTTAAATTTATTAGTGCCGACCAACTGTGGTGTGACACCCCGACTAATTAAATACCTGGTAGCTACTCCTTTATTAAATCAATACAAAATGCCAAGTTGGTTCAGTTAATAGCATCACTGTCGAAAACATTTTAATAATTACTAACCACCTAGTATTTAAAAAGTAAGTTGCCAATTTTAATTTAAGTCTGATTAACATGCAATAAAAGAATAATGGAATAACAACATAATCCATTCACCATAATGAAGTAATGAAATAACCAGCAATAATATAAGAGTCCGGAGGAAAACTCCTCACAACAATCCAACCACTGAAAATAATAAGACAAGTCTGAATCCTGAATTAATTACATGCCCAAAGTCTGAATAACTGAAATAAATGAAATGTCTCTAAGGAAATGGGCAACATGCCCTACAACTGATAAATGCTGAATAGAGAGTCAATATAGGAGAGGCGTCTACAAGCAAGGTCCTGTAACTTCCACAAACAGTTACAGCTCGTCACCTGAATGAGGATCCTAAGCATGGTGTCCTTGTGGCTGGGCACCTAAAAATGGTTTTTACAAAAAATAGATTTGAAAGCAAATGGGTCAGAGCCCGAAAGTGGAAATCATTTTAAGAACAACAAGTGTTTTAATAACATTAAAACATTAAATGCAAAATACATGTTAGGACGTGCACTCACATGAAATTCTCACCTCTCGACTACATGTGCACTCCTAACGTACCATACCCATCTAAGTATCATACCTATCTAACCAAACCGTAATAAGTTCTACCCCTTACCACTCGATTTCCATTTTTACATTCTAGCGTTATCAAAACAATAGAGGGCTTTATCTAAACTCAGATTCTCAATTAGTAATACAATTCATTTCAGGTTATCCATTTATGTTTTCTCAAAACGTTTCCATATTTACACACATAATATCACACGAAAGTTCCCATTAATTAAGAGTATATTATTCACGTCATAAATATACAATATACGCACCCCGAGACTAAGCTGCGGTGCACACATACTCTGCTATCCATCCCGGTACATCACGTACATAAGGATCACGCATTCCGAATCTCTCAGGAGTCGTTCTCAGATAACAACATCACAAATAATGGAGGCGAAAACAGTCACATCACATGGGTCACGCACATACCTGCGCTCCCACGATCAGCAGACTTATTAACATCCCAATAAGTCCTTCTCTGACCTATGTTCATCAAGGTACCAGTCTAAATCTGGGCAACACAAGGATTAGAGGGCCCTAAGCGAACGCAAACCTCCCGTGATAGCAAGTATGGTAGGTATGTCATACACATAAAATCAATACATATACTAAGTAAGCACACATCTTAGTAATCACCATAATTATTGGTGGTACACTTCTCATTCTCGTACCAACATATAATGCTACACAATTTATATGTTCCCGATTAATATAGTAATTTAGGTCGTCAATAGTTCTCTCATCGTAATAGACACTCACGTCCTACTTCATAATTTCCCTTAGGTTCAACTACACTTCTAGATTTTACTCCTCATTATACATCAAATGTCCCTACTATATCAATTTATCATCAGGGGAAGGTTATCTCTACCATTCAATAAGGTTACAGGACACGCGAAATCAAAACAGGCTAAAAAGCCTAAACTGTCAACTCATTAGAAGTCTCGTTCGAACGAGGCTGTTCGAACGAGAGTTCGTTCGAACGAACTGGGCCTTCTAACGAGATCTCGTTCGAACGAAAATATTCAAACGAACATCCCTCTCGTTAGAACTCAAACTGTCAACTCGTTAGAAGCTCGTTCGAACGAGCTGGTTCGAACGACCTGGGCAGGTCTTCTAACGAGTGGCCAGATTCGAGCCCAGAAATTCCTTATTTCGTTTTTCCATCTTTTCTTCACTTCTAATCTCATATAAACATTAGTCCAACAATTATTCAAGGTTCCTAATCGTCCCTAAACATACATGGGTCACCTACTAACATTTTTGTGGGGTTAATTCATTATAAACATCATCCAAATATCAAATCCCTTCATTTATCCCCCAAATTACATGAACATGAACCCTAAAATTTATAAATCATCAATGAGCCTGATCAAATCTGTTTTTGTTTCATCCAAAGTATATTATCATCAGATTAATCACCTACATACAATTCTACATACAATTCCTCAATAGATTCTTAAATCTCTACATCCAATTAAATGGGTTTTCATCATACTCCAAGAACAATACAATTTATTTGAATTTCCTACCCATGGAAGAAGCATTCTCTGCAAAATAATGAAATTAAACCACTTGCCTTATTTGAATCTCTGATTTTGATGTCGATTTGATGGAGTATTCTCTCTCTCTCTCTCTGCAGTATCCTCCTCTCTTCTCTCTCTACAAGCTTTCTTCTCCAAGTAATAATGGTGGCTAGGTTTTTTTGCCTAAGGAACTTTTGGAACAATTTCTAATAACCCCTGTAGCCCTCTAATCAGTAAATGGCTGGTAATGGGTTAGTGGGTCTTTTAATTTTCCATTTAAAACTCCTAAAATTCGTTAATCAAAAATCCCAAAATTCTAAAATTACCAAACTACCCTTATACGTTGCCGGTATGGCCTAAAAATGCCCCGGGACCCAAACTAAACCCCCGGCTAGTGTTTTCTGACTATTTCGACCCTTCCGATCGCGTTGGCGCACTCAAAACGACCATATGGTTAATAGAAATGAAATTCACTTTTTAATTAAAATAAATATATTCCATGACGCGACTGTCACACGCGTCTCAACAAAATTTCCAAATTGCCGTATTTCAATCTCACGACAAATTTCATAATTCAATATTCATATATAATCATATATGCACATTATAATCAAATACCAACTCGCATCTCGCTAGTATTTTAATCCGGATTAATTTCCAATTAATACGCATTCATAATTCAATTAATCCCAAGAATAAATATCATAAAAATACGGGGTATTACATGTGGTTGGTGGTTGCTGATATGCCGACCAATAGTAGTTGGTGGTTGTTGATATGCCAACCAACCTTAGTTGGTGTATTGTATAGCACTAGTACTAACAAAAATTTAACAAAAGGAATATGGAGAAAATATCATCTTTATTCGTACTAAAAGAACTGAAGTACATATGAATCTGTATTACTGATAATATTTGCGCAGATGCTCCGCATTCCATGTAATTTTGAATTCTTCTCCCTCCAAGATTTCTATTCTGTAGGTCCCAGGTCGAACAACCGTAGTTAGTCGGTAGGTACCATGCCAGTGGGCCTCTAACTTATTGTGCTTCTGAATCACCTTCTTGAGAACATAGTCTCCCTCCTTAAGATCATATTTCTTGATTCTTTTGTTGTAGAACATGACAGTTCATTATTGGTAAGCTGTGTTCCTTATTTTCGCATATTTTCTTACTTCTTCAAGAATATCCAAGTCTAAACATCTCATCAAATCGCTTACAAGAGATTTAAAGTTAAGCACCCTATGTGTCGGTAGTCCCAATTCAGCTGGTATGACTTCTTCACTGCCAAAAGCTAGCATATAAGGGGATTCCCCAGTTGCTGTTCGGGGTGTTGTGTGATAAGACCATAACACAAAATATAGCATGTTAATCCAATTTCATTTTGCATCATCTAGCCGTTTCTTCAACCCGTTCAATAGAGTTCTGTTTGTTACTTCAGTTTGTCCATTACTCTAGGGATGGCCTGGTGCAGAATGGATTTTCTAGATGTTGGGCTGGTGATAATATGCAGTGAACTCCTCATTATCAAATTGGGTACCATGATCAGTAATGAAAGCATGCGGCATACCATACCTACAAATAATATTCTTCCAAATGAACTAGTAAACCCTCTCATACAACATGTCAAGGAGAGGCTCAGCCTCAACCCACTTGGTGAAATAATCCACAGCGACTACTAAATATTTGAATATCCCTTTGGTAGTCGGTAGAGGCCCGACCAAATCTATACCCCACATGGAAAATGGCCAAGGGGAAGTGATGGGCGTTAACAATGCCTGGGGAGTTCTTCATATGGAGGAGAAATATTGGAACTTATCGCATTTCTTCGCATGAGTTGTACAGTCAGCTCTCATCGTTGGCCAATAGTATCCCTGCGTCATTATTCTATGTAGGAGAGTCCGACCTGCTACATGAGCTCCACAATAGCCTTCGTGAATTTCTTCCGTCAAATCTTTAACTTCTGAGGGTTGTACACATCACTGTAGACCTACGATGATACCCATTCTATACAAAACACCATTGTTCAATTCATATCGAGCAGCTTTAAACTTTAGCCTCTTGGCTGTAAGTTAGTTATCTGGTATAAATCCTTCTTTGATATATGCCCTGATGGGGTCCATCCAGGAGGGTCCCATATCCAGGGTAATGAATCTCATCATTAGATTTTCATCTATGCTTCGGTCTGTCAGAATCACTATAGGAATCATTCTTCGTAGCTCGATACGAGTAACTGAGGCTAACCGAGCTAGTGTGTTTGCTCTCGTATTTTCTAATATTAGTATTCTAATTAATTGGACTGTTGTAAAAGTTCACACAATCTCCACAACTTTGGAGTGATACCTTGACATTAAGTCTCCCTTCGCTGCATACAACCCAAGAATCTAATTTACAATTAACTGTGAGTCACTAAACACAACAACTTGCTCTGCATTCAGTGTTTTGGCTAAACTAAGGCCCACGATCATAGATTCATATTCAGCGTCATTGTTGGAAGCTTTGAACAGAAAACGCAATGCATATTCCATATCCAATCCATATGGGTTGTGAAGAATTATACCGGCTCCGCTGCTTGTGGCACACGAAGAGCCATCAACATATAAATTCCATATAGGGATGCCATTATCAAATTCTTGATCTAACAAAATTCCCTGATGGAATATTTGATACTTCCTTTTATCATCTCCTAATAATAGGCTGTTGTCTGATGGTTCTTACTACTCGGCGTTTGTTCCCTTCGTTACCTCTGTTGATAGGAGTTGATCGAGGGTAGTATCCGATGATTCCCTAACATCCACAAGCTGTTCTGCATTAGGTCCTTGTTGGTTGGCAGTATTTGGGCAAGTGAATTCCGCAATGAAATCTACCACTTCCTGTCCTTTGAGTGAGGTCCTTGGCTCATAAAGAATATTATACTCTCCCAATTCGACCGCCCAATACATCAATCTTCCAGATTTTTCTAGCTTGTGCAAGGCCTGTTTGAGCGGCATATCAGTGTGCACCACTATGGCATGGGCCTGTAAATAAGGTTTCATCCTCCTAGTTTCCTCTATCAATACTGAGGCTAGCTTCTCCAATCTTGGATATCTTACCTCTGCTCCTCGAAAAGCTTTGCTCGTATAATAGACAGGTTTTTATAGTCCATCTCCAACTCTTATTAACGCTGAGCTGACTGCGCTCTCTGAGAAAACTAGATATAAGTATAATCTTTCTCCCATCACCGGCCAGAAAAGCAGAGGTGGTGTCCCCAAGTGTTTCTTCAGAGCTAAAAATGCCTTCTCGCACTCGTCATTCCACTTAAAAGTCTTTTTAAGCACCTTGAAGAATGGGAGACATTTATCCGTAGATCTGGAGACGAACCTGTTTAGAGCTACAACACGCTCCATAAGGCTTTGCACTTCCTTTTTAGTAGTTGGAGATTTCAGTTCTAACAAAGCCTTAATTTTATGAGGATTTGCTTCAATGCCTTGCTGATTCACAATATACCCGAGGAACATTCCTTCTCGTACACCAAAAACACACTTAGTCGGGTTTAACTTCATCTGATATTTATCCAGTTGATCAAAAGTTTGGATCAAATCAACTATGTGGTCTGCGGATTTCTTACTCTTTGTCAGCATATCATCAATATAAACCTCCATTTTGTTGCCGATTTGTTCTGCAAACACCTTATTCATCAATCGCTGGTACGTTGCACCTGCATTTTTTAGACCAAATGGCATGACATTATAACAGTATGTACCCCTTGGGGTGATAAAAGAAGTACTTTCCCTATCTTCTGGTTTCATCTTAATCTGGTTGTAGTCGAAATAAGCATCAATGAAGCTCAATAATTCATGTCCCGAAGTAGCATCCAACAGCTGATCAATTCGGGGAAAGGGAAAGTGATATTTTGGGCAGGCTTTGTTGAGATCTGTGAAATCTATGCACATCCTCCATTTGTTATTCTTTTTTTACCATCACCATATTAGTTAACCAATCAGGATATTTGACATCATCAATAAAGGAAGCCTTTTGTTGCATCTCAACCTCCTCTTGGATAGCTCTTCATGAGCATATCATCGACATAAACTCCATGTTGTTGCCGATTTGTTCTGTGAAACACCTTATTCATCAATCGCTGGTACGTTGCACCTGCATTTTTAAGACCAAATGGCATAACATTATAACATTATGTATCCCTTAGGGTGATAAAAGAAGTACTTTCCCTGTCTTCTGGTTTCATCTTGATCTGGTTTTAGCCTAAATAAGCATCCATAAAGCTCAATAATTCATGCCCCGAAGTAGCATCCACCACCTGATCAATTCGGGGCAACGAAAAGTGATATTTTGGGCAGGCATTGTTGAGATCTGTGAAATCTATGCACATCCTCCATTTGTTATTCTTCCTTTTTACCATCACCACATTAGCTAGCCAATCAGGATATTTGACATCATCAATAAAGGAAGCCTTTTGTAACTTCTCAACCTCTTCTTGGATAGCTTGGTTCTTTCCTGGGATAAATACTCTTCTTCGTTATTTCACTGGCTTGATCTCTTTATTAACATTCAGCTCGTGGCACAAGAAGGCTGGATCTATCCCTGGCATATCTTCATGACTCCATGCAAAAGCTTGCTTTCTATGCCTTAAAAATGCCATATTGACGAATCCAGTGAGACACCAATTTGAGTTATTCGTTCTGGACGTTCGTCGTCCAGAATGATGTTCTTCGTGGTCTCCATAGCCTAACCCTTCACAAGCTCGGACTCATCTCTGGGGTCCAGAGTCTTGATCTTTCCATCTTCAGACTCCTCCACTTGGTATGTGGTGGTCTTTTTCTTAGATTTCTCCAACTCTTCCTGCTCGACAAATGAATAGTATCATTCTCGAGCTACTTTCTGGTCGCCCATCACAGCTCCAACTCTGAAATTGGTCAAAAATTTCAGGCATTGATGTACCGTGGATAGCAGTGCCTCAAAATTTTTCAAGCCTACCCTCCCTATGATTATGTTGTAGGTTGATTGGAGGTTTTTATCCATTACGAAAAAGCATATTTTTTCTATTTTGCAAGCAGGCCAAATACCAATTAGCATATCCAACTTGATCGTCCTAAGTGGAAAGACTTTCTCGCCAGTGAAGCCAAGGAGGGGCCTGTGATATGGCTCCAATTGGGCTAGCTTCAAATTCAAGTGTCAAAGCACGGGTAGAACATGATGTCTGTAGAGCTACCATTATCTACCAATACTCACGAGATCACCACATCCTTCATCCTCATCTTAACAACCAAGAGATAATCATGAGGATATAAGACACCTTCCAGATCATTTTTGGAAAAATCGATGACCAGTTTATCCTTGTTCACCTTCCTCGGGCAATCATCTTTAGTTATATTTATGCGCTATATATAAGAACAAGCTTGGGCCTCATTGAGGTAAGTTTTCATTTCAGCAGTGTGATCCCCACCTCCTGCATCTCCACCTGTAATCACACAACATTCAAATGATCCAAAATGGATTGAAAATACCTCGCGTTCGGGTTGCCTTAGCCTTTTCGGAAGGTCGGGGTCATCTTATGGATCATCTTCGTGGTCCCTTTTCTTATCATCTTTTGCTCAACGAGGAGATTTGGACCTTTGACTTTTTTTCCGTTAGCCTTTTCATCATTTTGACAATAAACGAACTTGCTCAATTTTTCCCGTCGAATAAGTGTTTCGATCTCATTCTGGAGAGCTATACAATGCTTGGTCGTATGGCCATGATCTTTATGGAACTCATAATATTTGGACTTATCCCTCTTGTCAAGGGCCGTCCTCATTTTCTTCGGCCAATTTAACTCCTCGCTGTTCTTGTTCACCTCCAGAATATGGTTGATATCCACCATTAAGGGAGTATAATTCTGATACTTCTTCAAATTCTCTAGTGCTTCCTTGCCTTTCGATTGCTTACTGCCCCTATTATGCTTTTGGTCTTTGCTCTCAGCTTTAACTACATCTTTCGTCTTTGCTTTCGTGTCAGTATTCTTCTTCGCATCCATGGCCTCTTCGGCATTCATGATCTTAGCTACCTTTGCCATCAGTTCCGCCATGGTCTTGGAGGGATCTTTGGCCAGTGTATAGTACAACTTATTGGGTAACAGACCACTCATTAGAGCTGTAATGGATATCTTCTCCTCATAGACGATTACCTCAAGTTTTTTGTTATTAAAATGAGTGATATAATCCCTGGTGCTCTCTCTTGTTTTCTTCCTTACACTCAGTAGATGTGTCACTCTCTTTACTGGCTTTGCTCTAAAATAGAAATTCCCTATAAAGAGCTCTGCCAACTGATGGAATGTAGCAATCTGCTCCCGAAGAAGGTTGTTGTAACATAATTGGACTGACTCGGTGATAGTTCCCGAAAATGCTCTGCACCTTATCTCATCAGGAACAACATAGATATCAGCAGCAGCTTGGTACTTCTCTATGTGAAGGATGGGATCAATTTTTCCATCGTACTTAGGCGTTACTATAGGAGATTTAAATTTTAATGGTGTGGGAAAATCCACAATTGCCTGTACAAAGGGTGATCTCTTGACGAAAGTTCTTTGGAGAGGGTTCTTGGCCTTAACCATTTCCCATAACTTATCCTCCAACCTTTGAATAGAGCCCTTCCATGCATTGTTTCCAGCCTCGAACCTATTTGCCCGAGCAATAAATCGTGCTGAATTATCCTCTTGGGATATTTAATTACGAGTTGCTAGTCATGACTGGGCAGAACCTTCCCGTAGATCATCTGGTCGTTGGAATTTCTCGACGCAATCCTAGGAGGGTTTTTATTCCTCCTAGGGTCCAAATGTTCAAAGGGAGAGGCTCTTATCAACCTCTCCAGTGTGCTTGTTCGTTCTAGGTCTAGAGTAACATTTTGTTGAGAATTTGTAGCTCTTATATAAGAGGTCCGGCTAGGCTGATAAGAGGAATAATTGGTCCCCTCAGTATGATGAGACCCCGTACGTCGAGACTGAGAAACATTTGGAAATAACGTATATTTGGTTCTTGAAGACGACAAATGAGTGGGTCTCTGGACCTTTCGTTGACCTGATTGGGCAGGCGCGCTGTTACGAACGGTTTGAATGAGTTGACGCATGGTCTCTTGCATATCTGTTTGCCCCTGGGCTAAATTGGCTACCATGCCAGTGAGATCCTGAAGAGTTGGGGGAGCATATGGATTGGGGGAACTCGATTATTTTTCCTATTACTGGATTCTGGGATCTGAGCCATTTGTGAGGAATATGTTAATGAAAATGCTATGTATAGTCGTTCCCACAAACGACGCCAATCTGTTGATGTAAAAATAGATTTAATCTAATTAGTTAATCACAGATAAATATGAAATAAGAAAAAAGACACAGGACTTTTAAAGTGGTTCAGACCTATGAAAATGGACTACGTCCACTGTTTTATATTGCTGGATGTTTTTGCCTTAATCTCGATCACAATTTCTAATCATCCATTACCCCGTTATTGAGGGTGACACAAAATATTTATAGCCTTGGGGCTGTCAATATGAATAGACGATATGCCGTTATTTAATAGATATATACATCTGTATAATAAGAATGTTCATTAAATTTGATGTTCATTGAATGTGCAGTTGTCGCCTGATCTTCCTGGCTAGATGCTATGCACGTTGAGTAGCTCGGCACGCTAAGTAGCTCGGGATGATGAGTTTCTCGAGATGCTAGTAGCTCAGAGACTGAGTAGCTCGGTGCTTATAAGCATTTGACACATAACATGACACATGTCTTTATTTAATTGGTCCACGTCAGCTGACTATTTTTGTATCAATAATAGTAATCTTTTACGTGCTCGTTCGAGATTTATGTGCTGATCGATGAAGGATGACCACAGAAAGTCATTGCAAGGGTAGCAAAAGGCGGGACTTATTTAGTGTGGCTAGTTGAAGTCGGAGACTAGGACCGTAGTAGAGGTCACTCTCCTTATGGCATTTGTCAAGGATGTTTGTAATGACTACCAAAGAATAGTAGTTATGAGTATCCAAGTACCGCTGTAGTAGAGAGTGGTGCTAAACTTGAATTACCCAGTGAGGTAAATTGGGAAAAACGTTGAAAAGGTCTTCGATAAGGACCATACCTTGAAGTTAAGTTATACGGAGTAAGTGTAACATGATTCGACGAAAGTAGAAGGCTCTAAAGCTTTGGCTTAGAGCACGTTATGAAAAATACCCATATGTGAAAATTTGTGGAAATTTTTTTCACTCATGGGAGCAATGTTGAAATGGTGGGAACAGTAGTCACCATATTCGGAGGAGCAGGATGTTTTGCTCGTAGAGAAATCTGATGGACGGTTTTAATCGCAAATTCCTTTGGTTGATTAAGAAGGAAGAGAATGCAGTTTTTGGATTATTCACATAGGGAACGGTTAGAGGCCGACAGTGAATAAAGATATATAAGGATAAGTGCACTTTGTACCGAATTAAGGTAGGTACAATGAAGACATAGTCCTTCAGTGGAATGATAGGCTCACTGGATAAGTGTTGCTAACACTTGTGGAGAATTTGTATCCATGGAACCCCATTGGTGGACATCCACCCAGGGAATTCATTGAACCAGGGCTGTTGAGGATGGTGGAAGAGTTTCCTTTTAATGAAGAAGTTTAGGGAACTATGAAGGCAATCATCAGGATCAAGGCTATAGATTTCGTGATACTGACAACCTTAACCTGGTCAGGATGGCCAGAGGTGGGGAAAGTTGCAATGTGGAATGTAGAACCATGCGCTTTGACCTTGCCCGGTAGGAGTTAAAGGAAAAGAATATGGTGCCGAGGTGGGGCATCGATTAAAGTAGTTTTATTTTGGTTAGGGCAAGTATATCATGTTCGGGAACCATTTGGAGTAACTAGGGAGATTGGCGAAGTTATTGTTACGAGTTTCACCTTGGAGGAAGGAGGTATATTTTGTGTGATAAGATTGAGTCACAGTATTTTATTAGCCCTAGATTCGTGTGTGATTTGAGTTTATTAGTAGTATCGATAACATTATATAGTATATGTTTATGTGTTTTTCCACGATAGCGGGGATCTATTTTCTTTCATTCGCAGTGAAAAGCGGGTATTAGTATTTTGTGTTTATATCAGGTTTGTATTGCTCGTTTTGTATGTGTTATAAGAGTATGGTATTATTTTGAGTTTAATATGTTCTTCATTGATTGGAGCGATAGCAGGCTAATGATTGCAAGACTATCGTGTCCGGGGTTCTAGGGTGGAACAGGTTGTTGTTGCGATATCTCACCTGGATACAAGTTGAGTTCGCCTTTATTATATGTATAGATGGAACTTCGGTGAGAAGATGCTTCATTATCATGATTTGAGTGCGTGGTGACCTTATAGATATAATTTATGGTATGTAGGATTTATTGTGGAGCTGTGAGTTTAAGCTAGTTGTTGTTTGCTCTAAGGACTTAGTGCTAGTACGAGCACTTGGTGGTGTGGTTCCTGGAAAGAAATAGGAGTTTATACCACATTTTGTTAAAAGAGGGAATAGGGTTGTCCTGGTTGCACATTAAAGCTAATGGACCTCCACTACCGACAAAGTTAAGTAGTAGTGTATTGGAGGGGTTCCTTTTTTTCATTTATTTAATGAATCCGAAATTTATTAATAATTGAGAGAAAAGCCCTCTCAAGAGGCAATACAATCAGAAAGAAACATCAGACGTTCCTTATAAAAGGTAAAGAAGAAGCATCTATCATCATATATGGTTTAACAATATTGGGAAGATCCGAACAACTAAAAAATGACTTTTGACATTTTAAAGATTCACTACGCTTTGCTAGAAGAGTGGCCACCTTGTTAGCTTCTGGAGAATAGCAAGAAATATAACATTGGAGATTATGAATTAACTCCTGAAGATCCTTGATTTTTTTTTAATTTTCTAATGAATTGAATTTGAATTAGTCTCTAAGAATAAGAGAAGCTGATTGGAGTGGTACTCTAAAATCACCTCAGAAATATTCTTCTCCAAAGAAATCTTTAGCCCAACAGAAATATCTTGAAGAAGAGCATACAGAGGAACATCATAAATTATGAAGTTTGAAGAAGCCCAAATTAGACTACCATGATCATCTCGAATAACTACACCTATCCCATTGATCTTCTGATTATCTGACGTAGCTGCAACATTGATTTTGATTTAATCTACCCAAGGTTTCTTTCATTGAATAACATTCTTCCAACAAGAATCGAGGGCAGATAAAGATAAAACATTCATAATTTCCTGTTTAATTCCTTGAGTTAGGTCTTTAAAATGAGTAAGCATAGTAATCTCAGATATTAAAGCCACTACTTAGTGAATAACTAGACCTGATCTCATAGGATTATTTTCAAACAGAGCCTTATTCCTACTAATCCAGATTTCCCACATGATTATGATTGGAGTCACTTGAAATAGCCATTTGGACAATTTAGATTTACCCGCTTGCATTGAACTATGTAAAGAAGAGTAAGAACTTTGAATCCCCACAAGCTGATTAAAAAACCTCCATACCTGCTTAGCAACTGGACCAGAGATGAATAAGTGATTAATTGATTCATTAGCCGAATGATAACATTGACACCTTGAAACCAACCTAATCCCCACTAATTGAACACGGGTATCCACTGGAACTTATTGAGAGCTCTCCAAACAAGCACTGACATATTTAGAGGTATATACTGGTGCTATACTGGTTTAAATACTAGAGAAGATAAAGCTTGAGGTCTGACTTAATCATATGCAGATTTAAAAGAAAACCTACCATTAGCTGTTAGATTCCATATCATCTCTTCGTTGATAAAATGCGAATTTGAATCAATTAGCTCCATTCCTTATTGAATCCTTTTAAAAGCCAAAGATCCATTTTTGCAACCCATGTTAGAGAACTTAGCAGACATAAAAGAGGCCCAAAAAGTATTCCATTTAGTAAAATTCCAGGCTAATATTAAGTTGGAAGCTTCCATGACTGAATTCAAATTTCTAATGTCAAGTCCTCCCTCTTGTTTAGGCATACATATGGAATCCCAATTTATCCATTGAAATTTTTTCCCAAAATATTGATTGACTCCCCAAAAGAAGGAGCTGAAAAGCTTAATAATGGATTGAATGATCAACTTTGGAGGCTTTAAAGCAAAGAGAGAGTACAAGGAGAGACTACAAATAGAGAGTACAAAGCTTAATATTGGAGGGGTTCCTTGTTTGGATTTTGCTTGCGAGACGTTCCACGCATGAACCTTAACGACGTAGAAAGTGTAGAGATGTTATGGAATGCAAGGATGTTGGTTCTGACGATAAGTCACATAGTGTGGAGAAAACACTATAGACTGAGAGCCGTGTGATGATTTCATGCTTATGTAGATAGAAGTGTTATGGAAAAAGAACTAAAATGGTTCTCTCATAGAAAGTATCTGGGTGAGGCAGGAGTTAGAGAAATTTATTTGAGGCTTATAGCTAGGCCTTGGATAAAAGGCAAATTCGAAGGTATTGTGTTTGGGGTGTGATGTTCATAATATATTAGAAGAGAGTAAGCGCCTCGATTAGTTAGACTTTCCATTTCTCCAAAGTGGAAGGATAGAGTGGTAAAGGTACGTTAGTAGGTTAGCGAGGTAGGATTTAGGATGTCCCGCTGGTGTGCCTTAGGCCGTTATATCTCGATGACTGATGATGCGAGGAAGTAGTGTAACAGGAGGGCTCCTTGTCTAGATTTTGCTTTGTGAGACGTCCCATGCATGAAACTGAGCAAATGTCAGAAGTTGAGAAGGTCTGGGGCACTAGGGATATAGTTAGAATAGTACTATTTTAACTATGTAGGAAACGCATCGATCTTAGAATTATTGGGAAGTAAGGCCAGGAGGACAAGTGGCGCCGATATCAGGAGATTATGGTGAGTTAACCACTAGAAAATTAGCGGGTTAACTTTTAGAAGGATAGGATTTCCATGCATAGGAAGAATTGAAGTTTAAATTTTTCGGGTTACAGAAAACCCAGGTGTTAGTACCAGTCTAAGGAAGCGAGGTCCACTTTTAGAGAGAGTGTTATGTGTCGGACGTTTATAATGGTTGTGCAGAGAAGCACGAGTTAAAAATGTGTATGAGACTGATGGGAATAGTCAAGCGTTAGAGTAATTTCCTTTTTAAGGGAAATTAGATATCCTGATGTACATGAGTGGACGCTTAGAATCGTGATTCTACGATGAGATTTATACGTTAGAACGACGGCAATATGCTCGTTTTCTCTATATGTGGTACTAGAAATGATGGGTGTGATGTGACGTTATTAGAGTCACCTTACGACGAGGTAGTCGTGTAGCACCTAGGGATTTAGTTAAGCTAGTGAGTTATAGTATAAACCTTGAGATAGGTGGGCACCAAATGAGTGTATGGTTGAGGTGTGATTAGCGATCCTAGGTTGGTAGTACCGGTCGTATTGTAATTTTACGGGCAAAATTCCATTATAAGGGGGGAGAATGTAACACCCTGCACTTTTAGGGATATTTAATTTACATAAATAGGTGTAATTTGGAGATTAGGGGAAATTTTGTGAATAGTAATTTTAGGATTTATGAACAATTGATTATTACCAGTGTGTGTTACATTTACTTTTGAGACTAAGTAAATGAGTTAGACTATCTTAATTATATGTCGCAATTGGATAAAGCGAAAAAGGATAATATTTAAACTAGAAAACCCGTATTGAAATGTATT
The DNA here is from genome assembly GCA_949130495.1 of Sambucus nigra. Classification (NCBI taxonomy): domain Eukaryota; kingdom Viridiplantae; phylum Streptophyta; class Magnoliopsida; order Dipsacales; family Adoxaceae; genus Sambucus; species Sambucus nigra. Next base: position 204,488,380 of record OX422218.1, read on the forward strand.
GGGTTTAATTAGTGAATTATAGTAAAGTACCTCAAATGGAGATTTCGAGTGTGCGTTTGGTTTCAGAATGTTTGAGATAGTCAAAATAGAGTATCCAGGAGTAGTGTTTGGATTTCGAGAATTTTTGAACTAGTTGCAACTCGTAATTGAGTAAACAAGTCATTTTTGGGTTTAATAAGGGATAAAACCTTTTCTCTCCTAAAAAAGACACGAGAGAGTGGGAGAAAGAAAAGAAAAAGGAGAGAAAAGAAGAAGAGAAGAAAAGAAGGGAGAAAGAGGAAGAAAAAGGGACATTCCAATCAAACTCCACGGGATTCGACTCGAGGTCGTTGAATTTTATCCACGAGGCAAGTGTTTACTTGCTTTATTTATTTTGAGCATAAATCTCATATTATAATTGGTAATAACAAACTATATGATTTTGGGATTGGGTTTTCATGAATCAAACGGATTTTTTGGAAGTTCAACGGGTAAACCCCGGAAAATATCAAATTTGAGAAACTTAGGAATTAATTGAATTTAGTTGTTAATTCTTGGTTCTAGGATGATTATAACCTATTTCCCTTGTGTATATATAGTTGGGTGTGGTTGTATGTTGGTGGGAGGATAGATATAAAGCTTGGTGGGTTATTAATGGCCGAAATAGACTCGTTGGAGAAGAAGCAGAGTCGGCTGCCCCGTTCGATCGATCGATCGATGGCCAAGGATCGATCGATCAATCCTACAAATTTTTTTGGCAATTTTTGTTGTTTCAATTTATATGGGATAAATTCCCAAATTAAGGATTTCTAACCTCTTTATTTGAGTAAATAAATACATAACTAAGGAATAAATATTTATCCAATTGAGAGAATTTATGGGGGCTAAGATGGTGCTATAATCGTGTGGCACTCAAAGTATATTTTCGAGGAAAATGAATAAATTGAGGAATTGGATATTTGGGGTACCTAAAAATAGAGTGGGGACCTCTAAATTATTATTTGAGCGAAATGTAGACCTTGGGTTCATGGAAAATGGAATCCACGACTTATCTAATTTAAGGGTCTTTGGGAATGAATATTTCTTGGGATAGTTTCAGTGGGTAATTAGGCATATATAATTGTGCGCGTAGAAAACTTAATTATATTGATTATGGTTGAGTAAATCCTACGAGGCGACTAGGATGAATTTGGGATATAGGCTTAGGATGATTGAGCGGTTATCCGATACGTCTATTGACGACTGTTAGTAAAGGTATTGCGATACTTATGAGACTTAAATAAGTTGGGAATATACTTATTTACTTAGTATGAATTGGTATAGTTGGAGAATTTATATAAATCCTTAAACGTGATTACGATGCAAGTTATATATCAAGTGAAAGAAGACTTTTGGGTTTAGTATTTTAAAGTGATGTATAATATATATATATATATATATATATATATATATATATATATATATATATATATACACACACACACACACACACTGTGATTACAGTATATATATGTGATATTATGAATAAATATATATCCGTGTGTGAATAATATATATTTATGTGAAGCATACCCCCTCTAATGCTATCATGGGAAGTTGCGCAATGTGGTTGAGGTCCCTGGCTTGAGGAACATGGATCGTATAGTCCCCAGGTCATAGTGTCCATTTTATATTGTGTGATTTTTATTAGGGTTGAGACGTGGTGGGTATGTTTCGTCTCATTTCCGGGGAGGAACTATGATCGCTTCCCATACGTTGTGATTTGTTTTTTACCAAGTCGGTGTGAGAGTCCGACCGTTGGTAACCAGGTTGGCATGTGAGTGATTCCCTGAAAGACGATAGCATTGAGAGACTGCATCCTCGAGTCATAGCTCGGTGGGATGGTTTTTATACTTGTTGTGTATAGTATATTATTTGTATATGAGGACAAGATATCATATATCTTTATCTAGTGTAAAGAGATATATGAATAAGGATTTATTCTCATTCCGGGAGATTTTATCCGAACTTAAATTGTGATTTGTATATTAAAGTGAGTATTATATGTATATGTTTATATGAGTATATATCTATGTTTTGTACTGAGGGCCTAATGGATCTCGACAATCGACATTGTCAGGTAGTAGTGTATCGGGGGGGGGGTCCTTGTTTGGATTTCGCTTCGCGAGACACCCCACACACGAACGTAGCACAGTGTTGGGACTGGGGAGAATTTTAGTCCTTAGTACTCGAGTTAGTTACGATTTGAGAATGATTAGAACGAGTTTAGTTAGGCAGGGTAGCCTAACTAGGTTGTTTAGAGGGATGCGATAGGTGTGCACCATTAGAAGAGGAGTGAGGGGTATCTCATGAGAGTGCGATACAAATTTAAATATGAGAAAAATCATATTTTTATAAATAAATCATTTATGCACTTGCCAAATATATTCACAACTCGGGCTCTGACCCGTTTATCTATTTTCCTCTCTTTTTCTATATACATATATATAGGTGTCCAGACAGAGGATGACGATTCCTTCGAGTCTGACGTCTGTTATAGCAGCTGTGAATGAATGCAGGTTTACTGTAGACGCTTCTATCCTTATAATCTTGATAGGAGATACTATATAAATATTCGGGCTAATAACCCAACTGCATTTATTTATTCTTTTACCACCTTTTATTACAGAATTCGATTGGGTTGTATTATTGTTAAACCGAGTGTTCGGTTATTTTATTTCATTTCCAGTCTTATATATAAACTGTGTGGATGTTTTATTTGAATGGTTTGTTTAAAAATATTAGTTAAATAAAATTTTGATACCATCCTATTAGGTTATTAGTAATTAAATTGGTTTTCGATAGTGATGTTAAGAATGAACCATATGAGACTCCTGTTTTAATTTTGTACAGGATTGATCGCCCGATATTTTATTAAGTGGGGTGTCACAGTATCATAATACCAGCATTCAACCATATCTGGATGTTCTTCCGTGATGAGCTCGAAATGGTAGTAGTGGGTTGGTTAAGCTTGATTTTGGACTAGGATGGGGGCCATCGTTATTCCTTTGAGCATGTCAACCATAGAGGATAAGGTAGAAAGGCATCGACTAAGCTGTTCCTTTCTCGGGGTAGGTAATGGAAGGTAATATTTTAGAACTAGGACTACATTTCTTCTAGGTAGGAGTGGAAGGGTAATATTTTCTCATCCTTGACTTTCCATCTTCTGAGGATCTGACCGATGATGAGGGATGAAACCTCGTTGACATCTAGGCATCGAATTCCTTTCTTGATAGCGACTTTGAGGCCTATGGTGCATGACTCGTATTCTATCATGTTGTTGGTGCTAGGAAAATCTATGTTTATGGAAGTGGGAGTGTGAGAATCATCAGGGGTGATCAGGAGTATCCCAATGCCATATTCTTTCTTATTGGCAGCGCCATCAATAAACATTTTCCACCGGAGGTCTTCTTAGGAGGTGAAAAGGATATCTTCATCGGGGAATTTGGTGACCCAAACTTTGGCTTCTTCCATAGGGTGGTCAGCAAGGTAGTCAGATGTGTCTCTTCCTTTCATGGATTTTTATGTGATATACACAATATCAAATTCGACTAGAAGAATCAACCATCAGGCTATTCAACTAGATAAGGAAGGTTTCTTGAGAAGGTATTTGGTAGGATTTGTTTGGGACATAAGTCTGATGGGAATGGCGAGCATGTAGTGCCATAATTTTTGGGTGACCCAAATAAAGGTGACACATTCTTTATCCAAAGCAATGTAGTTGACTTCGTATCCGACCAACTTGCGACTAGAGTAGTAGATGGCCCTCTATTTATGAGATTCTTTAAGGTATTGAGCAAACAAAGCCCAACTATGGTGTCTGTTATGGTTAAGTATAGAAGTAAGAGGAGACCAGGATATGGTGGCATGAGTACCAAAGGTTGGGTTAGATACTGCTTGATTCAGTCAAAGGCATCCTGACAATATTTGTTCTAAACCTTGGTTGAATCCTTTCGGAGCAGTTTGAAGATGGTTTCATAGATATAAGTTAACTGGATGATGAATTGACTGACATACTGTAATTTTCCATGGAAACCCAGAACTTCCTTCTCCATTCGAGGTGGTAGCACTTCGATTATGGAAGGATCCGTATCAATCCTCTTTTTTCTGAGAATGAATCCCAGGAGCATTCCTTTGTTTATGCTAAAAATACATTTATGTGGGTTAGGTCGTATATGGTATAACCGTAATCGCTCGAAAAACTTTCGAAGAGTGGTAACATGTCCTTATTAAGTCTTAGACTTGATGATCATATTGTCTACTTAGACTTTGACTTATTTATGTATCAAATCATGCAAGATGGTTATGGCAGTCCTCTGGTAGGTATCCCCTGTATTTTTTAGACCAAATTACATGACTGTGTAAAAGTGGTTCCCCAAGGGGTGATGAATACAATTTTCTCTTGATGATTCAGGTGCATCTTGATCTGATTGTATCCGATAAAACCATCAAAGAATGATTTGAGAGCGTGACTGTATGTATTGCCTACAATCATGTTGATATTGGGCAGTGGATAATCATACTTTAGAGAGGCCTTATTCAAATCTTAATAATCAATGCACATGAAAACATTTCATCCTGACTTCATCATAAGTACGATGTTGGCTAGCCATGTGGGATATTCGATCACCCGAATGAAGCCTATATTCAACTCTTTGACCACTTCCTCTTTATCCTCGAGTGACCATTCGGTGTGGAGCTTTCGTAGTTTATGTTTGACTGATTTTCATCCTGGGAGCATTGGAATCGCATGCTGAGCTATTTAGGAGTTAATTCCATGCATGTCATTATAGGACCATGCGAAGACATCCATATATTTCTTCAGCATTTCTTTGAGTTTTGCGAGCTCTTGCTTATCAAGTGGACCCTATTCTAATCTCATGCAGTTGGCTACTAGAATCAAGATTAAGAACAACAATTTAATCTTCATTAATTTGAATGAGATTATGTTGTTTTTTATTAAACTTATTAATATTAGATAAGAATGATTTATTTGGAAAATCATCAACAATAAGACTTTGATTAGAATCAAGACAATTAATGTAAGGCACAACAAGATACTCAAAATCTTCGTTTATTTCATTATTGGGAAAAATAGCATTGACAACCTCATCGAAGGAGGTGTCGATTACAATGTGATTAGAACATGGAGGAACAATAGAAGAAAAGCAAATGGGATAGACATCTGAGTTGGGTTGCATTTCAACGGGTGGAACTAGTATAACATTCCAGTTAAGGAGGGGTGCATCTGCAACTTTGATCGGGATGGACAGATCCGATGATGTAGCACTTGAGTGGATCATGCAAAATGTCAGCCCCCAGTGTCTACAAGTTGAATTAGTACTCAAAGTCACTTCCCTCGGAATATCCGGTAGCACCTATAGTCTTCTGAATGAGTAGTTGCACATGATGCTGGGAACTTTCGGCCCATGAGTAACTATCTTGGAAGAACATATCCATTCTTAGCTTCGTCTTCTTGTCCACATAATCATAGTACGGTTCATGAAATTCCCATAAAGGGAAATCTTCACCCTCTTTGATGAATCTTCCGTTCAAGGAATCTTATGAGAAAATCTTGACACTTTCTAGTCTTCTCTTTAACCGAGGTTGGAAAAACATCCTGAGTTCCTCTGTTGATGGTTAATAACCCAAGCCACAGGGAGGAAATGCCTTTTTCAACACTATAGGTTCTAATATTCCCTGTTATCATTATCCCAGCCCCAGTCCAGGCATGAATTGCGTATTTTTAAACATCTATATCCTATTAACATTACCGTGAGGGCTGTGTTCTGGACAAACTCGGTATTTAAAACCATCCCCTACTAGGAGTGGAAGTGGAAGTGGTTCAAGTTAAAAACCTGACAGAAGCATATTATTTACCCCATGTTGTATCTCTAGTACCGGTTACTAGTGCTTGCATTCTCAGTAATATCATCATCGCCCAAGATGATGATGACCTGACCATTGGCAAAAAAATTCAGTTTTTGATGGAGGGAAGAAGTCACACCCTTGATACTATAGATCTATGGTCATTCGAGCAATAGGTTAAAATAATCTAGGATGTCGATGATCTGGAATTTATTAATGGGATTTATAGGTCCAACCCTATTGTAAGCTTTATGGATCCCATCATTTCCCGATGAGTATTATCATAAGCACGCACTGCGAGAAAAGTTAGAGCAAAGTCACTTACTTTCAGTCCCAAGAAGTTGAGTGTTCTTAATGGACAAACATTAAGTGCAAACCCGTTCTCGATAAATGAAAGTGGGATGGTCTTTCCCACGACTTCAACAAATATATTAAGAGCATAGTTGTGATTTGGACCAAACTTAGGGATTTATTCTTTGGAGAAGGAGAGCATTCTAATAGAGTTTAGAGAGCTGAACAAATTCATTATTTCTCTAGCGTGGTGGAAGGAGGGACTGTGGGCCCGATAAGTAGTCTAATCAAGGCATTTCGATGCAGTTGGGAAAACATAAAGAGTCCCCATAGAGTGATGTTAGCTTGAGTTTTCTTCAACTTATCGAGGATCTTGCTCTCTTCGAGGGTCATTTTTCGTATAGGGAGTTTCGTAACACCTTTTTCCTTATCGATTGTTGCTAATTGATAGTTAGGAACTTGGTAATGCCTCCCTGATCTAGTCGTATGGTTCACAGAAGATGGGAAAAATAAAAACCTTGTCTCTTCATCTATCTCAGGCTGTTCGTCAACTTTGTTGATATCTTTTGGCACCTCTTCAAGCGATATCATTCCACATATGCTGACTATTGGGCTAGTCTTTTTGGGTTTTACTCTTCATCTGAACTATCAAATTTATCTCCCCATCCGATGGCAACGATATTATCCTTCCACGAGATTTCAATGCATTCTATAACTTCAACAGCCTTTTTGTACAGATCCTCTCGCTCAATGGGATATGTACAAGTGAAGGGACCAGGCACCGTTGTAGTTTCAAAGCATCAAGTATCTTGAACATACTGCAAATATCGCCGGTCTGTCGGAATAAGTCTGTCATAATTTGGATAATATCACCTAAGATGACTTCATCGGTAAGTACCACCTAACTATCTGACTCTTAATCCCACTTTTGAGCTTCCAAGAACAGTGTGCTAAATTTCTAGTAATTAATGGTCATCTTGGAGGGAAAGTTTAGCCCAAACTCTAGGAGATGATTCAATACCATTGACAATTCCATATCTTTTCCTCCAGAACGAGTACGACCAATAATGCTTGCTCTTGTAAGAAGTGACAGGGCCTGATCGACGAAGATGGTAGGATGCATGTGAAAATCTGGGCAAACTTTAAGGGATTTAGGTGAATAAACGGTAATAATGGACGATTTGATGGGTACAATCTGGGTAGATGGGTCAAATTCAAGATATTCTTTTAGGAAGATAGCATTTGCATGATTTGGGAGTAGATTGTGGGTAGTGTTTGGTTTAGGATTGGCTGGTGGGGCGATGATACTCTGGTCAATCATACCTTGGACTACATTTCATAGATGGAAACACTAATCAGTGGTATGGTCGGCATTTTGATGAAAATAAGAATGGGCATCTGGTTTGAAATTTTTGGGAAGCGGGTTTGGTAATGGACGGGGGCCAATGGCTTGATAAGATTTCGGCTCAAAAGGTCTTGGTAGACTTTAGAGAGGGGAGCATGAAACTCGGTGTATTCTTTTCTAATCGAGTTAGGGCGTCTTTCTAGTGCCCATGAAGTGGCAGGCTAAGAGATGTTATTGATTGTTAAAATGGTGGTATTAGTAGTATTCTCATACTTTCTGGGAGTGAACTATTCGAATACTTTCTTTGGCTCAACTTCTATCTATGAAATACATTCCTCGATCTCCACTCCTGCTTCCCTGAGGGCTAAAAAATGGGGGTAATACTGTTCTCCCATCATTGCTCAGACATGGGGTAAGAAGTTCTTCTTCACAATACTGACTTGTTCCTCCTTCAAAGGCCGGTTGGTTATGGTGGTCACTTTTTCTCTCTCTCCAAACTACAATGTAGTTACTGACAGTTTCCCCAGGATTCTGTTTAAGAAGTTCCAAATCAGGCGGGTAACCTCCAACTCCTCGTTGTACTTGTACTGTGACATGAATTCATGGGTAACATCCTCCTGACTACAAATTCTTAATTCCTCGAGAGATAAGAACCGACGAACAACGCTGTCTTTCAAAGTCTATTGGAACATTTGGGCCATTATTTCCTCAGAGGCACCTAGGAGAGTCATGACTCGATAGTAATTCATAGATGAACATTTGAGGTCCCACTACCCCTGAACTTCTCAATGTTGGGCATCTTAAATTTTTACTGTATCCTTAGTTTAGGGCAGGGAGACATATGGGTGTAATCCATGTAGTTACTGGAGATTTAGATTTGGTTAAACTTCTTTGTCAACAACTTAAGGTCCTCCTTGACCTTGTTCAACTCTTCTTCCTTTGGATATATGATCACGGGCAGGTTAGCCCCTCGTCGGGAAAGTTTGGATAGGGAGCTGAGCTGGCGATAACCCATTGACAAGAGGGACACGTGGAGCATGCTGGTATTCTTTTGGGACCCAAATAGTCTCAGGTGCAGGCAAACCCATAGTGCGAGAGAAGAGGACCTCAGGCTCTTTGGGAATAGAGACCCGATTTTGGTGCATCACATGAAGCTCGATTTAAAATTTGTTAATCTTAGCAGTAAGTAGGGTTAGAACTGTCATCAAATCAAGATGCACATTCGGTACTTAGTTTTCATTCTCCATGAGAAGCAGGTGAAAGTGGATTTCACACTCAAAGGAAGTAGCAGGTGAGAACTGACGGAGCTTCGGGGTGATTCATTGGAAGATTGAAGCCAATAAGGATCCAGTCCAAGGGTCGGGTATGTGATCGACCTGAGAAAGAAAATGATTCAAATTTATTTTTGAAAGAGAAGGGAGGATTGCCTCACTATATGCTCATGGGGACAGTACGTATGAGAGCGAATTCGATATACTCGACGTACGTGAATGAGTTCCCTATGATATACCTCTCATCTTGACTTTGGCCGTCGTCGTGTGGGGTAATATAAAGAGATGGAGTCGCTAGGCTATTTTGTACAAAATAGGTAAAAGAACATGTCTCTACCTCGTGAGAGAGACATCAAAGACAAAATGATGCTTACGAAACTAATTATTTAGAGGTTCGTGGGCTAAGTTATAAAATGGGAAGGTGTTAGGCACCCATCCCGCTCTTTCAGTCTCTCATGGAATTGTGTTACTATTTCTCTTAATTTCTTCGTCAAGTGTGTGTGCGTGTATACATAGATGGAGATCGAAATTGCCTGACTCATATCATAGAAAAGATAGACTGAGGTCATCCATAGGAATTTTTCTAAAATGATAATTAGAAAATATGATGTGCGCGCTTATCGAGATATTATTTGTTATAATGAAATGATAAGATTTGTTAGATAAAATGAAAATATGAATCACAAGTATGGCATATATGGATAATATATAGATAAGATAAAAATGATGAAAACATGAAGATTGGAAAATTGGACTCGAGTCTCGAGTTTTAGCTCAAAATACCTACGTAGCATATAAAGGCATCAAAGTTCACATAATTCACATGCCGCATAAGGTAGGGTTTATCCCATTGATTTGAACGAGATTTTATTTTATGTGTATACTTTTAGTTTTGAGAGATTGTGATGGAAAATCCTGTTAAAATTTATAGGGGTAACCCTATTTTCTTTTTATAGAAAATAAAGTATGTTTAATATAACTAATGAAGGATGAGGCGTTAATGTGTATGAACTTAAGTAAAAAAACTAGATTAGAATTTATGTGACTAATGCGAAAATAAAGAAATTTAGATAGAGAGGAGAATATTTGGACATTCTTTAGAGAATTAAGGCTTCATCTTGATCCTTGATAAGCTCCTTTGAATGTTGGGATGAATGTTGGATGAGAGAGAAGGAGATTTTTCTAAATTGGGTGTGAAAAGGATGTTAATGAAATATGGAAAGGAATTTCAAACAAGGAAACTTCACTGATTGCAAGAGAATGTTGTTGAGATCACTGGTATTGATGGATCTAAGGTGTGCCTTAATGTAACACCTCGTGTTTTTATTACATTAAATAATTATGGGATTAATTATTATTGTTCGATTAATTAAATTAATAAGGTGAGAAATTTATTTGTTAATTAATCTGGATTAAAATAAATATTAACTAGCGTGCCAAGGGTTAATACTCAATATTGAGATTTAGTGAATATTATTGTGTGAATATGTAATATGGAATTATGAAATTTTATAAATTGTCGGAATGTGAAATATGACAGTTTGGCATTTCAAGTCGGGACGCGCATGTGAGTCGTATCGGGACCAATTAAATAGAATATATAGATAATTAATTTTTAAGTAACTCGTATGGTCATTTCGAGTGCACCATTGGGCCCGGAAGGGTCGAGATAGTCAGAAAAATCTACTCGGGTATTTTATTTGGATTCCAGAATATTTTTAGGCCTAACTGGCACCCTGTAGGGCTATTTTTGTCATTTGGATTTTTGAGGAAATAAAATGGATGAAAATTAGGAAAATAAAATAAAGTGTACGTGGGTAAGAGGGGAGTCTATCAGTTCCAAAACTATGAGAGAGAAAGAGAGAACCTCATAGAAGAGAGGAGAGAACCCATAAGCATTCTTGGTGAAAAAACCCATCATCTTCCTCCACCATAACCATCTTTGCGTAGATCGAAAGACGAGGAGCAAGCCCATACCAATTTCCTTAACAGATGAGAACATCAATTTGAGGCAAGTGTTTATTACTATCAATAATTGTGTTCATGTTATACTAGGTGAATTCACTTTATTATAAAGATTAAATTTGGTGAAAAATTTGGGAGAATTAGTCATAAATTGGGTATGATTTGAATAATGTTTGATTCCCTTATGTAGATAGGTTTATGTCCTTGAATTTATGTTAATTTCCATATTGAATCTGGGTTTAATTTAAAGTTTTGCATGTAAATTTTATAACTAGGGTTCTTGACATTTAGATTTAGGGATTTCAAATTTTAATGATGATTAGTGATGATTTAATGATGATATGTTATTGGAAATCAATATAGATGTTAGGTAGTTGATTGCAATTGAATGGTTGGTGTTGGGCTGATTGTTTTAGAGGTTTTAGGCTTAAAAATGGTGGAAAATGAAACTGTTAAAGGTGTAGAATGTAACAGGTCTGGTGGGGAATAATACTGCTCAATGTCGTTCGAACGAGATTGAGCTTCGTTCGAACGAGAAAGGATCTCACGAGATGTCGTTCAAACGACATCTGATCTGGTTCGAACGACAGGTCCAAAACTTGGAAAATTGTAATTTTTTGCCCAATTAGGTCTACGTAGTTGTTTTGAGATAGGGAACTGTTATTTGGTGATTGTAGCAAAGTGCAGAATTGCAAGGGACTATTCGTAGAGTAATACCTTAAATATTTGGAAAGGTGAATTAACCTTGAAAATTTTGAAAGAGGGAATAACAGAAATAACTATATTATAAGTAGTAATGAGAGAATACTATGTATGGAAAATACATGTAAGGGTTGGGTGAATACCTTGAATTTTAATGGGATGTGGGAATGCCTATTATATGATTGTTATTATTGTGTGTATAGCATACCTACGCTGCTTGCTATCGGGAGGAGGTTTTTGCGTAGTGGATAGTCTTATCCCGGGTGACCCAACCCGGGGGGGGGGGGGGGGGGGAGGATATTTGACTTGTAACCAAAATATATGAACTTGAATATGTACTATCTGAGATGTAGGATAGTTTCGACAGCTGAATGGGAGAGAAGGTATGTGCGTTACCCATTTGGATGGGGAATATACTCGCCTCCAATCTTTGTGTTTTGAATTTATGGTTTGTGAGAGATTGAACGAGTTGTCATTTATGCAGTGATTGATGCATCGAGGCATGATAGCAGAATGGTCTTAAACTAAGGGTGAAGGATTTATATATATACTTGTGGATAAATTCTACTATGTGAAATTAGCAGATATACTAATGTTGATAAATAAATAAAATCTGGTGAGTAAAAGATTAACTATTATAACAATGGGTATGGAATGTGGTTTTGGGGATAAATGATTTTAATAGCGTATTGTATGGGCGATACGGGTTACTCCTTTGAGTTATTGATGATGTGAGAAGTCAAAATGTATCAAACAAAATCCTTGAAAAATCAAGATCACGCAATAAATTAGCGTAACCCGTTCTCATAGAAATTTTTATAATTGCTACCGCGGAAATATTGAGACTTCTCAAAAAAATTCCAATTTTAATTATTCCCAAATTTTAGTTAAACCCTAAAACATGCATCTAGATGAATTATCCAATAAAATAAAGCATGGAGAATAAAAAAACAATTTTAGGAAAAATCCCCGAAGGGTAAAACCTTTTTATTTCACTATAATTTGTAAATAACAACTTACACGAATTGCAATGAAATATGGTGACACACGAATACTCGCAGATATCGGTCGCTGTCATCAGCAAAGGAACAACTGAAGCTACTCCTCAAGAACACGCAGTTCTATCTGCAGCAATGAATCCACACGCGGCGAATCCACATGGACACGTCGTCCAATCTTCACAGAGACTCCCTCCACAATAGCACGCAGCTCTCGGTTGTAGAAATCTCCACACAAAGATTTCAACAAAGTTGAATCTAGGGTTCCAAAATAATTCACTAAAGGATTGGGATGTTTTGTGAATTAAAAATCAAAAGGTTTAAATCCTAAAAGAAGAAGACCAAAATTATTTCTTCAGTAGCAGTTTCGTTTCAAAAAATTATGCAGGTTTCCTTATGAAAAACAGAGTTGGAGACTCCTATTTATAAAAAACTTAAGGCGGCGCGTCGTTCGAACGAGGTTGAATGTCGCTCGAACGAGATGCTATCATTTGAACGACAAGAGCAGGTCGCTCGAACTAAAAATATGACACGTGGCAAATAACACGTGGAAAATATCGTTTGAACGAAAAAAGGAGGTCGTTTAAACGACCTATCAAACGAGATTTCACGCGCACTTGTAGATAATTTCGATATGAATGCGTGGCCACCATTTTCATATTTTTTTAATTTTTTATGAATTAGTTATGATTTTTCTACGGAAAGGTGTCCGGGATCAAAATCTTTAGAAAAATATTTGATAAAAATATCCCAACACTTTAGGTGAAATGCTAAGGAATTAAAACATAACCTTACCAAACTTAACCCCGCGGAGGCTTGAAGGTTGAAGATCTTGATATTCGAATCCGTCCTTGATGCTTGAATATTCTTGAATGCTCTTCGACGGTGTAGCGGTATACGACATACTAAATTGATAACATACTTATAAAATAATGTCCTTACAAATCTCCCCCTATGTCTATGCCGATACAAAATAAAAAGTCTGAATTATCAAGTCAAAGTGCCTATAAAAATCTCATATCCCCCATGAACCCAAAAATGGAAAATACTAAAATTTGCAAGTCTTAAAATTTTCTTCAAAAGTATTCAATAACAAATCTCAAAGATTTTCTCATTAGAGTGTGCTACCAATAATCATCAATCTTCCTACCTACACACATGAGATAAAGCAAATACCTCCGTGACGCATCGAGTTTGAAATGATGTAAGAATAAAACAATCAATATAATCAAATATCCCCCATAATGCAAACTCCCCCATAAAATCATAATTCGTTCTCCCCCTTTTTATTATGTCCCCAAATAGACAGATAAGAAGAAAAAACTAAACATGTAGTGTCACGATAAAAGTTCATAGCAAATATGAATCAAACTACGCGCATGCAAAGGTGTAACTCAAAAAATTCCACAAACTATTTTTTATTTTTCAATTTTTTCAAAGCAAAAATAATGATACAAAAACACACCATGGATTTATACTAAAACAACCAAGTCATGGAAATGGAATGTATGAGTGTGAACACATTCGATAGGTAAATCAACTCAATCAAGCATATGTGAACGATGAATACGTGTACCCCTAATGAATGAACATAAAAAATATCCTTAGGTGTAAAATTGTTGAATTTAGATGACATCGTCTTTATCAAATCAACAAATCAAAGTCAAAGTGATTTCCACACCAATAACGTCCAAAACTATTTAATGCTTTTCAAGACTTTCAAGGACGTGCAAGCCCATTTTTATTCTCCATCCAAACTCCCTCATGCATATTTTCTTTTAAAGGTAATCTAAATTCTCAAACATTGGAGAATTGGTGCAAAAACCTAATTGGCCCATAATTGGCATGGATTTCTTTTTATTGCCATTAAATTTTTTTGGGCTCTTTAAAACCTAATCAGTTATCCCGGATAATAAAATTCTTCAATTTTCTAGGTCCAACTTAAATGGTGGCTTAATCGCAAAGGGTAGATGGGTACCATTCGTAGCCCTTCAGCATTTTCGAATAAAGCACACAAACTCACAAAACGGTTCTTATATGCACAACTTTCTTATCAAGTTTTATCGAGCTTAGTTCATTTTAAGGAGAGGATTGAAGTGAAAAATCCCAAACAACATGTGATAAGACAATAATCAAACAAATCCTTGGATGAGTGAAATAAAGTAAACCATGAGACAAACATGTAGGAAGTAACACTTAATTACATCTCAATGACTCCGAACATTATAAATCACAAAGATGACATGATATATTGTCTAAAAAAACCATCAAATAGTCACATGAAAAAAAGGAATGATGTAGTGGCTCGATCATCCTAAGTGTGCATCCATAAAAGGTGCAAACAAAATACAAAAATCTTTTTGGATTTTTCAAAAAATTTTCAATTTTTTTAAAAAAAAATTTAGTACAAAAAGTACATGTCAACACACTAGCAAAAATATATCAAAAAGCATAACCAACGTATGACAAATATGCAAACACAATCATCTATATGATATGACAAAAGAAGAGTCATGTTCAAGCAAATGGGAATCATCTTGTCTAAAATCTAGTGCCTCTAAAAGAGATTTCCTAACCCAAATAGATGTGAGACATCGTGTGGGGGATTTAGGAACCAAGGGAACACTAGATATAAACTTCCTAGAACTTCTGCCCAGATCAAAACAGTTGCTCCTAAGGTGACCTTTCCTACCACAATGTGAACATGTGTAAATGGGTGGAATGTTACATAAAGTGTGATCTTTTCTAACACCCTTGGGATTAATTGACGCTCTAAAACAAATAATGGTTTTGGCTTTAGCACTAGAAGCATGAGAACAAGATGATCCATTACCATCACTATCAAACCTACTTGAATCGTTTACATTATTTTTCAACTTTAAAATATTTGATTCAAGCAACAAATTAGACTCTTTCAAAGACAGCGATTTATTTTTCAAATTTTCAACAATTTCTAAAAGGGTATCTCTCCCCGCTCAATTAAAGAAAACCTTTCCTTAAGAGTCTCTCCACGTGCCACAAACTCATTGATTAAAATATTTTTGTCCTCTTTGGCACAAACACAACCACTAGAATTTTTAAAATCCTCCAATTCTTTTTATAAAAATAGGACTCTATCGTCACTCTCCTTCTTGGACAATTTTAAATCATTAAAGTCTTGGTCCAAAGAAACAAGTTTCTCACAACAAAAATCTCTTTGAACCATTTGCAAAAGATCTATCGCGGATTCAAAATGAGAATTTTCTTTTTCTAAAAAATTAATTCTTTTAGGAAACGTCAAATTCAAATGATTTATATCATCAAAACTCTGACTCGTGTCATCAAAGGGGGGCATCCGATTACATAAGTGCTCCATCGAAAAAGTTGCGATTTTTCACAAAACTCATTTTTTCAAAAAAAATTAATATCACACAATTTTTGCGAAAAATAGGAATACACGATAAATTAGCGCAACCTGCTCTGATACCAATTTGATGGCGTGAGAAGTCAAATTATATAAAAAAAATCCTTGAAAAATTAGGATCACACAATATATTAGCGTAACTCGCTCTGATACCAATTTATAGAATTGCTACAACAAAAATATTGCGGCTTCTCAAATAAATTCCAATTTGAATTATTCCCAAATTTTAGTTAAACCCCAAAACATGCATCTAGATAAATTATCCAATAAAATAAAGCATGCAGGATAAAATAAACAATTTTAGGAAAAATTTCTGAAGGGCAAAACCTTTTTATTTCATTATAATTTGTAAATAACAAATTACACGGATTGCAATGAAATACGGTGACACACGAATACCCGCAGATGTTGGTCGTTGTCGACAGCAAAACAACAACTAAAGCTACTCCTTAAGAACACGCAGTTATATCTTCAGCAATGAATCCACACACGACGAATCCACATGGACACGCCGTCCAATCTTCACAGAGACTTCCTCCATAATAACACGCAGCTCTCGGTTGTAGAAATGTCCCCACAAATATTTCAACAATGTTGAATCTAGGGTTCCAAAACCATTCACTAAAGGATTGGGATGCTTTGTGAATTAAAAATCAAAAGGTTTAAATCCTAAAGAAGAAGACCAAAATCGTTTCTGCAGTAGCAGTTTCATTTCTGAAAATTATGCAGGTCTCCTTATGAAAAACAGAGTTGGAGACTCCTATTTATAAAAGTTAAAGGCGGCGCGTCGTTCGAATGAGGTTGAATGTTGCTCGAACGAGATGATATGTCGCTTGAACGACAAGAGCAGGTCTCTCGAACGAAAAACATGACACGTGGCAAATGATACGTGACAAATGTCATTTGAACGACAAAAGTAGGTCGTTTGAACGACATATCAAATGAGATTTCACGCGCACTTGTAGATAATTTCAATACGAACGCGTGGTCGCTATTTTCGTATTTTTCTGATTTTGTTATGAATTAGTTATGATTTTCTACGGAAAGGTGTCAGAGAACAAAATATTTAGAAACATATTTGATAAAAATATCCCAGCACTTTAGGTGAAATGCTAAGGAATTAAAACACAACCTTACCAAACTTAACCTCGAGGTGGCTTGAATGTTGAAGATCTTGATATTCGGATCCGTCTTTGATGCTTGAATGTTCTTGAATGCTCTTCTACGGTGTAATGGTATATGACATACTAAATTAATAACGGACTTATAAAATGATGACCTTACGATTATATTTATAAGTTTAAGTCTATGAATTAGTTGGGAACATTATGGGTAATTAGGTTAGGATAGATGTACGTTAGGCGTGCACAATATTGGAGAGGTGAGAATCTCATGTGAGAGTTCGAAATTACATGCATATAATACTTGCATTATTACAGTTTTAAGTACTTGTTAAAATAAATATTTTTACAACTCGGGCCCTGACCCATTTCTTTCTATTCTTCTCCTTTTTCTCTCTCTCTCTCTCTCTCTCTCTCTCTATATATATATATATATATATATATATATATATATATATGTAGAAGCAATTGTTATGCAACACAAATAAATATGAGAGAAAGATTATCAAGAAGAGAGCAAGGAATAGAAGATGCCAATCACACAACAAATGATGTATGTGGTTCAGCCAAAATGTGCCTACGTCCACAGTGGTGCAGTCGATGTTATTTCTATATACTCCGGAGAGTGATTACAGAGAATACAACTTGTCCTTTTTCCCCAGACCTAGGGTTTAATATATACATTTACATGTAGGTGAGTGGAGGTGATGGGTTCCTCCACGTTTCCCATCTCCCCTATAACTTCCCTTTATGGGATCGTGGGAGGAGACTGGATCAATATAAAAGATAAAGGGCCTGGACTTTGGGCCGCCAGGACTGGGCTACTCGTCCAGGCCCATGGTTCGCAATTCTGGGTACCCACAATTGCCCCTAAATTTGTTGTGCCATGTATATGGGCCCAACAGATTTAAATGATTAGCTATAATGGCCATGTTGCACTATGATTAGAATTTGAAGGCTCGTTGGGATAACCACATCTTTTTCGTCGTTTCTGACTTTCCAGCACTCTTTCGTCTTTAGAGAATTCTAACGCATCATTCCCTTTGCTCTCAGTCCCCATTCTCGTTGCTTTTTAGTTATCTTGAGCTCGTGCTTCTTCAGTACTTGAATCGATCTTCTGTTTTGTAAGTTTTTCGTGTCCTTTCTTTTTATTTTCTCTTTGGTTTGTAGCTTTTCTTTGTTCTTTCCAATGGCGAAGATTGGAAATAGATCGATCTCTGAGTTTAGAAAGTTCTACAACATCCCTGAGTGGGTAGAGATTGAGTGTTTTGCCTCGCCTCCTAAGAATGTTAGGGATATAGAGGATGCCCACTGGATCCATGTTTTGCTGCTTTCTCAGGGGGGACTTACTTTTCCCCCTAATGATCTATTTTTGCATTTCTTTGGTTATTTCAATATCGTCCCCGCACAATGCTCGCCAAATGTGTGGAAAATAGTAAATGGTGTACATTGAATAAATCAGTTGTATGGTACTAGATTAGGACTTGCCGAGGTCTATTTTTGTTATTCCTTTTCTCGAACTAGCTCAGGTGTCCTCTACCTCAAAGCCAGGAGTCCTGATAGGGTGTTGGTAGTTAATCTACTTGATTCCCACAAGGACTATTGGCAAGAGGGCTTTCTTGTTAGAAATTGGCAATTTTGTCCCCTGTTCGAAGGGTCGAGGTCTGAGAGGTTTACTGTCCCCTTTTATGGGGAAAAATATATAGGTAGACATTTTTACTATTGTCTCAATCTCTGCTAATTTATGACTTTTCTAACTCCTCTTTACTTTTTCTTCTATAGCGAGGTCGAAGAACTTGGAGCCTGCCCTCAGCGAGGTCCGAATCTCGGAGTTGGTGAAAGCTTGGAACATCAGAGAGCCTTGGGTGATGGTGAGCATCCCACGTCTGCTGCCTTCTTGTTAGAGTATAAGAACGTAGGCTCCAACTTCATAGCACGGCTTGTGGACAGTATACTAGAGTTTGATTCTTTGGGAGAGACTACTGCTAAGCCGATCCATTTGGACGAAGAAGAGACCAGCTTTGAAAGTGAGCCTGCAGGTAATCTAGGTGAAGGGAGCTCTGACAGTAGCAGCTCTTCTGATTTTGAGGAGAATTCTGAAGCTCGAGGATCGTCGAGCACTTCCGGTAGTCCTGGTGAAGATATGCCTCCAAGGAAGAACCTGATCAGAGATGATGATGATGATGACCATGTGCTCATTGCACAAAGGTCAAAGAAACATAAGTCTTCATTTGGGGACATGGCTACAGGTTCTCAGCCTTCCTCTCAGGAGCAAGAGAGGAAGAGGAGAGAAGAAGAGCAGGTGAAAGAGAGGGAGAGAAAGAAGGAGGAGGATAAGAAGAGACTGGATGAGAGGAGGAGGATGGAGAAAGAAAAGGAGGAGGAGAGAAGAAGGATGGAGTCCAGGACAAAGGCAGGGCAAGCCTTAGTCCCGGTATCTTCTTTGCCCGAGGGGGCCTCGGTTTCCATCTCTCCTCACTATCTCCTGCGCTGCTTGAGAGGGCAGTTCTCCATGCAGATCGCTAGAGGGCACTGGGGTCTGATCAATTGGCCCTACAAGCTAGTCAGAGGCTAGCCCTGGTAAGATAATCTTTCAACTTTCAATTTTTTGACAAGTTCTAGATGTTTTCCTCTTCTTGATTTCTTCTCTATTCCTTGCAGTTTGTGATTGACTTTGTTGTGATCTACCGTTCTCGCGACGAGCTGGTGAGGAGGAACGGCGAGTTGGAGCAGCAGAAGTCTTCTCTGGAAGCCAGGGGCTCTCAGTTGGAGGCTGACCTAAAGGCTGCTGATGCAGCCCGAGTTTCGTCTGATCTGGCCCTCGTCAACTCTACTTGCAAGAGGAATGATGCGATTAAGGAGATTGGTGAGCTGAGGAACTCTTATGATCTAGTATGCTCGAGCAAGCTGGACCTCGCGGAGAAGAACAGGGTTCTGGCCGAGTAGCTGGAGGCAGAAAAGGCCCAGGCAGCCACCATTAAGGAAGACTCATACAACTCTGGGTGGGCTGCTGCGTATGACGATGCCGAGGTTCAGATAGGCTATATCAGCCGTCTGAACTTCAAGAAGGGATGGAACAAAGCTCTTCTAGCTGCTGGGGTTGATGCTGAGTCTGCTCTGTTCGACGAGCATGGCCCGGGTCCCAAGCCAACTATGGACGAGGAAGCTCTTGCCCCAGCCATCGAGGGTGCTGATTTTCCCTCTGCTACAGTTCTTGCCGGTGTTTGCCCTATTCAGGTGACTGAGGGCATTCCTACAGAGGGGGATGCCTCTGCTGCTGCTGCTGATAAGGGGAAACAGCCAGACACTGCTAGGCTGCCTGAGGTCGCCAGTTAATCTTCTCTTGGCATTTTAATTTTGTACTTTTTGCTTGTAACTTTTCAAGTTTCTGCTCAATGAATTTAACTTTGATTAATGAGATGAGAAGATTCTTCTTTTGTTTGTGCTGATCTCTTCCTTTCCTTTATCTTTATTTTACTTGTAGTTGGTTGATGTTGATGACTATATTCTTGTCACTTCCCAACTGGGTAGGACCTTTGGTCCTAATGCAAGCCCTGAAGTTCGCCAGGCCTTTATTAGACTTTGCAAGTCACTAAGGTCTAGGAATCATAAGTATAAGGAGTAGTCCGAGCTAGTGGCTAAACTAAAGGACAGGCTCCAAGAAATGGAAGAAATCGGTGCCTCAGTACAAGAAGAAGTCAGTGCACTGAGAGTAAGGTTACTAGAGGCCACCGAGATTAACCAGGTTGGGGATTTCCTGCAGCAGGAGAATGAAGACTTGAGGAGGGAGGTCTTAAAGCTTAAGGAGCATTCACTGAGCACCATTTCGGTAGTCCTGCAAGGTTCCTCATCGTCGAGAGCTGGATCTCGTCCTCCCCTTTTGCGTGCTGGTAGGGGTTCTAGGAGCAGGAACAGGGAAGCAGAGGAACAGCGTGAGAGGGAAATGGAGGAGCTGCGCGACGATGTTCGGTGAGCTTATGTAACTGCTGTTGGGCTCCAAAGGGACGTCACCCGACTGCGACATCTGTTCAATAAGGGTCCTCGAAAAGTGTGGTCTGATGGCTACGATCAAGGCTGGCTGGATGCTCCAACGAGACTATCAGAGTTCGAGGAACTTTCCTTCATCAGAGGGTGGTTGAGTGCCCTGAAAGAGCTGCAGGTCCCGAGGAACTCAGTGTTATGGTATCGACACGAGATGTCCTACTCCACTCTGATGCCCAATCCATTCAGGAGGGATGATCGATGGATCCCCATTGATGCTATTCCCCGACATCTGTTGGAGTTGGATGCAAATGAGGTTGTGGAAGAGCTGGTCCCAGCTCCTGATGATGGACGAAGAGCTAGAGTGGCAAACTATCTCGTTCGGAGGCTTCCACCTTCTTGAGTTTTTTGCAAGTCGTTTTTCTTTTGATAATGTAAACGCCTTGGGCTAGCTTCGCCGACTAAATGTGTATTATCGATGTTGTAAATATAACAAGTTGTTATTCTTTTATCTTTTTTTTTTGATAATGTAAATGCTTTGGGCGAGCTTCGCCGACCAAACATGTATTATCACTGTTGTAAATATAAGAGATTAATGAAAAGTTTGTGTTTTGGGCAGCTTTACCAACTAAACGTGTTCATCCAATCTTTTTATATTCTTGCTGCTTCATAATTCTTTTTCTTTTTCCATGCAAGTGTCCCCCTAGTCCAGTATAATACCAAAATACCATTGTGCCCCATTTTACCTTTTCGGTTGTGTCGTCACACTCCCTTAGGCCTAAGTATGCAATTGGCGAGGACACACCTGGTATTGGATGTCTTCATCCGGTCAGGATTTTGATCAACCAAAGTAGGTTTGGTGGCCAATATGAAATCTGGTCGCTTTTCCTAAGAATCCTCTGTAGGGCTTTATATATTGCCAGGGGCAATGCTAAGAGGTCTCTCGTGTTTCATGACGATGACCTGAGGAGGAGTATCCCCCTGCTATATCGACCATCGTGCCTGTGATTTGGAAAAATATGTGTGATAACATGCAGCTACTGATTTCATTAGTAATAAGGGGAATGAACTGTTCCTTTCACAATAACAAATACAAGAAAAATATTCAACAATATAATTCCTTGAGAATCTAAAAATAGAATTTCTTGAGATTGGCTGCATTCCATGCTCGTGGTGTCTCTCTGCCCTCCATTGTTTCCAAATGATATGCACCTTGCAGGTCGTCCCTAGTTACTTTAAATGGTCCTTCCCAGTTTGGGCCTAGCTTGCCGTCTGATGACCTTACTGAGCTGCCCAGGACCTTCCTTAGAACATAGTCTCCAACTTGGAATTTTCTTGGGTTAACCCTTTGGTGGTAATGCCTTGCGAGATGTTGTTGATAGTTCGCAAGCTTCACCAGGGCTAGTTCTCTATGCTCGTCGGCGAGGTCGAGTTCAACGAGCAACGCCCCATCATTCTGGCCTTGGTCGATAAGGTCGAACCTCATTGTAGGCAAGCCTGCTTCTAGTGGAATGACTGCTTCCATGCCATATGTTAGCGAAAATGGGATTTCTCTTGTTGCTCACCGAGGAGTTGTTCGGTATGCCCACAGAATATGGGGCAGCTCGGTTGCCCATGCCCTCTTGGCTTGATCCAGTCTCTTCTTTAATCCATCGATCACAGTTTTGTTAGAAGCTTCTGCTTGCCCATTGCTCTGTGGGTAGGCCACCGAGCTAAAGTTGTGCCTGATCCCGTGCTCGTTACAAAAGTCCTGAAAGGGGCCACTCTCGAATTGAGTCCCATTATCAGTGATGATGGTTCTAGGGATTCCGAATCGAGTGATTATATTCCTCCATATGAATCTTATCATGTTAGCATCTCGGATGTTTGCCAATGGTTCTGCCTCGATCCATTTGGTGAAGTAGTCAGTTGTAACCAACAGGTATTTGCGATTACCGGCAGCAGTGGGTAGTGGTCCTACGATGTCCATCCCCCATTGGGCGAAGGTCCACGGGCTGGTCAGTGATTTTAGGTTGCTGGCTGGTTGGTGGATCATTAGAGCGTGAAGCTGGCATTTGGGGCATTTGCGGACATATACTGCGGAGTCCTTTTGCATATATGGCCACCAATAGCCTTCCTTCATTGCTCGAAAGGCTAGAGACCTTCCTCCAATATGACTTCCATAGATTCCTTTGTATAGCTCGCGTAGTACCTGCTCGACATCGCCTGGGTGGACACATCTAAGGTAGGGACCGGAGAAGGACTTCTTGTACAAGTCGCCATCTGTGGATAAGTGAAAGCGAGCAGCTTTGAATCTTATCTGGTGGGCGATTTTCTTATTCTCGGGGAGCGTGCCCTCCTTTAAATAGTCTTTTAAGGGGTCCATCCAGCTGGGGGCTGATCCCACCTGGAGTATTTGTTCCACGTTTGGCAGCTTGCTGTTGTGGTTAATGCTTGGACGAATGAGGAAATCGATGGGAATGAGCCTTTTAAGACTAGAATCAACTGTCGAGCTTAGGGCTGCTAGGCCGTCGGCATGACTGTTTTGCCCTCTGGGAAACTGCTGGATGTTGATCTCCTCAAAGCTCGTCATTAGTTTCCTCACCAGGGTGAGGTATGCTGCCATACTTTCATCCTTCGCATTGTAATCTCCACTTATCTGATTGGAGACTAGTTGAGAATCGCCTAACACCTATAAACGTTTTGCTCCCAGAATTTGCGCCTTTTTGAGACCGGCTATTAGAGCTTCGTACTCTGCTTCGTTGTTGGAGGCTATAAATCCAAGCCTGATCCCTTGCTCAAGGATGGTGTTTTATGGGGTGATGAGGGCGATGCCTACGCCTGCCCCCTTTGAGTTGGAGGCTCCATCAACGAATAGTTTCCAGGTTTCCACTGTTGCTGGGTTTTCGTCTTGCTTTATTGGTTGAGGTTGGTTGGAGAGTTCTTCGCCAGTGAATTCAGCTATGAAATCAGCGAGGATCTGACCCTTGATAGCGGCCCTTGGTTGAAATTGGATGTCGAATCGGCCGAGCTCAACTGACCACTTAGACAATCTGCCCGACAAATCCGCTTTCCTCAAGATCGCCTTAAGGGGGTGCGAAGTAAGGACGATGATCGTATGGGCTTCAAAATAGTGCTCTAGTTTCCTCGAGGCTATCACTAGTGCAAAGGCGAGTTTCTCTAGTGGCAGGTACCTTTGCTCGGCGTCTAAAAAGGTCTTGCTCGCGTAGTAAATGGGATGCTGGATTCCTTCGACCTCGCATACTAATGCCGAGCTGGCAGTGTGACTGGATACCGAGAGGTATAGGTATAAAGAATCTATTGGTTATGGTATGACAAGCAGCGGTGGAGAGCTTAAGTAAGACTTGAGCTCGACCAATGCTCGCGAGCAGTCCGGGCTCCATTCTATTGGCTTATTTCCTTTTAGAAGCCGAAAAAAGGGCTTGCACTTCTCGGATGATTTGGAGATGAAGCGATTCAAGGCAGCGAGCAGTCCAGTGAGCTTATGCACGTCCCGGACCGTTCGAGGTGGTTATACCCTGTTGATTGCATCGATCTGGTCCGAATTAGCTTCTATGCCTCTCTTGCTGACTAAGTATCCAAGTAATTTTCCTGACTGGACACCGAAGGAACACTTGCTCGCATTAAGCTTCATTCCGTATTTCCTGAGGATTTCAAAGGTCTTCGACAGGTCTGAGAGGTGATTTTCCTTCTTCTTGCTCTTAACGAGCATATCATCGATGTAGACCTCCATTGTATCTCCCATTTGATCCTTGAACATTTTTGTGACCAGCCACTGGTAGGTTGCCCCTGTATTCTTGAGCCCAAATGGCATGACTTTGTAGCAATACAACCCAACCGTCGTGATCAATGCCGTTTTGTCTTGGTCTGGGGCATACAAGGGGATCTGGTGATATCCTGAGTATGCATATAGGAAACTCATTCGCTCGTGAGCTGCAGTGGTGTGACACCCTGACTAATTAAATACCGGGTAGCTACTCCTTTATTAAATTAATACAAAATATCAAGTTGGTCCAGTTAATAGCATCACTGTCGAAAACATTTTAGTCATTACTAACCACCTAGTATTTAAAAAGTAAGATGTCAAATTTTAAATTAAGTCTGATTAACATACAATAAAAGAATTATGAAAGAATATCATAACCATACACCATAAAGTCTCAATAAAGTAACCAACAATTAATAATAAGTCCGGAGGAAAACCCCTCATAACAATCCCACCACTAAAATAAATAAAACAGTATATCCTGAATTAATTACATGCCAACAATCTGAACAACTGAAATATGAAATGTCTCTAATAGAAATGGGTGACATGCCCTACAAATGATGAAAACTGAATAGAGTCAAGATAAAAGAAGCGTCTATTAGCGAGGCCCTGTAACTTCCACAAACAGCTACAGCTCGTCACCTGAATGGAAATCCTATATATGGTGTCCTTGTGGCTGGGCACCTAAAAGGTTTTTACAAAAATAGATTTGAAAGCAAACGGGTCAGAGCCCGAAAGTGGAGAGTATTTTAAAAATAGCAAGTACTTTAATAAGATTAAAACAAAGAATGCAAAATACATGTTAGGATGTGCTCTCACATGAAATACTCACCTCTCGTCTAATCGTGCACTCCTAACGTACAATACCCATCTAAGTGGTATTTATCTAACTAAACCGACATAAGTTCTAACCCATTTACTCGATTCACAATATGAATTCCCAATGTTATCACTTGAATATATATCTTTATTTAAACTCGGATTCTCAATTATTAGCATTATCATTTACTGGAGGTTATCCCCTTATTTATCTTCTCAAGGAGTTACTATAAATTATTCTCATAATTAAACATGCCAAGTATGTTCATTTAACCGTATATCATTCACATCATAAATATACAATACAAGCACCCCGAGACTAAGCTGCGGTGCACACATACTCTGCTATCCATCCCAGTACATCACGTACATAAGGATCACGCATTCCGAATCTCTCAGGAATCGTTCTCAGATAACAATAATCACAAAAAATGGAGTCGAACACAGTCACATCACATGGGTCACGCACATACCTATGCTCCCATGATCAGCAGGCTTATTAACTTCCCAATAAGTCCTTCTCTGACCTATGTCCTCGAGGTACCAATCTATATCCCCCCGTAGGCACACAAAGAATAGATGGCCCTAAGCGAACGCAAACCTCCCGTGATAGAAAGCATGGTAGGTATGTCATACACATAAAATCATATACATATACTAAGCATACACACATCTTAGTAATTACCATAAATTATTAGTGATATACTTCTCATTCTCATACCAACTTATAATGTTACACAATTCTCATATACCCGGTTAATACAAATATTTAAGTCGTCAATAATCCTCACATCGTATATAGTCACTAGCGTCCTAATCCACAAATATCATTTGGTTCACTCCTCATTATATCACAATTCTCCCAATTATACCAAATAGTTAACAAGGGAAGGTTATCTCTACAATTAAATATGGTTACGGGACACTAGAAATCGAATCAGGCCAAAAAGGCCAATCCGTCAACTCGTTAGAAGTCTCGTTCGAACGAGGTCGTTCGAACGAAAGTTCGTTCGAACAAAGTGGGCATCTAACGAGATCTCATTCAAATGAAAGACATCGAATGAACATCCCACTCGTTAGAAGTCAAACTATCAACTCGTTAGAAGCTCGTTCGAACGAGCTCGTTCGAACGACCTGGGCAGGCCTTCTAACGAGGTGACAGTTTCGAGCCCAGAATTCTCCTATTTCGCTTTTCCCAATTTTCTTCACCTCTAATCTCATCTAAACATCATTCCAACAGTAGTTTAAGGTTTCTAATCATTCCTAAACATACTTAAGTCGTATAATAACATTTATATGGGGTCAAATCATCCTAAACCACATCTAATCATCAAATCTCCCCAATTTTTCCCAAATCTCATGAACATGAACCCTAGAAATTTAAAGTCATCAATAGACATAATTAAATCCATTTTTGTGATATAAAAGATGTATTTCTATCAGAATAATCACCCAAACATAATTCTACATGCAATTTCCTTATCAAAATGTGAATTTCTAATTCCAATTCAATGGGTTTTTGTCAATCTCCCAAAACAATGCAAATTTTTATAAATTTCTAAGCATGGAAGAAAAATTCGTTGTAAATAATGTAATTAAACCACTTGCCTTGGATTTTTCTTTGAATTTGGTGTTGAATTGATGAAGGTTGTTCTCTCCTTTTTCTCCTAAGGTTGAAGGTTGAAGATGGAGGTTGTGTTTCTCTTTTTGGGGACTTCTCCTAACCTCTCCTAAAACTCCCGTTGCCCTCAACTCAGTTAATTGCTGGTAATGGGTTAGTGGGTTTTGAAATTCCCTATTTTAAACTCCCAAAATTCGTTGGTCATAAATCCCCAAATTCCAAAATTACCAAACTACCCTTTTAAGTTGCCGGTATGGCCTAAAAATGCCCCGGGACCCAAACTAAACCCATGGCTAGTGTTTTCTGACTATTTCAACCCTTTCGGACACGTTGGCTCACTCAAAATGACCATACGGTCGATAAAAATAAAATTCACTTTTTAATTAAATAATGTTCCTGGCGCGACTGTCACACGCGTCCCAACAAAATTTCCAAATTGCCGTATTTCTATCTCGCGACAATTTTAATATTCTCAATATTCATATATTGCCATATATACGCATTATAATCAAATACCAACTCACATCTCGTTAGTATTTTATCCAGATTAATTCTCAATTAATACACATTTAATTCAATTAATCCCATAAATAAATATCACAAAAATACGGGGTATTACAAGTGGCATCTACTAGTTGGTCTATCTTTGGGAGGGGGAAACTATCCTTTGGGCACGCTCTATTGAGGTCAGTGAAGTCGATGCAAACTCTCCACTTCCCGTTGTTCTTCGAAACCACTGCTGGGTTGGACAACCACTTGGGGAATTGTACTTCCCGTATGGATCCTGCATCCAACAGTTTTTCGACCTCCTTTTCGACCGCTTTAGCCTTCTCAGGTGCAGCTCTTAGTGCTTTCTGCGCGACTGGCTTGAATATGGGGTCGACGTGCAGCTGATGAAAGGCCATACCAGGATCAATGCGAGGCATCTCGTATGGTTCCCATGCGAAGACATCTACATTGTGTCTTAGCAAGGTCGTCAACTCCTTCTGTTCTCGATCGGTGAGAGATGCTCCAATCAGGAATACTCTGCTACTGTTACCAACTTCAGCTGTAACTTCTACTAGGTCCTCGATGACACGCTCGGAGGGGAGGAGCCTGGTCTCCTCTACTCCTGGTCTTCCATACTTTAGTTGCTATTTAGAAGGTATCACACCCTCTTCAACTTTCTCGCTGGGTTGACCGGCCTTCTTCTCTGGCTTTGGTCGGATGGATGCTATGAAACACTTCCTTGCCATTGCTTGGTCGCCGTGGATATCCATGATTCCTCACTCGATTACATACTTGAGCTTCTGATGGTATGTCGAGGAGACCGCCTTCATTTCATGAAGCCATCCTCTACCGAGGATGGCCTGGTACGGCGCTTCGATGTCAACTACCAAAAACTCAATCATTTTGGAGATGTTCCCAGCACGAACTGGCAGCACTATCTTGCCTAGAGGCATGGTCATTTTCCCGACAGAAGCCGACCAAAGGAACATTAGCTTCCTTTAGGTCGGATATGCTCAACTTCAATTTTCTGAATAGGTCGAGGTACATTACTTCGGATGAGCTTCCTTGATCGATGAGCAGCTTGTTGATGTCAAAGTTGGCTATCCTGAGGGTAATGACCAGGGCATCATGATGTGGGGTCCTTACTCCCATCAAATCTTCATCCGAGAAAATAGTATGCTTGTTATAGTTGACGCCCTCTACTCGTCGACATTTTCCCGACTGTGATTTTGCTGGATCGATTTGGAAGGCCTGCATTACCACTGTAAGTTTTTTCAGTTCCATCCGAGCTGAGTTCCCCTGTATCTATTTGACGTCAGATACTCCGTGAATTACGGCGAACTCGTGTCCAGTATCATCCTCCAGCACATTATCGGGTCTCATATCTCTATTGGCAGTCACTTTCTCTGCCTTTTTCTCCACAAAGTCGTTCAACTGCCCGAACTGGGCCAACTCTTCGAGGTGGGACTTAAGAGCTTTGCAGTGCTCGGTCTTGTGCCCTCCCTCTTTGTGAAAGGAGCACCTCAACGTATTGTTTCTCTTCGAGGGATCTCCCCCCATCTTCCCGGGCCACTTGATGAATGGCTCATCCTTGATCTTCGTGAGAACCTTTTAAATTGGTTCTTTAAAGACGATGTTGACCGCCTGGAATGCTTTTGATGCGTCCTGGTTTCCTCCATTTTTAGAGCCATTTTTGCCCCCGTTCTTTCCTCATTTCCTCTGGTTCTCAGCTTTCTCCCCTACCTTGGTAGTGAGCTTAGTTCGACCGTTTTCTCCTGTATTAGAGAGGGTGACATCTTCCACCTTTGTGTATTTCTCGATTCGAGCCATAAGGTCGTCAATGGTCATAGCTTCCTTCTTTGTCAGGGATTGGTAGAGGATGGAAGAATTAGGGAGCCCAATTTTGAAAGAGGCCACTGCCACCTCCTCCGCGCAGTCTTCGATCTCATTGACTAACTCCTAGTACCTCTTCGCGTATTCACGTAGGGTTTCTTGAGGCATTTTCTTCATTGTCAGTAGAGCATCCATCCTTTTGGGATGGGAGCTACTGGTAATGAATCGGGCCGTAAAGAGTTTGGCTAGGGATTTGAAATTCTTAATCGATCGGTGGGGGAGCCTTTCAAACCACTTCTGTGCTACATCATGAAGGCTTGAGGGGAAAATAGGGCACATCAGGGCATCACGGTGACTCCAGAGGGTCATTGACTGTCGGTATTGCCTGACGTGATCGATGGGATCAGTCTTTCCATCATAAACCTTGAACCTTGGAATGGCAAATTTCTTTGGAGCTTCCTCCTCTTCGATTTCTTTCGTGAAAGGTGACTTCATCTAGGTTTTGAGAGCTCGCCTCGCGAGTTCTCTAGTTGATCTTGTCCCGTGGTGAGCGGGATGCTGGTCCATCTCCCTATGGACCATGTTTCGTATGAGCTCGTCGCTGCGAGCAGAGCTCTGGTGGCGGCGAGCTCTTCGAAGCTATTCCCGAAGGTCGTCGTCTGACTCGCCTCCTTCGTCCCTTTGAGATCCTCGCCTAGGGCTCCTTCCTCGGCTGCGAGACTTGCTCGCCTGAGGGCTAGGAGTACGATATGGGCATCTCCGGTTATCAAGACGAAGCTCCCTTTCTAGTCTTTCCAGTATTCTTTTCAAACGAGCATTCTCAGCCTCGTACCTGCGAGAAGACTCTCTCTGCTCGTGGAGTCTTGCCTCGTACGCATCAATCAACCTGGATATCTACGTGGACCTCGCTGGTCCCTGACTTTCTTCTGAGGCTGGTCTTTCCAGGCGAGCTCTCTGATCTGAATGCCGGACTTCGGACCTAATCCTGCGAGGAGTAGGTGGCTCTTGAATATCTCCTGCTTGGGGGGCATTGCTGCTGTGACCAGACATCTTAAACTCCTTTCTTGATGTGGGCTCTTCTCAGGGAAAGATGAACACTTCCCATAGACGGTGCCAATTGTAGAAGAAATTTTTATGCAACACAAATAAATATGAGAGAAATATTATCAAGAAGAGAGGAAGGAATATAATATGCCAATCACACAACAAATGATGTACGTGGTTCAGACAAAATGTGCCTACGTCCACGGTGGTGCAGTCGATGTTATTTCTATATACTCCGGAGAGTGATTACAGAGAATACAACTTGTCTTTTTGCCCCAGACCTAGGGTTTAATATATACATTTACATGTAAGTGAGTGGAGGTGATGGGTTCCTCCACGTTTCCCATCTCCCCTATAACTTCCCTTTATGGAATCGTGGGAGGAGACTGGATCAATATAAAGATAAAGGGCTTGGACTTTGGGCCGCCAGGACTGGGCTACTCGTCCAGGCCCATGGTTCTAAATTCTGGGTACCCACAATATATATATATCAGGAGCCCAGCCAAAGGTTACCATGCTTAGACGCGTGGATCATTGAGTGAGCTGCAACGAGTGTGGGAGTCGCAGGCCTTTGCATTAGACGCCTCTATCATTTCCTTCAGTTCCACTCAGACATTTCTCTTAGGGAATGTTTCGCCAATTCTCCATCGTTTTATTAGAGATTGTACTCAATTTACTTTAGTAGTTTATTTCAGTTGTACTTGCGGATTTTATGGTTTGTTGGATTGAGACTTTGAATAGGAATATTTTATCCAGTCTGATTTATTTCAGTAGTTGATTCAGGTCCAGTATTTTTTATATTTATGTGGAAGGTAAATAACTTATATCTTAAAGAATGGAAATTAAGTAATGGATTATTTGAGTATAATTAAAATTAAATGTTTTGACACTTAGCTTAATTATTTATTAGGTGTTAAATAAAGAAAAATTATTTTCGACAGTGATGCTAAGAATGAATCCACCGAACATTCTGTTTTAAATTTAATAAAGGACTAATCCCTCAGTATTTAATTAGGCAGAGAGTCACAGGTGGTATCTGAGTATCAGTGTGACACCCCGCCTAATAAAATACTAAGCGATCACTCCTGTACCAAATTAAAACAGGAGTCTCATATGGTTCATTCTAAGCATCACTGTCGAAAGCCAATTTAATTACTAATAATCTATTAGGCTGGAGTCAAAATTTTAGTTTATTAATCTTTTTAATCAAACTATTCAAATAAAACATTCACACAGTTTATATAAATGAAATTGAAAAGAAATAAAATAACCGAACACTCGATTTAATATAATACAATGAAATCAAAGGCCGCACAAAAAGGCGGTAATAAAATAAATAAATACAATTGGGCTATCAGCCCGAATGTTTCTTCAGTTGCTCCTATCTAGATCTCAAGGATGGAAGCGTATACAAGAAACCTACATGCATTCATAACTGCTGCAACAAACGTCTGACTCGAAGGAATCATCATCTAGGCGTCCCTCTGTCTGGACACCTAAAATATATACGTATATATAGCAAGAGTTGAAAATATAGAAACGGGTTAGAGCCCGAGTTGTGAAAATATTTTGCAAGTGCATGAATGCTATATATTTGAAAAATATGCTTTACCTCATATTTAAATTGGTAATGCACTCCCATGAGATACCCCTCACCCCTCTTCTAATAGTGCACAACTAACGCATGCTTATTAAGTAACCTAATCAGTTACCTTGCCTAACTAATCCGTCTAGATACCCCTCACCCAAACTCTAAAAATCCTAATTAACCTGAGTACCAAAGGCTAAACTTCTCCCCATTCCCAACACTGCACTAAATTCGTGCATGGGGTGTCTCGCGAAGCGAAATCCAAACAAGGCCCCCCCGATACACTACTACTTGGCAATGTTATTCGTCGAGATCCATTAAGCCCTCAGCACGGAACGTATATATTTAACTCATATATATAAATATAAAACATTGAGTTCTCAATAGAACCTATGATTCACATAAACCAGAATATATACACATTTATCGGAAAGGAATAACTCTTATCGTTCTTTCCATTCATATATACGTTTACTATATATGATTATTCACCTTTATATATAAAGAATTTACTATACTCAACTAGTATATAATTATACATATCCCACGCATAATAACCATTCCAACAAGCTATAGCTTGAGGATGCAGTCTCAAAGTGCCTATCCTAATCCGGGTTTACTCACAGTACCATGGTAGCAAGCCATACTTACTCATGGTCATGGTAAAATATACACAACAGTGGAATCGGTCATGTTCCCTCTGCAAGTGGAGTACACACATCGCACTCAAACGCGGGACCAGATGACCTGGGGATATACTCTCCCTGCTCCTCAAGCTAGGGGATTCACCCACATCGCGCAACCTCCCTGGATCTCACTAGAGAAAATATATAATCTGGTTGTTTCATCCCTGCGCCAAAGGAAAGCCCTTGGAAATTAGCCTCTAAGATACACATATACCAATCACACACACACACACACACACACACACACACACACACACATATATATATATATATATATATATATATATATATATATATATATATATATATATATATATATATATATTTTATTTATACTGTAGTCACATCTTATATATATATATTCATTTATCACTCCTCAAATCTATATATGGATATAATTGCCAATCTCATAATAATATTTAAGTATTCTCCTACTTAAATACTAATCTCATAAACATTCTCCTACACAAATATACCTCGCACCTTGATCACTTTTCGGGATTTATACACTCTCCGAATATCCCAATTCATAACCATTTAATGAGTATACCCTCATTCGTCTTTAGCCTATAACCAAAATTCTATCCTAGTCACCTCATTGATTTACTCAATTATAGTTGGCATAATTACATTTTCTACGTGCACAATTATCTACATATGATTGATCGCTGAAATACTCCCTCGGGTGTTACTCGTCCTGACTCCCTAAATAAATAAGTACTGGATTTTACTTAATTAATCCAAAGTTTACATTTCACTCCAATAATAATTTAGAAGTCCCCACTCTATTTTTGGGAACCCCAATTGTCTAATTCCTCAATTTATTTATTTTCCTAAAAAATATACTTTTAATGCCACACGATTATAGTACCCTCCTAACCCCCATAAATTCCTCAAATGGCTAGATATTAATTCCCTAAGTGAATCCTTATTTCCTCAATTAAATAAGCTAGAGATAATTAAATTTGAAATTTATCCCATCGAACTAAAACAAGCCTAAATTGTCAAATTTTCTGGGCCATCGATTGATCGATTGACTCGGACAACTTCTTCTCGAGGAGCTATTTCGGCTATTAAAGCTTCCCCCAAGCTTTTATATCCTCTCCTAACGTGCTCCAACCTAAATCAACTACATATACACACATGAAAAGGGTTATAAACATCCTAGAACCCATAATTAACAACATATTTCGATTAAATCCTAAGTTTTCCAATTGGGATATTTTTCGGGGTTAATCCATTAAACTTTTCCGAAAACCCGTTTTAGTTCACAAAAACCCATCCCGAAAATCTTTTTGGTTTATCTATACCAACTACAATATGAGATTTATGCTTTAAAAGAAATGAGCAAGTAAACACTTGCCTTGTGGATAAAATCCGACGACCTCGAGTCGAATCCCGCGGAGTTTGGCCGGAATCTCCCTTTTCTTCCTCTTTTCTCTCTTCCTTTCCTTTCCTCTTTCTTTTCTCTCTTTTTCCTTTCTTTTTTACCCTCTCCCATGACTTATATAGGGAGAAATAAGGGTTTATCCTTTTAAATCCAAAAATGACTTGTTTACTCAATTACGAGTCCATTTTTATCCAAAAATTCCCGGAACCTAAACACTACTCTCGGATACTCTATTTTGACTATTTCGGCCATTCCGAAACCAACCGCACACTCGAAATCTCCATCCGAGGCACTTAATGATAATTTACTAATTAAACCCAATACATATCAATGCAAGTTTTCCAATTAAAATATTATCCTTCATTTCTTTACCCAACCGCGATATGTAATTGGAATAGTCCAACTCATATAATTAATCCCAAAAGTAAATGTAGCATACATAAAAAATCATCTAGCCTGCATAAACTCCAAAAATTATTTTTCTCAAAAATTTCCAAATTACACCTATTTATGACATTTATCCATTAAAGTACGGGGTATTACATACTCCCCCCCTTATAACGGAATTTCGCCCTCGAAATTCAACTACGACCGATACTTACCTAGGATTGAGAATCACTCGCATAATTCTCGTTTGGTACTTTACTACTATCTTATCTAGATCTATCATGTTACATCGGTCGCAAATTTGACTCTAACGTCACATCATGCCTAGTGCTCCTATAGCCGCATCCAAAGGAAATAGGCCTATGATTGCTGCTCTACTGTAAGAGTTCGTTCGTTCACCACGCAATTTCAAATTTCCCTCTAAAGGAAAACTACACCAACACTTGACTATTCTCGTCGGTCTTTTCACTTATCTCAGGTGGGCTAACTCTTATTGCAACTGTGTAGTTAGATTATCGCGTACCTTCTACTATGTTCCATCCCATAAACTTCAATCTCACTTGCAACTGCCTCCCAGCATATAATTCAACTTATATACTACGCCTTTCTATTTCAGGCGGTATATTAAACCAACTTACCAAGGTGCCCAAACACCTTTTTAACCCGTGCCTATCTGTACAACCATTGTAAACATCCTACACATACACTCTTTCTAAATGATGGGCCTTACTTCCTCGTCCTGGTACTAGCACATGGGTTTTCCTAATCTGAATACTTCAAAATGCAATCTTCCTTAGGCCTGGGAATTCAGTCCCTCTTAAAGTTAACCCACGAATCTTCCTATGGTTAACATACCACAATCTCCTTATATCGCTGACACTAGTCCTACTGGTCTTACATTCTAATAATCTTATGCTCGATGTGTTTTCCTACCCACGTGAAATGAGTACTATCCTTACTATGTCCCTAGTCCCTAAGACCTCTCTCAACTTCCGACATTTTCTCAGTTTTATGCGTGGGACGTCTCGCAAAGCAAAATCCAGATAAGGAACCCTCCCATTACACTACTCCCTCGCGTTGTCGGTCATCGAGATATAACGGACTAAGGCACACCAGCGGAAAATCCTAAATCCTACCTTGCTAACATACTAACGCTCTTCTACTACTCTATCCTTATATCTTGGCGAAAAGGAAAATCTAACTAATCGAGGCGCCGACTCTCTCCTAACATGTTATGAACATTAAACCCAAACATACTACCTCCGAATTAGCCTTATCATCAAGGCTTAACTACAAGACTTAAATCAATATCCTTTACCTTGCCTCACCCACATACTTGCGGCGAGAGAACCATTTCTCTGCTTTTCCATAACACTTTTATCTCCCTAAACATATAGTCATCTCATGACTCTCAGTTTATAGTGTTTTCTCCACACTACGTAACTTATCGTCAAAACCAAAATACTTGCATCCCATAACATCTCTCCACTCCCGACGTCGTTAAGGTTCATGCGTGGAGCATCTCGCAAGTGAAATCCAAATAAGGAACCCCTCTAATACACTACTCCTTAATTTTGTTGGTTGTGGAGTTTCGTTATCTTTAATTGTGCAACTGGGATCACCCTATCCCCTATTTAAAAAAAATTTGGTCTGAACTCCTATTTTATCCTAGTAGCCACACCACCAAGCTCTCGTACTAACACTAAGTAATTGCGCAAACAATAACAAGCTTAAACTCATTGCTTAACAATAAATACTGCATACCTTAAATCACACCAATAAGCTCACCATGAACTCAAATAATGATAATGAAACATCCACTCACCGAAGTTCTATCCACCCATATAATAAAGGCGAACTCAACCTGTATCCAGGTGAGATAATGCAACCACAACCCGTTCCACCCTTGAACCGTGGACACGATAGTCTTGTAATCATTAGCCTGCTATCTCTCCGATCAACTAAGAACATATAATACTCAGAATAAAAAGTATACTCGTATATCACATACAAACAAGCAATACAATCCAAATATGAGCTCGATATACCGACACCCGTCTTCATAACAAACGAAGAAAATTGAGCCCCACTACCGCAGAAAAACACAGAGACATATACTATATAATGTTATCGATACCGCCAGTAAACTCGAGTCACACATGAATCTAGGCCTAGTAAAATACCGAGACTCTATCTAGTCACACTAACTATACCTCCTCCATCCGAGGTGAAACTCATAACAATAACTTTGCCAATCTTCCTAACTGCTTCGATTGGTTCCCTGACCTAGCACACTCGTCTTAATCGAACCAAAATTACTTTAATCAATGCTCCATCTGAGCACCCTACTTTTTTCCTTTAAGTTTTACTGGGCAAGGACTAACCGTGTGGTTCTACATTCCACATTACAACATTCCCCATCTCTGTCCATCCTGACCATGTTAAGGTTATCAGTAACTTGGACTCTATCACCTCGATTCTGACAATCACCTTCATAATTCTCCTCAACTTCTTCGTCAAAAGGAAACTCCACTGCTGGCCTTAACAGCCTTGGTTCAATGAATTCCTGGGTGGATGTCCACTAATAGGGTTCCATGGGTACAAATTCTCCACAAGTGTTAGCAACACTTATCCTGTGAGATTATCGTTCCTCTGAAGGACTCTCTCTTCATTATACCTACCTTAATTCGGTACAAAGTTTACTTATCTCTATAACTCTTTATTCAGTGCTGGCATCTGACCGATCATTATGTGAATAATGCAAAAACTGCATTCTTTTCCTTCCTAATCCACCAAAGGAATTTGTGGTTAAAACCGTCCGTGATATTCCTTTTCAAGCAAAACATAACGCTCCCTCGAATATGGTGACCACTGTTCCTACCATTCCAATATTGCTCCCACGAGTGAAAAATTTTCCTCAAATTTTCACCTATGAGTATTTCCACACCCTGCTCCAATCCAAAGTTCCATAGCCTTCTACTTCCGCTGAATCACATTACACTTACTCCGTATAACTTAACTTCAGGGCATGGTCCTTATTGAAGATCCTTTCGAACCTTTTTCAATTCAACTTCGTCGGGTAATTCCACTTTAGCACCACTCTATACTACAACGGTACTTGGATGAATATAAGTAATTTACTTTAGTAGTCGTTGAAACAATCCTCGACAATGACACAAAGGGAGTGACCTCTGCTACGACCCTCATCCCCAGCTTCAACTTATAGCTCCAACTGAGTCCCACCTCATGCCGCCCTTGAAATGACCTTCTGTTATCGTCCTTCATCGATCAGCACACGAGTCTTGAACAAGCGCGCAAGAGATTTACTATAATCTTACTTAATAGTGGAAGAACGAAATATCACAAGAGGAATCAACAATCCTAATCCTAAGGCTCTATATCAAATTGAGAGCAACGCTGAATTTGTAGTACGTCCGTACAGATTCCTAAGGACACTAGAACCTGATGCTCTGATACCATCGGTGACACCCAGCCTAATAAAATACCGAGCGATCACTCATTACCAAATTAAAACAGGAGTTTCATATAGTTCATTCTCACCATCACTGTCGAAAGCCAATTTAATTACTAATAATGTATTAGGCTGGCGTCAAAATTTTAGTTTACTAATCCTTTTAATCAAACTATTCAAATTAAACATTCACATAGTTTATATAAATCAAACTGAAAAGAAATAAAATAACCGAACACTCCGTTTAATATAATACAATCAAATCAAAGGCCGCACAAAAAGGCAATAAAAGAATAAATAAATACAATTGGGCTATCAACTCGAATGTTTCTATAGTACCTCCTATCTACATCTCGAGGATGTAAGTGTATACAAGAAATGTGCATGCATCCACAGCTGTTGTAGCAAACGTTTGACTCGAAGGAATCATCATCCAGGGGTCCCTGTGTTTGGACATCGAAAATATATATGTATATATAGCAAGAGAGGAAAATATAGAAACGGGTCAGAGCCCGAGTTGTGAAAATATTTTGCAAGTGCATAAATGCTATATTTTTGAAAAATATGCTTTACCTCATATTTAAATTGGTAATGCACTTCCATGAGATACTCCTCACCCCTCTTCTAATAGTGCACAGATAACGCGTACCTATTAAGTAACCTAATTAGTTACCCTGCCTAACTAATCCGTCTAGATACCCCTCTCCCAAACTCTGAAAATCCTAATTAACCCAATTACAAAGGGATAAACTTCTCTCCATTCCCAACACTGCGCTAAATTCATGCGTTACGTGTCTCGTGAAGCTTAATCCAAACAAGGAACACCCCCGATACACTACTACTTGGCAATGATATTCATCGAGATCCATTAAACCCTCAGCACACAACGTATATATGTAACTCATATATATAAATATATAAACATTGAGTTCTCAATAGTACCTACGATTCACATAAGTAAGAATATATACACATTTACCGGAAAGGAATAACTCTTATCATTCTTTCCATTCTTATATACCTTTACTATATATGATTATTCACCTTTATATATAAACAATATACTATACGCAACTAGTATATAATTATACATATCCCACGCATAATAACCATCCCACTGAGCTATAACTCGAGGATGAAGTCTCATAGTGCCTATCCAAATTCGGGTTTACTCACTGTACCACGGTACCAAGCCAAACTTACTCATGGTCATGGTAAAATAAACACAATGGTGGAGGCGGTCATGTTCCCCATGCAAGTGGAGTACACACATCACACTCGAACGCGGGACAAGATGACCTGGGGATATACTCTCCCTGCTCCTTAAGTTAGGGGATTCACCCACATCGCGCCACCTCCATGGATCGCACTAGAGAAAATATACAATCTGGCTATTCCAACCCTACGTCAAAGGAAAGCCCGTGGAAATCAGCCTATAAGATACACATATACCAATCACACATAGATATATATGTATTCATATCATATTTTATATATATTATATTCACATCGTGTATATATACATTTATCACTTCTCAAATGTATATATGGATATAATTTCCAATCTCATAATAATATTTAAGTATGCTCCTACTTAAATACTAATCTCATAAGCCTTCTCCTACGCAAATATACCTCGCACCTTGATCATTTTTTGAGATTTATACACTCTCCGAATATCCCAATTCATAACCATTTAATGAGTATACCCTCACTCATCTTTAGCCTATAACCCAAATTCCATCCTAGTCACCTCATATGATTTACTCAATTATAGTTGGCATAATTACATTCTCTACGCGCACAATTATCTACATATGATCGCCCGCTGAAATACTCCCTCGGGTGTTACTCGTCCCTCCCCCCTAAATAAATAAGTCCTGGATTTTACTTAATTAACCCAATGTATGCATCTCACTCCAATAATAATTTAGAATTCCCCACTCTATTTTTGGGAACCCCAATTGTCTAATTTCTCAATTTATTTATTTTCCTCGAAAATATACTTTTAATGCCACACGATTGTAGTACCCTCCTAACCCCCAGAAATTCCTCAAATGGCTAGATATTAATTCCCTAAATGAATCCTTATTTCCTCAATTAAATAAGCTAGAGATAATTAAATTTGGAATTTATCCCATGTAACTAAAACAAGCCGAAATTGTCAAATTTTCCCGGCCATCGATCGATCGACTCGGACAGCTTGTTCTCCGAGAAGCTGTTTCGGCCATTAAAGCTTCCCCCAAGCTTTTATCTCCTCTCATAACATCTTCCAACCTAAATCAACTACATATACACATATGAAAAGGGTTCTGAACATCCTAGAACCCAGAACCAACAACAAATTTCGATTAAATCCTAAGTTTTCCAATTGGGATTTTTTTGGGGTTAATCCGTTAAACTTTTTTGAAATCCCATTTTGGTTCACAAAAACCCATCCCAAAAATATTTGTGGTTATCTCTACCAACTACAATATGGGATTTATGATTTAAAAGAAATCAGAAAGTAAACACTTGCCTTGTGGATAAAATCCGACGACCTCGAGTCGAATCCCGCGGAGTTTGACCGGAATCTCCCTTTTCTTCCTCTTTTCTCCCTTCCTTTCCTTTCCTTTCCTTTCCTTTCCTCTTTATTTTCTCTCCTTTTCCTTTCTTTCTTACCCTCTCTCGTGCCTTATATAGGGAGAGATAAGGGTTTATCCAAAAATTACTCGTTTACTCAATTACGGGTCCCTTTTTATCCAAAAATTCTAGGAACCTAAACACTACTCCTGGATACTCTATTCTGGCTATTTCGGCCATTCTGAAACCAACCGAGCACTCGAAATCTCCATCCGAGTTACATAACTACAATTTACTAATTAAACCCAATACATATCAATGAGGGTTTTCCAATTAAAATATTATTCTTTGTCTCTTTACCCAACTGCGACATGTAATTCAAATAGTCCAACTCATTTACTTAATCCCAAAAGTAAATGTAGCATACATAAAAAATCATCTAGCCCGTATAAACTCCAAAAATTATTTTTCTCAAAAATTTCTCAAATTTCCAAATTACACCCATTTATGACATTTAAATTATCCATAAAAGTACGAGGTATTACAATCAGGTTCCAGAGTCCTTTAGGATCTGTATGGCTTATTATGCTTTCAGCTTAGCGTTCTTTGATATAGATCCCTATCTTCAGGACTATTGTACTCTTACTTTTGCGATTACATCTTCTGCTCTTTGAGATTTAATAATAATTGTGGGCTAATAAAATTGTTTCTCATCTCATATGCCTCCTCGATGTGCACCACGAGACAGACATGCCCATTCAAAGCAGCCAGTAACTCAGGCTCAGGGAACAATGAACGCAATTGAGGTCACCGCCATAGTTGCTCAGGCAGTGAATGAAGCTTTAGTGGTGGTGTAGCAGGCCCCACCCCAGGTTCCGGTTGGATATTCATGGATGGATTAACCTGGAGGATTCACCAGTACCTCTTGGGTAATCTGTCGCTGGGTACTTATACTGATGTACTCAACGCTTCCCTATTGCATTTCCAGGACCACCGTTTCCATCAACAAGAGAGCAAACGAGTCGGGGAGTCCAGCCAGAAGGGCCGGATAGGGGGTAGTAGTGTCAGTGTGGCACCAACAGCTCAAGGGCAGGTCCGTCAGGATAAGTAGAGTTCCCATCAGGGGGACCCTACTAAGCAATTCTGATATAGTGACTCTAAGTCGGGACATGGGGGCTATATACAGGGACAGTAGGGTCAGTCCAGCCAGAACGACCAACAGGGCTAGTGGAGGGGTAGTAAAGGCCATCAGGGCCTAGGACAGTAGGGGCAGAGGGGAGGTAACTTTAGCGGCAGGTGTTTTTCTTGTGGAAAGACTGGCCATAGAAAACACGATTTCCCGAACAAGGGCAAGTTTCCCTAGCAGCAGGGTGCCCAGTAGGAGCCTAAAAGACCCATTTTTCTCGCCGCCCTACCAACAGTAGCACCAGTCCTAGCTTTGCCCGCACCCCCGATTCAGTAGGGATAGTTACAGTATGGATGTGTTTATA
Organism: Sambucus nigra; assembly: GCA_949130495.1. NCBI lineage: Eukaryota > Viridiplantae > Streptophyta > Magnoliopsida > Dipsacales > Adoxaceae > Sambucus > Sambucus nigra. The sequence continues at coordinate 204,530,493 of OX422218.1, forward strand.
ACATCCACCAGGCAGCAGCGCCGTAGGCACTATTAGCCATTGAGGGTACATTTTCTATCGATGGTACTATGGGACGCATTATATTTGACTCTGAGGCATCACACTGCTTCATAGCTACTAGTTTTTCATGGGCCACGGGGTTGTTAGACACGACAGAGAGTACAGTGACATGTGAAGACTCACCGCTGGGTAATGGGTCATTGATTTTATTTAATTATCTAGGAGTAGGTATAGAGATTCGGAGTCTGATTTTGCTTGAAAATATGTTAGTATTATATATGCACGAGCATGACGCCATTATTAGCATGGATTGTATTATTGCTTATATATCCATGATAGACTTTTTCAGTAGGAGTATTATTTTTGCTATTCTGGTCCAGGAGATGTTTCTAGTGGCGATGCCTCGTTCTGATGGAGGATTATCCACCCATTTATATTATCTAGAGAAGGAGAGATCTAAGGAGATAGTGATTCTAATTGATTTGATTCCTGTAGTTCGCAATTTTTTCGATGTATTCTACTAGATACCGGGGTTACCTCCTAGTCGAGAGATATATTTCATTATAGATTTGATGCTGGGCACTCGATCGATAACCCGTGCACCATACTGTTTGGCTCAAGATAAAAGAGTTACATGATCAGATTGAGCAGCTGTTGGTGCAAGGCTTCATTCATAGGAGTACCTCGCCATGGGGTGCTCCCGTATTATTTATAAATTAGAGAGATGGGTAATTGAGGTTGTGTATGGACTATCGTGAGTTAAACAAAATCACGATACAGAATAAGTATTCATTGCCCCGAATCGATGACTTGTTCGACTAGTTGAGAGGAGCTGCCTTCTTCTCAAAAATAGATTTGAGATCGGGATATCATCAACTATAAATTAGGGAGCAGGATGTGTCGAAGACTGCTTTCTTGATGAGGTATGGGTCCTACGAGTTTCGGGTCATGCTATTTGGGCTGACAAATGATCCAACCATATTCATGAACTTAATAAACCGGGTGTTCAGAGAGTTTTTAGATCAGTTTGTCATTATCTTCATAGTTTACATCTTGATATATTCCTATACTAAGGAGGAGCATGTCGACCAAGTGAGATGAGTTCTTCAGACTCTACGAGAGCATCAGCTGTATGTCAAGTTTGAGAAGTGCAGATTCTGGTTAAAAGATGTGCAGTTTTTGGGGCACGTTGTGTCAGAGATGGGGATATCAGTGGACCCGGGAAGAGGGAATGGGGACAACCCACGACACCGATGGAGGTGTAGATATTCTTGGGGTTAGCCGAGTACTACAGGCGATTCATCAGAAGGTTCTCAAAGATTGTGGGTCCATTGACAAATTTGACTCACAAAGGGGTCCCATTCATCTAGGATGATGCTTATCAGTTATCTTTCGATGAGATAAAGGATAAGTTAACTTCGGCGCCAATTCTTGCTTTACCCAGGCTAGGGGTGGAGTACCTAGTATATAGCAATGCTTATCTGCAGGGACTTGGTGGAGTACTCCAGTAGGAGGAGTAGGTTGTAGCTTATGCCTCCCGCAAGCTTAAGCCGCACGAGAGGAATTACCTTATCCATGACTTGGAGCTAATAATAGTCGTGTTTACCCTACTGATTTGGACACACTACTTGTTGGGGGAGAAATTTTTCCTGTTCATAGACCATAAGTCACTAAAATACTTGTTCACTCAGCGAGAGTTGAACATGCGTCAGTGCAGGTGGTTGGAGTTTGTGAAAGATTACTAGTTCGAGATAAAGTACCACCTGGGGAAGGCTAACGTAGTTGTCGATGCATTGAGCCACAGGCCAGTATGTGAGGTGGCAGAAGTCTGGAAGGGGAAATTGAATGAGTTGGGACATCAGGATGCAGTGGCCCAATCCTTTATGTCCGTTATGACGATCACTCCAGAGATTGTTTTGAGGGTGATTCAGGACCAAGCCGCGGATATGTTTTTCCAGGACCAGATTATACGACTTCTAGCCAAGGGCGCAGAGTCCTAATCAGTGAGTTCATATGGGGGTTTTCAATTTAATGGGATATTAGTGGTCCAGAAAGGGGAGGACTTACGTCATGCGGTGATGACAGAGTCGCATGCATCTCGATTTACCGTACATCCCGGAGGGGATAAGATGTACCAGGATATGAGGCGACAATATTGGCGGAGTGGGATGAATAAGGACATTGCGAAGTTCATGTACAAGAATGCCACTTGTCAGCTAGTAAAGGTGGACCATCAAAGACCACCAGTGTTACTTCAGCCGTTAAAGGTCCCTATATGGAAATGGGAGAGCATTTTCATGGATTTCTTCACTGGGTTGCCTACCTCATAGAGGGGTCACAATTCTATATGGGTAGTGGTGGATCGGTTGATCAAGGTAGCTCATTTTCTGTCGGTGCAAATAGACTATACTACGGGACAGTATGCCCAGTTATTTATTACTGAGATAGTGAGGTTGCATGGGGTGTCCCTGTATATCGTGTCTGATAAAGACACGATTTTTATGTCACCCTTATGGGAGAGCTTTTAGGAGGCTATGGATACTGAGCTACGGTTGAGTACGGGTTATCACTTGTATATAGATGAGCATACTGAGTGTACTAATCAGATGCCGGAGGATATGTTATGAATGTGTGTCCTTGATTTTGGAGGGGGTTAGCAGCCGCACCTTTCACTGGTGGAGTTCTCTTATAATAACTCCTATTAGTTTACGATCGACATGGCCCCATTTGAGGCATTGTATGGAAGACCTTGTTATTCTCCCGCTTGTTGGCTAGAGGTGTGGGACAACAAGTTACTTGGACTAGAGGTAATTCAGGACACATCAGTCAGGATTGAGTTGATCAGGAGCCGTATTCGGGTAGCCCAGGACATGTAGAAAAGCTATCGATGCAAAGTGATCCTTCAAGGAGTTTAACGTGGGGGACCAGGTATTACTGCGAGTGTCTCCTATGAAAAGAGTGATGAGGTTCATGAAGAAGGGGAAATTAGCTCCGAGATATGTAGGACCATTTCCCATTATCGAAAGGATCGGACCGGTGGCATACAAACTTGGGTTGCCGAAGCACTTGCACCGTGTTCATGATGTGTTCCACATTTCATCGTTGAGATGATATCTTCTAGATAAGTTAGCCCACACTCACATTACTATCAAGGAGATTGACTTGCAGCCCGACAGTTCTTATGAGGAGAGACATGTGGCTATGCTAAACCGTAACGAGAGGAAATTGAGGTCAAAGGTAGTTCCACTCGTGCGAGTTCAGTGGGAGCATCATAAGGTAGACGAGTCTACTTGGGAGTGAGAGGAGGATATACGCGAGAAATATCCAGACTTATTTTTACGAGGTATGCTTTACTTTTCGAATTTTGAGGCGAAATTCCGTTATTAGGGGGGAAGTATGTAACACCCCGTATTTTTATTATATTAAATAATTATGGGATTAATTATTATTATTGGATTAATTAAATTAATAAGGTTAGAAATTTATTTATTAATTAATTCGGATTAAAATAAATATTAACTAGCGTGCTAAGGGATAATACTTCTTGTTGAGATTTATTGAATATTATTGTGTGAATATGTAATATGGAACTATGAAATTTTATAAATTGTCGGAATGTGAAATATGACAGTTTGGAATTTCAAGTCGGGATGCGCGTGTGAGTCATAGCAGGACTAATTAAATGGAATATATATAATTAATTTTTAATTAACTTGTATGGTAATTTCGAGTGCACCATTGGGTCCGAAAGGGTCGAGATAGTCAGAAAATTCTACTCGAGTATTTTATTTGGACTCGAGAATATTTTTAGGCCTAACCGGAACCCAGTAGGGGTATTTTTGTCATTTGGATTTTTGAGGAAATAAAATGGACAAAAATTAGGAAAATCAAATAAAGTGTACGTGGGTAAGAGGGGAGTCTGTTAGTTCCAAACCTACGAGAGAGAAGCAGAGAACCACAAAGAAGAGAGGATAGAACCCATAAGCATTCTTGGTGCAAAAACCCATCTTCTTCCTCCACCGTAACCATCTTTGCGTAGATCGAAAGATGAGGATCAAGCCCATACCAATTTCCTCAATGGATCAGAACATCAATTTGAGGCAAGTGTTTATTACATGCTTTCCTTAGCAATAATTGTATTCATGTTAGACTAGGTGAATTCCCTTTATTATAAAGATTAAATTTGTTGAAAAATTTGGGAGAATTAGTCATAAATTGGGTCTGATTTGAATAAAGTTTGATTCCCTTATGTAGATAGGTTTATGTACTTGAATTTATGTTAATTTCCGGATTGAATCTGGGTTTGATTTAGAGTTTTTCAAGTAAATTTTATAACTAGGGTCCTTAACGTTTAGATTTGGGGATTTTGAATTTTAATGATTAATAATAATGATTTAATGATGATATGTTATTGGAAATCATATATAGATGTTAGGTAGTTGATTGAAATTGAATGATTAGTGTTTGGGCTAATTATTTTAGAGGTTTTAGGCTTTAAAATGATGTAAAATGAAACTGTTAAAGGTGTAGAACTTAATAGATCTGGTGGGGAAGAATACTGCTCAATATCATTTGAACGAAATTGAGCTTCGTTCGAACGAGAAAGGATCTCGTGAGATGTCGTTCAAACGACATCTGACCTGGTTCGACCGACAGGTCCAAAACTTGGAAAATTGCAATTTTTTCCCAATTAGGTTTACACAGTTGTTTTGAGATAGGGAAATGTCATTTGGTGATTGTAGCATAGTGACGAATTGCTAGGGAATATTCGTAGAGTAATACCTTAATTATTTAGAAAGGTGAATTAACCTTGAAAATTTTGAGAGAGGGAATAACGAAAATAACTATATTATAAGTAGTAATGAGAGAATACTACATATGGTAAATACATGTAAGGGTTGGGTGATTACCTTAAATTTTAATGGGATATGGGAATGCCTATTATATGATTATTATTATTGTGTTTATAGCATACCTACGCTGCTTGCTATCGGGAGGAGGTTTTCGTGCAGTGGATAGTCTTATCCTAGGTGACCCAATGGGGGGATATTTGACTTGTACACAAAGTATATAAACTTGACTACGTGCTATCTGAGATGTAGGATAGTTTCGACGGCTGAATGGGAGCGTAGGTATTTGCGAGACCCATTTGTTTGGGGAAGATACTCGCCTCCAATATTTGTGTTTTGAATTTATGGTTCATGAGTGATTGAACCAATTATCCTTTATGTAGTGATTGATGCACCGGGACATAATAGCAGAGTATGCATTGCGCCTAGTGGTCTTAACCTAAGGGTGTAAGATTTTTATATATATATATATATATATATATATATATATATATATATATATATATATATATGTGTGTGTGTGTGTGTGTGTGTACTTGTGGATAAATTCCACTGTGTGAAATCAACAGATATAGTAATGTTGATAAATAAATAAAATTTGGTGAGTAAAAGATTAACTATTGGAATGCGGTTTTAGGGATAAATGATTTTAATAGCATATTGTATGGGCGATAAGGGTTACTCCTTTGAGTTATATTTAGAAGTATAAGTCTATGACTTTTTTGGGAACATTATGGGTAATTAGGTTAGGATAGACATACATTAGGCGTGCACAACAGTGGAGAGGTGAAAATCTCATGTGAGAGTTCGAAACTAACATGCACATAATACTTGAATTATTGCAGTTTTAAATACTTGCTAAAACAAATATTTTTACAACTCGGGCTCTGACTCGTTTCTTGCTATTCTTCTCTCCTATATATATATATATATATATATTATTTATCAGGTGCCCAGCCACAGGGTTACCAGGCTTAGACTCGTGGATCATTTAGTGAGCTGCAACGGTTGTGGGAGTTGCAGGTCCTTGCATTAGACGCCTTTATCATTTCCTTCAGTTCCACTTAGAAATTTCTCTTTGGGTATGTTTCTTCCATTCTTAGTCATTTTATTAGGGAATGCACTCAGTTTACTTTAGTATTTTATTTCTGTTGCACTTGCGAATTTTGTAGTTTGTTGGTTTGAGACTTTGAACTGGAATGTTTTATCCAGTCTGATTTATTTTAGTGGTTGATTTAGGTCCTGTATTTATTTTATTTACGTGGAAAGTAAATAGCTTACATCTTAAAGAAAAGAAATGTATTAATGTATTATTTGAGTATAATTAAAATTAAATGTTTTGACACTTAGGTTAATTATTTATTAGGTGTTAAATAAAGAAAAATTATTTTTCGACAGTGATACTAAGAATGATCACCCAATATTTAATTAGGCGGGGTGTCACACTTAAGAGTGAGATCATGACCTCTTTTTATAGGGTAGTTTAAGTGCCGATCGACAGGTATCCCTAGACACACTGCCGATTGGTAGGGAAATGGACCTGCGAATCGACCGTCTCGTGCAGATTTTTTTGGAAAAATGACCATAGAACGCAATTCGTAAGTCTAAATCATGCACGAGGCATACCATTAGAAAGGTATTTTAAATACCTTTAAGAGTCCTTGAGGCCTCTCCTGGGTCCGATAGTTGACTTTGGGTCAATCGAGGCTCGGAAGCGCTCGACGATCCTTTTGGCGAGAGCTCGTTGGTCAGTAATGGATCATTCCTCCAAATCGTAAGTCAAAATCTTGCACGGGGTGGATTTTTGAAAAGTTTATGGGAGAGAATTGGACGTTTTACATAGATTCTCTCGATTTGAAGAGTTAACTTTGGTCAATCGGGGGCTCGAAAGCGCTCGTTGACCTTTCGGAGTAACTAATCGTTTATCCATACCATAAGGTTAATTCGTGCATAGGGTGGACCATTGGAAATGGTATTCAATTCTCTTTGAAGATTAATTTAGTATTGCATCAACTGATGAGTTGAACTTGTTCAAACAGAGCTCAGGAGCGATCGGTGGCCTCTGAAACAATTTCTAGATCGGTACTTGAAGTATGACTTAGGTTTTGTAGTGAAATGGGGAGGTTCTAGGGACCTAAGGAGAGATTTAAGGGGTTCTAGAATGTGGTGTCTATAAAGTGCGTCTAAAGGTTTCATGAAACTATCGACTAATTGACGTTCGGTGATTACAAAGCTCACGGATACCACCTTCTCCTCAATGAGATCATGAATAAAATGCTCATGTATCCTAATGTGCGTTGTACGAGAATGTTGGACAAATTTATGGGATATATGGATCTCACTCATATTATCACAAAAATAGTCATTGTACCTTGTGTGAAGTCCCATAATATTCCAACATTTTCTTTATCCATAAGAGTTTCGTGCAATAACTCCCAGTATCAATATACTCAGCCTTCGTCGTGGACAAAGTTATAAAATTTTACGTCTTGCTCAACCAAGAGATAAGATCACTTCCAAAGTAAAAACACCAATCCTTGGCCCAATCGACATCCAAATAGGTGGATAAGCAGTCATCGGCATCAAAGGAATAATAAATCCCATAAAAAACATTTCCACTCACGTATTTGATGATACGTTTAAGTGTGAGCAAGTGAGACCCTTTCGGGGATGTTTGGTATCATGTACAAACTCCAAAACTAAAGGTAATGTCGAGAAGACTAGCTGAAAATAGAGAAGACTACCTATCATGCTCCTATAAAGGGTTTTCTCCACATCCTTGCCTAAAGTGTCATTTTTAAGCTTAGTCGATGTACTCATAGGGGTGCGTGAGTGATTAGCAGAGTCTAAACCAAATTTCTTCATTAAGTCCCTAGCATATTTGGATCAAGATATGAATATCCCATCTTCTAATAGACGCACATGGAGAACTAAGAATAATGTAAGGTCACCAACCATGATCATCTCAAACTCGCTCCTCTTCTCCTCCGTAAAAGTGTGAGCATGTCAAGAGCACGTGGATCCAAATAGTATATCATCCATATAGACTTGGACAGCCAAGATATCGCCAGTCTCTCTCTGTACAAACAACGTCTTATTCACTCCCCTTCTTTTGAAGCCATGAGCTAAGAGATTCTTAGTTCTTTGCTCAAACCATATATGGCCCTTTTAAGATAAAAGACGAGTCTCGAGTGCTTTGGGTCTTAAAACCCCTTTTGGTTTTCTACGTAAAATTCCTCTTGTAGAATGTCTTTAAGAAGGCACTCTTGACATACATTTAATATAACTTGAAGCATATAAGACATGCTATGGCGAGTAGTAAGTGGATAGACTTAATCCTAACAATAAGAGATAATGTATTGTTAAAGTCTATAGCCTCAATATGTGAGTAGCCTTGAGCGACTAACCTAGCCTTATTGCGAACTATGGCACCATTCTAATCCATCTTCTTCTTGCAAATCCACTTGATACCTATCACATTAGACTTGCTAGGTTTGGGGACTAAGTCCCAGACATCATTCTTATAAAATTAAAGCAACTCATCTTACAAATAGGATATCCAATGCTCGTCCTTAAGTGCTTCTTTCACATTCCTGGGTTCGACTAAGGAGGTGTAGAAAAGGTAGTTAACTACATTATCACGTTGAGAATGAGTCTTGACACCTAGTGTGGGATCACCAAGTATAGAGGAAGGGTAATGACTATTTCGAACCTAAGCGGATAGATCCTCTAAATCAAGAGTGGGGTCCATCGAGGTAGTATGAGGAAGGATTGGATCGTCGCCTAGGGTGCATTATCCTTACATTTGGGATTAGGGTTAATAGATGTCGGAAATTCGTCATCTCTAATCGTGATGTCTATTGACTCCATAACCTTATAGCATGTAAGGTTAAACACCATATAATCCTATTCGATAATGAATAACCTAAGAATATCCCCTCATCGTTGTGGGATTCGAACTTTCCTAAGTGTTCTCTATCTCTCATGATGTAGCAAGTACTCCCCAAAACACGAAAACATGATGGGTTAGGCTACTTTCATGTCCACAACTCATATGGGGTGTTGCGTGTGTGGATGAAGGTATAACCTATTCATCGTATGGCATGCGGTACTCTGTGCCTATACTAAAAAGGGCCAAGGCAGGTTTTTCCCAAGAAGCGTGGATCTTTCCATCTCTTGTATCGTTTGGTTCTTCCTCTAAACTATCCCACTTTGTTGAGGAGTATGAAAGGACAAAAACTCATGTTAGATGCCCCTCTATCACAATAGTTATCCACTCTAGCTATTTTAAATTCAGTGTTATTTTCACTATGCATTCGATTCATAGTGACACCACATTGGTTTTATAGGACATGACACTTGGTTATTAGGAACTTGACTGTATTAGTCTTTTCCTTAAGAAACCCCACAATAGAGTATCTAAAAAAGTCATCAACTATCACGAGAATATGTCACTTACAACTTAAACTCTCTGATCAAGTAGGACCCATAAGATCCATGTGAATCAACTCTAAAACACGTGTGGTGGTGATGGTATTCAACTTTCGATGGGGACTTCAAATTTATTTTCCTTATGAGCAAGGTCCACAAATAGAGGAAATTTGTTTGCCAAGTGATGGTAAGCCACAAATTAAGTCCTTTTTCACAAATTTATCAAGATCTCTAAAGTTCGCATGACTTAGTCATTCATGCCAAAGGTTCATCGAGGAGACCATGCGATTATTGCACATAAAGGAGGACTTGGGAATGATCCCATAACAATTTTCTTCGTTCCTCATTTCTTGTAGTAAAAGTTCACCGATTTGATCATATACTTTATATTTGGATTGATCAAACAATACCTCAAAGTTTACGTCACACAATTATCTTATGCTAATTAAGTTTTCTTTCAATCCTTTTATGTACAACACATTGTCTAGTTTAGGAAATTCGGGTATCTCAGCATATGTACATCCTAAAATACTAGACCTACTACCATTACCAAAGGTGACTTTGCCTTTTTTGTAATCCTCTAGGCTGGTAAAAAATGATATATCACCTATTATGTTCCTACATCACCCACTATCAAAATACCATTGGGAAGTATTTTAAACCTTGAGAGAAACGTGAACAATAAGGGCTTTGATATCTTGCTTAGGTACTCAAGAGGAGGTAACCTTTAGTTTTCCCTTATTATTTTTGGCTCTGGCCATAGAATTAGAAGCGTTCTCAAACAACATAGGCATTTGCTTAAATTATTCCATTAATATGCAAAGTAGGGACTAGGAACTCAACTTGAACTCTAAGACTATCAAAGTCACTATAGCGGTGCGTGGGAGTATGTTTACATTGAGTTCTTCCTAACTTGTATCAAAACTCTCTAAGGTCACCTATCATTTTGCAATAGGTGCAAACATTGACCTATTTAGGTCTACCATGGTTTGCTTTCATAGGTTTAACTATCTTTTGTGGTTTAGATCGAGGCCTATAAGTATCTACCAAAAATTAAGAAATCGGTTCCGTTGCGGTATAGGAAGTGGATGCACCGTCATAACCTATTCCTCACATCTTCCTAAAACTCAATGTAGGATCAAGGAACATCTTTCTAACCTTGTTCGATGTATCCTCTATAGTAACCTTGACCTCCCGGGCACATTCGAGATATTTCTCGAGTTGGGATACTAGGGATTCAAGTTTCTCATGAGTCTCTACGGATGCTTTAAGATCTCTCATAAGACAAGCTACTTTATTGGTCAATTCACCAGTTTCCCTATCTACTAAAATGAATCTCTCTCCTAAAGAAACTCTCACTGAGGACTCGCACTCCTTCGCCTTTTTCAACTCCTTATCTAAACATAAAACTATAAACGTTAAACCTTTGTTTTTGCCTTTTAATTTTAAAGGACTCATCATAAAGCTCGACATAAGCATGTTGAAGGTCACTCTCTCCCGCACTCAAAATGTCATCTCCCTTGCTCTCTCTGAAATGACTAGACTTACTGTCGAGGTCATCATGTTTAACAACTTCCCTATCGGCGTGAGGCACACTAGATGTACTAACATGATTGTCCATGAATGTAGTGAAGTTACGTCCATGTGCTGATTCGTCTCTAGAATCCACCAACTCAACATCGCTATCACTAATCATGGCATTGAAGTCATCTTTGCCCTTGACTAGTCTATTTAATCTTGTAGCACACTCATGAGCTTTTTAACACTTATCTTCACACTTGTAACATCACTTTTCATATTTCTTAGGGTATTCTTTTCTTTTTTTTTTTCAAAATTTTTCTTGCCCAATTTATATTTTGTCTTTCTTAAAACTCTTTTTTTTATGTATTTGATTTTCTAAGATTGAGATTTTTTTTGATTTTTTTGCAAAAGGGGCAAGATCATCAAGATCAAAATCATACTCGAGGTCAGACGAGAATTCCTCTTTCATTTTGGATTGAAGTTTTAATGAAATATCTTATTCCTTAGGTTCAACAGTTTTGGAAAATATGTCGATATCATAAGTTTGAAGATCTCCAACGAGTTCTTCTAACCTTAGTGTATATAATATTCCTAATGAATTATTCATTGTAACCTTAAGAATAAAACAGTCCGAAAGTGATCTCAAAATCTTTTTTGCTACATGCGTATCAAGAATTTTTTCTCCTAAATTAAAACTAGAGTTAATGATATTAGATAATCGTGCATAAAATTCATCGAAAGACTCAAACTATAGCATGATAATAGTCTCAAACTGTGTGGTAAGGTTTTGAACCTTAGAAGCTTTCATAGCATTGGTGCCCTCGTGAGTGAGTTGGGGGATATCCCACCTTCCTTAGACATGGTGCACGTCATGATGCGATGAAACTCGCCAGTGGTAATAACTCAAAAAATGGCACTTAAACCACATGAGTTAAAACTACTCCATTTAAATTCATCTCCCGTCCAAGTAGAGATTTGTTTTTGACCTATAACATTGCGATTGGTCACTATGGGTGGTGTCCACCCTCTTTCACAAACAAGACAGACTCTTTCATCAATAGATTTTAAAGAAGATCTCATAATAGCTTTCAGTACGCATAGTTCGACCCATAGGAAACAAACGGTCTATTATATCACATAAAAACATAGTGCAACCTGCTCTGATAGCAATTTGAGAATGCAGATTCTATGGATTTTTTTAATCTTTGGCTAAACAAACATTAATTCAAATTTTAATAATTTTTATCTTGATTTAATTTAATGTGCATGAATATGAGGTATGAAGCCAAATACCAGACCAATTAATCATGCGAAGAAGTAAGGAAAAGTTTTTTTGGGGAAAGCGTTTAATTTTAGCACTAGATCAGAATTGACAAATACTAAACAACTTATAGACTAGCTTCACTAAGTATAAATTGCAGTTATTTAAGTCTTCTACAGATAAACATAGTCCAACATCATCCTCAGGAATCGATCTTCCCTCGGTATCCTTCGATCAACCTTCTTTTTCATCAGTAAATCCTAGACTCCACACCAACAATAGAGATGAACTCTATAAGGGTTCTTGATTTGGTAAAGTGATCTATAAAAACTCAAGGGTTTTGGATGAAAATTTGATAGAATTTTATCACAAAAGATCTCTTAAATGGTTCTGAAATGTCTAATATTGTATCTCTATTTATAGGGATGTTTGTTACAAAGAGATAGGCATTAGATATTTGGATAAGAGTTAAAAAAACTTGCGTCTCATTCCAACGATGTACCTTTTTTTCGTTCGAATAGGTTTCCAACGAAACTTTGAATGACATTCCAAATCCTGTAGAAAGTCAGCACTTCAGATCTCCTTCGAACAAGGGAAACTCGTTCTAACAATGGACCCAATCTCATTTGAACGAAATCAAATAAAACTTTGAATGACATTCCAGAACTGACGAAAAGGCATCGTCCCAGATTTCGTTCGAATGAAGGAATCTCGTTCTAACGACATTCTGTAAACTCGCTCGAACGTAATGTTAATCTTGTTCTAAAGAGTTAACGAGATTTCAAAAATTCTTTAAAAAAATTAAAAAACCTTTTGAAACTATTAAAAGAAAACTCTTTAAAATGACTATTGGAAAATCATAGTCTTTACCAAATTACCTTATAACTCTTCTAAATGTTGTTGTGACAACCGATCTTTAGTATTGTAAATGTCATCAACTTCTTGTCTTCGAATACGTGAAAGTAGTCATGAAGATGCATGAACTAAAATAAATGTATATATTTGGAATTAAAGAAAATAATGGTGATAAGATAAGGGATTACACTGCGAAATATAAAGTAAGAAAGAAAAATAAATCAAATTTAAAGGCAAGAAACTTTTAATAAACTTGATAAAAATTATAATCTACCTTACAATGTACTTTTAATGAAAGAAAATCAGTAAATAAATGAAAAATAAAAAAAAAGTATAAATGAGTAAATGTACTTTTTTGGTGAGGGAGTCATTTTTTCCCTTGTATGCTTCTTGGTTATTTATAGAGTTTCTTTCCATGCAATGTAACTGCTTTGTAACTAATCAGTGGCTATACCTCCTAATTATTTCACGCCTAGGTGCACTAACGACCCTATTTAGATCATTTCCCTCTACATTATGCACCAAGTCCAAAACCTTGACATTTATCACGCATGCATGATGCCAATTAATTTGAGCTAGTTTATTATAGTTTAGTTATTATTTGTGGTTAATGAACTATGTGGAACCACCTCATTGGGATGTGATAATATGGTATAAAAATACTCCCTTTATTGATTGATTTTTGGAATAAATAATTAGTGGACTGTTAAACATCTCACTCCACCACTCCACACTTGATCATCACTATTATGAAATATAAATATGCATCTTGTCACGGTGAGAACATTTTCGTCCTAATCGATCAACACTTTGGTTTTTCTTCTGAGCTACTTGTCCCTTAATGTTCTTTCTATTTTGCACAAAAATATCTCCTTTAGATAAAATCAATGGTGATTTTAAGAGAACTTATGAGCCTATATCCATTTCAAACTCGACCAATATTGTTAAAGACCCCTAGGACCTTGTTGTTGCTATTGATCTTCCATCTAATGATGTAAATCAAACTGATGAGGGCAGTTGGGGATCTTGGGACACAACCACACCTAATTAATGTTCTCCAATATCACAACCTCTTATTCCTCTTCTACCCAGATTAGTTGGATTTCTTACTACAAAGCATTCTTTGAAGGTTCTTCATAATCCTATCAGTGCCTATGATAAGTCCTCAATTTTAGGCTTTTCGAAGGCTAGGATGACTGCAACATTAATTTTCCTATTTTTATGCGGCAACTAAGTATTTATTCGTGATCAATAAGCCTTGGTCTGATGGGGGATAAAACCTTAAAATAGTTGAGGTTGTGGCAATTGAGTAGTGTTATAACAAACCTATTGATGAGAGAAACCATCATATCTTAGGTAATTCTTTGCCATCCTATCCTTTTGATGAGATGAGTGTAAATCACAACAACATTCACCCCATTTCCCCTTAAGTATATTCTTCAAGTAGCATACCCTTCATTTAATCATGAATATAATTGGAATTATGCTTGGTAACTTCCAATCAAGACATTTTTACCCCTTTAAGCATGATACCAATGAGTATCTGAACACTTTGGATGCCTCTAATTATATAACCTCTGAGTCTTTTAAATACAACAAGGTCAGTCCTGCTTCCCACCCTTTTGTTTAGTCATCATACCAAATTTTTTTAAACGGCATGTAAAATTCATTTGCTTTGTTTGAGGAAAACTTGGACATATAGGCCTTCGAATTATTGGTCACTAAAACTATCTTACCTATCGATCCTCTTTTTGATTTGATCTCTTATCCTTACAACTTGAGGAGGATCTTTTCAAGAACTTGGAAAAGTATATCAATAATGGCTTTTCCACCGACTCTACTTATTTAGTGTATTCATCCTCAACCAATGATGTTGGTAAGGCTCTGTAGTCTCTTCATGCCTTAAACTATTTCCTCCATCCATTCTATTAAAGGGTCATGCTAAGAATAGTTTTTCTCGGGCCTGCATGATCCCTAAGAATATTTCCAAGTATCCTGAAACACCTAAAGCTCATATTTCCTATTTTCTTCATTCTTACACTTTCTTTATAAAAAGGATCAATCAACTCTTTGTTGACTTTGAAGATTATTAGAGACGAGTTAACACTCATGACGAACTCTACTCCTTTTTCCATAAAATTTTAGTGGAGTGGAAGAATTTTGAAAAAGTTTATATAAACAACTATGAGAATCCATCCAGGCCAGATATTGAAACTTAAGCATCAGATGTTATTCTCCTTAGAACCAAAGAGTTAAAGTGCAAGGCTCAAGAGGTTGTGCTGAAATTAAATCCCTTGATCAATTAATTCTGCAAATGACCCAGGCGAAGCCATGTCAAGATTTGAAGGAAAATTATCTTAACTATTTTTGGAACACTTTCCACTTAACTAACTTTTTCCCTTATTGTTACGCACTTCCCGGTGTAATGTTGTACTTTTCTCTAATTTTTATAATCTTTCATCTTGGGTAATTAATTTAAGACTGTTATTTTATTTTTGATGGTTGTTGATGGAATGTGATTAAACCAATTATGTTGTGAATATTTATTATTCTCATTTTGCTTGGTATTTAATTTCCACATTAACCAATTTTGTTACCCTCGAATAAAATTTTAGTTCATACATTTGATTAATATTTTATACCATAACCAAATTTGGTATGTTACAATGTACCCATAACAATATTTGTACTTTTTAGACCTAAAATGCTCTAATTCTAGGCTCATTTTTACCTGCATGTCTTTTCATTGATAATGGTCTGGTCCCACCAAATCTCACAACACGTATGGAAGTATCCTACTGATGACTTTTAGTTGTCTATTGAGATAATTATTTCGAAAAAGGACAATCTTTTTTATAATTTTCCTTAAACAAAGACACTTGGTTTTATTGTAACTCTCACCATTTAATTTTAAAACCCCGGCTATTATGAGATCGCAAATATGTTCAAAAAGTTATTTGGATTAGTATAGCCATCAAATGCCACATGTCTCCCCCATCCCCCATGACTCCATTTTTTAGATGGAATGTACACAAAGACATATGTTGACCTTTTCTCGGGCCTTCTTTGCATTTTAAACGGCTCACTTCAATTTATTTAAGCTCATTTTAGTACATACATTCTCCTTTTTTATCGCTTGTCATTTCTCTTCTAACACATTCTGATACCTTAAACATACTTTCTTTTTCTTCAAGATTTCTCCATCAAAGGAATATAGATCTTCAACCACTAATGTTTACCTTTAATTAGATGAAACCAACCATAAGATTTCATCCAATGATTCCATCGTTATTGAAGCAATGTTTGTCTAATTAAATCTTTAGATGTGGCATCTCTCTCTACCATTGATCCCTACTATAAGGAGGAACTCCCATTTCTTGTATTTTCTCCCTATACTAGATTTGGGGACCACAATATCCTGGTCTAAAACTTCGATAATCTCAAGTCACAATCCACATTCAGGTTTATGGTTTGGCCCAAGAAACTAGACAATGAAAAAGAGCATAAGTGGGTGCATCAGATGCTTACTCACAAAGTAGTATAAATAAAAGAATTCAACATTCTTGACGACGTTAAACTTAGCCTTAGAGTTATTAAACTCAACCCATTCGTTATCCCTAGGTCTATCCATATCTAGAACTCGACTTATAATTTCTTTGAGTTTAATTTACGGATGGAAGGTCCCACTTTGTTGGACGTTTGTTAGTTAACTCGGTTTAAATCCTTAGAAGAAGTTGATAACCCAGACATGCCTACACTTGAAATACCAACGATGCTCAAAAGTGGTAATATCCACCTATTATATTACAGTTTTATGCATACACATATGAAGAATACTCAAAGTGTGGATAAAAAGGAGTATTTGTGCTTCCTTCTATTTTGGCTATCAAAACATGTTTTTATGTAAAGTCTCATTGACTGATGCTCGAGAAATCTTTTCTACCTGTTGTTTTAGTGGAAGGTATAAAAATTGCTTTGGACCCTTACATTTTAGTCCCCCTTTACAAGAGTTTCTCTATGCTCTTATCCACCTTGGGTGCTCTGAAAGTAAGGATTAGACTCGTTAAGCTAAAGGTTTAGATTTCAAAACCTGCAAACGGATACTAGATTTGAAGCGAGACATGTGTTAGGGTGGCTTTGACACAACATCCCCCTGTTTAGCTCTCGTAGGGGAGTCCAAAAGGCTCATTCATGTGGAGTTTTAGGGTTATTAGAAAGAAAAAAATAATTTCTCTAAGTTCTTAGAGGATCCTTTTAATGCCAATCAAGGAGGGACACTACGGGTCCTTCAAATGTGGTTGTATGCATACTTCCCAAAGATTGGCCATATAAAAAACAACACTAAATTTATTCCTTTTTTAGGATCATTATCACTTTAAACCAGGTGATTAATGATTCAAAGCTCTTATTAGTATGTTTATAAGCCTACCCATTGACCAGTCAAGGCTTTATTTGCATCATTGGTTGGTAGCCAATAAAGCATCACTTGGCTTGCTTATATTTTGAGTGAATCCCTACTTATAAAATAGGTATATCTCTGAGGGGAAGATTTCAAATTTCTAGGGATATGTACTTTTGAAAATTACCTCCCAACATTCTAATTCCAGGTCTTTTGAGGCGATATACCTGCCTACCCAATTTCTTAGGCAATTTGGCTTCTATCAGTCCATTCCGGACCTTATGAGAGACTTGAAAACCCTCATGTGTTCTTTAGGTCCTCCGACCTCTCAAAGATAACTATTCTGAATGGAATTGTTGACTATGATAAGGTTTAAAGCACTTTTAGCATAAAGCTCTTTTTATTCCACGTAATATTATATTTATTTGTATTGGCCTTAACTCAGCCATTTATGTTCTTATGGAAGTTCCACCTACTAAAGGTTATTTTTTCGTTGGAAAGAAGACATTATCTCCCGTGGAAACAGAGTTTTTAGAGGAAGAATCTTTGAGGGAGACAAGGGAGGGAGAATAATATCCTCTCATTCGACCAACCAAGTCAATGACTTATTCTGACATTCTAACCAACACTTCCTTAGGTACTATGGAGCCAGTTGAACCTCCCATATTTACTATATCGAATATTCCCCAAAGGAACTCATGAAAAAAATATCAAGAAAGCCTACGCATAAAGTCCAATTAGTAGGTATGTAAGTACCTTTTTGTAAGCAAGTCTTAGTACTTTGTCATCATTGTAGAAAAAAATTGACTTCAAATTATTTTCTCTTACCATAGGTTTAGTTGATAACTCAGTAAATGTGGATGATCCTATCCCGATCATAGATCCTATAACACCTCCTCTAACATCTCTGATAGACGATTCAATAAATGAGTTAATTAATGCTTCACATGATGCTCCTCTCCATCATCTATCCTCACTTTGAACCCCGTTCCTAAAGAAGAAAAAGTCCCAAAGGTAATTAATTCTTTTACCCCCATTCTCATCTACAATGATAAGACAACTGGGACCTTAGTTCTCAAGGGAAAAGATCCTGTAAAGGATTATAATCTAACCATTAACATTACAGGGTCACATGCAAATCCTCCGGTTATTGAAATGTACGAGGTCCCAGTACTTAACCAATGAGAGAGGATTTTCCAAAGGAAAAGATCAATCCCTCTATTAAGAATATTCCTTACTTGATGGCATCAATTTATGTCACTATCTTCCATGATCATCTTCAAGAAATCATGTCCTATGCTCTCGTTTGAACCTTGGCGATCACCATTAGCAGTCTAGAACAATAGTTGTAACATCTCATCCAAGTTCAACTAACTCCCCTTCTTGGTAATTGAAGGCTCTACAAGATTTAAAACTGCTTCGAAACTTTGCCATGGTTACATTTGAGAACTTAATTGACTTTACCATTCTCATAGGATAAGGGAAGCCTTCCCCCATATTTATAAAGTCGAAGTCTTAGAGGAAAGTGTTGTGATAGCATTAAATATTAGAGTCTTTACTCTCCCATATCACATCACCATTATGACCTAATCGGAGGTTGAGGAGAATGCCTTGTCTGCAGAAAAATCCTATTTCTCTTGTTAAAGAGCTGAGGCAGCCAAGGGTCTGTAAGACCTAGGAGTTGTTCGAAGTGAAAAGATTGCCCTGCTATCTATAAAAGAGGAGTTGTATAAACAACTGCATAATGTCAATACTGAGTTAGGACAGGCTATTATGGAAGAGGTTTACTATTAATAAAGAATGATCCAAGTGGTTGGTGAAATACATGGCTCAACCAATGATGCATCTCAATTTGATGAGAGAGAGGTTCAAAGTAGAACCAAGATACTAGCATATGAAAACTCTTGGACCAGTTTTAGGTCTTTTGTATTCATATATTTTTATTAACATGTAAATGTAACTGGTAGCTTTTATATGGAGTTATGCATTTTGATCTTGTTGTCGTTCTTCCCAAATGGTTGGGTAATATGCCTTTAGAAATATGGCATATTTTTTTCTCAAGTGAATGTAACCATTAATGTCTCTTAAATGGTATGATCTACCTTTGAATGCTCTACAAATTTGAAATCGCCATTCCTATTTTGAAAACCACTTTCTACAAGCTAGATCTTTCAATCCTAAATACAAAATGGTTTTTCAAATGAAGTCCCCATCATTGAAGGTCCTTTTCTTCACTTTCTTATTGTTACTATCAACTATTTTCTTCTTGTAGACTAGGATACTATTTAATGCCCTTATCCTATCCTCATATATATTTTCCAACTCAATGTACATAGTTGAGTCATAGCCTTCTACTGTTAATTCATTTTAGGCCACCAATCTAGATGAATTTAGAGTGATTTCAACTAGTAAAACAACATCATGCCCATTAGTTAAGGTATAGAGTTACTCTAGCACTTCGCCTTTTAGAGGTTCCATATGCCCATAAAAATATTGATAATAAACTGTGCCAATCCCCTGGATTTTTCTCAATCACTTTTCTCAGGTTGTTCCTAATTACTTTATTTTTAGCTTTTGACTGACTATTTGATTGAGCATAGTAAGGTCCTTCTTTTGTTAAAGTTATTCCTAACCTCGAACCAAATTCCAACACCATCTCTAATTTGAAAATGCTTTCATTATCTGAGGTAATAGTTTTTAGGACTCCAAATTTATATACACTTTCTTGAAAGAAATCTAACAATTCATTCTGGGCAAATGACTTCAAAGCTTTTGCTTCAACCCATTTGGTAAAGTAGTTTGTTGCTACTAACACAAAACTATGTTATTTGGAAGATGTAGGAAAATTTTGCTAATGACATCAATAGCCCAACCTTTAAGGGGATAAGGTTTTATTATATATTGTAGATCTATATAAGGCACTTGTTTTAAGGGTCCATGTTGTTGGCATTTTTGGCATCCTCTTGTAAACTTATTATAATCCATTAAAATGAAAGGCTAATAAAATTCATGTCTTCTTAACAATCATCTCCTATTAGAACCACTTTGATGAGCTCCACAGACGCCCCGAGGACTTGCGATATGGTTGTTAACCTTCATCCTAACTTAGGCACTCTATTTTTTTTATCAAAGAGGGACAAAACCCCCACCAATATTATTAAAAACCAAAGATCGGAAAGCCCTGATCTGGAGGGTAATAAATATGATGAGAACTTAAGAGAATAAATAAGGCTTTTTATAGGATGTATCCCTTACAAAGAATGAAATATTAATATAAATGAATAAAGAAAGCCTACTCTACAAATTTTGATATTCTTATAGCAGGAAAAACACATTTATCCAGCTCCTCTAAGATAAGATGGGAAAGAATCCAGATGAAGAGACCAAAGATAAAGTTCCTGTAGGTTGATTACCCTATCAAAAAACATGAACAAAGGATATGTTGAAATTTTCAGTAAGAACCTGAATATCCTCCACAATATCTCTAATTTTCCAAGGATAATGCATCTTCTTATTAAGAACATCAATAATAATCTTTGAATCAAATTCTACAATGATATCATAATCTTTAAGGTCCCTATAATATCTTAAACCTTCTAATGCAACTAGAGATTTTGCTTCAATGTCGTACTTTACACCAAAGAAGTGACAATAGGCCCAAAGCACATCTCCCTTAGAGTTCCTCAGAATACTGCCCCTCCACTATTACCTACATTCTGAATTAAGCTACCATTAATATTGAGCATTAACACCTTCGTTTGGGGCAGTATTCTGGGAGAATGGGTAATCAGTTCAGCAAATAGAGACATTTTTGGGAGACATTTTTGGGGGAATGGGTAATCAGTTGAAAAATAGAAGAAGAAAAGGATTCAACATTTTTGATAACTTTAGTAGAATTTGGAGAAGTACCATTGAACCTAGACTCATTCCTCTGACACCATAAATCCAACAGATAATAATTGGAATCATTTTTTGACAAATACCACTAAAATTATTTGACGTCGAAATCCACCATAATAAAAACCTCTTCTGACATCTGATCTCACATAACAAACTCCCCTCACATTTCCATAATGCGATCAAATAGTAGCAACTATCTCACCTTGAAAAAAACATGGTTAATTCTTTCAATCTGGGGATTAGAGAAATAGTGACATTTAGACGGGCCATACCAACCTATTGAAAATAAATTTTCATCCATGGGAAGGAAACCTTGTATAAATTTCCAAGCAAAGATAGATAACTTAGCAGGGAGAACTCCCTGTCAAGGAAAAGAATAGGTACACCAAGTTATATAGGTGGATTTAATAAGCTTCCAAGTTGATTTAATTGAAAACTTGCCATCAATAGTAGCTGTCCATATACTCTCATCCTGATAGTCACCCATTCTGATATTAATTCTCATAATTTTGTAGCATACCTCTTGAGGAAATAGGGATGAGATTTGGTTCACATACCATCTTTTGTTGATAGTCCACATGTCTCTGACTTTAATTGGATCAGTAGCTGAGGTGTAATGATAAAGAGGCCCAAAAGAGAATCACTTGTCCCATAAGGCACTGCAATCACCATCACCAATTCTCCATAAGATGAAGTCTTTAGCTTCAGCTCAAATTTGGCACATTCTCCTCCATATTTTAGATCCCAAGCAGTCATTAACTATGCTAGGATGCACTTTTCTATAATATTTAACAGACATGAGATTACTCCAAAGAGATTCTTGACTTCTAAACTTCCACCAAAGCTTAATGGAAAAAGTTTTGCTCATATAAAAAAGGCTTCTAACACCTAAACCCCCTTCGTTAGTAGGTCTAGCAATTACATTCCATTTACACCAATGACATCTATGCTCAGCAATACTAAAACTCTAGAAAAAATTAGCAAATAATTTTTCTATAGAGTTAATGGTCTGTTTAGTATGCATCAAAGTTGACAAAAGATATAATGGGAAAGATGAGAGAACATGTTTGATAAGGACGAGTTTACCTCAATAGAAAAGGATCTTGGACTTCCAACAAGCAATTCTAGATCTAATTTTAGCCACTAAAGGTTCAAAATATATTTCTTTTTCTCCCCGAGTAAATAGGACAACCCAAATAATAAAAAGGGGGATGATTGATTTTGAAGATTACTACATCAAAAATTTTCTTTTTGGCACCAACTGATAGCTTGTTACACAAAGCCATGGAGCTTTTCAACCTATTAGCCTGCTGGCCAGACACCTTTTCATAATTATGCACCACCAATTTCATATTATTTAAAGATTTCAAATCCCCAGATAAAAATAAAATAATATCATCAACAAAATCCAAGTGATTAATCTTGGGATCCCCAATTGGAGTTTTAAACAGTTTGAAAGAAGCTTTGTAGTGAAGCTGATTCAAATTCCTAGAAAATGCCTTTACCATGATGACAAAAACCCTGGAGATAAAGGATCCCCGTGCTTGAGCCCTCTACCTGACTTAAAAAAGCCCTTATGAATACCATTTACCAAAATAGAGAACTAATTATTTGATAAGATTCTACAAACCATATCTAACACCATTTACCAAAATAGGATCATTCCATTAGCGCCTTTCTTCAATAATTTTTGGGCATACGTAACATAACTTATTGATCTTGGTGTGATATCCCCATCACTCTTGATATTTGGATAAGTTAGATATTCAATTAATGGTTTTCTTTAATCTTATTGAACATTAATATTCTCAATTTTAACCAAGGGACACATATTACGCAATAGTGGTAAGGAACCATTAATGTAACTAAGCTTAAATTTTTCTTCGAAGTTGTCATAAAGATTAAAACCTGAAGCCTTTTGAGACATTTTATTGGCTTCTTTATTTAAAAATCCCGAAATATAATGTAATGCGACTTAATGAAATTTGAACAATAAATTCAAAGCCACTTGTTTATAGCAGATAAATGATGAGGATGAGATTGAAGATGAAGATAAACATTCACATCAAACATATGAGAGACAAAGATTTTTAAAGTGGTTCGGCTATAAGGAAAAGCCTACGTCCACTGTTATTTTATTCCCAGGGGTTTACAATAGCACAATGTGGTAGAGAGAGAAAGGATGTGTATCATGTGTATGGTGTTTTTTGGTTCTCTTGGATCTCTTTTTTGGCTATGGGAATACATGTATTTATAGTGATGGGAGATAAAGAGATTCATTGTATGTAGACATTTATACATTATGTCTACATTCAACGAATCTAATTATTGAATTGCTTGGAATGCTATGTGTTGTCATCTACAGTATAAATGTACATTAATGCTCATTAAATGCATAGTCATCTTCATTAATGCACATTAAATGCATAGTTATCCCTTGATCTTCCTGGTTGGTATGCCGACCAACTCTCCTCGGGTGCCGACTAACTCTCCTCGGATGCCAACCAACACTCCTCGGGTGTCGAATATTGCCACATAAGATGACATGTGTCCTTTTCTGATTGGTCCTCATAGATGGAGAATTTTTGCGTTAACAGAAGCCCCCAATGCTCCATGCTTGATGGTTTACTTGAAAGGATGGAGTATTTATTCTGCAGTGTTGCTCGGTGCTCGTGAAATTCTTGATCTACCTTCTTGATTTGTTCAACATAAAGTGCATTATCTCTTGGACGACATATGGTGCAGGCTGATCGATGGTTGCTAATCTTTCTTTTGAGGAACTCCATGTGCTATGTATCATCCCTGGGAATTTGGATACAGCCATGCTATAGTATGCAACTTGTAGCTTGTCATAATCTTCAAGTATGTTGATTGGTTTGCTAGCCGACCAACTGCCTCCTGTGCCGAGTAACTGAGTGCTAACTTCACGTGCTTGGTTCTTCTGATTTATGATCCTCTAAATACTTTGTCGAGTAACATACTAGCTTTTGAACCCAACTCTTCAATCTGATTAGTACCAATCTAGTGGTGGACTTCGAAACATTTTCACACAACTTCTTCTTCATTATTGGTCGAGACAGTAGTAGCAAAAGATCTCAGTGCTGTAGATGTTGATTTTGACTTCTACCTCTGCTCGGGAATGAGCAAGAGGTTCTCAGGGACGAGCAAGAGCTTCTCGGGTAACTGTCAAAGAACAGAGAACTCAATCTGCTTTGGATAATCAAGCCTTGCAACTAATGGCAAAGAACCAGGCCTTGGCTGAGATGTCCGAGAAGATCATGAGTCTTGAAGAGCAACTTCCTTCTCGGGGATGAGCAAGAGCTTCTCGGGGACGAGCAAGAGCTGCTCGGACAGACCATCTGTGATGAACATCAGAATGCTGAAAGATCTTAACTTCATAAACTCCCCTTATGCTTTGGATGATCCTCCTGCTGGCGAGGAACCTGTTTCAAAAGAAGAGGGAAACAAACCAATAGAGTAGGAATCTCAATGTAATAGTTAGTATACATTTTCATTCTCAATGTATTTTGTTTTTGATTTTAATGAAAGACTTTCATTTTTGTTCGCAATCTTAATTGCTATTGTCTTGTAAAATACTCTACATCTGTGCATATGTATAAGTTAAAAAGATAACAATATTGTGTTGTTCATCGACCAACTTAGTAATAAAAAAGTTACAAGTATTAGTAATGTTTCTCGATCACTTAATAATAAAGTAATGAGTATAAAAATGTTTAAAATTTTTCCAACCAACCAAGGTTGTTAAATTGTGCTCGTCGACCAATTATAGTTAGTGAGAGTTTTTATCCTACTAACCATACTTGGTTAATTTTTGTCTTTTTCATAAAATGTGTCCGACCAACCAAGGTCGATAAATTCTTCTCGTCGACCAACTACAGTTAGTGGGTTTTTATCCCCGACCAACCATACTTGGTACAGTTTGGAATATTTTTTCCTCGTCGACCAACTACATTGGTACAGTTTGGAATATTTTTTCCTCGTCGACCAACTACGTTGATACAGTTTGGAATATTTTTTCCTCGTCGACCAACTACAGTTAGTGGGTTTTTCAGGTGAGAGAAAATTATTTTTTATATTGATCCCTTCCTATTCCCTATTTGGAGAGATAAAAATATGGTGAATGATTAAAGTTATTACCAAATTTATATAAAAAATCAATCAATTTGACTTTATTGACATAAATGGAAGCTGAACCAAATTAAGTATATAGTTCATAAAAATGAATGCAAAGAGACTCAAACTTGAAGAGAGAAAATAGATCTGGGTAATGATTTCCATGAGAAAACTTTTTATTGTCTTTAACCTTTTCCCATTCTTTTATTAAAATATGATGGGAATTTGAATAGACATCAAAGATCTTACAAAATTTATTTCAAAATCAACAATGAAAATGATCAAATCTTATCATCGTCGTATATATTGGTATATGTAATCATTTAAAATATTTATTCCATGATATAAAATTGAAACTTGAGAATCAAGCAAAAAGTTATGATTTATGAAATCCACTATTTTTCGGATTTCTAAATAAGAATTGATCTAATAGTTTTGATTTAAAAATCATGATATGCAACATTTTGTAGATAAAAATTGGACAATTAATTTATGTATATAAACATAAAAATCATGATTGAATCAAAATATGTATGTATAATTGATTATACGTAGAGAAAATAAAAACTTAGCTTTTGATGGAGAACATTGGTTGTAACACGTTCCCACAGACGGCGCCAATCTGTTGAAGAAAGAAAATGGCCACTGCCATTTTAGTGGCGTCAACAACAGATAAATGATGAGGATGAGATTGAAGATGAAGATAACATTCACATCAAACATATGAGAGACAAAGATTTTTAAAGTGGTTCGGCTATAAGGAAAAGCCTACGTCCACTGTTATTTTATTCACAGGGGTTTACAATAGCATAATGTGGTAGAGAGAGAAAGGATGTGCATCTTGTGTATGGTGTTTTTTGGTACTCTTAGATCTCTTTTTTGGCTAAGGGAATACATGTATTTATAGTGATGGGAGATAAAGAGATTCATTGTATGTAGACATTTATACATTATGTCTACATTCAATGAATCTAATTGTTGAATTGCTTGGTATGCTATGTGTTGTCATCTACAGTATAAATGTACATTAATGCTCATTAAATGCATAGTCATCTTCATTAATGCACATTAAATGCATAGTTATCCCTTGATCTTCCTGGTTGGTATGCCGACCAACTCTCCTCGGGTGCCGACTAACTCTCCTCGGGGGCCGACTAACACTCCTCGGGTGCCGACCAATTCTCCTCGGATGTTGACCAACTCTCCTCGGGTGCCGACTAACTCTCCTCGGATGCCGACCAACTTTCCTCGGGTGTCGAATATTGCCACATAAGATGACATGTGTCCTTTTCTGATTGGTCCTCGTAGATGGAGAATTTTTGCGTTAACAATGGACACATTTATATTCAGCAATCAACTATCTTAAAGCTAATTGGGAATCATAAAAAATTCTATCTCATAAGCATTACAATTTTGAAGAATCTATAGGCCCATTATGACAACCTGATATTTCACTTTATTATTGGAACATGTGTTTTCTTTCAACTAGTATCCATTTTTGGTTTTAATATGCTCAGGGATTCAATCACTACCATTATTATTGACATTATCTCAGTCCTAAAACTATCAAACAAAAGCTTGCTTGGACTTAAAGGTATATATCATATATCTTATTCCCCTTATGGCTCATTTTCATATGGATGATTTGTTAGAAAATTAACCATGGCTTGGCCTTTTACTGATTTTTGAGGTACATAATATAGGCAAAAATCAGATAGAGATAACACCGACTTACCAATTCTATTGCGTAAAATAGGCCTTGTAAACATATATTTGATTAAATCGGACTTCTAAATGATAAACACTTCTCTAGGAAATATGTAATATCTTAAGTTCATAGCAACAAAATAAAATTCAAACACAATTTTTCCATTATATAATATCTACATCGACAATCATTTAGACCCCTATTAAGGTAATACACTTCTTCTTCTTTGTGGTTCTCATAGTCTTGAGCCAAAAGAACTCCAATTAATGCATTATAGGTTGAAATATACAACATTAGTGGTTTGTCTTCCTTTGGAGGTGGAAAAATAAATAGCTTGACCGAATATCTCTTGAGTACCTATAAAGCTATATCATGTTTTCCCTTCCAATCTAGCTCCTCTTAGTTTTGTAGCTTAAAAAAAATGAGAAAAGACTTTAGTTTTTCCTCTTGCATTAGATATAAATCTGTAAATGAAACTAACCGACGTAAAATCCTTTGTAATTATTTCTTTTTTTAGGAGTTGTTGTTTCAATTATAGCTTTAACTTTATTATAATAAACTTGTATTCCTTTTTGGTGCATCAAATATCCTAGGAAATTTTTTGCAGAAACCCCGAAGGCACATTTTAAAGGGTTAATTTTAAATTGATAAGGTTTCATCCTTTCGAAGGACTTTTTAGGCTGTTTTATAGAATTATATACTGTTTTGACTTGATAATTATATCATCAATATTACATTCCACAAGGATGTCAACTATGTCATGGAGAATGGTATTCATTCCTCTACGGTATTTAGCCCCTGCATGCATTATTCTAAATGGAATTTTTATCCATTCGAAGGTTCCCAAATTATCAAGGAACTTGAAAGCAATTTTATGCACATCTTCTTCAGCTATGCATATTTTATTATAACCAGAATGGCCATCCATCATGGACATGATATTACGACCAATTGATCTGTCAACCTATAAATCTACCACTGGCATTTGATATTCATCTTTTGGAGTGGATACATTTATATTTCTAAAGTCAACTCACACTCTTAATTTGCCATTTTTCTTAATTACTGGCACTATGTTAGAGATCAATTCAACATACATGGTAGTTCAAATGAACTCAGCCTTCAATAAACTTTTCATTTCTTCTTTTTATCTTAATTGTGACCTTTGGAGTCATTTTCATTGACAACTGCTTAAAAGGTTTGTAACCTTCTTTGACTAGTATTCTGTGTTCCACCAATTTCAGTTCAAGAAAGGCAGCTCATCATATTCCTAAGAAAAACAGTCGTTGTACTGATGTAAAAGGTCTACAACCAACTGTTGGTCTTCTATGCTTAGTTTGACGATGATGTATGTGACTTTACTATCTTGTTCGGTTCCAAAATTAATTTACATCAAAGGATCCGATTGATTCACCATTGATTTCTATAAAAGGATTTGATTGATTCACCACGAGCTCCTAATACTCTATTTATGAACTTGCTAATTCACCATTGTCTTGACTTTCATCCCCTACATTTTCTTTCAAGGCATAATCAACCCAATTGATGGTATTTTCTTCACCAAATTTGGTGTTCACTTCAAAATCCTTGAACTTTTATAATACCATTGTAACACCCCGCGCACCCGGAAAGAGACACGCGGCGTGCTACTACGATAAAACTAACCTACATCCATCAATCAGCAAGTACAAAGCATCTAAATGTCCACAGTTTAAATATAACAAATTCATAATTCTTCTATTTCCACAATAACGTTTACAATAATTTTCTCTCGACTATAAAATTCTCCAATAAACAATTACACCACTAATTATTACAAAAAAAATTCATCTTCCAATCCATTGCACTAAAATAATTCTCCAAATAGTCCATTGTGTCCCAATCCATGCTAACCTGCCAACTAAAAGAAAATACGGGGAGGTACACAATATGACATGAATAGATGCTTAAAAATAATTAACACGATGAATAAATCACAACAATACGAATCCGCATATACAAATAAAATGCAATACTCAAGTATTATATCAATATTAATTTCTCAACAACGCATCAATGAGTCACCAGGCCTCACCTCACCGCGCCTATGCATTCTTAAGTATATTTGGATTTTGGACTATTGGTGGGTGCCCATTCTCTGTGCGATATTAAAATATCATGACACTATACTCAAATCACAATATAATATACCACAATGAATTAATATTAAGATTCCAACAATTTTCAAATTCCAAATGAATATCACAATTCAATATGAGTGCAATCGACACAAAAATGAAAATGGAATACTCTCGAGAGAGTTTAGGTGCATATTGTGTAAGTCTCGTACCTCAAAATCATCACATGAATTGACATATACAAATCAACCTCTAAATATGATCATACCATCACGTTCCTCTTGCGAACATAATCAAATCTCATTCTAGCCCAAACTCGAGAAAACACTAAATAAGCCTCTCTAATCTAAGGTTGAAATCTTGAATAAGTTTGAGGCTGGTTTGTAGATGAAAGGGAGTAATTGTGGAGATGTCTTCTGGTTGAAAAGTTTGAGAAAAAGTGATTTGAAAAGTCCATCCACGAATTAGTTGTGATATATAAAGGATTAAGAGTTTGATTAAGAAAAGAGTTCTAATCAGATACAAACACTCGAAAAATCATTATCGACGATCGGACCATCAGAATGGTTTGAAATTTTAGTATGTTGTAGTGAACGGCGAGACAGGACTGTTGCTCGATAGGACGGTCGGATTTCTAAAAATATATTTTTTTAGAGAGATTTATGTTTTGAGGACTCTTCTATAAAATAAAAATTCAATTAAATCCATTTTAATTCCGATTCCAATTCCATTAGAAGATTTATTTTTCAAGTATAAAAACCAACATTTTAAATTATAAAATTTATAAAATCCAAAAGTTTATTTTTCTCCAATTTCCAAAATTAATTTTAAAAAAAATACCCAATTAAAAATCTGGGTTGTTACATACTTCCCCACTAACACGAAATTTCTCCCTCTAAATTCGATGAAGCCTAACCCTAAAAAATCAGGCCACACCAATAGTCTCCAAAATCAACTTTAAATACCTCACATCTAACCTCGATGCCTAACATGAAATAAACATCTAAAATTTCTACCTCCAAATATGCGCTACAAAAATGCAACAGACCCAAAACCCAAGACCCGAGGGTGGTTGTATACCTAAGCTCTGATACCATATGTAACACCCCGCACACCCGAAAAGATACATGAAGCGTGATACTACGATAAAACTAAACTAAATCCATCAATCATCAAGTATAGAGCATCGAAATGTCCACAATTTAAATATAACAAATCCATAATTCTTCTATTTCCACAATAATGATTATAATATTTTTCTCTCGACTATAAAATTCTCCAACAAAAAATTACACCACTAATTATTACAACAAAAATACATCTTCCGATCCATTGCACTAAAATAATTCTCCAAATAGTCCATAGCGTCCCAATCCATGCTAACCTGCCAACTAAAAGAAAATACGGGGAAGTACACAATATGACAAGAATAGATGCTCAAAAATAATTAGCACGATGAATAAATCACAATAATACGAATCCGCGTATACAAATCAAATGCAATAATCAAGCATTATATCAATATTAATTTCTCAATAACACATCAATGAGTCACCAGGCCTCACCTCATCAAGCCTATGCATTCTTAAGCATATTCGAATTTTGGAATATTAGCGGGTGCCCATTCTCCATGCCATATTAGAATCTCATGACACAATGCTCAAATTAGAATATAATATACCACAATGAATCAATATTAAGATTCCAACAATTTTCAGATTCCAAATGCATATCACAATTCAATATGAGTGCAATCGACACATAAATCAAAACGGAATACTATCGAGAGAATTTAGGACATATTGTGTAAGTCCCGTACCTCAAAATCATCACATGAATCGACACATAAAAATCAACCTCTAAATCTAATTTCACCATCATGTTCCTCTTGCAAACATAATCAAATCTCGTTCTAGCCCAAACTCGAGAAAACACCAAATAAGCATTCTAATCTAAGGTTGAAATCTTGAATAAGTTTGAGGCTGGTTTGTAGATGAAAGGGAGTAATTGTGGAGATGTCTTCTGGTTGAAAAGTTTGAGAAAAAGTGATTTGAAAAGTCCATCCACGAATTAGTTGTGATATATAAAGGATTAAGAGTTTGATTAAGAAAAGAGTTCTAATCAGATACAAACACTCGAAAAATCATTATCGACGATCGGACCATCAGAATGGTTTGAAATTTTAGTATGTTGTAGTGAACGGCGAGACAGGACTGTTGCTCGATAGGACGGTCGGATTTCTAAAAATATATTTTTTTAGAGAGATTTATGTTTTGAGGACTCTTCTATAAAATAAAAATTCAATTAAATCCATTTTAATTCCGATTCCAATTCCATTAGAAGATTTATTTTTCAAGTATAAAAACCAACATTTTAAATTATAAAATTTATAAAATCCAAAAGTTTATTTTTCTCCAATTTCCAAAATTAATTTTAAAAAAAATACCCAATTAAAAATCTGGGTTGTTACATACTTCCCCACTAACACGGAATTTCTCCCTCGAAATTCGATGAAGCCTAACCCTAAAAAATCAGACCACACCAACAGTCTCCAAAATCAACTTTAAATACCTCACATCTAACCTCGATGCCTAACATGAAATAAACATCTAAAATTTCTACCTCCAAATATGCGCTACAAAAATGCAACAGACCCAAAACCCAAGACCCGAGGGTGGTTGTATACCTAAGCTCTGATACCATATGTAACACCCCGCACACCCGAAAAGATACATGAAGCGTGATACTACGATAAAACTAAACTAAATCCATCAATCATCAAGTATAGAGCATCGAAATGTCCACAATTTAAATATAACAAATCCATAATTCTTCTATTTCCACAATAATGATTATAATATTTTTCTCTCGACTATAAAATTCTCCAACAAAAAAATTACACCACTAATTATTACAACAAAAATACATCTTCCGATCCATTGCACTAAAATAATTCTCCAAATAGTCCATAGCGTCCCAATCCATGCTAACCTGCCAACTAAAAGAAAATACGGGGAAGTACACAATATGACAAGAATAGATGCTCAAAAATAATTAGCACGATGAATAAATCACAATAATACGAATCCGCGTATACAAATCAAATGCAATAATCAAGCATTATATCAATATTAATTTCTCAATAACACATCAATGAGTCACCAGGCCTCACCTCATCAAGCCTATGCATTCTTAAGCATATTCGAATTTTGGAATATTAGCGGGTGCCCATTCTCCATGCCATATTAGAATCTCATGACACAATGCTCAAATTAGAATATAATATACCACAATGAATCAATATTAAGATTCCAACAATTTTCAGATTCCAAATGCATATCACAATTCAATATGAGTGCAATCGACACATAAATCAAAACGGAATACTATCGAGAGAATTTAGGACATATTGTGTAAGTCCCGTACCTCAAAATCATCACATGAATCGACACATAAAAATCAACCTCTAAATCTAATTTCACCATCATGTTCCTCTTGCAAACATAATCAAATCTCGTTCTAGCCCAAACTCGAGAAAACACCAAATAAGCATTCTAATCTAAGGTTGAAATCTTGAATAAGTTTGAGGCTGGTTTGTAGATGAAAGGGAGTAATTGTGGAGATGTCTTCTGGTTGAAAAGTTTGAGAAAAAGTGATTTGAAAAGTCCATCCACGAATTAGTTGTGATATATAAAGGATTAAGAGTTTGATTAAGAAAAGAGTTCTAATCAGATACAAACACTCGAAAAATCATTATCGACGATCGGACCATCAGAATGGTTTGAAATTTTAGTATGTTGTAGTGAACGGCGAGACAGGACTGTTGCTCGATAGGACGGTCGGATTTCTAAAAATATATTTTTTTAGAGAGATTTATGTTTTGAGGACTCTTCTATAAAATAAAAATTCAATTAAATCCATTTTAATTCCGATTCCAATTCCATTAGAAGATTTATTTTTCAAGTATAAAAACCAACATTTTAAATTATAAAATTTATAAAATCCAAAAGTTTATTTTTCTCCAATTTCCAAAATTAATTTTAAAAAAAATACCCAATTAAAAATCTGGGTTGTTACATACTTCCCCACTAACACGGAATTTCTCCCTCGAAATTCGATGAAGCCTAACCCTAAAAAATCAGACCACACCAACAGTCTCCAAAATCAACTTTAAATACCTCACATCTAACCTCGATGCCTAACATGAAATAAACATCTAAAATTTCTACCTCCAAATATGCGCTATAAAAATGCAACAGACCCAAAACCCAAGACCCGAGGGTGGTTGTATACCTAAGCTCTGATACCATATGTAACACCCCGCACACCCGAAAAGATACATGAAGCGTGATACTATGATAAAACTAAACTAAATCCATCAATCATCAAGTATAGAGCATCGAAATGTCCACAATTTAAATATAACAAATCCATAATTCTTCTATTTCCACAATAATGATTATAATATTTTTCTCTCGACTATAAAATTCTCCAACAAAAAAATTACACCACTAATTATTACAACAAAAATACATCTTCCGATCCATTGCACTAAAATAATTCTCCAAATAGTCCATAGCGTCCCAATCCATGCTAACCTGCCAACTAAAAGAAAATACGGGGAAGTACACAATATGACAAGAATAGATGCTCAAAAATAATTAGCACGATGAATAAATCACAATAATACGAATCCGCGTATACAAATCAAATGCAATAATCAAGCATTATATCAATATTAATTTCTCAATAACACATCAATGAGTCACCAGGCCTCACCTCATCAAGCCTATGCATTCTTAAGCATATTCGAATTTTGGAATATTAGCGGGTGCCCATTCTCCATGCCATATTAGAATCTCATGACACAATGCTCAAATTAGAATATAATATACCACAATGAATCAATATTAAGATTCCAACAATTTTCAGATTCCAAATGCATATCACAATTCAATATGAGTGCAATCGACACATAAATCAAAACGGAATACTATCGAGAGAATTTAGGACATATTGTGTAAGTCCCGTACCTCAAAATCATCACATGAATCGACACATAAAAATCAACCTCTAAATCTAATTTCACCATCATGTTCCTCTTGCAAACATAATCAAATCTCGTTCTAGCCCAAACTCGAGAAAACACCAAATAAGCATTCTAATCTAAGGTTGAAATCTTGAATAAGTTTGAGTCTGGTTTGTAGATGGAAGGGAGTAATTTTGGAGTTGTCTTTTGGTTGAAAAGTTTGAGAAAAAGTGATTTGAAAAGTCCATCCACGAATTAGTTGTGATATATGAAGGATTAAGAGTTTGATTAAGAAAAGAGTTCTAATCAGATACAAACACTCGAAAAATCATTACGGATGATCGGACCGTCATAATGGCTTGAAATTTTAGTATGTTGTAGATAACGACGAGACATAACTGCTGTGAAAAATTCTGCTCGATAGGACGATCGAATTTCTAAAAATATTATTTTTTCTAAAGGGTTTTATGTTTTGAGGACTCTTCTATATAATAAAAATTCAATTAAAACTCCATTTTAATTCCGATTCCAATTTCGTTTGAAAATTTATTTTTCAAATATAAAAACCAACATTTTAAATCATAAAATTTATAAAATCCAAAATTTTATATTTCTCCGATTTCCAAAATTAATTAAAAAAATATCCATTTAAAATGGATTTAACACGTGTTAAGAAAATATTTTATATTCTTTAGTTGGTCCCATTAGAACAATACCCTAAGTCCTCCTAAGCCTCATTTAAAACCTCTTATTTTGATGCTTTTGGGATCAAATCACCTTCACTAGTCCAACATTCTATTGGAAAGCTATGTCCATACATAGTTAGAGTTAGTGTGAAAGGGAAATGGATCAACTTATACTTCTTCCACAATCCCATCTTGTTTCATCAAAAGTAGTTTCTGATGCATAAAGAAGGAATACATTTGTTAGAATGAATCCAATCCCTATTAAGTAATGCATTGAATCTAGGGTTGCCTTAAATGATGAAGAAAGTAGTTTTAGATTTTTTATTGCCTACTTTGATGTCAACTGGTAAAATTAAGTGTGGAAACAGTTTGGGTTTTTATCGTACTGTACCTTTTTGTTTCGAAATAATGGTTTTTGTTTCATATTATAAAATACCTTAAACCGATTTTACAAAAACCACAAATACTGTAAAAAATTGGTTAGTTTTGGTTTTTAGACATAAAAAATGGACTTATCGAAATTACCATACCAATTTACCGTAGAGAATTTATTGAATTTATCATACCAAAATACCATACCAAAATTATCGTACCAATTTACTGAGTGTACACATTTTTTTTAAATAGTAAATTTTTTGTATGAAACCTCATGGATATTATATTCATGGTGAGAAGAACATCTCCAATTTGTTTCATCAAAATAATTCAACAAAAAACAATTGAGATGTGGTGATATGTCAAAAAATGTTATAAATATACATTTTCGAACGTTGAAATTTTAGGTCTGTGCTAGCCACTTGATTGATTGAATTTTTGTATGAAATTTCATGTA
The DNA here is from genome assembly GCA_949130495.1 of Sambucus nigra. Lineage (NCBI taxonomy): Eukaryota > Viridiplantae > Streptophyta > Magnoliopsida > Dipsacales > Adoxaceae > Sambucus > Sambucus nigra. Next base: position 204,566,216 of record OX422218.1, read on the forward strand.
TATGATCTTCCCACTCTCAATATCATATCCATTAAGTTTCATAAAGAAATTCAATCAAAACGCGGGTCAGATGATCGTCAAAATTTCAACGGTCGAAAATCCACATTTATACCCTTTTTTTACATATCACCTCATCTTAACAGTTTTTTATTGAATTTTTTGATGAAAAAATTGGAGACGATCTTATCACTGTGGAGATCATATCCATTAAGTTTCATCGAAAATTTTATTTTTTTACTATTTTAAAAAAAGTGTGTATCGGGGTCTGCACCTAAAGAGTCCTTATATGAGGGGGCCTCTCTCTCTCTCCATACACACACACACACACACACACACACATATAAACAGGCTGCAATACATACCGAGTGTACATACTATTTTTTAAAAATAGTAAAAACATTATTTTTGAGTTGATTTTTTTGGTATGTTGTTTAAACATTTCACGAGACCCCTATAAACAAAATCTAGTCAAAATAACTTTTTCTGCTGTTTTAAAAAAATTATCATGATCGATTTTTTAAAATAGCAAAAAATTATTTTGAACTGATTTTGTTTATGAGTCCCTTGGAATGTTTAAATATCACACGAAAAAACTCAACTCAAAACTATTTTTTTACTATTTAAAAAAAATAGGTTTGCACCAGCAAGTATGTATACATTGTATGTGTGATAGCCTCTCTCTATCTCTCTTTATATATATATATATATATATATAGATCCATCTCAACCATAAATTTATCTTAATATAAAATCCTAAACCCTAACCATTTATTCACTTTTCAATTCACCCAAATCTGCAGCACATGTAAGAGGCAAGAGCAAACACGCACACACGACACAAGAGGTACACAACACTCACTGTCCTATTTTCCCCTTCCTCTTTGATCTCCCCTTACGTTCTTCCCCTACCTTTCTAATCTTTTTCCACACACACACATGCACACGACACACACGTGCAAACCATATGCACATACACATACCACATCTACAACACACATACCACACAAGACAACCAACATCCAACATAAATTCAAATTTGATTTTCATTTTGTTTAGTTAGTGCTTTGTTTGCTTTTTGTTTATCTAATTTCATTTTTTTTAGTTTGCATCTGTTATATGTATGAAGTGTGTGCGCGTGTGGCTTGATCCATATCAGAATATTATCATGTAAACAAACTTAGGTTTGTACCAAAGATGACAAAGAATAAAAAATGGTTGAGATTTGAGATAATCCACCAACTATTATGATGGTTGTTGGGAGCACAACATCATCTACCTAAAGAAAATAAGTAAAAGAGTGAACAACAAAAGTAAATGAGAATCTGTAATCGATGGCTAAATAACCATTTAGAGTTCAACCTTTAGCATTACTTCATTTTATTGCAATGGACGAATCTGGGGTTAAAATGATCCAATAACCCATTTGTCTTTTATACACCCTTCCCTTCATCAATCTTAAAATTGTGTTGTTATGTCTCATCAACATCTCTCCATGATAGCAAAAAGTGAGAGATAATAAATAATCCACTTATTTCTTCACATCAAAGACTTCCCTAATCTTCCCAACACCAAAACCATAAAATAGCCTTATCGATTTTGATTTGTATATTAATATATGCTTTTATGATTTTATGTGGACTAAGACTAACAATATCTGATTTTCCATGGAATAAAAATTATTATGAAAAAATTATGTATTTCCTTGAATATGAAAATCGTCATAATTACATATTTGTTTATGTCTTAAAACCGTCACAATGTGTTTGAGAGTGCGCTTTTGTTCAAACAAAGAAATTATTTAATTAAACTCAGTTTTTTAATTAAATCCTAAAACATGCATCTAGGTGTGATTGAAGACAATATACTAATGCAAGAACATTCAATCCCAAACAAACACACAAATGAAGAAAAATTCCCCAAAGGGGAAAACCCTATTATTTTCACTATAATTTTTAAAGAACGGTTTACATGGATTATACTGAAAACAAGAGTGGCATACGAAATACCCTCAGATGTCGGTTCTAATGTCGTCGGCTGGAATTTTCTGCAAGAAATCCAGATGGGCAACAATGAAAAAGAGTCAGCTTCTCCACAAGTTACTCCTGATGAGTAAAAATGATCCTTTGAATGTTTAAAGATTCACACACATATTTAGGAATGGTTTTGTGAATAAAAAAGGCATGAAACCTTAAAACTTGAAGTCTATTTTTGGGACTATAAATCGCAGAAACGTGTATGTAAAAGACTTGGAAAAACGTGCAGAATGGACACACATATTTATACAAAAATTGAGTCATCGTCGTTGTTCGAACGACATAGGCATGTCGCTTGAATGAGACACACGTGTCGCTAACGATAGAGCGATGTCGTTCGAACGAGCTCGACGACAAAAAAAGTTCGCTTCTATACTTAGAAAAATTTCTGCTTTTGTGTTAAAAACTAATCAGACTTCGAAAAATATTTTCTAAAAAATTCCCAAATTTTTATGCAAGTATTAAAAACTCCGATAAACCATTTTACCAATAACGCGAAGTGGAGTAATGGGAACGGTTGAGCAGCACGTCGCATAAAGCATGATGCACATGTGAAGATGGCGGATGCATGGATTCAGATCAAGGTCGTCGCGTATGATCGTGTTGACGTGTCAAATGTAGCAGTATCAGGCATACATACTGTGATCTAGGACAAATAGAAAATTCCTAGATTCTACCCCGAACATTTACAAAATTATGTCCTTACAAATCTTCCCCTATGTTTATGCCAATAAATGCATAAAAAAATCTGAATTATTCTATCTCCATAAATAAAATGACATATAAGATAATATCACCATTAAACCCTCAAACTAAGAATACTAACTGACATGTCGTCAATCAAACTTCAACATCTTCAAATCTTCAGCTTTTTAGGAACTCTCAAAGCTTTTCTCATCAGGGTGTGCAATCCAATAATCATCAATTTTGTACCTACACACATGAGATAAAGCAGATACCCGTGATACGCAACAGTTTGAAATATAATGACATGCAAAAATCAAAGTTCAATTAAGCTTAAGCAAATCATTGATAAATCAACCAAACAAGTCTCCCCCATAATTCATTCTCCCCTGTTTTATGATGTCCCGAAATAGACAGATATGAGAAGCACCAATAAATGCAAATGGAGAATGTCACAAGGTAATAAACTTTCTATTTTTTTGATTTTTTCACACAAAATATACAACAAAGAATCACACCATGAGATAACACAAACACAACCAAGTCGATGATAGCGAAAATGTAAGGGTGTGAGCAAATTCGATAGGAAAATCAATGCATACAGACATAACATATGTGCACAATGAATATCGAATACTTCTAACGAATGAAATCAACATCTTCCTTAGGTGCAAAAAGATGTAATTATAATAAATTGATTCAATGAAATCAGCAAATCAAAGCTCAAAGTGATTTCCACACCAATGACATCTAAAACTATTTAATGCGTTTTCAGGACTTTCAAAGAATTGCAAACCCGTTTAAATTCTCTAACCAAACTCCCTCAGATTTATATTTTGATTAGAGGTGATATAAATTCTCAAAGATTGGAGAATTGATGGTGAAATCTAATGTCCCATATTCGGCATGTATTGCTTTTTATTGCCTTTAAATTTTTTGGGGCTCTTTTAACCTCTTTGGACCCCAGATAATTAAAATACCTCACTTTTTTAGGTCCGATATAACGATGGCTTATATTTCGTAAAGGCCAAATGAGAACCTTTCACATCCCTTCCGCATTTTAAAAAATACCACACAATCTCACCAAATGGTTTTTACATGCATTCCAATCTTGTCAAGTTTTATCGCATATGGTTCGATGTATAGACAAAATTGAGATGAAAACACTCAAGTCAGTATGTGATAGACAAGTACAATAATCAAATAAAGTCTTTCATGTGTGCAATAAAGGAGATAAGGAGTTAAGCATGAAGAAGATATCATTAATTATATCTCAAAGACTCCAAACAATGTAAAGCACATGGAAGAAATGATGTAGCGTCTCAAATCACTATCAAACAGTCACGTGAAAAATGGAAATGGAAGTTGTGACTTGATTATCTTAAATGCTCATCCATAAGAGGTGTAAACAAAATACAAAAATATTTTTGTGCTTTTCTAAAAAATTTATAAAAAGAAAATCTTTTTGAATTTTTCGAAAAAATATAAAAAGTAATAAAATAATAATACAAATGATACAAACTAGCAATAGGAATCATATGATATGAACATGTCAATGCATCCTATCTTAGACAAGGACTAACCCCATCAGTCAACTATGCAAATACCTAAAGACTTCCTAAGACTCTCGTATCTAAGGGCATCTAAAGGCATCGTCAGAATATCAGCTAACTGGAGGTCGATAGACACATAACTCAGGGATATGACCTTCTCCTCAAGTAACTCACGGATAAAGTGCTTGCGTATCCTAATGTGTTTTGTGTGAGAATGATGGACTGGATTGCGAGATATGTCTATTTCTCTCGTGTTATCACAGGAGATGGTCATGGTGTCCTGCTGATATGCCCAAAGTGTACCCGCCAGTTCAGAGACATCAACCTCGGCCTAATTGACAGTCGAGGTAACAAGAGCTCGAGATTACCCACCAGTAATGCCGTCCTTCACCAGGTCGGTCGTAGCCAACGTTGCAAGTACCACCATAACTGGGCATCAACCAAGATCTATATGACTCATGGGATCAATTATCCATTAGGTCGGCCACAGCTAAAGTTACAAGCATCACCTCGGCCAGGGAATTATTCGAGGTAAATATGGACATGGGTTATCCATCAAATCATCGCCAACATCAGCCATGGTCGATGTTATAAGTTTCACCTAAGATCCTAAGGTCTTGCAAACTCAGCATCAAGTTTCAAGACAACGTCAGCCAAGGCCGATGTTCCAGATATCTAACCTCGGCTGGCATCCCAGCCAAGGTCATCATATAGTCCTCAGCCAAGGCAAGGGTCGTACTTCACAAACCTCATACTCATTCAGGCCGAGGTTGGTACCAATCAAAGACAGTCGAGAATCTATGCGTACATGTATGGCTTAAAATACGTGGACAAATCTATTATAACTGGATCATTCTCTCCACGTGGGGGAATATTGAGGTCATCATTACTTAGTTGAGATCATCCAGGTGTCATCCTTGCAGTGGTTGGATCTTCATGCACATGCACATGGAATGCTTGGGGGGGGGGGGGGGTACATTACACCCCCTAGATACTATATATTGAGGTCTTACTCAATATTGTAAAGGATCGATGATTACAACCCTAGCTAAAACTCTATCAATTTACACAGTAGAGAGAGAAAGCTTGAGAGATTATATCCATGGCCGTTAGTGCCTTATTCAGTGACATTACTCACTCACTTGCACAGTGGACGTAGGACTAATTGGCTAAACCACTTATATATTGGTGTTCATCCTCTTCTCCTCATCTCAATCTCTTATATTTAGTATACTATTGTGCTACCATTGTTATAACTAGTTTGATCTTACAAACACCTTGACTGGTGGTGCTATTTCCAGCATCATCATTTTGGCACCGTCTATGGGAATGATAAGACATAACTCTTCCTTTCCTATCTTAACCTAACCGGAGACTCTGGTGGTGAACCAGGCCCCCTCCTTGCGTGGAGCTATTTCAACACTGAAAGAGGTCCTTTAAGGTATTGAGCTCCCCTTATTTACAAGATCTTTAGTTTTAACATATGGCACCGGAGTTACCACCACCTCCTCCATCGTCCGATGTTGGAGGACTTAGTTCCAGCCAGGCACCACCCCAGTTCAAAATTGCTGAGGTGGCTGAAGCCTTGAAATCTTTGGCTGCAACACAGCAATAAATGAAGGATCAATTTACACAGCTCAGTAAAAATATGATGAGGCCACCCGGGGTCTCACTAGAGATGATTACTCCGATAACTGCTCAACCTCATCCTGAATCCAGGGGACCACCCTAGGCACCATGAAAAGACCAACCTACCCCTCAGTGGAGGAGGGACATTGCTGACCCTAGGCATTTACGTCTGGGGAGGCAAGGCCTTGAGGATAGGTATGATGATATGGAGGCATATGATGCTCTGGAAGACTACTGGCCATATGAGGTTTCGAAGAACACGGTACATCCTATCCAGCAGAGTAGAGGTTATTGGGGAAGAAGAGATAGGGGTACCCAATAAATAGGGCCAGCTTTTGATCGCTTGAGCAGAGGGTCAATCTTTCAAAGGCTCGACCCAGTCAATGATGTAAGACAGAGGCTATCCAAGTCATGAAGTGCTGATGGCTCTCAAAGGGGAGATGGGGAACATCGGCCTAATCTTGGCCTACCCTAACATGGCCGAACCCAGCAAGAACGAGACAGGGATCAGGAGGAGGTCAATAGCCGATGTTATGCAGCGACTGGGGAACCCTCAGTTCACCCTTTGGAGGTGGTTGGGGATAACCTCGGCCAGGTCAACGTTGTAAAGCCATGAAATGACTCCATTTAACATCTTGAAGAGAAGATAGGGAACATCATTAAAAGTCGAGACCCATTACAAAGAGGGTTCTCAGAGGGCTCCCCATTTATGGCAAAGATAGTGAACCTCCCAACCCCTGCCAAGTTCAAACCACCTACGGTGTCTCCCAAGTATGATGGTAGTACCAACCCAGTGCATCATATTGAGATGTACCAGTTCGCAGCAGATATTTATTCAATCCCAGATGACATGAAGTGTCGGGCCTTCTTTGGGACTTTGACGGGAGCTTCACACATCTGGTTTATCTCTCTTTTGAAGAACTCTATCAAGAACTTTAAGGGCTTGGCTGAACGGTTCATTCACAATTTATGTTTTGGGGTAAGACCTCAAAAGAAGACCACTCATCTGCTATACTTCAACAAGGCAAGAGCGAAATCTTAAGAGACTACATATCTAGATTCAATAAAGAAAAATTAGAGGTTGAAGATTATGAAGAGAATATAGCTATGACTGCCCTCATTAGAGGATTCTAAAAATGGAAGTTGTTATGAAAGCTTGCAGAAGACCCTCTCAAGTCCATGGTAGAGCTATTATCAACTGCAGGGAAGGTCATGAACACTGAATAGGCTATGGCCGCAATGTATGAGGATGAGAACGGAATTGGCAGCGGGAAGTTCCAAAGGAAGAAAGATGGAAAAAAGAGGTCTGCAGACGACAAGTTTGCACACTATACTCCTCTAACTGTGAGCTGTGAACACATCCTCAATGAAATAAAAAATGATCGGTTCCTGAGATGGACAAAGAAGATGAAGGCTCCTCCGAATAATAGGAAAAATAACCTATGGTGTGAATTCCTCCAAGACCACGACCATGTGACAGACAAGTGCTTTGCCTTGAAGGATAAAATTAAAAAGATGTTGAAGTCCAGAAAGCTGAGGAAGTATGTCGATGGTAAATATCCTAAGAGGGAAGAGATAACCCTAAGAATAAGAGAAATGATAGATGTCGAGATGATCCCCTAACGAGAAGAGATGTTGACTCAAATGGTGATGATGAGGACGATCCAGACCTCCCACCGAAAGAAGATAATGCCCCTATGAAGAGGGTTGGTATGATCTCCTTCGGTGTTAACACCATATATGGAGGACTAGCAGGTGGTGTCTCCGAAGTAGCCGACCATAAAGATCATGTGGCAGAGTCTAAGTCAGTGACCAAAGTAGAGGTTATGAATCTAGCATCTTCAGAGGCTAAGTAGAAGAGAAAGAAGGTAAATATGGATAGCCTTATAGTTGGATTCTCCCGACTAGACTTTATAGGTATCTTAGCTTCGCATGATGACCCTTTGGTAATTACAACAAGAGTGCATGGATGTGAGGTACAAAGAATCCTCGTAGATGGAGGAAGTTCAACAAATGTAATGTTCTGACACTAATTTAAGAGCCTAGGCCTCAGCAAAGCTAGGCTGGTACCCTATCATCATCCGTTAATAGGCTTCAGCGGTAAAAAGGTCCATCCATAGGGCATGTATGAGATGGATGTACGAATGGGAGACGAGTGGCCTAAGATGTTCACCCGAAATATCAATTTCTTCATTATGGATGAAAACGTTTTCTCGGCCTACAAACTCATCATAGGACAAGTAGCCCTTAAGGAATTTGAGGCCGTGCCATCGACGATCCACCAAATGCTAAAATTCCCGACCCCCTATGGGGTAGGGGAAGTGTAGGGTGACGAAACCTCGGCACGAGAATGCTACTTCAACTTGGCAGAAGAGAGAGAGGCCCATAAGAGGGAAACAACCACATATAGCATTGATACACTTGATCCTAGAGATGAAACAAAATTGAATAAAAAAGAGGCCACAGAAGAGGTATAATCCATCGTCCTCAATGAGTAAGAATCGAAAAAAACTGTCCAAATAGACAAGGTCCTAAAACTCGAGATTAAGGAAGGGCTGATAAGATTTTCAAAGAAGAGGTAGAGTGTCTTCGCTTAGAGCCACGCAGAGATGCCTGGCATCGACCCGGAGGTTATATGCCACAAACTCAATGTGGCAGAAGATGCTAAGCCAATCAAAAAAAGATGAAAAGTTTAATCCAGGGAAAATATGATGTCATCAGGGAAGAGGTTAGAAAGTTAGAAGAGGCAGAATTCATCAGGGAGGTCATATACCCAGATTGGTTATCTAGCGTCGTCCACTACACCAAATCTGTCGAATTGTCATCGTCATTGACCTTGACAAGTTCAACTTGTCAAGGCCAACGACCGTGACAATTCTGGGTGAGATAACTTTTTTTTTTGTCACGATCATGAACCGTGACAAGCTCATTAGAATTGCCATTGTCCCTGTCCGTGACAAGTTTTGTCACGATTAAGGACCGTGACAAACCCGTGACAATTATAAAAAAATGGTCACGGTCATTGATCTTGACAAGTCCATGACAACTGTCTTTGTCAAGGACTTGTCACAGTCAATGACCATGATAATTCTGGGCAGAATTGAAAAAAAATGTGCTGGGCAGTATGGCCACTGCCATTGCCCGGCAGTATATTTGTACCTGTTATAGCAACATTGTACCTGTTCAAACATTGTATATCTAAATAAAATAGAGATAGTGCAAATATACATTCAAAATAGAGACAATATACATCACGATATAATCCAAATATAATTCAAATGTACCAACTTAAAAATAATTCAAATGTACCAACTTAAAAACAATACAATTCAATTCAAATAATGTCACTACATGTCTTGGGTAAGGTTAAATCCGAGGAAGTGATTAGGCCACACGATATACTAATTGACAAACCCACTGATATACATCGTGCCACATTGTTCGCGCAACCACAATGGGGAGTTCTCCTTCTCGGGTATCACATGCATGACGAGCACCTTAGACTTGATGTCTTGAAGCTCATGTCCATAAAGTAGTCCACCCTGGACGCTGACCATCAAATATGTCCAGTATAAACACGATCGGCCAACCAAGCATTGACATCGATCAGTCGAAGGGAGCCAAATAGGGAAGTGGATCATCAAAGTCCGCACGTGTCGGCGATGAAGAAGCAAGGTCCACATCCTCGTCATCCTGCACCTCATCCTCCCATACCTCGTCCTCCTGCACCTCCTCCCCCCCCCCCCCCCACCTTCTCCTTACCTTTCCCCTTGCATTTTTTACCGCCCAACGAACACTTCATGAATGAGAACATATCTTGGATCGTTGCCTCCAAACTAGAATGCTTCGCGTCATGTGAGTCCACCGTTCCAGCCAACTCGGTGTCGCTCGTCTCCAATCTGATGATCCTAGATTTGGCCACCCGCGAGCTCACCCCCTTGTCCTCCCATTATGATCAGAGCCAATCACTTGGCTGAGTGCATCTGTGGACAAAGATACCTTGTCGGCAACAGACTGTGACTCATGCACTTCCTTAAGCTTTGCTTGAAATGACAAAAATCACATCATTAGTAAAATAAGTAAATTAAAAAATTATAACGTAATTAACAAAAAGTAAACTGTCATCTTACTTACAATCATGGCCGCGATGCTCGAGGACACCTCCTTGTCCTTCCCCTTATTCGTCCGAAGAGCCACATAATTATCAAGCCTATGTGGCCTACCCCCAGGGTCACTCCCTGTCCCCTGAAATAAAATAAAGTAAAATTAGTATCGTCCCCGCAAAGTAAAAAAGTGCGGAATAATATATTTGTGTAGTTATAGAAAAATTAAATCTTACCATCATCCTATGCTCCACCTCAACGTAAGACGTCCGGCCAGAGTTGTGCACGCCCATCTTTTTTGCTCGGTTTTCCATCCCTGATTGGTGAGATGCCAATTGTCCCTCCCCGATCTCATTGTTAACAAAATTTTTCCATTGTGCCAATGAGATCGGCTCCTTCGGCGGGACGGATTCACGCCTTTGGATAATGGACTCTCGTGTCTTTCCAAAGTATCGGGTCCGCATATTTTTCTTCCATGTCTTGTGTTGCTCCCTCAACTGCTCTAAGTGGGAATCGCGTAGCTTTGGATCCAGGTTGAATTGTTCCTACCCATCAAATACAATGTTAGTTGCAAATAAATATAAATATAAATATAAAATGAAATTGAAATCGAAATTGAAATCGAAATTGAAATATAAATATAAATATAAATATAAATATAAATATAAATATAAATATAAATACATTACCTGTAGTGCCACCGAAACAGCTAACTTGATCTCATATGGCACCTCCTTCCAACTAATGTACCCTGAGCCGATGATCGTCTTTACCAGCTCGAGGGATATCGCTAATAGCCTCGACTTGTTCTCGATGGCCATCCCCAATTTTCCATATTTGGGGAGCCTAGGGGCCAAGGAGCCCTCGTCGCCTCCACTACCACCGAGACTAGACGACATCCTCATAACAAGCATCATCATCCTCGCCTTAATACTTGAAGGAGACATTTGTTGTAAAAAAAATGTTATTAGTACATATCAAAATGAATTAAAATAAGACATGAAAATAAACTAACAATTAAAGTATACAATTATTAATTTACTAATTTACAATGAGGGGCAATCCTACTTTCATAATTAATCATATATTAATTTACTAATTTACAATGAGGGGAAATCATATATTAATTTACTAAAAAAATTAATAACCAATCAATTCGTTTACAAGGGACATTACGCACAAACACGCATATACACGCACACTACACACATATATACATACGCGTGCACCCCCCCCCCCCCCCCCCCCAATCTCCTCCATCTCCTCTAAAGGGTGAGTTCATGCATGTTTCATTTAATTATCATACCATATATATATATATATATGTATATATATATATATATGTATATATATATATATATATTGTTCGATATACAAAGTTATTTTCAAAAAAAGTTGAAAAATCCCACCCCCATATGGACAATAATCCAGTGGTCATGCCACTTTTAAAACTAACCAACCCAACATCGATCCACAATAATTCAACATTAATGTAAACAACAAATGTGTATCCCATACTCCTTCTAATTCATCTACTCAATTAATTATTTACATCAATTAAACTAACAATGAGGGGAAATCCTACTTTCATATGAAATGGGCACTAATTATTAATTTACTTTCACATAAAACTATACAATTAAAGCTATACAATTAAAGTTATTTCGAATCTCAACAATTATTTATTAATGAGGGGCAATCCTACTTGCATATGAAAGGGGAAATACATATTTTATTAATCAATTTGTCTGTTTCAATTGTTGAGATTGCCCCACAACACACACACCCCACCACACCCCCACCACACCCGTACCACCACCACCACCACATATACCTCACCCCACCCACTGCCCCCTAACCACACACACACACATGCACATATACACCCCGCCACCCCTACCCCACCACACACCCCCACCCCCACCCCCTGCCCCCACCCAACCCCCTTGTCCCTCCCCCCACCCCACCACAAACGCATGCACACACACACACACCTACCCCACCCCACCCCACCCCCTGCCCCCCTCCCCCCACCACACACCACGACACACATATATACTCACACATACACACATATATAGAAATGAAAGAGAAAGAGAGAAAAAACATACCTTAGAGAGAGAGAGAGAGAGAGAGCTCAAAATCGCTTAGAGAGAGAAATAGAGGGAAAATCAAAAGGGTGGGAAAAAAGAAAGCGTAGGGTTTTTTTATTGAAGAAATTATCATGGACATGTCACGGTCAAGTTAATACTATTGTCAAGGTCATTGACCGTGACAATCCTTTGTCACGACCTTGTCACGGTCAATGACCGTGAAAAAAACACATGTTTTTTGTCACGATCAATGATCATGACAAGGCTGGTCGGCTAAAGGAAGCCAATTTAGCCTTTTTGGTGTAGTTGTCATTGTGCCCAAAGCTAACGGAAAATGGAGGATGTGCATAGACTTCACTGACCAGAACAAGTCTTGCCCAAAAGACAACTATCCCTTACCTCGAATTGATCAGATGGTAGATTCCACGACAGGGCATGAACTTATGAGCTTCATGGATGTGTATTCAGGCTATAATCTGATCTTCATGGATACCGAAGATTCAGAGAAGATAGCATTCATTAGAGACAATGGGATCCATTGTTATAAGGTCATGCCCTTTGGCTTGAAGAATACAGGGGCCATGTATCAATGTCTTGTAATTAAGATGTTTGAAGATCAGATTGGCAAGACCATGGAGATATATGTAGATGACATGTTGACGAAAAGCTTGAAGGCCTGCACTCACATGGACAACCTGGAGAGGACTTTTGACACCATGGACTTATACAGGATGAAGCTCGATCCTGCCAAGTGTGTCTTCGGAGTAGGAGAAGGGAAATTTCTTGGATTCATCATAAATCAAAGGGGAATAGAAGCCAATCTTGAAAAAATCAAGGCTCTGCTTGAAACGAAGATGCCAAGGACCATCAAAGACATTCAGAGGTTAACCGAAAGAGTTACTGCACTGAACAGGTTTGTCTCCAGGGCTACGGACAAGCGTCTTCCTTTTTCAAAGTCCTTAGAAAGGCTTTTGAATGGGATGAGGAATGCGACAAGGCCTTTAAGGATATCAAGTCCTACCTCAGATATCCCCTACTCTTATCCCAGCCCATTATGGGGGAGAAGTTGTATGTTTATCTAGCAGTGTCAGAGTCAGCTATAAGTGTAGCCATAGTATGGGAAGACGATGGGGGTACAGAGGCTTGTATACTTCAATAGTAAGGCCCTTTAAGGGTCTGAAAAGAACTATCCTTGGATGGAGAAGTTGGCCTACGCATTGATACACGCTTCCAGGAAGATGAAACCCTATTTCCAAGCCCACTCTATGGTCATCCTCACTGACTCCCCACTAAGGAAAGTCCTCCACAAGCCCGAGAAGTCAGGTAGATTGATGACCTGGGACATCGAGTTGGGAGATTATGACATTGTTTATCAACCTAGGGTGGCCATCAAAGGGAAGGCACTCATAGAATTTGTTGCTGAGTTCACATGGGAGGAGGAAGAGATTGAGAATAACCTAGAGATTGCAGAGGGATCAAACAGTAACGTCTTTCGAAACCAGGAAGAGGTTATGTCCAGCAGAGCTAGAAAAGGAGTAGCTGAGAATTAGGAAGACATGTACCTCTTCAAGCAAGGCACCATGTCTGAGGGGAAGTTCTCTTCAAATGAAGATGTTTGGTACCTCTTCATTGATGGGTCTTCTCACGAAAGTGGAAGCAGCGCAGGGCTGATATTGTCAGCTTCAGATGGTGCCGACGTTGAATATGCGCTAAGGTTCAACTTGAAGGCTTCAAATAATGAGTCTGAGTAATAGGCAATGATAGAAGGGCTCTCCTTGATAAAAGCCCTTAGAGTTGATTGACTCCTACTTCACAGTGAATCGAGGCTAGTTATCAACCAAGTACTTGGAGTATATGAGGCCAGGGATGAAAGGATGGCCAAATACCTGAAGAGGGTAAGAATGACGCTAGAAGGGTTCAAAGAGGTGAAGATGAAGAGGGTACCTCGGCAAGATAACAGTCATGAAGATGCACTAGCAAGGTTGTCTTGAGCAATAAGGACAGGCATCAGAAGGAAAGTACCAGTCAAGATCTTACTAAAACCAACCATTGAGGAAGAAGAGGTTACCAGCTCTTGCCTCAACTTAAACCTAGGGGACTCATGGGTAGACCCCCTTATCAGGTATACCAGACAAGGATAGTTACGAGAGTCAAAATTAGAATGGAGGAAATTGAGGTACAGAGCTTCCAAGTTCTCAATAATAGGAGATATCCTGTATAAAAAAGGATTCCTACTACCTCTCCTCAGATGTGTCCACCCCGCAGAGGTCCTCGTAGGATGTACACGAGGGTTCTTGCTCTAGTCACATAGGAGGAAGACATTTAGCCAAGAGGATAATTACGCAGGGATACTAGTGGGTGGACGACCTTGGCCAAAGATGTTGCTGCCTACGTGAAGAGGTGTGACAAGTGACAGAGATTCTCCACTATCCCTCATCAACCTATGATGTCAATCAGTTCTTCTTGGCCATTTGTAGTATGGAGGATTGACTTGGTGGGACCATTGCCAAGAGTTGCTAACAATTATTAATTTCTGATAGTAGCAATTGATTACTTCTCCAAGTGGGTAGAGACTGAGCCGATGATCACAATTACAGAGCAGAAGACCTTCCAGTTCATTTGAAAGAGCATCATATGCAGATATGGACTTCCAAATGCCCTCATCTTAGACAACGAAACCCAGTTCAAGAATTCTTCCTTAGAAAAATATTGTGAAAGAGTGGGGATTAAGAAGTTCTTCTCCTCTTCTGGCCGACCCCATACAAATGAGCAAACTGAAGTCACGAACCGAACAATCCTTGATGGGATTAAGAAGAGGTTATAAGAATCCAAGAGGGAATGGACAAAAGAGCTTTATGTAGTGCTATGGGCCTACAGGGCAACGACAAGGACACCAATGGGGGAAACCCCATTTATGTTGTCCCATAGTTAAGAGGCCTTCATACCTACAGAAGTAGGACTCCCTACCACATAGTTAAGACTTATGACCCTGAGAGGAATGAGGAGGAAATAAGACTTGACTTGGATCTATTTGAGGAGAGAAGGGAAGACACTGAGATCAGACAGGCAGCCTACTAGCAGAGAACAACAAAGTTCTACAATCAAAGGGTGAAATCAAGACCTATAGCTGTAGGAGACCTAGTATTAAAGAAGACATTGCAAAAGAAAAACAAGCTCCACTCAAACTGGCATGGTCCTTACAAAGTAGTTGATGAGGTTGTGCTCGGTACCTACCGGCTAGAAAATCTCGAGGGAGAACCTTTATCCAATCTATGGAACACTGATCACCTGAAGAAGCATTACATATGATATTGCAGTTATTTCTATGTAAATGTATCATTTTATGAAGAGAATATTAATGAGAAGAGCAGTTCATGTGTCAATACTTTGTTCCATCGTGCTTTAGTGCTAAATTTATAAGGGTAACATTATAATTTGAGGACCTTAGACCTTAAACATCATAATTTAGTGACAAGGTCTGAGGTGAGACATCACATTTGATGACCTTGGACCTTAAACATCATTAATTTAGGAAAATTTTCAGGTGAAACATCATAATTTGGTGAACTCAGACCTTAAACATCATTAATTTGGTGAAATTTACGAGGGCAACATCTTAGTTTGATGACCTCAGACATTAAACATCATTAATTTGGTGAAATTTAAGAGGGTAACATCTTAGTTTGATGACCTCAGACCTTAAACATCATAATTTTGTGACAAGGTCTGAGGCGAGACATCATATTTGATGACCTCATACCTTAAATATCATTAGTTTGGTGAAATTTATGAGGGTAAACATTGTAATTTACTGACCTCAGACCTTAAACATCATTAGTTTGGTGAAAGGTATAAGGGTAAACATCATAATTTGATGACCTCAGACCTTAAACACCATTAATTTGGTGAAGTATGAGGTAAAATATCATATTTGATGACCTCAGGCCTTGAACATCATTAATTTGGTAAGAGGTCTGAGCAGAAACATCATAATTTGATGACCTCAGACCTTGAACATCATTAATTTAGTGACCTCAGACCTTAAACATCATTAGTTTGGTGAAAGATATGAGGTGAAACATCATAGTATGATGACCTCAAACCTTAAGATCATTTAATTTGGTGATAAAATACGAGGGTAAACATGATAATTTGATGACCTTAGACCTTTAAGACAACATCACTATATAATTAAAACAACATTCAAAAGAGAGTACTCATCAAAAAAAAGCAAAATCTTCTGAAGAAAATTGTATTACATGAAGTAATCAGAGTTATAGATCAAATATGCCCCAAAGTATGTCATCAGAGTTTACAAAAAAATTACAGATGAAAAACCAAAAATTACAAGCCAAAAGGCTTCACAAGTTAAGGCTTAAGGGTCGACAACTACATATGTGTCCACTTGGCCGACATTGGTAACCTCGACCCCTTCATCTTGAGGGTTAACATCTTCAGCAGTTTCTGTGGCTTCCAATTGTGTAGTCTCTATAGGATCAGCGTCTTCCTTCTCAACCTCTTGTAAGTCCTGAGCAAAGCGAGAATCACCAAAGCCCAGAGCAACAAAGTTCGAGGCAGTCAAGCTTCCTGTCTCCTTCTTCTTTGAAGCTGCCCACTTCCCAGTTACCTTAATACCTCTTTCGAGATATTCAAAGCCGAAGCTTATAAAGTGGTTAGATACATTGTAATCGGCCAAGATCTTCTCAGAGACATCATCAAGGGAAGCCTTTACTGTAGCATCAACCTTTGCTTGGAGGACGTCATCTTTAGCCTGCAAAGCAGAGATGTGGTCCTTCTTAAGCTTGGTTATGTCCCTATCCCTCTGCTTCACCTTATTATCGGACTCATCCAAGTCTGTCTTCAGATGTTCGACCTCTACATTTAAAGAGGCGTCCACCTTCTAACGAATTGGTGCATACCTACAAAACAAAGTTGAACGTATAATTACAAACCTTAATCCAATAAAAGTCGATGTTAGACTTAGAATAAAAAAGAATTTTTTTTTACCAGGATAGACCTGTGAAGGCAAAACTCGGCCAATAGAGGGGTATCTATCGAGCTTAGAAAATGCTTATCTGTATCAGTTATCGCAGAGACAATGGCATCCGTTGCCTTCAAACTGTGACCTATCATACTGTCACTGATTTTCAACTGCTCCAAACGAGCAGCCAATGCGTCATCAGAGGAGATTGGAATGGCACGATCTCCTTTTTAGGTTTTTCTCGACCTCTGATACTCCGAGCCAGCAGTTGTGGATTTACTCTTCTTTGAAGCGTCGGCCTTAGATGTACAGACATTCTGATTATGTGGAGGAGGGGCTTCATTATAACCTACTTTCTTCATCAGCTTAATAAGGCTTGGGGCTGACATCTCCCAAAGCTCGTCAGAGATACCTTCCGAGCATTTTGCAAAGAGAAACATCTAAGTTAATAAATCATAAGTATGAAAACTCAGAGCTAAAACTTATAAAAATATAACACTTATGAAGAGGTAAAACTTGTTTAAATATAACACTTACGAAGATCAGTCAGATGACTTCCTCTCAAGCCAGTCTTAGAGAGGTAATAGGGGGTCATCAGATGTTCGTACTTAACTAGCCAAACATGCTCCCCCTGATCTTGAAGATCCTTAACCTTTTGTAAGTTGTCCTGGCTAAGCCCAGGGTCGGCCTAGGTAGCAAGTGACACCTTTACCCACTTCATGGGTACCCTCGCCTCCAATGATGAAGTGGTGGCATAAGAACCAAATTCCCATGCCCCTGAGGTAAAGAAATACCGTGGTTTCTAGTTGTGATTAGAGGTCTGGGTAACCAGTAACATCTTCTTATCCGACTTCCTAGCTAGGAAGTGATAGTAGATGGGGTGGTTTCTGGCAGAGGATGGGATATAGAATCCGATGAAGACCTTAACAGGAAGGTGTGAGTGGTGGACTTCCTTCCAAAGGACAATAACACAAATTATAACCTTCCAGGCATTTGGGGGATAATTATGAAGGGTCAAGGTTAATATGTGAAAGTATGGCTCAGATCAAAGGATGGATGGGGAAATGGAATCCCATCTTAAACATCTGCTCGTACACGCAGATTTCTCCATCTTGGCCACCAAAGGCTCTCTCATCTCTCAGAGGTCTCCTAAGTGTGATGGAGGGACTTATGGAATAGAGATGCCTAAATTCTAAGAGGTCATATTCAATAACAGTACTCTCTATCTCGATAGCCTCCGAGGTATCAACGTCACTCTCATGACCACCATCCTCATCCCTGGCAACGTCGGTCTAGGCAGGTGTAGGAACACCTCCAGGTAACCTCTGAGCGAACTCAGCCCCTGTGGTGGCCGACAGGTGAATAGCATTAATGGGTGGTGGAATAGCCATGCTCGACCCTACAACCTCGGCATCAGAAGAAGTTCCTGAAGTGCTAGCACCGTTATGGGACAAGGCACGACTTTGGACCTCGAACTGATCATGGACCCGATCTTACCTAATAAAGAAGTCAATGGATTCTTGGAAAGAATTAGTGGACATAGGGTCTAAGGTGGATGACTCAGACTCAGACTTGGGAGTGGGGTCTATTGGATCCTCTGCTGGCTCAGCAGGCTTGGCTGGCTCAGGGTATATCACCTTCAGAGGTGGAGGGAAGATAGGCCTGAGGGGGAAGGGCTCAGCCCTATGAGCTTCCTCTTGGTCTAGTTTAATCTGCCTAATTTTTGCAAAGGTCTTCTATCTGAGAGAGGGGAAATCTTCTATGAGCTTATAAAGAGGCCTGAGCATAAAGAAGGTGACCCTATACTTGGACTCTAAACCACAAATGAACAACTGGGGACAACTTAAACTAAGGATCAAAACCTAGTTTTTGGTTAAATTCAAACCAAGAACAGTCAAGAATAAGAGCCACAGGAAAACACAAAGAGCCACTGGAAAACTCAACGTGCCACCAAAAAATTCAAACTATCGCCAAAAATGCGAGAAATGGAAAAATAAGGCTAAAATGGAAAAAGAAGGGAAATAAGCGATACCTGGTCAGATACAAGGTGAAGAATGAGAGGATTGACAAGAGAAATCCGTAAGACACAGCCTCGATCAAGCTATGGAAGAAAGAGAGAATGCAGACATGTACAGGCAGGAGAAGTGAGAGAAATGGAGAAAAAAGAGAAGGAAAGGGTTTTTAAACCCTCAAAACTGATTGAACGCTTACCAAGACCCATAATTGCCTTTGGAGAACAAAAGGCAATCATAATATTTACACTGTCAGGAACACTACCTATTTCATAAGTGGACACCTATCAAGGAGATATTGGTACATAAAGGAATACAGCCTCGAATATATATATCCCTTAGTCACCTACTTACATAGGTAACTATGGGATAGGGGTGATTAATATGCCCAAAGTGTACCTTCCAATTCAGAGACATCAACCTCGGCCTAATTAACAGTTGAGGTAACAAGATCTCGAGATTACCCATTAACTATGTTGTCCTTCATCAGATCGGTCGCAGTCGACATTACAAGTACCACCATGATTGGGCATCAACCAAGATTTACATGACTTATAGGATCAATTATCCATCAGGTCGGCCATAACCGACGTTATAAGCATCACCTCGACTAGGGCATTATCTGAGGTAAATATGGACACGGGTTATCCATAAGAATCATCGCCAACATCGTCCATAGCCGATGTTATAAGTTTCACCTAAGATCACAAGTCTTACAGACACAACATCAAGTTTCAAGACAACGTCGGCCAGGGCCGACGTTCCAAATATCTAACCTTGATTGGCATCCCAACTAAGGTCATCATATAATCCTCAACCAAAGCAAGGGTCGTACTTCACCAACCTCGTCCTCATCCAGGCCGAGGTTGGTACCAAGCAAAGACAATCGAACATCTATGCATACATGTATGGCTTGGAATACGTGGACAAATCAATTATAACTGAATCATTCCCTCCACGTGGGGGAATATTGAGGTCATCATTACTTAGTTGAGATCAACTAGGTGTCATCCTTGCACTAGCTGGATCTCCATGCACATGCACATGGTATGCTTGGGGGGTACATTACACCCCCAGGCACTATATATTGAGGTCTTCATCAACATTGTAAAGGATCGATGATTACAACCCTAGATAAAACTCTATTAATTTACACAGTAGAGAGAGAAAGCTTGAGAGATTGTATCCATGGACGTTAGTGCCTTATTCAGTGACATTACTCACTCACTTGCACAGTGGATGTATGCCTAATTGGCTGAACCACTTATATATTTGTGTTCATCTTCTTCTCCTCATCTCAATCTCTTATATTCAGTATACTCGTGTGCTTCCATTGTTATCACTAGTTTGAGCTTACAAACACCTCGACTGGTGGTGCTATTTCCAGCATCATCACCTGTGATATCCCATAATCCTCCACCATCTGTTTCATCCACAAAAGTTGTGTGCAATAACTTTCGGCGACTATGTACTCCGCCTCTGCAGTGGACAAAAGGATGGAGTTTTTCTTCTTGATCAACCAAGAGACAAGAGCAGAACCAAAGAAGAAACACTCACCATAAGTGCTCCTACATCCATCTACATTCCTAGCCCAATCAGCATATGAGTATGTGGACAAATTGTCAGTGGTATC
Source organism: Sambucus nigra (assembly GCA_949130495.1). NCBI lineage: Eukaryota > Viridiplantae > Streptophyta > Magnoliopsida > Dipsacales > Adoxaceae > Sambucus > Sambucus nigra. The sequence continues at coordinate 204,586,937 of OX422218.1, forward strand.
GAAGGAATACCAAATGCCATGGGAGAGAGTCCCACTCACGTATTTGATAATACGTTTAAGAGCGTGTGAGTGTAACTCTTTAGGGGATGCTTGATATCGTGCATAAACTCCAACACTAAAGGCGATGTCGGGACAACTAGCAGTCAGGTAGAGAAGACTGCCTATCATACTCTGATACAAGGTTTGCTTAACGTCCTTGCCTAAAGTGTCCTTACTAATATTTTTAGAATTACTCATATGTGTACGTGCGTTCTTAGAGGATTCCAAACCAAATTTCTTCACTAGGTCTCTAGCATACTTGGATTAGGAGATAAACATCCCATCCTCTAGGTGACGAACCTAGAGACCAAGGAAGAAATTAAGCTATCCTACCATGCTCATCTCAAACTCACTTTTCATTTCCTCCTCAAAGTGGTGAGCATGCTGGGAGCATGTGGACCCAAAGACTATGTTGTCCATATAGACCTAGGTAACCAAAATAGCACCATCACCTCTCTTGATGAATAACATTATATCAACTCCCCCTCTCTTGAAGCCACGGGCTAAGAGATAGGAAGTAAGCCTCTCGTACCAAGCATGGGGTGCTTACTTCAAACCATACAAGGATTTTCTTAGATAATAGATGTGTTCAGGGTTCATAGGGTCTTCAAACACTTTTGGTTGTTCCACGATAACCTCCTCCTGTAGAATTCCATTCAGAAAGGCACTATTGGCATCCATCTGATATAGCTTGAAGCCAGATGACATGCGATGGCGAGTAGTAAATAGACGGACTCAAGCCTCGTAACATGAGTGAATGTCTCATCAAAGTTTACACCCTCTATCTATGTGTAGCCTTAAGCAACCAACCTAGCCTTATTTTTAATAATAGTACCAGTCTCATCCATCTTATTTTTGAAAATCCACTTGGTACCTATCACATTAGTCTCACTAGGTCGGGGGACTAATTCCCAGACATCATTCTTTTTAAATTAAAGTAGCTCATCCTGCATCGTAGAGATCCAATGTTCATCCTGAAGTGATTCTTTATAGTTCTTGGACTCGACTTTAGATGTGTAGCAGACATGGCTAACAACATTCTCTATATGAGCACGAGTCTTGACCCCTAGGGTGGTAGGATCATGACTCTTGCGAACCCAAGTAGGTGTGTCCCCTAGAATAGGAGTACGGTCCACCGTGGATGTGGGAGACGCAGTGGGATAATCAAAAGGGAGTGTGCCATCCTCACTCAAATGGGTGGAGTCAATAGATGTCGATGGTTCGTCATCTTTCACATTAACATTTATTGGCTCCATCACCTTAAATCTCTTCAGGTTAAAAACCCAGTATGCTCTACTATTTGATGAATATTCTAGCAATATTCCCTCGTCGCTTTGGGAGTAGAACTTTCCTAATTTCTCTCTATACCGTAGGAATTAGCATTTACTCCTAAAAATACGAAAATATGCAAGGTTGGGCTTCTTTCCAGTCCATAATTCATAGGGAATTTTAAGTGTGTGTGGACGGAGGTAAACTCTATTCATCGTATGGCATGCAGTAGACGTTGCCTCTGCCCAAAATATCGTAGCAACTTTACGACCTAGAAGCATAGATCTAGCCATTTCCTGAATCGTCCTATTCTTTATCTCAACAATCCCATTTTGCTGAGGAGTCTTAACAGCAGAAAACTCATAGTTGATTACTAGGCTATCACAGTAAAGATGTAATTTTTTCTCCATAAATTCAGTGCCGTTGTCACTACGCATTCTATTGATAATGACACCGTGTTGGTTTTGTAGGACACGACACTTGGTTGTCAGAAACTCAATAGCATATAATTTATCTCTCAGAAATCCCACGATAGAATATCTAGAGAAATCATCCACCATCACGATGATATACCTCTTACCACCTCGACTCTCAGTACGAGTATGACCCATAATATCCATGTGAATCAGCTCAAGTACACGGGAGGTAGTAGTGGAATGCAAACTTCCTATGGGGACTAAGAACTTGTTTACCCAACTGACAAGGTACACAAACTGTGGAAATTGTCTTTACAAGGAACGGCACGCCATGTACTAGGTCCTTTTTAACAACACGATCTAAATGTCTAAAGTTCACGTGACCTAGACATTGATGCCACAGATCCATAGGAAAGATTATAGCGTTGTTATAGACAAGTTAGGACTTGAACACAGTCCCATAAAAATTATCCTCTGTCCTCACCCCTTGCACTAAAAGTTTATCGGCTTGATTATAAACATTACATGTGTCCTGGTCAAACTTTACGGTAAAGCCAGAGTCGCACAGCTAGCTAATTCCGAGAAGGTTTTCTTTCAAACCTTTGATGTACAAAACATTCTCTAGCTTAGGAAATCCTAGTAACTCTATTGTACCTCATCCTACGATGCTAGACTTGCTTCCAACTCCAAAGGTGACTTTACCTTCCTTATGATCCTCTAAGTAGGTAAAAAATGAGACATCAACGGTCATATGTCTGGAGCACCCACTATCGAAATACCACCGTGAGGTATTTTGTGCTTTAGGAGCAACATGTGAAACAAGGGCTTTTACATCGTGCTTAGGCACACAAGATGAGGTAGCCTTTTGTTTTCCCTTGTTAATGTTGGTTATAGTCGGATTTTTGTAAGTATCCGTTGATGGAGGGGAAATCCTTTGGAATTATGCAATTAAACTCTGAGATGTGGAGACTAGGAACTCAACCTTCTCTCTAAGGCTCGAGAAATCTCTAGTGGCAGGTGGCGGAGTAGTAGTACGTCATGTCCGACCCAAACTATAGCAAAACTCCCTGAGGTGGCCCTTTTTTTTGCAGTAGGTACAAAAGTACACAGTCTTAGGCTGACCTTGGTTTGCTTTTCTTGGTCGAACTCTCCTTCGTGGTTTTTAACAATGGCCATATGGAGTTGTGGTAAACTTAGGAACTGGTCCAGGTGAAATGTTGGACGTGGAGGCACCATCAAAACCTATTCCCTGCCTTTAACCAAAAACTAAGGCGGGACCGAGGATCATCTTTTCCATCTTTCTAGATATGTCCTCGATTTGAACCTTAACTTCTTGTGCTCTCTCAAGATCACGAGTAAGCTGGGCTACAAGGGCTTCAAGTTTCTTTCGAGTCTCCAGGGAGGAATGGATCTCACTCGTAAGACTAGCCACTTCATTAGTCAAGTCCCCTTTCTCTTTCTCAAAACAACTCTCTCTCTCTCTCTCCAAACAGTCTATCTCTTTCTCTAAACTGACTTTCTCTCTTAACACAGGCAGAATCTCTCTCTCTCTCTCTCAAGGTAGTGCAAGTGGAGGACTCTCTCTCGCGCTTCTTCTAAATATTCCTCTAAAGAAGTGATCCTAAGAACTAACGCTTTGTTACACTTTTTGGTTTTAAATGACTCTGTATACAACTCAGTGTAGGCGCATTGAAGATCACTCTCTCTCTCACTTGCAACAGCATCCCCCTCACTCATTGCGTTCTCACTGTCGAGTTGTCCCTGTGAAGTAACATCCTCATCACCGCGAGGAGAACTAGAGGTACTCACATGACTAGCCATGAATGCGGTGAAGTTACACTCATGCGATGACTAGTCTTCAGAGTCCACCGACTCGACCTCACTGTCGTCACTAAGGGTAGCGTTAAGGATAGCTTTGCCCTTTTCTTTGGCAGGTCTGTTCAGCCTAGTAGCACACTCAAAATCTCTATACCCTTACCGTCACACTCATAACATTTCTCAACGTCTTTCTTAGGAGGGTCTTTAAAATCTTTTTCATTTTTATTTTCAAACTTATTTTTCTCAAAATTCTTTTTTTCTTTGAAATTTCCATTTTTCTTGAAATTTTATACAAACAAAGCCAAATCATGTAAATTAAGATCACACTCGGAATCTGACGTTTCTTTCTCCCTTTTTCTAGATGACTCTACCCTCTTTCTTGCTGACCCCTCACTCTTCCTATCCTGGGCTTGAAGTGCAATTCCCTTATCTTTTGGTTTAATAGACTTAGGAAATATGCCAATTTCAAAGGTTTGTAAGTCTCCAACCAATTCCTCTAATTTAAGCGTGTTTAAATTACCCGTAGAATTTAGCATAATGACTTTAGGGATAAAACACTTAGGCAGTGATCTTAGAATCTTTTTAACAACTCTAGCATTATGAATGTGTTCACCAAGATTAAAGCTAGTGTTTACAATATCAGATAACCTAGAATAAAATTCATCAAAACATTCAGACTCAAGCATGGTGATAGTTTTAAATTGAGTTGTTAAGTTTTGCAATTTTGAGTCTTTCACATCATTAGTTCCTTCATGGGTAAGCTATAAAACATCCCATGCCTCTTTTGATGTGGTACACGTCGTTATTTGTCAGAAGTCGTCAGGTGTGATGGATCCAGAAATAGCACTAAGACCCTTAGAGTTAAAAGATGACCATTTAAATTCATCTTTAGTCCATGCATTCACAGATTTCAAATTTGTCACCTTGTCAATAGTGATGGAGGGAAGTGTCCACCCTCTTTCAACCAAAATCCAAACTCTTTCATTTATGGCTTTTAGAGCAGATTTCATACAGTCTTTCCAGTAAGCATAATTAGTCCCATAAAAAACTAGCATTTTATTATATAATTTCTCCATTTTGAACACACTCTTTTTTTCAAAAATCAATTATTCAAAAAATTGATATCTCAGAAAATTTTTGCTGAAAATTACACGGTATAATTGTGTAATTGGCTCTAATACCAATTTGAGAGTGCGCTTTTGTTCAAACAAAGAAATTATTTAATTAAACTCAGTTTTCAATTAAATCCTAAAACATGCATCTAGGTGTGATTGAAGACAATATACTCATGCAAGAACATTCAATCACAAACAAACACACAAATGAGGAAAAATCCCCCAAATGGTCAAAACCTTTTACTTTCACTATAATTTGTAAAGAATGATTTACATGGATTATACCGAAAACAAGAGTGACATATGAAATACCCTTAGATGTCGGTTCCGATATCGTCGGCTAGAATTTCTCGCAAGAACTCGAGATTTGCAGCAATGGAAAAGAGTTGGATTCTCCACAAGTAACTTCAGATGAGTAAAAATGATCATTTGAAGGTTTAAAGATTCACACACATATTTAAGAATGGTTTTGTGAATAAAAAAGGCACGAAACCTTAAAACTTGAAGTCTGTTTTCTAGGCTGTAAATCGTAGAAATGTGAATGTAAAAGACTTGGAAAAACATGCAGAATGGGCACACATATTTATACGAAAATTGAGGAAGCGCCGTCGTTCAAATAATATTGGCATGTCGCTCGAACGAGCCACACGTGTCACTTGAACGAGATCGTGCGACATGCTTATGTCCCCCGAACGACAGAGCGATGTCGTTCGAACGAGCTTGATGACCAAAAAGGTCCGCTTCTACACTTAGAATTTTTTTTTCTTTTGTGTTAAAAACAAATCAGACTTCGAAAAATATTTTCTAAAAATTTCCAAAATATTTATGCAAATATCAAAAACTCCAATAAGCCATTTTAACAATAATGCGAAGTGGAGTAATGGAAACGGTTGAGAAGAACGTCGCATAAAGCATGATGCACATCTGAAGACGGTGGATGCATGGATTCGAATCAAGTCCGTCGTGGATGATCGTGTTGACATGCCGAATGTAGAGGTATCAGACATACATACTGTGATCTAGGACAAATAGAAAATTCCTAGATTCTACCCCGGACATTTATAAAATTATGTCCTTACGGTGTTCCAATGTATTTATGTTCAAATCTTTAAATGTTGTTGTGCATAATTATTTTTTTTAATTTGTAGGTTTGACTCAACAGTGGTTTTGAAAGGCAATGTCTATGGGATTTTAGCTACTTCGGAGGTAACGGGAAAGAGAAATTTGACAAAAAAATTGGGAGTAAGATAATAATGAATATTTTGAGAATTATGAGTTGTAAAAGAAAATTGTTAATTTTCATGTACTTACACATCCACATAAAGGCGAGGCTATTTCTAAAGTTGTGGAGTCATGCTTGCTACTATGGGGTTTAGAAACGTTGACAACAATCATTCTTAATAATGTAAAAAATAATGATAGGTGTGCTAATGATTTAAGAAAAAGATTTAAAAAAAGAAGTGGGTTGGGGGTGGGGAGTTTTGTCACATAAGTTATTTTACACACATTATCATTCTTATTGTGAGGGATGGGATTCTTGATATTAAGGAGATAGTGAAGCAAATTTGTAGGAGTGTGAAATATGTGATAAGTTCTCCATTAGAATTTGGAGAGTTTTAATATGTGTGCCTCAGAATAAAGGATAACATCAACAAAGTGTGTATTCCTGAATGTGAAAATGAGTTGGATTTCTGCTACCTTATGATATATGTGGTAATGAAATATCAAAAGGCATTAAAACGTCATGATGACAAGGATGGTATGTACAAAGTGGAAATTAGTAGCAAATGAGGTGGTGTCACGTGTGAGAGTGTTTGGAAGAAATTAAAAGCTTTGAACACATTTTTGGAATAATTTTACCTTTTAACAAAAAGTATTTCTGGTTCACATTGTATCACTTGAAATTTTTACTTTGAGGAAGTAACTTACACTAAAGACTTGCTCTTAGAGAGAGTGATGATCCTTTTTTTCGTGACATGGCTATCAAAATAAATACCAATTTGGACAAGTATTTGTGACATTTCTTCTTTAAATTGAATTTTGGTTGTTGCTCTTGTCTTAGCCCTCGCTATAAATTAAAATAAGTAGAGTATTGGTGTAATGAATATTTTGTCAAGGATCACACACTTTTTGAAGTACAAATAGAGTATAAAGTGTTTGATTTTATGGAAACATTGAAAAGTTCGATGTCACAAATTTACTATCACTACAAGTGAGAAAATAAGTCTTGTGTGGAAAGTGATTCAAGTAAGGTTCATCATTGTGATGGTGATATTTTGGGAAATTCCGTTGGAAATGTGGACAAATGTGTGACGATACATATAAATGGTAATTCAAATAATATAAAGGTAACATAGTGATTTATACTATTAGCTCATTCCAGGAAACAGTTATAAACATTAAATATAACATTTGAGTGTAGTAAATAAGATCGAACATTAAATATAGCATTTGAGTGCTTGAGCCCAACTGGGCCTACATCCATTGTTGAGTAGTTCATTTTCCACTATATACTTGAGGTGACTTAAAATATAAAAGAGTACACATACTTTCTCTTTCTAGAGTGATTTTTATAGGGTTTTAGTACAAGATCAATGACTTAGTTTGCAAGTAATAGTACAATTTTATTTATAGGTGAATTGGGGTGTAGTGTGCACCCCAAGTAACATGAAAAATATACAATCTATATCCACTAGTGGATGCATGCCCCCAGTCCTTCTGGATTGTTCTGGGGGAATGTGATTATTCTCCCCACATGTGATGATGCCATGTGTAGCCACTTTCTTGATCTTGGAATGTAAAAAGTACCATTTCTGATGAATTCTAGAGGTTCATACATTTTTGTCTAATTTTGGCCAACCTCTGTAAGGTCGACCCTAATGAGACTGTCCATATAAGGCAAACCCATAAAGGCCCAGGGGTATAATTTTCATAATAATGAGGAGGTCATACTTGGGATCATCAAATGCCCTTCAATCTTCTTAGTTTTCTTCAATAATGATAGGATATTGGAGGCTATGAACTTTTGATTGCATACTGGTCGAACCCTCGATGGACAAGGAAAAGTAAGTTGAGCATAAATAAATGAGGCATAAGAGAGAGACCTGAATGAATGGTGCCAAAACCTTGATGGTTGAGGCATAAGTAGTGCCCACAACGACAGAGGCCGAACCCTTAATGGTCGAGGTATGAGTTGGTGTCCATAATGACTGAGGTCGAACCCATGATGGATAAGGCATATTAGACTGATGCATAAATGATTGAGGCATAAGTAGGTGTCCATAATGGCTGGGGTCCAACCCTTGATGAAAGAGGCATAAATGGTCTAGACGTGAAATACCAAGGCATTAGTAGATTTCCACAATGAGTGAAGCAGAATCGTTGATGTATCAGACATAAATGGCCGAGGCATGAGAGAGTCCAAATCGACTGATGTCTAACACTTGATGGCTGAGGCAAGAATGGCCGAGGCATGAGAGGGAGTCCTAATTGACTGATGTCGAACCCTTGATGAATGAGTCATAATATATCAAGGAATAAATAGTCGAGGAGTAAGAATGTGTATAAAATGATTGAGGCCGAACCTTTTAAATAGCATTACACTGAAAGATATCAAATAGTCTTACTTATCTAATTTTTAGAGATATTTTTATTTTCTAAAAATTCCAAAGCTTAGGAAATATTCTTATTTATTCAAATAGTCGAACCCTCATTCATCCACAAATTATGATTTGGCCAACCCATTTCAAGCTAAGGTGTGTGAGGGTTAATCAAATGTATTGTCCGACCCCTTAGCTTCAATCGACGAGCTCTTAATAAAAAAAATATACGTGGGACAAGTTGGGGCTTTGATTAGCCCATTCAAAGGGAATACACATTAGGGGTGGATATTAGGAAAAAAATAAAGGTTGTCTCTCTGTGGTTTAACTTGCACATCTCGTAGCCCCTCCCATGTTTTTTTAAGCAAAATTATTGATTCGTATTGAATATTGCATTTAATTACCCTCGAACCTAGCATTTTAGCCCCCTAGGGTACTTTAATGCCTATAATTATGCTTGTTAATCAGACTACCTCAGTTTTATATGCTAACATGTTATTTGAGGTATAATTCAGTTTTTATATGTATTAAAGTGCTTAGTGTGAAGTTTGAGCACGTTCCGATAAAGTTTCGTCGTGATTCGTACGTTCAAGGGCATTTTTGTAATTTCACACTTTGGAATTTTTGACCAAAGTCACATGGAAGTTGTAGCCCTCGGGCCAAGTTTTGCATGGCCATGAACGGTGCTCGAATCGAAGCCCAAAGGAATTAAACACGGACCTTTAGTCGAGGAAGAATTATAAGGAGTTAATTTAATATTATTATATTAATATATTAACAATTCTAATAATTCCATCTATGTCCCTTTCTCTTTCAAATGCAGGAAACACATTTTGAGAATGGCGATTTTGGATTCTTTTCCTGGGTTTAGCTCGGGTTTTGGTTTTGCCCAAAATTCGTAGCTTTCGTCCGAAATTGAGCATGCATTTTGATTGAATATTGTTTTGGGACACGAATTTGCGTTTTAGGGTATACCCGTTTTGAGTTGTGTTCATCAATGGAGGTATTTGGATATGGAGGTTTTTGGCACATATGTGGAGGTCTCGGTCTTTTTTGTTTGCCCTTGCAGCGATTGTGATTTGGCCACGCACATGGATATCTTTTGTGGGTTTCGGCTTGCCATGGATGACCCATATATGAGCATGTAGTGATTTGTGTATTTAGTGTTCAATAAGATTTGTTTACTCTCATGATTGTTATATTCAATGCCTTTTATGGAAGTTATTTTCTAATCTTTGAAATTGCCTGCATTTTCCCATTATCTCGAGTTTTAATCTCCTAACACTTTGAATTCGTATATACATATCCTTCGTTTCGTGCCCTTAACCCCAAACCTACATTATAAACCTATCAAGTCCTATTTGATCTTAGGGTGAATTTAATTTAAAATTTGATATAGTTTTGATAATCTGTGAAAATGCATTTTGACTCCTTTAATGAGCGGTATCTTTCATTGAGATTACAATTTTTATTTTATATATAGCGTTCTTCATTTGTGATATGTGTGCGACCTAGTTTCCACGTACATTTAATCATTATGCCCGCATGTTCCATGTGTTAACTCCCCATTTCTAGTGAATTCACTTGATGAGTGTAATGCCCGTGAGGATTGAATATATGCTTGCTTTATTTAGTATCCGATATATTTAAGTTTTTGCCAAATCACACTTTGCAGATGCTCGCTCCCCTCCCACATTTTAAGGTTTCAATTCTATGAGGTGTATTTTATAATGTTAATAATATGGACTTTCATTTGAATTTGTTCAATGTTTTAATAACGTGTATGAAATATTTTTCGCTATTGTTGGGTGTGTCGCGTGTGATTGGGCATATTTTGAGGAAACCATATGATGTTTGTGGGTTTCATCCCTGAAAACCCTCGAGAGACGACACTCATCCATTAGGGCAACCTAAGGGTTTAACGGCTTATTGCATACACTAAATGCAACGGTGCTCCCTACGAAAGTGACATTTACATTTTGATGCATATATACATCTTGTACTGCCTTTTATGGACTGGTTTTGTTTGTTTCATCACTAGGGACTAGCAATGTCTAAGTTAGGGGGTGTGATTGGTATTGAATATTGCATATTTTCTCCCTATATCTTTATGAATTCTAGCACTTTTACTACCCTAAATGCCTATATTTATGCTCATTAACTAGACAACCTCGTATTTGGATATATACATGCTTTGCAGGGGTTAATTGTGCTTTTGTAGGTATTGGAACACTAAAAGTGAGGATCCGTTGTATTTCAGAGACGTTCCGTTGCCAGACGCTACTTCAAGGGTATTTTAATAAATTCACATTTTATCTCCAACTCATGGGAATTCCATGGATGCGTAGTTCTTTGAGTTAGAGTCGCATGGCCGTAAACGGCGCGTCGTTTGGAGTCTGAATGGTGGAGTTATGGATATTTCCGTTTGCATACCTCTCCCCTCTTCATGTACCAAAAAGGACAAGAAATAGAGTACCGATCGACCAGCCTTGGGACCCCGATCGATCGAGGTTTAATATTTTTCCTTGCGAAGCAACCAGATGGTTTGGCCCTGCTCGATCGATCGATCGACGTTTTGGGTCGATCGATCGACCCTGCCAGATATTTGGCAATTCATTAATGGAATCAATCTACTTTTGATAAATGTCTATTTTTTTGACTTATTGGAAGTTGATTGGATCATGTTCCGTTGACTAATGTCAAACTCATGATCTTGACTTGAAATTGCACTTCTTCTTTCTCTAGTGGATAGCCTTAGTGGCACTTCCTCATAAGGTTATTGAGTTTACTCTTCTGAAGTAACTTTTTAATTTTGAGTAGGGATGTCCTTATTATTGTTTTCTTGAACACTGTTAGTAGGTTGAACAATGTTTGAAAGAGGAATTGATTCCTCTTTAAAGACAACATTCTTATTCATAACCCTTTCTTCCCCTTAAACTCAACATCCTTAAGAAATATTGCATTTCCCGTATAGAAAAAGGACTTAGCTAAGGGATCATAGAACTTGAAACCCCTCGACCTTTCAGTGTATCCAACAAAATAGCATCCAATAGTTCTTGAGTCCAGTTTCTTTTCATTTGGCCTATAAGGCCTTACCTCAGCTGGATATCCCAAAATGTGTAAATGCTTAATGATGAGATTTTGGCCTATTCATAGTTCAAAAGGGGTTTTATCTACCACTTTACTAAGTACTATATTTATAATATATTTTATAGTCTTAAGTTCCACTCCCCATAGTGATTATGGAAAAGAAGAATGATCAATCATACTTCTTACCATGTCCTAAGCGTTTTGTTTCGTCTCTTAGTAATACCATTCATGCTAGGCTACCCTAGCATTGTGTATTTTAGAATGATACCATATTTTTCTTGGAACTAGGAAAAAAGTCATGAATATTATTCACCTGATCAGTCATATATGCCATTGTATTCACCACCATGGTCAGATTTGACAACTTTAATCATCTTGCCTAGTTTATTCTCAACTTCGGTTTTGAAGGACTTAAAAATTCCCAATAATTGTGACTTCTCATTAATTAAATATAAGTACCCATAACGAGAATAGTTGTTTATGAAAGTGATAAAATATTATTGACCATTCCAAGAAGGTGTAGGGAATGGACTACAAATATCAGTATGTATCAATTCTAAGACGCCAGAACTCATTTTGGCACTTAATTTCAAAATATTTATCTGTTTCCCCTTTATACACCCAATACAAACATCAAAGTCTATTAAATCAAGGGGTTCAACTATTTTATCTGATATAAGTATTTCAATTCTCCTTTAGAAGATATGACCCAAACGTTTATTCCATAAGGCAACATAATTCTCACTAGTCAATTTGTGGTTTGTGCCTTGTGTAGTTGTTTGCAAGGTTTCATTACATGAAGTATTGGTACTCAATATATATAATTTATCAATTAAAGAACCAGTTGCAACAAGAGTAGAGTTAAGAAAAAGACTGACTTTGTTATTTCCAAATGAACAAGAAAAACAATATTTGTCCAAAACAGAAATATAAACCAAAATTCTCCTAAAAGACAAAACTGCATAAGTCTCTCTGAATTCAATAAAATGACTAGTCTCAAAAGATAATCTAAAAGCCCCATTACTTCAACTAGAACTGTTTTGCTTCAACATAAGTAGTAGAACTAGAATCTACCCACCAAGTATGACTAGGTACAAAAGCCAAAATAACTTCAGAACAAACAAAGGTGAGAAGTATATATTTCTTTACACTCCATGAGGTGTACATGGAACTATACTTATTCACATGCCCAGTTTTCTTGCAAAAGTAACAGGTGAATTCTAGATCCTGCTTATGTTGTGGAATTTTGGGTTGTGATGTTCCTACTACAGTTTTCATACTATCATTCCTTTTTTGCTTATTATTCTTTGAGGTAGATGCAATATGATCACTTTCAATTTTCTTTTATTTATTTAATTTGTCCTCTTCTTGTACACAATGAGAAATGAGCTCATTGAGAGTCCATTTATCCTTTTGAGTATTATAGCTAACTATAAACTGGTCGTAGTGTGCAGGAAGGGAAATCAGCATTGATGCACGAGTAAGTCATCAGACATTAAGTGATATTAGACATCTCTATAATTTACTTCCTTATATTTTCTTTACCTTTATACCTCATTTGAATAAGGTTATATAGAAGTGTACTTGTCTCAGCCTTTTTGTTCTTTGCAAAATGATTTTCAATATCTAGTAGGAAACCCTTAGCGGTTACCTCATCGGACATACCTCCCCTGAATGCTTCTGGAATGCTGCGCTTTAACATCATTAGACTTAAGAGATTAAAATGTTAACACTTCTCAAAGTTCACTTTATCCTCAATGTAACTTTTCTCCGTAAGAGGAGCGAGTTTTTCTTTCCTTAGTGCATAACATAACACTACACCAAAAACAACAATCTGACACGGGGTAAAACTGTGCGAGATCAAATCTGGCACAATTTTGAACTGTCCCAGAATCAGGTGTTCCAAAATGGCCATTTTTTCTAGCACAGTTTAAAAGTGTGCCAGATTTGACCAAACAGGAACACTTCTGGCACACTTTAAAATAGTGCCGAAATATTATATTTTCTGGCACACTTTTGACACACTTTATAATAGTGCCAGATTGAGTATATTTTGGTACTCTTTTGGCACAGTTCAAAACCATGCCAAAATTTGATATACTTTTGGCACGGTTTTGAACTGTGCCAAATTTTTTGGATCAAAGAAAAAAAATAATTATTTGAAAATAAGAAAATTCACTAATTACGAATCTCAAAAGTTGTTGATAAACTAATGTACATAGAAACTTCAAAATAGTACAAGTATTAATAGATCAAACACAAAAAAATTGGGTAGAGTTTCCTCTATTTTCTGAATATTTTACAACCTGATAATATAATTCCTGCTTAATGTAAAGCCCGCACAACCATAAAATATAACAATAAAATTACAAATGCCCGCATGACCATAAAAGCTAATAATAAAATTACAGAAGCCCGCATGACCATAACACAAAAAAATAAAATCATGAATATTAATGACATTAAGTAAATAATCCCCTTATTGTAAACCATTGACTTCGTGTGTTCCATGTGGATAAAAGCTAATGACAAAATGTTATCCTGTAAAAAAATAAGATACAAATGGGAGATGATATTAATAACCGAGTAATTTTAAAAAAAATATTATTCAAGCTGAAAATTTGCATGTAAGAATTAAAATTATTATTATATTCTCAAATCAAAATTCTTGTGACTACGTGGTCAGCTCCTACGAGTTACATTAGTCCCATGCGAGGTGTCAGTGCCTCTTACGGGGCCGTTTAAGTACTATTTGAGTTTTTACCCTTTAATGTCTTGTTTTTAAGCCTAATCTAAATATTTTCAAATTATCATCATATTCTCAAACCAAGAGACCCGTGACTCCGTGGTCAATTCCTACGAGTTACATTAGTCACATACGAGGTGTTCGTACCTTATACGGGGCCGTTTGCGGGATGGTTTGGCTTTTCACCATTTAACGGCTTATTTTTAAGCCTAATCTAGATATTTTCAAATTATCGTCATATTGTCAAACTGAGAGACTCGCGACTGCGTGGTCAATTATTATGAGTTACATTGGTCCCGTACGAGGTGTTCGTGCCTCTTCCGGGGCCATTTGGGTTCTAGTTTAGGTTATCACCCACTAATGGCATATTTTTAAGCCAAAGTCTAGATATTTTCAAATTATCATTGTATTCTCAAACTATATATCCCGTGACTACACAGTCAGTTCCTACGAGTGACATTGGCCCCGTGCGAGGTGTTAGTGCCTTTTATGGGGGCATTTGGGGGTTAGTTTGAGTTTTCACCCTCAAACGGCATGTTATTAAGAATAATCTAATAGTTTTCAACATATTCTCAAATCGGGAGACCCGTGACTACACGGTCAGTTCCTATAAGTTACATTGGTCCCGTGCGAGGTGTTCGTGCCTCTTACGGGTTCGTTTGTGGGTTGGTTTGGATTTTTTCCCTTTAATAACTTTTTTTAATCCTAATCTAGATATTTCAAATTATCATCATATTCTCAAACCGAGGGACATGCGATTACGCGATCAATTCCTACGTGTTACATTGGCCCCGTGTGAGGTTTTCATGCCTCTTACGCAGCCATTTGGTGTCTAGTTTGGGTTTTTACCCATTAACGACATGTTTTTAAGTTAAAGTCTAGATATTTGAGAATTATCATAGTATTTGCAAATCATATGTCCCGTGACTATGCAGTTAGTTCCTACGAGTTACATTCACCCCGTGTGAGGTTTTAGTGCCTCTTATGGGACTGTTTGGAGGTTGGTTTGAGTTTTCACCCTCAAATGGCATGGTTTTAAGAATAATCTAAATATTTTTAAATTATCATCATAATCTCAAATCAAGAGACCCATGACTACACGGTCAGTTCCTACAAGTTATATTGGTCCCGTGCGAGGTGTTCGTACGTCTTACGAGACTGTTTGGGGGATGTTTGGATTTTCACCCTTTAACGTCTTGTTTTTAAGCCTAATCTAGATATTTTCAAATTATAATCATATTCTTAAATCGGGAGAATCGTGAATACACAATCATTTCTTACAAGTTACATTGATCCCATGCGAGGTGCTTGTGCCTCTTACGGGGCCTCTGGAGGCTAGTTTGTGTTCGTGCCTCGTGCGAGGTGCTTGTTTTCTAATATTTCTATATCATTTAATGTAACAACTATAACCATAATATGAATCAGTCAAACATGAGCATAAAGAAATTTACAAACCTTTAGAACCGGTGTGTCGATTTCAAGAAAGCTTACAGATTCCATCCTCTTACATATCTCCGATACAATGTACATAAGGAAAACATAGATCAACATATGATTAATTTTTTTACTTTCACCTTCACTATTATTTGAACTTTCGTATTACACCCTCACTAATATAATAATTTGAGATACACTCACAAAAGCATCGCTAAAGCTCACATAATGTAATACAGGGCCCTCTAAGTGACACTTAGATAGATTTACCATTTCTTTGGGGAATATATCTCAAACTTACAAATGAGGGGTTATAATAAATAAAAACTCAGGGTATAAGTTAATATGGCCTTACAATCATTACATGGATACACATGTAGATATGAGGGTAAGCACTTCCAGATGAAGTCAGGAGATTTTAACACGATATGATAATAACAAAAAAATGGACTTCGAGTTGAAAGTTTTAGAATTCAAAACTTTGGATTTTTTTATCCTTAATTACTCAAACAACATACCTGCACCATTTCACAGATGAATTTCAAACCATTAGATCCAATAAGAGAACCCACAAGCAGATAGCCAACAATAACCTACCAAAAATAGCGATAAAGAAACAATCCAACCTGCAGAACATGATCATAATAACCATATTAGCACATGAGAGATCATAGAAAAAACTATTGTAGGAGTATAAAAAATGTTAGATTCGACACAAATCATAAATCCAAGCTCTCAAAGTGAAAAGTAGGCCCAACTAGGTAGGTCACACTCCCAACTTTAAGAAGAAAAGTGGGGTTTTTTATAATGTTGAATATATGAATACAATCATAAACTTAATTTTCATAAGAAACAAAACCAAACACTACAAGAGTGAAATAATTATACAATCATAAACTTGGGAAAATGTTATATAACTGTTAATATAACAGTTATATAACTGTTTATACAACAATTGTATAATTGTTATATATAACTGTTTATATAACAGTCATATATAACAGTTATTAAGAAGCCTCTTTAGAATTCTAGCTCTTAGGTTTTCACTCTTATATGCAGCTAAAAAAGTGTTTCTAAAAGAACCCTTATTTAGCAATAGTTCCTGATAAGCATATAAAATTAGTCAGATTGTTCAAAAGGAATTTGAGCAAAATCAACACACAAAATAATCAAAGTGCAAAATAAAGATAAAATTAAGAATGATCAATTACCTGTTAAGAAAATTACCTAGAACTGTCATCATAAGAAGCAGATTGCAGTGACTAGACCTTCAGCATTTGTTCCTTTTGAAGCATGACTGCCTGATCTATGTGCTCATGCATGTCAGGTTGCTCCAGAAGAAAATAATACACGTAAATTTGTTATGGTGAAAAGGAAAAAATAATTTATTAATTAATATTAAAACACTAAACAAGAAGAGAGAAAATTAAGGTTATAGAAGTGAAAGAGTTCGGGTGGCCTGTGGACTTGCAAGGGATGTGGGTATTGAGAACCCATAAACTGCTGGTCCATTTGGAAATAAAAATTGGGTGGATCCTCTTTGGACCTTGGGTAATTGCAATTTATGGACTTCCTTTTGAATATCAAATTTTCAGATTATACAAAATTTTATTCTCAACCCCAATATTTGGGTTGGAATGGAAAGACTTAAGAAGTCCAAATTACTCAATACATTTTTTTGGTGGCCATGGATGTTCAATTGAACCTTTTAGGCTCGACGTCGAGGTTCGCAAAGGCGTAATAATGATGCGTAAGGAATGACGTGTGGATGAGCGAGAACAAGAGGGGTTTTATTGTATTTAACCTTATAATATCATTATATTAACATAGAATAAGGAATATTCCTTGAGAATATACATCAATTAGTCGGGGAGTGAAGTAGTACATTTACTTGTAGGGGTTTTTACTTGGTGACCAAGCACATGACACCTATATATAAGATATAATATCCTCTTATTTTTACTCAATTATTGACTTGGTCAATGATATTGAGAATTGAGATATAAAACACTATCTTGCTTGCTAAGCTTCCGGTTTTGTACATTTGGACCGGTTCTGTGATTTAACAAAATAAACAATCAGATTATTGAACACACAGGTTCAGACGAGTTTGGAGCAATTGATGTTTCTACTATTGTTAGAAATTAAAATTGATGGGTGTATCATTTAACTTGATAGAAAAGGTCTTAAGTTCCCCTTTTCTTTTGTGTATAGTGGACTCATCATCCTCTTAGCTTATGTAACTTCTATGTTATCTACTGAATTTTCATTCCTTAACAAAAGGTCATAACACCAAGTCTAAATGCTTAAAGGCTACGGGGGGACTGAAAAAATGAATGTTTAACTTTTGGAGTTAAAAAAAAAAGCGAGCATGCAGACTACACTATATAATGGCATACACGCTTATCAGGTGATTTCTTAAGAGAAAGAAGCTGTCAAAGAAAAGTAAAAAAATTAGAGGGTGACTCACCGTCTAACATCAAGTTACTGAATTAACTAAAATTTTCCCTAAAATTCACTAGCGGTTTCCCCCAGTAGCAGTGTAGCTCTTATTTTAGGAGATAAGAAATTGATTGCTCGACTGTTTTTAACTGAATAACATACTCGTAGATCGTTCCCACAATTTCTTTTCTGATGATACACTGTTTGAAGTTGCCCCACCACCTATCAACCCCTTTGTGCCCATGGAGAAAAATATGTGCTTCATATGCTTTAGAAAAGTCCACCCAATGATCGATTGCCTAAATAATCATCTATTGAAGGACGAAAATATGCTTACTGCCCCTGAACATCCCCGACATGCATCCTAGCCCTAACGCCAACTGTGTGCTCTCCGAGCCATTGTGTTTTCTCCTATAAGGAAAAAAACCCGTGCCCGATTGTGACCGCAAAATTTTTTGATCATATAAGTTGTTTCCTACGCTATTGGAGAAGATTTTATGTGGATATTTGAGTGGATACCCCACCTATGACAGGCATTGGGACCCCGTATCCTTTGTCGATAGTCCATTGAGGACGTCTTTGAATACAAGATCATTCTCTTTTACATCTAAATTGTCCAATTGTTAATGTGTATAATTGGACCTCGTACGTTTTTACATTGGACCCATTTTTATAATTGACGACAATGAAAGATCATCCGTGAAGTTATGGAGGGATGTAAATTATACACTGGGAGGGAGGCATAGAATAAGAAGGGGAGGGAGAAATTGATGTTTTGTCTAAAAGATTTAAGGTTGCAAAGGATCCCAAATACATATATAATGAGTGAAATTTTAACAAAGATACAACATATAATAATAAGCATTCATTCCTTAGAATCATTTTAAAGTTAAAAAAGGTAAAATAAAAAATACTAGTTCAGCATTTTTTACTCCTCTATATCAACCTATTGCTTCCTAGGAACACCTGCCAATGCAACAAATTCATTCCTCCCAAGAAATTTTTATTTTCTTAAAGTAAAGGGGAACAAGAGCAATAATCTCTCCTCATTTGCTTCTGGTTAATTTTCCCATTCAAAATATTAAAAAAATGGTAACCATCATCTATATACACTTAAAAAAATGTAACCGTAATCAACATAATTACCATATACGTCAACTGTTTGAAAAAATTGATGATAAGCAAAAATACATAACCTTAATCAACATAAATTTTCTAATCCTCGGTAGAGGCGGATGGCAAATGCTGATGAAAATTTTATTTTAATTATGGAATATTGTACTATAAAAAGGAACTGACCCACTGAGAAGTGATAAAAGCATTTGAACCATACATAGAACTATATTGGCCACCATAATGAGTTCCAACAGATGCCATGTTCCAACACCATGTCCATATTCCCTACCTGTTGGGATAGAATAACTCGTATTTTGTTCAACAATTTCACCCAATACATGAAATAAGACCAACGGGAAATGTCAGGTGCTTGAATGTGATTTGGAACAATTCACATGACATGACCATACTAGTGAACACATGTATAGTATAAGTATGTTTAATAAAAGTAGAAGGACCTCATTAATCAGGTCTGGCTGAATCCTATGCTTTGCATAATGAATTTACTTATTTAGAAACTTGATGGTGACAGTGTCAAGCTTCTAACCCCTATCTGATTTTCTCTCATGTAGCATTCGATTATACTTGACGTAAATGGATGAATCTGTATTGCCTACATCTTCCCTTCTATATCTTGAACTCCCATCTAGTGTCCCCTCACCTAAAGGTACAAGTCACTTCCATAGATCAATTTCAATTACAATAGAAAATCCATTAATGTTCTAATTTATGAAATACAACTCACTGACCTCCATCTATCGCAAACCGAAATCGATGCATACGCACGACATGATTAAAAATTAGACGGTCAATACCAGGATCTATTTGATCCAGTACAATAAATAGTAGATCAAAATGAGGGAGCAAAGAGTCCGGGAGTCCAATATTATTTATTGGGGTTAGTGAATGGTCATACTGTGTACATCCATCAAATATCCAATATAGATAAAATTAAGCGACATGGACACACACATACGTAAATAGTCTGAATATGTTACGCAGCTTACAGTTCCATATATGGGATTTGTAGCTGCCACTACGTCGCATCGAGCATTGAATGATTCCTGGATACCAGTTATGGCAATTATTACAGTCTGATGCTCCATGAATTCATGTATTGCAACTCGATCTTGATCATTCATCTTGTCAAACTCATCAATACAAATAACACCTTGATCGACGAGAACCATTGCACCAGCTTCTAACCTTTTTTTGCCTAATCACAAATACCATAATTGTTTGTGAATATTGGGAAGAAATAATAAGACGAAAGATCCAATAGGGATGATGCATTACCTGTTTCTTGATCAGATGTAACGACAACTGTTTGAGAATATCAAACAATGTTATCGTACGGATGGTGGTTCAAGTTACGAGTTTAACGAAGTGTGCCAGATTGACAGTTTTGGTGTTTGCAAATTATTTTATCCCCGATTTAAATGTGTATATGTACACTTATTAACTGCAGAAATAGATATAATGAGTTTAGTAATTCTTTAATCAAATACATATATCATAACATATTATGAAGCAAAATTGGGAGTAAGTCACAATATCATCCAAATTTATAGTCGTAAGTCACAGTACCATAATTTCATGGACCACCATACTATTTATGGTGATTCGTTCAACATTCAAGATAAACTTCCCTGTCCTACCAAACATTCATGCTGCCGAACATGGATATACTTAATCATAGATTTCATTTATAGAGGTTCAAAAACTTTTCATTATAAGATGGCTATAGTGGGTATAACCAGATAAGGATGGCTCCCGAGGATAAACTTCTCCAGATTAATTCAATTCACAAAATTTGATCCACTATAACAAAACATGAGAATTAAAATATGCCAAAATAATGTTACCAGTACGAAATTGCTCAAAGAAGACACTTATAATGAAGCATGAGGCGGGGGAGGATTGAGAAGTAGGAGGTGGGTGGCAACGGGTGACAATTGCATAATAGCCGCATCACCAATCAAATAATGCTTCTAGTTTCATAATAGCCACATCATCTGGCTCCTGATATAAATATCAACACGTTCGACATGTGTAAACAACAATGCTACTTAAATATGACAAGCAAAGGAAAAAACATACAAATAATTATAAAGTCTCTTGGAATGTTGGGATAGGATCTTATCTCTTGATTTCTTTCCCCATCTAAAAATACCATGTTCAACCACAATAGAGTGAGGTCTAAACAACAATCAAAATCGGGCTACTTTAGACCACAGTTGTTCTAGAGTCGAGATCAACACCACAAATGCAAATATAATATACATTCCATTCATGTCACAACACAAACACAAATATAATGTGCATCCCATCCATAATAATATTCTATCACAACACCACAAACACAAATATAATATGTAAACAACAAAAGCCAATATAGAAGTTATAGAAGCGATAATTACTTTTACACTTAGGACTACAAAAGTTGATGCAATACCACAAAGTTAGAAAAGTTGGTGCAATACCACTAATTAGAACCAAGATAACTATTCATCGGTATCACCAATGGGCGGACAAAGATCGTCGAGCTAATACATAATTCCATTTTTACCAACATCCCCTATGTTCTCTTAATGAGCTTGTTTTCCACCCCAAATTGGATTCTCACTTCATTCTTTCTCAACGTCTAGAAGTGAATGGTAGAGATGGCTCCTAGTTACGTTTTGCTTCCATAACCAATAAGTTCACGTGTGTGGGATAGTGTTCTGAACGGGTCTGGGTTTTTTCTAAATGTGTAATATTATTATTGAATATTTAGCATTAATGTTGACTTACTATTTAAATAGTTTTTTCTTAAATTTTCAACACAGAATTCTCATTTATCTAGAATTTAATTGGTGGGGTGTCCACTTAATATTTAAATATGATTTTTTTAACATTATTATTGAATTTGTAGCACTTACATTTTCTTAAAACTCCATAATATATATATACTAATCAGAATAAATATGCCTTTTAAATAAAAGGCAAAGAACATAAAAACACATATTACCATTATAAGATCCCAAGATTCATCCAGAAACCAATGATTTGTCTATTTCATTATCAACATTCAATTTGTACAAAAAATCATATATTGATAAAAATACAATAAATATAAAAAAAAATGTATATATAAAACACTAAAAATGCAAAAATGAGGAATCCCTTTAGGTAAAATTTTGAAGAATACCAGTGTAAGACGCTAAACAGCGGTAGAGTAAATGGAGTAGTTGAGTGAGCGGAGATGTGACCGGAGAGAGAGAAAGATCGAAGCAGCAACGTGAGAGGGAATGGAAGACGAACGTGAGAAGTGGAGTGAGCGGGAACATGAGCAGTGGAGTGAGAGAGAACATGAACAGAAAAGTGAGAGGGAGACTCCAATGAAATGGATGACTGAGTAAGTGTAATTTTTGTAGGGCATTTTATATTTTAGTCCAGTGTACTCAATTTTGGCCCACTTGAAAATAGTGTCAAATTTTGACATTGTTTTAAAGTGTGACATATTGTGTTTAAACCGTGTCAGAATTTGGCACAGTTTAAAACTGTGCCAGATTTTTAATATGAGTGTATCAAATTAATATTTTCGGTGTAATGTAAATCCACACAACCGAGAGCTATAGAATGTTCTCTTTCCAGTTCTTGAATTTTGTGCCATTAAGCACATGAATTGTGTTCATTTTGGCAGTCATATTAGTAGAAGAAGCAGTAACTAAATTTAGAGAATAAATAAATAATGTAATCTCAAATTAAAATTCATGTGAAGATATGTTAGAAGAATAAATATAAGAAATAAATTTTATGCAACTGTAATGTGGGAAATATTTATGATACCTAACACAACATTAACTTTTAGTCTTTGGATAAAAACATTAACTCATAAGTGGTACTCTTAGCGCAGAAATCAAATATTGATGATAATTACGATAAAAAACAACCTTCCTTTGGGCCGGTATATTTTCCACGTGAAAACTTTATAACCGTCACACATTTATTCCCGCATGTATATTTATTATTTGTCTAACTAACAACCTTCCTTTGGGCCGATTACTAATCACATAAATATTCAGCACACACATCTTAATAACTCAAAATAGATTAATCTACGCAATAGAGGTTATTTTGGCAACATATTACTTCAATTGATTTATTTTAATATATGAGAAAAAAAGGGTATTAATTAAATACCTCAAATGGGAGTATGGTTTGGTTCTATAAAAAAATATCCTGAATCCAAATCATTTTGAAAACATATGTTCCCCTTGACGAGATTCTTCTTTCTTCCATCAACCATAGGAACACCTTATCATATATCTAATATTTAAAACTTTATATTGAACCTCGGCTCAACACCAAATAATACATAACATGAATATTAGAACAAATATGTAATGATAAAAAGTATATGCAGTGATTTATACCAAAAAAATATGGGAAAATAATATATTTTTTGCAAAAATAGAAAATTTTGACTTATCACTATAATAATATAAACAATCTCTTAGGAATCACTCTTCAATTTGCGAAATCGTAAAATCAATTTTTAAGCGAGAGTTATTAGCATTGCCATTATTATCAAAAATGGCACGAACACGTTTTTGGGGGTTTAAACAACGTCAAATCATCGTGATAGGATGGCAACCATTGTTTACAATGGATTTTGTTTATTTTGATGTTTCCAAGTGGAAATCAAAATTTTGAGCAAGAAAAAGAAATATGCTGCCGAAAACATCCCTCAAAATTACTTTTAATTTATCTTGAACAAAAATGAATTAATCCATACAAATCCATCATGACTTAAACCTTTTTGAGAGAAATAAAAAGGAAAACTCTGGATATAAAATCAATTATCCTTTAATTAATTTTGGGATTATGATTATGTAAAATATCAGAAAACGTTCATAAAATTGTATATAGAACTGTAAAAGTAATATGGGTTCTTTATGGACCGTATGCATGATAAAACAAAAAAAAAAATCCTAAATCATAATCACAATATCAATCCCACTAATGTAATATGAAGTTGCTCTGATATCAATTGTTGCGATAAAATTATATTAATATCAACCTATTAGATTATCAAGACTACATAATAATATTTTTAGAATTGTGCACCTAAATCCATAGTGTTGATTAAGGCTTGAGGGTTAAAGGTCATCCACAGACTAATCCCTCTCTCTCTCTCTCTCTCTCTCTCTCTCTCTCTCTCTCTCTCTCTCTCTCTCTCTCTCTCTCAGTTCTCTCTTAATGACGGAAAATGAGAAGGAAAGTATATGAGAGCATTAACTTTGGGGGACATAACTCTTCATCATATAGGCATCTAATTAGAATCCATAAATTTCAATTAGGTGACTCTTAAATGACCAATATGTGACTATTGAGTCATCGCGATTCTTGAGTAACCAATATGTGACTTTTGGACAATCACACGTTATAAATCTCATACTCATTTTAAATATTTTATTAGGCTCTACTAATTAGATCGCTTAATTAGTTCAATTAAAATAAGTGTCAAAATATATGTAACCCCCATTAGAATATTAATAAAAAAATTCAACAATTGTAGAAACAAATTGATCTGGTTCTGAAGTTATTTGGTGATTTGTGTTAACTCGGCCTAAAATCGGTTGAGTTTTGGTAATGTCCTTTTGTGTTTATACATTGAGTGTGAGATCTTTGAACAAATTAGTGGAGAGAAGTTTCTGCTTCGTTACCACCAGATTGGGTACCATTTCTGAGTTCATTTGGTTTGTCGTCTTCAATATCAGGGACAAGGTGACCCTGAGCATGTGCCAAGTGAGTGATTTCACAGGACCCACTGGCGTATTTGTTATTACTTATATATTAAAGATCCATTTTTTATATCAATACACATAGAACATTTCTATTATAACTGAACAATAGATCGAAATTTTGGGGACATAATGATGTGGTAATCTCATATTGATTGGTTTTTGAGTCTCACTGGCGTGGACCTCCCAAACCAACCAGTAATAACTTGACACATCAGTGTGTCTATAATTTTTATGTCAAAAATTCAATCCAAATAAAATTTTTGATACACATAAAAGTGATATATTTGATAATATTTGCACTAAACCTTGTATTTTAATCGATCGGAAGAGCTGATCAGAACAGAACCGCCATTTACGGGTCATCTTTTTTTTAGATGACATCTCCGAGAGGATAAATTTGGTTGTGGTACGGTTTGCAGTTGCCTCCACCGTTTGTATCTGCTTGGTTGGGGTTGTGACATTTGCGAGTCAGCATATTTGTTCAAAAAATGACCTACGTTCAAGTTTTTTTTAAACATCCCAAAAATTTCATTAAGTAACAAAAGAAGAAACTCTTAACCCAAACAGGCTCATATTAAGCTAGGGGGAGAGAAGTGAGAAAACATAAAATAAAATAAAGGAAAACTAGAACAAAAGCATAGAGATAAATTTTTAACACGCCTGACAGGTTTGAAGTTTCGGTCACAACATATACCAGTAAAGAGAACCATAGACAAATGTCGGAGACACCAGAGGGTGAGCCGCCCATAACAAAATCTGTGCTCAAGGCAAACAGACGGTGGAATAATGCAAGACAAATATGTCAAATGCACCAGAGCCAAAGAGCGAGGCTCAAACACCAAGGGGCCTAAGAATAGATACACCTTAGTAAAAGTGGGAGAAATCCAAAAAAGACCTAAGTCCATTTGGGTCCAAACCTGAAAGTAACACCCACTAGAATAGTTGAACCAAAGCCCCCAAAACAAGACAGACATATTAAAAAGAGATAGATCGCTCACAAAGGAGAGGAGAAAAAAGACTCCAAACGGAGACTTTATATAACAATAAAAATAAAAAACATAGTCAAACAACATATCTTCAAAATCACAAGGGCGATCTACCACCATAATGGTATTTCTAGTCGCAACTTTTCTGATCTGTTCCATGAGCAGATCTTTCACAGTCGAGAAGCTCGAAACACTCGAGTAACCACTACGACTGACCAAATCAGGGAAGACCCACGAGATGGGCTTGGATTTGTTTTGATCGCAGATTATACACCTTTTGGATTTGAGGGTCTTATTTGGGTCTCCCCCACTCTCATCGGAAGTAAGAGGGGAGAGGGATGGCTGGAGGAAGGGTTAGAAAATCTAGGGCCAGCTAGGATTTTTTTGTTTTTAAGAGGAACATCACTACACATACACACTTTCTTACCCATTTCTCATACCCGCCTAATAAGACAAATCAATACAAAGAAATAGAGGGTTGTACTTGCTTCCCTGGCGGGACCCACAACACTAAGGTATAAGCATTTACAGCATTGGGTATGGGATATGTGTACTAAAGTTGGAACACATATCTTTATCCTTTTTAGAGAGAGGTGAGAGATTTTTTATGCAACTGATAGACTTTTGTCCCCTTTTTCTAACAAAAATCTATCAGTTGGTAAATAATCGAATAAGACCCTTATGTTTCTAAGGTCGACCCCATTTTGGTTGAGGAACAATAGGATCATTGAAATGTTATAGTCGAACCTATGAAGGTATGTGGGAGCTGAGAGTCCCAAAAATGCACAGGATAATCCTATGAAGACTTAAAGAGTCGAGGGTCCCAAAAACCAACAAGCCGACCTATGAAGGTCGAGGGTCCCAAGTATGTTCAGGCTGACCCTATAAAGGCCGAAGGTCAAAGAGGGTCCATCAAATACTACAGTCGACCCTATGATGGTATGAGGTAGTTTAGGGTCCTAAAAACGAACATGTCGACCCTATGAAGGCCGAGGGAGCTGAGGGGTCCTAAAAATAAGCATTCCGACCTTATGAAGGCTAAGGGAGTTGAGGCTCCCAACAATGTGAAGGCTGACTAATGAAGGTCGAAGGTCATGAGGTCCACTCTATTGGTCGAATGTCAGATGAGGCCTATATATTGTTGAGGTCGAACCTTGCTGAACGATTGTCAAATGAGGCCCGTAAATGTTGAAGTTGAACCATGTTCAGTGCTTGTGGCTTTATTTCCTCAAATTTTGTTTTCCAATCAGTTCTTCTTAAATTAGTCAAACAAGTTAATGAAATCTTAATTTGTCATCAAACTAACTTTTACTAAAACTGGCCAAACAACTTGCTAATTTTCTAAGAAAAAATCGAAGCTTGATATTCCTATTATACTTGTGTTTAGGTTGTAAATAGATTTTTGCATCAGGACAAGGATAATATTAATATAAATTTAGCAAGTAGATAACAATAATCAAGAGTTTCCCTTAAACTAATTTGTATAAAATTGGCTAAACTAATTAATGTTTCCCTCTTATGTTTATCTTGGATCTTATCCAAATTCTATATTAGGATGAGGGAGATATTGATATGAATTTTATAATTATTTAGTCCTTAAACCATTTTTTCTAAAATTCGTCCAGCAAGTAATTGTAATACCCCGTACTTTTATAGATATTTAAATTACATGAGTAGGAGTAATTTAATAATTTGAGAATTTAAAGTAAATAAGATGGAGTGATTATATTTCATGTTGTAGGTGAATAAAAGCGAAAGGTGATGTTATTTTATGCGGAAAACATGTGTGGAGATGTGTTGGTTTTAAGACAAGAATTTTTGTTAAGTGACTCGGATGGGAATTTCGAATCCACGGTTGGTCTCGGAAGAGACGAGATAGTCAGAATAGAGTACGCAAGGGTAGTGTTTGGGTTTCGAAGACTTTTTGGATCAATACAGACTCACATTTATGTATACGAGTCAATTTTAGGTTTAATAAGGGATAACCCTTATTTCTCTCTTATAAGAGCACGGGAGAAAGGAAGAAAAGAGAGAAAAGAGAAAGAAGGAAGAAAAGGGAGAAAAGAAAAGATTTCCGGCTAAGCTCCGGTGGATTCCAACACGAGATCGTCGGATTTATCCAACCAGGCAAGTGTTTAACTTGCTTTAACGATTTAAGTGTGTTTACTTTTCATATTATAGTTGGTGATGAAAAACTACAAGATTTTGGGTTTGGGATTTTTGCACAAAAAGTTTTTTTTTGGAAAAATGGTATCATATGATTTTGATGTGATAATAATCTTACATGGAATCTGAGTTAAAACCCATGTAAATGGTATAAATTATGGTGAGAAATGGAAAGGGTTGCATAAATAAGAATTATGGTTTAAATTATTAGAAATGGATGAATCCCAAATATTAAATGGTTGTGTTAGTGGTAGATAAGTGTGTAGATGTTTACATTGATTGGTTTGGGAGATTAGGAACCTTAAATCTTGAATTGGATGAGAGTTGGAGTGAATTTCATAAAAATCGGAAATTTGGACAGACCGAACGGGTCAGAAATGGGGTTCCAGATTGGTTCGTTTTTGGAATATTGGATTGGTTCATTTATTTGAGCACCGGATTGGTTTGTTTTCTGGCCATCGGTTCGGTCCGGTATTGATATAAAATCAGAGAGATTTTTCTTGGCCTAAAAAGGATTGAAGACAAATTCCATTTGGAGATAAATGTTAGGGGGTCCTAAATTGAGTACGAGGACCTCTAAAAGAATAAATTGGTGATATATAAGTCTCGGGTTAGTGGGAACAATCTGGGGTTTAAATTTAGGAATTTCCGGGACGAACGATATTCGAGAAATTATTCGTCGGGTTCGTACAAATATATTTATGCGTGTAGAATATGTATGCCGATTATATATGGGTAGAATATATATATATATATATATATATATATATATATATGCCGAATATGTATGAGTAATTGTAACAACCCGCGTAATTTTGGGCTATTTTAATTCATTTTTGGAAAATTGAGGAAAATAAAGTTTTAGATAAAATTATTTTTATTGCTCAAATATGTTGGTTATTATTTTTAAAGGTGAGAATTTCAATCTTTCCTGTCGTATAGTGTACTTCCCCATATTTTCTTTTAGTTGGCAGGTTAGCGTGGATTTGAGCGCTATGGATTATTGGTATTATTTTAGCGTGGATTATTTGGGAAGAATTTTAATACAAGTTGGAAGAATTGTATTAATTATTTCATTGGTGTATAGAGCATTGAAGATT
Source organism: Sambucus nigra (assembly GCA_949130495.1). Taxonomy (NCBI): domain Eukaryota; kingdom Viridiplantae; phylum Streptophyta; class Magnoliopsida; order Dipsacales; family Adoxaceae; genus Sambucus; species Sambucus nigra. The sequence continues at coordinate 204,616,065 of OX422218.1, forward strand.
TGTATTTTATTTTCGAGTTAGATAGTTGTAATTTTAATTCGAGATACTTGTTGTAATTGAAGAGATTGAGATTAGTGGATTTATATTATTGTGGGTTTATTTAGATGCTCTATACCTTGTCACTTGTGGATTTGAATTTATTTTATCGCATTAGCGCTCCGTTCACTCTCCCCGGGCAGGCGGGGTGTTACAAATGGTATCAGAGCTTAGGTATACGGCAACCCTCGGGGCTTGGGTTTTGGGTTCATTGCGTGGTTAGCAATTTTTGAAGATAGAAAATTTTAGTTGATATTCATGTTAGGCATCTAGATTAGATGTAAGGAAATTATTTTTGGAGATTGTTAGCCTGATTTTTTAGAGTTAGGCATTCGACGAATTTCGAGGGCGAAATTCCATTGTTAGTGGGGAAGTGTAACAACCCGCGTACTTTTGGGCTATTTTAATTAATTTTTGGAAAATTGAGGAAAATAAAGTTTTAGATAAAATTATTTTTATTGCTCAAATATGTTGGTTATTATTTTTAAAGGCGAGAATTTCAATCTTTCTTGTCGTATTGTGTACTTCCCCATATTTTCTTTTAGTTGGCAGGTTAGCGTGGATTTGAGTGCTATGGATTATTGGGATTATTTTAGCGTGGATTATTTGGGAAGAATTTTAATACAAGTTGGAAGAATTGTATTAATTATTTCATTGGTGTATAAAGCATTGAAAATTTGTATTTTATTTTCGAGTTAGATAGTTGTAATTTTAATTCGAGATACTTGTTGTAATTGAAGAGATTGAGATTAGTGGATTTATATTATTGTGGGTTTATTTAGATGCTCTATACCTTGTCACTTGTGGATTTGAATTTATTTTATCGCATTAGCGCTCCGTTCGCTCTCCCCGGGCGGACGGGGTGTTACAGTAATATCATAAGGTGCGAATGGGATGATATAATAATACTAGCTAGAGTGATAAGCTATTCGGAAATATTGCACAAGAAAATTGTATCATAAGTGAGTAAATACTTATGGGATTAAAATAAGTTGTGTGTATACTTATTAATCTATACGAATTGATATATTCGGGATTATAGGCTAATTCCATGAGAGATGGGCATGGATAGACGGATATGATATATATATATATATATATATATATATATATATATATATATATATATATATATATATATATATATATGATGTGATTTTAAATATATATGTATGTGACTGATATATTTATGTGTATCAATCCCTCTATTGCTATCATGGGAAGTTATGCAATGTGGGTGAGGCCCAGGCTTGAGGAGCAGGAGTGTATAGTTCCCAGGTCATAGCGTCCATTATTAACTATGTGTGAGGTTCAACGATAAGACGTCTTGGGTATGATTCGTCTTATTTCTAGTGAGGAACTATGGTTGTTTCCCCTACGTTGAGATTTGGTTTATACCAAATCGGTGTGAGAATCCGATCGCCGGTACCCAGGATGATGTGTGAGTAATTCCCTGGAAGATGATAGCATTGAGAGACTGCATCCATTGAGTTATAGCTCTGAGGGATGACTCTTGTACTTATATAGTGTGTGATATATAAGTATGGATATACTTGATGTGTGTAGTATATATATATATATATATATATATATATATATATATATATATATATATATATATATATATATATAGTACTGCTCTTGTGCAGACCAGTTCGCATTTTAAGAGTGCGGACCGGACATGTGTCACCTGGCGGTGAGCCCATAAAAGAGAGAGAAAGCCTCTATAATTTAACCCATAATTTCTAGGCTTACCACTAAGTGACACATGTTCGGTCCGCACTCTTAAAATTCGGACTGGTCCGCACAAGAGCATTATATATATATATATATATATATATATATATATATGTATGTACTAAAATAAGGAAAGAAATGTGAGTTAATTTCTGGAATATCCAGGAGTATAAAATTCAGAATAAAAATATGTGAAAAGTGTGTAAAGATGAGAATATTATATACGAGATAATAACCCTAAAATATGAATGGAGTAGTAACTAGTGAAGGTAATTTATAATGAATGGTCATATGAGAAGCAAGATATTATAATTGTATAGGCTTGGGCGAATGCTTAGAATATTTTATATACACGAGACACGAGATAGCATATGGTGACTTGGAAGTTTTGTGAGACGCTAGTTAGGCTGTGTAGCATAACTTGGGGTTTAAAATACATGCGATAGGTGCGCACTGTTAGATGAGAGGTGAGGGGTATCTCATGTGAGTGCGACACTAGTTTAAATATGGAGAATACCATATTTTAAATATTAAATTAAATTAAGCACTTGCTAAAATGATTTTAGAAACTCGGGCTCTGACCCGTATTTATTTTCCTTTTTCTTCTCCTTTGTATGCTTTTTAGGTGTCCAGATACAGGGACGTTTGGATGACTATTCTTTTGAGTCATACGTGCTGCCACAACTGTGGATGTTGGGAGGAAATTATTTTAGACGCTTCTATCCTTGTGATCTAGATATGAGGTACTATTGTAATAATCGATCGTATTGCCCAACTGATGTCATTTATTTAATTTACAATGATTTTATTTTTACGCACATTCGATATGGTTAAATAAATGTTTACCGAGAGTTATCAGTTATTTATTTATTCATTCAATTTGTTGATTATATTCCGGCGTGAATGGTTTTAATTGTGCATTAAGTTTAAAAAGATGGGAAAGTTTAAAATTTGACGCCAGGATTAATAGGTTATTAGTAATTAATTGGTTTTTCGACAGTGATGCTGAGAATGAAACCATTTGAGATTCCTGTTTAATTTGATATAGGACTAATCACCCGATATTTTATTAGGCGGGGTGCCACTGGTGGTATCAGAGCATCAGGTTCTAGTGTCCTTAGGAGTCTGTGCGGATGTACTATGCTTTCAGCGTTGCTTTCTATTTGATTTGGAGCCTTATGTTTAGGATTGTTGATTTCTATGGTGAGATTTAATTCTCCTGCTATGATGTATATATATATTAGTAAATCTTAATTGTGTTCGAGTGTGTTCATCTATTGAACAAAGAATGGATGACCGACGAAGGCTGTGGGGAGGCAGGAGGAGGCAGGGCTCAGTTGAAGTTGTAAATTTTTTTGGATAATGACCGTAGTTGAGGTCACCACTAATTTTTCTCAAGAAGATGGGGCTGTAAGGGCTGCTAGGGTGCAATATATATTTTCAAGTACCGCTATAGTAGGAAGTGGTGCCAAACTAGACTCACCCAACGTGGTTAGAATGGGAGAGATTCAGATAGGTCTTTTGAAGACGAACGACCGTTGGAATGTTTGTGAATGCTAAGATTGTGTGTGATAGCCAATGGATGTAAGATACCCAGAGGCTTTCGCATATATCAGGAAGTAGTACACCCGAAAGTGAATTGGGGAATTTTTTTTCTTAGCTCGTGGGAGCAGTGTTGTAGTGGTGGGATTCAATCACCACATTTGAAAAGTGAAATATTATACAAATGGAAGGATCTTAGGTACAGTTGGACCGCATGTTCCTTCATCATATGTTCAAGAGGAGATGTTAATGCTGTTCTGAACTCAACAAAGGAGGACTAGACAGAGGCCTTGTCTAGAGAACTTTGTACTGAATAAGGATGGTACAATGTAAAAAAGAATTCTTAAGTGGGTAATTGACTCGCGAGAGGAGTTGCCAGCACTTAAGGTAAATTCTACTTATATGATCGATGTAGATGGTGACAATGTTGTATTTTTTACGATAAAGATGTTAATGCTTCTTATGAAGGGAGCTAAAAGAAACGAACGATTGGGTCGAGGAGAAAGACTGAATGAAACGGTGTTAGTAAAACTCCACAAGAGGAGACCCATTAACGGACCCATCTAAATGATTCGGATAGCCGAATTCTTACCAAGTGATGGTGAATTCATCCAGGGCAATGGTGGCCAGCAGTGTGTTCCTTAGGGCCAGCAGAGCTAAGGGAATAATGAGGGTGGCCGTCAGTGTCGAGGCTACCAAGGTCAAAGAGGATGAAAACCCTAATACGGTCAGTGTGGCCGAAGATAAATGGATTATATGGATAGATATCTTATGTGTGGGTAAGACCACATGCATTAATTTTTTCCAAAGTGAGTAAAGGGATAAGAGTATGGTGCCTAGTGGGGGAAATGATTAAGATAGTCTTTGTAACACCCCGCCCGCCCGGGGAGAGCGAACAGAGCGCTACTATCGATAAAACTAAACTAATCCACAAATAACAAGGTATAGAGCATATAAATCCCAAAATAAAATAAGAAACCACTATTCTCATCTTCAAATTAATACAATTAATCTCTCAAAATAATTACAACAATCTAACTATCTCGAAAATAAAATAAATCTCCAAATGCTCTATACATCAAAATAAATACAAGTCTTCTCATCTCTTGTATTAAAAATTCTTCCCAAATAATCCTCGCTAAAATCATCCCAATTGGTCCATAGCACTTAAATCCGTGCTCACCTGCCAACTAAGAAAAAGATGGGGAAGTACACAATACGACAGGAGAATGCTCAACAAAGATGATAGCGATGAATAAAATGTAACAATACGAATATTCAAATCAAATACGAATCTCAATAGCATTTATATCACTATAATTTCTCAATAACACATTAACCGGGTCACCAAGCCTCACCACCGTACCGCGCCTATGCAGTTTTTTAGCATATCCGGAAAAAGGAATATTGGCGGGGCCCAACTTCAGTGCCATATTAAAATCTCATGACAACATGATCAACACCAAATATAATACCACATGAATCGAAATCAGATTCCAACAAATATTTTCAGATTTCCAAAAGAATTTAACAATTCAAATATGAGTCAATAATCACATGAAACCAAAGAGAGAAACACTCGCGATATTAAGGAGCATATTGTGTAAAACCCCATACCTCAAAATCATCAAATGAATCATCGCATAATTCAGCCTCAAAATCTAATCACACCATCACGTTCCTCTCGCGAAAATAATCAAATCTTGTTCTAGCCCAAACTCGAGAAAACACTAGATAAGCCTTCTAATATAAGGTTGAAATCTTGAATAAGTTTGGGGTTATGGTTTGTATATGAAAGGGAGTAATTTTGGAGAGGTCTTCTGGTTGAAAAGTTTGAGAAAAAGTGATTTGAAAAGCCAAGCCACGAATTAGTTGATATATAAAGGATTAAGAGTTTGATTAAAAAAGAGTTCTAATGAGATACAAACACTAAAATTTTTATCCCGGACGATCGGACCGTTGGAATTAGATGAAATTTTACAGAGAATTATCTGAAGACGGGAGGAAGCTGTCAAAAAAATTTCAGCTCGATGCGTATAATATTTTTAAATATTTTTTTTGTGAAATAGTTTTATGGTTTGAGGACTCTTAGAGAGTTTTATATTTTGAGGACTCTTCTATATAATAAAAATTCAATTAAAACTCCATTTTAATTCCAATTCCGAAACCGTTTGAAATTCTCATCTTTAAAAATAATAACCAACATATTTGAGCAATAAAAACAATTTTATTTCAAAATTTATTTTTCCTCTTTATTTTGAAAATACCCCAAAAATTACGCGGGTTGTTACAATCTTTGGTTCAGTTCTAACAAGCATATCATGTCCGCGGACCATTTGAACAGCCGGGGTAATTGGCAAGGTAGAAATATGAGTTTTATTCTCGGGTGAATGAGGTATGCTTTATGTGACACGAGCGAGTCACAGTATTTTGATTAGCGCTAGATTCGCGGGTGAGACGAGTTTAGTGGTTACATTGATAACATTATTATGTGTATATATTTCCTGTTGTTTAACAAGTGTAGACAGTGAGAGTATATTTTTATTGAGATTACTCATTTTAGTGATGTGTTATATGAGTATGATGTTATCCTGAATATGCTTATAAGGACATATTTTCATAGGTCCGTTATCAATTTATTATGTCATATACCGCTACACCGTCGAAGAGAATTCAAGAGACATCTACATCAAAGACGGATCCTAATTACTCAAGTTCTTCATCATTCAAGACTCCGCGAAGTTTAATTTGGTAAGGTTATGTTTTAAATACCTTAACTTTTCACTTAGACCTTTTGGGATATTTTTACAAAATATTTTTCTAAAGATTTTATTTTCGGACACCTTTCCGTAGAAAAATCATAACTAATACATAAAAAACCAGAATGATACGAAACTGGAGGCCATGTGTTCGTATCGAAATTTTCGATAAGCACGCGTGGAATCTCGTTTGATAGGTCGTTCGAACGACCTGTTTATGTCATTCAAATGACATAGCATTTCGTTAGATCTCGTTCGAACGACATTTGTCCTTCGTTCGAGCAACATGCTGATCTCGTTCGAACGAGCTCTATTTTCGAGGCGACGTGTTTTTCTTATAAATACTCATTATTTGGTAATTTTTTCATTAAGAAGTCACAGCGTTCTGACGAACATAAATACTGCGAAAGCGGAATCCTTTTTGGCTTCTTTCTTTAGGGTTTTAATCCTTTTTGTTTTCAATTCACAAAACTCCCAATGCTTTAGTGAATTGTTTGGCGTTTAAGAACAACTTTGCTTTTTTTCAACCTCGGTGGATAAGGGATCTCCATATTTGATCGGTGGATACCGAGCGTAGACATTCTGCGTGTGGATGAGCCGAAGACGATGAACTGATGCCTGGAGGGTATTTCACTGTCTTTCGTATCTTTGAAGAGTTGCTGAAGGCACCATGCATTACACACTTATGGACGATAAATTTTTCAAAGTGTTTATAAAAGGTTTTTACCCGAAAAGGGTTTTCTTTTCCTATATCGGTCGTCTTTATTTTTCATACATGGGTTGGATTTCTTATGATGTTTAGATGCATGTGTAGGGGCTGAATTATTTTGTTTAAAAATAGACTCTAATTAAATAAGTGTGCCAAATTAGATATTTTTGAATTTAATCAATTATCACACAGTCACGTTTTTTCAAATTGGTATCAGAGCAGGTTGCGCTAATTTATTGCGTATTCCTATTTTCCATAAAAAATTCGTGATATTGATTTTTTTAAAATCAGTTTTTTAAAAATCGCAATTTTTCCGATGGAGCACTTATCTAATCGGATGCCCTCCTTTGATGACCCAAGTCAAAGTTTTGATGATGTAAATCGTTTGAATTTGACATTTGTGTGGCCATCCCCGATCCCCGTCGCGGAGGAAAAGGATCCTTCGGGTCCCGCGCGTCCCTCTCGGGAGAGCGCTTCGGCCGGCGTCGATTTGTGAGGTGTGAAAAATGTAGAGAGATTTAGAGTCGCCAGTCTATTTTACTAAAAACAGACAAAAGAAAAAGGGGAAGCCACCCGAAGGATGGCATCCAAATACATACTGGTGCGTGCGAAACCAAAATGATTCGAGAAGGGTTCGGAGGCTTAGTTACGAAATGGGAAGGTGTTAGGCACCCATTTCGCTCTTTCGGCCTCTCATGAATATTTGCTATTTTCCTTTATGTTTCCCCTCGTGATATGTGTGCATGTGTATATATAGAAATGGAGGTAGGAATCCTCGACTTGTATCATGGAAAGGATAAAGCGAGTCATCCGTAGGAAGGTATAAGAGTAATATTAGAATAATAGTATTTACGCGATTACCCTTACGTTGATCGTTATAACGGAACGATAACGCATATGGAGTAATACGTCACTAAGAGCAAGTATATAGAATATAAGGAAAATGGATTTAGAGAAGATAGAAAATAAGAGAAAAAGGGAGAGAAAGGACTCGAGCCTCGGGTTTTACCCCGAGACGCCTACGTATCCTATAAAGGCATAAAAGTCCACGTAGTTCGCATACAAAACGAGGGGTGGGGTTTATCCCATAAATCCAAATTAGGATCTCTTATTTGTGGGTGTGTATGTGTGTGTAGAAAAATTATTTTAGTTGTGAGAAAAGTGTGGAAAAAGTGTGAGAATCCCTACTTGGAATTTATGAGCAAACCCTCTTTTTCTTGTTTTTTTGGGTTTTTATTTATATGAAAATAAGGGATGTGCAATAATACTAAATAAAAAGTATATTAGGATGTGTGAGACGAGATAATAAAAGTGCTAAGTAAGAAAACAAGTTATTGGGAATTTAAGAGAATTTAAGTGAGAGTTTGAGAAAGTTGGACCTTCTTGAAGATCCTGAGCTTGATCTTGAATGTTGAAAATCTACCTTTATACTTGGATGATGATGGAGGGTGGTTAATTCATCATGTTGATGAAAGGGATGAAGAAAAGTGGGGGTAAAGGGAGGATTTGGAAGTTGAAATCAGGTTGCCTTCGAGAGAGGTTTCTGGGATTCGTTGAGAGTGATTTCCTTCTGATCTGGGCTCCCCTTGCAAATGAGGTGAAGGCCTCCTTTTATAGTCCCAGGTGAGTGCCGATCAGCATAGAGCCCTTCCTGCCTATCGGCAGGCAGGTGCCGATAGGCAGGTTCTGAAACCTACCGTTTGGCAGTGTGTTTTAGGCAGGTAAAATCGTTGGTCAGAATCATGCACGGGGCATGCCATTGGAAAGGTAATTTAGAGACCTTCGAAAGTACTTAGATCGATCCCGATTTAGGAGTTTACTTTGGGTCAAATGTGGCTCGGAAGCATTTGTCGATCCATTGGACGGGAATCATTCAAACGCAAACGGATCGTTCGTCCGCATGGTAAGTCTGAATCACGCACGGGGAGGATCTTTAGAAAGGTTAGGAGATGTACTTCGACATTCCAAAGAGTTTGACCCAGTTCAAGGAGTTGACTTTGGTCAACCGGGCTCAAGAAGCATTCGGTGATCTCTCGGAGTCAAACAAATCGTTCGTCCGCATGGAAAGTAAGAATCTTGCACGGGACGGACCGTTGGAAAGGGTATACAGTACCCTTTAAAGATTCATTCAGCCTCGGTTGAGCTGAAGAGTTTATTTAGGTCAAACAGAGTTCGGGAGCGCCCGGTGGCCTCTAGGTCAGGTTTCAAACACAAACGAACCGTTCTCCCGCATGGTAAGTCAAAATCACGCATGGAATAGACCATTAGAAAGGGTATTCCGTTCCCATAGAATATTCATTGAGTCTTGGTCGAGACGAAGAGTTTGACTTTTGGTCAAACCGAGCCGGGGAGAGCCCAATGGCTTCCAAGTCAGTGCTCGGGACATGACCTGGGATTGCGGTGATGAGTGGAGGTACTAGGGACCTAAGGAGAGTTAGGGGTAACAGAATGAGGTGTCTGCAGAGCCCCTCGACGGGTGAGTTTGGAACAAATGATAGCCGTCGATTAGACACCGCATGATGCTTCCTAGAGAGTATGACCAATTTAAAGGATCGAGGCCGATTCTGAGGACCTAAGGAAGCAAGGATGACCTATTCAAAGGGTCAAGGTCAGTTATGAGGACCTAAGACTGGTGAAGATCAAGGACTGAGGTCAATTCTGACCTAACTCGGTGACGATCCAAGACCGGGGTCAATTCTGACCCAAGAGTGGTGACGATCGAGGACCGAGGCCAATTTTGACCTAACTCGGGTGACGATCCAAGACCGGGGTCAATTCTGACCCAAGAGTGGTGACGACTGAGGACTGAGGTCAATTCTGACTCAATTCAGGTGACGATCCAAGACCGAGGTTAATTCTGACCCAAGAGTGGTGACGACCGAGGATCGAAGTCAATTCTGACCTGACTCAGGTGACGATCCAAGACCGGGGTCAATTCAGACCCAAGAGTGGTGACGATCGAGGATCGAGGTCAATTCAGACCCAATTCAGGTGACGATCCAAGACCGGGGTCAATTTTGACCCAAGAGTGGTGACGACCAAGGTCAATTCTGACCTAACTCAGGTGACGATCCAAGACCTAAGAGTGGTGATGATCGAGGACCGAGGTCAATTCTGACCTAACTCAAGTGACGATCCAAGATCGGGGTCAATTCTGACCCAAGAGTGGTGACGACCGAGGATCGAGGTCAATCTAACCTAACTCAGGTGACGATCCATGATCGGGGTCAATTCTGACCCAAGAGTGGTGACGATCGAGGATCGAGGTCAATTCTGACCTAATTCAGGTGACGATCCAAGACCGGGGTCAATTTTGACCCAAGAGTGGTGACGACCAAGGACTGAGGTCAATTCTGACCTAATTCAGGTGACAATCCAAGAGTGGGGTCAATTCTGACCCAAGAGTGGTGACGACTGAGGACTGAGGTCAATTCTGACCCAATTCAGGTGACGATCTAAGATCGGGGTCAATTCTGACCCAAGAGTGGTGACGACCGAGGATCGAGGTCCATTCTGAACTAACTCAGGTGATGATCCAAGATTGGGGTCAATTATGACCCAAGAGTGGTGACGACCGAGGACCGAGGTCAATTCTGACCTAACTCAGGTGACGATCCAAGATCGGAGTCAATTCTGACCCAAGAGTGATTGCAGTTCCTTGGGAAAAGAAGAGAGTTCCACTGGAGGTAAGAATTTGATTTGAGGTTCTATTGGGGATAAGAATTAGATTTGAGGTTTCGCTGGGGAACGATGGATGAGTTGGGGAAGATTCTAATCATCCTTTGGGAGATATCGCCTGGGGCGAGTGATTCTTCTGAATTCTGCTAGGGAAAATATCATACGATATTGTTTCGCACTGGGTAGCCGATGGATGGGGAGGCTTTGTGTCCTTGATTCGAGCGGAGGAGGTGATTATTGGGGAGATAACCGGTTTCAGGTTGTAAACTCTGCTAAGGAGGTGATTGCTTGAAAGGTCATTCGCTTAGATTTTGAGGGTTCCGTTGGGGAAAAGGAGGTTTCGCTTGAAGGAGTGCGAAATTTTCTTGATGAAAACGTTCTAAATCATTATTGGAATTTTTAGGAATTTTCTGAGGATTTTTTAGGGTCTTCTAGCATTTTCCAGGAATTTTTGTACAAAATTTTAAGAGGGGTGCCGACCGGCATAGACCGAGGGGTGCCATTCAGCAGTGGCATGTACTTTTGGACTGCCTCGAGAAGGTGAGGAGTCAGTACCGATCGGTATGGAAGGGGGAGGTGCCGATCGTCATGGAGCTTGGCTTACTATATAAAGGGGGCGAACCCCCTTCATTTTTTACAGCTTCTTGCCTTCTCTCTTTCTACGATTTCTCTCTGTGAATTGTTCTAATGTTCCGATCTTCAAGAAATGGCCACCTTTGTGAGCAGCGTTGTCCACCGGTAGTGGTTGACCGTTGATGACTGGTCGAATGTGGATTGGAGGGACAGGGTGCCCCTTGCTTTGGGGAACGAGAATGCTTTCGATGCATTTGAGCCGGTTGTGGATGAACGGACCTTGCTGCGGGAGCCATCGCATCATCGCTCTTCGAGAGTGATTCTCGGTGGTTATGTAAGTAACCTGACCTTTGGCATTCCTTTCTTTTTGGGTGATTTTTTCTTTCTTTCTTGAATTTTGATGAGATTTTTCCTTTTGCCAATCTGATATTTCCTTGAGGAACATGCGTGCCCACGGGACGACGGGGCTTAAGGATGTTTGGGAGCATCTTCCACCCGTGGTGTGCTGGATGGTATCATCAGAGGGTTTTGGGAGGTTGGCGGCTGCGCTGGATGAGAAGCCTCGTTCGATAACGGTCTTGTGTGCTTTGGGGGAGAGGTGGTGGGACACTACCCATACCTTCCATTTTGGCTTCGGGGAGATGACGGTAACTCCCATAGATGTACAGAAACTGCTGGGGATGGATTATGACAGGAAGCAGATAGAGGTGGATCGCTCCTTGCGGGTGAGGCCAGAGACGGTGCATGTGGAACTTGGTGATGTGAGGAGGATAGTTTCTGGAGATTCTATCCGGCTGCCCCTGCTGAAGGATGTTATATTGAGCAGAGTGATTGATGTGGAGGATGGGCTACAGATGAGACAGATGGCCCGATTATTTATTTTTCTGGTGTTGGGAGGTTTCATGGTGGTGTCGAGCGGCAACGTCGTCCATTTGTGGTTTCTGCCGTACCTGAGGATATTTTCGAACATCCCTTTCTATGATTGGGGGAGTCTGACATTGGAAATACTTTACTCTTCTTTGGATGCATTCAGTCGGTGCTGCCGGCAAACTTTTACTGGAGCCACGTATCTCCTTGAGGTATTCTTTACTTTTCTCTTTTTCATTTCATGCATTCGCATTTTCCTTTCATGCATTCGCATTTTCCTTATGCATCACTTTTTGCTTGTGAATTCAGATGTGGTTCTATGAGGTAATCGAATGAAACACTTAGCTGATTGCTCTGAAGGATAACACTATTGGGGACTTCTGCCGTTTGTATCGATGGCGTAAGTCCAACCAGCAGTCGAAGGGAACCCTCTCCCTAAAGGCGGTGCGTCACGTTTTGAACGACCTGACCAGTGGTCGGGTAAGGTCCTTTTTCACTCTTGGTTTTTACACCTTCTGATCTTGTATTGACTCATGCCTTCTTGGGGATTTTCAGGTGACCTTTTATCCTTCGGGGATAACCATTCAGGATACGGGGATGACTGGGGTGAACGCGCAGATGAGGCGTTTGTTAGCGCATGAGTTCGGCCATTCTTGGTATCTCTAGGAGAGGGTGGTTCACCAAATTATTGAGGAGGAGGTGGAGGTGTCACCCGCACAGCTTCCTACGTCTATGAGGCGAGAGCGATAGCTGTTGGAGGATGAGAGGATCGTGACGATGATCGGCGAATGCTACTCGTTGTACACTGATACGGCTGCGCCATATGACTACATGGACTTTATGATGAGCTGGTTGATGGCGCCCAGCATACATGATGCCTTGTCTTTCCCTCCTGTGGGTTCGAGTCGACCAGTGGGGTCCTCTCATAGCGGTGGCGGTCCATCGACATCCGCGGCGATGACTTTATAAGTTCCTTTCGTACGGTTGCACACTCATTCGTACAACATTCGGCGGGTTGATGGAGGGATAGTGTTGATGCTGCACAGACCTCTTACAATGGATCCGAAGGAGCTGGGTTTGACAGAGGAGGTCCTTCGTCCTACGGTAAACCTTTCGGCCCTTTTCCTTTTTTGATTTCTTTTGCTTAATACTGATTTTGCCTTTTCCTTGCAGCAAGTCCGGGTATTGACCACTTGGCTGAGGGACATTAGAGATTGGATATCATTGGTGACTGCCCCCATTCGGGATGCTGTCCCTATTCCTTCTTGCCTAGTGCCGTCAGCCTCGTCCGGGGAAGACTCTGGCTCGGGTAGTGGGGGTTCGTCGTCTCGCCGTATGGGGAGAGAACGTGTCGTAGGGGTGGAATCTCTTGAGAGAGAGAGAAAGAGAATGTGGGTTTGGGCTGAGTCCCGTTGTTTTTGTCTTTTCTTTCTATTTCCTGCAAAATGATGTAACACAGAAAACAGATATATGCAATGCAATGTAGTTTTTTGACTATCTTTTATTTTAATGATGAATGAATGCATGCGCTTTTTAATTTGCTGCTGAGACCATAAAAAGGAATATTTTTGGAATTTTTCAAAGGAAAGCACTCTCTCTTTTTTTTAATTTAAAAAAAAGTGGGATCCTATAAGGAGAAAATAGGATTTTTGAAATTCTTTTGAGAATATCAATTTATTTTCATTGAGTTTTCTGATTTGACAAAAGAGGAAAGGAGGAAATTTCCAAAAATGGGGGGTTGTCGATCGAAAAGCACCTTAACCTGCCTATCGGCAGCTTAGTCCAGTCTCATCATTTGAAGGTTTTGATTGGTACCCTCTTCAGCCCTTGGTACCTTGTGGGGTAGGATTCCCTCCAATTTCTGCAGGGATTATGTCCCTTATGAGGATTTTTAAGTATAAAAAGGGAGAAGGGTGGAGTGTTCTCATCACACCTTTGCATCCTCATCTACATACCCATTATCTTTTAGTCTTGTCAGATGGCTCTCCCTGGTAGCATTGAGTTTGTCAATTACGTCGAAGCCTGGGAAGCTATGTGCTCTTATAATGTCGACTATGATGCCTTCAACATGCGTCGAGTTTCCTTGTGGCGCAATCGATCTTTTGAGTGGAATGTGATGATATCGGCGGTACAATTCTGGTACCCCGAAGACCATGTATTCCGCTTTGGGTTGGAAGAAGTTTGTCCTACCTATGAGGAATTTTCTTCCATACTGGGTGTGAATCCTAGTGTTGCTGCGGCTTTGCCTGAATTTTACCGCTCTCCTAGGGATTTGTTGGGCGGGCTTCTTCATATCTTACTGTCGCCGACCAGGTCATTGGTTGCTGGAGGAATGATCTCCCTCTCGGCGGTGCTGCAGTCCGTGCATTTACGAGAAGTAGGTGATGCCGGTAATGCTAGAGCCGTTGTTCTGGGCCTGGTTTCAAAATTACTGTTGGTGACTGGGGAGGTGCGCGTGGACCCTCAACTTCCAGCCATTACTTCATGGATGTTATACCATCGCAAATATGCGGCGGTGATATTGGCAGAGACTCTGAATGGCTTGGATTCCTGGAGAGAGGGTCGTTCTGACTTTTTTGAGGGGTAGCCCTGTGATGCTGTTCATGTGGTTGTCTGAAAGATTCTGCTTGTCGACTCCTCCAGAATATCCTTTATCGGTCATACCCAACTTCTTTTCTCGCTACTTCATTAGTGTTGGCCTGTATGTTGAGAACTCGGAGAATTGGTTTGTGGAGTATGGGGCTCGTGGGCTGTATTAGTTCATGCCTTGGTGGGGACAGTTGCAGCCTGTTCTGGAGCTAGGAGAGTATTCATATGTGCGGCTGGTTGGTCTCAGCCTGACCTCTTTTTATTTCCCTTGGCGACTTCTGCACCAATTTGGCTGGGCGCAGGTCGTGCCCCCTTGGACCTCAAATTTCTTTCCAGTAGAGGATTTGACGGAGCGTCTGCGTCTGTTTCTTGGATCTCTGTGGGAAAATCGGCATCTATTGACCCGTCCCTCTCAGTCTGTCGAGAAGGTTTGACATGTCTCCAAATATTATATGAAGTGGTTGTGGAGGAAAGTAGTCAGCAAGATGTTAGCAGTAGAGACTGGTCAAAGGTGGTTTATTTTATCTGACTCTATGGAAGGGGGTGTTGCGGTCTTTTCGAAGATGGTTAAGGCTCATCGATCTATAGAATGTTTGCGACACTCTATTCTAGGCAGGGGAAACTTGGGGTCCTCAGGATGTAGATGATAAGGGTGCAAGCTCTTCTGGTAGCTGTGGGTAGGACTCCTAGGGGAGTTTATTTGTGTAACAGATGTGGGGGATTTTATTTGGCTTTTTATGGTAATAGGGGGAAGGGAGTTATTTGCTCCTTTTTTCTTATGTAATCTGTACTGTAATTTCTTATTAATGAAATAAACAAGTTTCTGATCATCCAGCTGTGCCTTTCGATGAATTTTGTATTTTGAATTATCTATACCGATCGCTAAGGCATACATAATCCTTTTGTTCAAGTAAATGTTTAGAATGAACTGTCGTTCTCAGTGATAAGAAAAGAATATATTTTTTGTGAAAAAGAAGAGGCCGCACTCACGTGAGATGTATGAGTTGCCTACGTACCTCTCAGGTTTTTGAAAAATTTTAAAATAGTTTTTTTTGTAAAGGATCAAGCCCACGTAGTTCTGGGTAGAGGGAAATGAAGAGTTTTTTTTAATAGAATAGAAGGGGGATGAGAAGAGTCGTAGAGCGCCGAGATTTCGGACTAGGGGTAAAATTTCTTGAGACGGTCCAGATTGACTGGACGAGCCATCTCTTCCCCATCCAGGTCAGTGAGCATGGTGGCACCGCCAGACAAGATTTTCTTCACAATGTAAGGGCCGCTCCAATTGGGCTTGAATTTTCCTCTGGGGTCCCAGATGGGTTCTATTATCTCCTTGAGGGCTAAATCCCCCTCCCAGACACCGCGGTCTTTGACTCTCTTTTTGAATGATTGCGCAATTCGATGATGATACCCTTGTATGTGGTATAAAGCCTTTAATATCCTTTCGTCCCGAAGGGTCAGCTGGTCAAGACGGCCTTGGCGCCAATTTTCTTCATTAACCTTGCCTTCGAGCATGACGCATAGCAAGGGTATTTCCAGCTCCACAGGTAGGAATGCTTCCATGTCGTAGACCAGAGAGTAAGGGTAGCCCCGTAGAAGTTCGGATTACGGTTCGATAGCCCCAGAGGGCATACAAGATATGGTCGGCCCAATTTTTACAACTTTCGATCATCTTACTGATGATGGCTTTGAGGTTTTTGTTGGCAGCCTCAATTGCACCATTGGTCTGAGATCGGTAGGGAGAAGATTTGTGTCTCTGAATCCCATACTCATTGAGTACTTCTGTGACTTCTGCCTCAAAGTGGAAATCGTTATCTGACACTAGCTCGTGCGGGACTCCATATCGGCATATAATGTTTTTCTTTATGAATTTGGCCACCTTCTTGGCATTCAATACTGCATATGATTCAGCTTCGACCCATATGGTGAAGTAATCGATGGCAACCAGGATGATCTCATGTCCGTTTGAAGCTTTTGGTGTAACCTTCCCTATGATGTCGATACCCCAGGTGGAGAATGGCCAGGGAGAGGTCATGTTGTATAATTCTCGCAGAGGCAAGTGCTGAAGATTGAGAACTATTGGCATTTAGGGCATCTCCGAACATAAGCGGTGCAATCCTGGGCTATGGTGGTCCAGTAGTAGCCCTATCGGATGATCTTCTTGGCAAGCATGTGACCGTTCATGTCGGGCCCACATTCCCCGTTGTGAATTTTTTGCATTATCTTTTCAATGTCAGCCCCTTCGATACAGTGCAAATGAGTTCCATCAAAATTCCTCTTGAGTAGTGCTTTATGACAGATGATGTACTGGGCGTCCAGCCTTCGGAGGGTAGCTCGGTCGTTCTTGTTGGAACCCTCGGGATACCTACCGTACCTGAGGAGGCACCAAATATCATCGTACTAGTAGTTGACTAGCTTAGGATCTTCTGTGGTGACGAGCTCAATGTGGTAGCAGTGGGTTGGTTTGTCTTGATTTTGAACTAGGAAGGGGTTCATTGTTATTCCCTCGGGTAGAGAGACATAGCTCGTGATTCAGGGTATGTTGGATTTTATCGATCAGAGAGACATAGCTCGTGATTTATTTGTGCTAAGAAACTAGTGATAGTAAGAGCGCCGTGATATATGTGGTCTTGTGTAACATATAGTGAACGAGTATACTATTGTGTCAAGAGACATGAGTTTGAGGGTACGTGCTATGGACTGAGGGCCTAACGGATTTCGATATTTTGACAATGCTAGGTTGTAGTGTATCGGGGGGTTCCTTGTTTGGATTTCGCTTTGCGAGACGTCCCACGCATGAAACTTAGCACATCGTTGGAAGTGGGGAGATGTTTGGCCTTTATTCTACGAGTCTAGTACCTTGGTTATTATACAAGTATCTAGTTATAACTGTGAGTTGAAAGTTATATTCCGATTTAAGGCTAGTGAAGCCGGTAGTGCTGTGACAAAGCACTGGAGCTTTTCACCACGAGTTGAAGAGTGGGACAATGTCGAGAAGGATTAAGTTATGAGTTATGGGGTTATTGAAATATCCAAGTGTTATAGACACGCCGAGAGTGCGGGGGGCAATATTGAGAGAAACGTGTGACTCTGGGAATGTTTTTGTAGATATGCATAGACTATAGGGTGTATGGGCGCCCTGGTTAGTTTGGTTTCACCATCATTCGAGATAGAGAGATATGGTAATATATGTGTGGAATATATGCCTGTAAGGTAATTATAAACAAAGTTGAAATGGTATTATGGATTAAACGTCATGCGAGAATGACGATAATCCAAGAATATGTGTACAATGAGAGTTGGCATACCTGAGATGGGTTCAAAGGTTGTGGGAAGCCATTTAAAAGGATATCTCTTGAGAAGAAGAAAATTCTAATTATTGTGGAAATTTGGAATGGAGGCTAACTCGGTGGAATGTTGGGAATGACTTGTGCGTAAAAATAATGGTGATATCAATAGGGTATGAAGAGCCTAGAAGTGCACATTGTGGCGAAAAAGTGCACGAGCCGAAACTCTTGGTATACCTCGAGAAATAAGGGTGGTATAAGTACCACTTAATTTGAGACATTATAAGTGGAAATTGGTGTTAGGTGAGACATAGTGAGATTGTCTCTTGGTGCACCACTCATAGATGGAAAGAGGTTGGTTTGGGATGGGCAACCAAAAATTTTATATCAAGTTGATAATTCTAATGATAGTAAAGGAGGAGTGCACCAGTGCGAGGTGCCGTCCAATATTGTTGTAAATCAGCATAAGATCCTTGAACCCCACCTCCGATAGGGATTTTCAGGAAGTAGTGGGGATAACATTTTGTTTTGGGTAAGTCGTGTCATCTATAGCCCGATGAGTAGACAGGAGGTGATTGACGACTAGTAAAGTGGTATGAATGCGATTCTGGAGTCACTTCGATTAGCTTATTTCCAAAATTGACCTACTTGTAATTGAATAAAAACATGGTACGATAATTAGGAAGGGAAATTACCTATTGGCAGAGTTGTGTGTAGCCATTTGTACCTGTTTGATGTAGACAAGGTGCCTTTTAAGGTTTGGTGTGGGAAAGCCTATTCATTACCCCTCTAGTTGTTTAGAGGTGAGCAAGTCAATAGACTTTTGGATCAGACGTGATTTAGAGTCCTTTGTTGAGAGGGGCATTAACCAAAAACTGTTGAGGTGACTTTTGATCATCGTAAGAGTTACGTAGCCACAAAAATGAGATTTGGGGGACGGACATGAGTGGTTCTATGTTCTTGTGGTTTCTCTATCCAGGCGGGAGATGTATGTTAAGATGGACATAGGAAGCTAGCACTTAGTAATGTGCTGCCTTCTAATAGAAATGAGGCGATAGAGCCAGTGATGTATAAGCTCATCTTATTTTGATGTCATTAGTAGAGCACAATGTGTGATCTACCATTATTGAAGTTAGGGTTTATGACTAATGGAGTGTATCGATATGAAGAGAATTGAACAAGCTTGTTGTAAAGTGGGGACTATTATGGGTAGGCCTTTATACAGTTAGGTCCCACTAGCACGCAAATAGTTGAGTGATCGTACCATTATCAAGGTATGATTGATTTTGGGTATTAGAGCGGGTGCTAGGGTTGTGATCCAAAGACCTTGGTACCGGTTTCATCCGAATTTCGAGGACGAAATTCTCTTATGTGTGTGTGTGGGGGGGGGGGGGGGGGGGGAGAATGTAATACCCCGTACTCTTATGGATATTTAAATTACTTGAGTGGGTGTAATTTAACAATCTGATAATTTAAAGTAAATAAGATGGAGTGATTATATTTTATGTCGCAGGTGAATAAAAGCGACATGTGATGTTATTTTATGTGAAAAACACGTGTGGAGATGTGTTGGGTTTAAGACGTGAATTTTTGTTAAGTGACTCGAATGGTAATTTCGAGTGCATGCTTGGTCTCAGAAGAGTTGAGATAGTGAGAATAGAGTACCTGGGGGTAGTGTTTGCATTTTGAGGATTTTTTTGTATCAGTGAGGACTCACATTTGTGTATTTTGGGTTTAATAAGGGATAAACCTTATTTCTCTCTTATAAGACCACGGGAGAAAGGAATAAAATAGAGAAAAGAGAAAGAAAGAAGAAAGAAGACAAAGAAGGAAGAAAAGGGAGAAAAAAGAAGATTTCCGTCTAAGCTCTGAAGGATTCCGACACGAGATCATCGGATTTATCCAACCATACAAGTTTTTAAATTACTTTAATGATTTAAGTTTTTTTACTTTTCATATTATAGTTGGTGATGAAAAACTATAAGATTTTGAGTTTGGGATTCTTGCACAAAAATGGATTTTTGGAAAATGATTGCATATGATTTTGATGTGATAATAATCTTACATGAAATCTGAGTTAAAACCAATGTAAATGGTATAAAGTATGGTGAGAAATGGAAAGGGTTGCATAAATAAGTATTAGGGTTTAAATTCTTAGAAATGGATGAATCCTATGAAATTAAATGGTTGTGTTTGTGGTAGATAAGTGTGTAGATGTTTACATTGATTAGTTTGGGAGATTAGTTACCTTAAATCTTGGATTGGATGAGAATTGGAGTGAATTTCGCAGAAAGCAGATATCTGGACATACCGGACCGGTCCGAACTGGGTTCCAGATCGAATCTTTTATGTCCCGATTAGTTCGTTTTTGGAATATCAGATCGATTCGTTTATTTAAGCACTGGGTTGGTTCATTTTCTGGCCATCCGTTCAGTCCGGTATTGACAGAAAATCAGAGAGGTTTTTCTTGGACTAAAAAGTATTGAAGACAAATTCCTTTTGGAGATAGATGTTAGGGGAGCCTAAATTGAGTGCGAGGACCTCTAAAAGAAGAAATGGGTGATATATAAGTCTCGGGTTGGTGGGAAAGATCTGGGGTTTAAATTTAGGAATGTTTGGGAGGAACGAGATTCGAGGAATTATTCGGCGGGTTATATATATATATAATGAACGTACGTAAGTACTTATTCGAAAATAATTAACGTGAAAATGGTATCATACGTGAGTAAGTACTTATGGGATTAAAATAATTTGTGTGTACTTTTTAATCTATACGAATTGATATATTCGGGATTATAGGCTAATGCCACGAGAGATAGCCATGGATAGCCGGATATATATATATACACACACACACACACACACTAGGGTGTACTCGTGCCGATGGCATGGTGATAATTTTTTTCCCATCATATTTTGTACCCGTGTCGATGGCACGCGATAAATTTGTTCCCGTGATATTTTGTACCCCTGTCGACGACACGACAATAAATTTGTTCCGATTATAAATTTTTTCCCGTTATATTTTGTGTTTTATACATGTCACCAATAGTGCAAATATAAATATTGTTTGTCATGCCAGGGTGTACCCGTGCCGATGGCACAATTTTAAAATTTTCTTGAAACATATAAAGTATCAACAATGTGTCTACTAAATTTCATGCGTGTCAAAATGACATTACATGTGGTGTGCCCATGTCTATGGCACAGTGAAAGTAAATTTTTGGTATGATTTATTTAAAAATCCATTTTATGAAGTCGATTTTTCTTTCAAAGAATGTTGAATGTTCAACTTTCATAAAAAGCTGAGAAATTTAATTTTTTACATTGAATTTTCATTTATATTAATACTATTATAGACCTTAACTTGGTAAAACAAATAAATATAAAGCTATCAAATCACATTTTATGGATTTCAATTTACATAGCAAATAGTGTCTAGTAAAACAAGATTAATTAGCAGCACAAAAAATAGTGTCTAGTAAAACAAATTTATTGTACAAATACATTAGATTAATTTATTTCTTTTTTGTTCAAAATGGACGTTAGATTAATCTATAGCAGTAATACATTAAGCCAAATTTATTGCACAAATAATTTAGAAATTTTTGCATAAGAATAAATAAGATAGAAAAACCTTCCCCCGTATCAGATATCTTAAACCTATTTTTTATGAAAGTTCAAAATCTCACGCAATACCAAAATTAATACACAATGCAAAAACTAATGTTAAATATTTCAGGTCTCTAACAAGAAATTTGGTACACAAATGTCTTAAACTAAAATTATAAAATGTCTTAAACTAAAACTACAATAGTAATTATTACTGGGGACTAAAAAGTCAAGAGGTATGATCAAAATTATATACGAAAAATATTGTTTTGCCTCAAAAATATTCAAAAAGACATCTCAATTGAGTTTCTAGGGCCTGCTAATGATGGGAACGATAAAGGGATTGATATCCCAGATTTTCAGGCGAAATGTGATGCACTGTTACCACTACTTCTGATAAAGTTGGGTCTCTTTTAAGGTTACCTAACATACTACACCATGCTTGGATGGGGAACCTAGGTGGACAGATACATCATTCTTAATGTCACCATACCAGATAACATTAATATATTTATTTTACCGTCAATATTCCTGCTATAATTCATCTAAAATGGAGATATATTTTTAAAGTGGAACACATTCTTAACGTCACCAAGTAATCATCTAAAGTGGAAGAAACTACATAAATTATTTTTAAACAAACAATAGTGAGGTGATTTGTTAAGCTCAATAAATCATACAACTTGACATAATATAAAAAAAACTCACGCCAACTATATATTAAAACATGGAAAACAGGATTTGTCCCATGCTACCACTATATGCATATGCATATAAGAAAAACCAAGTAGACCAACAATTAGAAGTAATAATGCTTCATACATCACCTCCTGTCATGTGTGTATTATCTACAAAAAAGAAAATTTAAAGATAATAAAAAAATCATAAAGATTTAATAAAAATATCCAAAAAACTAAATCTAGAACAAAACCACTAAATCAAACACTATATATTTTTAATTTGACAACCGTAAAAACAACTATATAGTATTCACAGACTCAAGATAATTGTACGTGACCGTGAAAACAATTTTAATGACCGGAAATAATTGTACGTCACCGAAAAAAAAAGAAACAACTAAATCTATAATGAACGTTTGTTGGAAAAAATGGAGGGACCAGAACAAATAAGACTATAATAGTAGGAAAAAAACGTTTGATGGGAAAACTGGAGTTTGGTGGATTACCTTTGTAGGGAGAACAATAGATCTACAAAAACAGGATGAAAATTATGAACCCAAATGGGAAAACCCTCTCTCTGACACATAGTAACCTGCAAAGCGATAAACTAAAATATCTCCCAACAAAATAGAAATCCATCAAAACATTGATTTGAAACCCACCACAAACAAAGAATGAAATACCTAAATGGTATCCTAAAACCACCCCCCAACCCCTTGAGGATCCGACGACGTTCCCGGGTCACCTCGACAGTCACGTGAAGAGAAGCGTGAGAACCATAAAACTAAAACACAAATAGTGTTGCTTCTTAACACTGTATGCCCTCAGGGGCCTCCGTGTGGCGCTTCTTAACAAAATACCTGATATGAAGAGTGAACAAAGTAGTGTTCCTTCTTAAGAGTGTATACCTAATATGGGTTTTTTTTAACAAAAGAAAAGTGAGAAGATGGAGAGTGAACAAAGTTTACATGGTGTTAATTCCACGATTTGAACAACAAAATAAAAATGGAAAAAATAGAGTAATATGCGTGTGGTGTGAGTCTACCTGATGTTTTAAGATCTGCAAAACCAAACAAAAAATGGGGATATTATTATTGTGGATGTGGAGAGAGAGAGAGAGAGAGAGAGAGAGAGAGAGAGAGAGTAAAAGTGATGGAGTCAGAGATGCGTGTGGGGGAGGCTCGAGGAAGAGTTGGTGTACCCATATTTACAGTATACTCAGTTCACACGTGTCCGAATATTTAACCCTTAGATACAAATCCTAAGATGTAATCTCAACTCTCAGTTGATTAAGACCAAGCCCACTAACTTTTTATCTCAGCCATCAGTTGGAAAAGACCAAAAATCCCTCCTCCTTTATTATATATATATATATATATATATAGGGACAGGCTCAAGTGAGGTCTCAGTTTGAGGACTATTTTTTTCAAATAGTAAAAAAAATATTTTGGGGCTGATTTTTTTAATGATTTTTAAACATTTGAGTAAGATCATAAAAAAAAAAATCAGCTCAAAATAACTTTTTTTGCTATTTTAAAAAAATTGGTCAAACTTTGTCAGTTTTAAGTTGTTAAAAACTGACAAAGTTTGACCAATTTTTTTAAAATAGTAAGAAAATTAATTTTGAGTTGGTTTTTTTATGATCTTACTGAAATGTTTAAAAACCATAAAAAAAAAATCAGGCAAAAAATATTTTTTTTTACTATTTTATCAAAAATGGTCCTCAAACTGGGGACCTCACTTGGTCCTCTCTCTCTCTCTCTCTCTCTCTCTCTCTATATATATATATATATATATATATATATATATATATATATATATATATATATATATATATACGGGTATAGAGACAGTATATATATGATGTGATTTTAAATATATCTATATGTGAACGATATATTTATGTTAAGCATACCCCTCTAGTGCTATCATGGGAAGTTACGCGATGTGGGTGAGGCCTTGGCTTGAGGAGAAGGAGTGTATAGTCCCCAGGACATAACATCCATTATTAACCGTGTGTGAGGTTCATCGGTAAGACGTCTTGGGTATGGTTCATCTTATTTCCAACGAGGAACTTTGGTTGCTTCCCCTACGTTGAGATTTGGTTTATACCAAGTCGGTGTGAGAGTCCGATCACTAGTACCCAGGATGATGTGTGAGTAATTCCCTGGAAGATGATAGCATTGAGAGACTGCGTCCATTGAGTTATAGCTCTAAGGGATGTCTATTATACTTATATAGTCTGTGATATATAAGTATGGATATACTTGATGTGTGTAGTGTATCATACATATATATATATATATATATATATATAGAGAGAGAGAGAGAGAGAGAGGGTCAAGTGAGGTCCCTCAGTTTGAGCACCCTGAATGAGGTCCATTTTTTTAAAATAGTAAAAAAAATATTTTGGTGTTGATTTTTTTTATATGGTTTTTAAACATTTCAGTAGGATCATAAAAAAATAATTAGCTCAAAATAAATTTTTTTACTATTTTAAAAAAATCAGCAAAAAAAATCATATAAAAAATTCATATAAAAAAAATCATCCAAAAAATATTTTTTATACTAGTTTAAAAAAATGGACCTCTTTTAGGGTCCTTAAACTGGGACCTCACTTGATCCCTATATATATACATCTAGTGGATAAAATATACTATATACATCTAGTGGATATATACTACATTCTTTATCTTAGTCCATGTATATATATGGGATGTTAAAACATATATATACATGGACTAAGATAAAGAATGTAGTATATATCCACTAGATGTATATAGTATATTTTATCCAATATATATATATATATATATATATATATATATATATATATATAGAGAGAGAGAGAGAGAGAGAGAGAGAGAGAGAGGGTCAAGTGAGGTCCCTCAGTTTGAGCACCCTGAATGAGGTCCATTTTTTTAAAATAGTAAAAAAAATATTTTGGTGTTGATTTTTTTTATATGGTTTTTAAACATTTCAGTAGGATCATAAAAAAAATAATTAGCACAAAATAAATTTTTTTACTATTTTAAAAAAATCAGCAAAAAAAATCATATAAAAAAATCATATAAAAAAACCATATAAAAAAAATCATCCAAAAAATATTTTTTATACTAGTTTAAAAAAATGGACCTCTTTCAGGGTCCTTAAACTGGGACCTCACTTGATCCCTATATATATACATCTAGTGGATAAAATATACTATATACATCTAGTGGATATATACTACATTCTTTATCTTAGTCCATGTATATATATGGGATGTTAAAACATATATATACATGGACTAAGATAAAGAATGTAGTATATATCCACTAGATGTATATAGTATATTTTATCCACTATATATATATATATATATGTGTGTGTGTGTGTGTGTGTGTGTGTGTGTGTGTGTGTGTGGACTAAAACAAGGAAAGAAATGTGAGTTAATTTCTAGTGTATCCGGACTATAAAATTTGGAATAAAATTATGTGAAATGTATATAAAGGTGAGAATATTTTATACTAGATAATAACCATAAAATGTTAATGGAGTAATAAATAGTGAAGGTTATTTATAATGAATGGTTATATGAGAAGAGGGTGATTATAATTGTATAAGCCTGGGCGAATGCTTAGAATATTTTATATACGCGAGGCATGAGATAACGTATGGTGACTTGGAAGTTTTGTGAGACGCTAGTTAGGATGGGTAGCGTAACTAGGGGTTTAAAATACATGCGATAGGTGCACACTGTTAGATGAGAGGTGAGGGGTATCTCATGTGAGTGCGACACCAGTTTAAATATGGAGACTACCATATTTTAAATATTAAAGTAAATTAAGCACTTGCTAAAATGATTTTTAAAACCCGAGCTCTGACTCGTATCTATTTTCCTTTTTCTTCTCCTTTGTATGCTTTATAGGTGCATAGACACAGGGATGCCTTGATGATTATTCTTTCAAGTCAAACATGTTGTCGCAGCTATGAATGTTGGCAGGAAATTGTTTTAGACACTTCTATCCTTGCGATCTAGATTTGAGGTACTCTTGTAATAATCGGTCTTGTTGCCCAACTGATGTCATTTATTTTATTTACAACAATTTTATTCTTACGCGCATTCGATATGGTTGTATAAATATTTACCAAGAGTTATCGATTATTTATTTATTCATTCCATTTGTTGATTATATTCCTGCATGAATGGTTTAATTGTGAATTATGTTTAAAAAGATTAGAAAGTTTAAAATTTGACGCCAGGCCTCATAGGTTATTAGTAATTAATTGATTTTTCGACAGTGGTGCTAAGAATGAAACCATTTGAGATTCATGTTTAATTTGATATATGACTGATTACCCAGTATTTTACTAGGCGGGGTGCCACAGTAATGAATATTGATTCATGCTCGTCCTCAAACTAATTTTTATAAAATTGGCGGAATTAATTAAATTTTTTCATCTTATGTTTATCTTGGATCACATCCAAGTTTTACATTTAAGATGAGGGTGCTTTTGAAAAATCGTTTTGACTTGAGCCTAGGCTCATCACTTTTTGAGTTATGATTTTTAACTTTTACTAAGAGTATTCATGCCGAATTTTTTGTTATAAAATCTTTATACCATAAATAAAATTAATTAAGACTTATTAAGTCATTTAGTCATTGTGGGTATCGGCCTTGATGTTTTTACCCTCATAGTTTTGTCCCAAAGATGAGCCGAATCTTAGCTGGTTTCTTCTTTTTCAGGAGCCGACCCCTAACTAAGCCACAGTCTGAGAAATTCCTATGAGTTCAAATCCCAAAGCATTTCCTTTTTTATGTTATAGGGGAGGTTTTGATCATAAGAAGATGAAGATGTATCAAATCAAATAAATAGATTATGAGGAAAACTTATGTTTATATTCATCCACATAGCGAAAATTTACATCGTGCAGGAAGCTTTTATCTACACAATCAATTTTCTAACTATCGTCTGATTCTCCATCTTTGTCTGAGCTATCGTCCGATTCTCCATCCTTAGTCTTTTTAACATCCTTCTTATTGGATTTACCCTTTGCTGGAGACCCTTGATGTTTCCTTTTCTCTTAAGGATGACCTTTTTGGTCCATGAACCTATTAACTCAACCCTTTTTGTTGAGTTTTTTTAATTTAATCCTTTGGAGCATAATGTTCATCGATATCATGGTCATGGTTTTTGAAAAAGTCACAGTGTTTGTTCTTATTTCTCTTAGTTGGTGGGAACTTCAACTATCTTGGACACTTAAGATTTTCCTCATCCTTAATAATATTCATATTGTGATGAACCTGGAACCAGCTAGAAGGGTGAGCTACCTCCTAAATTTTCGATAGAAGAAAGGGAAAAATCTTAGAGACTTCATATCTAAGTTCAATAAAGAGAAACCTGAAGTTGTGGATAATGCAAAAAAATTAAAATGACGGCCCTCATTAATGGGATATTACCAGGAAAAATGCATTGGGCACTCTAAAAAATCCCTCCTCTCATAATGAATGAAATTTTGGCAGAGGATGGGAAGGTCATGGAAGTCGAGGAAGAGGTGGTAACCAAAACGGGAGAGATCAAAGAATACAATAGGGGAAATGAGTCTCTGGAAAAGTTCACTAGTTATACACCTCTCACTACGGAGGTTCATCACAACCCTTAGGCAAACTCGTGTATTACAGGTGTACTGCGCCCGTAAGGGTGCCAGAAAATGCCATACATTTCATTTTTTCTCGAACCGAGTAAATATTACCATCTTTCTAGTGTATTTATACATAATGAATGGGGTTTGTGCTCCCATCATATCTTGGTGTTACCTTCCAAGGTTCAAACTTACAATTTCTTAGATGAAGGGAGGCCCTTCCTTGTATCCCCTATCAAAAGTATTTTTACTCTTTATCAGGTCACTTAACTTGTTTTCAAGCCTATGAATGAAAATTTTCCAATGCTTTTCACTTTTAGGGTGGTTGTCCCAAGACTCTTCTCTCCGCAAACCTCCTCGATTCCTATTAGTCAATATACGGGACATATCTCTATGTCTAATATAGGCTGACCCCCTCAAGGTTGACGTTCCTCTACGCCCCTTAGATAATTGTCTGATGTCACCTTAGCTTTGAGCAGCATGTGGGGCACGGTGTTTGAGTCCTATCATATCAAAGGTTGATGGCTTCGTGAGCTTAGTGAAAGCACTATCCCTTTATTGTGATGGATGCTTCATCTAAGTTACTTATATTATTCTTGGGATATATGATGTTGTGCTTAGTTTATAGGAATAGTCTCGTCTTCTTTATTGAGATTCAGCCTCAGCCTTTTCCTCGTCTTCTAGGATAACAATCGTTCTGATTGTTTCCTTGACTTCCTAATTCATGTTGAAGAGAACCTTCTATATTTACGAGTATTATCCTTAATGTCCCGACTTTACTTTGTGTATAAAGCAACTCTTATTGGGGGGGGGGGGGGGGGGTTTGGCTAACCATGACCGTCGAAGAATGAGGGTCTACAACCCCTTCTGTTGATCATCCAAACAGCGTCTTGGTAAGAACCAACATTTGTGATTAAATTTTCTCTTAGTTTTTTATCATCATTTTCAGAGCTCTAGCGATTTCTACCATTTTTTACAGTGGTGCACTGCTTGAAACATTCATCCCACTAGGAGGCGGTTAAGTCAAATGACATTTTTTTTATCAGTAATTTGATATTGTCGGCAAGGAATTCAATCCAAATTTTTCTGGGTAAGAGAGTTAATAGTAATCATGAAATTCTGAGATTTTATTTAATATTTTCAGCCATAATTTTTAGATATATTAAAATAATAGAACTTGGGATGAATAGTTGATGATCTTAGGATTAAAACACTAAGAATATGACAGGGAATAGTGATGTGACAACCCGCCTATTTTAATATCAGGTGGCCAATCCTATAATAAAAGATAATCAACATCTCAGTATAGATCATTTTCAGCATCACTGTCACAGTAATAATATAACATAAAGAATACAAATAACCCAAACAACTACAATAATAGACTAAACATCATGCATAATAAATATTAAGGGTGAACAGAATAAACCATCGGTCACCAAAAACATCTATAATATATACTGAAGTAAAAGCTGAATTGAAGTCCGACAAAAATATGAAGTCTGCAGCGAGAATAAATTTAACATCTATGGGCAACATGCCCAACAATAATAGGAAATAACTGATCCTAACTAGAGTAGAAATAAATAGACGTCTAAACAAGGATCAATAGTGATCGAGGGGAAAATCGAGCGTCCGTGTAATATGCTAATCGTTGTTATCGGCTTCCGAGCGCAATACAAAAAAAATTGAACTTTAACTACACTCTTATGGAGTATAGAGACTTGTCACAGTATCAAATCTACAGGGAATTTTTGATAGATTTTAATTCTATTATTACTTCAAAAATAAAGTATAAAAGATGATAATGGGGCGAGAAAGGAAAAATGAGAAAACTAAAAAAGTTAACTAAACTGAATTAAAACTAACAAAATACGGATAAATTAATATGAATGAGAGATAAGGTTGGAATACAATCCTCTAAACCCTAGTATATTTAACGGATAGAAAACTAGCTTTTGAATTGGATAATTGATTAAACCCGACCTTTATTAAGCATTACATATATAAGAGTACTAGCTTGCATCATACATAATCAAGAGCAAGAATATAGTCAACACGCACATCGCACCCTTAAACACCGCGATTACCTAGGGCAAACGAGGTTAAAAGATCTATGACGGTTGTATTCATTATAAAACACGATTCATTCAATAGTTAATTCAAAACCAATTTTCTACACATGTAAACTACATCAGGTTGGGTTCATGCATCCCAACCCTTAGAAATCTAGCTAGACATGACTTGATTAATAAAAAGCATGTTATCTACGCTGCATGTAATTAAAACCATCATGAGACTATAATAAAAGGGCGGTAATTTAAGGTTACCAAGATTGAAGAATAATAACGTGCAAGAGGAAATCAAAGCTTGAAGAAAAACTGGAAAATCTCTTGAATTAAAGGTGCAAAATATGTAAAGTATTCCCCTATATATCCCTCCTTGATTAGGAGCTTTTACATGAATTAAATCTAAATAAAAATACTCCTGATGACTAAATATATAGGCTATAGGATGTTTAGAAGAGTCCCCAAAACATAAAACTCTTTTGGCTAAAAGATAAGGACAAAACAAAAACCCTTATCTGGAATTTTGTCACACTTAGAAGGTGTGACTAATTTTGTAATGGTTCTGAAGCGTGACTAATGGACGGGCTGGTTCATTTTTGCTTCTCATCAGATCAGTCCGTTCTATGTGGGAAATATTAAGATGCCAGACCAATTCGTTTCTGGTCCATCGATTCGGTTCGGCCTTAACTGTTTTGCCTTGGATTTCTTTCCGTAGCTTGGATTGGGGTGCCGTTTTTTCCAGTGTTCTTGTAATTTCAATATATTCAACTTTTCAGTTGGACCCACCTCTGGACTAAGGCTAAAAATTTATGAAAATGCCCTTGAACTCCCCATTTCTTGATTTCTTTCACTGTTTCAAGTTCTCTTTCGCACTTTCTTGCATTTAATACCTGTAAAACACATAAGAGATACACAAAAGACGAAATAGTTCCCAATGAGGGTTAGTAAAATAAATATGAGATTAATACAAGCTATTTACATCGGAGGGATATTAAAAATGCCAAAATTACTAGGATAAATACGAAGAATTTACATCAAATCAAACCCCCTAACTTAGAACGTTACGTGTTGGAATGTAAAAGAATAAGAGCATGGTTAAGGATCCTTCAAAAACTCTATTGGGATAGAATACCATTTTCGCGGGCAAGCGATTACATTTAGCTCATGCAATAAGCCTTTAAACCCCTAGGTTACCCTAGTAGGACGAGTGTTGTCTCGTGAGAGTTTGGAATGAATATACCCACAAAATTCATTTTCGACTCAAAGAAAATCAAAATACTTAAAAATTGTATAATTTAATGTCCCCAAAAATGGTCACCATAATTTCATATTCATAAGTCCCAACTCATAGTGTGTGTGTGCGAACCCAAAAATTAAATCGTAAATTTCCATCGATTGATCGTTACGTTACTTTCCAAAAATTCTCTTTAATTTCAAAATCTCATGGGATGCACCCATAAACGAATCACTCAGATTGTGTCAATTTCTCTCGGTATGCGTGATTTATAAGAGTAAATGCAATGGAACATAAGTTCACGTACAAAAATTTGAAAAGACAGAATATTTTTAGGTGAATAGATCTCTTCTTCATCAGAATACGGTTATTTGGAAAACAAGAAGCATCGTATCTCATTCACACTAATTAATCTCTATTTTTATCTTTTTGTATCTTAGCTCTCCACACAGTAATCAATTTCGCAATTCGGACTCAGTTAGGACGTTTTCGGATTTAAGGTGTATTTGGGTAAAACTGGGAAAGGTTGGGAAATTCATAATTAGAAAATGTTCTTATGCTATCCGTTAGTACTTTTCCAGGATTTTGCTAATTTTCTTTTCTTTTTCTATTTTCTTCAACATTTTTCTTTTCTTGCTATTTTTGTAGAGTACTTTTGTTCTTGTCCCCTTTCATTGCACTATTTGGATTCAATTTTTGATTTTTTCTTTCTCTTAATTCTAGGCTATATGGTTTATTTAGGTGATCAAACAAAAGGAAATATTTTATTAGGCTCAAATTGGGTAGCAAAAGGATACTTTTTAATAACTTTTTATGACTAACCTTGTAACAAACGAGGGCCTAACTTCATTTATCCGAATTACTAATCACATTACCATATATGCGTCTCGAGATTAATTGAGTTTAGAGATATGTTAGCGTGCTTTTCAAGATAACATCTCACACATTTCCATAACCGATCAAAACAAGAGTATTGAGATCCTCTACGACTTATTTAAAATGATGAAAAGAACTTTGGCTTAACCATTAACTCGGATAGATTTAGAAACTCAGAAAAATTGATAGGGTCAAAATCTCACTGGGTTAATTAATCTCCACACATATTCGTTAACTCGCCAATTTTTGTTCAATTTCCATCTAGGGTCAATTTTGACTTTGTGCAATTGGATTTTTACAAATTTTAGACTTCAAACAAAATTTTAGTGATATTTTTGAAAAATTTAAATCCCAATTTTTATTAATTTTGAAGAAAAATATTTTTCGCTTTTTAGAAAAAAAATTAATTTTTTTGGGGGATTTTTGAAATTAAAAAAAAAAAGATGTTTGGAACGAACATGTGATCAAATCAATGAATCTAAACAAAAAACGGGAAGAATATCCCACCCCTAACTTAAATGTTGTGTGTGGCGACAATTATTATGCAACACAAATAAATATGAAAGAGGTAATAACCAAGAAAGAATAAATAAAATGCCAATCACACAACAACAGATGTACGTGGTTCAGCAAAGATGTGCCTACGTCCACGATGGTGCAGTCAGTATTATTTCTCTATATTCTGAAGAATAGGTACAGAGAATACAACTTGTCCTTTGCCCCGGACCTAGGGTTTAATTTATACATGTGTATGCTAGTTAGTGGAGATGATGGGTTCCTTCATATTAGCCATCTTCCCTATCCTTTCCCTTCATGGGATTGTGCTACCTTATAACTTTTCTTTCATGGGATCGTGGGGAGAGACCGGGTCAATATGAAAGATAGAGGGACTGGATTTTGGGCCGCCAGAACTGGGCTACTCGTCCAGGCCCATGGTCCTAAATTCTGGGTACCTACAATTGCCCCTAAATTTGTTGGGCCATGTGTATGGGTCCAATAAAATTTAAATGATCGGCCATTATGGCTGATTTATGATTCTTTGAAAACTGTGAAGTTGCTTTGGCGGCACCCGCTTCGCTATCCGTGTGCTATGATTAGAATTGAAGGCTTGTTGGGATAAGGCACATTTCTCTTCGTCGCTTCAGATTTTCCAGCAATCTTCTATCTTCTGAGAACTCTTACACTTTGTACCTTATGCTTTCGATCTCTACTCCCGTTGCTTCTTCGCCATTTGACCTGATCTTCTGTCTTGTAAGTTTCTCGTGCTCTTTGCATTTTCTCTTTGGTTTGTATTTTTTCTTCGTATTTTTCCAATGGCGAAGATTGGAAATAGGTCAGTCACGGAGTTTAGAAAATTCTACAACATTCCTGAGTGGGTAGAGATTAAGTGTTGTGCCTCGCCTCCTAGGAACGTTAGGGATATAGAGGATGCACATTGGATTCACGTTTTGTTTCCCTCCCAGGGGGACTTACCTTTCCCCCTAATGATCTGTTTCTGCATTTCTTTAGCTATTTTGGTATTGTACCTGCACAATGTTCATCCAATGTATGGAAAATAGTGAATGGCGTGCATAGGATAAATCAATTGTACGACACAAGGTTAGGTCTTGCCGAGGTTTGATTTTGTTACTCCTTCTCTCGAACTAGTTCAGGTGTCCTGTACCTCAAAGCTAGGAGCCCTAATAGGGTATTGGTAGTAAATCTACCTGATTCCCATAAGGACTACTGGCAGGAAGGTTTTCTTGTTAGGAATTGGCAGTTCTCTCCCCAATCTGAAGGGCCAAGATCTAAAAGATTCACTGTTCCCTTTTATGGGGAAGAATATATAGGTAGATATTAGTACTGTTGCTTCAAACTCTACTGACTTATGAATTTTCTAACCCCTTTCTGCTTTTTCTTTGACAGCGAGGTCAAAGAACGTGGAACCTGCTTTCAGCGAGGTCCGAATTTCTGAGTTGGTTAAAGCTTGGAACATCAGAGAGACCTTGGGTGACGGCGAGCATCCCTGATCTGCCGCTTTCTTGTTAGAGTATAAGAACGTGGGTTCCAGCTTCCTAGCACGACCTGTGGATAGTGTTACAGAGTTTGCTTCTCTCGAAGAGACTACTGTCGAGCTAATCCAGTTGGACGAAGAGGAGAGGAGCTCTGAAAGTGAGCCTGTCTGTAATCTTGGTGGAAGGAGCTCTGTCGGTAGAAGTTCTTCTAATTCTGAGGAGAATTCTGAAGCTCAAGAATCGTCTAGCACTTCCAGCAGTTCTGGTGAAGAGATGCCTCCCAGGAAGAATTTGATCAGAGATGACGATGATGATGATGATGCGCTCCTTGCACAGAGGTCCAAGAAACCTA
Source organism: Sambucus nigra (assembly GCA_949130495.1). Taxonomy (NCBI): domain Eukaryota; kingdom Viridiplantae; phylum Streptophyta; class Magnoliopsida; order Dipsacales; family Adoxaceae; genus Sambucus; species Sambucus nigra. Next base: position 204,650,282 of record OX422218.1, read on the forward strand.
AGACTGCCTCTGGGGCCATAGCTACTGGTTCTCGGCCTTCTTCTCAGGAGCAAGAGAGGAAGAAGAGAGGGGAGGAGAGGAAGAAGGTGGAAGAGAAGAAGAAAGTGGAGGAGAGAAGGAGAAGGGAAAGAGAAAAAGAGGAGGAGAGGATGAAGATGGAACTGAGGACCAAAACTGGTCAAGCCCTGGTCCCAGTGTCTTCCTTGCCCGGGGGGGCTTCGGTGGCCGCCTCTCCTCAGCTTTCCCCTGCGCTGCTCGAGAGAGCAGTCCTTCCTGGAGATCGCGAGAGGGCGTTGGGGTCCGATCAACTGGCTCTGCAAGCTAGCCAGAGGCTTGCCTTGGTAAAGTTCTCTTCTAATTCTCAATTTCTTTTAACAAGTTTTGATGGTTTCTTCTTCTTGATCCCTCCCTTGTTCTTTGCAGTTTGTGACCGACTTCGCCGTGCTTTATCGCTCTCGCGACGAGCTGGTGGCCGACCTGAAGGCTGCTGATGCAGCTCGAGTTTCATCTAACCTGGCTCTTGTTAATTCTTCTCGCGAGAGAGATGATGCGGTCAGGGAGCTTGGCGAGCTGAGGAAGGCTTATGACCTGGTGTGCTCAAGCAAGCTAGACCTTGCAGAGAAGAACAGGGTTCTGGCCGAGCAACTGGAGGCGGAGAAAGCCCAGGCATCCACCCTTAAGGAAGACTCGTACAACTCTGGCTGGGCTGCTGCGTATGAGGACGCTGAGGTTCAGATAGGCTATATCAGCCGTCTGAACTTCAAGAAAGGGTGGAATAAGGCTCTCGTGGCTGCTGGGGTGGACGTTGCATCCCCACTCTTTGACGAGCACGATCCAGGGCCAAAGCCAGTAGTAGATGAAGACCCAGCCCCAACTGCTGAAGGCACTGATCCTGTCTCTCAGGCGATTTCTACTGACGCTCCTTTGGTCGAGAGGACAGAGGACACCCCTGCAGAGGGTAATGCCACTGCTGATGCTGATAAGGACAAGGGACCATCCACCTCTGGGCCACTCGAGGTTGCTAATTGATAGGGTTGCTTTATAATTTTTTTCTTTTTCAATTTGATGTAACCTCGTTCCTTATTAATGAAAAGACTTCATTTTTGTTTATGCTGATCTCTTTCTTTTCTCTTTCTTTTACTTGTAGTTGGTTGATGTGGATGACTATATTCTTGTTACCTCCCAACTAGGTAGGACTCTCGGTCCTAATGCAAGCCCTGCAGTTCGCCAGGCCTTTGCTAGACTTTACAGGTTTGCTAAGTCAAGGAACCAGAAATATAAGGATCAGTCCGAGCTAATGGCCAAGTTGAAGGACAGGCTCCAGGAGATGGAAGAAATCGGTGCTTCAGTGGAAGAAGAAGTCAGTGCACTGAGAGCAAGGTTGCTGGAGGCCACCGAGATTAACCAGGTTGGGGAGTTCCTGCAGCAGGAGAATGAAGACTTGAGGAGGGAAGTTCTAAGGCTTAAGGAGCATTCGCCGAGCATCATTTCGACAGTCCTACAAGGCTCTTCTTCGTCGTGAGCTTCTCGGCCTCCCCTCCCGCGTGCTGGTAGGAGTGCCAGGGGTAGGAATAGGGAAGCCGGGGAACAGCGTGAGAGGGAAATGGAGGATCTACGTGGCGATGTTCGACGAGCTTATGTGACTGTTGCTGGGCTCCAGAGGGACGTCACCCGTCTATGGCATTTGTTCAAGAACGGTCCTCGACAAGTGTGGTCCGATGGCTACGATCAAGGCTGGCTGGAAGCTCCGACGAGACTATCAGAGTTCTAGGAGCTATCCTTCATCAGGGGGTGGTTGAGTGCCCTCAAAGAGCTGTAGGTCCCGAGGAACTCGACGTTGTGGTATCGACACGAGATGTCCTCCTCTACTCTGCTGCCCAATCCATTCAGGCGGGATGATCGATGGATCCCCATTGATGCTATTCCCCGACGATTATTGGAATTGGATGAAAATGAGGTCGTAGAGGAGCTCGCCCCTGCTCCCGATGATGGAAGGAGAGCTAAAGTTGCTGATTATCTTGCTCGGAGGCTTCCACCTCCTTCAGATTTAGTTTTTAATAATTGTAAATGCTTTGGGCGAGCTTCGCCGACTAAACATATACTATCATTGTTTGTAAATATAAAGGATTAATGAAAAGTTCGAGTGTTGGGCGATTTTGCCGACTAAACGTGTTCATCCAATCCTTTTATATTTTTGCAACTTTACAATCCTTTTTATTTTGTCATGTGAGTGTCCGCCCAGTCCAGTATAAGAATACCATTGTGCCCTCCCTTTACCTTTTAGGTCGTGTCGTCACACTCCCTTAGGCCTAAGTAGGGCAATTGGCGAGGACACACCTGGTATTGGATGTCTTCATCCGGTCAGGATTTTGTTTTACCAAAGTAGGTTTGATGCCTAAGAATACTCTGTAGGGCTTCATATATTGCCATGGGCAATGCTAAGAGGTCTGTTGTGCTTCATGACGATGACCTGAGGAGGGGTGTTCCCCTGCTATGTCATCCATTATGCCTGTGATTTGGAAAGGATGTGTAATAAGATATAATTGTTACTAGTTAGAGAGTGATCAACTGAGAGATTTTCATTGGTGAATTGAGAAATGAACTATACTTTCACATAATGAGTACAAGAAAAAGATCTAATAATAGAACTCTTAAAAATAGAATTTTTTGAGATTAGATGCGTTCCATGATCGTGGTATCTCTCTGCCCTCCATCATTTTTAAATGATAGGCACCTCACAGGTCGTCTCTAATTATCTTATAAGGTTCTTCCCAGTTCGGTCCCAGTTTACCGTCTGATGGCTTCACTGTGTTACCCAGGACCTTTCTTAGAACATAGTCCCCAACTTTGAATTTCCTCGGATTGACCCTTTTGCCATAGTGCTTCGCGAGCTGTTGCTGATAGCTTGCTAGTTTTACTAGGGCAAGTTCCCTGCGCTCGTCGTCCAGGTCGAGTTCAGTGAGCAAAGCCTGATCGTTCTCGCCTTGCTCGACAAGGTCGGATCTCATTATAGGCAATCCTGCTTCTAGTGGGATAACCGCCTCCATACCATATCCTAGTGAGAATTGCGTTTCTCCTGTGGCTCGCCTAGGAGTCGTTCTGTATGCCCATAGGATATGTGGTAGCTCGGTTGTCCACGCGCCTTTGGCTCGCTCTAACCGCTTCTTCAATCCAGCGATCACTGTCTTGTTGGAAGCTTCAGCTTGTCCGTTGCTTTGAGGGTAGGCCACCGAGATGAAGTGATGCCTGATCCCGTGCTTATCACAGAAGTCCTAAAAAGGGCCACTCTCGAACTGTGTTCCATTGTCAGTGATGATGGTTCTGGGGATTCTGAATCGAGTGATTATATTTCTCCATATGAACCTCATCATGTCAGCATCTCGGATGTTCGCCAGTGGTTCCGCCTTGATCCACTTGGTAAAGTAATCAGTTGCAACCAACACGTATTTGCGATTGCCGGCAGCGGTGGGCAGTGGTCCCACGATGTCCATTCCCCACTGGGCGAAGGGCCAGGGACTGGTCAGGGATTTTAATTCGCGGGCGGGCTGGTGGACCATGGGAGCGTGAAGTTGGCATTTTTGGCATTTGTGGACATATACTGCGGAGTCCTTTTTCATGTATGTCCACCAATAACCTTCCTTCATTACTCGGAAGGCTAGAGACCTTCCTCCGACATGACTTCCACAGATTCCTTCGTGAAGCTCGTGAAGCACGGCTTTGACATCTCCTGGGTGGACGCACCTAAGGTAGGGGCCGGAGAAAGATCTTTTATACATGTCGCCTCCTGTGGATAAGTGAAAGTGAGCAGCTTTGACTCTTATCTGGTGGGCAGTTCTCTTGTCCTCTGGGAGCGTTCCGTTCTTTAAATAGTCTTTCAAGGGATCCATCCAGTTGGGGGCTGATTCCAATTGGAGTATTGGTTTTGCTTTTACCAACTCGTAGTTGGGGTAAATGCTGGGGCAACTGAGGAAATCAATAGGGATGATCCTTTTAAGGCTAGAATCAACTGCCGAGCTTAGGGATGCTAAGGCGTCAGCGTGCCTATTTTGCCCCCTAGGAAACTGTTGGATGTTGATCTCTTCAAAGCTCGTCATTAAGTTTTTTACCAAGGAGAGGTAGGCTGCCATTCTCTCATCCTTCGCGTTATAGTCTCCATTTATCTGATTGGAAACTAGTTGCGAATCTTCGAATACCTGCAAATGCTTTGCTCCCAGAGTTTGTGGCTTTTGGAGACCTGCTATTAAGGCTTCGTATTCTGCTTCGTTGTTGGAGGCTGCAAATCCCAGCCTGATTCCTTGCTCAAGGACTGTATTTTCTGGAGTGATGAGAACAATTCCTACCCCTTCCCCCTTTGAGTTGGAGGCTCCATCAATGAATAGTTTCCAGCTTTCCCCTGTAGCCTGGTTGTTCTGTTCTGTTGTCTTAGGCTGGTCGAAGGTTTCTTCGCCTGTGAATTCAGCTATGAAATCAGCAAGGATTTTACCCTTGATAGCTGTCCTTGGTTGAAATTGGATGTCAAATCAGCCGAGCTCGACTGACCATTTAGACAGTCTGCCCGATAAATCCGCCTTCCTTAGGACAGCCTTGAGGGGGTGTGATGTGAGGACGATGATCGTATGAGCTTTGAAGTAATGCTTCAGTTTCCTCGAGGCCATTACTAGGGAGAATGCGAGCTTTTCCAATGGTAGGTAGCGCTGCTTGGCATCTAATAAGGTTTTTCTCACGTAATAGACTAGATGTTGGATTCCTGTAACTTCACACATTAGCGCTGAGCTGACAGTATGACTGGATACAGAGAGGTAGAGGTATAAAGAGTCCATTTGCTGTGGTATGACAAGCAGTGGTGGAGAGCTTAGGTAGGACTTGAGCTCGTCTAATGCTCGAGAGCAACCTGGGGTCCATTATACTGTTTTGCTGCCTTTTAAGAGTTGGAATAAGAGCTTGCATCTCTCGGAGGATATAGAAATGAAACGATTTAGAGCAGCGAGCATTCCAGTGAGCTTCTGTACATCTCGGACTGTACGAGGAGGTTGCACTCTTTTGATTGCATCAATCTGGTCCGGATTAGCCTCTATTCCTCGCTTGCTGACCAAATACCCCAGAAACTTTCTTGACTGGACACCGAAGGAACACTTGCTGGCGTTGAGTTTCATTCGGTACTTCCTGAGGATTTCGAAGGTACTTGACAAGTCTGAGAGGTGATTTTCCTTTTCCTTGCTCTTGACAAGCATGTCGTCGATGTAGACCTCCATTGTGTCTCCCATTTGATTCTTGAACATTCTAGTAACTAGCCACTGATAGGTTGACCCTGCATTTTTTAGTCCAAAAGGCATGACCTTGTAATAGTATAAACCAACCGTCGTGATAAACGCCGTTTTGTCCTGATCCGGGGCATACAGGGGAATCTGGTGATATCCTGAGTATGCGTCCAGGAAACTCATTCATTCGTGACCTGCGGTGGCGTCTACTAGTTGGTCTATTTTTAGAAGAGGGAAGCTATCCTTGGGGCAGGCTTTGTTGAGGTCAGTGAAGTCTATGCAAACTCTCCACTTCCCGTTGCTTTTCGGAACTACCACTAGGTTGGATAACCATTTGGGGAATTGCACTTCCCGTATGGACCCTGCATCCAACAGTTTTTTGACTTCTTTTTCTATTGCTCTGGCCTTCTCGGGAGCAGTTCGTCGTGCCTTCTGCGCTATCATCTTGAATGTGGGATCGACGTGCAACTGATGGCAGACCATATTGGGATCGATTCCTGGCAGCTGATAGGGTTCCCAAGCGAAAACATCTATGTTGCTTCTGAGTAAGGTTGACAAATCCTTTTGCTCTTGGTCAGTGAGTGAGGTTCCGATCAGGAAGACTCTGCTGTTGTCGCCTTCTTTAGCCGTCACTTCTACCAGGTCCTCGACGACACGCTCGGAGGGGAGGAGCCTGTCTCTTCCACTCCAGGCCTTCCATATTTTAATTACTATTTGGAAGGAATCGCACCTTCCTCCACTTTCTCGCTGGTTTGAACGGCTCTTTTCTCTGGCTTTGGTCGGATGGCCACTATGAAGCACTTCCTTGCCATCGCCTGGTCGCCATGTATCTCCATTACTCCCCGCTCGGTGACATATTTGAGTTTCTGGTGGTAGGTCGAGGAGACTACCTTCATTGCATGAAGCCATCCCGTGCCGAGGATGGCTTGATACGGTGAATCGATGTCGACCACCAAGAATTCGATCATCTTGGAAACATTTCCAGCACGCACTGGCAGTATTATTTTGCCCAGAGGCATGGTCATCTTCCCAGCGAAGCCGACCAGAGGGATAGTGGTTCCCTTTAGGTCGGCGATGTTCAACTTCAATTTCTGGAACAGGTCAATGTACATTACTTCGGATGGGCTTCCTTGATAGACGTGCAGCCTGTCGATGTCAAAGTTGGCTATCTTGAGTGTAATGACTAAGGCATCATGATGTGGGGTCCTTACTCCCACAAGATATTCATCCGTGAAAACAATATGCTTGTTATAGTTGATGTCCTCTGCTCGCCGACATTTTCCTGACTGTGATTTTCCTGGATCAATCTGAAAAGCTTGCATTATCGCTGTCAGTTTATTTACCTCCATTCGAGCTGAGTTACCCTGGATTTGCTTAACATCAGATACTCCATGGATTACTGCGAATTCGTGTCCGGCGTCATCTTCCAATACGTTATCAGGTTTTGCCTCTTTGTGGGCAGTCACTCTCTCTACCTTCTTTTCCACAAAGTCATTCAAATGTCCAGACTGGGCCAACTCCTCAAGGTGGGACTTAAGAGCCTTGCAGTGCTCGGTCTTATGCCCTCCCTCTTTGTGGAAAGTGCATCTTAACGCATTGTTTCTTTTCGAGGGGTCTCCTCCCATTTTTCGGGGCCATTTGATGAACGACTCATCCTTAATCTTCGTGAGAATTTTGTAAATTGGTTCTTCAAAGACGGTGTTGACCGCCTGGAACGATCTTGTAACGTCAGGGTTCCCTCCGTTTTTGGAGCCATTCTTGCCCCCACTCTTTCCTCCTTTTTTCTGGTTCTCAACTTTCTCACTTCCCTTGGTAGTGAGCTTGGCTCGACCGTTTTCTCCTACATTAAGGCGGGTGACATCTTCCACCTTTGCGTATTTCTCAATCCGGGCCATCAGGTCATCAATGGTCGTAGCTTCCTTGTTTGTCAAGGACTGGTAAAGGAGGGAAGAGCTAGGTAGCCCAATTTTGAATGAAGCCACTGCCACTTCTTCCGCGCAGTCCTCGACCTCATTGAATAACTCCCAGTACCTCTTTGCGTAGTCTTGGAGTGTCTCCTGAGGCGTTTTCTTCATTGTTAATAGAGCATCCATCCTTTTGGGATGGGAGCTGCTGGTGATGAACCGGGCCGTAGAGAGATCGACCAGGGATTTGAAATTTCTGATGGATTGGTGAGGGAGTTTCTCAAACCATTTCTGGGCCACGTCATGGAGGCTCGAGGGGAAAATACGGCACATCAGTGCATCTCGGTGATTCCAGAGGGTCATGGCCTGCCGGTACTGCCTGACATGATCAATGGGATCAGTCTTCCCGTCGTAAATCTTGAACCTTGGAATGGCAAACTTTTTGGGAGCCTCTTCCTCTTCAATTTCCCTCGTGAAGGGTGATTTCATCTGGGTCTTGAGGGCTCTCCTAGCGAGTTCTATGGTCGACCTGGCACCGCAGTGAGCTGGATGTTGGTCCATTTCTCTGCGGACCAGGTTCCGTATGTTGTCGTCGCTGCGAGCAGGACTCTGGTAGCAACGAGCTTTTTTTAGTTGTTCGTGGAGGTCATCGTCTGAGTCGCCACTTTCGTCCCCTTGATATTACTACCTAGGGCTCCTTCCTCGGCTGCGAGATTTGCTCACCTGAGGGCTAGTAGTGCGATAGGGGAGTCTCCTGGTATCAGGAGGTAGTTCCTTCTCCAGTTTTTCCAGTCTTTTTTTCAAGCGAGCATTCTCAGCCTCATATCTGCGAGAAGACTCCCTCTGCTCGTGGAGCCTTGCCTAGTATGCATCGATCAATCTGGATATCTGCGTGGACCTTGCTGGTCCTTGACTTTCTTCTGAGGCTGGCCTTTCTAAGCGAGCCCCTTGATTTGAACGTCGAACTTCAGACCTAATCCTACGAGGAGCAGGTGGCTCCTGAATATCTCCTGATTAAGGAGCGTTGCTGCTGTGACCAGACATCTTAGATTTTTTCTTGGCGGGGGCTCTTCTCAGGGAAAGATGAACGCTTCCCACAGACGGCGCCAATTGTGGTGACAATTATTATGCAACACAAATAAATATGAAAGATGTAATAACCAAGAAAGAATAAATAAAATGCCAATCACACAACAACAGATGTACGTGGTTCAGCAAAGATGTGCCTACGTCCACGATGGTGCAGTTAGTATTATTTCTCTATATTCTGAAGAATAGGTACAGAGAATACAACTTGTCCTTTGCCCCGGACCTAGGGTTTAATTTATACATGTGTATGCTAGTTAGTGGAGATAATGGGTTCCTTCATATTAGCCATCTTCCATATCCTTTCCCTTCATGGGATTGTGCTCCCCTATAACTTCTCTTTCATGGGATCGTGGGGAGAGACAGGGTCAATATGAAAGATAGAGGGCCTGGATTTTGGGCCGCCAGAACTGGGCTACTCGTCCAGGCCCATGGTCCTAAATTCTGGGTACCTACATTGTGTTATCCTCAATGCCAATCAAGAACACAACATAAAGTGAGGAAAATAAAGATATTACCCAAATGGAGCGATCCCCAATAAGTCTGAGTCCATTGAATCTACAAAACACGTTAGAACCAAGCATAAAAAAATAACAAAAACTTGAACTAATCACACTAGACTATAAAAAAAAGAAAAAGGAATAAATAAAAAACTAGCTATTTACAACCTAAAATTTGGACTTCTAATAAACCATACACTAGAAGTCAAAAAATTTGGGGTCCACCCAAAATACAATTTGACTTTGAGGGATAATCGGTGTACCCTCATTTTCATGTATGCGTCCCGAAAAATAAGAATTCCGTTTGAACAACGGAAGACATGGGAAAAAGAAATGAACCATCACCAATTAAAATTTTTGAAGTGATGATCGGCGATTTGGACGCTAACAAAGACAAGTACAATTGGGATCCAAGAAAAATAGAATCACTTCCCAAAGATTTTTCAAGTAGTATGGGAACCGGGGCACACAAAAAGGAATAGTCCATCTTGAAAACAATTCCAGCAACCAGTCCTCATCGGTAAAAGGTTTAAACGTTTCAAAAGTTTTAACCGACTCATAGGAATCTAGCGGTATTTGTAATGGTTCAATAATGGATAATGAAAATGGTGAAAAAATAAATTCAATCTCAAGTGATTAGTCATCACTTAGAGATTGAAATTCAAGGGATCAAGACTCACTTTTAATGAGATGTTGTTCAAAAATTTGAGGTGCAACACAAGTCTCAACCTCCTATTTGTTTTCCAAATTAGAACGCATCTCATCGCAAAGTAAGATCATTTTTGTAATAAGTCCAATATCCATCGCGCTTTGTGTGTAAAGTAAATTGAGTACGCTTTTGATTAGAAAAGGCATATTTTCTTCCAAAGTAGGATTCCTTGGTTTAGAACCTCGAATGCCTCATTTGGTTGAAAATGTTCTTTAGTTTCAAAAATATCGAAAGAAAAGTCGTCATTGGATTTGAATTATGCATCCAACTATTGCTCCCCAAAACGATTTTTTCCTGATATTTGTTTTCAAGCTTTTCACATTCATGAATTAAAACTACTCAGCAATGGTAATAGGTCTAGGCGAGGATTCTCGAGAATAAAAAGTTTGAAAACTCTTCCCATATGAACCATTATAATTACCGAATCCATTATAAAAGGACATGATTACCGAACAGTTTGTAAATGGACAATCCACATAAAGAGGTGTGCGGTTGATGATTCAACGTTTCTTGGCGCTCAATTGTGCAATCCTACAAAAAGGTTAAAACAAAAAAATACAAAAGAAAAGTACCTTTCGAAATAGTAAATTAATTATTATCCATAACAAAACACTCGCCAACAATGGCGCCATTTTGATCTTGGGGAAAACTGAGCGTCCGTGTAATACGCTAATCGTTGTTATCAACTTCCGATCGTAATACAAAGTAACCTAAAATTTAACAACACTCTTATGGAGTATTGCGGGTATTCTGGGTATCGAATCCATAAGGAATGTTTGATAGATTTTAATTGATTTATTACTTCAAAAATAAAGTGTAAAAGATGATGATGGGGCAAGAAAGGAAAAAGGGGAAAACTAAAGAAGTTAACTAAACTTAATTAAAACCAACAAAATATCGATTAATTAATATGAATGAGAGATAAGGTTGGAATACAATACCCTAAACCCTAGTACATTTACCAGATAGAAAACTAGCTTTTGAATAAGATAATGGATTAAACACGATCTTTATTAATCTTAAGCTATTCATATATGAGAGTACTAGACCATATCATACATAATCAAGAGCAAGAATAAAGCGGTGTTGCAATAGCCAACATGAACATGGCATCCTTAAACACCCCGATTACGTAGGGAAAACGAGGTTAAAAGATCTACGATGGTTGTATTCACTACACAACATGATTAATTCAATATTTAATTCAAACATAATTTTTTACATATGTAAAGTACATTGGGTTGGGTTCATGCACCCCAACCCTTAGAAATGTAGCTAGACATGACTTGATTAATAAAAAGCATGTTATCTACGTTGCATGTAATCAAAACCATCATGAAACTATAATAAAAGTGCTATAATTTAAGGGTACCAAGATTGAACAACAAGAACATGCAAGAGGAAATCAAAGCTTGAAGAAAAACTCGAAAAGCTCTTGAATGAAAGGTGCAAAATATGTAAATTGTTCCCCTAGATGTTCCTCCTTGATTAAGAGATTTTTACATGAATGAAATCTCAATAAAAAGAGTCCTAATGACTAAATATATAGCCTAGAGTACATTTAGAGGAGTCCCTAAAACATAAAACTCTTTTGGCTAAAAGATAAGAACAAAACAAAATCCTGTATCTGGCATTTTATCACACTTAGAAAGCGTGACTAATTTTATAACAGTTATAGAGCGTGACTAATGGACGAACCGGTTCATTTTTTCTTCTTATATGATTGGTTTGTTCTATGAAGGAAATATTAAGATGTCGGACCATTTTATTTTTGGTCAATCGGTTCAGTTCAGCCTTAACCGTTTTGGCTTAGATTTCTTTCCCAACTTCAAATGGGCATAACTTCTTCACCGAAGCTCGGATTGGGTTGACTTTTTTTCCATTATTCTTATAATTTAAAGATCTTAAACTTTTCAGTTGGACCCACCTCCGGATAAGGCTGAAAAATTAAAAAAACGCCCTTGAACTCCTCATTTCTTGGTTTCTTTCATTATTTCGAGTTCTCTTTCGCACTTTCGTACATGAAATACATATAAAACACATAAGAGATGCACAAAACACGAAATACTTGCCAAGGAGGGTTAATAGCATAAATATGAGAAATATCCAAGATATTTACATCGCACAAGATATTAAAAATGCCTATATTACGAGGATAAATATGAAGAATTTATGCGTAATCAAACCCCTCTAACTTTGAACGTTGCGCGTCTTGAGCAACGTAAAAGAATTAGAGTATGAGTTAAGGACCCTTCAAAAAATTTATTGGGAAAGAATACCTTTTTCGTGTGCAAGCGAATGCATTTAGCTCATGCAATAAGCCTTTAAACCCCTAGGTTACCCTAGTAGGACGAGTGATGTCTCTTGAGGGTTTGCAGTGAATATACCCACAAAATTCATTTTCGACTCAAAGAAAAATTAAAATACTCAAAAATTGTATAATTTAAACTCCCCAAAAATGGTCACCATAAATTCATATTCATAAGTCTTAACTCATAGTGTGTGTGTGTATGCGAAGTCAAAAATTAAACTGCAAATTTCCACTGATTGATCATTACGTTATGATTTTAAAATCTCACGGGATGCTCTCACAAACAAATCACTCGAATTGTGGATATTTCTCTCGGTATGCGTGATTTAAAGAGTAAATGCAATGGGACACAAGTCCACGCACACAAGTTTGAAAAGATAGATTTTTTTTAGGTGAATAGATATCTTCTTCATCGGAATACATTTATTTGGAAATAGGGAAACATCATCTCTTATTCACACCAATTAATCTATCTTTTTATCTTTGTGTATCTTATCTCTCCCTTGATAATCAATTTCGCAATTCGAACTCGGTTAGGACTTTTTCGAGTTTAAGGTGTATTTGGGGAAAATTGAGAAAGGTTGGGAAATTCGAAATTGAAAAATGTTCTTATAATGTCCGTTAGTGATTTTTCGGGGTTTTGCTCATTTTATTTTCTTTTTCTATTTTCTTTAACATTTTTATTTTCTTGCTATTTTTGTTGAGAACTTTTCTTTTCTTGCCCCTTTTCATTGCACTGTTCGGATTCAATTTCTGAATTTTCTTTTTTCACAATTCTAGGCTATATGGTTTATTTAGGTGATCAAGCGAAAGGGAAAGTTTTATTAGGCTCAAATTGGGTAGCAAAAGGATACTTTTCACAACTTTTTATGGGTAATCTTTTTGGGTAACAAACGAGGGCCTAACTTCATTTATCTGAATTACTAATCTCATTACCATAAGCGTCTCGAGATTAATTTAGTTTAGAGATATGTTAGGGCGCTTTTCATGACAACATATCACACATTTCCCGTAACCGAAAACAAGGGTATTGAGATCTTCAACAACTTATTTAAAATGCTGAAAAAAACTTTGAGTTAACCATTAACTCGAATTGATTTAAAAACTCAGAAAAAGTGATAGGCTCGAAATCTCATCGGGTTAATTAATCTCCACACTTATTCGCTAAGTCGTCAATTTTTGCTCAATTTTCATGTTTGGTGAGTTTCTGCTTTGTGCAATTTAATTTTTACAAATTTGAGATTAAAAAAAAATTGTGATATTTTTGAACAATTTTAATTTATTTTGAAGAAAAATATATTTGTCTTTTTCAAAAAAAATTCAATTTATTTGGAGATTGTTGAAATTTTTGAAATAAAAAAACATACTTGGAACGAACATGTGATCAAATCAATGAATCTAAACAAAAAACGTGAAGAATATCCCACACCCCCTAACTTAAATATTGCATTGTCCTCATTGCGAATCAATAACACAACATAAAGAGAGGAAAAGAAAGATATTACCCAAATGGAGCGATCCCGATAAGTACGAGTCCATTGAATCTACAAAACACGTTAGAACCAAGTATAACAAAAAAAAAATTACAAAAACTTGAACTAATCACACTAGACTATAAAAGAAAAGAAAAACGAATAAATAAAAAACTAGCTATTTACAACCTACAATTTGGACTTCTAATAAACCATACACTAGAAGTTGAAAATTTTAAGGGCCCACCAAAAATACAATTTGACTTTGAGGGATAATTGGTGTACCCTCATTTTCATGTATGCCTCTCGGAAAATAAGAATTCCGTTTGAACAACGGAAGGCATGTGTAAGGAGGAAGAAATGAACCATCACCAATTAAAATTTTTGACGTGATGATGAGGGATTTGGATTATAACAAAGACAAGTACAATTGGGATCCAAGAAAAATAAAATCACTTCCCAAAGATTTTTCAAGTAGTACAGGAACCGGGGCACACAAAAAGGAATAGTCCATCTTGGAAAACAATTCCAGCGAACTGTCCTCGTCGATAAAAGGTTTAAACGATTAAAAAGATTCAAATGACTCATAGGAATATAGCGGTATTTGCAATGGTTCAAGAACAGAGAACAAAAATGGTGATGAAATAAATTCAAACTCAAGTGATTTGTCATCACTTAGAGATTGAATTTCAAGGGAGCAAGACTCATTTTCAATGAGATGTTCTTCAAAAGTTTGAAGTGACACACAAGGAAATTTTTGAAATATTTTAATTGATTTATTACTTCAAAAATAAAGTATAAAAGATGATAATGGGGCGATAAAGGAGAAATGGGAAAACGAAAGAAGTTAACCAAACTTAATTAAAACTAAAAAAATACGGATTAATTAATATGAATGAGAGATAAGGTTGAAATACAATCCGCCAAACCCTAGTACATTTACCGGATAGAAAACTAGCTTTTGAATTAGATAATTGATTAAACTAGGTCTTTATTAATCATTACATATAAGAGAGTACTAGCCCGCATAATACATAATCAAGAGCAAGAATAAAGAGGTGCTGCAGTAGCCAACATGCACATCGCATCCTTAAACACCCCGGTTACCTAGGAAAAATGAGGTTAAAATATCTACAATGGTTGTATTCACTACACAACACGATTCATTCAATATTTAATTCAAAACCCATTTTCTACACATGTAAACTACATCGGGTTGGGTTCATGCACCCCAACCCTTATAAATCTTGCTAGACATGACTTGATTAATAAAAAGCATGTTATCTACGTTGCATGTAATCAAAACCATCATGAAACTATAATAAAAGTGCTATAATTTAAGGGTACCAAGATTGAAGAACAAGAACATGCAAGAGGAAATCAAAGCTTGAAGAAAAACTCGAAAAGCTCTTGAATGAAAGGTGCAAAATATGTAAATTGTTCCCCTAGATGTTACTTCTTGATTAGGAGCTTTTACATGAATGAAATATGAATAAAAAGAGTCCTAATGACTAAATATATAGGCTAGAGGACGTTTAGAAGAGTCTCCAAAACATAAAACTCTTTTGGCTAAAAGATAAGGACAAAATAAAAATCCCGTATCTGACATTTTGTCACACTTAGAAAGCGTGACTAATGGCCAAACCGTTTTTTTTCTTCTCATCGGATCGGTCTGTTCTATATAGGAAATCTTAATATGTCGTACCGGTTCAGTTATGGTCCATCGGTTCGGTTCGGCCTTAATAGTTTTGCCTTGGATTTCTTTCTCAACTTCAAATGGGCCTAACTTCTTCATCGTAGCTCGGATTAGGGTGCAATTTTTTTTCAATGTTCTTGTGATTTCAAGATCTTAAACTTTACAGTTGGACCGACCTCTGGAATAAAGTTGAAAAATTATGAAAATGCCCTTGAACTACCCATTTCTTGGCTTCTTTCACTGTTTTGAGTTCTCTTTCGCACTTTCTTGCATGAAATACCTGTAAAACACATAAGATATATACAAAACACGAAATACCTGCCTAGGAGGGTTTATAGCATAAATATGAGATAAATCCAAGCTATTTACACTGCACGGGATAATAAAAATGCCTAAATTACGAGGATAATTACAAAGAATTTGCGCCGAATCAAATAGCTACCATCGGCATGAACAAATCTATCCTTGCTATCCTGTCTTCTGCTGATGTGCACCTAGGGTGTAAAAAGAAATAACTAGGAAAGAAAAGAATATGCGGGTCAAAACCCATAGTGTAAAATATTTTTGAAGTAAATAATTGATTAAAATCAATTAAAACCGTAGTATTTTACTTTCAAGATTAACCAGTCACACGCACTTGAGATAAAACTCTCCTATCAACTACAGTACGCACCTAACATTTTTCATTTTATATGTCCTAGTTAAACTACCCGGTCTAACTAGGATACACCACTGTTATCTAAGTCCAACCCCGCTCATAATCTCCGTTAGCTAAGTCTAACTGCCTTCATTAGGTATTCATTTATATACAATATTTTAGTGACTCACTTTCTATAATTAAATAATCACGTGATAACATATATAGCTATGCCCGTGCTATAAATAGATATTCACAGAGTACCATATAAGCATACACACACACACAAACACACACACACACACACACATATATATATATATATACATACTAGGGTATGCTCGTGCCTGAAGGCACGCTGATAATTGCAAAACGACAAAAAAGTCAAAGTACGTAATTGCAAAATGAAAAAAATTTCATTCCCCAGTAAAACAAAGTTTAATTTAAAAAAAATTAACCATAATATCTTTTGTTTATAATACTATCTACCCTTCTTAACAAATAACAAATAGTTCAATAAAATTCAAATAGTATGATCGTGCTTAAAGCAATGACAAATGCTTCCAAAAAACTGCGTCGACTAAGACTTGTAATCATATAATTTATTATAAAACACAAATGTGTACACGATTTTAAAAAAATGGGTAAAATTTACTCTTTTTATAGGACTATCTACTTGTTTAAGAAACCAAAACTATTCAAGTATACAAATAGTCCATCCCAAACATTATATAAACCAAATCATCAATTTATGACAACAATAAACTTCAAATATGATTACACAAAAAAATCATTATTGGCAATTTTAACAAAATGATGATAAAAATAATACTTAAACACAATAATAAATTTTCAATCTAATAAAAAACATAAATGGTGGATCAATCAAATAACTCGTGGCACATTTGTAATGGGGTGGGATGGGGCTTAATGTTGAACGTGATCCCAAACTCAAGCTTATAATTGACACGTTTTCATATTTGTCATAATCTGAAAACCAAACAACAAAAAATATACGTGTTAATTCACATCCATAATAAATATACAAACAACACCTTATTAAAGGAGCTCACAAAAGTTCTAAGTATACCTACCAATTCTTTTTTACTCTTTTTTATATCAATATTGATTGCCATCTCCGTCTTCATCGACATACAAAAGTCCATTTCAAGGCAAACCTCCTGTAATATACATACTATTGAACACATAAATTGTCCATGTGCATAAAATGAGATACATAATAATAATAATAATAATAATAATAATAATAATAATAATAATAATAATAATAATAATAATAATAATAATAATACATAGGCTCAAATAGGATGCGGGCTGGAGGAGTGAGATCACAGTAGTCCCCTGGGCAGAAACATAAAGAGTCCGGGGCCCTTTACGTGTAATTTTCCACTCCGAACCTCCTGTACATAAACAGGATGGAAAAATGGATTTATTACATTTTTTTAACAACTGAACATAGCCACATATACTTTCAAATCTTAATATTCAGTTGCGAACAATGGAACAAAAAATTCAGTCACAGATTGACCTGAACGGTATATTGTAAAAATCAAACTAATCAAGTCACGAATGACTAAGAATGTTGTTAATCCCAAACCCAGATGCTATTACATAGAAATGCAAAGCTAATCAGAGCAGTGTACTCATAGTAAAGCTAAAAACTTCTGCTCAACTGTGAAACAACATTTTTGGATGGGATGCACACCATTGTAATTCAAATATTGAGTAAAATTTTAATTCAAATATTTCAGTGGTTTTGAAATTTTAATTCAAATATTTCAGCTTCCCCATCAAAAATTAAAATTACATTTTTTTTGTGGAACTAACAACCTCATGGAGGCTTAAATTTATACAATTGATGATACATAAATTGATGATACATATTAATTATATATTTGCCAAGCAATGATACAAAAACATATAACAACCAAATATTGAAAAGAAGAGGAAAATGGATGGTATGTCTAAAAGGGCTTTAACCAAGGCAGAGCATCCATGAAAAAGGAAATTAATGTCTTTCTTGATGTTCTTCCACCACTGGGATGTTTATATAGGGGCTTGAAGGTGTAATAGTTTGGGAAAGCTCCACAGACTCAGAAGATGGAATGTGAAGAGGATATCGATTCTGGGTCACTTGTGGATTTGGGGAGAGGGGAAAGATAGAATGTTGGGCCAAGTGGGGATTTGTGGTGAGTGATGGAAGATTAGTTACTGTAGGTGGTACCTTAATAGGGTAAACTTCAGTGACCTCTTCACTACCCTCATCAAAGTATACAACATCTTGCATCGTGAGCTGGTGGTATTCCACTATCTACCTTAGAAAACAATTCTCCCGCGCAAACATCTAGAGTTGAAGCCTTATCAATTAATCATCTTCCAGATTGTCTCCTTTGTCACGACGCTCTCTAAGGATTATATTTTCCTCTTCGATCTGAGCACAATGCTCTTTTGCAAAATCCAGATCTTCTTTAACTGTCTTCATCTCCCGCAGAAGAAGCTTTGCTTTGGCAGCCATTGTCATTGCAACCTTACGGACGGAGATGCCTTCAGTTGGATTTACGAATCAGTTTGTGTTGAGGGTTGAATATGGGTTTCCAATGGGGGTTGTTACTATGTATTGCCAACAGTCGAAGCCTGATTTTGTGCCTCAGACCTGCTACCCTTTTTTCTTACCTGCAGCTTGCGAGTTTCTTGAATAATGTCTGCAATCCGATTCTCCAAAATTGTAAGGCCCTCCTCAAGAGCATTGCCAATGGTATCGCCAATAAAATTAAGGGATGACGCAATTGCACCTAGCCCTTTCTATAATGGAGGGCTATAGCTTTCAGTTGGGACATCTAAAGCTGCTACTGAACGAAACTAAAATTGAAAGAATGGCTGATCAATAAGCATATGATCCTTTATTAACCAAATTTAAAGTCAAAAATAAAATAGTATAAGCAGAATTAGAGGGCTACCTAAACACCGCGTCAACACAACATCAACGTAAAATATAGTTATCATCTCATAAATGTGTTCTAGGCCACTAACAAATAGGAAGTTTGAGTGCAACCAATCAACTGTACATGTCCAAATGGGCTGTCAATGTTCTACAGAACGAACCAAAGACAATGGGAAAAACTATCAGTGTTCAAAATTAATGTCTCACAAAATCTCTCATTTTCTTTCACATACGCACAGTAGGAAGCTAAATTTTTTTATTAGTCCAACTATAGGATGAACCAAGGAAGTACTGGTTCTCAATATATATCAAATGTTTGGAAGTACGAAATATATATTAAATTAGGTTTGGGAATATAAAAGATGACGTTTGAGTGGAAGTACGAAATATACATTCATTTGTAGAAACTTCACATAAATTGGACGGTAATAGAAACTTCGCAGGGCTGACTGCTTTGATGAGGAAATAGTAGTAATAAATATGTGAAGTTCATTTTCTGTGAATTCAAGCTCAGGGCTGACTGCTTTCATGAGGAAAAATTGTGGGATGTAGATGTTATGACACAAGTGGTGATACTATTGTGGGATGTAGATGTTATGACTTCTTTCATGAGGAAAAATTGTCAAGAAATTTCATATTATACAACCATGATCTGGAGAATGAGGATATGGAGAATTGAGTTTCTAATAGATTTAAACCATAACATGTACAATGAGGATAGGGAAATTGAGAGAACTATAAAAAAATAAGATAATACCTGTGATTTGTAAGATGGAACACAATGGACGTGATTTCAGTTGATTGTACAAAGAAAAGAAAAGTGAACAAATAAGAAAATACCTATGATTTTAATTGATTTTGGGTGCGATGGGGTTTAGAGGTTAAAAACCATGCCATGGCGAGTTGTGTTAGGTCAATCAAACTTGGCTGTCGTTGGTGGAATTATGGTAGTGGGAGAGTTGTATTTTGATATGATGTAGAAACGCCGGGTTGGTTTTCACTGCATTCCCTCTTTAATTTTGCCAAATCTAACACAACATACTCGAGGTTGGAATATCATAATCATATCTACTTTGATATAATATGACTACTGAGTATTGTAAAGGATATGCAATTACCTGATTATTAATCAACATTCACTGATTGAAACCTTGATCAATAATAGGTTGATGAGTGAAGTACCCAAGCCATTTTTTTCCCTCAATGCTGATTTTAAGAATTTTGATTGTTCTTCTTAATGATATATATGATTATCACATATAAGGAGAAGAATCCAATACAATGGATGTTGCATTACTCAATCTCCAATCTCCATAGAATAACATGCCTACACGATCAAAATAAGTGCATTTAATTTTTTTTAAGATATAGTAAACCTCAAACATATATGAGTACGGAAATGTTTTAAATAAACACAACAAACTATAAATGGATGAAGGCGGGGAGACTATTTTCTAAATGTCGAACTAAACTAAAATAATGAAATAGAACAACGACGAAGATAGGGGGAATTAAGAATACCTAAATAATCATAAACGAAAAAGCAAACAAATAGGGAAAATCATAAAACATACTCCGTTCAAAAGAAGCGGATGCAGCCTTCGCAATAGGTAATTTACCAAAGTAGCATTGCAAGTTCCCTAAATGAATCACAAAGTGTGAGTTACAATTCGTAGTTGAGGATGATTTCCATAATTGAGTAAATCTTAAACATGAAAAAAACATACTTATTTCTGAGCAGACCCCAATGCCATGTTTATTTCACTTAAAGATTGCATACCCATACCAATTATACTAACTCGAGAAGAGAGAACACTTGAATCACTATTCATAGTAAAGAAATCAGTATGTTGGCATTGAACACAATCGCAACATCGCAAAGATAATAATCCCCCCAACCCCTAAACAAAGGTTCTATTCAGGATACACCAATGCCTATGACATGTCGCTTGCGTACTGCCAACCACAGATATATGGTACGCTGCAATATCGAAGTTTCAGCATCATTTCACCTACAATTTAACTACCTAATATTAACTATAAACAAATGCGCATGCCTACAATACTTTTCTAACTTTAATGTTGTCATTTGAATGTATTGTATAGAAATTTTAAATGCACAAATGTACATAAAAAAAATTGAAATTTACATGTAAAGTATATTTGAAAATAGAGTAATAAACATATAAAAAGTAGTATTAACTTATCATATGTAGCAATTTTATCCATCTGCGCGCATAAGATGTGAATAAACTAATAACCATACTCAAAATGCTACCTATGTCATTATAAAAGCAATTGTTATTGAAGAATACACAAATATACACTTGATGAATCATCTTTGTTTACCAATATAGATGAGAGGTAATACTATATTACGACCCTTTTTGCAAAGTGCTACACTAACCTATCTAAATAAGATTGGCATACAAAGGATTCTAATATAGTTAATTAGCTTATATGTGATTTTTATAAAAACAAATATTAATTCTAACATAATATATGGAATAGGAAACTATTCCAATATAATAGACAAAAGGACTCGCAGATGAAATGAACTAATAACATTTGAATTTGCATATAGGTAAAAGTCAATCAATTATCTCGTACAACTCGAGACTTAATATCGGATTAGAGTCATCTACATAATAAACTTTCAATGGGAATCTACAAATACATATGTTTCATACTTTTTTGTTGTTGCACCGTGTACAATTTTTAATAAGAAACTTAAAAACCTCGCAAATCAAGGTTGAGGTTGGGGCAAGGAGGTCAAACAAAGCGTATTTCCCACTAACTTGAGATTTGATCAATTTTGATCCAAAACCATTTACCATTTTGAAATATTCCAATAGTTTTAATTTATTACCAAAATAATCAAAGTTTTCCCTTATTAAATTTAATTGGATATCTGAAGTAGTCACGCGAGGAAAAGAAAATGTGCCATTTGACAAATAGACACTTAAGAAACTAATAATGCTCGCAACACTTCACAGATATAAGGTGACTTGGGATCAGAAATGATCACCCCCAACGTATTAAGATTTATGAATAACCAAACTTCCAATATAAGAAGGTAACATAAAATTACTCATTCTTTTATTTGAGTTGGCTAGAGGTCATCCCAAAGCTCAATCCTTCTAACACAACCCGTCACATGAACTTGTACCCTAAAAAAGGCCTCTACAGCATTACCATATCCAATGTTAGCTCAAAGGCATGCATCATGTGTCTACAACATGTCTAGTGTTGGGCATAAAGTCTGCCCCATGTGACTGTGTCATCTCTAGTTCAGGGACCAAGGCACGTCCTATGCTCTCAACAATATGGGACCACAAAATAAGAAGCAGGACACTGAAATGCACTACTGTTAAACCTTGCCCCAAGAACACATACCCATCCAAAACACTTAGCGACGACAACAAAAGACATTCTTTTAATTATTTAGTGAGGAAAGTAGGTGACTAACAACAAAAGACAATTCATTTTAAGTAACTAACAAAACAAATATAGCGGTAATGTAATTTCAGTAAAAATGTGACCAAAACTAATAAAGAAAAAAAAGATATTTACCTTGCATAAAAGAGGCCTACCATGCCTTCAATCCAACTTCACTTATCACGTCCCCTCAACATTCACTATAACAGGACAAATTAAGGACACATCAATTGACAGAATAACAAAAACCATTGATCAAAAGCAAGTTATAGATTTTATTATAAATAAAATGATACACATTAGAAAATACTTCAAACGTCAAAACCACTCAATATTTTACAATGACAACACAATTTCAAAATTGCTTCAAAACCCCTCAATATTTTATAAATAAATAGATAAATTGTACAATGACAGTGGACTATACATTCAAAATATTGGATGGTCAAATAAAATTTCTGAATAAATCTAAATATAGCATAAAACCATAAGAACAGCTATGTCAACAATCAATGCAACATAGATTAAAAAAATCCCCTACTGAAAATTGTACAACCAACCATTATTTCTTTTCTACAGAACAAAGATTAAAAAAAGGAAATCATTAAACACCATATTAATGACAGAATACTCAAGTGTTTAATCAATATCAGTTCATTGATTAGAGGTCTGAATCAGAATTTCGTACGGAAGTAATACATAACTAATACATACAAACTATTAATCTGCAAAAGGAAAATTACGTGAAATTAAATTGAGCAGAAATTAAATTGAGCAGAGAAATATGAATTTTATATACATAAAATCATTCAATAAGATAAAATTCTTAACTGAAATTAAATTGAAATTAGGGTACGATTGATACAAATTTATAATAGGATAAAGCTAGGTTATAACTGTGATGAAATTAGAAAAATATACACATACATATCCATAAACAGACTTAGGATTTTGAATCAAACCTTCCATCAAAACTCCACAACTTTCAAGTTTAGATAGATAATTTGAACCCAACCTTCATCATTCAATTTCAACACCTTACAGTACCATAACCTTTGATTTAAACACAATAAACCCCATAATTTGAAGGTATGAACAGAGTAAAGAACATAAAAATATAATCCATTGATTTTTAAGGATGAATATCAGTTCTTTGAACATCTCTCTAAAAAAAATTGAAACCAAATGTAAACCAAAAAAATGGTAAAAAAGAAGAGAGGGTATACCCTATATGAATGTGATATGGTGAAGAACAATCATATCTGCAAAGAACAATAAAACACATTAGATCTGTGTGTTTATCATCAACCCCAAATCTCAAAAAGAACAATCAGATCTGTTTATCATCAACCCCAAATATTTATATAACTCCAAATCGAAAAAGATTTATCATCAACCCCAAATATTTATATAACCCAAAATCTTACAACCCCAAATCGAAATCGAAAAAGATAAGAATAACCCCAAATCCTAAAACCCCAAATATATATCATCAACACCAAATATTTATATAACCCTTCAAATCTTTATATGCGCGTGTGTGTGCGTGAGAGGGTGAGATGGAGAGATTACCTGTGTATGTGTATGTGTATGTGTATGTGTATGTGTATGTGTATGTGTATGTGTATGTGTATGTGTATGTGTATGTGTATGTGTATGTGTATGATGTGTATGTGTATGTGTATGTGTATGTGTATGCGTATGCGTATGTGTGTGTGAGAGAGAGGGTGAAATAAAGAGATATTACCTAATCTCTGGCGTTGGAAACAAAGAGAGGCATACATGTGAACCACATCGGAATGAAAAATCGCAGAGAGAGAGAGGGAGTAACCCAAGGTATGTATGAAATGACAGAATAAGGTCAATTACACTTTTAGCCTTTTTTTGAATTTTGAGGAAGAGTAGGAAATAAAATTGAATGTAGAAAAAAGGGGGAACTCAAATGATAGAGGGGTAAATTAGGTAGTGTAGGAAAAATTTATATTGATGACGTCATCAAGCAAACTTATGACATACATAAGTTTGCTACTTTATTATATATATATATATATATATCAATATATATATATAACCATATCCCCAAAGCTAGGACTCCCCGGATGCATTCCTTGTGTGCTATCCATCTCCAGGCGTCATGTCGAACATTAAGCCATCAGGTCAGAATCTCACCACCGATCCTAAACGAATACACATACAATGGAGGCGACCATACCCATACTCCCTAGAGTCGTGACCATACCACATCGCACCAAACCAGACTCAAACCAAAATCTATCCTCACGCATGGATAGTGGCCATGCAACATTATTATGACCTGAAAAATCAATCCAATGCCTGCTGGTCAACACTAGGATGGACTGCCCACTACACGCAACCTCCTCCGACAACACTACCGAGTAGGTATGTTTTATAAACAAGTAGCATGAACACACACACACACACACATATATATATATATATATATATATATATATATATATATATATATATATATATAGCATGAACACACACACACACACACACACACATATATATATATATATATATATTGAGAGAGTATGCGCGTACGTTCAAATGAGAAAATGATATATTAAACACCTTTTAACCCAAACAAACCCTAAACATGCAACAATATGTGATTGAGTAAGATAATGAACTAAGCAAGAACATTAAAACACATGCTTGTGAGGAAAAATCCCCCAAAGGGGCAAAACCATTTATTTTCATTATAATATTGTAACTGTACAATTCGGATAACAATGAAAATACAAGTGACTAAGAATTACCCTCAGGTTTCGGATTCTGTAGTCGGCGGCTGGAAATATCCCTTTCCAGGAGGGCTGCAATGAAGAAGAAGAATGGTCTTCTCCACAAGGGTTGAACAGCAACTGGTTGTGTTCTAGGGTTACAAACAGATTCAAAAATGTATGAGAGGTTGTGTGAATCAACAAAAACTGGAGTCTTGGGACTCAACAGGTGAAGACTTAGAGTTTTTGTACTCTAAAAATCGTGTATATAAGTCTTAGAAAACCACTTCCCGTAGTGGGTTTATAAAGGAAACTTTTAGCCTAGAAAATCTGACCATGATCTGCTGAAGTATATCCCAGGCAGACCGGTCCGGGTATGAGACGGATCGGTCCGGGTAGGCGGACCGGTTCTTTTTATTTCTGGCTTCTTCGGTTCGCTTGCGATCCGAGGTGTACTGGATTTTCAGCAAGCGGATCGGTCCGGGTCTGAGGCGGACCCGTTCTCAGGCGGATCGGTTCTTTTTCCAGGGCGGACCGGTCCGACCTGTCAGACTTTGATTCCTCTTCTTCTTTTTATATTCGGATCCGTTGATGACTGTATGAATCTTTGAATTTCTTCAACGGTGTAACGGCATACGACATAACAAATTGATAATGGACAAAAATGTCCTTACAAATCTCCCCCTATGTCTATGCCGGTACATACATAAAAAACAAACATCCGAATTATCAACCAACTAAAAATTCCTATACAAATCTACCCTTCCATGAACCCAAAACCGGAAAGATACAATTGAATAAGACTTCAACGTTTGCTCTTCGAATCTTCAGGAATCTCAACACTTTTCTCATCAGGGTGTGCAATCAATGATAATCCATGTAGTACCTACACACATGAGAAAAAGCAAAATACCAAGTGACGTATCGAGTTTGAAATGAGATAAACAGATATGCCAATATGCTAATTGGTGATAAACAACTCAACACTACAAAACTCACTCCCCCTTAATGTGATAATTATTTCTCCCCCTTTTTATGATGTCCCCAAATAGAAAAATGAGAGAAATAATACAAACAAGCAATGACGGGGTGTCACAAGGAAATACTCAACTATTTTTTGAATTTTTCAAAAAATTTTCAAACAAAATCACACCATGAATGAACACAAAGCAACCAAGTCGATGAAGACGGAAATGAATGGGTGTGATCAAATTCGATAGGAAAATCAATGCATACAAGCAAGACATATGTGCACGATGAATATCGGATATTCCTAGCGAATGAACTCAAATGCTTCCTTTGGTGTAAGATAATGGTAATAAGAGATATTGATTCAATCATATCAACAAATCAAGGCACAAAGTGATTTTCACACTAATAACGTCCAAAAATTTTTCATGCTTTTTCACGACTGTCAAGGAAATGCAAACCCGTTTAAACATTTTCCAACCAAACTCCCTCAGATATATATTTTGAATAGAGGTATACTAAATTCTCAAACTTTGGAGAATTGATGGTGAAACCTAAGTGGCCCATATTTGGCATGAATTTCTTGTTATTGCCTTTAAATTTTTCCAGTCTCTTTTAACCTCTTTAGACCTCGGATATTAAAATTCCTCCATTTTTTAGGTCCTTTTTAACGGTGGATTTTGCGCAAAGGATAGATGATTACCTTTCGCAGCCCCTCCCCGTTATACAAAAACACACAGTCTCACCAAAACGGTTTTTTACATGCATTCCAATCTTGTCAAATTTTATCGCATATTGAAAGTTGTACAGACAGAATTGAGATGGAAACACTCAAGCCAATATGAGATAGACAAGTGCAATAATCAAATATAGCCGTGAATGTGTGCAATAAAGGATATAGGAGTCAAACATGTAGGAAGATATCACTAATTACATCTTAAAGACTCTAAATAATGTGAAACACATGGATGAAATGATGTAGCCTCTCAAATCTCTATCAAACAGTCACATGGATATATGGAATGAAGTTATGACTTGGCTATCTTAAATGCTCATCCATAAAAGGAGCAAAAACAGAAATCTTTTTGGATTTTTCAAAAATTTTATCAAAATAAAATCTTTTTGTGCTTTTCTTAAAAATTTTCTTAAAGGAAAATCTTTTTGTATTTTTTAAAAGAAATATAAAAAGAAAAAAGAATAAATAAATAGCTGTACAACTAAGCAATGGTACATATAAAACAGACTAACAATAGGAAGCATATGATATCAACATGAAAAAGCATCCTATTCTAGACATAGACCAACCCCCCAGTCAACTGTGCAAATCCCCAAAGACTTCCTAAGACTCTTAAATGTAAAGGTATCTAAAGGTTTCATGAAAATGTCAGCTAACTTACGGTCGGTGGGAATAAAACTCAGGGATACGACTTTTTCCTCAACTAGCTGACGTATAAAGTGCTCACGTATCCTTATGTGCTTGGTGCGCGAATGCTGGACTGGATTGTGGGGTATGTGTATCGCGCTCGTGTTGTCACAGGAAATGGTCATGGTGTCCTGTGAAATCCCATAATCCTCCAGCATTTGCTTCATCCACAAGATTTGCGTTCAACAACTCCCGGCGGCTATGTACTCAGCCTCCGCAGTGGACAAAGATATGGAATTTTGCTTCTTGATTAGCCAGGAGACAAGAGGAGAACCAAAATAGAAACACCCACCAGAAGTTCTCTTACAACCATCTACATCCCCGACCCAATCAACATCTGAATAGGCAGACAAACGGTCATCACTATCAAAGGAATACCAAATACCGTATGAGAGAGTCCCACTCACGTATTTAATAATACGTTTTAGATCAAGTAAACGTGACTCTTTTGGGGACGCCTGATATCGCGCACAGACTCCAACACTAAAGGCTATGTCGGGACGACTGGCAGTCAAGTAGAGAAGACTACCTATCATACTCCGATACAAGGTTTGCTCTACGTCCTTACCTGAAGTGCCCTTACTAAGCTTGGTAGTGGTACTCATACGTGTACGTGCATGCTTAGCGGAGTCTAAACCAAATTTCTTCACTAGGTCTCTAGCATACTTGGATTGGGAGATGAACATCCCATCCTCTAGCTGACAAACCTGGAGACCAAGGAAGAAAGTAAGCTCACCAACCATGCTCATCTCAAACTCACTTTTAATCTCCTCTTCAAAGTGATGAGCATGTTGAGATCATGTTGATCCAAAGACTATGTCGTCCACATAGACCTGGGCAACCAAAATAGCATCGTCGTATCTCTTGACGAACAACGTCATATCTACTCCCCCTCTCTTGAAGCCACGAGCTAAGAGATAGGAAGTAAGCCTCTCGTACCAAGAACGGGGCGCTTTCTTCAAACCATACAAGGCTTTTCTCAGATAGAAGACGTGCTCCGGGTGCTGTGGGTCTTCAAACCCTTTTGGTTGTTCCAATAAGCATAATTTGTCCCGTCAAAAATAGGTAATTTATTATATGATTTCTCCATTTGAACACGCACTTTTCAAAAATCATTTTTTTTCAGAAAAATGATATCTTAGAAAAGATTTTGCGGAAAATAGGAATACGCAATAGATTAGTGTAACCTTCTCTGATGCCAATTTAAGAGAGTATGCGCCTGCGTCCAAATGAGGAAATTATATATTAAATACCTTTTAACCCAAACAAACCCTAAACATGCAACAATATGTGATTGAATAAGATAATGAACTAAGCAAGAACATTCAAACACATGCTTGTGAGGAAAATCCCCCAAAGGGGCAAAACCATTTATTTTCATTATAATATTGTAACTTTACAATTCGGATTACAATGAAAATACAAGTGACTAAGAATTACCCTCAGGTGTTGGATTCTGTAGTCGGCGGCTGGAAATATCCCTTTTTAGGAGGGCTGCAATAAAGAAGAAGAACGGTCTTCTCCACAAGGGTTGAACAAAAACTGGTTGTGTTCTAGGGTTACAAACAGATTCACAAATGTATGAGAGGTTGTGTGAATCAACAAAAACTGGAGTCTTGGGACTCAACAGGTGAAGACTTAGAGTTTTTGTACTCTGAAAATCGTGTATATAAGTCTTAGAAAAACACTTCCTGTAGTGAATTTATAAAGGAAACGTTTAGCCTAGAAATTCTGACCACGTTTTGCTGAAGTTTATCCCAGGCGGACCGGTCCTAGTTTGAGGCGGATCGGTCCGGGTAGGCGGACCGATTCTTTTTATTTTTGGCTTCTTCGATTCGCTTGCGGTCCGGGGTGTACTGGCTTTTCAGCAGGAGGACCGGTCCGGGTCTGAGGCGGACTGGTTCACAGGCGGATCGGTTCTTTTTCCAGGGCGGACCGGTCCGGCCTGTCAGACTTTGATTCCTCTTCTTCTTTTGATATTCGGATCTGTTGATGACTGTATGAATCTTTGAATTTCTTCAACGGTGTACGACATAACAAATTGATAATGGACAAAAATGTCCTTACATACATACATATATATATATATATATATATAACTATCGAACCCGTACGCATATCCCACCTTGCACGGTTCATCCAAATCCCGAAATTCATTTCAACTTCCCGGTTCATTTATTTAACTAGTCCCTGATTTGAGTACCCTAGTGAATTCTCTCCTAGAGTTTTCTACACCCAAATTCCCACAAATTTAGTTCATAGATTATCCATATAACCTAATCCCATCGATATATACGTAAATCTAACATGGAAATCATCATCGATTCAAGATGTAAAACTCATATATCAAATTAATCATCAAGATCTTATCTTACATCTAAGTTCATTCTCTTCTTCCATTAAAATGCAGATTTTATCAATATAATCTAACTTCAAAATATTCATTCATTCCAGATGATGTAATCTTTATTAATAGACTTCTTTATTAATCATCAACCCTATTTTTTCATACCCCAAACCACAATTTCTAACATAGTTCAAAAAAGTAATTAACTACAAATGCCTTAATGGATTTCAAATTCGATGTTCTTTAATCCGAGTTAAATCTTCTCTTCAAGATCCTTCCTCGTTGCCTCTTTTCTATCCTCTAGGGTTCTTTTCTCTCAACCTTTTGTTTGGAAAGTGAAAGATGATGTTATCCACCTTTCCAAACCTTAATAAGCCTTTCCCAAAGTTCAATCCCATTTCTCTCTTTAATTAATATTATAAAATGACCTTATTGCCCTTACACAAGCCCTTCAATGTCTAAAAAAGCCTATGAAACCCAAACATAACCCCCGAGTTCCCATTTTAGATTTTTTTGACCCTTTTCGGATCATCAGTGCACTAGAAAAGGTCATTCGAGTCACCCAACTCCAATTATACTAATCTTATATTAATTGAGTCTAACACGTGTGTACTCTACGCGTCTCCCATAAATTATATTAATCATTTGATGCAACATCCTATCGACCCATCCCCAATTAACCGTTGCTAACACTCATTTGCGATATATAATAAATCGTATAATTATTTACTTACCACACACAAGTAAATAATAAATATAATAAATATTAATCCTTTATCTCGCTAATTAATATTTACTAAGTTCCAATTTAATTTTCTACCAATTAAATTAATAAGATAAAAAATAATTAAAATTACGAGGTACTACATTCTTCCCTCTTAACAATGGATTTTGTCCTCAAAATTCGAACATACCTGCCACGAAGAGCTCTGTATAGTTTTCCCTCATATCATCCTCATGCTCGCACATCAACTCGGTAATATTTTGGTGTCCCCATTGTACACACACTAACGGTACCACCTTTGGCCAAAGCTTACGCTTGCTACACTCCAGAATGGTAATAGGTATCTCCTTATATAAGATATCTAGATGTGAGTCAATCTCCTCAAATGATATATACCAGTTAGCCATGTCACTATTGTGATATTTCTTCAACGAATTCTATGTAAATGTTCTATGTAAATGCTATATATGAAACACCTAACGAATTCTATGTAAATGTTCTTACAAGATGAGCTTATACGCAATCGGCCCAATCCTATCAATAATAGTAAAAGGGCCTACATACCTAGGTTCCAACTTCCCCTTCTTCTCGAACCGTATGACTCCCTTCATGGGAGATATTCGTAATAACACCTAATCACCCACGTCAAGCTCGATAAATATTTGATTCGCATCGGCGTGACTCTTCTTCCTATTCTGAGCTACCCGAATGCGACTTCGAATCAACTTGATTTTTACTGACGTCTCCAGAACCAAATTCGGCCCGAGTAGCTTGTTGCCCCCCACCTCTAAACAATAAGAGGGCGAACAATAAAGTCTCCCATATATGGCCTCAAACGATTCCATGCCAATAGTGAACTAGTATGAGTTATTATACACAAACTCTATCAAAGTTAAATACTTCTTCCAACTTACCTTAAAATCTAGGATACACATCCTCAGCATATCCTCTAAAAACTAATTCACCATTTTCGTATGCCTATCGATCTGGGGGTGATAAGTTGTGCTCAACTGCAACTCTGTTCCCATGGCCTCTTGAAATTTCTTTCAGAAATAGAACACAATGATCTTATCCCAATATAAAACAATGCTGAGAGGTACCTTGTGCAATCTCACTATCTCCGCTATAAACAATTGCGCATACTGCCTTGTCGTGTAATCCATCCGAACTAGCAAGAAATGGGTTACCTTAGTCAGTAGATCCACAATGACCTAGATGGAATCATGACCCCAATGTGATATTGGTAATCCTGTGATGAATTCCATCGAAATACTCTCCCACTTCCACATCAAAAATTTTAATGGATGTAGGACCCCGATTGGCCTCTGATGATTGACTGTCACCATCTAACAAGTGGTGCACCTGGAGACAAACTCTGCTATATCCCGCTTTATCCTGACCCACCAATACTGTCACCTCATATCCTGGTACATATTATCCCCTATGGGATGTACCAAAAATTTTAACCCATGTGCCTCCTGCATAACTGCGCGTCTTAGGTCCTCATCATTTGGGCCAATTAACCTCCCATTGAAGCAAAATCCACCCTCATAATTGATTGAGTATGACTCCACTCCACCGGATGATAACTGCTGAATCCTTTACTAAAAAGATGGATCCTCTGTCTGTGCCTTCACGACCCTCAAAATAATCTTGAGTGTGACGATAATTACTGCTAAGTACGCCCGGACTAACTCATCCTCCTGGTGAAGCTCTGCTCACTTCTCTTTCTACACTGATGTAAAATTCCTTTTCGAATTATAACTCAACATATCTGCCACCACTTTAGCCTTCCTTGAATGATACTGGATGTCAAACTGGTAATCCTTCAGGAACTCAATCCACCTATGCTGCCTCATATTCATCTTCTTATCTTTGAAGAGATACTGAAGTGACTTATGGTCCATTGACGCGACTAAAAAAGTGTGTGCAACACGTGTAATTACAACCCAAGTATAAGTTGATCGCTCAAGTAATACCCCGATAAGTTGGGTGTTGAACAAAGGGAATAAGATGAAAGATTGTGTCGACAACTATGGAAAGGTCTCTAAAACCTAAATGATAACTCTAAAAAAGAATAGAAAAAGATTATGCTTTTTCTATGAGAATTACTACAGACTAATGCGAGAAAATCAATAAATGTAAGCTACTTAAATGAATGCAAGACTAACTTTTGATTTTTGAAAAAAAAACTATATGGGAAAATGGGATCGAAATATAAACCCCCGAACCATCGGTAATTACATTGGATATAAAATATTCAAGAATTAAATCCCAAATTTAGAGAAAACATTAAAATTATCTAAGTACACTAAACATATGAAGATTTAACTCCTCACAATTACAAGTTAAAAACATATTTAACGCGAATGACGAAATTATCGACACGCGTATTATATCAGTAAATATTCCGGCTACCTATGACAAACGAAATTAAAAGACCTACAATACATGTTCCGACAAGATATAAACCTCTAAAATATTTATCTAATTTTATAAAATTTTATATCCATCCATAATACCTAGCCTGGGTTCATGTACCCCAGCCCGCTAAAAATCTAGCCGAACATGGAAAGTTAACTACACATGAAATTTTTACATTGCATGTAGACATGATGAAAAATGTATTGCGAGAAAACATGTAAATAATCACAAAATGAAAATAAGGGAAGAAAGATCATGTAGAGAATAAATCTTAAAAGGAAATAAGGAAGAAATATATACTTTCATTAAATTTTCATGCAAAATAATGAATTCTACGTCTACTTTTATTTAGCCTCTTTATTCCCTTCAAAACTAGGTTAAAACTTTTGTAAAACTAAAGTATAAGAACCTTAATACAAATTTAGCACCCTCCTTGGTCGTTTTGGAAGTGTTTTTAAAACATACAAATGTCTAGCTAAAATTAATGAATAAAGAAAAAATACCATATCTGACCAACCGAGGGACGAACCGGTTCACCCACTGAATTTATGAAATTTCACTTTTGCCCGTGGATTCTCTTCTTATTTTCAAACGCTCGTAACTTTTTCACCATAGCTCGGATTTGGGTGTTGTTTCTTCCATTATGCTAATAGCTTCAATCTCTTTAACACTCTGCCTCTCAGTTCTAGCTGAAAAATTAGGAAATTTCCCTTGACTTTCCTTGCCTTCCTTTCTTTCGTTGTTTCGATTTTTGTCCCGCATCCACTCGCACAAAATACCTATAAAATAAGAGAGAAATGCCCAAAACAAGAAATACTTACCAAAAAGTTTAGTAGCATGATTATGAGATAAATTCAGTCTAATTATAATGCACGAGACCATATGAATACCGAAATTAAGGGGACAAATATGAAATATTTATGCCGAATGAAATTCCCCTAACTTAGAACGTTGCTCGTCCCGAGCAATGTAGAAGAATAAGAGTAAGAGTTAAAAAAAAACTTCCAAACAATTTATTGGGATAAAATACCTCTTTCACGGGTAAGTGATAGCATTTAGCGTATGTAACAAGCCTTTAAACCCCTAGGCTACCCTAGTAGGATGAGTGGTATCTCGTGAGGATTTACAGTGAATTTATTGACAAAATTCATTTTTTAACTTGAAGAAAATATCAAAATAATTAAAAATCATATAATTCAAATTCCTTAAAAATAATCACTTTAATTTTTTATTCAATAGTCTCAATTCATAGTGTGTGTTTTTGAAGCCGAAAGTCAACTGCTAACTTTCACCAATTAATCATTACGTCACTTTTCGAAAATTCACTTTGGTTTAATTTCTCAGAGAATGCACTCGTAAACGAATCACTCAGATTGTGACTATTTTCTCTCGGTATGCGTGATATAAAGAGTAAAGGTAATGGAACACGAATTCATGCACAAAAATAGAAAGACATAATTATTTAGGTGAAAAAATCTCATGAACAGGTTACGTTCATTGGGAAACAGGAAACATCATATTTTATTCCCACCATTTAATCTCTTTATTTATCTTTTCGTGTTTTAGCTCTCCACGCGATAATTAATATCCTCATTCAGACTTGTTTAGGACATTTTCTAGTTATGGTGCATTGGGTAAAAAAATGGGAATGATTGGAAATAAAAATTAGAGTTGGAAAATTTTCTTGCGAGGTCCGTTGGCACTTTTCTCGGCTTTTGCTCATTTGATCTTCTTTTTTTCTCACTTTATATATATATATATATTATTTTTTTGTTGAGCATATTTCTATTTTTTCTAGCCCCTTTTTATGTGCCATTTGGACTTAATTGATTAATTTTTTGATTTTTACAACTCCGGGCCAATTGAATTTTTCGGGTTGACAAACGAAAAGGGTATAAATTATTAGGTTCAAATTTTTTTGCGAAAGGATAATTTTTTCACAATTTTTTATGGCTAATATTTTTGGGTGGCAAACGATGCTCTAACTTCATTTATTCGAATTGCTAATTATTTTATCATTTGCGTTTCGAGATTGATTTTAATTTAGATATATTTTAAACGAGTTTTCAAAACGACATCTCACTCGTTTTTCGTAACCAATCAAGCAATTATTTAGAGATCATCAATGGATTTTTAACACTCAAAATAACTTTGAGTTAACTTTTAACTCAGAGTGATTTAATTAATCGAAAAAAATGATAGGCTCGAAATCTCACCGGGTTAAAAATCTCTGCACTCATTCGTTATGTCGTCAATTTTTGCTCAATTTCCGTTTTTGGTCAATTTTGGATTAGTGCATTAGATTTTTATAAATTGAGACTTCAAACAAAAATTTAGGGATATTTTTGAAGAATTCAAATTCCAATTTTTATTTATTTAGAAGAAATATATTTTTAATTTTTTTGAAAATTTCCTTTTTTTTTGGGCAATTTTTTTTTTTTTTGGGGGGGGGGGGGGGGGGATTTTTGACATTTGTTAAATTTTTTGGCATTTAAAAAATTTGTGAAGTTTTAAAGACGCACTTGCCGCCCTCCCTTAAGTAAGACTTTTGCATTGTGCTCAATGAAAAGGACTAAAAACTAAATAAGAAAAGAAATAGTGCAAAAATAAAACGAGCAAAGAAATAGAATGCGACTTTTTCATTACTAACGACAATTACAAAGCATGTAGAAAGCGATAGAAATTACATAGTTCTTACAAGATTACATAAATGAAAAACATAAGAGCTACATAAGAAGGAACCACAAATAACCCAAATATTTAGTTCGACGACCCGGGAGCATTGAGATCACGAGTGTATAGGTCATAGAAATGGGATGGAAATTATTCACCGGGCCCCATTTGCAAGCGGTACATATTCACTTGGAGTCGCATCATCATACTCATGTCTCACCTATAGTCACGCCTATCCACTTATCACTCAGTCCTAAACTTAGAAATGAACCTATCGATACAAGTTTCCAAATCATCAATTCGGCGATTGATATCCGCTGATTGAAAAGAGCCACCATCAAATTCTATCTCGTAGTATGAGTCCCCCTCCTCTTCTTCTTATCTCGCGCCACCCACTTCTCTCTCGTCTTCAACCATTTCTACATCCTCAAAAATTGGGGGTAGGTTGAACAACCCACATTTGCCTCAAACTACGCTCAATCAAGGAGGCATTGATTGGCTTTGGGACGCATGTATAAGTACATCCCCGGGGACATGTGAATTGACGCAAAGGCTACAAATGAACCTTGCATATGGAATAGACATCTTGCCCTTCTTATCATAGGCATAGGCAATGATATCTTGAAGGTAAATGTGGGTGAGACTTATTTGTCTTTGCTCATCGAGGATGTGGTAAATAAATTTTCTATGGTAGAGGTGAATTGCAGAATTATTGGTGGTCGGAAGAATTATACTGCAAGTGATTAGGTGGACATAGAGAATGCATTCGGGAAGTCGCCCGATTAGAAAAGTGCCCATCTCCCATTCCTACCTAGGTACCCACCTCTCAACGCACTATTGTTTGGAGGTGAAAGGAGCATTGTTCGGATCAAGGTTCTAAAAAATGCGGGGCGTGATCGAGGCCTGGAGGCCAAACCTTAAGCCTTCGAAGCCTAGGCGAGCCTTAGGCGTAAAAAGGCGTGAAAAGTCATTTAGGCCTTTATAATATATTTTAATATTTTTTAACCATAACAAGGCTATTAAAATACCAAAGTTGTACTTATCATAAAAATATGTCTAAATATTTGCAAATTAAAATACTATTTGATTATTTTGGATGAGATAATGGTTCGGTTAGTTAAAAAAATCTTTAAAAGGCGACATGGTTTCACTAAAGCATTGTTGTTTTTAGAAAAAAAGTGTGCCTTAAGGTTTTTGCCAAGAATAAGGCGTAAAAAGCTTAAGGCGGGGCGTTTCTCCCAAACCTCAAGCCTAGGCGAGATTTTTAGAACACTTGTTGGGATAGGTGTAATGTTGAGGAATAATCTTCCCCGGCGACCTCATCTTTCTTTGAATAATATCGAGGGATAAGGGAACCCTCTTCCCACGAACATAGGCCTCATATTGTCCTTTGGATTTGCACACTATTGTTCCATAAAAGAGTTGCACTACATGATTATAGACCGAATTGGCGGGGGGATTCA
The DNA here is from genome assembly GCA_949130495.1 of Sambucus nigra. NCBI lineage: Eukaryota > Viridiplantae > Streptophyta > Magnoliopsida > Dipsacales > Adoxaceae > Sambucus > Sambucus nigra. Next base: position 204,687,025 of record OX422218.1, read on the forward strand.
ACCATTGGCACCACCCATAATGTCGAAAAAGTGCGGCGACGTCCTCGGGAAGGGATTACCATTGGACCTTCCTCTTGATAAATACAACCTGGTTGTGCCTGAAATGAACCTCGACTAAATTTCACTCTTAGCAAGAGCGGAAGCCATCATTTTCACCTTCGCCGATAATGTTAACAGAATCATATTTGGTGTATCGATACATTCTTGAAAATTTGGTGAAAGGAATTTAAGGAGAAGGTGAACAAGAGTAGAAATTGGCGTGGGGGAAAGTTGTGGAGGAGTGTTGTATTTATAGGCAGCGGAGGGGGGGGGGGGGGATGGAAAGTGGTGGGAAATGAAAAGGTGGGAGGGAATAGTGTGGAGGGAGACGAATATGGGGTTTGGGTAGAGTTGTAGGGAGTTTTGAGGGGAAGAATTTCGGAGTGGAGGGAAGGTGAAAAGGCGGATGAATATGGTGAGAAAAGGAAGGGGGAAGTAAAAAAATGTGAACAGGTCTGGAAAACTAATTTGGCCCTAGGGTAATTCGGTCCTAGTGTGAACTAGTTCAGCCCAAATTTATGTCCCAATGATTTGATGGCCCCCATTTTTCCTCCATAATTACTCCTAAATCCAACCTTTTAACTTTGGTCACCGGATAACCTCAAAATTTCTCTGTTTTGTGACTTATGGTCACTCGATCAAGGTAGGGTCAAAATTTGGGTTCCTATCTCTTTCTAGTGAGGACTCTAAGAACTTACGAACACCCTAAAATACAATTATATACAACAAAATCACCACATACACGTTGGGGGTTCGATATCTCTCACAAGCTCAATCACCCCCGTATATGGGGTTCGATAATAAAATTATGTCGACTTCCTTAACACACGCCTCTAAATATGGCTTTAGGCATTGTCCATTGACTTTAAATATGTACCCACCTTTCGATTTCTCCAATTCTATAACACCTTGGGGAAACACTTCTCTTATGGTGAATGGACCGGTCCAACGCGAACATAATTTATCGGGAAATAAGTGTAGACGCGAGGTATATAAAAGCACTTTTTAACCTTAATGAAACTTGTTTCGATTGATGGTGCGTTTGTGTGCACATTTCAACATTTCCTTGGAGATGCGGGTGCTTTCATAAGCATCATTCCGTAGTTCTGCCAACTCGTGCAGTTGCAATTTTCACACTTCCCCGACTTTATCAATGTTTTATTTCAACCTCTTAGTGGACTAATATGCCTTATGCTTGAGCTTGATGGGGACATGGCAAGGTTTTCCATACACAAAGAGGAATTGGTACATTCTAAGGGGTTTCTTTTATGCGGTCCTATAAGCCCATAGCACATCGATCAATCGATTAGACTAATACTTTCAGTTAGGATCAATGGTCTTTTTGAGAATTTGTTTGATTTCTCGATTTTCTAACTCATCTCTCCATTCATTTGAGGGTGGCACATCGTCCCAACCTTATGGAAGACACCGTACTTCCTTATTAATTTTTCAAATGGGCTATTGGAAAAGCGTGTGCCATTATCACTAATGATAGCCTTTAGAGCACCAAAGCGAGATTGTATGTGTTTATAAATGAACATTACTGCTACCTTACTATCATTTATCTAGTAAATATGGCCTCTACCCACTTCGACACATTTTCTATCGCGACAAGGATGTATAGGAAACTAAAGGAGGGAGGAAAGGGTCCCATGAAGTCTTTTCCCCAGCAATCGAATATCTTGATGACGAGAATAGGGGTCAACGACATGATGTCTCATCGAGTATTAAATCCCATTATTTGACACCTGTTGTAAGATTTGCAATGGGTATTCACATCCTGGAAGATTTGGGCCAATAGATATCACTTTAAAGAATCTTAGCGGTCATTTTTTTTGTGGAAAAGTGGTCTCCACATGCTTCTGAACGACAAAATTGGATGCCACTAGGGATCTCGTCTTCCGACACATATCTCTGAATTATTTGGTTGGCACAATATTTAAACAAATAGGGATCGTCATAGAAAAATATGAACGACCAATTGAAGAACTTCCTCTTCTTTTGTGGTGTCCAATCGGAGGGGACGACTCGCGTCACTAGATAATTAACAAAGTCCACAAACCAGGGGAGAGAAGAACTGGAAAATAATTTTTCATCCAAAAAATACTCATCTATGGGTATAGGATCTTTAGGTACATCGGACGAGAGCCTCAATAGATGGTCGTCTACGATGTTCTCTACTACTTTCTTGTCTTTAATGGAAATGTAAAATTCTTGGAGTAGTAAGATCCACCTAATGAGGCACGACTATTCATCCTTCTTAGAAAGGAGATATTTGAGAGACACGTGGTTAGTAAAGAATATATTGGGTGAACCGATGAGGTAAGAACATAATTTGTCTAGGGGGAACACCACCGCTAGCAATTCTTTCTCCGTGGAGCAGTTCAATTGAGGCCCAAGTAAATTCCTTCTAGCATACTATACGACGTAGGCTTTCTTATCTATTCGTTGCCCTAAAACATTACTTACCGTATAGTCACTCGTATCACACATAATCTCGAATGGAAGGGTCCAATTTGGAGCTTGCATTATGGGAGTGGAGATTAGCATGATTTTTAATTTTTCAAAAGCTCTTGGCATACTTCACTCCACTCGAAAGGCGCGTCCTTCACGAATAGATTACTTAAGGGACTAGTGATGACACTAAAGTCCATAATAAACCTACGATAGAACCCCCTGGCCCTAACGCACGTCTTTTAGTGACTTAGTTGGGGGAAGTTAGGAAATAACGTTAATTTTTGCCCTATCGACATCTATACCCTTGGACGACACGATGTGATTAAGAACTACGCCTTCGATAACCGTAAAATGGCACTTCTCCAATTTAGTATCAAGTTCTTTTCCACATATTGGGATAACACCTTCTCGAGATTAGTGAAGAAATGGTCAAAAGAGGAGCTGAAGACACTAAAATCATCTATGAACACCTTAAGTCCCCTTTCGACCATGTCGCTAAATAGACTAAGAATGTACCGTTGAAAGTTCGCAGGTGCATTACAAAATCCAGATGGAATAAGTCTGTAGGCAAACGTGTTAAAAGGACATGTGAACGTAGTCTTCTCTTGATCTAAAACATCCACCTCGATTTGGTTATACCCGAAATAATAATCTAAAAAAATAATAAAATGCGTGGCTCGCTACTCTCTCAAGCATTTGGTCCATAAAAAGCAAAGGGAAATGGTCTTTTCGAATGTCGGCATTGAGGTTTCGGTAGTCAATGAAAATGCGCCACCCGGTGGTGGTACATTTTGGGATAAGTTTCCCCTTTGCGTTTTCGACCACAGTCATTCTGGACTTCTTTGGGACGACTTGAATAGGACTCACCCATTTACTATCTGAGATGGGATAGATGATGCCTGTATCCAATAACTTTATGATTTTTTCTCTTATAAAATCTTTCATCGTTGGGTTTAGATGCCTTTGCATCTCCCTAGAGGGTCTCACGTACTCCTCTAGGTGGATTTTATGGGTACAAACTAAACGACTTGTACCCTTAAAATCCGCAATGCTCCAACCAAAAGCACTTCAGTACTTCCTCAGAATGACCATAAGCTTTCCTTCTTACTCTTTATTCAGGCGAGGAGACAACGACGAGATATGTATCATCCTGTCCTGATAAGCATATTTGACATTAGAAGGAAAGTTTTAAATACGAAGGTAGGAGATTTCTCATCAGAGGGAACCATGGACGATTCTGTTGGGGGTAACTCCTCGAATCGAGAGACCCATCGAATATCTCTCACATCCTCATTGCTCTCACTCAAATCCAACAACCCTCCCATCTTCCTTAACTCATGATCTAAATTACTGTATATGCTATCGCTCTCACTTGCCGTAATAAAACACGCCTCTAATGGGTCCCTAGTGTGATTGCCCTCAAAGTGTTCATGTACTACCTCTTCTATGAGATCTGACTCGTCTAACTCATTCTCATCACCCATTTACTTAGTGATGTTGAAGATATTAGTCTTGAGTGTCATGATCCCGAATGTGAGTTACATTTGCCCATTTTAGGTGTTAATAAAAGCATTAGCCATATCTAAGAAGGGGCTTCCAAGGATCACGAGAACATGATGTCTCGAGGGAGAGGACAACTCTGGGTCCCAAATGAAAATTTTATCGAGATGTAGAAAGTGTCGACTTGGATGATCTCGTACTCAATAATCCCCTGAGGCATCTTCATGGAACGATCCGTGAGTTAGAAAGTAATTTTTGTGGGATTAAGGTCTCCCAAATCAAGATGTCTATAGATGGAGTAAGGTAAAATATTAACTATAACCCCTAAATCTAATGGCGCTCTCTTAATTTTACTCTCTCCAATGGTGCACAAAATGGTAGGTGCACCCAGATCTTTATACTTCGGCGGGAGGTTTCTAAAAAGTACCGAACTTACGTTTTGTGCTAAGAACACCTTATTCTTTACCTTTAAGCTACATTTCACTGATAAAAAGTACTTAAAAAACTTTGCATATACGAGAATTTGCTTGATTGCCTCAAGAAAAGGTAAATTTAGCTTCGCTTGCTTAAGCACTTCTAAGTTATCATTACGGGAGGTGCCTATAGGAGGAGGGAGCATTGAGGGTAAGGAGCATCATTAGGGGGTTCCACTACCACCTAGGGCCTAACTGTGTCATCTTTATCACTCTCATCCAAGGGGGCATCTTTGGCCTCTTTCGTGCCAGGCGAAGCCTCCTTGTTATTTTTCTCATCGTGTAGGGGAGGTGACAAGTCAACAACTCTCCCACTACGTAGAGTGGTAACCGCTTGACATTTATCTTTGTTGTCATCGGTATTATATCTAACATAATTTTGAACATGGGGAGGTCTTTGGCCTTGGGTGAGAAACTTGCCCTTCTCTTAGACACTTAGGGAAGATTGCAACTTAGACAATGACGCCTTTAAGTTGACACAATTTTAGGCATTTTGAGCATTTGTTACTGAATGAGTTTGCATGAATTGGGTAAAGTTTCCTCGAGAATCTTCCCCTATGGGATTATATAAGGCGTAGGAGGGGGCGCTTTCATAGGTGGTGCTTGTTGATAAGGTTGGAGTGGTGGCGGTGGTGGGTAACATGTAGGTTAGGGTTCATCGCGGCATTTAGTTACCCGTAATAAAAATTGGGATGGTTTTGCCATAAGAGACTGTATGAATTCTGTGGTGGGCATTAAAATTACCCCTATAGGATCCCCCCCCCCCCCTCAACATTCTCTTGTAGCATAAGTTTGTAGGTGGGTATCATTGGACATGCCTTTGTTAAAAGTCATGCCTCACAAATTACGCACATCTCCTCCGTAATTGCTCGAGTAGAGCCGGATACGTCTCTCCCCCTAGCTTCAACTACGTCCTATAGTGTCTTGGCAAAATTGATTAATTTGAAGCTTCAACTCACTTCCTCATCCAATTGCTAGAATTCGGATGAGGAAGGATCCATTGACGTGTGTCTAGCTTTGGGTTGGGTGTTCGGATCCGATATGTCCCACGCTTGAGTATTCTCAGTGACATACTTAAAGTGGGCCTCCACATCGTTCATGTCTAACTTGAAGAACTCCCTCGTGCACATAGTCTCAACGAGTTGCTTGGAACTTAAGCTTAACCTAAGATAGAAGTAGGAGATGAGTCTTCACTTTTTAAAATCGTGGTGTGGGTACATGTTAATTAACTCATTGAACCTCTCCCAACATTTATCAAAGGGAACATTTTGATTTTTCCTAAAGGTTTGAATTTGAGCCCTAATAGATTGGTCCTATGTGCTAAAAAGAAATTTTGTCCGCATATCCCTCCATGGGCCTATCGAGTTCGGTGTTAGTGACCAAAGCCAAGTCTTTTCCTTGTCCTTAAGAGAGTAGGGAAAACGATTGAGGCTCACTATGTCTTGGGTGCATGTTTAATCATTAAATATATTGCATGCCTTCTCGAACTCTCTAATGTGGAGGTAGGTATTTTTCGACTCCGTACCGTGAAATGTTAGGAGAATCTGAATCATCCCATTCCTAAAGTGAAACTTCCCTGCATTATACAAAATTATAATGCATCCAGGAACAACAGTTCTCTCGGGGTATAAGAGGTCTCTTATGGGAAGATATGACATCACTCCCTCACTCGTCTCGAAACTAGCATGACCAGACATCGCACTCATAATTATAATATAAGTTTACTCACCGTAGTTCCTAGACGTATGAATCATGGTATGACTACATGGTGTATGGGGGAGTACCTAGAAATTTGGAGCGTTTGGAGTATGCGGGCTATCAGGATTTAGTTAGACTATGGGATTTTCATGTACCGTAGGAGGAATAGGATTGGAATTAGGTTAAGTGTTTTTCACTTAAAGCACGAAGAATATTTTTTCTTTTATTTTCACTTTTCTGATTTTTTTGAATTTTTGGGTTTTATGTTTTTTTTTGCTTTTCTAAAAACTAGAGTCAAATTCTTAGATTAATTCGACCTAACCTATTATGTCAACCTAGTTCCCGGGAATGGCACCTAAAACTTGACGCGACTAAAAAAGTGTGTACAATGAGTGAAACTACAAATCAAGTGTAAGTCGGTCGCTCAAGTAATACCCCGATAAGTTGGGTGACGAACATAGGGAATAGGACGAAAGATCGTGTTGACAACTATGGAAAGGTGTCTAAAACCTAAATGACAACTCTCGAAAAGAATATAAAAAGATGATGCTTTTTCTATGAGAACTACTACAGACTAATGAGAGCAAATCAATAAATGTAAGCTACGTAAATGAATGCAAGACAAACTTTTGATTTTCAAAAATAAACTATATGGGAAAATGGGATCGAAATACAGTCCCACGAACCATCGGTAATTACATTGGATATAAAACATTCAAGAATTAAATCCCAAATGTAGAGAAAAATTAAAATTATGTAAGTACTAAATATATGAAGATTTAACTCCTCACAATTATAAGTCATAAACAAATTTAATGTGAATGATGAAATTATCGACACACGTATTATATCCGTAAATATTCCGGCTACCTATGACAAACGGAATTAAAAGACCTACAATACTTGTTCCAAAAAGATATCAAACCTCTAAAATATTTATATAATTTTATACAATTTTATATCCATCCATAATACCTAGGTTGGGTTCATGTACCCCAACTCGCTAAAAATCTAGCCGGACATGGAAAGTTAACTACTCATGAAATTTTTACGTTGCATGAAGACATGATGAAAGATGTATTGCAAGCAAACATGTAAATAATCACAAGACATAAATAAGGGAAGAAAGATCATGTAGAGAATAAAGCTTAAAAAGAAATAAGGAAGAAGTCTATACTTGCATTAAATTTTCATGCAAAATAATGAATTCTAGGTCTACTATTTTCTTAGCCTCTTTCTCCCCTTCAAAACTAGGTTAAAACTTTTGTAAAACTAAAGTATAAGAACCTTAATACAAAGTTAGCACCCTCCTTGGTCATTTTGGAAGTGTTTTTAACACATACAACTCTCTAGCTAAAATTAATGAATAAAGAAAAAATCCCGTATCTGAACAATCGAACCGATTCGCGCTAGGGCCGAACCGGTTCGCCCTGTGAATTTTTGAAATTCTACTTTTACCCCTGGATTCTCTTCTCATCTTCAAATGCTCGTATCTTCTTCACCGTAGCTCGAATTTGGGTGTCGTTTATTCTAGTATGATCATAACGCCAAGCTCTTCAACTTTCCTTTATCCGCCCTCGAGTTCTAGCTAATAAATTACAAAATTTCCCTTTACTTTACTTTCCTTTATTTCTTTCGTTGTTTCGATTTTCTGCTACCATCCACTTGCACAAAATATCGTAAAATAAGAGAGAAATACAGAAAATAAGAAATACTTACCAAAAAGGTTAGTTGCATGATTATGAAATTAATCTATCTAATTACAATGCATAGGAGCATAAGAATATCGAAATTAAGGGGATAAATATGAAATATTTACACTGAATCATCCGTGAACAATCGAAACTTCTCCTCTAGGAGATAGTTCCTCCAAATTCTCAAGGAAAATATGACTGCTGCTAACACCAAGTTGTGAGTGGGATAGTTCTTCTCATGTGGATTAAGCTTGCTAGATGCATAAGCTATGGTCCGATCCTCCTGCTAAAGAACTCCCCCAAGTCCATGTAAGGACGTAACGATAAAAATAAGGAATTCCACTCCTCCCTTAAGCAATGCGAGTACTGGCACTGAAGTCAACTTGTCCTTTGGATCCTCGAAAGATAACTCACAATTGTCATCCCACACAAAAAGTTCTCACTTACGAGTCAAATTTGTCAAGAGACCTGTAGTCATAAAAAATCCTCTAATGAATCGGTGGTAGTACCTTGCTAACCCCCCAAAACTACGCACCTTTGTCGGTGTCATAGGATGGACCCACTCCCTCACCACTGATACCTTACATGGATCCACATAAATTCCTCTCTTAGAGACAATGTGATCCAAGAACTTCACCTCCCATAACCATAATCCATATTTCTCAAACTTGGCATACAATCGGTGGACTTATAAGGTCTGAAGAATCGTATGTAAGTGCTCCGCATGCTCTCCCTCTATCTGAGAATAAATCAAGATGTCATCTATGAACACAATGATAATATGATCCAATAAATCTCTGAATACCCTGTTCATAAGATCCATAAAAACTGTCGGTGCATTGGTTTGCCCGAACGACATAACCCTGTACTCATAAAACTCGCATCTTATTAAGAACACGGTCTTAAGGACATCTTCCACCCTAATACATAACTGATGGTACCTCAAATGTAGATCAATCTTAGAGAAGTAGCTTATCGAACAAGTCATCGATACACGATAACAGATACTTGTTTTGAATCATGACTTTGTTCAACTCGTAGTAATCTATACACAATTGTAATGACCATATTTCTTCTTCACAAACATAACTCGGGCAACCTAAGGTAAAGTAATCATGTGGATAAAATCTTGTTCTAATAACTGTTGAATCTAAACCCGATGCTCCAGCATATCTAAAGGATCCATACGATACGACGCTCATGCTATTAGACTAGTCCCCGACGCTAAGTTGATCATAAACTCAATCTCCCGACATGACGATAACCCCGACATCTCCTGAAACACATCAAAATAATCCTTGAAAATTGGGATTGAATCCAACGAGATGACTATACCCTCAGAAGTCTCCTCCTAAATATAATATAAGTGCATGATCGATCCTCCCTCCGGACGAGGCATCGCCATAAGAAACATATCATGCCTTGGTATAACAAACATGATAGTCCTACTGTAACAGTCAACCATCTCTTTATACGTCACTAACCACTCCATATACAAAATAACATCATACTCACCTAATTCTTACATGAGAAAATCTGATACTAATCACAATATCTCCATGTCCACACCTTCCCCCTTACAGATGAAACAAATTACAGTCCTACCACACAAAGGTGAATCCACAGTCGTAATAATATCCGTGTATAAATCCACTAAACCTGTCACACATGGTAACTTAGGGCTGACAAATGAATGTGACACTCCCGTGTTAAATAAAACTCGTCCCATGTGCCCATGGATAAGAAATATACCCTCAATCGCTAGCGGCGCTGATAATAATACCGGTCCCCGAAGATAAAATAAATGCCCAAACTATCCCTTCCCCTACCCCTACAGAGGTGGAAACGCTAGATCTACCAACATGGATGGAAGCTATTTCACCAGTTACCCCCTACTAGGAACCCTGCTCCTAAACTCGAGCCCTATTCGGTCACGCACGCCGGATGTGGCTCTGGTCACCACATGAAAGCATCTACCAGTAAAATCTATCTACCTCTTGCCCTGATGAGGCTGTCCCTAATAACCTCGGCCCTACTGGCCACCTGCCTACTTCCTTTGGCCTTGCTGGCCCTTAGGGGTGTGTTGTTGACTCTGATGGCCCTGCTTAAAGTTTTGGTTACCCAGCCTGAGTCTCTTAGCAGAGTCCCCTTACTTGAATCCTGCTTATTCTGCCTTTGCTATTATTGTAGCTCCCCGCTTGCACCACCATTCCCGGTCTTACCTTACTGGCTAGACTTTTTGGCCCTCTTCACTGCTATCAGGTGGAAGCAATGATCCTGAATATAGAGCAACACGACATTTATGACCTCAGTGTAGGTCCATAATGTCAAGTTCCACAATAAGTGATGGCGAATTCTCCATGTGAGTCCATCAGTAAACTTAAGGATACTTTTCACCTCTGTGTTCACCTCGTATAGCACAAAGTTTTCAAGGTTTGTGAACTCTTCCTCATATTCGACCATAGTCCGACCCTCCTATGAAAGGTCAAGGAATATCCTCCTTATCTCCGTCTAAACTGATGACGAAAAGTATATGTGGCCAAACCACACCCAGAACTCCTGTATGGTTATAACATCTCTCTCCTCTGCTCTGGTGACTGGCTACCACCACTGAAGTGTTGCTCCTACTAGAGTAAAGCTATCCAATGTTATCTTCTGAGTGTCGCTGTACTCAACCATGTGTATATTTCTTTAGATGACCTTCTTTCATCAGTTAGCAATAACCACATCCACGTTCCCCTAGAACTTTGGCGGATGACCCTTATGAAAAGCCTCTCTAACCCTCTCCCAAATAGATGGAATTGGGTGAGATTGAACAACTAGTGCCACTAGTTGATATGGTTGTGCCTAGGGAAACTACTATGCCATGGTATTCATTGTGGCACTATGTACCTGTGGTATAATGGTGGTAACCTCTACAAGTTCCACCATTCCTTGAGTGGCCTATGGATCCGGTTGAGCCTCCCCTCAAGTGGCCCTCCTAGAAGCATGAGCTGGTCATCCTCTCCTGCTGGTTGGCATCTAAAACCAAATTGAAATTGTATGAGGTTCAATTAAATCATAAATATTAGCAAGAGAATGTAAATATATAATAAGAAATAACAGTCCTAGCTATAAGGCTCCACATCAAAGAAAATATAACGCTGAAAATGTAGCAAGTCCGTAAAGATCCTAAAGACGCTATAAACTGATGCTCTGATACCAACTATGACAACTCGCCTATTTACATACCCATCAACTAAAATATAACCATTATTTAAGTATGGATCATCCTCAGCATCACTGTCATAGTAATAATATAATATAAAGAATACAAATAATCCACACAACCGTAATAACAGACTAAACATCATGCATAATAAATAATAAAGGTGAATCGAATAAACCATAGGTCATAAAAAACATCCACATTGTAAACTGAAATGAAATATGAATACAAGTCAGACAAAAATATAAAGTATGCAGCGAGAATAAATCTAATATCTATAAGCAACACACCCAACATTAGATAGGAAATAATTGATCCAAACTAGAGCAGGAATAAATAGAACATCTAAACAGGGATCCACATCTACCACGGGCAAGAAAAAATATATCCTTGTTGTCCCTGCTGCTGTTGCGCACCTAGGTTATAAAAAGAAACAATAAGGAAGGACAGGAATATGTGGGTCAGAAGCCCGTAGTGTAAAATATTTTCGCAAGCAAATAATTGTTTTAAATCAGTTAAAACTGTAGTGTATTACTTTCAAGATTAATCGGTCACACTCACTTGAGATAAACCTCACCTCCCAACTACAGTGCACACCTAACGTTTTCATTTTATTTATCCTACTTAAACTAACCAATCTAACTAGGATACACCACTGTTATGTAAGCCCAACCACGTTAATACTCTCTATTCACTAGGTATTCATTTATAGACAGTATTTTAGTGACACACTTGCTATAATTAAATAATCATGTGATAACGTACATAGCTACGCCCGTGCTATAAATTGTTGTTCATAGAGTACCACATAAGCATATATATATATATATATATATATATATATATAATCGTATCCCCAGAGCTTGGACTCCCCGGATACATTCCTCATGTGCTATCCGACTCCAAGCATCATACCTCACACTGAGCCACTGGGTCAGAATCTCACCACGGATCCCAAACGAATACACATACAATGGAGGCAGTCATATCCATAAGCCATGGGCTTGCGACCATACCACATCGCATCCACTCGGACTCAAACCAAAATCTATCCTCATACATGGATAGTGACTATGCAATAGTATTATGAATTGGGGAATCAATCCAAGTATTATGACGTGGGGAATCAATCCAACACCTGCTGGTCAATGCTAAGGTGGACTGTCCACTATGTGTAACCTCTCCTGACAGCACTACCGAGTAGGTATATTTAATAAACAAGTAGCATGAACACATTCATATATATATATATATATATATATATATATATATATATTCACACACATGTCCCTATAATATGTATATGTAATAACTACCAAACCCATATGCATATCCCATCTCTCACGGTTCATCCAAATCCCAAAGTTCATCCCAACTTCCCGATTCATTTATTTAACTAGTACCTTATTCGATCACCCTAGTTAATTATTAAATTACCACTAATAAGTTGTGACACAAATGCATTTTTATTTATGTATCCACTCACTTGGATAGCCTCCTATGTATTCGCTCGAGTTCACAAAAATACTCGAAATATTTTCCCGGTCCAAACCCAACCCAAAATCACTGGTCGTTTGAATGAAACACCCATATCATTCGAATGGAAAACCCAGCTCATTCGAGCAAAAAGTGGTCCTTAGCTCGAATGGGCTTCGAATGATGTTCTCAACGAGATTTTAGAAGACGTACCTGAAGCCCTCTTTCTTAGGTGGGATTCATCCCTAACTTCCCAACTTCACTCCTAGAGTTTTCTATACCTAAATTTCCAGAAATTTAGTTCACAGATCATACATATAACCCAATCTCATTGATATATACGTAAATCTAACATGGAAATCATCACCGATTCAAGATTTAAAACTCATATATCAAATTAATCATCAAGATCTTATCTCCCATCTAAGTTCATTCTCTTCTTCTATTAAGATCCAAAATTTATCAATATAATCTAACTCCAAATTATTCATTCATTTAAGATCATGTAATCTTTATTAATAGACTTCTTTATTAATCGTCAATCCTAGATTTTCATGTCCAAAACCTTAATTTCTAGCATAGTTTAAGAAAGTAATTAACTACAAATTGAAATACGACATAAAGGAAGTATTTATTTGCCTTAATGGATAACAAATAAAAATTCTTTAATCTGGGTTTAATCTTCTCTTCAAGATCCTGCCTCCTTGCATATTTTCTCTTTTCCAGGGTTCTTTTCTCTCAGCCTCTTGTTTGGAAAGTGAAAGGTGGGTTGTCATCCACCTTTCCAAACCCTAATAAGACTTTCCAAAATTTTAATCCCGTTTTCCTATTCAATTAATAATGTAAAATGACATTCTTGCCCTTATACGTGCCCTTTAGTATCTAAAAAGCCACTAAACTGAAACATAACACCCGGGTACTTATTCTGGATTATTTCGACCCTCTTGGATCACTAGTGCACTCAAAAAGGTCATCAGAGTCACTCAACATCAATTATACTAATTTTATATTAATTGGGTCTTAAACTTGTGTACTCTACGTGTCTCCCATAAATTAGATTGATCCGTCGATGCAATATCTTATACCTATACCCAATTGGCCATCGCTAACCCTCATACGCGACATATAATAAATGGTATAAATATTTACTTATCACACACAAGTAAATAACAAATATAATAAATATTAATCCTTTATCTCGCTAATTAATATTTACTAAATTCCAATTTAATTAAATTAATAAGATAAAAAATAATTAAAATTACGAGGTATTATAAGTGATTTTTTGGATCTAATTTTTATGGTTGAAATTCTGCCCAGAAATTCCCAGATATGATGAATAACAAAAATGAAGATGGATTGGTTGAATTTATAAGATCAAACTCCCAGAAATTATGAAGGTGAACCGTGTTTGTCACCCCGAATTGCTATTAAACTATGATGTGAGAAATCAAGATGAGATTTTCTATGAATTTATTCGTATATTAGGTTACTTTCACACAAACTCACTCTTTAAAAAAAATTTATGTTGATTTAATTTAGTGTGCATGCAATGATGAAGTCAATATTAAATAATTCAATCCACATAAACAAACCAATCATGTGAAGAAATTAGGAAAAATTCCTTTTGGGCAAAATGTAGTATTCAACAATGTATCAGAATTGGCAGACGCAAGATGACTTATAGACTACTTAATTATGCTAAGTATAAAGCACATTTCTTCAAATATTTTACAGAATATGGCACATTCCAGCACCGTCCACATGAAGCGATCTTCCCTTGATATCCACTGATCAACCTTCTTTTTCCGCAGTAAAGCATCAAATCAATAAATTATCAGTAGAGAAAATATTTACAAGTGTTCTTAAACTTTGAATATATTTCGATTGATTTGGAAAAGTGATCCTTAAAGATCCAAGGGGGTTGGATGAAAAAATTATATAATTTATCACCAAACGAACTCTAAAATCTGGGGGAAAAGTCTAATCCTGTATCCCTATTTACAAGGAAAATTGTTGCAAAGAGATAGGCATTAGAGATTCAGATCAAATTTGTTTAAAAAAGCCTAGTACCTCATTCGAACGACATACCCTTTCTCGTTCGAACGTGTTTCCAATGAAACTTCAAATGATATTCTAGAGATACTAAAAGGCATTGCTTCGGATCTCGTTCGAAGGTGGGAAACTCTTTCTAACGACATAAGTAATCTTGTTTGAACAACATCTAATAAAACTTTGAACGACATTCCAGAACTGACCAAAAGGCATCATTCTATATTTCTTTCAAACAAAAGGTTCTAATGACACTATATAACTTCTTTGAATGACCTAACAAACTTGTTTTAACGAGTTAGCGAGTTTTTTAAAAAAAAATTAAAACATCATTTTAAACATTTTGAAAACTTTTAATGCAAACTCTTCTTTTTAAATATCACCTAGATAATTAAAGACTTTAACAAACCTCGTCATAACTCTTATGAATGTTGTTGTGACGAATAATCTTCAATCTTCTAAATGACATCAACATCTTATCTTCGAATAAATGGAAGTAGTCATGAAGGCTTTAAGCGCGAAACATGTGCTCCTATCCAATGTGTGCTTAATCACGGATGGTATTGAAAACAAAAAAAAATATTGAATTTTTTTATTTTATTTTATTTTTTGCAATTTTAAAGATCAAACCTTTTAAACAGATTAACCTAATAAAACTTGTTTACCAATTTTAAGTCAAGTTGTAGCAGTAAACCAATTTATCTAATTTTATATTTGTAATCTAAAGTATGCATTTAGGTGATAGTAGATAAAATAAATGAAACAATTGCACAACACACCGATGTACGAGGAAACTCTACAACGGGAAAAACCTCATACGGCTCATCCATGAAATTCACTATGATAGGAAAATAGAAAAGATGACATATGACTTAAACAACGAATCGATACCCACAAGCCTTGATGCGTCTTTAATCTTCAACCACTCCTTCATAGTGACAATGCAGGAATCCACCTACGTAAGCTGCCATAACGAACGAGTGAACACACTCCTCGGTATCTATCGATCGAGGTTCAGCAACCGCTTATGGATTGAAACACGAAATCCACCACTTCTTCACCGCAACACAATAAAAATGAAATCCACCACAACGAAACAATTCTCACAAAGATATGGAGAACAAACTTGGTGCCTAAAACAACATCTTTTAAGCATATGTATGATAAATCTTGGATTTTAAACTTATTGGGTGAAAGACTAGTGTTCTTGGAGAGTTTAAACACAAAAGGAACTCTCAGAAAAGGCTCTTCAAAAAATCTATTCCCGTATCTCTATTTATAAGGAAAGTTGACATGCATTAGAGATTTGGATCTGATTTGTTTATAAAATAAAAACTCTCGCACTCGTTAGAACAATTTGGCACCTCGTTCGAATGTCGTACCCTTTCTCATTCGAATGTGTTTTCGACAGAACTTCAAACGACATTCCAGAGTTTCCAAAATCGTCGCTTCAGATCTCGTTCGAACATGGGAAACTAGTTTTAATGACATACCCAATCTCGTATGATGGACATCCAATGAAACATAAACGACATTCCAGAACTGACCAAAAGGCGTCCTTGCAGATTTGGTTCAAATGAAGGGATGCCATTCTACGACATTATGTAACTCGTTCGAACGAGTTTTGAACGACTTATCAAAACTCGTTCTAACGAGTTAGCGAGTTTTAAAAAAAAAACTTTGAAAAATTATTTCAAACATTTTCAAAACTTTTAATACAAAATTTTATTTTGAAATATTCCCTTGATAAATAAAGAATTTACCAAACATCCTCATAACTCTTCAGAATGTTGTTGTGCCGAATGATCTTCAATCTTCCAAATTTCATCAACTTCTTGTCTTTGAATAAGGGTAAGAAGTCATGAAGGTGGAATTGGATGTAACGGTGTAAGTCAAATAAAAACTAAATTGAGAAATTAAAAACTTGCTCTTATAAATCTCCCCTTTTGTCTATTCTGATAAAAAAATAATCTGAAGCCCAATTTACCCCTTAGACTAATACAACTTATGCCCTCAAGAAATGAAAATGCATAAATGTATAAGGCTTTAACTGAAAAGTCTTCATCTTGTGCGCTCCAAAAAATCATCATCAAGGAAGAAGTGACCTACACACATGAAACAAAAGAAATACCGTGATGCGAAAAAAATAAAATAAACTCCCACTCTATTTTTTCTCCCTTTTTTGACTGTAAGAGACAAAGGGTTGAAAACTAAACATGAATAATAAACATCACATGAAGAAGTAAAGATATCATCACCAAGATAATCAATAAGGCACATGTAATGATAGTCCAAAAGGAATAATGTGTTACCCCCTATCAAACAACTAGTTTAAATTTTTTTTAAATTTTTTTCAAGCATAACAAAGTACACGTATATAAAAAACGCATATAGGTACAAAAACACATAATCACCATGGAATAACACGAAAATACCCAAATCGTGAAAGTGGAATAAAATTGTGTGAACATTTTCTATAGGAAAATTAACATAAGAATTCATAACATAGGTGCACAAAGTCATGAGATAATTCTAAAGAAAGAACTCAATTTTTACTTTAGGTGTAAAATGTTGAACTCAAATGAAATTTACTTGACTTACGAAATATGCCATGAATTTTAATGATTCCCAAGACAATAATGCCAAACTTTTCAAGAGAGTCCGTTATGCAAACCCATTGATATTATACTTTATAACACCCTCAAAATCTCACATATATACGAATTCACTCTCAAATATTTTGAAGATATCATAATTCTTATACGTAGTGAAGCATCAATGAATATAAAACAAATGGGCTTGGTAATTTTTTTTTGTGTGCCATTAATATTTTTAGGCTCTTTTTGAAAATAGTGGCTTTTAACACAAAGAGAATTTTTCTCTTTGGTAGCCCCTTTCCATTGCTTAACATATATCAATATTTTATGGGAAATGAATATGAGCATTGGTTCTTACAAGAACAACTTATCTCTTTTTATATTTGGTTCGTTATTAAGCTGGATTAAGATGAGAACACCATATTTGACACATGATAAGCAAGTACAATGTTCAAAAATTCCGTGCACATGTGCAATAAAGGTGACAAAGAGTCAAAAATTTAGAAAGTTATCATAAATGATAAATGAAATTTTATCCACATATTGTTAAGAAAATTAGTGAAACAAACTCATGTCTCAAAACAATATGAAAAAGTCACATGAATGGATGGAATGAGGAGGTGTTCCAAATATTATAAATGTTCATCCATATAAGGTGAAAAAAGAAAATAAAAAAATCTTTTTTTGTTTTTCAAAAATTTTATCATAACAAAATATTTTCAAATTTTCAAACTTTTTCTTAAAAACCAAAAATCTTTTTATATTTTTCAACCTTTTCATAAAAACAAAAATCTTTCTAGATTTTTTTTCAAAATAGATATAAAAAACATATGAATACAATAGAAATACAATATTGCAATAGGGATATAAGATATGAACATGATAATCACCCTATTCTAGAAACAAGTCTCAACCTCAATGATTAGTCCCAATGGAGTTCTCCAAAGAAGAAGAAATCCTATAAAATTCCTCCATCAAACATTGTGAAATCTTGACTAAGTATTCTACTTGCTATCGAAAACTCTCAAAATATCTATGGTGATGTGCAGGAAAACGTGGAGCAACATGTGTGGGAGTGCGTGCGAGAACATGTGTAGGAACTCATGTGGGAGCATACGGGGAAACAAGCATATAAGAAACTCTCCCTAGCTTGAAACAAAACTCTCTAAGGTGACCTCTTCATTTGAAATGGGAACAAACATAAATAGTCTTGGATCTACCTTTCTCAAAATGCCTAGGACGAGCTCTCCTTGGTAGGTTAGGTCTCCTTGGTGGGTTAGGTTGAGGCCCATAAATATTAATTACAAACTCGAGAATCAGTTTGGGTACGAATTTAGAAGTGGATGCACTATCATAATGTTTTTCTTGCATCACAACATTACCTAATGCGGGATTGATGACCATCTTTTCAACCTTCTTAGATGTTTTCTTTAAAGTGACCTTGACTTCCCGAGTATGTTCGAGATCAATCTCGAGTTAGGATACACAGGCTTCAAGTTTCTCACAAATATCTAATGAAGCGTGAAGATATCTCGTAAGATTGTCCATAATGGTAGTCAAATCGATCTTCTCCCTACCAATAACAATCAAATGATCACACAAAGAAACTTTTACCTTCTCGAGTTGGCTCACCGATGCCTCACTCTCTCTCAAACCATTCACCCCCTTCTTTAAATTACACAACCTAAGAGACACATCTTTATTAAGCCTTTTAATTTTTAAAGTCCCGGTGTTAATATCACAAAAGGCTTTTTGGAATCCACCTTCTCCCTCACTCAAATTATCTTTAGAATAATTCAAAACATTATCAAGGCACTCACATATAAAACTGTCCTCATTGGTGTGGGAAAAACTAGAAGTACTCACATGACTTGTCATGAATGCACGATAAATTTCATGTGGTGATTCATTCCCAAAATACACCAACTCAACGTCACTATTGCAGAGAGTGGATTTATATAGAACTTTGACTTTGATTGGCCTCTTTAGCCTAATGGGACACTCATGAGCCTTGTGCCATTTTCCCTCACATTTATAGCATCTCACCTCATCTTTCTTACAAACGTTCTTATCCTCGGTGCTATTTTTATTATTCTTAAAAATCGTTTCTTAGGATTAATTTTCTTTGTTAAATTTGAGAATTTTTTTAAATTTCTTACAAATAAGGAAATATCATCAAGCTTAAAATCAACCTCTGACTTAGAATAAAAAATATTTTCTATATTATTTTTAGTTTGATATTTCAAAGAAATTCCTATTTCCTTTTTCTTAAAGGTAATGGGAAATATGTCTATATCATCTTAAAGGTCTTTTACGAGTTACTCTAACCTAAGAGTATCTAATATTCTGAATTCAAAATAGTGACCTTAGGGATAAAAGGGACTGAAAGTGATTTCAAAATCTTTTTAACTACACGCGCCTCAATAATTTTCTCTACAAAATTAAAACTAGAGTTAATGATATCAGACAATCGTGCATAAAATTAATCAAAAGACTCAGACTCTGGCATGATAATAGTATCAAATTATGTGGTGAGATTTTAAAGCTTAGAATCTTTCACAGGGTTGGTACCCTCGTGAGTGAGTTGGAGGATATCCCACACTTCCTTAGACGTGGTGCACGTCATGATGTGGCAGAACTCGTTAGGGGTGACGGCTCCATAAATGGCACTTAAACCGTATGAGTTAAAATTACTCCATTTAACTTCATATTCTTTCCAAGAAGTGATCAGTTTTGGACCTATGACATCACCATTGGTCATGTGGGTTGTGTCCACCTTCTTTCACAAACAAGCCAGACTATTTCATTAATAAATTTTAAAGCATACCTCGTCCTAGCTTTTCAGTATGCATAATTCGACCCATCGAAAACCAATAGCCTATTATACAAATTATCCATAAAACCTACATTTCTAAAGGATCACACAAAAACATAGTGTAACCTACTTCGATACCAATTTGAGAAAATTGTTATCCCCAAAAAATTCATAAATTTGATAAAACAAGATGGTGTTTTCCATGGAGTTATTCATATATTATATTCTTTACATGCAAATTCACTTTTTAAATAGATTTTACTAAGTATAAAGTGCATTTTTTCAAATATTCTACAGAATACAGCATAGTCCAACACTGTTCATAGAAAGCGAGCTTCCCTCAATATCCACCGATCAACCTTCTTCTTCAGCAGTAGAGCCTCAACTTCACAGATCAGCAGTAGAGAAAATGTCTACAAGGGTTGTTGAACTTGGAATATGTTCAACTTGATTTGGAATAGTGATCCTTAAAGATCCAAGGGGTTTATATGAAAAAATTATAGAGTTTGATCACAAAAAGAACTCTAAAAATGCTTGGGGAAAAATCTAATTCTTCATCTCTATTTATAGGGAAAGTTGTTGCAAAGAGATATTCATTAGATATTCGAATCAAATTTGTTTAAAAAAGTCTGGTACCTCGTTCGAACGGCATACCCTTTCTCGTTCAAATGTTTTTCCAACGAAAATTCGAACGACATTCCAGAGGTCCCAAAAAGCGTCGCTTCAGATATCTTTCGAGCGTGGGAAACTCTCTTTAATGACATAACCAATCTCGTTTGACGGACATTCAATGAAACCTTGAATGACATTCCAGAATTGACCAAAAGGCGTATTTCCTTATTTCGTACGAATGAGTGGACCTTGTTCTAAAGACACTATGTAACTCATTCGAATGACCTATCAAAGTAGTTTTAACGAGTAAACGAGTTTTTCAAAAAACTTTAAAAAATCATTTTAAACATTTTGAAAACTTTTGATGCAAACTTTTATTTTAAAATATCCATTAAATAATTAAAGGCTTTTCCAAACATCCTTATAACTCTTCTGAATGTTGTTATGATGAATGATCTTCAATACTACAAATGTAATCAACTTGTTGTTACACAATGAAACTAAATTGAGCAATTATAAAACTTGCTCTTACACGATAAAACTCATAAAAAGCCTAGAAACTATATTACAGATGAAAAAGGATAAACACTGAACACAAACCTTTAAATGCTAAATCTATATCTGATACGAGTCAGATATGTGCCTGTAGTAATCCAAGCATACGAATAGACTATGATATCGCTACTTTACTTACATTCAGAAACCATGACAACACACCAATAAAATTAGAAACATCATATACTGATATGCTAACGAATAAAAGTAATAGTTTTGTTTATTACCTATTTATATACCAAAGAAAACCACAAATTACTGAAGAGATCCTTAGGTTATAATAATTCCAAAAGTGATCCGAGAAAATTTCAAAACCTTGTTTAAACCTATAAACCAAGCCCCAAACCCAAAATTTATTTACACACACAACTTATAACATAAAAAATTACTACAAGTATCATGACATACCTTTACAAGTTTGTAAAATTTTATTTTAGCCCATAAAACTTTCAATAATATATGAAAAGAACTATATACTCAAACTTAAATTACATAGGGACCAAATATATAAACCAAACTAATCTCATAAACACCTATATTGATTTGGAAGACACCTAAGCAACCATCTAGACTCTAGCATATGGTATCGCATGTGAAGCTCATTATAACCATTAACCCTGTTAAATAAAACTCTTATAGTAACCACTAGAAATCCATCTCTCTCTCCTTCTTCGACCCTATAAAAGACCCTTATTACCAATGTAAAAACGTACCCATTGGCCATTTAAAAATCAAGCTCAAAATTTGAAAGTTTTGGTTTTTCAACATTTTATGTGTCAAACTTAGTTTTTTGAATTCCATTGTGTTTTCGCACTAAACTAGGATTGTTTTTAGCCTTTACATGTTAAAATTTACATTGGTTTTGCACTGAATTGGGTCAAATAACAGAAAACTCCATTGAAGCTTGAGCTTCAATAGTGGATTCTGTGTTCTTAACCTTTAACCAGTTTCAAGGTGGGAAAGTTTAATCTTTGGTTCTTATGAGCGTAGGTGTAATGGACAATTTGTATATTATATAGTTTAGATACCCCAAATTGTAAATTTTTAATAACGGCTTGGAAATTTTCAGAGTTAAAATTTTACTTATAAACTAAGAATTAGAAACTCAAACCAAAACGTTTTTGTCCTAAATTGACCCAGAAGCAATACCATAAACATCTCGTAGCTTGAATTTACCTAAAAAATCATGAATCTCAAAATCAAAATTTTGAACTTTTTACTGAAATTGGATTTGAGGTTATAGTCAACCTCAATCTATAAAAATTATATAATTGGATTCCTTTGTGAAAAATTAGGAAGAATGGGTTTTGAGTAAGTTGGTATCATATATGGGATTTAATCGATGGTCAAAGTTTGAAACCCTAAAGTCAAATATTGAGAGATTCAAGACGAATTGTTAAGCACGCAAGGGACTTATAAAGTTTGGCTTCATGCGTGAGGACATGTGACTTATAAAAAAATTCTGAATTTTTTTTCAAGTTTTTTTTAATTTTTTGGTCAAAATGGTATATTGCATCACCCTCTTTGGTCAACCAAAAACCATTTTGGTAGAAACCTTAAAAATGGAATTTAAAATACAAAAGTTATTTTTCTCATAAACTCCTGAACTTATTTAACTTATGAGTTTAGACCCCAAACCCCAATTATAGGTTTCTGAGTATATTAAAGACAAAAAAGTATATTACATTCATTTTTAAATATACCTAAAAACCTATATAATTAAAAGGAATATAAAATTATAATTCATACCGTAAATTTAGTTTCATTACACAATAAAACCCTTACATTATTGAACTGTTTAAAAAATGATCTTACTTATTTCTTTTTACTTTTATACAATCCCGATCCTCAACCTTAACAAGAGAAATCAAATTAAAAACTAAAGCCTTTTATCAGAATAAGTGGCTTCTATTTTGATGTTGTTTCATGCAGTTACCTTGATTTTGCCAATTTTTCGTATCACTTTGTGAAAGCCCCAAATATCTTGTTCTCATTTATGAACTCATTTCTGTAGTTCACAATATGTTAAACTTTACTTGAATTTAAAAACCCTATATTGATTTTGAACCAATGATTTCAATTTAATCTGATTTCATTGAACTATTTCTTATAGCATACATTATAACTATGAAATAAACTATTATTCTACCAATGATAGTGTTATTTGAACTGTAGGACTCAGGGTATTGAGTGTCTAGTTTTGCTTACCATATGGATGTTGCTCTTCATAGTTTGGGCACAACACTGCTATTGTGGTTATTGTTATTATTATTTCAAACTTTATATTTAATGATTTGTTATCAGTATTGCTATTAACCCTAAATCTCTTTAAAAAATATTTATAGTCTATCTTGTTTTAGAAACTATACGTAACATTAACCATTCTAAACTTGATATTTCTAACTTTAGTTATGTCATCATACTTCTTATTTATACTGCTTCATTCAGATTATAGTTATTTCAAATCTCAATTTCTTTTACCATCACTTATTCAATTGATTTTGCTCATACTCAAAAGTTATGTTTTATAAATTGTATAGAATTAGAGTTGTCTACTTAGCAAACTTTTGCTTACTCTTTTACCTTCCAGATGCACCCCGAGCATAAAGAAGAAAAAATTCCTCCCTACCTCGAGAACGTTTTAGCATCATCACAAATGTCCCTATCACTTATGTAAGTTTGGAAAGTCGTTAACAAATAAAACAAAACCACATGGATAATATATACTATAATTTATTGGCTGATGTAATGATTATGTGTAATCTTTTTTTTTCCGCATCGCAAAGACTTATAAATGTAATAAATAACTTACTTAGGCGCCATGTTTTAAATAAAGTTTAGTTTCAGTGGACAATTGTTATATTTTATGTAATATTAGCATATAAATGTGGTTACTATTTATGATTATGGAAATTGTGGGGATGTGACAATGCTTATGACTAGGTTATGAGCGAGTTCACCCAGGGAAATTAGTTGTTAATCACTCACTTCCCATAGGCGACATCGGATTGATGATATACAGAAATGGTATCTCAAAACATTATGAAGGTAAATCAGTGAGTCATGCTATGAACTCGTTTTAGGTAAGAGTCACAAACATTAAATATAGCATTTAAGTGCAACATTGTTAATTTGAATGTTATACTATAGCCATATGAAAAAAATAAAAATGAAAAATGAAAAATAAGAAAAAGATGGTCAAAATTTTCAAGTTGCTAAAGGAAAACTTAATGAATTCAAACATAATATTTGAATAACAAAAGAATGGGGTAAAATGAAACATGAAACAAAGCTAGTGAAATATTTCAAGTTGTGCGAGTTAATTTTAGGCTCATGATGCTTAACTCATGCACTTGGATTCCATAATTTATACATAGTGTTGTGGGAAAGTTCCAGTTTATATGTTAGTTTCAAGGTTGAAGCCTATGTGCATTTCATCTAAAAAGCATCTCATACGAATGATAAAATAAAGTTCACCAAGTTATTAACACTAATTGAGAAAGACCAACGATAGAAGATGCAATAAAGTAGTGGTACACATTTGTAGGTCAAAATATTAACCTTTAAAATTATTTCATAATTAAACAATTTATGAAACCCAAATTGTGACCATTGTTTTTGGATGGAAGTAAAAAACATAGACTATGAAATTCCTTTTGGATTCTCGTCAATTTCTTACAGTGATGTTTAGGAAAAAGAATACTTAGGCCTCGTTTGATTGTTCCAAAATTATAAATTCACATATTAATAAATTGGGTCGTTTACAAATTGATCAATTATTTGCATTTGATTTCAATAATGAAATGATTCATTAATTGTCCCATTGTATCTTAGGTGTAAAATTTAAAATTGAAACCTTTAAAAAAATGTGAAACGCATTTATTTGAGATAGGAGTCACATAAAGTGCATGTTCATCTCTCTCTTTCCATCCCTTCCCCCCACCTCCCCTCCCCTCTCTCTTAATTTTTTTTTTATTTTCTCATAGAACCTTAACATTAGTTTTTTATTATCAAACATTGAATAAAATTGGATTTAAAATCAATTCAAATTTACTAATTTATATTTTTCTAATTCACAATAACCAATTTACATAATCAAACAGTTTGCATAACCGAACAGGGCCTTAGACTATGGAATTATTTTCTGATTCTCTTCAATTTTTTAGAAGAAAAAAAGTGAAGGGAAAACCCCAAAATTTCAAATTAATTTATTGTAAAAACTTATTGAAACAAAAATAGGCAACTCAAACGTAATTTAAATACATAACGTAAATGAATTGCAAATGTGATTAGTTACACACATGCGCGCACGCACAAAAACACTCACACACTGTGTGTGTATACTTAGATAGTGAGAGAGAGGAAAGAGAGATTAACCCCAGAAAAATGTGAGAATGCACAAAATCTGGAGCTATTACAGCTACTTAAGGCAAGTAAATGATGGATGGTGAGTAAAAAAACATCTAAGGTAATGTAAACATGGATCGTGTTCAAAGGTGAGAAGCCAAACTAGATTTATTAGGGGTGTTCATTCATCAATTAATGCAATAGGACGATGGACCAATAAGGAGGAACAGGAAGTGAGGGAGAAATGACGATTTAACATGAAAAGACGAAATAAATGTGACATTTGGTAGACACATAAAAGAAAGGGGAATATACCAAATATTTCCTTGAACTTTTTTTAATATATTTATAGTCCAAATCTTTTTATTTTGCACCAAAAAGTTCTTCATCATGTCAAAAAGATTTTGTCATGCCGCTGACACGAACCTTTGAACGGATAGTATTCTTAATGAAACGCTTGGAGTTAGTAGAGATCTTAACAAATAAGTCCTATTTACACACGATATTTTTTAATAGGTGTTATCATACTATTTTTTTTCCAATAGATCCTATTTATATATACAGTGAATATTCACTCTATGTTTACGAATATGACCTATTGGAGCAAAAATCTTTTTTCATGGAACTTGTCGGAGCAAAAAAAAATGATAGGACCTAGTGAACTACGTACTTAGTAAATAAGACTAATTGATAAAAAAATCCTAAGGTTTATAAAAATGGTATAACCGTCCATAATGGAAAAATCTGAGACAACACGTGATAAAGAAGAGAGAAGTGAATTTATGGAATGTATTTACGTGAATTTATTAATAATGGTTAATTAGAAATTGTTTTGGTTATAAGGGGTATAAAGGTCCAAAGTGACACATATTGTTTAAGGCACACTTTAAGTTCGTGTGTGTGTGTGTGTATTAATGAGTCTTGTACTTAGGTCGTTGCTTCTTAAGTGTATTTTTTAATCGTACAGGCAATTAATCATATTTTGAATAAACATCATATCGCTAAAACCAACTTTAAACCTTTGAGGAAACTAAAACCAATTTAACACACCCTTCAGATAAATCCGTAAAAAAGGATCAATGCATTTGTTATTTTAAAATTAATCCACATAATAAAACATTTAAATTAGGATTTCCACCAACAATGTTGTGTTAGACTCTTATGATCCTAAGTCTTTGGTTATGAAGCTACGAGAACCTCGACTTGAACCCGATGGTGAATCTTCGCACATGAGAAAAAATGCGAGCTCTTAAGTTTTTCCTTATGAGACTGTTAATGAGCCACGAAAAAGTTGACAGTTTCCCTTTAAAATAAGGCAGATTGAGTGTTGGCCTAAAGCAATAAATGATACTACTCTCATTACTAACCAAAGTCGAATGTTGATTGATTAGGTTATGGATTCGTAAGTGTTGGAGAGATTGAAATATTTGAAATAAAATGGAAGAGAGAGAAAGGGAGATAAGAAGAATAACTAAAAAAGTGCATGTGCCAATTTAGAAATAAAAATTACCTTTGGGGATGCATTAATTCATAAAATAGACATAACTATTCATATTTGTCTATTCACGAACCAACTTGACCTTTAATGTAATATTTCTTCACTAAAAGAAACAAATGAGCTTATAAAAGGATATGATCCAGTCATTATATTGAGACATTTCATTATTCTAGTCTTTTTCTTTTTCTTTTTCTTTTTCATCTCTCAATTATATTCAATCAGTTTAATTAGAGTTTGGGAGTTCTTTAGGATTGGTTACTAAAGATTTCGTCGTATTATTGTATTTTGGAAGTAATTTTCAAAGAACTAAATAGAAAACTATTTTATTGGGGACAAGTAAAAACTTAAGAAAAGTTATTCTTCATACCTCAATTCATCATATAATTCATAGATCAACAATTTTCTCTACAATCTAAAGACTATGTTGAGGCTAAGAAGAATATGATTATTTTATAAATGGTGAAGGCAATTGTTTCTAAAAGGTACACAATTTCATATTAAAGAATAGATGGTATATTCACAAGCTGAAGTAAGTCCATTTGTCTTTCATATTATTTTGAATCAATTATACTAAATCAGTTTCAAATTATTTATGTAATTTTTTTTGTTTGTGATGAATACAAAACTTTTCCTCATCTAATATTAGGGTTAACTACACTCTCCCCCCCCCCCCCCCCCCCCCCCCCCCCCCCCCCCCTCACCACCACAAATTTTACCCCTATTTTTCACTTTACCACTTAAGCTTTTATTTTTTGGACTTAACCCCCTTGAACTTTTAAAACAACTATAAGTAACCTCCTAACACTAACACCGTTTGTTTTTTGGACGAAGAAAGGTCATGTTTATGGCACATGATGGCAAATGAGGGTATTTTTGCCCAAATATAATATTTTTATAAAATATGATAATTACATGAAAAATATTTTTAAAAAAAGGGCTATCTTAAAATTTTGAAAAATTCTATAAAAACTTTTTTAAAATATTTAAATTTTTTGGAAACTATGAATATATATTTAATTTTTTTAAAATGAAAGAATAAAATTTAAAAATATGGAAAATACAAAAAAATACACTAAAAATAAGAAAATATAAAAACAAACGTCAAAAAATTGAAAATGACAAAAATATTTATAATATTTGATAGAAAAGAGTATAAATTTGAAAAATGATATTGAAAAAATAATAAAAAGTTTATAAAAATTAAAGAAAAACTGATTTTTTTAATTTAAATTTGGGATATAAAAGAATAAATCTAGAATAAAAAATCTGAAATTTGGAAATGGAAAAAAAACATTAAACCCATTTTTAACACTAAAATTCAACCTCAAAGAATTTACAAATATCAACATTAAAATTTCACCTAAACAAAAATGAACTGTATTATTTATATTGACTGTTTTTAATTTTCTGGAGAGATTTTTAAATTTAAAACTTATGAAAAGTTTTGATTTTTTTTTTTGCAAATATCCAGAAATAATAAAAATTACATTTAAGAAGTTCACATATAACTGAATTTTTTAATAAATATGAAAAATAGCAAATCAATTTCAAATACGAAAAAAACTGAGCCATCACAATATTACTCAGAAAAAAAAATCTAAAAAAAGATTGTCACAATATATTGGTTAGATCTAAAGACCCAATCTAAAAAACCATAAGATTGAAACCATTCAAATATATTCTGTAGGTACCCAGAATTTAGGACCATGGGCCTGGACGAGTAGCCCAGTTTTGGCGGCCCAAAATCCAGGCCCTCTATCTTTCATATTGACCCGGTCTTTCCCCACGATCCCATGAAAGAGAAGTTATAGGGGAGCACAATCCCATGAAGGGAAAGGATAGGGAAGATGGCTAATATGAAGGAACCCATCATCTCCACTAACTAGCATACACATGTATAAATTAAACCCTAGCTCCGGGGCAAAGGACAAGTTATATTCTCTGTACCTATTCTTCAGAATATAGAGAATTAATACTGACTGCACCATCGTGGATGTAGGCACATCTTTGCTGAACCACGTACATCTGTTGTTGTGTGATTGGCATTTTATTTATTCTTTCTTGGTTATTACCTCTTTCATATTTATTTGTATTGCATAATAATTGTCACCACAATTGGCGCCGTCTGTGGGAAGCGTTCATCTTTCCCTGAGAAGTGCCCACGCCAATAAAAAATCTAAGATGTCTGGTCACAGCAGCAACGCTCCTCAAGCAGGAGATATTCAGGAGCCACCTGCTCCTTGCAGGATTAGGTCTGAAGTCCGACGTTCAAATCAAGGGGCTCGCTTAGAAAGGCCAGCCTCAGAAGAAAGTCAAGGACCAGCAAGGTCCACGCAGATATCCAGATTGATCGATGCATACGAAGCAAGGCTCCACGAGCAGAGGGAGTCTTCTCGCAGATATGAGGATGAGAATGCTCGCTTGAAAAGAAGACTGGAAAAACTGGAGAAGGAACTACGTCCTGATACCAGGAGACGCCCCTATCGCACTCCTAGCCCTCAGGCGAGCAAATCTCGCAGCCGAGGAAGGAGCCCTAGGTGGCAATATCAAGGGGACGAAGGTGGCGACTCAGAGGACGACCTCCGCGAACAACTAAGAAAAGCTCGTCGCTACCAGAGCCCTGCTCGCAGCGACGACAACATACGGAACCTGGTCCGCAGAGAAATGGACCAACATCCAGCTCACCGCGGTGCCAGGTCGACCAGAGAACTCTCCAGGAGAGCCCTCAAGACCCAGATGAAATCACCCTTCACGAGGGAAATTAAAGAGGAAGAGGCTCCTTAAAAGTTTGCCATTCCAAGGTTCAAGATTTACGACGGGAAGACTGATCCCATTGATCATGTCAGGCAGTACCGGCAGGCCATGACCCTCTGGAATCACCGAGATGCACTGATGTGCTGTATTTTCCCCTTGAGCCTCCATGACGTGGCCCAAAAATGGTTCGAGAAACTCCCTCACCGATCCATCAGAAATTTCAAATCCCTGGCCGAGCTCTTTACGGCCCGGTTCATCACCAGCAGCTCCCATCCCAAAAGGATGGATGCTCTATTAACAATGAAGAAAATGCCTCAGGAGACACTCTGAGACTACGCAAAGAGGTACTGGGAGTTATTCAACGAGGTCGAGGACTGTGAGGAAGAAGTGGCAGTGGCTTCATTCAAAATTGGGCTACCTAGCTCTTCCCTCCTTTACCAGTCCTTGACAAAGAAGGAAGCTACGACCATTGACGACCTGATGGCCCAGATTGAGAAATACGCAAAGGTGGAAGATGTCACCCGCCTTAATGTAGGAGAAAACGGTCGAGCCAAGCTCACTACCAAGGGAAGTGAGAAAGTTGAGAACCAAAAAAAAGGAGGAAAGAGTGGGGGCAAGAATGGCTCCAAAAACGGAGGGAACCCTGACGTTACAAGATCATTCCAGGCGGTCAACACCGTCTTCAAAGAACCAATTTACAAAATTCTCGCGAAGATTAAGGATGAGCCGTTCATCAAATGGCCCCGGAAAATGGGAGGAGACCCCTCGAAAAGAAACAATGCGTTAAGATGCACTTTCCACAAAGAGGGAGGGCATAAGACCGAGCACTACAAGGCTCTTAAGTCCCACCTCGAGGAGTTGTCCCAGTCCGGACATTTGAATGACTTTGTGGAAAAGAAGGTAGAGAGAGTGACTGCCCACAAAGAGGCGAAACCCGACAACGTATTGGAAGATGACGCCGGACACGAATTCACAGTAATCCATGGAGTATCTGATGTTAAGAAAATCCAGGGTAACTCAGCTCGAATAGAGGTAAAGAAACTGACAGCGGTAATGCAAGCTTTTCAGATTGATCCAGCAAAATCACAGTCAGGAAAATGTCGGCGAGCAGAGGACATCAACTACAACAAGAATATTGTTTTCACGGATAAAGATCTTGTGGGAGTAAGGACCCCACATCATGATGCCTTAGTCATTACACTCAGGATAGCCAACTTTGACATCGACAGGCTGCTCGTCGATCAAGGAAGCTCATCTGAAGTAATGTACATTGACCTGTTCCGGAAATTGAAGTTGAACATCGCCGACCTAAAGGGAACCACTGTCCCTCTGGTCGGCTTCGCTGGGAAGATGACCATGCCTCTGGGCAAAATAATAATGCCAGTCCGCGCTGGAAATGTTTCCAAGATGATCGAATTCTTGGTGGTCGACATCGATTCACCGTATCAAGCCATCCTCGGCAGGGGATGGCTTCATGCAATGAAGGCAGTCTCCTCGACCTACCACCAGAAACTCAAATATGTCACCGAGCGGGGAGTAATGGAGATACATGGCGACCATGCGATGTCAAGGAAGTGCTTTATAGCGGCCATCCGACCAAAGACAGAGAAAAGAGCCGTTCAAACCAGCGAGAAAGTGGAGGAAGGTGCGATTCCTTCCAAATAGCAATTAAAATATGGAAGGCCTTGAGTGGAAGAGACCAGGCTCCTCCCCTTCGAGCGTGTCGTCGAGGACCTGGTAGAAGTGACGGCTAATGAAGGCGACAACAGCAGAGTCTTCCTGATCGTAACCTCACTCACTGACCAAGAGCAAAAGGATATGTCAACCTTACTCAGAAGCAACATAGATGTTTTCGCTTGGGAACCCTATGAGCTGCCAGGAATCGATCCCAATATGGTCTACCATCAGTTGCACGTCGATCCCACATTCAAGCCGATAGCGCAGAAGGCACAACGAACTGCTCTCGAGAAGGCCAGAGCAATAGAAAAAGAAGTCGAAAAACTGTTGGATGCAGGGTCCATACGGGAAGTGCAATTCCCCAAATGGCTATCCAACCCAGTGGTAGTTCCGAAAAGCCACGGGAAGTGGAGAGTTTGCATAGACTTCACTGACCTCAACAAAGCCTGCCCCAAGGATAGCTTCCCTCTTCCGAAAATAGACCAACTAGTAGACGCCACCGCAGCTCACAAACAAATGAGTTTCCTGGACTCATACTCAGGATATCACCAGATTCCCTTGTATGCCCCGGATCAGGACAAAACGGCGTTTATCACGACGGTTGGTTTGTACTATTACAAGGTCATGCCTTTTGGGCTAAAAATGCAGGGGCAACCTATCAGCGACTAGTTACTAGAATGTTCAAGAATCAAATGGGAGACACAATGGAGGTCTACATCGATGACATGCTCGTCAAGAGCAAGGAGAAGGAAAATCACCTCTCAGACCTGTCAAGTACCTTCGAAATCCTCAGGAAGTACCGAATGAAACTCAACGCGAGCAAGTGTTCCTTCGGTGTCCAGTCAGGAAAGTTTCTGGGGTATTTGGTCAGCAAGCGAGGAATAGAGGCTAATCCGTACCAGATTGATGCAATCAAAAGAGTGCAACCTCCTCGCACAGTCCGAGATGTACAGAAGCTCACTGGAATGCTCGCTGCTCTAAATCGTTTCATTTCTAAATCCTCCGAGAGATGCAAGCCCTTCTTCCAACTCTTAAAAGGCAGCAAAACAGTAGAATGGACCCCAGGTTTCTCACGAGCATTAGACGAGCTCAAGTCCTACCTAAGCTCTCCACCACTACTTGTCACACCACAGCAAATGGACTCTTTGTACCTCTACCTCTCTGTATCTAGTCATACTGTCAGCTCAGCGCTAATGTGTGAAGTTACAGGAATCCAACATCCAGTCTATTACGCGAGCAAAACCTTATTAGATGCCGAGCAGCGCTACCTACCATTGGAAAAGCTCGCATTCGCCCTAGTAATTGCCTCGAGGAAACTGAAGCATTACTTCGAAGCTCATACGATCATCGTCCTCACATCACACCCCCTCAAGGCTGTCCTAAGGAAGGCGGATTTGTCGGGCAGACTGTCTAAATGGTCAATCGAGCTCGGCCGATTTGACATCCAATTTCAACCAAGGACAGCTATCAAGGGTCAAATCCTTGCTGATTTCATAGCTGAATTCACAGGCAAAGAACCCTTCGACCAGCCTAAGACAACAGAACAGAACAACCAGGCTACAGGGGAAGGCTGGAAACTATTCATTGATGGAGCCTCCAACTCAAAGGGGGCAGGGGTAGGAATTATTCTCATCACTCCAGAAAATACAGTCCTTGAGCAAGGAATCAGGCTGGGATTTGCAGCCTCCAACAACGAAGCAGAATACGAAGCCTTAATAGCAGGTCTCCAAAAGGCACAAACTCTGAGAGCAAAGCATTTACAGGTATTCGGAGATTCGCAACTAGTTTCCAATCAGATAAATGGAGACTATAATGCGAAGGATGAGAGAATGGCAGCCTACCTCTCCTTGGTAAAAAACTTAATGACGAGCTTTGAAGAGATCAACATCCAACAGTTTCCCAGGGGGAAAAACAGCCACGCTGATGCCTTAGCAGCCCTAAGCTCGGCAATTGATTCTAGCCTTAAAAGGATCATCCCTATTGATTTCCTCAGTTGCCCCAGCATTTACCCCAACTACGAGCTGGCAAAAGTAAAACCAATACTCCAATTGGAATCAGCCCCCAGCTGGATGGATCCCTTGAAAGACTATTTAAAGAACGGAACGCTCCCAGAGGAAAAGAGAACTGCCCACTAGATAAGAGTCAAAGCTCCTCGCTTTCACTTATCCATAGGAGGCGACTTGTATAAAAGATCTTTCTCCGGCCCCTACCTTAGGTGCGTCCACCCAGGAGATGTCAAAGCCGTGCTTCACGAGCTTCACGGGCTTCACGAGCTTCACAAAGGAATCTGTGGAAGTCATGTCGGAGGAAGGTCTCTAGCCTTCCGAGCAATGAAAGAAGGTTATTGGTGGCCATACATGCAAAAGGACTCCGGAGTATATGTCCGCAAATGCCTAAAATGCCAACTTCACGCTCCCATGGTCCACCAGCCCGCCAGCGAATTAAAATCCCTGACCAGTCCCTGGCCCTTCGCCCAGTGGGGAATGGACATCATGGGACCACTGCCCACCGCTGCCGGCAATCGCAAATACCTGTTGGTTGCAACTGATTACTTTACCAAGTGGATCGAGGCGGAACCATTAGCGAACATCCGAGATGCTGACATGATGAGGTTCATATGAAGAAATATAATCACTCGATTTGGAATCCCCAGAACTATCATCACTGACAATGGAACACAGTTCAAGAGTGTCCCTTTTTAGGACTTCTGCGACAAGCACGGGATCAGGCATCACTTCAGCTCGGTGGCCTACCATCAGAGAAACGGACAAGCTGAAGCTTCCAAAAAGACAGTGATCGCTGGATTGAAGAAGCGGTTAGAGCGAGCCAAAGGTGCGTGGACAACCGAGCTACCGCATATCCTATGGGCATACAGAACGACTCCTAGGCGAGCCACAGGAGAAACGCCATTCTCACTAGCATATGGTATGGAGGCGGTTATCCCGCTAGAAGCAGGATTGCCTACAATAAGATCCGACCTTGTCGATTAAGGCGAGAACGATCAGGCTTTGCTCGCTGAACTCGACCTGGCCAACGAGCGCAGGGAACTTGCCCTAGTAAAACTAGCAAGCTATCAGCAACAGCTCGCGAAGCACTACAGCAAAAGGGTCAATCCGAGGAAATTCAAAGTTTGGGACTATGTTCTAAGAAAGGTCCTGAGCAACACAGTGAAGCCATCAGACGGTAAACTGGGACCGAACTGGGAAGGACCTTATAAGATAATAAGAGACGACCTGCGAGGTGCCTATCATTTGAAAACGATGGAGGGCAGAGAGATACCACGAGCATGGAACGCAGCTAATCTAAAAAAATTCTATTTTTAAGAGTTCTATTGTTAGATCTTTTTATTGTACTCATTATGTGAAAGTACAGTTCATTTCTCAATTCACCAATGAAAATCTCTCAGTTGATCACTCTCTAACTAGTAACAATTATATCTTATTACACATCCTTTCCAAATCACAGGCATAATGGATGACATAGCAGGGGAACACCCCTCCTCAGGTCATCATCATGAAGCACGACAGACCTCTTAGCATTTCCCATGGCAATATATGAAGCCATACAGAGTATTCTTAGGCATCAAACCTACTTTGGCTAAACAAAATCCTGACCGGATGAAGACATCCAATACCAGGTGTGTCCTCGCCAATTGCCCTACTTAGGCTTAAGGGAGTGTGACGACACGACCTAAAAGGTAAAGGGAGGGCACAATGGTATTCTTATACTGGACTGGGTTTAGTCGGCAAAATCGCCCAACACTCGAACTTTTCATTAATCTTTTATATTTACAAACAATGATAGTACATGTTTAGTCGGCGAAGCTCGCCCAAAGCATTTACAATTATTAAAAACTAAATCTCAAGGAGGTGGAAGCCTACGAGCAAGATAATCATCAACTTTAGCTCTCCTTCCATCATCAGGAGCAGGGACGAGCTCCTCCACGACCTCAATTGCGTCCAATTCCAATAATCGCCTGGGAATAGCATCAATGGGGATCCATCGATCATCCCGCCTGAATGGATTGGGCAGCAGAGTAGAGGAGGACATCTCGTGTCGATACCACAGCGTCGAGTTCCTCGGGACCTGCAGCTCTTTGAGGGCACTCAACCACCCCCTGATGAAGGATATCTCCTCGAACTCTGATAGTCTCGTCGGAGCTTCCATCCAGCCTTGATCGTAGCCATCGGACCACACTTATCGAGGACCGTTCTTGAACAAATGCCGTAGACGGGTGACGTCCCTATGGAGCCCAGCAGCAGTCACATAAGCTCGCCGAACATCGCTGCGCAGATCCTCCATTTCCCTCTCACGTTGTTCCTCAGCTTCCCTATTCCTACCCCTGGCACTCCTACCAGCACGCGGGAGGGGAGGCCGAGCAGCTCGCGACGAGGAAGAGCCTTGTAGGACTGCCGAAACGATGCTCAGCGAATGCTCCTTAAGCCTTAGGACTTCCCTCCTCAAGTCTTCATTCTCCTGCTGCAGGAACTCCCCAACCTGGTTAATCTCGATGGCCTCCAGCAACCTTGCTCTCAGTGCACTGACTTCTTCTTGCACTGAAGAACCGATTTCTTCCATCTCCTGGAGCCTGTCCTTCAACTTGGCCACTAGTTTGGACTGATTCTTATATTTCTGGTTACTTGACTTAGCAAACTTGCAAAGTCTAGCAAAGACCTGGCGAACTGCAGGGCTTGCATTAGGACCGAGAGTCCTACCTAGTTGGGAGGTAACATGAATATAGTCATCCACATCAACCAACTACAAGTAAAAGAAAGAGAAAAGACAGAGGTTAGCATAAACAAAAATGAAGTCTTTTCATCAATAAGGAACGAGGTTACATCAGATTAAAAAAGAAAAAAATTACAAAGCAGCCCTATCAATTAGCAACCTCGAGTGGCCCAGAGGTGGATGGTCCCTTGTCCTTATCAGCATCAGCAGGGGCATTACCCTCTGCAGGGGTGTCCTTTGTCCTCTCGACCAAAGGAGCGTCAGTAGAAGTTGCCTGAGAGACAGGATCAGTGCCTTCAGCAGTTGGGGCTGGGTCCTCATCTACGACTGACTTTGGCCCTGGATCGTGCTCGTCAAAGAGTGGGGATGCAACGTCCACCCCAGCAGCCACGAGAGCCTTATTCCACCCTTTCTTGAAGTTCAGACGACTGATATAGCCTATCTGAACCTCAGCGTCCTCATACGCAGCAGCCCAGCTAGAGTTGTACGAGTCTTCCTTAAGGGTGGATGCCTGGGCTTTCTCCGCCTCCAGTTGCTCATCCAGAACCCTGTTCTTCTCTACAAGGTCTATCTTGCTCGAGAACACCAGGTCATAAGCCTTCCTCAACTCGCCAAGCTCCCTGACCGCATCATCTCTCTCGCGAGCAGAATTAACAAGAGCCAGGTCAGATGAAACTCGAGCTGCATCAGCAGCCTTCAGGTCGGCCTCCAGCTGAGAACCCCTGGCTACCAGAGCAGATTTTTGCTGTTCCAGCTCACCATTCCTTCTCACCATCTCGTCGCGAGAGCAATAAATCACGGCGAAGTCGGTCACAAACTTCAAAGAACAAGGGAGGGATCAAGAAGAAGAAACCATCAAAACTTGTTAAAAGAAATTAAGAATTAGAAGAGAACTTTACCAAGGCAAGCCTCTGGCTAGCTTGCAGAGCCAGTTGATCGGACCCCAACGCCCTCTCGCGATCTGCAGGAAGGACTGCTCTCTCGAGCAGCGCAGGGGCAAGCTGAGGAGAGGCGGCCACCGAAGCCCCCTCGGGCAAGGCAGACACTGGGACCAGGGCTTGACCAGTTTTGGTCCTTAATTCATTCTTCCTCCTCTCCTCCTCTTTTTCTCTTTCCCTTCTCCTTCTCTCCTCCACTTTCTTCTTCTCTTTTACCTTCTTCCTCTCCTCCTCTCTCTTCTTCCTCTCTTGCTCTTGAGAAGAAGGCCGAGAACCAGTAGCTATGGCCCCAAAGGAAGTCTTCGGTTTCTTGGACCTCTGTGCAAGGAGCACGTCATCATCATCATCATCATCTCTAATCAAATTCTTCCTGGGAGGCATATCTTCACCAGAACTGCTAGAAGTGCTCGACGATTCTTGAGCTTCAGAATTCTCCTCAGAATTAGAAGAACTACTACCGACAGAGCTCCCTCCACCAAGATTACCGACAGGCTCACTTTCAGAGCTCCTCTCCTCTTCGTCCAACTGGATTAGCTCGACAGTAGTCTCTTTGAGAGAAGAAAACTCTGGAACACTATCCACAGGTCGTTCTAGGAAGCTGGAACCCACGTTCTTATACTCTAACAAGAAAGCGACAGATTTGGGATGCTCGCCGTCACCCAAGGGCTCTCTGATGTTCCAAGCTTTAACCAACTCAGAAATTCGGACCTCGTTGAGAGCAGGTTCCACGTTCTTTGACCTCACTGTAAAAGAAAACGCAGAAAGGGGTTAGAAAATTCATAAGTCAACAGAGTTTGAAGCAACAGTACCAATATTTACCTATATATTCTTCCCCATAAAAGGGAACAGTGAATCTTTCAGATCTTGACCCTTCATATTGGGGAGAGAACTGCCAATTCCTAACAAGAAAATCTTCCTGCCAGTAGTCCTTATGGGAATCAGGTAGATTTACTACCAATACCCTGTCAGGGCTCCTAGCTTTGAGGTACTGGACACCTGAACTAGTTTGAGAGAAGGAGTAACAAAAGCAGACCTCGGAAAGACCTAACCTTGTGTCGTACAATTAATTTATCCTATGCACGCCATTCACTATTTTCCATACATTGGGCGAATATTGTGCAGGTACAATACCAAAATAGCTAAAGAAATGCAGAAACAGATCATTAGGGGGAAAGGTAAGTCCCCCTGGGAGAGTAACAAAGCGTGAATCCAATGTGCATCCTCTATATCCCTAACGTTCCTAGGAGGCGAGGCACAACACTTAATCTTTACCCACTCAGGAATGTTGTAGAATTTTCTAAACTCCGTGACTGACCTATTTCCAATCTTCGCCATTGGAAAAATACAAGAAAAACTACAAACCAAAGAGAAAATACAAAGAGCACGAGAAACTTACAAGACAGAAGATCAGGTCAAATGGCGAAGAAGCAACGAGAGTAGAGATTGAAAGCAGAAGGTACAAAGCGTAAGAGTTCTCAGAAGATAGAAGATTGCTGGAAAAGCTGAAGCGACAAAGAGAAATGTGCCTTATCCCAACAAGCCTTCAATTCTAATCATAGTGCACGGATAGCGAAGCGGGTGCCGCCAAAGCAGCTTCACAGTTTTCAAAGAATCACAAATTAGCCATAATGGCCGATTATTTAAATTCATTGGACCCATACACATGGCCCAACAAATTTAGGGGAAATTGTAGGTACCCAGAATTTAGGACCATGGGCCTGGATGAGTAGCCCAGTTCTGGCGGCCTAAAATCCAAGCCCTCTATCTTTCATATTGACCCGGTCTCTCCCCACGATCCCATGAAAGAGAAGTTATAGGGGAGCACAATCCCATGAAGGGAAGGGATAGGGAAGATGGCTAATATGAAGGAACCCATCATTTCCACTAACTAGCATACACATGTATAAATTAAACCCTAGGTCCGGGGCAAAGGACAAGTTGTATTCTCTGTACCTATTCTTCGGAATATAGAGAAATAATACTGACTGCACCATCGTGTACGTAGGCACATCTTTGCTGAACCACGTACATCTGTTGTTGTGTGATTGGCATTTTATTTATTCTTTCTTGGTTATTACCTCTTTCATATTTATTTGTGTTGCATAATAATTGTCACCACATATTCTAAAAAAAATCAATACTATAAACCGTAGCCACTTGATCTACAATCCATAACCACCAAAATGGTAGTGTAGGGGTGGATTTGGGGCAACAGGGGTTGGCGGGTTGATAGGGAAGCAACAATGATGTTATAGTGGTGGGGTTGTGTTTGCGCGTGTGTATATGTGTGCGTGTGTGTGTGAAAGAGAGGAAAAGAGAGAGAAGATGAAGAAAATAGCCATGACTGCAACATGGATCGATCGATCAGTCGATCTATAGAAACATAGATAGATAAATAGATGGAGAGAGAGAGAGAGAGAGAGAGAGAGAGAGAGAGAGAGAGAGAGAAAAAAAGAGGGTTCTATATATAATGGTGTACTTACTTAGAAAATGGCCCCTTTAAATATGAATGAACAAAATATCCTGACTTGCCATCATATTCCACACACATGACCAATTTTTTCATTAAAATAACTAACGGTGCTAGTGTTAGGTGGTTATTTGTAGTCGTTTCAAAAGTTTAGGGGGGTTAAGCATAGAAAATGAAATTTCGGGTGGCAAAGTAAAAAATTGGGTAATGTCCAGAGGGAAAGTGTAATTAAACATAATATTATATTATAATTTAAAAATGGAAGCTATACTTCCTATATTTTCCATGTGTACAATTTATAATGGCACAGTTTCGTTTAGACTCTTATTTTTTCAATTCATCAACACCTAGTTGCCTCTCTCCGTTTTTTCTTCTGTCGTAATGTCTCACTCCCCCTCATTAAATCAGTTGATAAATACTCTCTCTCTCTCTCTCTCTCTCTCTCTCTCTCTCTAATTCTAAAACTATGAAAATCGACCCCCTTTCCCTCCCTCTCTTTCCCTTTGACTATATCACCACTGAATAAAAATAGTATTCCATTTCCCCAACTTCCCTTTTTATGACAATATCTGAGACATGTGATAAAAAACTATTTAGAACCGAATAAGAATATTTTAAAGCCACATCTAATATGTGCCATCATACTCCGAATTTCTTTCCATCAGCTACATGGAATTAATTTATAAAGTTGAATGGTTAAAATTAGAGATAGTACCATTTGGTTGGATGTTGATAGAGAAAACTACTTTTATGCATGCAAAGGGATTATAGTTCCTATTAAATATGGGGATTTACCTGATATTGTTACTTTGCTTAATTTTGAAATCTAAAATTGGAAGAATTATATACTCTTTCCGTCCCAAATTAAGAGTCCCTTTCATATTTTTTTGCATAGATTAAAGAAACACTCAATCAACAGTTAAGATCAACACTTGTTTACTATCGTGGAATCTGGTTCATTGATTATGTACCAAAAAAAAAGTGGACGATTAATTTGGGATGCCCCAAAAAGGAACAGTAGGCTCTTAGTTCCAGACAAAGGGAGTATATTCTTGGAGATAAGAATTGCATGATATTGTAAAATAATTCCTTAAATGTATATTCCTATAATATATTTTAGATATTTTTTATATCTTTATTATTTTGTTTAGTCATTCTTTCATATTGTATACAAAGTGGTTTAGAATCACTTTAAATTTTACTAAAAACCCATTCATAAAATTGATTTCCACCTTTATATTCTTCTTGAAATAATTGGATATTAAGTTTCTTGTAAAATATCACAAATGATAGTTTTCTTTTTTGTTATATTATTTTTATTGCCAATATGACAGAATAAGAGAAAATAAAGTACATGTTTGGAACGTAAATTGTAATTATGCGAGTTGATTATTTAACATACCCACATTAGTTGACACAATCAATGCGATCATTGATATCAACTTAGGTTATTTGATGGATATATAAATTTTGTATACAATTTGATGGTGATGTTTTTTATATTGACGTAATGTAAATTTTATCCCAAATATTCTATTTTCCTTTAATTTATGCGTGGGAGCTCTGTGTGTGTGTGTGTTTGCATGCATATATATGTGTGTATATATATTGTGGTTTTTAGAACCCAACACAACAACGGTTAGTCAAAGATGACTAAAACTGACGACAAAGAGAATGGATCCCTAAAAAGGGGTAAGAAACTAAATGGTGGATCTAAAAATATTGAAAAATACGACCCGAAGAAGGCCCACCAGGTGATCAATACTGTCTTCAAAGAGACCATCTACAATATCTTGAATAAGATGAAAGATTTACAGTTCCTCAAGTGGCCGAGGAAGATGACGGGAGATACATTTGAAGAGGAACAATGCCTTGAGATGCACCCATCACAAGGAGCATGGGAACAATACAAAGAACTTAAAGGATCTTAAGTCCCACTTGAAAGAGTTGGCCTAAGTTGAACACCTGGAAAATTATGTGGAAAAGAAAGTTTCAAAGACCACCATGGATAATGACCAGAAGCCTAACAACGTCTTGGACGATAATGAGAAATGACACGAGTTCGTAGTCATTTACGATGCATCAAGTTTGAACTATATTCAAGGCAATGCTATTTAGAATAAATTGAAGAAATTCACTAGAGTGATGGAGGATTTTTTGATTTGGAGGATATCGACAATAACAAACATATAGTCTTTAATGAGGAAGACCCGGTCTGAGGCCAAACTCTGCATTATGATGCAATAGTAATCACCCTCTAAATTGATAACTAGGACGTGGATAATCTACTAGTCAACTATGGAAGCTCCTTAGAGGTCATGTATATGAAGTTGTTCAACAAGATCAATATCAAAGTGGAATATTTGAAGGAAGTGATAGTCCCTCTGATCAACTTCGTTGGAAAGATGGCCATGCCATTAGGGAAGGTGGTTTTGCCTATCCGAACTAGGAATATTTTAAAGCTAATCGAGTTCGTAGTAGTGGACATTAATTCTCCTTATAACTCCATCCTCTAATGAGGATGGTTTCATGTCATTAAGGATATCCTTTCCACCCATCAAAAGAAATTAAAATGCATCACTGACCATGGGATAATAGAGATAAATGGAAACCAGACCATTGCTCCAGAATGATTCATCACTGCTATTCGGCCTAAGCAAGAGAAAAAGATGAAAAAATGGTCACAAATGAGCCGACCAAGGATGGGTCTACTCCGTCCAATAACAACTAAAGTATGGCAAACCTGGGATCTAATAAAAAAGGGTCCCCCCCCACACATATAGGGTCATGAATCCATTACAAGAAGTAATATTCGATGACTCACACTCGAAGAAGATTTTTTTTATTAACAACTCACTTACCGACCATGATAAAGGAAGAGTTGATCTATTTGCTCAAAGAGAATCAAGATGTATTTTCTTGGGAACCTTACAATATGCATAGGATTTACCCTAGAGTCATGTTCCATCGAATTCATATGGACCCAACATTACCTCTAATCATGTAAAAAGAATGCCAAATAACTCCAGAGAAGTATAAGGATGTAGAAAAAGAGGTGTGTAAAATTATAGAGGTAAGGTCCACGAAAGAAATTCAATTACCTAAATGTCTCTCTAACCCAATGGTTATCATAAGGAGTAAAGGGAAGTGGAGAATATGCGTAGACTTCATCGACCTCAATAAATCCTGTCCTAAAGATAGTTTTACTCTGCCAAAGATCGACCAATTGGTCGATGCTATGACTAGTCATGAACAAATGAGTTTCCTAGATGCATATTCATGGTATCATCAAATTCCTCTATTCTAAATCGATCAAAATAAAACATCATTCGTCACAACCCTTGGCTAGTAATATTATAAATTTATGCCATTTAGGCTCAATAATGCTAGGGACGCTTACCAATAATTTGTCTTAAGCATCAGCTGGGTGACACGAGGGAAGTATATATTGAGGACATGCTCTTCAAAAGTAAACACAAAAGAGACCATCTGTAAGACCTGGAGAAAATGATTGAAGTTCTAAGGTATTATAAGATGAAACTAAATGCCGCCAAGTTCTCTTTTGGAGTACAATCAGGAAAGTTCCTAGAAAACTTGGTCAGACAAAGGGGATCAAAGAAAATCCTGATCAAATTGAGTGGATCAACATTTTACAATTACCATAAACAGTTTGAGATGCTTAAAATTTGACTAGAAAATTATCCATGGTCAATCTCTTCATCACTAAATCCTCTGAGAAGTGCCGACCATTCTTACAACTCTCAAAGAAAGTTAAGATCCTGACATGGAACGATGAATACTTGAAGGATCTCAAAGAAATGAAATCTTATTTGATCAAACCAATTTTTCTTGCAGTCCTAAATATGGGCGATTCGGTCTATTTGTACCCTGTAGTGTCCGAACACACTATTAGCTCGGCGTTGATGTGTGCAAAGAAGGGGAACTAAGACACAATCTATCATATTAAAAAGACACTACTGGATGTCGAAAATGACACTTTACTCTTGAGAAGATATCTTACTCTATAGTCATTGCTTCAATGAAGTTAAATAACTACTTCAAATCCTACCTGATTATAGTCATCTCTTTACCTCTCAAGGCGGTCCTTAGAGCCGAACTCTCCAGACATATGTCCAAATAGTCGATGGAGCTAGGGAGGTTCGATGTCCATTATCAACCTAGGATTGATATTAAAAGGTAGGTGTTAGAAGAATTCATCAATGAGTTCACTGGAGGACATCTAATGAAGTTGACCAATTTAATAAGTCAACACTCTATATCGATGGGGCCTCCAACTTGAAAGGGGCAGAGATAGGAACTGTCCTTATGACGCCTGAATAGACCATAATCGAGAAAGGGATCAAATGTATATTTGAAGCATCCAATAATGAGGATGAATACAAATATCTCATTATCGTATTAATATGCCTTGTCTCTCAGCTCAAGTCACCTTGATGTCTTTTACAACTGGTGTCTAACTAACTATCAAAAGACTATAATGACAGAGATGAACGTATGTCGTCATAATTATAGGTCGTGTAAGATCTGATCACCCAGCTTAAGAAGGTCCATATCTAAGAGTTTCCCCCAGGAAATAATAGAAAGTTTTAGTTACCAAACATATAATCAAAGATAAATAAAATAAAAGAAATAAGAGAGAGTTTTTACGTGGTTCAGCTTAAGAATGTAGCCTATGTCCATGGGGTAATGTTGGTTTAAGGTTTATTCCAATCTCTTAATTACAGGCGCAGCATAGAGAAAAAGTGTTGATGCTTGTTCCCCTCAGCTGAGGGAAGTGGTGTATTTATAGTAAGCAC
Organism: Sambucus nigra; assembly: GCA_949130495.1. Taxonomy (NCBI): domain Eukaryota; kingdom Viridiplantae; phylum Streptophyta; class Magnoliopsida; order Dipsacales; family Adoxaceae; genus Sambucus; species Sambucus nigra. The sequence continues at coordinate 204,731,430 of OX422218.1, forward strand.
GGAGTCAAGAGATAAAATGCCCTTATAGATTCAAGCATTTACACCTTTACATAATAATATGCAGTTGGGTGTCCTTTCAAATGCACGTGCATGGTGACTGTTGAATATACCACGTGTGTCTTTTCATATGATTAATGGTTCGACTTCTAAATTGTAGTCGAGAAGTCAGCCTACCAGAGGATATCTGAGCCAACGAGGATTTACACATTATGGAAAGCTTAGTGATGATGTTGACAGATGTCACTGTGATATTGGTCCAGGTGTCCTGATATTTTTAGGTTACAACATAGACCCCCCAACACTTAATACTTAAAGGTTGAATGAAATAATGGAGTATTCCTTTTTAGGATTGCTAGAAATCTCATGAAGGTTTTGGTTGGCATCCGACCTCAAGGACTTATAATTTTTTCCTTTGTGTATTGAGGTAATGGGAGTTTTGTAAATACCTTGAAAAATAGTGAACTGTCGAAAGGTACGCTAATCGTTTGCCTTCTTGGGATTTAAGAAGCGTCGGTTGTCCAAACGTTGGTACAACTAATCATTTCAAATCCCAAATATCAAGGATCATCATTATACCTATATAAGGGATGATTTTCCCTTTGTTTTTCCTCACCTTTGCAATCAAACTCTCTCATTCGTCCATTGTTATTTCCCCTTCTTGGTGATCTAAGGAGTTCCCCACTATGCTAGAAAATGCAAGCATATCCTTTTTCTCATTTTTTCCTTTCTGAACTTGTCAATATGGTTTATATTATTAGCAAAAGTTCTCTAAAGGAGTTTGGGGAGAAGGAAAAGATCCCTGCCTGGGTAAGTGTTGAAATGGTGTTTGGACCTTACGGCTTGTGTGCCCTCAGTGAGGGACATTAGTTACCCACCAAATTTATAGCTGAGTGTGGGATTACCTTTCCTCCCAATAATTTATTTTTGGGAATTATGCCAATATTTCTATGTGTCCCCGCCAAAGTAGCCCCCAACTGTTGGAGAGTAGTGAATGGGATTAACCGTCTTAATGAATTATGTGGAATCTGCATAGGAATTAAGGAATTAATGTATTGTTACAATTGAGTACCACTGGTGATAATACCTATTATTTGAAGACAGGTCAGGCCAACCTTTGTGGTAAATTTTCCTGATTCCAATAAGGATTATTGGAAACAATGTAATTGTGGTAAAGAATTGGCAACATGCCCGCTTTATTGAGGGGGTAATATACAATAGTCCTAGTGTGACACCCTGCATAATAAAATACTGGGTGATCAATCCTATATCAAATTAAACAGGAATCTCATTTGGTTCATTCTTAGCATCACTATCAAAAAACTTTTTAAAACTTACTAACCACCTAGTATTCCAAAAAGTCGGTGCCAAAATTTTATCTTTTTACAAAGCAACAACAACATGCGAATAAATATATTTTAAACCATTCACACAATCACTGAGTTAATCAATACTGAAAATGAATAAATAAAATCCTTGCCGAATAAACCATCGGTTAAAAAACCCAAGTCTAAAACAATAAATAACCCGAATAATAAATTGAGTACATCATTTGACTGAAATAAATGAAATAACTAGGGCGACATGCCCAAATGAAATACTGACTACATCCTACTCTAGGAATGAAATAACTAAAGCGGCTAAGTCTAAATCCTGAACATCCACAAATGTCGCCGCAGCGAACTTTGGAATAGAAACAAGTTTGGTGTCCCTATGGCTTGACACCTAAAAGGTTTTGAAAATATTTTATAGTAAGGATTAGAAACCAAAACAATTTGAAAATATTTAGCAAGTGATTAAAATAAAACAATTGAAATGCATGAATGCTCTTCATATTTAAGCTAGTGTTGCACTCCCTTGAGGACCTACTCACCCTTCAACTATTGTGCACACCTAACGCTTTTCTTTGTAACTCACCTAGTCAACTACCCCATAACTAATCCTTGTTATAATTCCTTCCTGTCACACTAATCTAGCCCGGGTATGTTTAATATATGATTCATAAGTTATTTATCACATTAACTTAGCTAATCATTCTCCATTTAAAACCAAATAACATTCTCACTAGTTATATATAACAATATAGTTCACTTCATGTATTTTGCCCGTATATAATTATATGCACCATATATACGCATTATCATATTAGAAAATTCACACACATGTCGTAGATATATAATCATCCTCCCGAGTAGACACTCACCGGATGTTCTCTAAACTGCTATCACCCCAGGTATGATCTTCCACCCGGACACCCCGACTCGATTAGCTCCCCGAATCAGTGAAACCAAAAAGAAATGTAATGGAGGCGACCATAGTTCCTTCATCGGAAGTGAAACCGAATCATACCCTAAAGCGGTTCACCCCTGAAAATAAATCAGACAGAAAAATCTTGGACGACTATGACTTGGGGATTATACTCGCCCTGCTCCTTAAGCCAGGGGATTCGCCCACATCGCGCAACCTCATGTGATAGAAACAGAGGGGTATGTATTCTTATAAATATTATTCACAGCAATATTTATAAACCACACAAATATATATACTACATAATCAAGGCATATATATATATATATATATATATATATATATATATATATATATATATATATATATATATATATATATATATATATATATATATATTTAATTATTCCAGGATACTCCGTGCACAATTATTGTAACACTAGCCTAATATATCCAAGTCTATATATAAACTTGTACCTTAAATAAAATTCACATTTATTTAGTTAACACTCTAGTTGTGTCACCCAACTAAACTATCCCGACTCACTCATTCGGTCTGAAATTCCATGTCTCAAAATTTATTTCTGAAATTACTATTCTTCCGGTTAACACCCTTTTTTGTTTTTAATATTCCATAATTTATTATATAACCCTATAATAAATTAACCTGACCGAATCCGTGCCTAAGCACTCGTAGCACTTGCACCAAAATATTCGAGTCGAGTTCCCAACTCTAAACTTTAATTAACTATGCATTAATTAATTGATTATCTTGGTGTCCCTCAACCAATAAACCCAGATTCATTCACTTGGCCCGAAAATACAATATTCCTTTATTATTCAGAATTCTCCTCAATAAGTTTTGCACACTTATTAATCTAAGGTTTCCAAATTACTTAAATTCCAACCTTAATTACCTTTATGTAATATCTCCTTAATTGTCTCACTAGATTTTTCACACAAATACTAAGAAACCATAAGTCTAGCCCTTCAAATCAAATCCCAGGTCAAACACTCACATATTGTTACGTCGTTCGAATGACGCGCTTATCGTTTGAAAGATAGTGGCCGTCGCTTGAACCAAGACCAAGTCGTTCGAGCGACCCTGGGCTCCCTCCTTCTTCTTCTTCAACCAATCCGTTCTTCCATTGACAAGATTTAATAACCCATCTGCCCAGATTCTTTCGCTTAAACCATAAAAACTCACACCAAACCTAGAATTTCATGATTCCCAATCTTAATATCGATACTCTCACAATCAAAAATTAATTAATCAAGATCCAAATTCCTTTTTAGTTCGTAAATCTAAATTAATCAAATTCCAATTTAAATATCAAACCAACCCAAAAATCATGTACTCTTATCACACCCACTATGGTATGAATTATAATCTGTAATTTATTTAAGAGAAAGTTTAACTACTTGCCTTATAGGGTTTGTACGGTCTGAATCTCTTTGGTGCAGATGATGATTTAAAGAAAATGCCCACACTTGTTCTTTCTTTTGCCTCCCAAGAGTTCTCCAAATTCTCCTTCTTTCTCCTCTACATACTTAGGTTTTCTAAAATGAGTTGTGGATGCCATAACCTCTCACTTTTAGGTTTTATTACGCAAATCCCATTTTTAGGCTTATGGTCTTTATTAAAATAGCCCAAACACTCCCATGTGGGCTTGGTTATGCGTAAAAATGTCCCGAGACCCATATACGACCCCGGGTACTCTTTTTTGACTATCTCGGCCTATCAAGAATCAACCGTACACTCAGAATTATCATCCGAATTAATTTACCTAAAGCCCTTATCTCAACCCCAAAATAGTCAATACCCGACTCCTGGTTGAGATAAATAAATTCCATGTCACTATCACTCGTTATGACGTAAATAAACTATTACTATTCACTAAGTAATAGAAATTCCACAAATATTAACCATTTACTCTCCAGATTAATATTTAAATAAACAGTAATATTAATTAATTCAATTAAATTACGACATACAAGTAACTTAAAATTAGTCGAATTAATTAAATATTAAATGCACAAAAATACGGGGTGTTACATACTCCCCTTATAAAGGGATTTCTTCCCCGAAATTTAGTCATACCTGAGGCGCATAATTATGAATACTGCTCTCGTATGTCATCCTCCCTCTCCCAAGCAGACTCATCAGCGTTGTGATGATCCAACTGTACTATAACAAGTGGTATCACTTTAGACCTCAACTTGCGCTCACTACGATCCAGAATAATTATAGGTATCGCCTCATATGAGACATCTGGCTGTAAATCAAACTCCTCAAGTGGAAAATGCCATAAGTTCTCACGGTCTTTCGATAATTCTTTAGCGATGTCACATGAAACCTATCGTGTATCCGCTGTATATGCTCCGGCCAACCCAGGTTATAAGTAACCAGTCTCACCCTCTCAATGATAGAGAAAGGCCCCACAAATCTTGGAGCTAGCTTCCCTATCATGTCGTACCTGATGACCCATTTTATGGAAGACACCCTAACCAACACTTGGTCATCAATCTCTAACTCAATAGTCTCCAACCATATAGTGCCTCAAAGGACGAGCCTATACTCCGTTGTCTCTACTATCTCTCTATTGGAAAAGGCTCCACCTTTATGGGTGAAAATTTCTTATTGCCAAACCTGTGACCCTCCTCAGGGTAAGTAACTGCAACAATCCTTGACTACTCATGTCAGACTTCAAACCCTTAACTCACGATGACTTAACTCTCCTTACATTTCTGAGGTATCTAAAAAAGACGTGGTTTATTCAATTCCTATCGATGAACCATAAATCCCTTCGGTCCTAGAAGCTCGTTACTATCCACTAATTATCATTCAAAGGGTGGCTAACAAAATTTTCCTATAAAGTCTCAAAAGGTGTTACGTAAATAATAACCTTCCACGAGGTATCACACGTAACTCTACTAATGGTAATTAATACTCCCAATCACCCATAAATCTAAAATTATGCATTTCTCGATTCCTCCAATAACCTAGATTCTTTTGTCTACCATTGACTTAAGGGTATGAGACTCCATCCCCATCGCCTCCTGACACTTTCGATCAGAGGTAGGACTGAATTCTTATCCCAATTCACAATAATTTTAGACAATACCTAGTTTTGTTTCACTTCTTTCTCCAAGCGAAAATTCGGATATACTGCATGATAGTATATCCCACTTCAAAATAAAAAATATTCCGCTTTGGTCAATCCATTCTACAAACTCGATGAAAACCTTGACCTCTTTGCGATTTCGGATGTCCCAATTATGAATTTTCACCACTTATGCTCAAGAATCCCGTCACTCGGGACATCAACTTATAAAAGCCTAGTTTATTATCTCGGATCAACCCTTTTTCCATCCCTAAATGGTGTAACTTGGAGAGAAATCCAATATGCATTATTAACCATCGATCCCCACGCTCAATGTTTCACAATACGAGCGACATCTTATTCCCCATTTTTCCAAAATATACCTAAAATCATTACCCTTGCGTTTGCTCCCAAAACTGCTAGGCATCTGACTAAGTGAGACCCTACTCCACCCAGGGCGCCCATACACCCTATAACCCTTGCAGATTTGCACAAACCTGAGAACGTCTTATACGTAACATACCTATCTCAAGTACGACCCCTGCATTCTTGGCGTGGCTATAGTACCCGTGTATTTTTTACTACCCCTCCAATTACTATTTAATTCTTCTCGATATTACCCCACACATCAACTTGTGGTGCAAAAGTTCTTCCTAGTATTTCTTTCGTAACACTTCCTGGTTCCACTGACTATTTCCTAATAGCTCTCCACGCAACATGTTTTCTCCACACATTCAATAATTATCATTTAATCCAATATCCTAGCATCCAACGATGTTTCTTCACTCCTGACGTTTATTAAGTCTTATGCGTATAACATCTCACAGCAAAGCCCAAAAGAGCTTTTCCCAATGCACTATTCCTTGGCATTATCAGTCCTCGGTTTTTGTAGAACTCAAAGCATATACCCGGGACACTCAAAGCCAATCTCTATACTGAAAAGTCTAATCATTGACTCCCACATCTCTAAAGGAATCATATACTACTGCGCTCACAATATCACTAAGTCCTCAGCGTTAAGTTAATAGCGAGCTAAATCTCTCCGCTCACACTAACCCAACATACCCTGAATTTCATTAGTAAGAGTCCCTCACTTCGGGATCCAATACAACTAGACAACTGTACTCTCTCAAGTCTGCTTCATAAAATACCTTCGCGAGCTCGACCCTCTTTCAGAGGAGACATCGCAAAAAAGAATATACACACTGCCCAGGAATAATGAACACGATAGTCTTATGATAACCTCCCACCATTGCTAACCCGTCCATACCCGGGATAAAATCAGAAGCGCATAATCACCTATCATCATGGGATTAACTGAAAATATATCCTCTCACTTTCCACACCCTCTCCCCTATAGGTGAAACTATAGAGAGCATCACTACCCAACAACAAATATTTACAACTATAGTATTATTAATGATACCTCTACCAATCATGTCTCACACGCGGATTGACTACTAATAAACTATTGTGACTCGCTCGTGTCACATAAAATAGACCCCAATCATTTCGGTATAAAATTCATAGTTTCAATCGCCCATAACATTGGCGGCTTAAATGGTTCCTGGATACCACATTCTCGTCCTAACTGAACCAAAACTTCTATAACTGTTGCCCCTACTAGGCCTCTTGGTCTTGTCCCCTGACTCACTACGGATAAGATAAACACATGTATTTCTACTTTTTAAATATAAGGCACCTCGATGTGTCCATACCCTTTCTATGGGCCCACCAGCCATGTCGGGGTTATCCTTCTCGCGGACCTGATAGCCTTGAACCCTATTGCTATCCCCATTGTCCCTTTGGCTCCACTGGTCCCATGGGACTTGATACTGTCCTTGACGACCTTGACTGAACCCACCATCATTTGGTAGAAATTTTATTGATCTTGATCATTAATTTGGATCCTCTACTAGGTATCCATTCCCTTAGTACTTCACTAGCACTGAAAAATTCAATTTTACACTTTGGTTAGATTCTCTAACTCCTTAGCTCCCTTCTCATGGAAGCATTGATATACATTTGTAAATGTACAACTATTATGACAACGACACTAGTCATCCTAGATGTATCTCCTATCCACGCTTGTATATTCTACCCACGGGTCTATTATCAACTTACGAACCCTTTTTTATTCTTCGTATCCCTCCCTCGGGTACAAAGTTTGAAAAGTTCATCAACCTTCCTTCACATCTAGCCATTTTTGGGCCCTTTCAAAAAGAGTACTGAAGTCTCCCTTGCCTCTCTATTTAAACAACTGGTGAGAGGATTCGTAATAATCTTCACCCCAAATTCCTTGTTATTGATGGTAATTTTTTCATGGATATGGTTACTGACTCCCATCACCCTATGATGCTCCTATGAGCAAGCATTTTTGCTCGGAATTTTGACTTAAGTATATATGATCCCAATTGGATGTTCTCTTTTCATTGGTAAATCACCCTTCCGTACTTTCTTCGAATTCTAGCGGATTGTTCTTCTGAAACAAATAAAATCTTCTTCGACCCTCGCCCTTGTCGTCTGCACTTGGTGGGTATAACTTTGCACCATCATCCTTCACGACGGTTCATGGGATAACTGCTACACCCCAGAGGTTACTCCAATATCAATTATTCGAACACTAATTATGGTGACTCCTATCGTGTCACTGTTCCCAGAATACTCTACGGCTTCTGCTGAGTCCTTCCTCCTGCAATCCTTCTAACGTCCCATGCTTGTCGTTCTATATTGTTCGATATGCCATGCTCAAACGAAACTATATATAAATCATAGCAAGTATACTTAACAGCAGGAGAACGTAAGTCGCATACGTAAAGGAATACAACAATCCTAAAATAAGGCTCTATATCAAAGAACGCTAAGCTGAAATGTGAAAAGATGCACAAATCCTAAGGCCACTAGAACCTGATTCTCTGATACCATCTGTGACACCCCTCCTAATAAAATACTGAGTGATCAGTCCTATATTAAATTAAACAGGAATCTCACAAATGTCGCAGCTATGTAACCCTGGAATAGAAACAAGTCTAGCGTCCCTATGGCTGGACACCTAAAAGGTTTTGAAAATATTTTATAGCAAGGGTTAGAACTCAAAACATTTTGAAAATATTTATCAAGTGATTAAAATGTAGAAATTAAAATGCACGAATGCTCTTGATATTTAAGCTAGTATCTCACTCCCTTGAGGACCTACTCACCCCTCAACTATTGTGCACACCTAACGATTTTCTTTATAACCCACCTAGTCAATTACCCCGTAACTAATCCTTGTTATAACTCCTTTCTGTTACACTACTCTAGCCAGAGTATGTTTAATATATATTATTCATAAGTTATTTATCACAATAACTTAACAAATCACTCTCCATTTAAAATCATATAACATTCTCACTAGTTATATATAACAATATAGTTAGCTTCATGTATTTTACCCGTATATAATTATTTTTCACCATATATACGTATTATCATATTACAATATTCACACACATGTCGTAGATATATAGACATCCTCCCGAGTAGACACTCACCGGATGTTCTCTAAAATGCTATCACCCTAGGTATGCTCATCCACCCGGACACACCGACTCAGTTAGCTCCCCGAATCAGTGAAACCAAAATTAAATCTAACGGAGGTGGCCATAGTTACTTCACTGAAAGTGAAACCCAATCATACCCTAGAGTGGTTCACCCTTAAAATAAATGACACAATAAAATCCTAGACGACTATGACCTGGGGATGATACTCTCCCTGATCCTCAAGCCAGGGGATTCACCCACATTGCGCAACCTCCTGTGATAGAAATAGCGGGTATGTATTTCTATAAATATTATTCACACCAATATTTATAAAGTACACAAATGTACATACTACACAATCACCGCATTTATATATATATATATATATATATAATTAATCTCGACTACTCGGTGCACAATTACCGTAACACTAGCCTAATATGCCCAAGTCTATATACCGAGTTGTACTTTAAATAAAAACCACATTTATTTAGTTAACACTCCAGTTGTGTAACCCAACTAAAATACCCCGACTCACTCCTTGGGTCCAAAGTTCCAACTCTCAGAATTTATTTCTCAAATTACCGTTATTCTGGTTAACAGCCTTTTTATTTTTAATATTCCATAATTTATTATATAACCCTATAATAAATTAACCCGACCGAATCTGTGCGTCAGCACTCGTAGCACTAGCCCCAAAATATCCGAGCCAATTCACTGACTCTAAACTTTAATTAACTAGGCATTAATTAATTGATTACCTTGGTGTCCCTGAATCAATAAACCCCGAATCGCTCACTTTGCCCGAAAATAGAATATTCCTAATTTATTATTCAAAATTCTCCTGAATAAGTTTTGCACACTCATTAATCTAAGGTTTCCAAATTACTTAAATTGCAACCTTAATTACCCTTATGTAATATCTCCTTAATTGTCCCACTAGATTTTTCACACAAATACTAAGACAACCATAAGTTTATCCCTTCAAATCAAATCCCAAGTCAAACAGCAGGAGGGAGAAGGAGCTGCCGAATATTGTCATATCGTTCAAATGATGCGCCTATCATTTGAAAAGTATTGGCCATCACTCAAACCAAGACCAAGCCATTCAAGCGACCCTAGGTTCCCTCCTCCTTTTTCTTCAACTAATTCGTTCCGCCATTGACAAGATTTAACAACCCATCTGCCCAAATTCTTTCGCTTAAACCATAAAAACTCACACTAAACCTAGAATTTCATGATTCATAATATTAATTATGATACTATCATAGATAAAAAATTAATTAATAATGATCCCAAATAATTTTTAGTTCGTAAATCTAAATTAATCAAAACCTAATTTAAATATCAAAAATACCCAAAAATCACGTACTCTTATTTCTTCCACTATGATATGAACTGTAATCTGCAATTTATTTTAAGAGAAAGTTTAACCACTTGACTTATAGGGTTTGTAGGGCCGAATCTCTTTGGTGTAGATGATGATTTGAAGAAGAATGCCCACACTTGTTCTTGATTTTGCCTCCCAATAGTCTCCAAATTCTCCCTCTTTTCTCCTCTACATACTTAGGTTTTCTAAAATGAGTTGTGGCTGCCACACCCTTTCAGTTTTAGGTTTTATTATGCCAATCCCGTTTTTAGGCTTGTGGGCTTTATTAAAATGGCCCAAACACTCCCGTGTGGGCTTAGTTATGCCTAAAAATACTCCGAGACCCATTTATCACCCTCGTGTACTCTTTTTCAACTATTCTGGCCTATTCGGAATCAACCGTGCACTCAGAATTGTCATCCAAATTAATTTACCTAAAGCCCTTATCTCAACCCCAAAATAGTCTATATCTGACTCCTAGTTGAGATAAATAAATTTCACATCACTATGACTCGTTATGACGTAAATAAATTATTACTATTCACTTAGTAATATAAATCCACAAATATTAACCATTCACTCTCCAGATTAATATGTAAATAAATACTAATACTAATTAATTCAATTAAATTACGACACACAAATAATTTAAAATTAGCTGAATTAATTAGATATTAAATGCACAAAAATATGGGGTATTACACCTAGATGTCCCCAGGAAGGACGTGGAATAGGTCGGCCCGTTATAACACATGTGTTTTTTTTCTATTTGTCAATATGCTAACTAACATATTGTGTTTTCCCTTTTTGTTGAGAGAAGAAAGAAAGATTGCCCTGTGGACTCAGTGGTGAATTTCGACGACCTGAAACTCATTTGCTCCATCTAACAGGGGATTGGTAATGCCCACCCTAGTTCAGCTTCGATTTTTCTAGTTTACAAGAGTTTCATAACATTTTTTATAGATCGTCTTACAGATGATATCCCTTCATTACCCATCGACCTAGAAGAATCTATCTCATCCTCATCTATTGATGCCTTTGAATCTCCTTTGCAAGAACAATAAGTAGAAGGCGATACTTCATTTGGAGGAACTTCTTCCTCCTTTGAGTCCTTAAACTTGACTATTATTTTGACTACTCTCTCCTCTTTAAGGAAAATGGTGAAGATAAGAATTCCCAACTTGATTGCTGGAGCCATGTCTCCTCCCCCAGTCAAGAAGAAAAAATCCACTGGTGAAGGTTCTAATTGATAAGTAGTGGTTACTACTGGAAAAATGAAAAGTACTGAACCTCAATTCAAGAGGTGGAAAAAAGGTCCTACTGTGAAGAAGGAATTGGTTAAAAAACCAAGTCCGATCAGGCCTATGAAGAATCCGCATTAGTGGTAATGAATGCTGGTTTTACTAGAGGTTTAATAGGTGCTGGAGTGTTGCCTACAGATAGGTCGGTAGCTATTCCCTTATCCAGAGAAAGGTTGCTAGGAGTGTTCGACTGTTTGGTGTTGGACATGAGAATTTGGATGAATATGAGTTGGAGGAGCTTCTTAGATTGGATGCCTCCAACCAAGTAAAAGAAACCTACATCCATCTTCATAGGTTATTTCATAAGTGAATGGAGACCAAGGCTACATATTATGACATGATCCTTTAGATGCAAGAAGACCACAAGTCTTCTTTAACCAGTTTTCACTTTGACTATGAGGCAAAGTATGCTCGGCTCAGTAGTGAGGTAGATTTTGACAAGAAACCAGAAACCATTTCATTGACATACATGAAAAAGGAATTTGTGTTAAACTGTGAACTGACCAATGCTATGGAGGTGTAAAGCTTATTAGAGAAGGAGAACAATTCTTAAAAAATTAATTGGAGATCTTAAAAAAGTCGCCAAGTGTTGCTGGACAGGATGAGGGCGCTTCTTTCTTAGAGAAGGAAAATGCAAAATCGAGGGAGGAAATTGAGACTCTGAAGAAAAAAAAGTTTGCCTGTAATCTAAGTAGGTGGTGATTGCTCGACCCACTATTGAGAAGGAGAGGATAAAAAAGACTCTGATTGAGCAAGCTAACTTGATTAAGGATAAAAATATTGTCATCAAGAATCTAACTAAAAAGGTTAATCAGTTGAGCTTTCAATTTCATTAGCAACCTAGGGTTATTTGGATGGATGGTTATGATGAAGCCTAAGCTCACTTGGATGATGAGTTATAACAAGCCCGTCGTGAAGGTTAGTAGTGGGGTTGCATGAATGCCTTAACAATTTTGAAGGTACCATAAAAAAATTACTTTGTGGAATTGGTACGACTCTGACTATTTGGAATAACCTATTACTCCTTTTAAACTAGACACTAAGTGGATTACTAATAATTCAATTCCATAAAGTCTCGTCAGAAAATACTTAGGTGATTATAGCCTGCATGAAGAAGATACCCATGTTCGAACTTAACACTTGGTAAATAGGCAAAGTTTTAGCTATCATAAAAGACTAAAGGATTTGAGATCCACTATCCATCCCTCTACTCTGGATGTTCCTCCAACTGGAATGGATAAAGCCTCAAGAAAGCATCCAATGGAGTGAAAATAGTTTACCTTTCATGCCTTGTAACCTTGAGGGAGAATGTTTTGTAATAAAATTTTATGATCGCTTTTGAATAAAAGACAAAGTTCAGTGAACACATGATGTTTATTCTTCCTTTAATATATGTTATGTAAGTGTAGGGCGTACCAGTAGTTTGGCATTTATGATGTGTTGTCAGCCTTTAGATGACCACTTTGCTTTACTAGTTATGGAATCTGATGAACCTAAGTTGTCCAGTATTAGGTTTTACTAACACACTTTGTTAGTTGTCTAATGGATCTTGTCACATTTAGACTAAGTGTTTGCATTGGTTATATTTGGTGACCAAATTTATTAGAATTTTTTCCAGATTTGTCTTGGCAAAACTTTTTGTTCTTGACTTAAGATTTGGGACTTCTTGTTCTTGACTTAAGAATTGGGACTTCTTGTTCTTGACTTGTCAAAGATGAAGTCATACATGAAGCCTTGCCAAGAATTCGCTGTATTTTGTTTGCCCATTTTTCATAGTTCGTAGTTATATCATTCGTTTTAAGACTTTGATATTGTGAGATTATTACATCTCCCATTCCCGATAAAAATAAAAAGGAAGTCAATTGTTGTGAAATCAATAATTTTTCATTAAATTGGTCTTGATTGTTTCATGGTCAAAACTTTTCAAACTAACTTTTTTAATAGTATTCCATAATATGTTTGACATTTCAAGGATTATTAAAGTTCTCCCCTTTAAGTGTTTCCAAGCGATAAGTACTAGGTTGAACAATAGCAGAAATTCTATGAGGATCGTGCCAATTAGGATCGAGCTTGTTTCTTTCTGAATCACTTCTTTCAGAACATAATCCACCTCCTTTAGGGTTCTCAGCTTGACCCTTTAGTTATAGAAACTGGTAGTACGTTGCTTGTAGGCTGCTACTCATAGAATAACATTCTCTCTTACTTCTTCCACTAGGTATAGGTCAAGTATCCTCATAAGATCACTTTTAGGGGAGTCATAGTTGAGGACCCTGTGAGTTGGCAGATCTATTTCTGTGGGGAATACCATTTCTGTCCCTAACACTAACATGTAAGGAGTTTCACTAGTCTATAGGCCCATAAAACACTTGGTAGCTCATTGATCCAGTTATCGTTTTCATCATAAATCTTTTTTTTTCAACCCATTGAGCAAATTTTGTTTGTCACTTTCATTTGTCGATTGCATTGGGGATGTCCTGGAGCATAACGCAACTTTTAGATTTTGGATTGCACTTAATAATCTTCAAATTCTTGATTATTAAACTAGGTTCCACGGTCCGTGATAAAAGCATATGGCATGCAATATTGGCATCTGATATTCTTCCATATAAACTAATAAACCCTCTCGTAAGGCATTTCGATAAGTGGTTCGGATTCCACCCACTTTGTGAATCAATCTATGTTCACAACCAAGTATTTCAATCTCCCATTTGTTCTTAGCAGTGGGTCGACCAAATTAATTCCCCATAGAGAAAAGGGTAAAGGGGATATGATCGGCGTTAAAGATGCCCACGATCGTCTATGGATGGAAGCAAACTTTGGGCATTTTATCATATTTCTTGGCATATAAAGAGTAATCTGTCTTTATGGTAAGCCAAAAATACCCCTGCATAGCTACCCTATGCACCAATGGTTATCCTGTCGAGTGGGCTCCGTATGATCCCTCGTGAACTTCTTTAATCAGGTCATTTGCTTTACTGGGATGAACACATCAAAGTAAGGACACAGTAAATCCCCTTATATAGAGGAGACTCCTTCAAATACAGAACTGGCTACTCTGTATCTCAGCTTCCTTGTTTCTTTTAGATTTTTAGGCAATGATCTCTTGTCAATGTACTCCTTAATTGAATCCATCTTAGAGGGGCCCAAGTCAACTTCTAGTAACTCAATATCTTCTTCATTTATGCTCCCATTTTCTAGGATTTACACTTGAATTATCCTTCTCAACTCGATTCTAGTTGTCGAAGCAAGCCAAGCAAGTGCATCTCCTTGGGCATTCTCAAATCTTGGAATTTGAACCATTTTGATTGGGAGGAACTTAGAGATGGTTCTTTGGGCCTTAGACAAATACTTTGTCACGATCTCTCCTTTGACTATGTATATTTTGATCACCTAATTAACAATCAATTAGGAGTCACTGTGAGCAATAGTTTTCTCGGCACCTAGATACAATGTCAATTCCAATCTTGTGTTTAGTGTTTCGTACTCCGATTCATTATTCGATGCTTCAAATTGGAAATGGAATGCATAATACACATCTATGTCATTATAGGTGTTCAGAATTAGTCCTGCTCCACTGCCAGTTGCACAAGAGGACCCATCCATATACAATTTCCAAATAGGAGCTCCTTATCGAATTCTCCTTCACCCAAGGATCCATGTATGAACTGCTTCTTATTTTTCTCCTCCAATCATATGGAGATCTCCCATATAGAAGATGTTTTTGGCATGTCTTCTTTGTAACTATCTTTAGGAGAGATCTACTTAGCGATTATTGACATTGAGCTTTCTTTCGAAGTAGTCTTCTCGACTGGTACTTCTTTAGATAATTTTTTATCGGTAGTTGTTTGTTCATAAGTAAATTTGGTTATGAAGTATTACATAAATTGCCCTTTTAAAGTCGTTCTAGGCTCATAAAGGATGTCATATTCCCCTAATTCCACTGCCCAATCCATTAGCCTTCCTAATTTCTTTGGTTTATGAATAGCTCATCGTAGGGATAAATCCATGTAGACCCCAATGGTGTGTGCCTAGACGTTGGGTTTCATTCTCCTCAACACCTTAATGAGTGACAAAGCTAATTTTTCTAGACGTGGATATCGAATCTTAGTTACCATGAAAGCCTTGCTGGTGTAGTACATAGGTTTTTCAACTCCATACTCTAGTTGTACGAGTGCCGTGAAAGCTGCTGACTTAAAAACAACAAGGTAAAAGTATAAAGTTTCTCCCATGACTGGTCAGCAGAGCAATGAGGGTGATCCTAATTATATCTTCAAATCCGAAAAGGAATTCTCACTATCTTTGTCCAATTCAAAGTTCTTTCTAAGTACCTTGAAGAATGACAAGCATTTATTAGTGGCTCTAGAGATAAGTCAATTGAGAGCATCTACTCATCCTATCAATTTTTGGACATATTTCTTGCATATGGGAGATTGTATCTCAAACAATGCCTTGATTTTATTTGTATTAGCTCCAATCCCCCGTTGGTTTATGATGAACCCTAAAAACATTATTTTCTTCATGTCGGACATACATTTGCTCGGATTAAGTTTCATTTGATGCTTATCAAGTTGATCAAATGTATGGCCTAACTCTTCATTGTGGTCGGCTGCTATCTAGATTTTAGTAAGTATGTATCCACATATACTCCCATATGTTTTACAATCTTATCCTTACAACCTTATTCACTAGCCTCTGAGGCATTGCTCAAGTTTTTTTAATCCCAAAGGGCATAACATTATAGCAGTAATTACCTCGACTGGTGATGAATGAAGTCTTATCCCTATCCTCTAACTTCATTTTAATTTGATTGTACCCTGAATAAGCGTCCATGAAGCTGAGCAACTCATGTCATGCTGTGGTACCAACCAGTTGATCAATTATGGGTAAAGGGAAATGATCCTCCTAGCAGGATTTATTAGGATATGTGAAGTTAACATACATGCTCCATTTATTGTTCTTTTTCTTCGCCATCACTACATTGGCCAACCATTCCGGGTACTTGACATCTTTAATGAACTTTGCTCTTTGTAGCTTGTCCACCTCTTCTTAAATGACTATGTTTTTCTCAAGACTTAATACATGATGAATTTGCTTGATTGATTTGACATCCTCGATGATATTCATCTTATGGTATATAAATTTTGGATCAATTCCATCCATATCTTCATTGCTCTAGGCAAACGCATTATTTTTATCTTTGTGGAATGTGATTAACTTCTTCTAGAGTGTTGGTTCCATAGTTGAGCCAGCCTGTGTTGTTATCTTTGGCTTTTCATTATACATAGTAATGGTTTTTATGACCTCTATCAATTAGCCTTTGACTAAATTAGCTTCTTCCCAAGGATCCAATGTCTCAATTCTGTAGGTGGTGGTGATCTTCTTGAATTCCTCGTGGTTGTCTAAAGTGTAGTAGAATTTCCTAGATTTAATTTGGGTTCCTTTAAAAATGCCGACCCCATAGTGAGTAGGAAACTTTAGGCACTGGTGGACAGTTTATGGTACTACATTGCATTTCCTCAAGAGGATATTACCAAGGATCATGTTGTAGGCTGATCGGACATTCTTCTCTAGGATGAAGTAGCAGATCCTTTCAGTCACCAAGTGCCGATCAGAACTTCAAGTTTGATATTCCCCAAAGGGTATACATTTTCTCCTGAAAAGCCTATTAGAGGACTGTGATAGGGTTCCATCTTGGTATCTCGCAATCTAAAACTATGGAAAAAGTTATAGAACGTAACATCAGCAGAGGTACCATTGTCCACCAGAATTCGAGCAATCCTTACTATATGTATTCTCACGGTGATGACTAAAGGATCATCATGCGGATAGAGAACTCATAACAGGTCGTTCTTAGAGATACCGATCACTAATTGATCTTTGTTTACTTTCCTTGGCTGACCATTGATAGTATCAGATAAGTTAATTTACCGAATGTAGGAGCTTTATGTTTCTTCGTTTAAATAGGATTTTCTTTCAGCTATCTCGTCCGCACCACCAATATATCCTACTATAATAAAATGAAAACCAAAAGATATCCGTTTTACCTCAATTTTAGGCTCCCGAGGTTTATTTTGCAGACTTGGATCATCTTCTGAATCATTATCTCGATCTCTTTTCTTATCATTTCTTACTTTGCAAGGAGATTCTAATCTCCTCATGGGGTCTCATTCTTTTAACATGTCTATGAACTTGGATAACTTGCCACATTGAATTAGATTCTCAATCTCATTTTTCAAAGAAATATAATGTCAATTGTATGCCTATAGTCCTTCTAAAACTCACAGTACTTGGACTTGTCTCTCCTGTTAGGAGGGGAGTTTAGCTCTCCAGGCCATTTGAGGTCTCTTCTTCCTCTAATTTCCTCGAGGATGTGATGGACGCCAACAGTGAAAGGAGTGTATTCCTCTTACTTATTAGGTTTCTAAGATTTCTTATCCTTTTGCTCATTCTTGTCAGAATTCTCATAATAACAGCCCTTAACACCTAGAGCTTGCTTGGCAGCTATAGCTTCCTCAACGTTCATGATTTTTCCAGCTTTAGCCATCAACTCAGTCATGGTTTTCAGGGGTCTTAGACCAATGCATAATATAACTTCTCAGGCATCAATCCGCTCCTCAAAGAACTATTAACGATCTTTTCTTCATAATCTACCACTTATAACTTTTCCTATTAGAATGAGCTATATACTAGTATGTGGTTTCCCTGTTCGCTTACGAACACTTAGTAAGTGAGATGCCCTCTTCACGAGTTTGTCTCTAAAGAAAAAAATACTAATGAATTGCTCGAAGAGCTACTGAAAGGTAGAGATTTGTCCTTGGGGAAGATTATTATACCAAATCTATACAGATCTAATTATGGCACGCATCTCATTTGGAACTAAATCATTATCAACTGCTGCTTGGTATTTTTTAATATAGAGGACGGGGTCAGTTTTATCCTCATATTTAAGAGAGATCGCATGTGGCTTGAATTTGGACGGTGTGGGGAAATCTAGAATGACTGGAACAAACGATCTCCCTTCACAAAGCCCCATTACAAGGGATTTTTGGACTTGGCTATTTCTCCAAAACGATCTTCAAATCATTGTAGCAATCCTTCTAAGGGTGATCCTTCGAATTAGTTTTATTCGTGACATCTCTAGTAGCTATGCCATGCATTTGTGCTCAGCTCCTTTCCTGGAAAGTTTGCTCGACACAAATGAAACCTTGCATACTAACCTTGGATCAAGTTGATCCTTCTCAATGATCTCTTAAACTAGAGGGTTCATTTTTATAACGTCTATTTACTTGGGGTCCCAATCGATCGAAAGAAGAGTCTTTGCTTAGCTTCTCCAAGACACTTGGTTATGGAGTGAGAGACCGACCATCATAGTAATAAGTGGATTTTAGTGAATATGTTATCCCCAGATGATAAGAACGATCTTATGAAGATCTAGAATATTTGTATTGACTTCTATCATCCCTAGGAGGTGGAGGTGGAATTTCCCTCCTATGGGATGGGGCATCAGTCGATCTAGCTTGAAGTGTTTTAGTAAGTTACTGCATGGTTTCCTAGATTACCTCCTACCCCTTGGAAATGTTGAGTATAATTCCTTGTAAGCCTCCTATACCAGGAGAAGCGGAAGAACCAAAAGCATTAACTCCAACAAGACTGCTTTCCGGGATATCCATTATACTTCAAGGGTATAAAAAATGGGTCGTGAAAGAATCAGGTATGAAATAATAATGACTTTTCATTCCCACAAACGACACCAATCTGTTGATGTCTAAATTTGGATATCTATTTTAGCTTTTAGTGACCGAACTCATAATCACAGATAAATAAAATAAAAGAGATAATAGAAAGTTTTTATGTGGTTTAACTCGGGAATGGAGCCTACATCCACGGGGTACTGTTGGTTTAGGGTTTATTCCATTCTCATAATTACAAGGCGTAGCATGAGGTAAAAGTGTTGATGCTTGTTCCTATCAGTTAAGGGAAGTAGTGTATTTATAGTAAGTAGGAAATGAAGAGGTAGAATGCCTTTATAGATTCAAGCATTTACACCATTACACAATTATATATAGCTGGTCGGCTTTTAACTTGCATGTGCATGGTGACTATTGAATATCCCACATATGTCTTTTCATATGATTGATGGTCTAACTTCTTAATTGTGGTCGATGAGTTAGCCGACCAGAGGATATCTGAGTCGATCAGGATTTACATAGTGTGGAAAGCTTAATGAAGATTTTAATAGATGTCACTATGTTATTGGTCCATGTATCCTAATATTTTCAGGCTACAAAAACATGATCTTAATAACTAAATAGGTATTTGGAGTTAGGGAAATTATGTTATTCAAAGTTGAGATGCATAAAAAGTTGCTATATAAAAATCTACTCCATAAAACTGTAAAAAACCACTTAGTATATGGAGATAAGCATCAAGAAGCGGTCACTAATTTTTTTTTTTAATTTTCGTGAAGTTCATCCAAACAAAATGTACATGTCATTTGAACGAAATTGTACAACTCATTTAAACGAGACCAGGTTCGTTCGAACAACTAATGTAAACTCGTTTGAATGAGATTTTTCTGATTTATCGAGAATTCTCACTTGAAGCTCGTTGGAACCTCATTTTGACGAAATTTGGAAACTCATTTGAACTACTTTTAGAATAAAGTTACAACCAAGTTCGAATGACTTTACCAATTTCAATTGAATGCCTATAAAACACTAATTTAAAAATAGATTTTAAATAAGAAAAACTTCCTGAGAGAAAAGATTCAAAATATAAACGGTGAATATTCTGATTCATAAAAAGACGTATACCTTTAATCTCGATATACATGCAATAAGCCAAATGATGTATCTTCAATGTTTGAAAATTGTGGCCACTTGCGTTTATCGATTCATAGGCTTGAGTACACAGACACGTGGCAAACTTAACATATATGTTTTGACTAACGAAATAAGACAAATTATAAGAGAAAACTCCTCTATGGATATTCTAGAACAAAACACAAGATGAATGAAAAATGTTAAGCCATGCTGTCAAGGCACCTATGCCTACCACCAAGAAAAAAAAAATGGACATAGTAACCTAAAATCTACATAGCAAGTGATCCATTGAGTAGCTTTATGAAAGCTTAAGGAGGAACAATATGCCTACATACAGGAAACAACAAATACATGTGATGTATGGGAGAATATAAATAAATAAAAACGTAAGTAAAACTCCCCCTACAAATAAAAAATGTCTCTCCCTTTCTGTCCGGGAAAAACAAAGGGATAGAAATAACATATGTGGAGAAAAACAAGCTAACACAGAGATAAAAATAGATAGCTAAAGATGAGATAACAAATAAATGAGACGACAAAATCATGTGATGTAACTAGTGATTATGAAAACCAATATCAAATAAGATAAATCAATAATCACACACACACACACACAGAGAGAGAGAGACTATGGTCAAGAATAAAAGAACAAAGCTAAATGAGAGAATGTATTCGAACCAACGGATAAAAATCATATAAATTCAAACAGTTAATAGACTGAATACAACGAATGTATCAAAAGTATACAAGTGAGAAGTTGACAATGAATACAATGAATTGCTTAATTCTTAAATGATATAAAATGTGGTTCACTATAAATAATCACTCAAAAACACTACAATCATGAATTGGATGGAGGGGGAGACACTTATATCATGAGAAGAATCAACATCACGTCCATTACTAGAAGAACCATATCCCTTGCGCATCTCCTGCCTGCGGATCTCCCCCAAGTTATCCAAAAAGGGAGACTCCATCCTCTCATGGCGCTCTGCCTCATGATCCATAAGATATGTCTACATCGTCCTATACTCTTCCATCTCTGTTCCACACTTACATCACTCCTTCTCATAGCGAAGACAATCCTCCTCACGATGGAGCCTCTCCTCTCCAAGGCATAGGTAATCCACCTCATGAAGTCACTTATCCTCCAATTGTTGAGAAAAGATAGACTATATAATGCCCCAACCCAGGTTTGGCTCGCCATTGAGTTAACCCGCTTCGAGTCAAGGAGTTAAAGGGGCATAGAGAAAGTTCAATTTGATTACTTGAGAAAAACCCTTTTAACTGCACCATTCATTAAATATTGATTTACCATTTTTAATTGAAAAAGAGTGGCCATTATAAGTAATTAGTCAATTTACAAGATTTATTTATGAAAACCCAATTTAGTCCACCATACTGATTTAATAAGAATTAAAACATCCCTGTATTATTACAAACCATGGACAAAGGCCCGAATAAAATTCTTTCAATGTCCTGAATCACAAATGTTTCAAAATGTAACTTCAAATAAATTAAAAGGTTCTAACGACATTGGTTGCCCTCTAGGGCCTTGCTTGCATCCTTTTCGACGTCCCTACTCGATGTAGCTGGGGTGGGGGTGGGGTTTAACATAAAAACTAGGGGTGAGAAAATGCTCAGCAGGGTGGTAATACTATGCTATAAATTTTCTACAAACATATTATAAATATATCGTGTATTTTAATCAATTTCGAAAACATTTAACAATTTAGCTAGTATTCAGGCAACTACTATGCAGTGTACCCGAGAGATGAGATCATATTCACACTTAACCAATTTCATTGCCCTTTAATAGGTGTAGAGACTAATTGATTATGTTTTATCCATTATTATCATTCATCACATTTCATTAGGTTGTCTTTTTTATACATACCCAAGTACAACCATTATCATTTTCATTTTACATTATCTTTTCTCGAATTCATCCAACAACTACATACTTTAATGGGCTCCACACCGCCGGCTATACTACCATATGACCTAAACAGTGATTTTGGGTCTTACACCCAAGGCCTCCAAGCCCTCCTTAATTATCTCGGTGTCATCCGAATCCAATTTAATGTGTATTAACATTTTAAGCTAATGTCCACGTTATTCCACCTTTTTACCGTTTTCTCATTCTATGGTTTAAGTCATTCATTCATTTGATCAACGTGCCATTTATTCGTTTTATCCATTTTTCACAGAAAAGTGACCAATAAGGTTTAAGAGGAAGTCTAACCACTAGGACCCTCATTTTTTCCAAAATTACTTTTATAATAATTTTGTGAGAAAACATATTTAATTTCACTTTGGCACTAGAACTTAACCAATTTCTTTTAAAACATCCTTTCCATGATTTTATGCTGAAAATCATATTATCATTTTATGTCTTGCCACATAAAATACATTTACTCATTCAAGACAATTTTTAACCAGATGTCCATAAATTTTCCCTATTTTCACATATGACCCTAAATATTATTTTTTAACCATTCTAATAATATTTAAAACATTTTAGGACTATTTTTCTACATTTATTCATTTTTCATAAAAACCATGATAACATGCTTTAACAAGTCTGAGATATCATCATCTACCTTACCACATGATTCTACATATGTGAAAGAGGATTAAAGTCTAGAAATACCTCAAAATGCACTTAGACATATATTTCACATGCCTTTCTGTCATTTTCAAGGCAAAATGCCATATATTTGTAAAAAGACCACTACTAGGGTTATGTCTTGTTAAAAAAACCATTTTTCCAAGACTATAATATTTTATCAAATAACTTCATTTAGGCATTAAAAATAATCTAGCATTCATCTTACATGTTTTTCATAGCCAGAAAACGATGAAAATTTTGAAGAGGAAAATCCTACCTTGGATTAGAAGAGGAGAAACACAAAAAAAATGTCTTGAAAGCTCGTAAAAACTCCTAAGCTCCAGGACTCCAAAACCTCCTTCAAATTACTCCAAAAATTCTTCCTACAAGCTTTGTTCCACCACTTTCTGCCTTGACAAAATCTAGAAGATGGTCAAAATTATTTGGAAATGGTGTATCTTATGGTTTGGAAGTGGTGACAAAGTTTGGCTATGGGGGGAAAATTATTCGAGAGGAATAACATGGGTGTATGGAACTTAGAGAGAGAGATATATGCTAAAAATGGTGAGGAGACCTAGCCGAACTCTCCTCTCTTATAACTCCAGAAAACCAATACAAAAACAATTAAAAAAACTCTCCCCAAACATGCTTAACATGTTTCTGCTCATAAAAGCCACCAGATGTTGACACGTCATCAGATCAAGGGTCGAAATTGTGACAGAACACAAGGGCATCTCGATTTTAAAATTTCTGAACAGGTCATTCAAACGAGATTGGGACATCGTTCGAACGAGAGTAGGGATCTCATTCGAGCGGCCTTCGAACGACCTTCTAGCGAGGTTAAAATCTTCAGGCAGAGATAGTTCATTATATCCTCATTATAAAACTAGTTTGAATGACGTGGTAATCTCATTCGAACCATGAACATTCTCATTCGAACGAGATGGTATCCTCGTTCAAAAGATCTCCAGTTTCATTTAAACCACAGTTTTTTCCTAAAATCTCAATTTCTCCCAATAATTTCCACAATTACCATCTAGGCCAAAAGACTAATTAGCTATCGAGATAAAATCCCATATAGAAATGATTCAAATACCAAGCGTTTCATATGATTACAAATTACATGGGTAAAGAGTAAAATATTGGGAGCAGGTATTGCATTCTCCAATCCTTAGGAAATTTTATCCCTAAAATAAGAGGAACCGACTAAAAGAAGAGTTTTGGTGCTTCTCCCGCATCTCTGACTCGAGTTCACAAGTAGAACCTTCAATGACTTAAAACTCCCAAAGGAACTTCACTAATAGAATAACCTTGTTGCACAGGACTCTCTCGTCATGGTCTAGAATAAATATAGTTCGCGTGGTAAACGTGACATCTTCCTCTAACTCGATGATGTTCTAGTCGATGACATGGTGGTGATCATGAAGATAGTTCTTCAACATAGAGACATGGAACATGTAATGGAGTTGGAAAATTGTGGTTGTTGAACCAATCAGTACGACACACCCCCAATCCGCTCCAAGATCTCGAAGGGACCGATATACCTTGGGGCCAACTTCTTCTTCTACACAAATCGTTGACTACCAGTCCTTGATCTGACCTTCAGCATCTCATGGTCACCTAGAAAAAAATCTAGGTGTGGACACCACATTTTTGGACCCCTATAAGTCTCTCCTTAGGTCCCTAGCACCTCCCCATTTCATTACAGACCCCAGGTCATACTCTGAGTACCGATCTATAGGCCATCGGGCGCTCCTGGGCCCTGTTTGACTCTGGTCAACTCTATCGTCAGAGTAAAAGCTCAATGGATCTTTGAAGGGATCTAAATCCACTTTCCAATGGTCTGCTATGTTCACAAAGTGTCCTAACGGTTCAAATGAATGAAAAATTTTACTATCAAAAATCGATTTGGAGGCCACCAGACTCTCCTAGGCCCCAATTTGACTCTAATTAACTTCATTGTCAGAATGAAATATCTTTTAATATTCTAAGGGCATTGAATATCCTTTCCAATGTTCTATACAAATCAGCCTTATTCTATGAACGAATGATCCATTTTGCTCTGAGAGGTCATCGAGCTCTTTCGGGCCCCGGTTGACCAGAGTCAACTTTTCAAACCAAGCGAAGCTCTTGTAATGTCTAAGTACCTCGAAAAATCTTTCCAATTGTCCACCCCGTGAACAATTCTGAATTGTTATTCCGATGAACGATCCATTTTTCGTTTGACGATCACCCATCAAAAGGATTGACGAGCTCTTTCGAGCCATATTTGACCCAAAGTCAACTACCGAACGCGTGACAGGTCTAAAGGACTCTTAAAGTATATGAATTATCTTTCTAATGGTATTCCCCGTGCATGATTTGGATCAACAAATTCCGTTTTATGACCATTTTTTTGAAATGTTTTGCACGAGACTGCCAATTGGCAAGTCCATTTCCCTACTTATCGGGTTACCTGTCGATTGGCAGGGCTGGGGCTATGCCAATCATCACCCCCTTACTCTATGACTAGAGGGCATGTCTTCACTCCCAAAACACACCTCAGATCCACCAGTATCAGTGATCTTAGCAACATTCTCTTGCAATCAACGAAGTTTCCTTATGTGAAATTCTATCCCATCTTACATTCCCATCCTTTTCATACCTAATTTGGAAAAATTTCATTCTCTCTCATCCAACATTCATCTGAACATTCAAGGGAGTTCATCAAAGATCAAGATCAAGCCTTAATTCTTCGAAGAAGGTCCAAAATCCTTCTCTTTCTCTTTAAATTTCTTATTTTCGCATTAATTACATTAAATTCATAATTTAGTTCTTACTTTAGGTCACACACATTAAGACCTCGCATCTTTATTAGTTAAATTGTACATACTTTATTTTCTATAAAAAACTCAAATCAAACAAAAAGAGGGTTATACCTATAAATTCTAATGGGACTGTTGATCACAAATTTTCAAAATTAAAACACATTTTCTACACACACATATACTAAAATACTGTTTGAATCTATGGGATAAACCCTACCCCTATGATGAATGAGAACAACATGAACTTTGATGCCTTTATAGGCTACGTAGGTGTTTCGAATTAAAACCCGAGACTCGAGTCCAATTTTCTAATTTTCCTAAATCCCCCATTTTTGCATTTGTCATATTCTTGCATTATTTTAATACATATTATGACATGATCTTTATTAGCGTTTCATCCAAAATATATTATCATTTCATTATAACGATCAATATCGCGATAAACGCATTAATCATATTTTTAATACTAATTTTGGGAACATTCCTAAGGATGATCTCACTCTATCTCTTCCATGTTATGAGTTAGGCGATTCTGATCTCCATTATATATATATATACACACACACACACTTCACGGATAAATAAAGGAAAACAATAACACAAGCCCATGAGAGACCGAAAGGGAAAGATGGGTACCTAACACCTTCCCAGTTCGTAACTTAGCCCCCGATCCTTTGAACTATAGGTTTCGTAAGCATCAGTTTGTCTTTGATGTCACTCTCTCAAAGCAACTACATGTTCTTTTGCCTGTTTTGTACAAAATAGGTTGGCGACTCCATCTTTTTAAATTCACCCCACACCGACGATGGACGAAGCGCTCCTAGAGTAGAGAGGGCGCGAGACCTTTCTCCCCCTTCTTTCCCCCCCCCCCCCCCCCCATGGAAGGAGAGAGAGGAGATTTTTGGGATGACCATAGTGGCGACTCTACTAAGGAAATTTTTCATAAGAGAGCAAGACTCTATTTACATGGGTGTTTTTTTATCTTCAGTGCATATGCGCCTATCTATATGTTCCCTATTTTCTACTCTTTTATTTGTTGCACATATATACCTCATGTTTATATCATTACTCACTCACACATTTGTAGATACTATCCATGTACACTTCACACTACGTGCACCTGGATCACTTATATTCACATGTTTCACACACCACTTAGAATATCCATGCTTAGGTGTCACTAACACACACCTCCACTTATCACACTTGTATATATATCCATGCTTACTCACATTGGTCACACACCACTTGTAGTTGATCTATTATTAGTTTCACTACCACACACCCACTTGTAGATATTCACACATCACTCACTCACACATATCCATGCTTAGTATAATCTTTATGCTCCATGTTAGATTTATTTTCTATACTTGTACAATATCCCCTGCTTAATTCTCATCAAAAGATACTTTCTCCATAATATACTAATCAAAAGTCATGAATGTTTGCACACTACATCACCAAAGAGCATGGTTATTGACCAAATTTTGTCCCATAGCTGGGGGGTCACTTCGTGATGAGCGCTGGTCTAGCAGTTCACAGTTAGCCTAAGAGATATGACTCTCACCTTCCATTGGCCAGGTACCTTCAACGTATATCGAACGGTTCTCCGGCCATCATACCGCTTGAACGAAATCATGATGGGAGGTATATCCCAGGGAACTCGTTCACGTACATCGAGTATATCAAATTTTCTCGCACATGTACTGTCCCCACGAGGTATATAGTGAGGCAATTCACGTACATTTAGGTATATCAAATGGCTTTTCCACACGTATAGATTGCCTTCAAAAGAAATATGTATATCATGGAAGTCATGCCCAAGGGGGAACCCTTCCAATTAACCCAATAACTTCATACCTTCATATAAGTGTCAAACCTAGGGCACTCATATTTAGTTTATCGGTTTTTACTTGAAACTCTGCCAAAATGACGAGTCGGCATGTCACCCAAATTTTCGCGTGATTTCGTCTTTTTTAAAATGGGACCCTATCCATGATCTTGGCAACAAGTCCAACTATGTTTTTATATATTTTTCAAACCCAATTTTCCCAGGCTCGGGTCCCATCCGACATTTTGTTTTGCATTTAGGTAAACCTAATACAAGTGAGAACGAAACAAACAAACATAATAATAATAATAATAATAATAATAATAATAATAATAATAATAATAATAATAATAATAATAATAATAATAATAATGCTGTGACCATTTTTCTCATTTTCTCTCTTCCTTTACCAAAAGTGTTAAAAAAAGTTCCCATATTTTATTAAAAATACCAAAAGCATTCCTCCTTCCTTAAACCAAAAAAAAATTTCCTCCTTTTTACCCCAAAACATCTTGTCCTCCTATTTTCCAAAAATGTCAAAAATATTTTCCTCCCTTTTAGAAAAAAGAAAGAAATTATTAGTTTTCCCCTTTCTCTTTCAAACATAAATTCAAATTTTATCCCCTCTCAGGTCGATCGCATACCCTATCCTTAGCCTGGCTCCCTATTGGCTTCGGTCTTCTGTCGAACCACCCCAAGGCTCCGTCAGTTCCCTCGCTACTTCCTCCGAGTTAGGTATTCATTTTCATCCATTTTCCATGGAGAACACGGACCAAGTACCGAAATGTGCACCGGGATTTGATGACGGTCCTAGCCCAACTCACTACCAAGATTAATAACCTTCAAACTGAGGTTCATGAGATGCAATGAAACTAGGTCCCTATTCCCAAAGATCCGTAGGTCCACTTCCCTTGCGCTATGGAATTGCCCAAACCCGAGCCTATATGGGTACCCGAGGAATATTAACACGCTCCACGTGCTCCTCATGCTAATGGACCACCGCCAGCCTAGCTCCCTATGCCGAATCTTACCCAGCTAGGGGCTAACCTTCCCACAACTGTTATTTCGAAGGAGGAAGATTTGAACAAGGTTGAGGAGGACCTCAACATGTTGACAAAGAAATTTGACCAAGTCCTAATCTCTAGGAACTACATGGATTATACCCATATGTCTCCCTATACTAAAGCAAGGTTGATTGAAAAGTTCAAGATGCCTAATACTGAGAAATTCGAAGGTAGCGAACCCCCAATTATTCATCTCTGAAGTACCACTGATCCATGTCTCTCCTAGGAGATTTTGAGGAAATAATGGCCCAAATGTTCCAACAGAGTTTGAAGGACAACACTATTCACTAGTTCTTATCTCTCGAGGAATCCAGAATCCACAGTTGGGAAGATGTTGCCCACGAATTCATATCACAGTATAAGTATAATAAAAAGTTAGAGGTCACCCACCATGATTTAGTTATGCTCAAATAATACCCTAGGGAATCAGTTAGTAACTTCATAGCAAGGTGGAGAGAGAAAGCAACAGCCATGACCAATTGGGATTTTGAAGAGGAGAAGGTCACTATTATGAAGAATAACTTCTTACCCCATATCTGAGCGACATTGTGAGGACAGTACTACCCTCATTTGCGAGACCTCCCAGAATCAGGATTAGAAATCAAAGAAAGTATTCCCAAATAGAAGTTGGACCGAAGAAAGTATCTCGACAGTTCACTCCCCAAAAGCCTATCAATACCTTAGTTTTGACCATCATCAATATTTCCCAGCCTGCCTCTTTGTGGGCACTAGAAATCCTCCCTAACCCCGTCAAAAAGGAATACACCGAGATTCATACTCCCCTATTCAAAGTTTACCCGGCCCGTTTACGCCGAAATCTTATCAAGCCATTGGACCCTCATCTGTTACCAAACCCACTTCCCAAAAATTTCAAACCAAATTCCCATTGTGACTTTCACCAAACTGTCGGCCATACCACTGATCAATGTTTCCACCTTCGAAAATGTAATCCAAGGTCTGATTGACTGGGTATCATCCCCCACTAGTCAATCCTAAACCAAACACTACTCACAATCCACTCCTAAATCATGCAAATGCTATCTTCCTAGAAGAAGACCCAGAATTTAATCCTTCGACCCAGATCGTACACAACAAATCACCCATCATACCCATATATTCCCCTAAACCCCTCCGAGTTTTCCCATATTTTCTTCTGCACCTTACCAATTTCATCGATTAGGCTTTGTCACTTCTAACTAGAGCATGCATTATTTTTCGTATCCGTTCTATAGAAAAAAATATGGAATTATCAACAGTATTGAACCAGATTCTCGAGTTCAGGCCAAAATTTCTCTCTAAAATGAACATTAACTGCCAGAGATTTAATACATTATTCTTGGAAGCTTGGAAATAGGCTCGAGAGTCAGACAATTAGGTGGTACCTACCGATGAAGTCAATTTAGATGACGCGGTCCAAATCAATGCAGACTCATATCGATAGGGCACCTTGTCCCTTCACTTCTACATCTCCCTGTCTAATGTGAGGAGGGTTTACACAAAGAGTCCATTGAGGTTCTGGAGTGTATTAACTTTTTGTGGAAAGTTGATGTCGTTTCCACTGGATGGGTGATGAATTTGATAGCTCAGATGAAGAGAAAAGGCCAAAAAAGACTAGCCCAATAGTCAGCATATGTGGAATGATATCGTTTGAAGAGCTACTAGCAGAAATCAATAAGGTGGCTGAAGAACTCGAGATAGATCAGGAAACGATGTTCATATTTTCCCCCTCTTCTGTGAACTATATGACAAGATTAGGGTGGCATTACCAAGTTCCAAACCTACAATCATCAGTGATCAACAAAGGAAAAGGCGTTGAGAATATTCCTATGATGAAAATGACCATCTAAGAGAGCAAGATACTCAATCAGCTGAAGAAAATCCAAGATAACATCACTCTGTGGGACTATTTATGTCTTCTCAGCTGCACTGAAATGCCTTAATTAAACTACTCACCAGGCCAACAGTCCCTCCTTCCACCACGCCAGAAAAAGCAGTGAATCTGGTCGGATCTCTAGCCTCTACTCGAAAGCTCTTTTTCTTCGAAGAAGAAATCCTTAAGATTGGGCCAAATCACAACTATACTCTCATTATCTCTGTTCAAGTCATGGGAAAGATCGTCCCACTTTAACTTATCGATAATGGACCAACTCTTAATATTTGCCCGTTGAGAACCCTCAATTGCTTGGGACTGAAAGTAAGCGGCCTGGCTTCACCCTCTGTCACAGTGCATGCTTATGATAATATTCTTTGAGAAGTAATGGGATCCATAAATCTTACAATAGGGGTCATCCCTATAAATCCTATTATTGAATTCCATGTCATAAACATCTCGACTTATTTTAATATGTTCCTTAGATGACCCTGGCTCCATAATATCAAGGGTGTGTCTTCTTCCCTTCATCAAAAACTAAAGTTCATCACCAATGGGCCGGTCATCATATCTTAGGCGATGACGATAATGCTGAGAATGCAAGCACCAATAATCCAGTACTAGAGATACAACACGGGGAAAATAATATGATTGTGTTGGATTTCTGAGTTGGCCACTTCTACTTCCAGCAGGGGATGATTTCAAAGATAGGGTTTTCCCGAAGTATAACCTTTATGGCAATGTTAATGTGATACAGATGTTAAAAAATATGCACTTCATGCCCGGACTAGTGTTGGGAAGACGATAATCGGGAAAACTTGAACCTATTATATTAAAGAAGTCCTTTCCTCCTTATGGCCTAGGTTATCATCCATCAACAAAGGAACTCAGAATGCTCCGCCAACCTTGATTGAATAAAAGGATAAAAAATGCGAAGACTGTCTCAAGAGATTCCTTGAATGGTTCATCAAAGAGGGATTTCCACTTTTACTGCTTTCCCGAACCATGGCATGATAATGTGGACACGAAGATGAAACCAGGAATGGAGATCTTTTTCCAAGACAGATACTCATGTTCCAAAATTTCCTAACATCATATACGACCACTCATTGAGAAGATTTTGAGTTAAGTGACTTTGAGGATACTAGGATTGACACTCTACATGGTCGTACATGAAGATACTAGGACTGACACTCTACTTGAAGATATTGGGACTGACACTCTACATGGTCCACTCAAGCGCTACATCATTGGATCCATCCCTCTTGATCAAAGATGCTAATGCACCTATCCTCAACTGGGATGTTGTACCTGTTCCACCTGCTGAAACTCAACCCAACTCTCATGTTTATCCCATTTCTTCTTCTTTTGTTGTTCCTCCTTATTCTGATGTAATCGAGACCTCCTTTGATGAGGTTCTCAATGTTGTTTTTCCTAATAATGAAATAAATAAATATTTTGAGTATCTTGATGTGCCTTACATTAATTGTCTTAATTCTAATCAAACTCTTGATGATGATAATTTTACAAATGAAAAAATCTTAATTGATATAAATAAGGTTAATAATAAACCACATAATTGCGTTCAAGTAAATGAAGATAAAACTTTTGTTATTAATCTCGGGTCTAGTAACCAATTACGTGATATTAGGATAGGGTCTACTCTTGACGAGCATGCGATCACGCAAATCGAAGAATTACTGAAGGAATTTATTGATGTCTTTGCATGGTCTTATGATGACATGCCCGATATTGATCTCGAGATCGATCAGGACAAGATTCCAACTCTCCCAGAATGCAAACCAGTCAAACAGAAACTACGAAAGCTCCACACCGAATGGTCAGTCAAGGTTAAGGAAAAAGTGATCAAACAGTTGAATGTGGGTTTCATTCATGTGATCGAATATCCCACATGGCTAGCCAATATCGTACTCATGTCAAAATTAGGAGGGAAGGTTCACATGTGTGTTGACTACCGAGACTTGAACAAGGCCTCTCCCAAGGATGAGTACTCGCTACCCAATATCGAAATAATTGTGGATAACAACACTAGTCATGCTCTTAAGTCATTCATTGATGGGTTTGCTGGATATAGTCAGATCAATATGCATCCAGATCATTAAAAGAAAATCTCATTCATCACCCATTGGGTAAGCTTTTACTACACCGTCATGCCATTTGGTCTAAAAAATGAAAGGGCTACCTACCAAAGGAGTGCCATAACCATATTTCCTGATATGATACACAAAGAAGTCTTGGTCTATGTGGATGATATGATTATCAAGTCTAAGACCAGGGACAATCATGTTCCCGCTCTCTGGAAATTCTTCGAGCGACTATGACAATATCATATGTGACTTAACCCACAGAATTGTGTCTTCAGCGTTACCAAAGGAAAGATCTTGGGATTTATGGTTATTGAGAAAAGGATAAAAGAATATCTTGCCAAGTTTAAAGCCATACTTGATATTCCACCATCCCGAACGAAGAAGAAAGTCTGTGGATTCCTTAGAAAATTACAGTATATCAGTCGATTCATCAGCCAATTGACTTCAATCTGCGAACCAATCTTCAAACTCCTCCGAAAGGATTCCACTCATATTTGGAACAAATATTTCTAAGAATAATTTGACCGAATCAAGCAATACCTAACCCAGGCTCCAGTACTCATGCCACCATAGCCTAGTCTTCCCTTACTCCTATACTTGACTGTAAGAGATACTGCAACTGGGGCTTTGCTAGCCCAATACCTTGAAGAGTCCCGCAAAGAGATGGCTATCTACTATTTCAGTCACAAATTGGCCGAGTACAAAGTTAAATACACACCCTTTGAAAAATCATATGTTTCCCTTGTCCGGGTCAACCAAAAATTACAACACTACATGCTCGCCTTTCCCATCAAACTCGTATCCCAAATGGATCCCATCAAATACCTACTCGAGAAACTTGCCTTGTTTAGACGAATGGCCCGATGGTTTATGCTGTTAGCCTAATTTGATATTATATATGTCACACAGAAATCCATAAAAGGAAGAGCCATCTTTGACTACCTCGTTGACTACCCTATGAAAGAAATTGATGTTTGGATTTCTGAATTCCTGGATGAGAATATCGTTTATACCTCCCAAGAAGACCTCCAATGGAAAATGTTCTTTAACATCGCCGCCAAAAAGAAAGGGTATGGCATTGGGATACTCCTAATTGTCCATGATGATTCTCACACTCCCATTTCCATCAAGCTGTATTTTTCCTGCATCAATAACATGACGAAAAATGAGGCATGCACGGTAGGCCTCAAAGTTTCTCTCAAGAAAGGAATTCGATACCTAAATGTCTACGAGTATTCAACCCTCATCATCAGTCAAGTACTCAAAATATGGAAAGTTAAGGACGAGAAACTCTTACCCTTCTATGCCCACCTAGAAGAGATAGCCTCCCAATTCCAAGATATTACCTTCCACTACCTGCCCTGAGCAAAGAACGACCTAGCTGATGCCCTTGCTACCTTAACCTCCATAGTTGATATGCTCGAGGTAATAACAATGCCCCCCTTCTTAGTCCAAAAACAAGATAAACCAACCCACTGCTATACATTGATCTCATCACAGAAAAAAATCTTGATATAGCCAACTATTAGTACTATGATATTTGGCACCTCCTCAAGCATGGTAGGTATCCCTAAGGTTTTAATAAGAAAGACCGAGAAACTCTTCCCAAACTGATTTCCCAATACATTATCTGCGATAATGTACTGTTCAAGAGAAACTTCGATGGAACCCATTTACACTACATCGGAGGGGCAGACATTAAAGAGATGATGAACATAATCCATGATGGGGAATGCGGATCCCACATGAATGGTCATATGCTCGCCAATAAAATCATCTGAAAGGGTTAGGACTAGACTACCATGGTTTAGGATTGCACCGCCTATGTTAGATGATGTCTCAAATGCTAGCAGTTTTCTAACCTCCAACACTTGCCTCCATGGAAATTGTATGACATAGTTCTCCTTAGCCGTTCTCCACATAGGGCGTTGATATCATAGGAAAAGTTTCACCTAAATCCTCCAACGGGCATGAATTCACCTTGGTTGCCATTGAATGCTTCACCAAATGGGCTGAAGCCAAGTCATACAAGGTTTTGAATGCCAAGAAGGTGACCAAGTTCATTCGAAAAAATCTTATCTGCCGATATGGGGTCTCATATGAGCTGGTGTCAGACAACGGGTTGAATTTTAAAGAAGAGGTCACCTAAGTAATCGACGAGTATGGGTGTCGCACCCCGACTTAATTTTGTTAAAATCATCCTTTTAATTAGAGATAAATTGCCTTAAACAATGTTTTAATTTAAATCTCTAAGGAAAAATAGCATACATTTTTTTTCCAAAGGTATGTATAGATGAAAACATAACTGCCTTTACTTATAACTTATAAGTACTACATAACTTTACATAACCAAGATCCTTAGTTTAATAATTACACAAAAGAAATATTGATATTCAAACCATACTAAATATCCGTCACTCCCTCGTTTTAAGGTCCTAACTTGACAGTGAACTCAAATTTATAAGCATACCTGAAACAAAACATTATAGGAGTGTAAGCTGTAAAGGCTTAGTGAATGACCACATACCACACATATAACCAATTTGGATAGCCATTTTTATTTTGTTCTAATGCTATAACCCAACAATAATTGTGAAACTCTCACAAGCCTGGACCCGACACAATCCAATTAACCCACCACAGTTATTAGGGACCACCACATCCCTTTATTAGGCCCGAGTACACAAACCATTAAGTTGGATTAACAGGACCACCACATCCCGTAGGACCCACCACAGTCCTTAACATTAGATAAAGGACTCACTAGTCCATATCATTATATAACATCGCTTTACATTTTTAATCATATGCATATGTTTCATAATTACAACATCACTTCCATAAACATTTTTAACACATGTGTTTAAGTACACATTTCCATATGAAATTATAAGCATTTATATTTCATAAGGAAGGTCACTCACCTTGGATTTAGTGCTAAGATTAATACCAATTACTTCCTTGGTATGGTAGTATTAGCTGCTTCCCCACCTAACAAGTCAATGTCGTTAGTTTTTTAATACACCGATTAACATCAAACCCGGTAATACATCACATCATTTGGTCAATCAGAAATAACTAAGGAGGAATTAAATATGACACTTCACATTTCTATAACACCCAATTAATTAGGGTTCTAACACAATTTACAGAATTAAATTACGAATTTGCTAGACAAAGTTATGCCCATTTTATTACAACCTTTTCCAAATCGTTTCTCAAGAAAAACAACAACACAACTTCAACTTCCTGGAATTTCCATAATTTTTGTACAGCATAACTTTCCATGATATTCCACCTAATATTAGTAAACACATTTAATAATACAAATTTAATGTTTTTATAATTTTTAGGGCTCATTTTCTATGTCGAGCAAAACGTCAAACACCTGGTATGCATTCTTGCTCCTTTAGGGCAGATTTTAAATTGAAACTTCAAACTATCACAAAAGGTTCATTCCTTCGTATTTTTATACATTTTTCGGATATGTTATACAAGTAAGAGTATAATTTACTCTCCAACTTGAATCACTCAATTCCAATAAGTATTCCATGATTTATGCCATTTTTAGCATAACTAAGTCAAAATAGAATATTAAGGCATAACTTAACATTTTTAAGCATACATAACCTTGACCTTGGGTATAATTCATGGAAACATATAATAAACATGTTTTATCAAAAATTTACATCATAATCATGAATTTTATAAATCAAAATGCTTTACGAAAAGATGATGTAAATTTAGGACTTTAAAGTATGCATTTACGATCCTAGCTCCAGTTCTAACTTATGTTCTTAACCCATCCTTGTTCCAACACAATTCAACAATATGGGTATCATTAAAATATATATCCAAATAAAAGAAAATAGGAAAAGTATAGAACTCATCCATGTGACCAACTTTAATAGAGATGTAATTACCTTACGAGGATTCCTCGATTTATAGAAATTTTTCGAAGATTTCTATTTTAACTTTCTTCTCTTTCTCTCTCTTTAGGCAAAACTCTTGGTCATGGATGAATTGGCTGAACAATTAAGTTGTTTTAACAATTTTAAGTCGGCCAAACCATCACCCACCCTTTAACCAATCAAAAAATAGCACATGGTGTGATAATAAGACAATTGTCACTTAAGGGATGGACAGATTTGCCCTTGTTTCATACTTTTGGTATAACTTCTTGTACGAGCCTCCGTTTAACCTACCGTTTGTTGTATTATAATATTAATTCATATATATACAACTTTCATAATTTATGTTTTCCCAAAATCATAAACTAATACACCTAATTTGGGCTTCGAACAGGAAAGTAGCAATTTACCGAAAATCTCAAAACTTTCACATTTGGCGACCAAACATTGCCAATTTCGTATCAACACCCTTATTTACTTTTATAAACATAATCATGCATTAAAAACATAGTTTATGATGAATTTAACCATATAACTAATCATATGCTGTAAACATGGTATCACCGATCACAAGCTTGATTAGCATCTAATATAAACCACATATATATCGCATGAGCATGCATCCCCTAAACATGATAATTAACATGTTTAACACACATAACCAATTTATAACTTATAACTCCTAAGTTATAATTAATCATGTAATTAACCTTCCTAATCATGTTTTAAGGCCTTACAATTATACCCCTCTTATAAAAATTTCGTCCTTGAAATTTAACGCATAAGAAACTTACCAAATAGATGAGGATATTGTTTCTTTATGTTATTCTCTCCTTACCAGGTGGCATACTCCACATTCTTACTTCTCCACATCACTTTAACTGGTGAAATGGTTTTATTACGTAACACTTGCTCCTTTTAATCTACAATAGCAATGGGTTCCTCCACGTAGGTCAAGTCATCTCGAAGCTCTATCGGTTGTGAAATAAACACATGTGAAGGATCGGGAACATACTTACGTAACATGGATATATGAAAAACATCATGTATCCGGGACAATTCTGGTGGTAATGCCAATTTATAAACTACAGCTCCAACCCGTTTCACTATCTCATAAGGGCTAATGTACCTGGGACTTAACTTCCCCTTCTTCCCGAATCTCATAACCCCTCTTCAAGGAGAAACACCTAGGAATACTCGATCACCTTCCTCAAATTTCAATTCTTTCCTTCGGTTGTCTGCATAACTTTTCTGTCTACTTTGCACCACCTTTAAGTGATTTTGGATGAGATTGATCTTTTTAGTAGTCTGCTGTATAATTTCTGGCCCAAGTATTTTTCGTTCTCCTACTTCCGTCCAATACACTGGAGTTCTGCATTTTCTCCCATACAAGGCTTCATAAGGAGCCATCTCGATACTCGAATGATAGCTATTATTATAAACAAACTCTATTAGTGGCATGTGTTCATCCCAACTGCCCTTGAACTCCAATACATAAATTCGTAACATGTCTCCGAGTGTCTGGATCGTTCTTTCTGACTGCCCATCAGTCTGAGGATGAAAAGTTGTACTAAATTTCAATTTAGTCCCTAAAGCTTGTTGTAAACTAGGCCAAAAGTGAGAAGTAAACTTAGGATCTCGATCAAAAATATGCAATCTAATAATTTCATCCACATATAATTTGTCATATCTATCCATGGAGTATGTAGTTTTAACAGGAAGAAAATGTGCAGAATTGGTCAACCTATCAATGATAACCCAAATAGAATCAAACCCTCGGGATGATTTTGGTAAACCTACAACAAAATCTATAGTAACATGTTCCCATTTCCACTCAGGAATAGGTAAGGGTTGTAGTAAACCACTTGGTTTCTGATGCTCTGTCTTCACCTGTTGGCAAACTAGACATCTAGCAACAAAATCTGCAATGTCGTGTTTCATTCCCGACCACCAATAACATTGTTTCAAATCTCTATACAGTTTCGTGCTCCCTGGATGCATTAAATATAAAGAACAATGCGCTTCCTCTAAAATGGTTCTTCTTAAATCAGGCACATTGGGTACACACAAACGGTTACCGTACATAACAATGTCATTATCACGAATAGAAAATTCCTTTGCTTTGCCCTTTTTCATATCATCTCTAACTTTATCCAATTCTATATCTCCTGCCTGTGCTTATTTTATCCAGTCTATCAATGTGGGTCTAACATTTAAATGTGCTACTATTCTGTAAGACTCATTCAAAGTTAATTTCATCCCCATTAAAGCTAACTCTCTCAGTAGGTCAACTCGAATACAATAAATACAAGATATTATGCCTCGAGATTTTCTGCTCAAAGCATCGACAAAAATATTAACTTTACCCGGATGGTGATGTATCGTGCAATCATAATCTTTTAGAAGTTCCATCCACCTTCTTTGCTGCAAGTTCAAGTCTTTTTGAGTAAACAAGTATTTTAAGCTTTGATGGTCAGTAAAAATTTCACAACTAACATCATATAAGTAATGTCTCCAGAATATAATGCAAAAACTACTGCAGCTAACTCAAGATCATGAGTAGGGTAGTTGCGTTCATGTATCTTTAATTGTCGAGAAGCAAAAGCAATTACCTTTCCATGCTGCATTAATACACATCCAAGTCCTTGATACGAAGCATCACTATAAATAACTAAACCTTTTGTACCAGTTGGAATAGTCAATACTGGAGTTGATGTCAACTTACCCTTTAAATTTTCAAAGTTTTTCTCACAATCATCACTCCACACAAACTTGTGCTCCTTTCTGGCAAGCTTAGTCAATGGAAATGCAATAGAAGAAAACCCCGGTATAAACCTCCTGTAATACCCCGCCAATCCTAAAAAGCTACGTACCTCGGTTACACTAGTTGGTCTCTCCCAATTCATTACTTCTTCTACCTTTTTGGGATCAACACAAATACCATCAGCAGAAGTAACATGCCCCAAAAATACTACCCTGTCTAGCCAAAATTCACATTTAGAAAATTTAGCATACAACTGCTTCTCTCGCAGGGTCTATAAAATAATACGCATGTGGTGTTCATGTTCATCCCTACTACGAGAATATATCAAAATATCATCAATGAAGACAATAACAAAAGAATCCCAATATGGGTGAAATATACGGTTCATCAAATCCATGAATACAGCTGGTGCATTTGTTAACCCAAATGGCATGACAAGGAATTCATAATGTCCATACCTGGAACGAAAAGCAGTTTTAGAAATATCACAGTCTCTTACTTTCAATTGATGATATCCGGATCTGAGATCGATCTTGGAAAACACTTTGGCTCCTTGCAACTGATCGAACGAGTCATTAATGAGGGGTAGTGGGTATTTATTATGGATAGTCACCTTATTCAATTGACGATAATCGATGCACAGCCTCATGGTTCCATCTTTCTTCTTCACAAACAATACTGGGGCTCCCCATGGTGATACACTAGGCCTTATAAAACCACGATATAACAAATCTTGCAACTGTATCTTTAGCTCTTTTAATTCTGCAGGTGCCATACGATATGGTGCAATAGATATTGGTGCAGTTCCTGGTACCAACTCAATCAAAAATTCCACCTCACGGTCTGGTGCTAACCCTGGGAGTTCTTCTCGGAAGACATCTGCAAACTCATTAACTACTAGTATATCTGATAGTTTTCCAGCCTCTTTTCGTGTGTCCACCACATGATCAAGATAACCCTCACATCCTTTCCTTAGTAGTTCATAACATTTTGTAACAGAGATCAAACATGTTGGAGTGATATTTCGTTCCCCGATAAATTTAAATTCAGGTTCACCCGGTAATCGAAACACTACCTC
Organism: Sambucus nigra; assembly: GCA_949130495.1. Taxonomy (NCBI): domain Eukaryota; kingdom Viridiplantae; phylum Streptophyta; class Magnoliopsida; order Dipsacales; family Adoxaceae; genus Sambucus; species Sambucus nigra. The sequence continues at coordinate 204,771,839 of OX422218.1, forward strand.
CTTTTTAAAGCAATCCAAACATACATGATATGAGGCTAACCAATCCATACCCAATATTACATCAAAGTTGCGCATATCGAGAGGTAATAAGTCAACTAGTACTTCTTTTTCTCCCACTCGCACCACACACTCCCTATATACCCTCTCAATAAAAACTAACCCCCTACTGGAGTAACAATAGCTAAACCAGAATCTAATGATGATAATGGTTTATTAAGATGAAACAGATAAAGCAAAGACACAAAATAATGTGTAGAACCAGGATCTATCAACACATAAGCATCTTTATCACCAATAGGAAGTGTACTTGTCACCACGTTAGGCATAGCTTGTGCATCTTGTTGCGTCAGTGCAAACACTCTTCGTTGGCCTTGACTTTGCGATATACCTACTTTACCTCCCCTGGGTACATTCTGTGTAGAACTCCTACCTCCTACTGCCACACTCCCAACTGATGTTGTAGACTGGACTGACATGCCGATATGCAGGACGAAGGGCATGCCGATCGACAACCCCTTATTTTTGGAAAATTCCCTTTTTCCTTTTTTGTCAAAATAAAAAAAAACTCAATAAAGGTAATTTTTATTCTTAAAGAATTTCGAAATTCCTTCTCCTTATGTTTTTACTTATCCCGTTTTACAATAAATTTTCTCTCAAATCATTTTAAATTATTTTTACGGTCTCGGCAGCAAAGTAAAAAGAGCCTATGCATTAAGTCACTAAAACAAAAATTAACAAAAACTTCATTTCATTTCATTGATATTGTTTTATTACATTTGCCTTATAGGAAAGGAAAAATACAATGGGACTCAACCCGAAACTCCCAAACTTTATCTTTTCTCTCTCACCTTCACCTATAGTCTCTCTCTCTCTCTCTCTCTCTCTAAGAACTTCCATCCCTGTGACAAGTGCTCCTTTTATCGGTAATGAGATGACATACCTCCTCTCCCCAAACTAGACCCATCCTCAGATTAGGCAGACAACACCAGAAAAGAAGGAATCAAGATCGACTCCCAAATGTGAGCCGTCACAAAGGCTACCCAATCCTGAATGTCCCTCAGCCAGTTAGTCAACACCCGAGTGTACTGCAAGAAAAATAGAAAAGAGCAAATAAGTCAGTCTAAGGCAAAAAAAAGAAATCAAAAAATCAAAAGATAAAGAGATGAAAAGTATACTGCTGGCTAAAGAACGTCTTCTTTTAGACCAAACTCCTCCGTGTACATTGCATTGGGATGATGCAACATACGTACCGACCCTCTGTTAGCTCGTTGAATGTTATAAGGAGGAGCCAATCTCACAAAAGGAACCTCCGTTGTTGAGCTCGGAACCTCGGAGGTTCCCTTTGTGCGGTTGGATCCTCCTTATAACATTCAATGAGCAGACGGAGGGTCGGTACGTATGCTACATCATCCTAATCCGATCGACCTAGAGGAGCTGGGGATGACAGAGGACGTTCTTAAGCCAGCGGTATACTGCTTATCTTTTGATTTTTTGATTTCTTTTTTTTGCGTTAGACTGACTGATTTTCCAACATTCTTTAGCGAGCGTTCTTCATCCAGCGGTATACTTTTCATCTATTTATAAGGAGGATCCAACCGCATCAGCAATGAAGGAGTTGGGAAGACCGCAGAAAGGCTTATGTCGATGCACCACCTGCACTGTGGGAAGCCCCACTGACCGACTTGAGCCTATATGAGGGAGAGGTATCACATTGTATATGTTGGGCGACATCAACCAGCTTTACACAAAGTCTAAGTAATCATAAGTTACCACTATGTCTTTATATGATGAATAAGGATCGCCGATCATTGCCTCCACTGAGAGAGTTGCGCGTGCGTTCAAATTAAGAAATTATATATTAAACACCGTTTAACCAAAATAAACCCTAAACAACAACAAAGTTTGATATGAAATATGATGAATATCAAGCAAGATTAATCAAACACACACAACTGAGGAAAAATCCCCCAAAGGGGCAAAACCATTTATTTTCATTATAATATTGTAACTGTACAATTTTGGATTACAATGAAAATACAAGTGACTAAGAATTACCCTCAGGTGTTGGATTCTGTAGTCGGTGGCTGGAGATATCCCTTTCCAGTAGGGCATCAATGAAGAAGAAGAGCAGTATTCTTCACAAGGGTTTAACAGCAAAGGCTTGTGTTCTAGGGTTACCAAAAAGTGATTCACAAATATATGAGAGGTTGTGTGAATCAAACCATGAGTTTGGAATTCATAAAAGTGAAGACTTTTAGTTTATGAACTCAAAAAATCGTGTGAATAAGTCTTACTAAACAAATCCCCGTAGTGGGTTTATAAAGGAATAACTTGGCCAAAAAAATCTGAACACGATCTATTTGAAGTTATCCCAGGCGGACCGGTCCGAGTCTGAGGCGGATCGGCCCGAGTAGGCGGACCGGTTCTTTTTATATTTGGCTTCTTCAGTCCGTAATCGGTCCGGGGTGTACTTGCTTTTCAGCAGGCGGATCGATCCGGTAAAGGGGCGGACCGGTCTGAGGTCGGATCGGTTCGTTTTCTCTGGGCGGACCGGTCCGGCCTGTCAGACTTTGATTCCTCTTCTTCTTTTGATATTCGGATCCGTTGATGACTGTATGAATCTTGAATTTCTTCAACGGTGTAACGACGTATGACATAACAAATTGATAATGGACAAAAATGTCCTTACAAATCTCCCCCTATGTCTATGCCAGTACATACATAAAAACAAACATCCTAATTATCAACTAACTAAAAATGACTATACAAATCTACCCTTCCATGAACCCAAAGCTGGAAAGATACAATTGAATAAGACTTCAACGTTTGCTCTTCGAATCTTCAGGAATCTCAACACTTTTCTCATCAGGGTGTGCAATCCAATGATAATCCATGTAGTACCTACACACATGAGAAAAAGAAAAATACCAAGTGACGTATCGAGTTTGAAATGAGATATCAAATGAAGAAAGCATGCTGTAACAAATCTCAAAAACACAAAACTCCCCCAAAATATGATAATTCTTTCTCCCCCTTTTTATGATGTCCCCAAATAGACAAATGAGAAGAATAAATCAGACAAATAAAGCAAGGGTGTCACAAGGAATAAACAACTATTTTTGAATTTTTGAATTTTTTTTAAACAAACAAGAAACACACTGTGAACAATCACAAAAATAACCAAGTCGATGATAGCGTAAATGAAGTGGTGTGAACAAATTCGATAGGAAAATCAATGCATACAAACATGACATATGTGCACGATGAATATGGGATACTCCTAACGAATGAACTCAAAATCTTCATTTTGGTGTAAAAAGGTGGAAATATGAGACATTGACTCAATCAAATCAACAAATCAAAGCTAAAAATGATTTCCACACCAATAACGTCCAAAATGATTTAATGCTTTTTCGGGACTTTCAAGGAAGTGAAAACACGTTTGAATGCTCCAACCAAACTCCCTCAGATTTTTATTTTGAATAGAGGTAATCTAAATTCTCAAACTTTAGAGAATTGATGGTGAAACCTAAATGGCCCATATTTGGCATGAATTGATTTTTATTGCATTTACATTTTTTCGGGCTCTTTTAACCTCTTTGGACCCCGGATAATAAAATTTCTCCATTTTTAGGTCCTTTTGAACGGTGGCTTTTGTGCAAAGAAGACAAGATTACCTTTCGCAGCCCCTCCCCGTTCTTAAACAAACACTTAGTCTCACAAAAATAGTTTTTACATGCATTCCAATCTTGTCGAGTTTTATCGCATATTGTAAGTTGTATAGACAGAATTGAGATGGAAACACTCAAGCCAATATGTGATAGACAAGTGCAATAATCAAATATAGCCGTGCATGTGTGCAATAAAGGAGATAGGAGTCAAACATGTAGGAAAATATCACTAATTACATCTCAAAGACTCCATACAATGTAAAGCACATGGATGAAATGATGTAGCATCTCAAATCTCTATCAAACAGTCACAAGAATAAATGGAATGAATTTGTGACTTGGCTATCTTAAATGTTCATCCATACAAAGGTACAAAAGAAATACAAAAATCTTTTTGGATTTTTCTTAAAAGAATAAATAAATAGTTGTACAACAAAATAATGATACATATAAAACAAACTAGCAATAGGAAGCATATGATATGAACATGAAAAAGCATCCTATTCTAGACATGGACCAACCCCTCAGTCAACTGTGCAAATCCCCAAAGACTCTCAAATCTGAGGGCATCTAAAGGATTCGTGAAAATATCGTCTAACTGACGGTCGGTAGGAACAAAACTCAGGGATACGACTTTCTCCTCAACAAGCTGTCGTATAAAGTGCTCGCGTACCCTGATGTGCTTTGTGTGCGAATGTTGGACGGGATTATGGGATATGTGTATCGCACTCGTGTTATCACAGGAAATGATCATGGTGTCCTGTGAAATCCCATAATCAACCAACATTTGCTTCATCCACAAGAGTTATGTTTAACAACTCCCGACTGCGATGTACTCAGCCTCCACAGTGGACAAAGAGATGGAGTTTTGCTTCTTGCTCAACCAGGAGACAAGAGCAGAACCAAAGTAGAAACACCCACCAGAAGTGCTCCTACAACCATCTACATCCCCGGCCCAATCGGAATCTGAATAGGCGGACAAACGGTCATCAGTATCAAAAGAATACCAAATACCGTATGAGAGAGTCCCACTCACATATTTAATAATACATTTTAGAGCAAGTAAATGTGACTCTTTCGGGGACGCCTGATATCACACACAGACTCCAACACTAAAGGCTATGTCGGGACAACTGGCAGTCAAGTAGAGAAGACTACCTATCATACTCCGATACAAGGTTTGCTCTATGTCCTTGCCTGAAGTGTCCTTACTAAGCATGGCAATGGTACTCATAGGTGTACGTGCATGTTTAGTGGAGTCTACACCAAATTTCTTCACTAGGTCTCTAGCATACTTGGATTGGGAGATGAACATCCCATCCTCTAGCTGACGAACCTGGAGACTAAGGAAGAATGTAAGCTCACCAACCATGCTCATCTCAAACTCACTTTTAATCTCCTCCTCAAAGTGGTGAGTATGCTGGGAGCATGTGGATCCAAAGACTATGTCGTCTACATAGACCTGGGTAACCAAAATAGCTCCGTCATCTTTCCTGACGAATAACGCCATATCTACTCCCCCTCTCTTGAAGCCACGAGCTAAGATATAGGAAGTAAGCCTCTCGTACCAAGCACGGGGTGCTTGCTTCAAACCATACAAGGCTTTCTTCAGATAATAAACTTGCTCAGGGTGCTTAGGGTCTTCAAACCCTTTTGGTTGTTCCACATAAACCTCCTCCTGTAGAATGCCATTCAGAAATGCACTCTTGACATCCATTTGATATAACTTGAAGCGCAGATGACATGTGATGGCGAGTAGTAAACAGACGAAATCAAGCCTCGCAACAGGAGTAAATGTCTCCCCAAAGTCTACACCCTCTATCTGTGTGTAGCCTTAAGCGACCAACCTAGCCTTGTTTCGGATTATGGTACCATTTTCATCCATTTTATTCTTAAAAATCCACCGGGTACCTATCACATTAGTCTCACTAGGTCAGGGGACAAGTTCCCAGACATTATTCTTTTTAAACTGAAGAAACTCATCCTGCATAGAAGATATCCAGTTTTCATCCTTGAGTGCTTCTTTATGATTCTTAGGCTCAACTTTGGACGTGTAGCAAAAATGGCTAACAACGTTCTCTAGCTAAGCATGAGTCTTGACCCCTAGGGTGGGATCACCAACAATGGCAGAAGGATCATGACTCTTGCGAACCCAAGCAGGTGTGTCCCCTAACACAGGAATAGGGTCCACAGGGTGTGGGAGAGGGACAGGTAACTCACTATTAGAAAAATCCTCATCCTCACACTGAAGGTTAGGATCAATAGACGTTGGAGGTTCGTCATCTTGCACGGTGACGTTTATTAACTCCATAACCTTAGAGCTCTTCAGGTTAAAAACCCGGTACGCTCTACTATTCGATGAATAGCCTAACAATATTCCCTCGTCGCTCCGGGAGTCAAACTTTCCTAATTGCTCTCTATCCCGTAGGATGTAGCATTTACTCCCAAAAACACGGAAATATGCCAGGTTTGGCTTCTTGCCAGTCCACAACTCATATGGTGTCTGAAGTGTGTGTGGACGCAGATAAACCCTATTCACCGTGTGACATGCAGTAGACACTGCCTCTGCCCAAAATCTCCTAGAAACTTTACGACCTAGAAGCATAGATTTAGCCATCTCCTGGATCGTTCTATTCTTTCTCTCAATAATCCCATTTTGTTGAGGAGTCTTCACAGCAGAAAACTCATGTTTGATCCCAAGGCTATCACAATACAAATCTACCTTTGCTTCCTTAAATTCAGTGCCGTTGTCACTACGTATCCTGTTAATAGTGACTCGGTGTTGATTTTGCAGGACACGACACTTAGTCGTTAAAAAATATACAACATCGAATTTCTCTCTCAGAAAGCCTACAATGGAGTATCTGGAGAAATCATCCACCATCACGAGGATATACCTCTTACCACCTAAGCTCTCAGTACGAGTAGGACCCATAAGATCCATGTGAATTAACTCAAGAACACAAGAAGTGGTAATGGAATGCAACTTCCTATGAGGGCTACGTATTTGTTTTCCCAACTGACAGGGTCCACAAATCTTCGAAGTTGACTTTCCAAGAGATGGTAAGCCACGTACTAGGTCCTTTTTAGCTAAGCGAGTAAGATCTCTAATATTTACGTGACCTAGACGTTGGTGCCACAAATCCATAGGAGTGATTGTGGAGCTGTTGCAGACAAGTGAGGAAGTAGGCACAGTCCCATAACAATTATCCTCGGGCCTCACCCCTTGGATTAAAAGTTTATCGGCTTGATTGTAGATATTACATGCGTCCCGATCAAACTTTACTGCAAAGTCAGTGTCGCACAGCTGGCTAATGCTGAGAAGGTTTACTTTTAAACCTTTGACGTACAACACATTCTCTAGCTTAGGAAACCTTGGTAACACTACAGTACCTCGTCCTACAATGCTAGACTTGCTCCCATCTCCAAAGGTGACTCTGCCATCCTGACAATCCTTAAGATATGTAAAAAATAAGGCATCACCTGTCATATGTCCGGAGCATCCACTGTCCAAATACCACTATGAGGTATTATGTGCTTTGAGAGAAAAATGAACAACAAAAGCCTTTTTATCTTTCTTAGGTACCTAAGAAGTGGTGACCTTTTGTTTGCCTTTGTTGTTATTGGTTTTAGCTGGAATGTGAGTAGCATTCACTAACGGCAAAGACATCCGTCGGAATTCTTCCATCAAACTCTGAGATGTGGCAGCTAAGAACTCAACTCGCTCTTTCAGACTAGAAAACTCATCAGTATGACGTGGTGGAGGAGTGGTACGTCCTGTCCGACCCATACTATAGCAAAACTCCCTGAGGTGGCCTTTTCTTTTGCAATAAGTACATAAGAACACAGTCAAAGGCGGACCTTGATTTGCTTTTCTTGGTCGAACCCTCCTTCGAGGTTTTTGACGATGGACATAAGGAGTCGTAGTAAACTCAGGGACTGGTCCAGGTGCAATTTGCGATGTGGAGGCACCATCATAGCCAATTCCCTGCTGATCACCAAAACCTAAAGCGGGGCCGAGGAGCATCTTTCCCATTTTCCCAGATCTGTCCTCGATTTGTACCTTGACTTCCCGTGCTTTCTCAAGATCGTGAGTCAGATGGGCAACAAGGGCTTCAAGTTTCTTCCGAGTCTCCACGGAGGAATGGATCTGACTCGTTAGACTAGCCACTTGTTTAGTCGAGTCCCCTCTCTCTTTGTCAAAAGTATTCTCTCTCTCTCTCTCTCTCTAAACCAACTCTCTTTCTCAACACAGGCAGATTCTCTCTCTCTCTCTCTCTCTCTCTCTCTCAGGGCGGTGTAGGTGGAGGACTCTCTCTGTCTCGCTTTTCTTAAATCTTCCACTAGGCCGGTGATCTTCAGAACTAACTCTTTTTAGTTTTAAATGACTCAGAATATAACTCAGCGTAGGCGTATTGAATATCACTCGCTCTCTCACTTGAGTCATTCTCCCCCTCACTCACATCGATCTCACTGTCGAGGTGTCCCTGTGAAGCATCATCCTCATCATCGTGAGGAGAACAAGGAGTTCTTACATGACTGGCCATGAATGCGGTGAAGTTACACTCATGCGATGACTCTTCTCCTGAATCCACCGTCTTGACCTCACTTTCGTCGCTAAGAGTAGTATTAAGGACAACTTTTCCTTTTTCTTTATTTAGACGAGTGTCACACTCATTGGCTCTATGACCCCTACCATCGCACTCAAAGCATCTCTCACTTTCTTTCTTATGAGTATTTTTGGAATCTTTTTCATTTTTCTTTTCAAACTTATTTTTCTTAAATTTCTTTTTATCTTTAAAATTGCCATTTTTCTTAAATTTGAGAATTCTTTTGAAAGTTTTTGCAAAAAGAGCCAAATCATCTAAGTCAAAATCACAATCAAAATCTGACGTGTCAGTCTCTTTCTTTCTAGATGACTCTACCCTCTTTCTAGCCGTCCCCTCACTTTTTCTCTCTTGGGCATTAAGTGCAATCCCCTTATCTTTAGACTTAGCAGTTTTAGGGAACATATCAATTTCAAATGTTTGCAAATCTCCTACAAGTTCTTCCAATTTTAGCGTATTTAAATTACTCATAGAATTTAGCACAGTGACTTTAGGGATAAAATGCTTAGGCAGAGAACGGAGAATCTTTTTAACAACTCTAGCATTAGGAATATGTTCACCAAGATTAAAGCTAGTATTAACAATTTCAAAAAGCCTAGCATAAAAGTCATCAAAACATTCAGTCTCATGCATGGTGATGGTTTCAAATTGAGTTGTCAAATTTTGTAATTTAGACTCTTTCACAACATTAGTTCCTTCATGAGTGAGTTGTAAAACATCCCATGCCTCTTTTGACGTGGTGCACGTCATAATACGTCGGAACTCATCAGGAGTGATGGATCCGGAAATAGCACTCAGACCCTTAGAATTAAAAGAAGACCATTTAAATTCATCTTCAGTCCATGAAGTGACAGGTTTTAAACTGGTCACATTTTCAACAGTGACGGAGGGAGGTGTCCACCCTCTTTCAACTAGAATCCAAACACGTTCATCTATTTCCTTTAAAGCAGATCTCATGCGGGCTTTCCAATATGCATAGTTAGATCCGTCAAAGACTGGCATTTTATTATATGATTTCTCCATTGAACACGCACTTTTTCAAAAGTCAATTTTAGAAAATTGATATCTTTTAGAAAAATTTTGCGAAAGCTAGGAATACACGATAGATTAGCGTAACCTGCTCTGATACCAATTTGAGAGAGTTTCGCGTGCGTTCAAATTAAGAAATTATATATTAAACACCGTTTAATCCAAATAAACCCTAAACAACAACAAAGTTTGATTTGAAATATGATGAATATTAAGCAAGATTAATCAAACATACACAATTGAGGAAAAATCCCCCAAAGGGGCAAAACCATTTATTTTCATTATAATATTGTAACTGTACAGTTTTGGATTATAATGAAAATACAAGTGACTAAGAATTACCCTCAGGTGTTCGATTCTGTAGTCGGTGGCTGGAGATATCCCTTTCTAGTAGGGCATCAATGAAGAAGAAGAGCGGTCTTCTTCACAAGGATTGAACAACAAAGGTTTGTGTTATAGGGTTACACAAAAGTGATTCACAAATGTATGAGAGGTTGTGTGAATCAAACCATGAGTTTGGAACTCATAAAAGTGAATACTTTTAGTTTATGAACTCGAAAAATCGTGTGAACAAGTCTTACTAAACAAATCCCCGTAGTGGGTTTATGAAGGAATAACTTGGACGAAAAAATATGAACACGATCTGTTTGAAGTTATCCCAGGTGGATCGGTCCGAGTAGGCGGACCGGTTCTTTTTATATTTGGCTTCTTCGATTCGCAATCGGTCCGGGGTGAACTGGCTTTTCAGTAGGCAGATCAGTCCGGTAAAGGGGCGGACCGGTTTGGGGTCGGATCGGTTCGTTTTCTCTGGGATAACCGGTCTGGCCTGTCAGACTTTGATTCCTCTTCTTCTTTTGATATTAGGATCCATTGATGACTATATGAATCTTGAATTTCTTCAACGGTGTAACGACGTACGACATAACAAATTGATAATGGACAAAAATGTCCTTACATCCGCTCTCACGTCCTTTGACATATAATACTCTCACCTTATGTACATTGAGGGCCTCACAGGAGGCACCATCACCTCGTCCTCCACCACCTGTCGGACTACTCTCTCCTCCAAATACTAGGAGTAGCCAAACTCATGCGGCAGCAAACGCCGCAACTGCGCGTTCCCCCGGTCACCCCCGTATGTTGGATGGCCATCCCTTGGGGATAGAAGGTCACTTCCAAAATTTCCAACAGAAAATCAATACCTGAAGATATTATCAAGGAAAAATGGTCTAAAAAAGAAAGAAGATTTACCCGATCACTCATTAAGCCGTTCAAGACTTGACACACCTCCCCCAAAGAAAGAGACTGCATAGACTGTCGGTTGGACTTCCACTACTAGTACATTTGTCAGAAGCCCCCAATAGACTCATCCTTCAAATCTATCAATTGGGCGTTAATCCCAATCACCTCATAAAACCACGTCTGCAAAGGACAAGGGTCAACAATCAAGAAATTAAAAGAAGAAAAATGCATAAAGGAAAATGTGAATGCATAAAGGAAAATGCAAATGCATAAAGGAAAATGCGCAAAATAATGAATACCTCCAGAAAATATGTGGCACTAGTAAAGGTCTACCGGTAGCACCAAATGAATGCATCTAAATAAAAATACATGGTCGCCAAAGTCAGTCTCCCTTAGTCAGAAAAAGGGACATTCAAAAATACCCTAAAAATGTCAAAAAACACAAGTGGACGACGTCGCCACGTGTCGTCACTAAAAATCCTCCCAATAAAAGGCAAATGAATAAACGAGCCATCTGATGCACCTGCCACTCATCAATCTCGTCGATTCATCAACTCAACAACTCCCTCAAAAGAGACAAATGAATAGAGTCTCCTGAGACTATCCTCTCCACATCACCAAACCCCGCCTCCATCACAGCCGGTATCACTCGCAAGGTCCTATCCACCTCTATCTGAACCCCCTCATAGTTTAGCCCCAGTAACTACTGCATATCTATGGTAGTTCCCCTCATCTCCCACAAGCTAAAATGCATGGTTTTGGTGGTGTCCCACCACCTCTACCCCAAAGCACAAAGAACAGGCGTGGAACGAGGTGTCTCGTCCAGTGAAGGCACCAATCTACCAAAATTGGATGATGACAAAACCATCCAATAACACTGATGGAAGGCACTCCCAGACCTCCTTAATCCCCATCATCCATCGAGACCGCAGGCTCGACATAGAGATATTAGTATATTAATGACAAAAAGGAAAAACCCTTGTTAAAATTAAAAGAAATAAGGAAATATCACCAAAAAGGAAGAAAACAATACCAAAGGTCAGCAACACTTACATAGCTACCAGGGTTCACCACCCTAGAGGATCAATGACGTGCCGGTTCATAAAAAATAATTCGCTCATCCGCAAATGGATCGAATGAGTCGAAATCATTCTCACTACCTAGCGCAAGGGGCACTTTGACCCGCCATTCCATGTTCGCCCAGTCATCGACATTTGGCCATGCCATGTGGGTCTCACTGATTGAGAAATTAGACATTTCTTGGTTTTGGAATGCTAAAACAGTTTGAAGAAAGAAATAGCAATAGAGATCAAGTTTGGAAGCTGTGAAAAATGAGGATATCTCATCCCTTTTTATATAAGGTTAAGAGGCATGCTGATCGACATCTCCCAGGAAAATACCGATCGGCACCGTATCTTAACCTCCTCGAGTTACCCAAAAATATTGTGCCACTACCGTTTGACACCCATCACACCATGCTGGTCGGCACCCTCTTTGAAATCTCCTACAAAAATTACCCAAAAATGCCGAAAAATCATCAGAAAATTCCTAAAATTACCAAATGAATTTTAGAACCTTTTTCACCAAGAGAAAAACATTTTTACCACATTTACTTCCCTATTGGAACACTTACTTCCCCAGTGGAACACTTATATCCCCCAATAAAGGACACCGCAAAAATAAAAAAATTCCCCATCAAGTAAACATCCAATCCTTAGATTAATTCCTCTTCCCCGGCGAAACCAAAAACTCAAAATGAAATGCTTCCCTAAAATCCCCACCAGAAACATAAGATAATTTCCCTGCTGGAGTCCCCAAATTTCCCCAAAGAAAAATATAACTTAAGCCCACAGAGTTGGGTTCGACCACTTAAGCCCTCAAAATTGGTCGTTTTAACTTAAGGTCCTCAGAATTGACCTCGACCCATAGAATTTATCGCTTCAACTTAAGGCCTCAAAATTAGCTTCGACCCTCAAAATTGGTCACCGCTACTTAAGGTCCTCAGAATTGACCTCGACCCTCAGAATTGGTCACCCTCACTTAAAGCCCTCTGAACTGGCTTCAACCCTCAGAATTAGACACCTCTCCTTAAGCCCTCTGAATTGGCTTTGACCAATAGAATTGTTCGCTTCTACTCAAGCCCTCATAATTGGATTTGACCCTCAGAATTGGTTGATACAACTTAAGTCCTCAGAATTGGCTTCGACGCACAGAATTGGTCACTCCCATCCAAGCTCGTAGAATTGGCTTCGACCCATAAAATTGGTCGCTTCCATTTAATCCCTCTGAATTAGCTTTGACCCTTAGAATTTATCATTTCAACTTGAGGTCCTTAGAATTTACCTTGACCCGCAAAATTGGTCGTTCCTATTTAAGCCCTCAGAATTGGCTTTGACCCTCAGAATTGGTCTTTTCCACTTACGCCCTCAGAAATGGCTTCGACCCTCAGAACTGTTCGCTTCTACTTAAGCCCTCAAAATTGGCTTCAACCTTTAGAATTGGTCGCTCCTACTTAAGCCCTCAGAATTGGTCACTTTTACTTAAGCCCTCAGAATTGGCTTCGACCCTCAAAATTGGTAAAATCTAATTAAAGCCTTCAGAATTGGTTTTGACCCTCAAAATTTGTCGTTTCAACTTGAGGTCCTCAGAATTTACCTCAACCCGCAGAATTGGTTGCTTATACTTAAGCCCTCAAAATTGGCTTCTACCCTCAGAATTGGTCACTTATACTTAAGCCCTCAGAATGGGCTTCGACCCTCAGAATTATTTGCTTCCACTTAAGCATTCAGAAATGGCTTCGACCCTTAGAATTTGTCGCTTCTACTTAAGCCCTCAAAATTGGATTCGACGCTCACAATTGGTTACTACTACTTAAGCCCTCAGAATTGGCTTCGAGCTTCAGAATTGGTCACTCCTACTTAAGCTCTCAGAATTGGTCGCTTTTACTTAAGGCCTCAGAATTGGCTTCAACCCTCAAAATTGGTCACTTCTATTTAAAGCCCTCATAATTGGTTTTGACCCACATAATTGGTCTCCTCTACTTAAAGCCCTTAGAATTGGTTTTGACCTACAAAACTGGTCTCCCCTACTTAAACCCTTAGAATTGGCTTCGACCCTCAGAATTGGTTTTGACCTACAAAACTGGTCTCCCCTACTTAAACCCTTAGAATTGGCTTCGACCCTCAGAATTGGTCACCTCTACTCAGAATTGTATTTGATCCACATAATTGGTCACCTCTACATTAAGGCCTCAAAATTTGCTTCAAACCACATAATTGGTCGCTTCTACTTAAGGTTCTTAGAAATAACCTCGGTCTTCATAATTGGTCGCTCCTGTTAAGGTCCTCAGAATTGACCTCGACCCTCATAATTGGTCGCCCCTACTTTATGTCCTCAGAATTAACCTCGGCCCTCAAAATTGGTCATTCTCCCCTTAGGTCCTTATAATTGACCTCAGCTTGAATAATTGGTCGCTCCCACCTTAGGTCCTCATAAATGACCTCGGCCCATAGAATTGGCCATCCCCAACATTTCCTTAGAATCGACCTTAACCCTATAAAATTGTCATCATCATCCCTTAGGTATGTAGAATAGACCTCTTTTCAAACATCATGTGGTGTCTATTCGACGACTTTCACTTGTTCCAAGTTCACCCATCAAGGGGAACTATAAACACCACATTCTAGGACCCCCTAAGTCGATACTTAGGTACCTAGCACCTCCATATTTCACTGTATACCCTAGGTCATACTTCGAGTATCGATCTAGAGGCCATTGAGCTCTTCCGGGCCCTATTTGAGTCTAGTTAACTCTATCGTCAGAGTGAAAGATTAATGAATTTTTAGGGGGATTTGAATTCCCTTCACAACACTTAGAAAAATTACTCATTCTCAAATTTTGACGAAAAAGTCTGCTCCAACACTTAGAAAATATTTTGAAAAAATATCCCAAAGCTCTAAGTGCAAATTTAAGGTATTTAAAAAATAACCTTACCAAAGTAAACTTTACGGAGTCTTTTTGATGAAGAATCTTGATATATTCGGATCCGTCTTGATGTAGATTGCTCTTGAACTTCTTCGACGGTTGTAACGGTATACGACATAATTAATTGTGAAGGACTTATAAAATAATGTCCTTAAAAATCTTCCCCTATGTTTATGCCGATAAATACATAAAAACATTCTAATTTTCAAATACCAAAATGCCTATACAAATCTACCCTCCCATGAATAAATTTTTAAGATCTCAAACTGTTCTTCAAAAATCTTCATCAAATCTCAAAGATTTTCTCATCAGGGTGTGCAACATCACGATATTCAATCTTTGTACCTACACACATGAGATAAAGAAAAAGCCTTTGTGACGTATTGAGTTTGAAATTATATAAGAATAAATTATTAATAAATCAAATATCCCCCATAATGCAAAAACTCCCCCATAACATGATAATTCTTTCTCCCCCTTTTTATGATGTCCAAATAGATAGATAAGAAGAAACAATCAAAATATGGAATGTCATAAAAGAATGCATAGCAAACATGAATCAAACTACGCGCATGCAAAGGTGTATCTCAAAAATTCCACAAACTATTTTTGGATTTTTTTAAAATTTTTTGTACAGAAATAAGATACCAAAAATCACACACCATGGATTTAAACTAAAACAACCAAGTCATGGAAATGGAATGAATGGGTGTGAACACACTCAATAGGTAAATAAACTCAATCAATCATATGTGCAAGATGCTTATATATACTCCTAACGAATGAACATCAAAGTATCCTTAGGTGTAAAAATTGTTGAATTTAGATGACATCGTCTTATACAAATCAACAAATCGAAGTCAAAGTGATTTCCACACCAATAACGTCCAAAACAATGTAGCACTTTTTCAATACTTTCAAGAACATGAAAACCCATTTTAAATAACATCCAAACTCCCTCATGCATATTTTCTTTTAGAGGTAATCTAAATTCTCAAATATTAGAGAATTAGTGCAAAAACTTAATTGCCCTTTTTGGCATAAATTTCTTTTTATTGCGTTTAAATTTATTTGGGCTTTTTTAAACCTCTTTGGACCCCAGATAATAAAATTCCTTAATTTTTTAGGCCCGATATAATGGTGTCTTAGTATTCGCAAAGGTCAAATGAGAACCTTTCGCAGCCTTTCCATGTTTTTAAAAAAATCAAACAAACTCACAAACGACTCTTATATCCTCAACTTTCTTATCAAGTTTTATCGCGCTTGGTTCGTTTTTAAACACAGGATTGAAGTGAATAAACTCAACCAACATGTGATAAGACAAGCACAATAATCAAACAAATCAGTGCATGTGTGCAATAAAGGAAATTATGAGTCAAACATGTAGGAATTAACACTTAATTACATCTCAATGACTCCAAACATTATAAAGCACAAAGATGACATAATATATTGTCTCAAAACACTATCAAATAATCACATGAATAAATGGAATGAAATTGTGACTTGTTCATCCTAAGTGTCTATCCATAAAAGGTGTAAAACAAAATACAAAACGCTTTTTGGATTTTCTCAAAATTTTAAAAAATAAAATCTTTTTGACTTTTTGAAATTTTTCAAAAGCAAGAATTTATACAAAAAGTACATGTCACAATGCTAGCAAACATAAATATCATGAAACCACAACTAGTGTATGACAGAAAATGCAAACACAATCACGTATATGATATGGCAAGAGAAGAATCATGTGTAAGCAAACGAGAATCAAATAGTCTAAAATCTAGCGTATCCAAAAGTGATTTCCTAACCCAAACGGATGTAACACGTTGACACGGGGTTTTGTGAACCAACAAAACATTAGACTTCGACTTCCTAGGACCTCTTCCAAGATCAAAATAAAATCTCCTAAGGTGACCTTTCCTACAATAATGTGAACATGTGTAAACGAGAGAAATGTTACCTAAAGTGTGATCTTTTCTAACGTCCTTGGGATTAATTGACCCTCTAAAATAAATAATGGTTTTGGCTTCAACACTAGAAGCATGAGAACAAGATGAGCCATTAACATCACTATCAAACTTACTTGAGTCGTTTAAATTATTTTTTAACTTCAAAATTTTTTACTCATGCAAAAGAATTAGACTCTTCCAATATGAGGGACACCTTCTTCAAATTACCAATCAAACCTAGAAGGATATCTCAATCCCCCTCAATAAAAACAAACTTTTCCCTAAGAGTCTTTTCACGTGCCACAAACTCATTGATTAAAATATTTTTATCCTCTTTGGCACAAATACAAACCATCGAATTTTTAAGGTCCTCTAATTATTTTTTTAAAAATCGGACCCTATCATCACTCTCCTTCTTGGATAATTTTAAAGAAACAAAATCATGGTCCAAGGCAACAAATTTCTCACGATAAAAATATCTTTGATTTTGAACTGTTTGCAAAAGATCCATCGCAGATTTAAAATGAGAATTTTCTTTTTCCAAAAAATTAATTCTTTTAGCAAACGTCAAATTCAAATGATTTATATCATCAAAACTCTGACTCGTGTCATCAAAGGGGGGCATCGGATTACATAAGTGCTCCATCGAAAAAATTGAAATTTTTTTCACAAAAATTGATTTAAAAAAATCAATATCACACAACTTTTTGTGAAAAAAAAAGATCACGCGATAAATTAGCGTAACCCGCTCTGATATCAATTTGTAAAATATGACGGTGTGATAATGATTAAATTCACAATTTTTTAATTTGGTAGACTTATTTAATTAGAGTCTAATTTAAACCAAATTAATTCATCCCCTAAATATGCAACTACGTGTGTGCGTGTGTCAAACCATAAATAAATAAATCATGCGACACAAATTTCAGGAAAAATCCTCGAAGGGATAAACCTTTTATTTCTAGAACTTTGACAAGTTTACAAGACCATTGACTTACATACCATCTTGCTTTCTCCCACAAGAGTAACGCACGGTGTCTTTGTCAAACCTCCAAAGAGACGGCTAGAAATAAATCAGCAGTGGTTCACACACAACTATAACACAACGACGCGCAGTCCAGACACACAGTTTAAAGTCCAAACACGCAGTTTAAAGTCCAGACACGAAACCATTTAATGAGTATTTACAGAAAAATGCGTTGCCTCAGTCGTTAGAACGAAAATGGTATCTCGCTCGAAAGAAGTACACGTGTCATTTGAACGACATCGCGCGACATCTCCATGTCGCTCGAACGAGAAGAGATCTCACTTGAACGACCTGGGTGTCAAAATCAAGGTACGCTACAGGACTTAGAAAAATGACTCATTCTCAAATTTTGACGAAAAAGTCCGCTCCAACACTTAGAAAATATTTTGAAAAAATATCCCAAAGCTCTAAGTGCAAAATTAAGGTATTTAAAACATAACCTTACCCAAGTAAACTCGGAGTCTTTTTTATGAAGAACCTTGATATATTCGAATCCGTCTTTATGTAGATTTCTCTTTAACTTCTTCGACGATTGTAACGGTATATGATATAATTAATTTTGAAGGACTTATAAAATAATGTCCTTACAAGATCCATCAACATCAGTGAGCTCAACAAGATTCTCTTATAATTAGCAAAGTTTCCTTATGTGAAATTCTATCCCATCTTACATTCCCATTCTTTTTATACCCAATTTGACAAAATTTCATTATCTCTCATACAATATTCATCTCAACGTTCAAGGGAGTTCATCAAAGATTAAGATCAAGCTTCAATTCTTCAAAGAAGGTCCAAAATCCGTCTCTCTCTCTCTAAATTTCTTATTTTCACATTAATTACATTAAATTCATAATTTAGTTCTTACTTTAGTTCGTACACATTAACATCTCATCTTTCTATTAGTTATATTGCACATACTTTATTTTCTATAAAAACCGAAAACAAATAAAAAGAGGGTTATGCCTATAAATTCCAACGGGATTATCCATCACAAATTTTCAAAACTAAAACACATTTTCTACACACATATATAATAAAATCCCTTTCGAATCTATCGGATAAACCCCACCCCTATTCCACATGAGAACTACGTGGAATTTTATGCCTTTATAGGCAACCTAGACATTTTGGATTAAAACCCGAGACTCGAGTACAAATGTTCCAATTTTCTAATTTTACAATTTTTCGAAATCCCCCATTTCTACATTTGTCATATTCTTGCATTATTTTAATACATATTATGGTTGTGATCTTTCTTAGCGTTTCATCTGACATATATTATTGTTTCATTATAACGATTAATATCGCGATAAACGCATAAATCATATTATAAATAATATTTTTGGGAACATTCCTCTGGATGACCTCACTCTATCTCTTCCATGGTATGAGTTGGGAGATTTCGATCTCTATTATATATGCATGCACACACACACTTCACGAATAAATAAAGGAAAATAATGACACAAGCCCATGAGAGACCGAAAGGGAAGGATGGGTGCCTAACACCTTCCCATTTCGTAACTTAACCCCTGAGACTTTGAAATATTGGTTTCATAAGCATCGATTTGCCTTTAATGCCACTCTCTCAAAGCGAAAACATGTTCTTTTATATGTTTTGTGTGAAATAGGTTGGCGACTCCATCTCTTTACATTCACCCCACATTGATCGAGTGAAAAATCGAGTGTCCGTGTAATACACTAATTGTTGTTATCGCCTTCCGACCACGATACAAAAAAACATAAACTTTGACTACACTCTTATGGAGTATAGAGGCGAGTCTAGGTATCGAATCCACAGGAAAAAGGGACGATCTCGTTTTGAGGAGAGAAGGTAGGTAAATTAATCCTAAAGTTGACCTTAAAAAGGTAAGAAAAGATGATTATGTGATTATGGGATTAAATCTACAAACTAAATACAAACTAGATTAAACTACTAAATTAACTACGTTAGCAAAATTAACTAACTAAGAATGAATTAATACGACTAAGGAAAAATAGGTTAGGAATTCAATCCCCCAAACCCTAGTATGTTGCCCAGTACAAAACTAGTTGTAAATTAATTAATTGATCAAACCCGGTCTTTAGTACTTCTAAGTATTACATATATGAGGGATTGCATCCCACATCATACATAATCAAGGGACGAGTAGAGCGGTGTCGTATTAGCTACATGTGCATTGCACTCTTAAGCATCCCGGTTACCTAGGGAAAACAAGATCAAAAGTCTTACAACGATTGTGATAACCATACAACACGATCTAATCAATTATTAAATTTATAGAACTAATTTTACATCCATGAAAAACACATCGGGTTGGGTTCATGCATCCCAACCCTTAAAAATCTAGCCCAACATGGTGAAATTAGTGAAAACTACGTTATCTACATTGCATGAATTCATAATTGCGTGGAAAGAGAGATTAAACATAATAAATAATAATAAAGGTAATGAAAATAAAGGTTACCAAGATATAAGCACAAGAACATGCAAGAAGAAATCAAAGGTTGAAGAAAAACTTGAAAAACTCTTGAATTAAAGGTACAAAATCTGTAAATTTATCTCCTAGATGTTCTTACTTATTATGGAGCTTTTACATGAATGAAATATGAATAAAAAGAGTCCCGATGACTAAATATATAGGCTAGGGGTCGTTTTGAAGAGTCCCCAAAACATACAACTCTTTTGGGTAAAACATAAGGACAAAATAAAAATCCCGTATCTGGCAATTTGTCACAATTAGAAAGCGTGACTAATTTTCTAACGGATATGAAGCGTGACTAATGGCTGGATCGATCCCTTTATTATTTCACACGGATCAATCACCTAAATATGCCTGATGCAGTGAATTTTAGAGGCTGGATCGATCCTTTTTTTATTTCACCCGGATCAATCCCTTTTTTATGCAGACCGGATCGATCCCTTTTTTTATGTAGACCGGATTGATCCCCTTCAGAGACTTAACTTCTCTTCATTATCTCTTCAACTTCAAATGTCCATAACTTCTTCACCGTAGCTCGGATTGAGGTGCCATTTTTCCTAGTGTTCCTATAATTGAAATCTATACAACTTTCCAGTTGGCCCCACCTCTGGAGTAAGGCTTCAAAATTACAAAAATGCCCTTCAACTCTCCATTTCTTAGTTTCTTTCACTGTTTTGTGTTCTCTTTCGCACTAACTTGTATGAAATACCTGTAAAACACATAAGAGATACACAAAATATGAAATAATTGCCAAAAAGGGTTAGTAGCATAAATATGAGACAAATCCAAGATATTTATACCGCACGGGAACATACAAGTACCGAAATTAAGGGGATAAATGTGAAGAATTTATGCCTAATCAAACCCCCTAACTTAGATCTTTGCTCATCCCGAGCAATGTAAAATCATAAGATTATGAGTTAAGGACCTTTCAAAAACTTTATTGGGATATAATACCTTTTTTGCGGGCAAGCGATTGCATTTAGCGTATGCAACAAGCCTTTAAACCCCTAGGTTACCGTAGTAGGACGAGTGGTGTCTCGGGAGGTTTTGCAATGAATATACCCACAAAATTCGTTATTGACTCAAAGAAAAATCAAAATACTTAAAAATTGTACAATTTAAACTCCCCGAAAACTGGTCACTATAAAATCATATTCACAAGTCTTAAGCCATAGTGTGTGTGTGTGTGTGTGTGTGTGTGCGAATCCAAAAATCAAACTGGTAATTTCCACCGATTGATCATTACGTTACTTTGCAAAAATTCGCTTTGATTTCAAAATCTCACCGAATACACTAACAAACGAATCACTTGGAAGTGTGGCTATTCTCTCGGTGTGCGTGATACAAGGAGTAAATATGATGGACATAAATTACCACACACCATTTTAAAGACGAAAATTTATTATGGTGAAAAGATCTCTTCATCGGAATACGGTCATTGGAAAACGAGAAACATCATCTCTTTTTCATTCCATGTAATCTCTTTTATTATCTTTTGTGCCTTAGCTCTCGACGCGGTAGACAATTTTTCAATTCGAACTCGGTTAGGACTTTCTTGGGTTTAAGGTGTAATTGGGTAACATGGAAATGGTTTGGAAATCTAGAATCGGGAAATTCATTTATGATGTACATTTGTGCTTTTTTTTTGGGCTATTGCTCATTTTCTCTTCTTTTTTTAATTTTTTTTGTTATTTTTGTTTAGCATCTTCTATTTTTCTTTTCTAACCCCCTTTTATGCACTTTCTGGACTTTATTTCTGAATTTTTGCTTTTCACAATTCCGAGCCAATTGGGGTTTTTTGGGTGGTCAAACGACAGGGAAAAACTTATTCGGCTCAAATTGGGTTGCAAAAAGGTTAATTTTTCATGACTTTTTCTGGTTCATATTTTTGGGTAAGCAAACGATGGCCTACTTCATTGTCCAAATGCGAGTTATTTTACCATATGCGCCGCGCTTTATTCAAGACAATATCTCACACATTTCCCATAACCGATCAAAACAATAAAATAGAGATCATCAACGACTTTTTAACAAACTGAAAAGAACTTTGAGTTAACCATTAACTCGGATTGATTTATAAACTTAGAAAAATGATAGGTTCGAAATCTCACCGGGTTTGTCAATCTCCGCACTTATTTGTAATGTCGTCAATTTTCTTTCAATTTCCATCTTTGGTCAATTTTGGCTTCGTGCATTTGATTTTTATAACTCGAGACAAAATATTTGTGACATTTTTTAAGCTTTTAAATTCTAATTTTTATTTATTTTGAAGAAAAATATTTTTGGATTTTTCAAAATTTTCCAATTTTTATTTTTGGGAAATTTTTGATTTTTTTTAAATTTTCTAAAAAAAATATACTTAAATGAACATGTGATCAAATCAATGAATCTACATAATAAAAGGGAAAAATATTCCACACCCTTAACTTAAATGTTGTATTTTCCTCAATGCGAATCAAGAACACAACATAAAGAGAGGAAAAGAAAGATATTACCCAAATGGAGTGATCCCCGATAAGTACGAATCCATTGAATCTACAAAACACGTTAGAACGAAGCATAGCAAAAATAATTATAATAATTTTAACTAATGACACTAGAATATAATAAAAAAAGGAAAAAAATAAAAAAAACTAATTATGTACAACCTACGATTTTAACTTTTAATAACTCATACAGTAGAAGTCGAAAAATTTGAGGGTCCACCCAAAATACAATTTGGCTTTGAGATACAATCGGTGTACCCTCAAAATTTTCATTTATGCCTCCTGAAAAATAAGAATTCCGTTTAAACAACAGAAGACATGTGTAACCCAAAATAAATGGACCATCACTAATTAAAAATTTGGGGGAATAATGAGGGATTTGGGTGCACAAGGGGACAAGTACCATTGGCATCCAAGAAAAATAGAATCCCCTCCTAACGAATTTTCAAGTAGTATGGGAAGATGGGTGCATAAAAAGGAAGATTTCATCTTGGAGAACAATTTAAGCAAAGGGTCCTTGTTCTCAAAATCTTCTCCCCCAAAATTTTCAATTGGATCTGGTGGAGTGACACGTCTAAGTGTATGGCCTATAAGATGAAGCATCTCAAAATAACATTCCCGTGCAATAATCGGATCAATGCCCTCAAGACATTCATCCTGTGTTTGTGATGGATTTAATGGTTTGATAATAGTGGTGACATAAGGAGACAAATGATCTTCAACCTCAGTAGATTTTGGAATATTTATAAGAGGTTGAGATTAGAAAGAACTTGGATCACTCTTAATGATTTCGTCCTTAAAAGTGTTACGTGAAGCTCAAGTCTCACCTCCTTTAAGCTTTCCAGATAAGCATCAATCTCCTTGTTAGTTTCTCTAATTTTAAACTCTGTAGTAGCAAGGTCATAAAATTGCATTTTTCTAATAAGCAAGAGTTCTTCCAAAGTAGGCTTCCTTGGTTCTAGGACCTCGGATTCCTCATTTGGTTGAAAACATTCTTCAACTTCAAAAATATTGAAAGAAAAATCCTCATTGGGTTCAAATATTGCATCCAAATCTTGCTTCCAATAATATATTTTTTCCCGATACTCTTTTCAAGTCTTTCTTCTTCAAGCCTTTCGTTTTAATAAATTTGGATCGCCTTAGCACCGGGCTTGTATTTATGAGACTCATTTTTAGTGATATTGATCC
Organism: Sambucus nigra; assembly: GCA_949130495.1. NCBI lineage: Eukaryota > Viridiplantae > Streptophyta > Magnoliopsida > Dipsacales > Adoxaceae > Sambucus > Sambucus nigra. Next base: position 204,795,508 of record OX422218.1, read on the forward strand.
AATGTTCATAAATCTTGAGCCCATCCTCCTTACCATTATCATAACAATTAAAGCCACCAAAAGAGTTAAAGTAAGACATGTCAAATTGGGCACTTCAAAAATGTGACACCCATATTTTTAGATTTTTTTTTGTTTTTATTTTCAAATTTGGCATTAACCAACCTAACCTAAAGTCTACTTAATTCCCCGGCAACAGTGCCATTTTGATCGAGTGGAAAACTGAGCATCCGTGTGTTATGATAATCGTTGTTATTGTCTTCCGACCATAATACAAAAAAACCTGAACTTTAACTACACTCTTATCGAGTATAGCGACGAGTCTGGGTATCGAATCCACAGGGAAAAAGGACGATCTCATTTTGACGACAGAAGGTAGGTTAATTAATCCTAAAGTTGACTTTAAAAAGGTAACGAAAGATGATTATAGGATTATGGGATTAAATTTACTAACTAAATGCAAACTAGATTAAACTACTAAATTAACTACGTGAGCAAAATTAACTAACTAAGAATGAATTAATATGACTAAGGAAAAATAGGTTAGGAATTCAATCCCCCAAACCCTAGTGTGTTGCCTAGTACAAAACTAGTCGTAAATTAATTAATTGATTAAACCCAGTGTATAGTACTTCCAATCATTACATATATGAGGGATCGTAGCCCTCATCATACATAATCAAGGGACGAGTAAAGCTGTATCGTATTAGCTACACGAGCGTTGCACTCTTAAGCATCCCGATGACCTAGGGAAAATAAGATCAAAAGTCTTACAACGGTTGTGATCACCATACAACACGATCTAATCAATTATTAATTTAGAGAAATAATTTTATACCCATGCAAACCACAGCAGGTTGGGTTCATGCATCCCAACCCTTAAAAATCTAGCCTAACACGGTGAAATTAGTGAAACCTACGTTATCTACGTTACCTGAATTCATAATTGCGTGGAAAGAGAGATTAAACATAAGAAATAATAATAAAGGTACTGAAAATAAAGGTTACCAAGATTGAAGAACAAGAACATGCAAGAAGTAATCAAAGGTTGAAGAAAAACAAGAAAGCTCTTGAATTAAAGGTGAAAATTATGTAAATTCTTCTCCTAGATGTTCCTACTTATTATGGAGCGTTTAAATGAATGAAATCTGAATAAAAAGATTCCTAATGATGAAATATATAGGCTAGGGGTCGTTTAGAAGAGTCCCCAAACCATAAAACTCTTTTGGGTAAAAGATAGGGACAAAATAAAAATCCTGTATCTGGTAATTTGTCACACTTAGAAAGCGTGACTAGTTTTGTAACGGATTTAGAGCGTGACTAATGGCCGGATCGACCCCTTTATTATTTCACCCGGATCAATCCCCAAAATATGCTTGATGCAGTGAATTCTAGAGTCCGGATTGATCCTTTTTTTATTTCATCCTAATCGATCCATTTTTTATGCAGACCAGATCGATCCCTTTCTTATGCAGATCGGATCGATCCCCTTCACAGACTCAACTTCTCTTCATTATCTCCTCAACTTCTAATGACCATAATTTCTTCACCGTATCTCGGATTGAGGTTCCGTTCTTTCCAGTGTTCTTATAAATGAAATTTATACAACTTTCCAGTTGGCCCCACTGCTGGACTAAGGCTTCAAAATTACAAAAATGCCCTTCAACTCTCCTTTTCATGGGTTCTTTCACTGTTTTGAGTTCTCTTTCGCACTAACTTGCATGAAATACCTGTAAAACACAAAATAGATTCACAAAATACGAAATACTTGCCAAAAAGGATTAGTAGCATAAATATGAGACAAATCCAAGCTATTTACACTGCACGGGAAGATAAAAGTATCGAAATTAAGGGGATAAATGTGAAGAATTTATGCCTAATCACACACCGATGACGGACGAAGAACTCCTATAGTAGAGAGGGGTTGAGATCTTTCTCCCCCATTCGGAAGGTGAGATAGCATATTTTCAGGATGGCCATACTTGGGGTACCCCAATGATTATCAGCGTAATTCTTTTATCAGCTCCATGCCGTCATAATTCTTTTCTGAATTACTCGAACCTTCTCTGTTATCTCTTGAATTAGTCATCTCACCCACATCAGCCTAACAAATTGAAGAGCGTCATGGTCTCCCACAAAGATCCTTATAGGGAGCCATTTTGATGCTCTCCTGATAGCTGTTATTCTAGGCAAATTCTTCCATATGCAGATATTCCACCCAATTGCCCTGAAAGTTAAGCGCATAATCTCTCGCCATATCTTTCAAAATTTGGATGGTTCATTAGGACTATCCGTGGGTCTTTGGATGATATGCCGTGTACCCATATTTAGCTCGGTACCCAACTCATGTTGAAACTTATTCTAGGATCGAGATACAAACTGAGGATCCCTATCTGAGACAATCGAGAGTAGGACACCATGAAGCCTAACTATCTCTTGGATATACAACCTCGCCAACTTAGCCACGTCGTCTGTGACTTTTATTGGTAAGAATTGTTTAGAATTTATGAGTCGATCTATTATAACCCATACTGCATCATGACCATGCTCATATCATGCTAAATCCCTAATGAAATCCATCGTTATGCGCTCCCACTTCCACACTGCCATAGGTAGTGGTTGTAACAGCCCTGCTGTCTTTTTATGTTCGACCTTTACCTACTGACAAGTGTAGCACTTTGCCACATATGTCGCCACATCCTTCTTCATGCTAAACCATCAGAATTCCCTCCATAGGTCCTTATACATCTTGGTGGCACCATGGTGTATATTTAAATGCGAGTGATGGGATTGTACTATTACATCGTCTGAAAGCTCCTTAATAATCCTCGACCCTTCTATCACACCCCTCTATCCTTATCCAAGGTAAGAGTGTCGAACACTTACCCATTCAGAAAACGATCAAGATACTGTAAGAACTCAAGATCGCATGACTAGGAATCTAGAACATTCTGTTGGATGAGGGGCCTAATTACCACACCCTAAATGTATGCTTGGCGACTATAATCCCCAAACAGTTTCATCTGATGACATCTCATCACTGCAAAGCTGATACTAGAATTCCTGCTAAGAGCATGGGCCACTATATTGGCCTTACCAGGGTGATACTCCAATAATAAATCGCAGTCCTCCATCAGTTCCATCCATCGCCTTTGATAGAGATTAAGGTCACGCTGTGTGAAAATGTTCTAGAGAATCTTATGATAAAAAAAAACCTGAAGCCGTTCCCCGTGTAGATAATATCTCCAGCTTTTGAGTGAAAACACCACATTAGATAGATCTAGATCATGGGTGGGGTAGTTCTCCATGTGCATTTTTAACTGATGGGATGCATATGCGACAACCTGCACCCGAAGCATCCCAATACACAATGTAAAACTTACTCCATTCTCGGAGGACAAGAACGGATACAGAGGTTAACCTAACTTTCATCTCTAGGAGCGCGGACTCAAAGTACTCGTACTATTCAAAGTGCATATCCTTCTGAGTTAACATGGTGAGGGGAAGAGCGATCCACGAGAAATATTGCACGAACCTACGGTAGTTGAAGCACCTTATACTCTTGACTCACTTGAGTCTGTATTGTATAAGTGTTCATCTAGTTTGGAAATTGTGACAAAATTGTGTCAATCCTAGAAACCAAAGAACCTCAGAGATTGGTTTACCATTTTATTCCTCTTGATTGATTGATCTAAATACTTTTACCAACACTCACACACATTAGAATTGCATTCATACATTTCATATTGCATATAAGTATGTGTATATATGTTGAGTGTGTTTAAATCCCTATAATAGATTTTTAATATTTTTTGGGAATTTTATAAACTTTTAAAATAAGGTTTTTAATAATTAAAATTTGATTTTAAAAGTTTTGGGGTCAATCTCCTATTCTGGATTGTTGGTTTCATTGGCTGAAAGTTCACTTGGGTAGAATCCGAAAGAACTAAAGACTATAGGGTGTGCTTTGTAATAATTTTAGATGCGCGTGGAACAACCAATCAATTGCCTACACCCGTCAACCTATTATCGAACCAAATTGTGTTTTCTCTGTGAGACGATTGCTGTGTGTTGTTTAAACCCTTGGATTAATTTTAATCGATGATCTGCTTGCATTCTTTTACAATCCTGGTGAAACCAACTTGAGCCAATCAGAAGCGTTTTAATCACCGCCTCTGTTTAAACCATTGGATCAAGGTCAATCCTACAAGACCAAATCCTAGCCCTTGATTTTGGTCTGATATCTCGAATCTTCTCAGCCTCCTATAAAAGGAACCCTTCTCTCAGCCATATGAGACTTTTGCCACTTTGTTCATTCAAGTGAGAAAGAGAGAAAGAGATAGAAGAGAGAAGAAAGAAGAGAGAAGAAAGAGAGAGAAACCAGAGTTAGGAAACCCTAAACCTAAATCGTCCAAAACTATATTGAAACCATAACCTCTTTCAAAACCAGTTTATACCAAACACAACCTTGAGTGTTTGAGAGATTTTGAGTGATTGGTTTGTTAGTTTTGTTGTTGTAACCTCTTCGTTCTCAGATCTTGTTATCAACTTAAACATCTGTTTAGATCTGTGTTTCTTCTTTTATAGAAATCTTAGATCTAAGTCATTGCATGTTATATTTCACATAGATCTACATTTTTAGTTTCTCATCTTGAGAAATATTTGTTGATTTGTTTCTATAAATGTATTTATCTACAAAATCAACAAAAACATTTTATGTTTTAGTTCTTTTGAAATAAGACCTTCGACCTAGTTAGAATCGCACTTGGTGATTTTCAATCTCAAAAATATTTTCAAAACTTGAGATTGATTAAGATATTGATACGTCTTTCGAGCAAGATAGCCGTGGATTCTAGGATTATATAAAGTTCAAATAAGGTTAAGTTTTCTAATAAGAGAGAAATTGAAAATCACGGCATATAGATCTTATATGTAATTTAATAGGACTGTTTGTATAAAATAAGTGGGTGTGTGTGTGCATGCATGTGTTAGAAAGCACCTTCACAAACACTATCACCCTACCACACTAAAAGTGATGGTAATAAGATCTCAAGAACAAGAGTCGACGTAAAGAACTTGAACAAATTGGATATTAGCAAACTGGGAGAACAACATCAACAAACAGAACTGTAGAGAAGTTATAAGGACACCAGTGGGTAAATTCCTAAACTTGTATAGGTCTGATTTGTGTGCATGTGTGTTATATAGTTTGTAACTATTATAATTTGTTTTAGTGGAATTTTTGGTTTACTCCGTAGAGGGAGTCGTGGATGTTTCCTCAATTGGGTGAGGTTTTACCACGTAAAAAATCCCTTGTTCTTAATCTTTCTACATCTCCTCATCTAATTCTTGGTTGTGCCGAGTTTAAAGTTTTTAAACTGATTTATTAAACCTGTTAACAAATCTTAAAAAGATCTCGTACATATTTTTGTTAAACACATCTTATGATTAATTTGATTTTGTTTTAAGAAAATAGTTTCTTCAAAAAACAGTTGGGAGTTACTTAAATAGTTTGATTTTATATTAAACGGATTTAGTAACAGATTTTCAATTGGTATGAGATCTTTGTAAACTTATTTTAATAGATCCTGTGTTTCTGAAATTGTTTTCTAAAAATCAAACATGGACGAGAAAAATGAAAGATTTGGTAACTTGACCAAACCTCCTATTGATTAGGCATAAATTCTTCCTAATTTATCCCTTGATTTAGTCACTTTTAGCACCTCGAACAACGTAATTAAGTTGACTTTATCTCATAATCTTTCTATTGATTGATCCTAATGAGTACACCGAGTTTCTGGTATTTCGTAGTGATTTTACAGGTATTTGATGACAAGAAATGGAAGAAGGAAGCCGGAAGAATTAAGGAAGAAAGAAGGAAAGTCAAAAGGGCAAAAGCGTAATCTCCACCCAGAATTCGGATGAGGTACCTAAGATAATATGAAGATATCTCATTCACAAGCACATAGGAAGAAACGACACCTCAATCAGAGTATCGAAACAAAAGATGTGAGCAGTCAAAGTTGAGCCAAAAAGTCAAATAGCCGGACCGGTCCGCCCCTATCCCGGACCGGTCCGCTTTGCCAAACTCCAGAAGACCCCAGACCATAAGTAAACCGAAGAAGGCTAAAATAAAAAGAACCGGTTCACCCTCGGACCGGTCTGTCCCAAAATAAAAGAATCGATCCTCCATAAAAGCAGACCGGTCCGCCTAAGGCCCGGACTGGTCCGACCTTCGAGATTTGCAAATCTTATTTGTTCCAAAGAAGAGTCCTAGTGCAGCTGCAATTCCTAACTTCATGGAGGGTATAAAAACCCGATTTATTATTGTTATTTGGATGGATTATTAGAGAGGAAAATAGTTAGTTTTTCTTTTCCAGAAAAAAAAAAAAAACTAGTTTAGATAAAATTTCTCATTTTAATTCAGAGATTGAAGATTGATTCAGAGATTAGTGGATTACCAATTTCATTCATTGTTTCAATTACTGCTTGGGTAATTTTAGTGAGTATTTCTTATTTCCAATTCCTTTCTACATCTAATTACCATTTTCCTTAGATTAATCATGAACTCTTGCACATTAAACACTGTTTTCATCACTTTCATCATGTTAGGCTAGATTTTCTAAGGCCGGGATACATGAACTCAGCCTGATGTGTTAATTGTGAGCATATAACATTAATCCTCTAAAATTAGTGATTGAATACGATCGTATCTCATAGGAACATAACAACTGTAGGTCTTTATATCTCGTTTGCCTCTGGGTAACCGTGATGATTTAGAATGCAATTCGAGTGTTACTATCGCGATACCGATTTACTCGTCCTCAGATTAAGTATGACGCAGGCTTGAACCTCGTATACGTAATTCTCGGGAGTACTAAATTCCTGGTCAATTTAATCAGATAAATTCATGATTAGTATTATAGTTGCGATTCACTAGGGTTGGGGGATTGTATTCCCGTCCTATTTTTCTTATCAGTTAGTCAAAAGTTCTAAAGCAGTTTTCATTCACATTTTAGGTAAATTAGTGTAGTTGCATTTCTTCATAATTTCATAATTTCATTTAGCATATTCATTCTCAAAAACCAAATCATTTTCTTTTTCTTCTTCGAGTTAGAGTTAGGGTTCCTCCGTCCTTTCCCGTCGTTACAACTCTGTTGTCCTTTTTCCCTGTGGATAAGATCCCGACTTACCGAGTTTATTACTAACGTGACAGGCTTGCACTTGAGCCTAGAGTGAACGCACATTAGAGATACATTCTGAGTCGCGTCAAGTTTTTGGCGCCGTTTCTGGGGAAATAGGTAGACTTAGGATTAGATCGGGTCAATCCAAAGCTTTGACCAAAAATCCAAAAACATAAAAAAAATTCAAAAAACACAAAAAGATCCACCATCATCTCTCCTAAGCTTTAATGAAAAACTCTGAAACCACTTCCACACCCTATAATACTCCAACCAACATTCACGAAAATCCAATTGTTGAGTATAATCCCAATAGTCCCCACACTGCAAACGCCCCACAGTTCTGGATCCGATCTCCCACACCGTCGCACACAATCTCCAATAACACTCCGTTTTCCTTCTTAGGACACACTCCGAGCACACCTAGTGAGATCACCGAGTCAATAATTGAGGAAGAGATGTCACAACACGGCAGTGCACCCACCGGTGAGGAAGAGCCCCCATACGACCCGATGAGAGAATTCTTATATCCCACGCGCACTGTCACTCCGGGATGCATTATACTCCCGTATAATGCCGGGCAATTCCATTTCAAAAATAAAATGATTCAGATGTTACCGCATTGCCACGGTATGCATTCTGAAAAGCCATACCTCCATATTAGGGAATTTGAGGATGTGTATGATACTCTCAATGATCAAACCTACACACAAGAGGTAATCTGCCTCAAACTCTTCCCTTTCTAGCTCAAAGATAAAGCCAAGACCTGGCTATGGTCTTTACCCCCAAGCTCGATTCCATCTTGGAAGGAATTGTAATCGAGATTTCTCAAGAAATTCTTCCCACCACATCGAACAATCTCCATAAAGGCTCAAATTCAGTCATTCAGACAAGCTGAAAATGAGCCATTCTATCGATGTTATGAACGTTTCAACGAGTTAGTTACTTCATGCCCCCATCATGGATTTGATTCAGCGCAAATCATCTCTTTTATCTATAATGGGTTGAGTCTTAACTCCAAATAACTTGTTGAAACCATGGGAAATGGTCCGTTTGTCGATTTAGATGCCCACGATGCTGAGCTTCACCTGAGGTATGTCGCTGAGACTACCCAATCCTGGGATACATCTGATCCTAATGCTCAAAATTGGAATCGCCAAGTGACACTCCGTCGACGTCCGGTCTATTCCACGTAGACAAGAACTCTATGACGGATAGTCGATTGGAGACTCTTGAGAAAGGATTTCGAGACCTATGCGAGATATATGGAAAAGGACCAGCTGGATCCGTACCAAACCCCGTCGAAAAGGTGTGTGCTATTTATGAGGCAGGCCATTCAACTGAGGAATGCCTGACGATACCCGCCTACAAAGTTATGCTTCAGGATAAAGTTAGTGGTATAGGAAGATTTAAGGGAAATTTCGGTGCCCCGCACGGAAATTCATATAACCCTTTATGGAAAAATCATCTTGATTTTAGCTATGGGCAACAACATGCTGCAATGAACCCTCCTTCACATGTTGCCCCTCCTCCACCACAACACTTTCAACAAGCTCTACGCATGCAAGGACATGTGCAAGCACCACCACCTCAAGGAGCGTATATTCTGACACCGCGGAGAAATCTCGAGGATACCATGAATCAATTCATCGCATGCCAGACCGCAACCAACGCCAAATATGATCATCTGGTTGGCGACATAAATGTAAGTCTGTCAAAGATACAATCCTAGCTGAGTGTCCAAGTGAAGGGCAAGTTTCCTGCCTAAGGCCAAAGACCTCCCCAAAGTCAAACTAGTGTTAGCTCCACATCTACTGAACAACTGGAGAAATGTCAAGCTGTGACCACTCTTCGTAGTGGGAGAGTCGTTGATCTATCACCTCCCCCACACGACACGACGAAAGACAAGGAGATTTCGCCAGACAAGAAAGAGGCCGAAGATGTCCCCTTGAATGAGAGTGACAAAGAAGACGCTAGTGAGCCAGAGGTGGTAGTGAAACCACCCTCCGTGGCACCGTTTCCTCAAAGGTTGATTCCCTCCCAAAAATGAAACCCACGTGAAGATGTGCTAGAAGTGCTTAAGCAAGTAAAGCTGAATTTACCTTTCCTCGATGCCATCAAGCAAATTCCAGCTTATGCTAAATTCATCAAAGACCTGTTGACGGTTATGAGAAAGATGAAGGTGAAGAAGAACATCTTTATAGCACTAAACTTGAGCTCCATTCTACTAAATGAACTCCCGCCTAAATTCAAAGATCCCGATGCACCCACTATATCTTGCATCATTGGAGAGAATAAAATCGAAAAATCCTTACTTGACTTGGGAGGAGCTAGAGTAAATATCCTCCCTTACTCCATCTATAGGCAACTTGATTCGGGTGACCTCAAGCCCAAAAAAGTCACTCTCCAATTAGCGGATCAAACAGTGAAGATCCCACGAGGCATAGTCGAGGACGTGATCATTCAAGTTGACACTTTCTACTTCCCGGTAGACTTTGTCATTTGGGACACGAAGCCCTTCTTCAACTCGAGCAATCATGCTCCCATCATCCTTGGGCGTCCATTCTTAGCTACGGCTAACACAATCATTAATACTCGGAATGGGCGAATGCAACTCGCCTTTGGGAACATGACCTTGGAGACCAACATCTTCCACATAGCCCACCATACAGGGGAGAAAGATGATTTTCATGCTGTGAGCCTCATAGATGAGATAGTAGAGGAGTATTTTGAGGAAAGTTACTGTAGCGATGCTTTAGAGACCTGTTTACCGACGATATATGAGAGTACGGGGACATACGCCGACTTCGAGAGGGAGGTTGGGGAGTTGAGTGAGTTACTCGATGAGAGTGCGTCGGACGAGGATGCGAGAGATGTTAATTGGGTTTCTAGATTCGAGGAGTTACCTCTGAGGGATACATGCATGGTTCCCTCCAGTGACAAATTTCCAACCATCGAATTAAAGAAACTCCCCTCCCATATTAAATATGCATACCTAGGAGAGGATGAGACATTTCCTGTTGTTGTCTCCTCTAGCCTAGACGAAGGGCAGGAGGGTAAATTGTTGAAAATTCTGAGGAAGCACCAAAGTGCTTTTGGTTGGTGCATCGCTGATTTAAAGGGGATAATTCCATTGATTTTCACTCACAAGATCCATCTCGAAGAGGATGTCAAGCCCTTTAGAGAAATGCAAAGATGACTAAATCCCAACATGAAAGAAGTTGTGAGAATCGAGATTATCCAATTATTAGATGCCGAGATTATCTACGCAATCTCGGATAGCAAGTGGGTGAGCCCCATTCAAGTCGTCCCGAAGAAGTCGGGTATGACTGTGATTGAGAATTCCAAGGGAGAGCTAGTTCCCCAACGTACCACCACCGGGTGGTGCGTTTGCATTGATTACCGGAAACTCAATGCGGGAACTAGGAAAGACCATCTCCCCTTGCCATTTATCGATCAAATGCTTGAGAGAGTAGTGGGACACCCTTACTATTGCTTCCTTGATGGTTATTCTGAATATAACCAAATTGAGGTAGATGTACTTGACCAGGAGAAGACTACCTTCACTTTCCCTTTTGGTACGTTTGCCTACAAACGTATGCCATTTGGCTTATGTAATGCACCTGCGACCTTTCAAAGGTGCATGTTGAGCTTATTTAGCGACATGGTCGAGAGAGGCCTCAAAGTGTTCATGGACGATTTTAGCATTTTTGGCACCTCTTTCGATCATTGTTTGGAAAAGCTGGAAAAAGTACTCGCCCAGTGTGTGGAAAAGAACTTAGTGCTGAATTGGGAGAAATTCCATTTCATGGTCACTGAGGGAATAGTTCTTGGCCATATAGTATCATCCAAAGGAATAGAAGTTGATAGGGCAAAGATAGATGTCATAGCTGATCTTCCCCCACCAAAATCGCTGAAGGACGTGCGCTCATTGTTGGGCTACGCGGAGTTTTATCGAAGGTTCATTAAGGACTTTAGCACCATCACTAGATCCTTAAGAAACCTACTCATGAAGGACACCCCATTCGAGTGGACGAAAGCATGCCAAAGCTCTTTTGAAAAATTGAAAAACATGCTTGTGTCCGCTCCCATCATGCAAGTTCCAGATTGGTCCATGCCATTTGAACTTATGTGTGATGCTAGCGATTATGCAATCGGGGCTGTTTTGGGCCAACGAAAAGATAAGAAAGTTCATGTCATTTACTACGCTAGCCGGACCCTTACCGGACCTCAACTCAACTACTCTACCATGGAGAAGGAGTTACTAGCGGTAGTCTTTGCCCTTGATAAATTTCGATCATATCTCACTCGTTCTCCCATCACGTGTTTCACCGATCACGTGGATTTGAAATACCAACTTGAAAAGAAAGATGCCAAGCCGCGCCTCATAAGGTGGATCCTACTCCTACAAGAGTTCAATCTCTCCATCAAAGATAAGAAAAGAGTAGAAAACGTTGTTGTCGACCGTTTATCTTGGCTTTCTTCCGACGTACCTAGTGATCCCTCACCCATAGACGAATACTTTTCGAATGAGAAACTTTTTGCTACCTCTTCATATCCCTGGTTTGCGGATATAGTGAATTATCTTATCACGGGAGCAGTCCCTCCCGACTAGACACTGCAAGATAACAAGAGGTTTATTACTTGGTCGTGCATGTTCTTCTATGATGATCCCTTCCTTTTTAAATATTGCACCGACCAAATCATCTGACGATGTGTACCGGATGACGAAATCCCAAAAGTCATCCAGTTTTGTCATTCGAAAGCTTGTGGAGGCCACATTTGGACGAAAAAGACGGCCGTAAAAATTTTGTAATGCGGCCTCTATTGGCCCACAATCTTCCGGGAGGTAAACGATGCTTGCAAATCCTGCAATAGATGCCAACGGATGGGGGCCATTACCTGACGAGACATGATGCCTCTTACCCTTATACTCATTATTGAGATCTTTGACTGTTGGGGTATTGACTTCATGGGCCCTTTCCCCCCGTCCTTTGGTTTTTTATACATCCTTGTCGCGGTAGACTACGTTTCTAAATGGGTGGAAACCATAGCTACCAAGACAAATGACAACAAGGTGGTGATAAAGTTCCTGCAAGAACACATAATTTCCCGTTTCGGTGCACCGAAAGTGATAATTAGTGATAATGGCACGCACTTTTGCAATAGGCCATTCGCGAAGCTTATGAGAAAGTATGGTGTCGTTCATAAGGTTGGAATGACTTATCACCCACAAACGAATGGGCAGGTCGAACTAGAAAATTAGGAAATCAAGAAGATTCTTGAAAAGACCATCAATCCTACCCGGAAATATTTGTCCCTTAGATTGAACGATTCGTTATGGGCCTATCGTACCACATACAAGAATCAACTCTACATGTCCCCTTTCCACTTTGTGTATGGAAAACCTTTCCATCTTCCCATTGAGCTTGAAAACAAGGCGTATTGGGAAATTAAGCAATTACATTATGCCATGGACAAGGCCGGTGAAGCCCGCAAGCTTCAATTGAATGAGTTAGAAGAACTACGCAATGATGCGTATGAGAATGCCAAAATTTCAAAAGAAAGGATGAAACTCGCTCATGATAACATCATTCGACAAAAAAGAGTTTCTTCCCGAGCAAATAGTTCTTCTCTATAACTCTCGGCTTCACCTCTTTTCAGGAAAGTTGTGGTCACGATTGTCTGGCCCGTTCGTCGTGAAGAATGTTTTCCCCCATAGAGCTGTTGAACTAGACGATTTAAAAGGTGGAAATACGTTCAAAGTGAATGGACAATGCCTTAAGCCATATCTAGAGGCGTGTGCGGAAAAAGTCGACACCGTCTGGTTATTGGACCCCGTTTATGGGGTAGATTGAGCTGAAAAAGTGAGGTCGTCGCACCCCCGACGCGTATGGGGTGAGAGTCGTGTGTGTTTCGAGAGTCGTTAGGACTAGGTTTCGTTCGGGAGAAGCATTCGTGTGTTTTGGGAATTTTGAGTCAAAGGGTGTTGACCAACGAAGTCGAGAGGGTTTTAGTCCAGATTGATAGATAGCATGTTGCAAAAGTGAGAAATTTTGGAGAAGAGATATTGAAACCAAGTTCGGACGATTCCAGCCCAAAAGACCTGGGGCCGGATTGGTTCATTTTTAGGTCGGACTAGTCCGCCCCCGCACCGGTTCCTTTAATTTTAAAAAGAACATGTCCTCCTGGCGAAGGTTTGAAAAGTCAAAGGCCTGGACTGGTCCTCCCCTACCCTGGACCGGTCCGCCTTCTGTAGTTCTGAATTCTCCCCTTTCTAAGATTCACCCCCCTTTCCCCCCAATCCCATTCATTCCCTCCACTCCGTTTTCCCCCTCCCAAACCCAACCTTTCCCTCCCAAATCCACCCCCTTTTCCCTCCAAACCATTTCCCTCCAATTCCAACCTCTCCCCTCACCCCTTCCACTTTAAATACAATCCCAACCCCTCCCTTTCTCCTCACACCTTCAACCTAAATCCTCTCTTCTCCCTCTCTAGCTTTCCTAGCAAAAATTCCTTCTGTTTCAATGGCTCCCCGCGTTGCCCCTACCAAATATGATTCCACCGAGATTCAACCCTCCGGTCACGGTGAATTTCGCTCCCGCCAAGAGGAGTGATGGTGCAATCAATTTTTCAGTTTGGGCCACAAACTCCATATGGAGCGCACTGTCCAATGGGAAGGGTTGCCCAACTCCGTCACTGCCCTCTTCATGGCTCGGGGCTGGTGCCGATTCCTCAACCAACCCTACAAAGTGGTGTGGGTAACCGAAGTCTGCTCATTTTATGACACCCTAGTCCAGACGGGCCAATTTGAGGCCAAAGCTTACGTGTATGGGACTCCCATCCCATTTTCCTTGGCCCGTCTCACGGCCAAGTTGGCTGAGTATGACGTCCCGGACGTTCAAGAATTCACATATCCCCGTAACGTCCCCCGGTTGATAAGGACATTATCATGGCCAGTATTGCACCGAACGTGGCTTGGAAGGGTCAACCCGTCGCCGTTGGATGCCTCAACGAGAAGGCGCGCCTCATGTTTCAGATTGTGTGCGCTAACATTTTATAAACATCCAACGACTCCGCCATGCGGCCCCGGCAAGCCACCTTGACGTATCACCTCTTCGACCCCCAAACTTCAATCCATTTGGGCTGAACCTTATACGCGAATATCATTAACGCGTCCTTGGATGAGAAGGACACCACCCCACTTCCCTATGCTCGTTTGATAACTTTCATCCTTAAGGATGCGAGTATAGTGGCGCCGATCGACCATACATGTATCCCCGATCATTTCGGACAAGGTACCCGCACCAAAAGTGCCAAACAGCTAGCTGTCCTCCCGGCTAGGCATGGAGGTGATAGTAACGAAGAGGCTGCCTCGAGCGAGAGCGAGGAAGAAGCAGGGGCAGCCGGTGAGGACGTCGAGATGGGGGATATCGGTCCGGACGAGGAATCAGCGGACGAGGAGGACGACGACCCAGATTTCGAGTGGGCGGGAATCGACCTATCCGCCCGCATGTAGGCACTTGAAACGAACTTCAACACCTTTTAGACCAACTATGAGTGCGACATGAGCATCGTTCTCCGCTTCTAAGCGGACATCTATCGCCGCATAGGGGATCCTAATGAGCCACTGCCTTCTTACTACCAGAAACCCTATGACCCCAACGCTCCCGGTTCCTCCCATCCCCCACCCCGGTGAAGCTTTATTTAGTGTTGGCATTTTTTTTACTTTTTTTTCCTCTTCACAGTTGTATGTTTCTCCCTGCACATGTAACACGGTCCTGTTGTAATAAAAAAAGCATTTTCCCCATTTTGTTTGTTTTATTTATCGCACTTATTATTTTGCCTTATTTAGATTTTAGTCATTTTTGCTTGAGGACAATGCAAAAGTCTAAGTTAGGGGGGGTCACAAGTGCGTATTTGTAAAACTTCACAAATTTTCAAAATGCCCAAAAATTTCCAAAAAAAAAAAAATCATAAAAATTTTGAAAAATCCAAAAATATTTTTGTTCAAAATAAATAAAAATTGGAATTCAAAATTTTCAAAAATATCATTAAAAGTCGGTTTAAAGTCTCAAGTTGTAATAATCCAACATATACAAAGACAAAATTGACCAAAGATGGAAATTGAGCGAAAATTGACGACTTAACGAATAAGTGTGGAGATTAACAAACCCGGTGAGATTCGAGCCTATCACTTTTTGCGAGTTTTTAAATCAATCCGAGTTAATTGTTAACTCAAAGTTCTTTTCATCGCCTAAAAAGTTGTCAAGGATCTCAATCCTTTCATTTTGATCGGTTTTGAAAAATGTGTGTAATATTGCTTTAAAAAAACGTGCCAAATTGATCTCTAAACTTAAATTCATCTCGAAGTGCATATGGTAACGCAATTGGCATTTTGGGCAATGAAGTAGGCCCTCGTTTGTCACCCAAAAATATTGGCCAGAAAAAGTAGCGAAAAATTACCCCTTTTGTAACCCAATTTGAGCCAAAAAAATTATCCCTTTCGTTTGACAACCCGAAAAACCCAAATACTCGAAATTATGAAAAATGGAAAAATTCAGAATTAAGTCCGAAAAGTGAATACAAAGGGGTAAGGAAAAAAATAGATATGCTCAACAAAAATAGCAAGAAAATAAGTGAAAATAGAGAAAAGGAAGAAAAAAATGAGCAAAATCCCGAAAAAAAAGAGCACAAATGGACATCATAAATGACTTTTCCGATTCCAATCCTTCCTACCGTTTTCATTTTACCCTAAACACCTTAAAACCCGAAAAAAGTCCTAACCGAGTCTAAATTGCATAATTGGTTACCGCGTGGAGAGCTAATACACCAAAAGATAATATAAGAGATTGAATACGCGAAAAAGAGGCAATGTTCTCGTTTTTTAAAACCGTAATCCATTGATGAGATCCTATCATTCTGAAATTTTCGTCATTCTGCTTGTATGCGTGACTTTGCATCCATCACATTTACTCTTTATATCACGCATACCAAGAGAATAGCCATAATTCGAGAGATTCGTTTGAGAGAGCATTCCGTGAGAAATTGAAATCAAAACGAATTTTTGGATAAGTAATGTAATGATGAACCGGTGGAAATTCACGGTTATATTTCCTGCTTCGCACACACACACTACGGTTTGAGACCTATACATATGGCTTGATAATGAATATTTTCTGGAAAAGTTTGAATTGCACAATTTTTGCATATTTTGAATTTTCTTTGAGTCAATAACGAATTTTGCGGGTATATTCACTTCAAACCCTCACGAGACACAACTCGTCCTATTAGGGTAACCTAGAGGTTTAAAGGCCTTTTGCATACGCTAAATGCAATAGCGTGCCCGCGAAAAAGGTATTCTATCCTAATAAAATGTTTTCAAGAATTGATCCTGGATAGGATTCTTTTTCCTTGCTCAGGACGCGCAAAGTTCTAAGTTGGGGGGGTTTGATTAGGCATAAATTCTTCCTAATTTATCCCTTGATTTAGTCACTTTTAGCACCTCGAACAACGTAATTAAGTTCACTTTATCTCATAATCTTGCTATTGACTGATCCTAATGAGTACACCAAGTTTATGGTATTTCGTAGTGATTTTACAGGTATTTAATGACAAGAAATGGAAGAAGGAAACTAGAAGAATTAAGGAAGAAAGAAGGAAAGTCAAAAGGGCAAAAGAGTAATCTCCACCCGGAATTCGAATGAGGTACCTAAAGAGAAGATGAAGAGATCTCATTCACAAGCACATAGGAAGAAACGATACCTCAATCAGAGTTCCGAAACAAAAGATGTGAGCAGTTAAAGTTGAGCCAAAAAGTCAAATAGCCGGACTGGTCAGCCCCTATCCCGGACCGGTCCGCTTTGCCAAACTCCAGAAGACCCCGGACCACAAGAAAACCAAAGAAGTACAAAATAAAAAGAACCGGTTCGCCCTCGGACCGGTCCACCCTAAAATAAAAGAACCGATCCTCCATAAAAGCAGACCGATCCGCCTAAGGCCCGGACCGGTCCGACCTTCGAGATTTGCAAATCTTATTTGTTCCAAAGAAGAGTCCTAGTGCAGCTACAATTCCTACCTTCATGGAGGGTATAAAAACCCGATTTATTATTGTTATTTGGACGGATTATTAGAGAGGAAAATAGTTAGTTTTTCTTTTCCAGCAAAAAAACCTAGTTTAGATAAAATTTCCCGTTTTAATTCAGAGATTAAAGATTGATTCAGAGATTAGTGGATTACCAATTTCATTCATTGTTGCAATTACTGCTTGGGTAATTTTAGTGATTATTTCTTATTTCCAATTCCTTTCTACATCTAATTACCATTTTCCTTAGATTAATCATGAACGCTTGCACAATAAACACTATTTTCATCACTTTCATCATGTTAGGTTAGATTTTCGAAGGCCGGGATACATGAAATCAGCCTGATGTGTTAATTGTGAGCATATAACATTAGTCCTCTAAAATTAGTGATGAATACGACCGTATCGCGTAGGAACATAACAATTGTAGGTCTTTATATCTCGTTTGCCTCTAGGTAACCGTGATGAACCTCGTATACGTAATGCTTGGGAGTAATAAACTCCGGGTCAATTTAATCAGATAAATTCATGATTAGTATTATAGCTGCGATTCACTAGGGTTGGGGGATTGTATTCCCGTCCTATTTTTCTTATCAGTTAGTCAAAAGTTCTAAAGCAGTTTTCATTCACATTTTAGGTAAATTAGTGTAGTTGCATTTCTTCATAATTTCATAATTGCATTTAGCATATTCATTCTCAAAAACCAAATCATTTTCTTTTTCTTCTTCGAGTTAGAGTTAGGGTTCCTCCGTCCTTTCCCGTCGTTACAACTCCGTTGTGATTTTTCCCTGTGGATACGATCCCGACTTACCGGGTTTATTACTAACGCGACAGTCTTTCACTTGAGCCTAAAGTGAACGCACATTAGAGACACATTCTGAGTCGCGTCACCAATCTTTGATGGAACCAATTTTGCTTACTGAAAATTAAGGATGATTGCTTTCATTCAAGGAACTTTGGGAGATGATATCTGGGACATTGTTGAAAATGGATACACTTTTCCTACTAAACCAGCCACTGAAAGAAGTAATGAGAGGGTTAAGAAAGTGTTAAGTTAATTCACACAAGAAGAGAACGAAGTTTCTCGTAGTAATAACAAAGGAAAGAATGCCATATTTATGTCCACAAATGAACGTGGGTTCAAAAGAATCTCATCCTGTACCACTTTTAAGGAAGCTTGGGACACTTTGGTTACTGCTCATGAAGGTGACACTAGAGTTAAGGATGCTAAAACACAAATGCTCATTCAACAGTATAACTATTTGATTATGTGTGAATCTGAGTCATTTGATGACTTCTATATGAACTTGACTAATATTGTGATCAAACTGCATGCTAATGGGATAACGTATAAAAGACATGAAATTGTATCTAAAATTATGAGATCATTACCACAGAAATTTGACAACAAAAGATATTCTATTGAGGAAATGTGTGACTAAAATCTCACTCTTTAATTACTTAGTAGTAAACTAAGAACTGTGGAAATGGAATTAGAATTTAAGAAACAATTGACCAAATCCCATAGGAAACAGACTAGTTCCAATCTGAGTTTTTCTTCTAAGTCTATTAAGCCTAAGCTTAACACCCTTAATTATGACTCTGATGAGGAATGTGACATAGAGAGTTTGGAAAATCAGATTGCCTTAATGTAAAAAACGTTCAAGAAAATTATCAAGTTTAGAAACAACATGGCAAACAAACAAGGAAAGTCCAATTATCCAACTCACTCTAATTAAAACCTTATGAGAAAGGTCAAGATAAACATCATAAGGACAATCACACTAGACCTAACAGATACCTTCAGAAGACTGAATGCTTTGGATGCGAAAAACTATGACACATTGCACAAGACTGTAGAGTTAATTTGAACACTCAAAATAAACACACTAGGGCCAATATTTGCAAGACATGGGATGATTCAAGTGACTCTGAAAATGAGGAACCTGAGTCATCTGATGTTTTTTATCCTTGCATGTCTTTCTTTGCCAAGATTATCTATAATGATGATATCCCTGTGGTTGTTAGTGAGGATGAATTTAGTAATTCTACTTCTGTTGTTTTGAATCATGCTATTACTAGATTAAATGCTTTAATTTATGAGAACATTATTATTTCTACCACAGGGTGTGTGAGTCAAAGGGGAAGCGATAATGACGATGTCAATGGGTGTGTGAGTTCAAGAATTGAAGCCTTAGGGGTCACCTCACACACTACACTTAGTGACTCGGACACTGAAGGCCTCCCTCATATTCACACAATTTATGCGAAAACTCTTAAGAAAAGCACTAGACTAGAGAAGATATTGAAAGATCTCACTAAGAAACTAGAAGACCTAAGTCTGATGGGCAAACTTAATGGTGAAGAGTATACTACCCAATGTCTAACTCATGAAAGTGAAATCAAAATGTTTGATCAAAAACTGAAAAATTTGACTGAAACAAATGAAACTCTGGAGAAAAAATACAAAGGGACATTTTTAGAATTGGAACAAACAAAAGAAAAGACAGCAACTGTTTTCAAAAAATTTACAAAATTTAAAAATAATTCAAACTGTTTTGATAGATTTGTTGCTGAATCTAAGACCAATTCTGATGATCGAACTGGCATAGGGTTTTGCCCCAATTTAAAGACACAAACAAAACCTTTTGAAACTATCAAGTTTGTGTCAGTAGGTAAAAGACCATTTGAAACCTTCCCAGACTTTCATTCTCTAAAATCTGAGTTTGATTCAAAACATCAAAATTTTGATATTGGGGAATCAAGTTACTCTAAAGATGAAAATTCACCTAAGGCTAATTATGTTTGCCCATCCATTAGAAAGAGTGAATCTACATTCAAAACTATTCTATCTAGGAATATGGTTCAACCTCAAAATTCCTTAAAGCCTATGTTTAGAGATTTTCCTAAGGAGACTCCAACTTTGAGCAACCTTTATTGATCCTACTGCGATATATATGGTCATTCTTTTGATAGCTGGTATGCTAGAAGACTAGTTAAACCTGTTTGTAATCCTCCCATCTATCAAAACTTTAACTATTCTAGGAGAAGTTGAAACAATTATGTTATGCCTAAACAACCAGAAAAAAACTCTAATTATAGGAAGAGAAAACCAAACCTAAAAGAACATTCCCTAGAAAGATTCCTAAACACCTTCCTAAACCAAATGCTCATGTGTTGCATAATTTTCAAAAGCATGCACAAAACATTTTTAAAAAAAAATCGAATGCTCGCAAATTTTATCAATTGAGAGCAAATAAGCGCAAAATCAAAACAAGAGCAATTTGGATTTGAAAAGATGATATATTACCCCAGATGAAGTGTAACATTGTTATTACTTCTTTAAAAGATGAAAACACATCTTCTGGTTAGTATTTATACTCTGTATGTTCTAAACACATGACTGGTGATGATACAAAACTCTTAAACAAAACCAGCTTTGCTGGAGGAAAAGTTATTTTTGGTGATGGAGTATCATCTCAGATCATAGGTAAATGAACACTCCAAGAGAAAGGACTTCCTGTTCTTGAAAATGTTCTTCTAGTTAATGGTCTTAAGGCCAATCTACTTAGTATATCGCAATTTTATGACTCAGATCATATTATTACCTTTTCAAAGAACAATTGCAAAATTTTAAATGAAAAGGGTGAATGGATAATTACAGGATTCATGACTCCTGACAATTGTTATACTGTCATGAATAGTTCTGAAATCTGTAATGTTGCCAAAATGGATGACAATGAGATATGGCATAACAGGATGGGTTACATAAATTACGATAATCTTAGTAGATTAACTTCTCAAGAAATAATTAGAGGAGTTCCAAAAATCAAACCCATTTCTAGTATTGTCTGTGGTTCCTGTCAAGAAGGAAAAATTGTTAAGGAACCTCATAAGAAAGTCAAAGATGTCCTTACCTCTAACCCCTTAGATCTCATCCATATGGACCTAATGGGTCCCTCTCAAACTTTTAGTCTCTGTGGACACATTTACATTCTTGTTATGGTTGATGACTTCACTTGATTTACTTGGGTAGCCTTCTTAAAGCAAAAGTCTGACATTTTTCAAACTTTTTTAAAAATACTTCTTCGAATTGAAAATGAGAAGGACACTCAAGTAAATAGAATTCGTAGTGATAGAGGTGGAGAATTCAAAGACACCGGTATAATAGAGTATTGTGATTATAATGGTTAAAACATGAATTTAGTGCTCCTAAGACTCCTCAACAAAATGGTATCGCTGAGAGAAAGAATCGTACACTTTAAGAGATGGCACGTGTTATGTAACATGCCAAGAGTTTGCCTAAATATTTTTGGGTAGAAGCTATTCATTCTACGTGTCACATTATCAATAGGGTCTATCTTAGAAAGAATTCTAAACAAACTCCTTACTAGCTTTGGTATAATAAAAATCCCAATCTTAAGTACCTTAGAACCTTTGGTAGTACTTGTTATGTCTGGAAAGACAAAGAACACTTATCCAAATTTGAGAGTCAGGGAGATAAAGTTATTTTCTAGGATACTCACCTAATAGTAGAGCCTACCATATTTATAATCTTTGTATTAAACCATGATGGAATCCATAAATGTGATTGTAAGTGACACTACTGTAGAGAGTAAGACTGGTGAATCAATTATTGTGGAAGAGCCTACAAATATTTTACAAAATGACTCTCTAGTTATAGATGATTAATTACCAATTGAGACACCTGAAGTACCTAACTGGGTTTCTAAAGACCATCCCATAAATAACGTTGTTGGTAATCCTTGTGAACCTGTGCGTACAAGATATCAATTAAGAAATTATGCTCACTATGCATGTTTTGTTTCCCTTGTGGAACCTAAGAATGTAAATGAGGCATTGAATGACTCTCACTGGATTTCTGCTATGCAAGAAGAACTTCTTCACTTTGTCATTCATGATGCTTGGTATCTTGTACCTAAGCCTAGTCACAAAAAGGTTATTAGCAGATGTTGGATATTTAAAAATAAATCTGATGAAAGTGGGATAATCATTAGAAACAAAGCTAGATTAGTTGCTCAAGGATATTCTCAAATTGAAGGAATAGATTTTATGAAACATTTGCTCCTGTTACTCGTTTAGAATCTGTTCGCCTTCTCTTTGCCATAGCTTGCCACTTGCATTTTACACTTTACCAAATGGATGTCAAATCTTCATTCCATAATGGAATATTGACTGAGGAGACCTATGTAGAACAACCAAAAGGGTTCATTGACTCTCAATATCTAAATCATGTATTTCGTCGTAAGAAGGCTTTGTATGGCCTAAAACAAGCACCTAGAGCCTGATATGAACGTCTTTCAAGCTTTCTCCTAGATAGAGGTTTTAAGAGAGTTGAAAATGATCAAACCCTATTTGTTAAACATTTTGACAAACACATCATTATAGCTCAAATATATGTTGACGATATCATATTTGGATCAACTTCTCCCTCAGAAGTAAAATCCTTTTATGAAATTATGCATAAAGAGTTTCAAATGTCTCTTATGGGGGAGTTACAATTTCTCTTAGGTCTCCAAGTCAAACAAAATTCAGAAGGATTATTTGTTTCACAATCTAAATACTCATTAGAGATTGTCAAAAAATTTGGCCTTGATAGTGCTAAAGATGGTAAAACTCCAATGAGTACTACGATCAAACTATCTAAGGACGAAACTGGAATATCTATAGATCCAACACTATATCGTAGTATGATAGGAACCTTGTTATACCTTACTGCCTCGCGTCTTGATATAATGTATGCTATTTGTGTATGTGCTCATTATCAAAACAACCCTAAAGAGAGCCATCTTTCTTCTGTTAAAAGAATTATTAAATATGTAAAAGGCACTCTGAACCTAGGACTTTGGTACACTAGTGATACACCTAGCACTATAATTGGGTACACTGATGCTGATTGGGCTGGGTATACTGATGATATTAAAAGTACATCAGGAGCATGTTATTATATAGGTAATAATTTGGTAGGATAGAGTAGTAAGAAACAAAACTGAACGTCTCTCTCAACAGCTGAATCTGAATACATAGCCGCTAGAAGCTGCTTTGCTCAATTACTTTGGCTTAAAAAAATGCTAAGTGATTATGGTATTCAAGAAAAAAAAATACATCTCTATTGTGATAATCAAAGTGTGATCAATATCTCTAAAAATCTTGTTCAACACTCGCGAACAAAACACATAAAAATAAGACATCACTTTATACGTGAATTGGTTGAAACTAAGGAATTGGAAATTAATTATCTTCCTATTGATTTGCAAATTGCAGATATGTTCACCAAACCTTTAGATTACAATAGATTTATTTCTTTGTGTAAATCAATAGGCATGGTGTGTGTTGATTAATCTCTTTGACCTCTATACGTTTTTTCCCTTTGTCTATGTGAGACAAAATGGGGGAGAAATTTGAGTCTAATGAATCTTCTTACATATTCTAAAGTGTTTGATATTAGTGATTCATTGCAGGATTTTGTACAGTTAGTCTCAACAGTTGTAATAGGGTATTCAATTGTAATTAGTTGAGTTATGTACTTTTGTTTTCTAGGAAATGGGTGGATAGAATTTTTATAGGAATAGGTTTTTCTTATTTCTTTTCCCTACGAGTACAAGATGACTCAAAGGAGATTTTGTCTCATATTTCCAAAGTAGGAGATTGAAGCACCTTATACTCTTGAATCACTTGAGTCTGTATTGTATAAGTGTTCATCTAGTTTGGAAATTGTGACAAAATTGTGTCAATCCTAGAAACCAAAGAACCTCAGAAATTGGTTTACCATTTTATTCCTCTTGATTGATTGATCTAGATACTTTTACCAACACTCACACACATTAGAATTGCATTCATACATTTCATATTGCATATAAGTGTGTGTAGAGGGGCTTGAAGATGATCTTGAGATTATGAAAAATCCCTAATTGGCAATAGTGTTTGAGATTAAGCAACCGAGGCAGCTCAAGCGTGACAGCTCAAGCGTGGAAACTAAGCGAGGCAGCTTGGCGCAGAAGCTCATATCTTAGCTTGTTGTATTAGTAATATTATATTTTTATTTATGTTAACTGTAAACTATAATGGTTGTAATGATGTAACGATAATAATAAATGAATTTATGTGAGGTCAAACGGTACTTGCGAGAGACCAGGCCTGGCAGGGCCTGGGAGAGCTTTCATGCTCTATCGAATGACCTCACCGTGGGAACTTTAGAGGGACTTGGTTTGGAGGATTGAGAAGTGAGGCACCGTTGGGGCTTGTCCTAACCATCTTAGATACACCTAGTAAAACACCGAAGGACCTTGACCGTGGAACCTCCGACAGAGCAGCTTGGAGTTCCATCGGGCGTTAGGCTGTGAACCAAAAAATCCTCTACTTAATGTCACATCTACTATAGGTGATGTAACTAGACAGTTAAACAATGTCAGACATGCACTTGAGTAAACCACCGTGGTATTTAGGGCTGTCAGGCAGTTGGTGAGCCAACTCTGCGGCAACTGCCCCCTCCCCTGACACACAGTGGTCAGGCAAAAGGCATGTCTTGGCATTTAATGTTTATGACATGGAGCCAACTAGTGCATGAGGAATTTAATGTTGTGACATAAAGTATGAGGTATGCCTTTCATAGTTTTAATGACTGAGTTGCCTCGGGGATGGTGTGGGGGCTATTTAAGGACCCCAACCACCCCTGAGGAAAAAATGAATGATCTTTTTGGAAAACTCTGGAGTTATTACTAGAGATACACATCAGAGAGAGAGTTATTGCAAACCAGAGGGTTTATCCACTCACCATTGTTATTTATTGCGAAGCTTTTAATACTTGATAGAGATTCTTGAGGGTGTATGGTGTGTTTTTACCTGCCTACCAAGGTGTATTTAGGGTGCTTACTTCTCTCTCCCTCTACCTAAGTCACTTCTAAAAGTTCATTACTATCTCCTGAGTTATACATGAGAGACTTGTGAGTTTAAACTGAGTTCGTCTTCATTGGGTTTGCATTTGTATGTTCTATCATTAATACAAGGTCTTGGGCTAATTAACTTATCATTACCATACTCAAAAGGGGTTACGCCTCCATCTATAATCTAAAGTACCCTCGTACATTTGGCGACTCTGCTGGGGAGACATTCTTCTAAGCAAGGAGTATGGTGCAGGATAACATTAATCGAAGGCTCAACTTTTATGACATTCAACATAGTGAAGAGTAGGCAACAAGGGAACTGGAGGCCCTAAGGGACGGGGCTCCTCGAATAGAAGTTCCTCCAGTTCAGACAACAACAGGCGCTCCAGGGGTAATGCAAGCTTCCATGAGTGCTGGGCTAGGAACTGCTCAGGTGGCCCTCCTCGTGAGTAAGTTTTATGAGTTTTTACAGATCCCCGTAGCTTCAACGGTGTCGGGAGGATTCGAAGCCAATTCCTTTCTCACACCCGGAGCATCCCCAACGACCCCACTAGGTGCAGGTACAATGAGAACAACCCCAGCAAGCATACCCTCCATCGTGAATCCAGTGGTGGGAACCTCTGGAGTATCAATGATGCCATCAGTAACGATGGCTCCAGCTATAACGGGCATTCTGTCTGTAACCCCATTGGTCTTTGCCTCATCGCCCATGGAAGAAATGAGAAGGGAGATGCAAAAGGAGATGCTGAAGTTCATGCAGGCTTCCTCGCAATCTCTGGGAGAGGTAGCTTTGGTCTACGACGACTTCCAAACACCTTACCCTCAGGAATACAACGACGAGACTTATCCAAAGGATTATGTTCCTCCTATCTTTGAAAAATACACAGGAAAAGGAGGAAATCCGAAGGATCATATTAAACATTTTATCGAACACTTGGGGGCGCATTGCAATAATAAGAAGCTCAGGTTGAGGGAGTTCTCCAAATACCTAACCGATAAAGCATATACTTGGTACTCCCACTTGCCCCCCAAGAGTGTTTCTACGTGGGAGGAGATGCATGTGTTATTCGTCCAGAAGTTCTTTCTGGCAAAGGATGAGTTTACTCTGACCCAATTAGGGAGAGAGAGACAATGGCCGGGAAAAGACGTGGTGGCATACGTTCGAAGGTTCAAGGAAAGGTCCCTCGTTGTAAGAGAGGAGGCCAAGGAGTCTAAACTATTATAGATCTGTGCAGAAGGGCTGATCCCTGAGTACATATGCCACCTGATCAATGAGACGCGCGAGGGAACTTTTTCAGTGTTCCTAAAATTCGTAAGGAACAATCTCGCTGGCTGTACAACCAAACTCGGTGGTGGTACCTATGATGTTTAGACAGTCGATGCAACTTGGGGGAGGAGGGCCTCAGCCTCCACGGGCAGGGTACATGGAAGGAACGAATGGGGGCAAGGCTCCGAAGAAGGACAACAAGAGAAAGTTCGGAAGGGACAGAGAAGAACCGCCACCGTTGCCTTGTACGATAGAAGAGGCTGTGAGTTGTTATAACGCAATGGTCCAAGGTGGAACGGTTTGTGAACTAAAGGGTGTTCCAGCAAAAGAACCCGATGATGCGACCAGGGCAGATCCCAAATACTTCCAGATTCATTAAAAGATCCAGCATCCAACAGAGAGTTGCTTCACACTGCGAAGAATCATTGACAAGTACATGAAGGCGGGGACATTGCAAATCCCCCCGCAGAACATTAAAAACAACCCACTTCCAGTACACGGGGCTAATCTGGTGATTGCCTATGATGAGGAGGCAGAAAGAGAAGGAGGAGGGTTAACGATGAAGCAGAAGGATCTCAAAGAATCTCTGGAACATTGCACCACGGGAATGGCTAATGTAGTTTTGGCCTACGATAAAGCAAGCACTAATGACGTGGAAGACGTATATAGCATTGAAGGTGAGGAAACAGACCCGGTCATAGAGTATAGTGCAGTTTCAAAATCTCCAAAGTTCACTTGGTTCTTCGATCAAGTGGGGATCTCGAAGGAGAGCAGAATGGAGATAACTCAGGCGATTTAGGACATTGCAAGGAGGAATGCAGTCCCCTCACTAAGGTGGAGGGGACCCATGGCTAGGCCAGTGAAAAAGTTTATGTCAGGAGTAACCTTCAGTGATGCAGATAGAGCTGTAAGGTTCCCATATAACAGGCCTCTGTATATAACTGCTAGCGTCAACAGGGTTAGCTTTGCAAGGACTCTTATGGATGGGGGTTCTTCCATCAATATTATGCCGATCAACTCCTTCCACGCGGCTAATATTCCCGAAAAAAGTTGGTTCCCATGCCTTTGGTAATTTCAGGGTATGACAACCAATCTTCCAAGTCCATAGGGTATGTGAATGTTAGGATTGTGATGGGAAATCTGAGTTCCCACATCAAGTTCCATGTAATATAAAGTGCAACTTCCTATCATTTACTAATAGGGAGAGTGTGGATGCACAACCAAGGGTTAGTCCCTTCAACCTATCATCAATGTGCCAAGGCAAATATTAAGGGAACAGAAGTGACCATTAGGGCTACGAAGAAGCCTTTCTCTATCGAAGAAGAACACTTGGTGAATGTGACTTTTTATACAGAGCTAGAGGAGGATGTGCGGGTCTTGACAAGGAGAATAGAGGGAGCATAGGTTCCCTCAATTAGAGAGAGAATGGGGACCTTTAATGAGAAAAGTAAAGAGGGTGCAAGTAGCGAAGGGGTGAGGGCCAAAGAAGCCCATTAGGTGATCCCTCGACCCCAAAATATCTCGAAGCAACTCAAAGACAAGATGAGGCCTAGAACAGACCCGGTGGAGCATGAGGTCCAACGACAAAGCGTGTTGAGTCACTTTTCAGGGGAAAGAATCACTGAGGATTCCATAGAGAAGAAGAGGAAGGTCGTGGCAACATCTACTAGCAGGGAATGTAAGAAAATTATCACTGAAGAGGGAAAAATGGTGTACTGCTTATAATGATGTGAATGGGCAGCCGAAGAGACTAAGGATGAGGTTGACCCGATATATGAGTGTTTCTTAGTGGATCAACAGGGGAAGTGTATGGTGATAGACAACTCCAACATACAGCAGTTCGTAGAAGATGTCACCAAAGAACCAGACTACATGGTAGATCAGCCAAAGCCCCAGGCACAAGAGTTGGAGCACCCGAACCTAGAAAGAGAAGGGGAAGATCCAAGGCCTATCTTTATCTCGAAATATCTCGTTAAGGAGAAACGAGAAGCCTTGGTTGAGCTAATTCAGGAATTCATAGACGTCTTCGCATGGAAATACACTAAAATGGAAGGGCTGGATGAGGAAGTGAGTTGCCACAAACTGAACGTGATGCCTTCAGCTATTCCGGTGAAGTAGGCAACGAGGACTTATAAACCTGAACTAGACTTGAAGATTAAGGAGGAGGTCTAACATTTGTTGGTAACAGGATTCATCAAGCCAATACAGCATCCCCTTTGGCTATCTAGCATTATGCCAGTAGGGAAGAAAGACAAAAACCAAATAAGGATCTGTGTGGACTTCAGAGATTTGAATAGGGCTTGCCCTAAGGATGAGTTTCCCTTAACCTCCATCGACAGTTTGATAGATGCCACGGCTGGTCAAGAGATGTATATCTTCATGCATAGGTACGTAGGGTACAACCAGATCAAGATGGACCCCACAGACGTAGAGAAACCAGAATTAAGAACTCCGTTGGGCATCTTCATGTATAAAGTGATGTTGTTTGGACTCAAGAATGCTGGGGCTAATTACCAGAGGATAATGATGGCCATTTTTCATGACTTCTTCCACAAATTTGTAGAGTTCTACGTGGACGACTTGGTCATGAAATCGAAGAAGGAGGAGTCCCATCTGAATGATTTAAGGAAGGTGTTTGTTCGGTGCAGGAGGTATAAATTGAGGATGAACCCGTTAAAGTGTGTCTTCGGAGTAACGAGCGAGAAGTTTCTAGGCATCGTGGTTGATCGACAAGGGGTGCAGATGGACCAGGATAAACAGCGGGTCATCTTGCATATGCCATGTCCAAGAACTGCGAAGGAGCTGAAGAGTTTTCTCGGTAAAGTCTTCTACTTTAGGAGATTTGTGCCTGGATTAGCTGAAATAACACACCCACTGATGCAACTATTGTGAAAGAACACGAAATTCAGGTGGGAGGAGGTTCACCAGGAATCTCTTGCTGGGCTGAAGAAACTGCTCATTTCACCACCAATCATGGTTCCTCCCCTGGCAGGAGTACCATTGTAGCTATACCTTACGTCTACCATGAGGTCCGTTAAAGCTCTGCTGGCACAAGAAGTGAACGGGCAAGAATGTCCGGTTTACTACCTCAGAAGAATCATACATGGACCAAAGATTAGATATAGTAGCTTAGAAATGCATTGTTTAGCCTTAGTCTTTGTAGCACAAAAACTTAGACATTATATACTATCTTTTACAATTCATATTGTAATTAGATGTGATCCTATTAAGTATTTGTTGGCAAGGACTATATTGATTGGCAGGGTAGCCAGATGGTTCTTCATCCTCTCAGAATATGACTTAAAGTGTGTGGTTCCTCGTGTGATCAAGAGCCAGGCGTATGCCGATCTATTGGCAATCTTTCCATCAGGAATGTTTGAACCTCTTAAAGAAGACATTATAGGAGATGACTTATAGGATAATTATCTGGATACAACTGATGAGGAATGGACGATGCAGTTCGATGGATCTTAGGTGAAAAAGAAGGGAGGAGCAGGGGTTATTCTTTCAAAAGGGATGGAGGAGATTTGCCTTTCCTACAAGCTAGATTTCCTTTGTTCTAATAACGAAGCATAGTATGAGGCGTTGGTACTGGGGCTGCTGGAGGATCTTCGAAGGGGAATTCGTTCACTCTGCATTAAGGGTGACTCGAACTTAGTAATTCAGCAAGTAAACGGAGAATATGCGTTGAAGCACATAAGCCTAGCGCCATACAGAATAATCATTCAGAGGCTTCTCAACCAGTTCCATCAGACCAAGATCAGAAGACATCCCAGAATAATGAACCGCCATCCAGACGCCTATACCACTATCGCCCAAAAAATGGTCATGAGGAATGATAAGACTATTATTGTGATCCAATGAAGGATAGCTCCTTCGGTGTTATAGTCAATACTACCGATGGAGGAGGACGCGGACTGGAGGGGAGAGATTAGGAAGCAACTGGAGTCTGGCGAAGGAGCTATGGGACTAAGAGAGTTAACCCAATACTTTACAAACCAGGGAAATCTTTACTACATAAATACTGGGGGATGGTTGTCAAGATGTATTAGCCCAGAGGAAGTAGAGCGAAGGTTGAAGAAAATGCATGAGGAGCACTGCGAAACGACTGAGATACCTCTATATAGGAGAATTCAAAGAGAGGGGTATTCTAGCCTAGAATGAAGCAAAATGCGGCAGAGCTGTAATAGAAGTGCGATAAGTGTCATCTATTCTTCGAATCAACTGAGTACCACTTTATTGAAACTCAAACGGACTGGAGGTAGCCCTATATCGACTTCATTCAGGATGGAGTTATCCCAACGGAGAAAATAGATGCGATGGGCCTGAGGCGAAGGGCCCCAAGGTTCTATGTTCAAGAGGGGCAACTTTATCGAAGGGGGTACTTCAACAGGCCATTGCATCATTAAGGAAGAAGCAGTTGAGGTCCTCAAACAAGCACACGATCCATCCCACATAGGAGGGGCCAAGTTGTATGATCAGTTGGTGACGTTGTGGTATTATTGGCTAATAAGGGAGAAAAACTCTGCTGAGTTCGTCCTAAAATGCAGAACTTGCCAACTTCATGAGATTATTATCCATGCCCCATCGGTAGACTTACACTCTCTGGTAACACCCTATCCGTTTCACACTTGGGCGTTCGACCTGGTAGGGACAGTACATCCTTCTTCGAGGGGCAAGATATGGATACTGGTAATAACGGATTGTTTTACAAAATGGGCCGAAGCGATACCTCTCAGAAGAGCAACGACTGGGGTGGTGAGCAACTTCATCAGAGAATACATCATTTGCCATTTTGGGATCCCAAAGGTTATTCTTTCAGATAACGAGACTCCCTTCGTTAATTCAGAAGTAACAATGCTCACAGACAAGTACTCCATTGTTCATCACACTTCAACGGTGGCGTACCCAAAGGGAAATGGTCTAGCCGAACCGACTAATAAAACCTTGGTTAATATTTTGGCCAATATGATGGACTTTCTAGAGTCGTGGGATGACAAGATACTAGCTGTATTGTGGGCCTATCGAACAACCAAGCGGAAACCCACAGGATACACTCCATTCTCTCTTGTTTATGGGGCTGAGGCCTTGCAGGGGAGTTAGAAGTTCCCTCTGCTCGATATGCCTTGCGAAGTAGCATGCTCCCTTAGAATAGATGTGTGTAGTTGGAAGCGTTAGATGAACACAGAGATAATGCGATGCACAAATTTCAAATGTATACGAAATAACTCTCCAGAGCATACGATAACTTGGTGAGACCAAGGAAGTTCATGGAGGGAGGCCTCATTTTGAAAGCACCAATGAAGCACATCAGGGGGCTTCCTCTACCAAAGTTTGCAACCAACTGGGAGGGACCTTTCATTGTAAATGAAGCTCATGATTCAGGTTATTGCTTAATTTCGAAGTTAGAGGAAGATAAGCCATTTAAGATTAACAATAAATGGCTGAAGGTTTATCATGTGTAAATAATCAAGTTTGAACCATTATTGTAACTAGCTGTTGTTATGAATATACAAGTTTTAGTTATGACTTGAACAAAATGAAAGAATTATAAAAATGTAGAAATTTATAACATACAAAAGCAGTCACAACACATGGAAGAATTGGAAAATATACATTCTTCATTCATAAATAATGGAGCATTACAAAATTGGAAGCTATCAGCCAAGAATTACATAGATAGAAGAAGATGGAGGATAATCCTAAGAGAAACCATAGAACCGAAGAAGAGAAAAAATCTCCAAGAAGGCCTGAAGAAGCTTTTGTAAAATACCATTGGGCGTTGATAGAAACCTCCAGCCTCATTTTCACTTGTGTACGTTCGATGAGGAATCTCTCTCGTTTCAGCTTGACCAGACACAAAGCTTATTCGGCATCCTTTACCTCTTTATCCACTGCTTCTAAAAGGGGTGCTAATGCGGCCAACTTAGCTTCCTCAGCTTGATGGTCCTCCTGACGCTTTCATAATACTTCCCTCTGGATGATCAGTTGCTGGTTCTTCAAAGTCTTTAAATGCATTATAAGTTAGTCAAAACGGAAACCATCACGACCCAACTCCCTTAGAAAACCCAAAAATTGATTAAGGAGGGATCTGGTAATGCTTGCAGTAGGAGTACTGGAAATTTCAGCAACAACAATAGCCATGCCTTGAAGTCTGTGACTCATCATGTGAATATTGGAACGTAGGCAATCCACTATGAAGGTCTCAGGGTGATGATTCACCGGTTGTTCAATCACCAAGTGATGGTTGACAATAATTTGAGGAGAATGTCGAAGCACCATCAGGCAGAAAGCGTGAGGAGCCAAGTCAGGAAGAGGAAGCTCGTACCAAGATTCTTAACTCTCTGCTACAGCACTGGTCGTGGAACCTTGATCATCATGCCCAGAGTTTTTCAAAATAGCCAGTTCCCGATGGGGTGAGCCCATAGGCGAAAGAACTGGGGGAGAATTTTCCTAATCAACCTGAGAAGAGATAGAGGGCATAATAAGTTTATGAAAAAAATCTTGACAAGCATTTTTGTTGTTAAGTCACCGTTATAAGGTGGAGTTTATGAAAAATCTTAACAAGCGTTTTCATTGTTAAGTGACCGTTATAGGTGGAGTTTATGGAAAATCTTAACAAGCGTTTTCGTTGTTAAGTCATCATTATAAGGTGGAGTTTAAGGAAAATCTTAACAAGCGTTTCCGTTGTTAAGTCACCGTTATAAGGTGAAGTTTACGAAAAATCTTAACAAGCGTTTTCGTTGTTAAGTCATCGTTATAGGTGGAGTTTATGAAAAATCTTAACAAGCATTTTTCATTGTCAAGTCACCGTTATAAGGTGGAGTTCATAAAAAAAATCTTAACAAGCATTTTCGTTGTTAAGTCACCGTTATAAGGTTGAGTTTAGGAGAAGTAACAAAAATACCTCAGTCACAGCAGGGGCAAGAATGGGAGTCATCGTGGCAGCTGTAGGGACAGGAACCGTTGGGGGTGGGCTCATTACCTCAGAAGCCACGATGGGGTCCCTAGTCGTAGAAGCCTCAACGGTCGGCAAATCTCCCTCACCAACATAAGGAACCAAGGCCAGTATAGGGGTTTCATTAGGAGAAGATAATGGACTCCCAAACTAAGCCCCAACACGGAGGGGTGAAGAAGAGACACTATGCTGGGCAGAAGAACCAACCTTGGCCTTGTGTACATGAAGACCACCAAGAGAAGTAGGTGGTACAAGATTGGGAGAAAGCTGCAATATGAAGGCAAGTGTTAGAAAAGAGGAATAAGTACAGCAAAAGGGAGAAGTATCTCTAGTTGTTACTTACCTCAGTTATGGCACTGAAAAGGGGAATGGCGGTCAGAGGTCTCATCAGCATCATTGAAAGAAGAATGTTAGCTAACAACGAGGACACTTTAACTTAGGGAACCCAAAACCTCAAGGTTCGACATGATAAATAAATAAAGGGGTGAGATTAAAAGGACGTTATACCAAATAAATAATAGAGGAAATCATACCTCGGGCTCATTTTCTTCAACCAGAACAATGGGCAGAAGAAGCTCAGATGGAGAGGATAAACTAGAAGGGATGGGGAGAGTTGTCTCTGATTGCGAAGAGACGCCCACAGATTCAACAACATCACCCATAGCAACTTCCCTCTCACGTTGGGAGGTCTAACAGCGAGAATAAGTAAGCCCCGTCATGAGGGAACGAGGAGGAGTCATATCGGTTTGAGAAATACCGAAATGTCCCCCCAGTAAAGGGCTCACGGGAGGACTAGGGGGATTGAGTCTTTCCTCTTCAACCCCCTGCACCACAGTTGCCAAGAAAAAAATAAGCAAATATATCTTGCCTTAAGTAAAGAGGAAATGAGTAAAACAAGTATACATACCACAGATTTAGAAGGAGAACGAGAAGTTATAACCATAGGCGAAGAAGGAGGGGAGGAAACAACCAAAGGGGCAGGAGAGAGATGCACCTCAGGAGTTTGATTCCTCTGAGACTTGGTACCCAGAGTCTTTTTCCTTATTCCCGTTGCATCAGTGCCAACAGCTCGAAGAACCCTCGAGCTCTTTCTCCTCCTAGCCATTGTCTCCGTGGGATCAACCACGACTGTGGGAAAAGAAACCGAAGGAGGAACAACGATAGCATGTCGTTGATACTCAGCATTTATTCGAGTTATCTCCGCCTGGGCTTCCTTCCTTAACCGCTCATCCACTTTAGCAGACATGGGAGGAGGAACAGAGGCTATGGGGAAGGCTGCCACGGGAGTCTGGGACTTAGATTTTGACTTTGACACCCCATTTTTGGCTGTTTTTGCCTTCTTGGCAAGTGGTTGAGAAGGCCCCTCGCTGGTAGCAGCTTTAGTTGAAGGGGAATGTTTCTTCGAGGCTGCAGCAGTTTTGAGTTTGGGCGTGGAAACGGGATCATGGAACAGAGTGGTGGAAGCTCAGTAGGACGTGCCTTGGGGGTCGTACTTAGAGGGATTTCAATCCCAAGAATGGAGTTTCCTTTTAACCCCAACTCTAAGGCATAAAATGAACAAACGGGAGGATACACTGGATCTCCCTCAACGAACTCAGTAATTTCAGCGAGTTGTTTCAGCCAGTATTTTATTGCAAACAGAGGGGTTATGTCCCCTTGCCTAGTGATGTTGGGAATGGTGACTCGCCCAACCATTATAGAACTTATTCCCCACGCATCAGTTGAAGAAAATAGAGAACACGCCTCGCTAAAGGAAACCTTGGGGCTTGACGATTGAAACACTGGACGAGGAGCCCCTGGTCAAACCCAAACTGGTGGCTGCATCGGTTGGGATTATAGTGCTCACTAGTATATCCCCATTCAGTGTAAGAAGGTAGAAATCCTGGGGAGAACAGAAAGACCACAACTAGCGAGGGATCTTCAATATCCACGGTAGGGGCCTGTACCACCCTCGCTTCATGTTGAAAAAATCAGATATCCTCCTGGTAGGGCCTCATCCCTAAGTTTTCAAAACGATCAATCACAGATATTAACTCCTTTCGGCTTTGTCTCTTATGATAAATAAAGGATTGTGGAGGCATAATTGTTTCCCCCGAAGGAGGGCAGTTTATTTTGGCCGCTACAGCAGGGAAACGAAAGTAAAGGAAGCTGGTTAGAAGGACGCAGTTAGCAAAATTGGCCAAGTTATAACGGCCAAGAGATCGTTCCATATCGAGAAAAGTCCTATCCAGCCAGGTGTAGAGGGATCCCAAGGCAATTACAGCCAGGGGAAGTTTGATGCCTCGGGCCAAATGAAGGGATATATTAATAAGGTCCCTTCAGTGCTGGTCATTGGGTTTTCCCATCAAAAGGAAACGGGAGAGAATCACAAGAATATAGGCAAGAAGTTCCAACGGTGTACCTTGACCAGGGGCATCTATCGAAGAAATGCCTTCACCAGAACCCTTGAAGAAATAATTAATCAGAGGAGAGAAAGTAGCCTTATTGGACGAACCGATGCAACTTCGGCATATATGATCCAACTCCAAACGATCGACAGCCTCTTGGGCATATAGAGCCTTATCATTATAGGGCTCATGACCTGTTACATCAAGGCCCAGGAGCTCGCACACGTCTTCCAATGTTATGGTGAACTCTCCCCACGCAGCGATGAATGTATGAGTAGTAACATTCCATCGAGAGTCCATGATAGGAAGGGCAGCATTATTCTTCGAGAGAGTGAACTCACCAAACCATTTAGCCCATTACAACCCAAGCTCGGTGAGAATATTATCATGGTAACTTTGTATATGGGAGTTCCAGGCAGCGAAGTGGGAAGGAGATCCCCCGGGTGCTTCGAAATCAATATAGGACCATGGGAAGTCCCCTCGCTCCAGGCAAAATCGAAGAGTCCCCTCTGGAGGAAGAAAGCCCCACTCAGAAGAATCTTCATCTTCGTCACCCAATAATAAGGCGTCAAACTTAGAAGAAAAATGGACAGTCTTGCAGGCAACAGCAAAATCATCACCTTCTCCAAAAATAGGTGATCGACGATAAAACCTTAGTTGTTCCTGGCGGGCAGCATCCAGGGTGGTGGCAATAGTAGAGGGAGTGGGCGGAGCACTGGCAACATACGTGGTGGGGTTGCTTGAGGATGCCATGGCAAATAACGATAAAGTAAGAGGAAAGCTTCGAGTAAAAAGGGTTTGAAGAACGAGAATGGAAGATCACAACCACATGCGGTGGTTTAGAAGATGAGAGGGGAAGAAGGTAAGCAAGAGCTTAACAACAATGGAGTTCTCACAGATTTTCTCTCTCTAAAGCAAATGGAAGTTTGAAGAAGACGATCACAAAGTAAGAGAAAAAAGGGTTTAAGTGTTTGGGTATAGCCGTTTGAAATTTTAGAGTTCGTCATTTAAGTTTCCCACCATCACACGTGCAGGGCCGCCTGCAATCATTTCAAATGAACACGTGGTACTTTGGGAAGTGTTTTGACAGTTGAAAAGATAGCGCAATGTCATTAATAAAGTGACATCTGGGGAACATAAACCGTTGCCTTCCTTAGCAAGATTGAGTTTCGGCGCCCAAATTTTTTTGTCAGACATATCCAATGAACTCCTAACGAAGAAGATGTCCCAACGGTTCCAAAAAGCTATGATGCTCCCTTGTCATAAGTTAAAACGTTGTTTAGTAATGACTCAGGTGCATCGGGGAGAATTTTACTTTTTTCTAGAGACTCTAACGCTCTGGTTCTGAATAAAGGAGAAGAGGCCTGCATCTTTTCACAAAGAGAAAGGTCCATCGATTTGAGACATTTCGTGCAGACATTTCTTGTTCCAACAAATATCTCCACGAGGGGGCAATTATAGAGGGGGCTTGAAGATAATCTTGAGATTAGGAACAAATCCCTAATTGGCAATAATGTTTGAGATTAAGAAACCGAGGCAGCTCAAGCGTGACAGCTCAATCGTGGCAACTAAGCGAGGCATCTTGGCACGGCAACTCATATTTTAGATTGTTGTATTAGTCATATTGTATTTTTATTTATATTGACTGTAAGCTATAACGGTTGTAATAACGTAATGATAATAATAAATGAGTTTATGTGAGGTCAAACGTTACTTATGAGAGACCAGGCTCGGCAGGGCCTGGGATAGCTTTCATGCTCTATCGAATGACCTCACCGTGGGAACTTTAGAGGGACTTGATTTGGAGGATTGAGAAGTGAGGCACCGTTAGGGCTTGTCCTGACCATCTTAGATACACTTGGTAAAACACCGAAGGACCTTGACCGTGGAACCTTGGGCGGAGCAGCTTGGAGTTCCATCGGGTGTTAGGCTGTGATCCAAACAATCCTATATTTAATGTCACATCTACTATAGGTGATGTCACTAGACGGCTAAATAATGTCAGACATGAACTTGAGTAAACCACCGTGGTATTTGGGGTTGTCAGGCAGTTGGTGAGCCACCTCTACGGCAACAGCCCCCTCCCCTGACATACAGTGGTCAGGCAAAAGGCATGTCTTGGCATTTAATGTTTATGACATGGAGCCAACTAGTGCATCGGGCATTTAATGTTGTGACATAAAGTATGAGGGGTTTATTTCACAGTTTTAATGACTGAGTTGCCTCGGGGATGGTGTGGGGGGTTATTTAAGGACCCCAACCACCCCTGAGGAGAAAATGAATGATCTTTTTGGAGAACTCTGGAGTTATTGCTAGAGATACATATCAGAGAGAGATTTATTGCAAACCATAGGATTTATCCACTCACCATTGTTATTTATTGCGAAGCTTTTAATACTTGACAGAGATTTTTGAGGGTTTATGGTGTGTTTTTACCTGCCTGCCAAGGTGTATCTAGGGTGCTTACTTCTCTCTCCCTCTACCTAAGTTACTTATAAAGGTTCATTACTATCTCCTGAGTTATACACGAGAGACTTGTGAGTTTAAACTGAGTTCGTCTTCATTTGGTGTGTGTTTATATGTTCTATCATTAATCCAAGGTCTTGGGTTAATTAACTTATCATTACCATAGTCAAAAGGCGTTACGCCTCCATCTATAATCTAAAGTACCCTCTTACAGTGTGTGTATATATGTTAAGTGTGTTTAAATCCCTAAAATTGATTTTTAATATTTGTTTGGGAATTTTATAAACTTTTAAAATAAGGTTTTTATTAATTAAAATTTGGTTTTAAAAGTTTTGGGGTCAATCTGCTATTCTGGATTATTGGTTTCATTGGCTGAAAGTTCACTTGGGTAGAATTCGAAAGCGCTAGAGACTATAGGGTGTGCTTTATAATTATTTTAGATGCGCGTGGAACAACTAATCAATTGCCTACACATATCGAGCTATTATCGAACCAAATTGTGTTTTCTCTTTGAGACGATTGTTGTGTGTTGTTTCAACCCTTGGATTAATTTTAATCGATGATCTGCATGCGTTCTTTTACAATCCTGGTGAAACCAACTTGAGCCAATCAGCAGTGTTTTATTCACCGCCTCTGTTTAAACCATTGGATCAAGGTCAATCCTCCAAGACCAAATCCTATCCCTTGATTTTGGTATGATATCTCGAATCTTCTCAGCCTCCTATAAAAGGAACCCTTCTCTCAGCCATATGAGACTTTTGCCACTTTGTTCATTCGAGAGAGAAAGAGAGAGAAGAGAGAAGAAATAAGAGAGAAGAAAGAGAGAGAAACCAGAGTTAGGAAACCCTAAACCTAAATCGTCCAAAACTATATTCAAACCATAACCTCTTTCAAATCCAGTTTATACCAAACACAACCTTGAGTGTTTGAGAGATTTTGAGTGATTGGTTTGTTAGTTTTGTTACTATAACCTCTTCGTTCTCAGATCTTGTTATCAACTTAAACATCTGTTTAGATCTGTGTTTCTTCTTTTATAGAAATCTTATATCTAAGTCATTGCATGTTATATATCACATAGATCTACATTTTTAGTTTCTCATCTTGAGAAAATATTTGTTGATTTGTTTCTGTAAATGTTTTTATCTGCAAAATCAACAAAAACATTTTCTGTCTCTAGTTCTTTTGAAATTAAGATCTTCGACCTAGTTAGAATCGCACTTGTTGATTTTCAATCTCAAAAATATCTTCAAAACTTGAGATTGATTAAGATCTTGATACGTCTTCCGAGCAAGATAGCCGTGGATTCTGGGATTATAATAAAGGTCAAATAAGGTTAAGTTTTCTAAGAATAGAGAAATAGAAAATCACTGCATATAGATCTTATATGTAATTTGATAGGATTGTTTGTATAAAATAAGTGTGTGTGTGTGTGTGTGCATGCATGTGTTAGAAAGAACCTTCACAAACACTATCACCCTGCCACACTAAAAGTGTTGGTAATAAGATCTCAAGAACAAGAGTCGACGTAAAGAACTTGAACAAATTGGAAGTTAGCAAACTGGGAGAACAACATCAATAAACAGAACTGCATAGAAGTTATAAGGACACCGGTGGGTACATTCCTAAACTTGTATAGGTCTGATTTGTGTGCATGTGTGTTATATAGTTGTAACTGTTATAATTTGTTTTAGTGGAATTTTTGGTTTACTCTGTAGAGGGAGTCGTGGATGTTTCCTCAGTTGGGTGAGGTTTTACCACGTAAAAAATCCCTTGTTCTTAATCTTTATACATATCCTCATCTAATTCTTAGTTGTGCTGAGTTTAAAGTTTTTAAACTGATTTATTAAACCTGTTAACAAATCTTGGAAAGATCTTGTACATATTTTTGTTAAACACATCTTGTGATTAATTTGATTTGGTTTTAAGAAAAGAGTTTCTTCAAAAAACTGATCGGAGCTACTTAAATAGTTTAATTTTATATTAAACGGATTTGGTAACAGATTTTTAGTAGTAACCGGCCAAACCTAACAAGCTATGTACGTCCATAATTGTCCTTGGATTGTCCCATCCCAAGATAACCTCCACCTTGAAATAATCGACATAAATTCCCTTGCCTTAAACTTCTTGGCCAAGGTACTTGACTTATTCAATCTAGAACATGCACTTACTGAATTTGGCGTATGATTGATTCTCCTAGAGTACCTGCCATGTCATGCGAAGTTTCTCCTTGTTGTCTATATTCGAGGCCGAATAGACAAGTATGTCATCCATAAAGACGACCATAAATCGGTCTGGGTAGGAATGATAAATGTGATTCATCAAATCCATAAATGTCGATGGGGCATTGGTCAAACCAAAGGGCATCACTAGGAATTCGTAGTTCCCATACGAAGTTCAAAATGCAGTCTTAGGGATAGCCTCCTCACTATTGCCCAACTGGTGGTACCATGATCGAAGGTCAATATTTAAAAATCTACCTACCCCGTGCAACTAATCAAACAAGTCATCAATACGAGTCACATGGTATTTGTCATTCACTGTTACTACACTCAGCTTCCTCTAATCGATGTAAAGTCGAAGAAAATTGTCCTTTTTCTTTATAAAGGGGATTGGGTCTCCCCATAGGGATACACTAGGGAGAATGAAGCCCTTACTAATTAGCTCCTCTAACAGAACCCTTATCTTCTACAATTCCACTGAAGCCATCTTGTGAGGTGGAATGGATATAGGTGAGACACCCTGATGTACCTCTATAGCAAAATCCAGCGACCATCGTGGTGGTAATCCATGGAGGTCATCTAAGTGTACATCAGGAAACTTTGCTCCATGAGGTAGTCTAAAACCATACCATCTGGATCATTCGGAGCCACTAAGCTTCTTAACTAACCAAAATATTGTTTCTTCTCTCGAACTATAGAAAACTTATAAGGATAATCAATGCCCTGATCGATGTTAAAGAGATGGCGAGACCCATTCGGGAGTGATACTAGGGCACCATGTCAATGGCATTCGATGGTGGCTTCTAAACATGACAGACAATCAATACCAAGGATCACCTCAAACCCATCCATGTCTGTAAGGATCAAATCATACTCCAAAACATAATCTTCAACCATGATCACACATTTACAGCACAACCTATTAAGAAATATACCCCCACCCACTAGAAGCCCAATGAAGATAAAAGGATGAAATCGGTACACCTCTAATCCCAAACTAAAAGATAAGGAACTTGAAATTAACGAGTGTGATGTGCCAGAATCAAATAATGCCTTAACATATACACTGTACAAAAGAATCATACCTTCCATCACTAAAGGATCACTGGAAGGTGCAGCCTGCTGTGACATGGCATATGCTTGCCCTGGGTTAAACCTGTTAGTTTGGCTACTGGGCATTGACCCTTCCTATGGCTTCCCTGACCTTGGCTTAAATGTGAACTGTCCACGTTATGCCTCATGGGCTACTGATAACCCAAAGAGAAGTAATGCTGCTGAGTAAGGCCTGTATAATTAGACCTCCATCTCAACACAAAATTAACAGTTTGTTGACTGCCTAAAGCCCGCTGAGGTAAATCCCTCTTAAAATGACCCAGGAGATCGCAAGAAAATTAAGTCCTCTCTGTGGGGACTATATGACTCTAATCGCTGGTGCACTGGGCTGATGAAAAACCAACCCCGTGGTATTCTTTATCTTCATAAAGAAGCCTCGAGCCCTCCCCCGAGACTTCTTATGGTCACCACCCTGGGACCCTATGAGTTCCTTTTCTTATCCCGAATGTCCTTGTTATCCTCAGCATTAAAATCCAACCGAATAACCTTATTTACTACAGACTTAAAGTTGGATAGATCTAAACCTGCCAGAATTTATCGAATACCCGTGTTGAGGATGTTAACAAACAACCTCATCTTCTCAGTGTCATCTTTCTGAACAACATCAACACACTTGCACAAACTTTTAAACTTCACTAGATACTCATTCACAGAATTCTTCCCCTGAATCAAACTAGAAAACTCATCCTTCTTGGCATCCTTAAATGCCTGGGAAAGTACCGGTCAAGGAAGGAAGTTTTGAAGTTGTCCCAATCAATGGTCTCTATAGTACTGGCAGAATAGGCACTCCATAATCGCTGGGCTTTCTCCGTGAGATGGAAGGTTCAAATCTTAACTTTATGCCCAACTGGCACGTTAAGAATCTCCATTATACTAGTGACTTCATTGAGATACTTTTCTGTAGCATCGAGGACAGCTACCCCGTTAAAAGGTGGGTGGGTAAAACCTCTTAAACTCAATAATGGAGGTCGAGGTAGTACTCTAGACTGTCCCACTGCGTTTGGCCTGCTCCTGTTATGTAAGGGAGTCGGT
The DNA here is from genome assembly GCA_949130495.1 of Sambucus nigra. NCBI lineage: Eukaryota > Viridiplantae > Streptophyta > Magnoliopsida > Dipsacales > Adoxaceae > Sambucus > Sambucus nigra. The sequence continues at coordinate 204,838,116 of OX422218.1, forward strand.
GAGCTGTCGCATGACTTGATCCATGTGTCTAAGCTCATTAATTCCCATCCCACTAGCTATATCACATTGTGGAGGCATCTACACATGAAAATGAGGGTTCAATACACAATAATACATATGGAAGTCGGTAACGTAAGCGATTTACTAAATAGTAACTAAATTGTTAACTATGAAGAAACGTAACAGGGAAGCGCACTAAGAAAACATAAACGCTCCGTCACACTCAAGGATCATATTTCTCTGATACCATTTGTAATGCCTCGACCCAATTTTGGATCACTATTTGGTCAACCTGCACCGTGTCAAGGAGTTAAAGGGGGAGGGAAATGTTCAATTTGATTACTTGAGAAAACCCCTTTTTAATTGCACCATTCATTAAAGATTAATTTACCATTTTTAATTGGAAAAAGGTGACCACTTTAAGTAATTAGTCAATTTATAAGTTTTATTGATAAAAACCCTATTTAGTCGACAATGCTAATTTAGTATGAAGTAAAACACATTTATCCTTATATGATTACAAATCATGGCCAAAGGCCCGAATAAAAGTGTTTCAATGTACCTAATTACCCATGTTTCAAAATGTAATTTCAAATAAATTATAGAGCTTCTAACAACGTTGGTTTCCCTCTGTGGTCTTACTCGTGTCCTTTTTGACATCCCTACTCGATGTACCTGGGGTAGGGATTTTAACATAGAAATCATGGGTGAGCTAACGCTCAGCAGTGTGGGTAATACTAAGAAACACATTTTCTACAAAAATTCTATGCATATATTGTGCATTTTAATTCATTCCGAAAATATTTAACAATTCAACTAGTATTCATGCAACTACTACGCAGTGCACCTGAGCGATTAGATCATACTCACACTTAACCAATTTCATCACCCTTTATCGGGTCTAGACACTAATTAATCATGTTTTAGCCAGTACTCTCATATATCACTTTTCAATAGGTTGTCTTATTTATACATTCCCAAGTACAACCATTATCATTTCCACTTTACATTATATTTTCTTGAAATCATCCAATAACTGTATACTTAAACAATCTCTACATCGTTGGGTATGCTATTATATGCTCTGGCCAGTGATTTTGGGTCTTTCACCTCAGGGCTCAGAACCCTCATTAATTATTTTGTTGTCATCCGAGTCCAATTTAATGTGTTTTAACATTTGATCTAATGCCCACATTATTCCACCCTTTTATCATTTTTTCTCATTTTACAGTTTAACTCATTCATTCATTTCATCAACGTGACATTTATTCGTTTTATCATTTTTCACCGAAAATCGACCGATAAGGTCTAAGAGGAAATCCAACCACTAGGACCCTAATCTTTTCCAAAATCATCATTTTGCCATTTCATTTTCATTTTGATACTAGAACATAGCCTTTTTCTTTCAAATCACCCTTTCCATGATTTTATGTCACAAATCATAGTATCATTTTATGACTTGCCGCATAAATATATTTACTCATTCAAGACTATTTTTAACCAAATGTCCATAACTTTGCCCTATTATCACATGCGACCCCATATATTATTTTTTACTCATTCTAATAATATTTAACACAATTTAGGGTTGTTTTTCTATATTTATTCATTTCTTCATAAAATCCATTATAACATGCTTTAACAAGTCAAAGATATCATCATCTACCTTACTACATTATTCTACATATGTGAAAGAGGATTTTAAGCCTACAAATATGTCAAAATGCACTTAGACAAATGAAAATCATGGGTTTTTATATTTCTTATGCTTTTCTTTCATTTTCAAGGTAAAATGCCATATATTTGTTAAAAGACCCGTATTAGTTTTTTTTTTTGTTAAAAATCCATTTTTTCAAGACTATAATATTTTATCTAATAACATCATTTAGGCATTGAAAATCATATAGCATTCATAATACATGCTTTTCATAGCTAGAAAACCTTGAAACTTTGGAAAAACAAAACCCTACTTTGATTAGAAGAGAAGAAGCACAAAAGTATTGACTTGAAATCTTCTAAAAACTCCTAAGCTCCAAGACTCCAAAAGCTCCTTTAAATGACTCCAAAAATCCTTCCTACAAGCTTTGCTCCACCACTTTCTTCCTTGACAAAAGCTAGGAGGTGGTAGAAATCTTTGAAAATGGTGCATCTTATGGTTTGTCAGTGGTGGCAAAGTTTGGCTATGGGGGAAACATTGTTGGAGAGGAAGAATATGGGTGTATGGAACTTAGAGAGATATAAATATACTGAAAATGGTGGGGAGACCCACCCCCACTCTCCTTTCTTATAACCCCACAAAACAAATGTTAAAAACTCTCCTCGAACATGCGTAACACCTTTCTGCTCATCAAAGCCACCACACATTAACACGTTATCAGATCAAGGGTCCAAATAGTGACAACACACAAGGGCATCTCGAGTTTAAAATTTTTGAATAGGTCGTTTGGACGATATTGGGACCTCGTTCGAACAAGAGTACATATCTCATTCGAACGACATGCGAACGACCTTCTAACGAGGTTGAAATCTAAAGGAAGAGATAGTTCATTAGGTCCTCCTTAGAATTCTACTTTGAACGACATGGACATCTCACTTGAACCATGAACATTCTAATTTGAACTTGATGGACTCCTCATTCGAATAATCTCCAGTTTTGTTTGAACTACAAATTTTTCCTAAAATCCAAATTTCTCCGAGTAACTTCCACAATTACCGTCAAGTCCAAAAGACTAATAAAACATAGAGATAAAAGACCATGTATCAATGATTCAAATCCCAAGAGTTTCATATGATTAAAAATTACATGGGGAAATAATAAAATATTAGGAGCATGTATTACAGACTATACCTATGAAGACAAACTTGACCAAATCAAAAAACTCAGGTGGCGTATAATACACAGATAGAGTAGAACTCATCATAGTAGAAGACTAACCCCAGGATATTGAAGATGACGTGAAAGTATTAATGGAAACATGATGGCGGTAGCTAAGGTTGACCTCAGAACTATGAAGAAATTTCTTATCAATATACGAGAATGAACCCATGTCTTAATTTTCATATAGGAGGGGAACCTGATCCGTAAGATAAGGATGAGTAATAAGTATTCCGTGTGGAAATGTTGTGCGAATGGGTTTCTTCCCATCATTTGGAACAGTACTCATGACCCTAAGAATGATGGAGGTAAAGTCAATAATGTGACCTACACTGATGGCATGCATGAAATATTAATGCTCATAAGAAATCTTAGTATGACTTTCTCGAGGAAGAAAACTTAAGCAAGTGATCCAATTAAGGATGTGAAAGTTCATGTAATGGTCTACGTGGAAAAGGGTGATAGTGGAGGTGTGGGTACTCTAAGAAATAAGAGGTAATATCTTGGTGAGGTATGGGAATTCCTCCTCGAGCTGGGGATAAGTAGCGTTACTTGCTCTAGGAATAACTAAGAGGGAGGAAATAGGACCACCAGTAACAACAACGTCAATGCCATTCACCAAAGAATGAACAATGAATTGATGCCTCATCACATGGTGATTGAATTCAAGAATGAGATCGGGGAGGATCACGTCATGAATGGACAAAAATGACTCCCAACCATGACTCGCGAATTAATTCGTAAGGGAATCCTTATAGAAGTCAAGGAGTGAGATGACATGATTACGTATGACAAAACTTAAATAGAAATTGATAATGCAATAGTTTTCGTAGTTGACCAAACTCAACCATCGAATGTGAGAAAATGGGGCATTGCACTAACACATGTCTTCACAAAAGGGGGGTTATTGTACACGAAAAGAATGACGTTGGGGTCCATGACCATGAACATATAGGCTTTGATAGTGCCAAATATGGTACCACTAAGTAAATGTGTAAGAGCTTAACCATAGGAACTGCAAGTGTGCAAAAATGGTGAAATCACAGCAATATAAATGAAGCAAGTGTTGAGGAAAAGAGGAGAAAGACAGTGATATAAGCGGTTCAGCGTATCTAAGCCTACTCCACTGTGCAGGTGAGTGAATGTTTATGATTAAACTAGGTTCTAATGGCTTTAAACTACAATGAAATCAACTTTCTCTCTCTACTGCAAGTTAACAGAGTTTTGCTAGGGTTTCGAATTAAGAATCCTTCTCAAGGTGGAAAGAGACTAGTATATATAGCAAAACTCTAAGCAAAGTCACATTAGGTGTTTTGTTCGGTGATTTTAGGGGTTTATCCAGCAACCTTTAGGTTATGTGACTTTTCTCAGCCTTAGTAACCCTTGAATCAATCATTGGTAGATCTCCGGTGTAATTTCGACAAATGTGTTCTTAATTGTTCTTGGTTTAAAATGATCCATTTCCCCACTTTGATCTTTTGGTCAATCATTGTCAAACTTTAAATTGTTTGTACCTTTTTATTTTTTAATTACTTAAGTTAAACTTAGGGTTTTTGTATGTTAAAGTCCCTTTACTAGTTAGCAGAGCAATACCCCACACTTAGGGATAGATACTTCTAGGAGATCCGTAGGATTGAGGAAGAGGACGAGGTTTGACGTAGAGTCGGGTCTGACCGTACTCGCCCCATCTTTCTCATCATTTAAAGACCATTCTACCCGTATTGCCTGAGGTTAGTATGAATGAGATGCCTAACTTGTCCTTATCTCTAGCCGAGAGTAGGGACTCATTTGAAGAGGCCATGAGAGGACCATCCACACATCCTGTGGGGTCTGATATAGTCGAGAGCTTGTCTCAGACTTCATCTTCCAGTCAAGACGAGTCGTCTGGTCAGTATGAATCTTCATTCTAAATTGTCTCAGACCCTGTTGATCCAACTTTTAACATTTCCATTCCTCCAATCGTCGTTCTTCTCATAGTTATGATCGAGAGTTAGTTTCAAGAGAGGTTTCCAGACGGGGCTCCATCTGCTAGAGCTCATGCTTAGGATGAGGACTTAGAGGTTGAGGAACCCGTAAATTATTCTTACGCCAAGACCTCTCAATCCACTATCAAAGAGTCTGACCTATTTCTTTGTAGGCATTTATATGGTATTATGGTGGACATCATTATGCGCATCCCGAACGAGGATGAGAGACTATACAACGATCGAGAAGGTAAAGTTGTTTATGACCAGATGTTTAGGGTCGGTGTCAGATTGAATTTTTTCCCTTTTGTCTGAGCCATTCTGTCTAGCTTAGGACTTGATCCATCTCACTTAGCTACCAATTCATAGAGAATTATACTCGGCTACCTCTTCTTATGGATTAATAAGTATACGAACGACCCTTCGATCAAAATATTCAGAGCTTGTTATGACGTCTCATCCTCAAGGACCTAGCCCGACTATTACCACCTATGGGCAAGAAAACTTGATAAGAAAATCATTCAGGTCACCCAAACCTCCAACCATTACTAGAAGCCAAGATTTTTCTTCGTTTTTGGGGTTTAGGAATTTTTTACCGATGCCGACCCATCTAAGGAAGAGTCGAGAGTTCCCTGTGATTGGGAAACCCCTTAATGTTAGCCAAGTTTGATCCCGGCCCTGAGTGTTGTCGACGAAGAGAGGGTTGAATATCTGAAGAGTCAAGGGAAGGAAGGTTCGCTCCTTAAATTTGAATATCTGATGTCTCTTAAATTTCTGGAGGAGGCTAGTCTGGGGGTTGACCCCCTAGACGGGTTATATGAGTTACTTAACTTTATTGTTCATAAACTTGTCCTCGTATTTTATTTTTGATCATTTTTTTCTCCTTTTCAGATCGTCCTACCCATATCTCAGGCGACATTTGGAATTTGAAAACCCCCAGCCTAAAAAATATCTTGAAGAAGGGGGCAAGCAACCTTTGAAGAAGTATACTGCTGGAGGGCCGACCCAACATCAAGTTGTCCATAATAGAAAAGAAAATGCCATTCCTTCGACCCTCATCACGATCACGAGACTAGGCTGAGAGTTAACCCACCTCCTCAAATCATCCTAAATTAATCTGGGCCTAGTTCATCTTCAGGGGACTCTTTTAAAACCTTCTAGGCAATCATCCTAGCACATCTTAAGGCCTACCCTGACTTTGTTATTTCATCTATGCCGAGGTCAAAGGACGATTTACTTGCCCCCCGTTCTAAGGGTTAATATTAATTCTTGGGGAAGATGCCTCTCTTGAAGACCTTGGACTTCGGTTTTCATCATCTAACACAGGTATCGACCTCAAAGTCAATTTAAATCTCGTCTCATTCAATCTTTTTCTTCGTCTTTTTCTAATCTCTGTGTATACATAACTTTTGCAGTTTGTAAATGGGCTACTGAGAATTTATCAAAACTTCGAGAGGGTGAGAATGCCCTCTAGGACAAGGCCAATCTTAAGAAATAGATGAGGGATACCCATAAGTCCCTTTATCAGGCTAAGTTGGATCATGCCAATGATTTGAAGGATGAGGATGGAGAGATGATTGTTTAGGATGTAAAAAACTCCACTGACCTTACTATATCCATGCAAAAGGCTAAGGAAGAGGCTCTTACATATGGGGTCATCCAAAAAATCAAATAATCAAGGACAAGGCCCTCTCTCCCAAGGCTAGAAAGAAAATCAAAGACGTTGTAGTTGAGGCCTACAAAGAATCTGATGAATTTGGTAGCTTTGGATGGAGTACTTTGAAAGTGGCATCAAGACGGTTTGTCGGTGGGTCTCCACAAAGTTTATTGAAGTCGTCTCATCTATTAGCACTGAGTTAGAAGTTCTCGACATGGAGGATCCCTTTATGTCTTTGACTTTGAACTATGTTGAGTCCCTTCCCTCGGCCAAGGGAGATGAAATAATGGCTGAGATCCCAGTTAAGACCAACAACACCACTTTTACTATTCGGGAGGCTCAAGCTGAGGCTGGTGGTACCAATAAACCAGTTGTCAATGAATCATCTGTGGCTGAGATCCTTATTTTATAATCCATCTTTGTTATTAACATATGGTCTTTTATAATGTTAAAACTCGTATTATTATATCAATGTATATCCATTTTTTGCATAGTCTTATATCGTACTTGTTGATTTACTTTGCTTGCATGGATGATGAGTAATGGCTTTTCCTAGTTTCTTTCTCATCTCAGCATCAATCTTTGAATTCTCCCTCATCCCGAGTTATAAGTTTACTCTTATTTATAGCCGAGAGCTCAATTAATCCATAATCTAATGATTTTTAAATTTGAATTCACAAAATTATGTTGTTTAATTACAAGTGCCCTCTCGTCGTTTTGAGAGTGTATGGACAAGCGATGCCTCATCCTACACTATCGTCTCGACCAAGATAGTTTTTCACCAATCTAATGATGTTGAGGTAAACCATAATTAAAGTATTTTTATAATTTGAATTCACCAAATTATGTTGTTTAATTACAAGTCCCCTCTCATCATTTTGAGAGTGTATGGACGAGTGATGCCTCGTTCTACACTGTCATTTCGTCCGAGAGAGTTTTTCACCCACTTAATGACGTTGAGATAAACCTTGTGTTTTCCACCATTAAAGATGATATTATCACACTGTTCCCCCTTTTGGCGTTATTCAGAGTCCATGGACGAGGTCAGCCCCGTCCAGATTTTAATGTCACCGAGAGTGAGTTAATGCTACTTCACCACATTGAGTGATTTTCTATAGCTTAGGATGAGTTAAAACATACAATTACTCTTACAACATGAGTAGGAGAGAGCACTTATAATTTTTCATTGACTACCTCTTTTCTTGTACAATGATACAATGATAAAAGAAAACTTTTACAATGTCCTATTGATAATGTAGAGGGGGCTTGAAAGTAATCTTGAGATTAGAGATAATCCCCCATTAACAATAGTGTTTGATATTAAGACAACGAGGCAGCTCAGCATGGCAACTCAAGCGAGGCATCTTAGTGTGGCAGCTCAAGCGAGGCAACTTAGTGTGCCAACTCATATTTTAGTTTGTTGTGTTACTAAGTCATATTGTATCTTTGTTTATATTAACTTTGACCTATAACGTTTGCAAAGATGTAACGAGTATAATGATTTTTATTGTGAGGTCTAACGGTACTCGCGAGAGACCAGGCTTGGCAGGGCCTTGGAGAACTTTCATGCTCTATCGAACAACCTCATTGTGGGAACTTTAGAGGGACTTGGTTTTGAGGATTAAGAAGTGACGCACCATTGGGCTTGTCGTGACCATCTTAGATACACCTGTTAAAACACCAAAGGACACTGACCATGGAACCTCGGGCGGAGCAACCTTGAGTTCCATTGGGCGTTGAGTTATGAACAAAACAACCCTCTACTTAATGTCACATCTACCATATGTGATGTTACTAGCCATCAAGGCAATGTCAAATCTGCACATGAGTAAACCACCATGGTATTTGGGGCTGTCAAGCAGTTGGTGAGCCATCTCTGCGACGATAGTCCCCTGACACACAGTGGTTAGGCAAAATGGATGTCTTGGCATTTAATGTTTATGAGGTGGACCTAACTAGTGCATCAGGAATTTAATATTTGTGCATAAAGTATAAGGGATGTCTTTCACAGTTATTAATGACTGAGTTACCTCGGGAGTGATGTGGGGGGCTATTTAAGGACCCCAACCACCTCTTGGGAGAGGATGTTCTTTTTTAAGAGTTAAGAAGTTATTACTAGAGAGAATATACATCAGAGAGAAACTTATTACAAACCAGAGAGTTTAGTCACCTACCATTGTCATTTATTACGAAGCTTTAATACTTGATAAAGATCATTGACGGTGGTTTAGGTGTTTGGCTGCCTGCCAAGGTGTATCTAGGGTGCTCATTTTCTCTCTCCCTCTCAGAGAGTTACTTCTGAGTTCATTATTATCTTCTGAGTTATACACGAGAGATTTGTGAGTTCAAACTGAGTTTATCTTCGCTAAGTTGTGTTTGCGTGTCCTGCAGTTAATCAATAGTGTTGTTAGTTAACTTATTATTACTGTACTCAAAATGGTTTACGCCTCCCTCTAATCTAAACTACCCTCTTACGAATAATATTTCTTTAAATGATCAACATTCTAATGGTTGGAGAATGACTCTCCCTCAAAATTCTTGAGCTGATACGTACCAGGAACTATCTCTTTTGTAAATTTATAGGGCCCATGCTAGTCAGGATAATGTTTATTCAGGTTTTACCAAGCTTTATTCAAAACTAAGTCTCCAATGGCCTAATTTTCACCCTTTTATTGTAGAATTTGGAAGTTCTCTGCTGATAGGTGATCTGCCTAACTTTTGCGTCCTCTCTCTTTTCTTCAATAAGGTTCAAATCAAACCTTTACTCTTCAAAATTTTCTTCTGGGCTATATGTATGAACTCTATTGATTGGTATGCCAATTTCTATAGGGATCACTACCTCTAAGCTATAGGTAAGCATAAAAGGGGTCTCTCTCGTTCGAGTTCTCTCGGTCGTCCTCTAGGCCCACTGGACAACATTCACTTCTTCAGTTCAAAGACCCTTGGCATATTCTAATTTCTTCTCGATCCCGTCTAATATGGTTCTATTAGTCACCTCCATCTGAACTTTTTCCTGAGGTAGGCCTAGAGCTGAATAAAACTGCTTGATGACGACCCTCTTACAATAAGCCTCCAAAAGATGAGTGTTTGTACTGTTTGTCGTCCTCCAAGATTAGGGTATGAGGTAGACCATATCTATAAATAATGTTCCTCCAAATAAATTTGAAGGTCTTTGTCTAGGTAATGGTTATCATATCCTATGCCTCAACCCATTTGAAGAAATAATCGATTGCCATAATGATATACCTATAGTTGTCAGTTCCCCTAGGCAATGGTCCTACAAGATGAATTCCCCAAACAACAAATAACCAAGGAGATGTATTAGATAATAGAGGATGATAAGGTTGATGAGGGATGCTGGCATATCTCTAACATTTGTCACACCTCTTCACATAACTGGCTACAACCCTGGTGAAGGTCAGCCACCAATACCCCCGTGTGACCACCCTCTTTACCAATGATCTTCCTCCTATATGGTTGGAGTAAGAACCCTTATGTATATCTTTGAGGATGTACTCCACCTCTGTCGGATGGACACATCAGAGTAGAGGGAGGAGGAATCCTTTCTTGTATAAAACATCTCCAATGACTAAGAACTTAGATGCTTTATACCTCATCTTTTTCCTCTCCAACTTTGAGTCTGGTAGTTCACCATCCCTTATATATTGGAGGGGAGGGTTTATCCAAGATTTACCTATCTCAAGGTTTAAGTAGAACTCAACCGTGTTGTCTTCTTCTTTAATGCTCGATCGGTGTAGTATATCAACTCTACTGACCTTTTGATTTCTATACTGGTTATTAATGCTAGTCTTGCAAGTGCATCGGCTCGACCATTTTCTAGTCGAGGGATCCTTTTCAGTATCACCTACCTAAAGTTTTTTAATACTAATTTTACCTTATACAGGTATCTGGCCATCCTCTCATATTTTGCTTCATATACTACTGGGATTTGATTCACTACCAGCCTAGAGTCACTATGAACCAACAACTGGCCGACATTCAGTGCCTTGGTGAAGGAAAGACCTGCTATAAGGTCTTTATACCTGGATTCATTGTTGGATGCCTTGGATTTGAATCTTAAAGAATACTCTATATCAGAGTTGTCTGGAGACAAAACTATCAGGCTAGCTCCAATCCCTGCATCACAGAAAGAACCATCAATAAAGAGGCTTAATACTATACCTTTTTCATAGAAGTTTCCTTCTTTCATTGCACCATTCTTGAACAAAATATTTTCTTCTTCATTCTCGGCCACCACTGTTGTTGATACTAGAAATGGTATCACCAAATAAATGTGAGTATGCAAGATCAAACCAGTGTATCAATGGAGTATAAATAAATATATATGTAGAAGAAGATGAGACAAAAAGGGAGATAACATAAATATAAGTGGTTCAGACTATCTAGGCCTACTCCACTGTGTGAGTGTGTGTGAAATCCACTAAAAATGGCACTAATGGCCTTGGGATACAGAACACATAAGATTTCTCTCTCTACTGTGATTTTGACAAAGCTTTAGCTAGGGTTTGTAATCATCGATCCTTTACAAAGTTATAGAAGAAAATAATTTATATTACATGTGGGGTGTAGTGTACACCCAAAGCATGTAATAAGCATGTGTGGAATGTTCGTAGCCAATGAGGAGGAGCCAGTTATCACTGTCACATGTAGGTTATGATGATCAAATATTCCCTCACGTATAAGGGAGATGTTATTATAACGGTTTGGTACACGTGTGATCAGTAGCCCACACGCATACTCGGACATGTTCCCCAATCCACACTCTTTGCCAATTGTCCACTATCGGCCATCTATCCAGGCCCTTTCCAAGTTATTATGTTGTAGTCCATAAATGGAATCATACTTGTCCTGTTGGGTTATCTCATCCTGTCCCCGTCATCTGAATGATGGTCGAGGAGGAGGAGGGTAGATCATAGGATCAATGGTGTAAGGCATCTTGATTGGTTTTCCAGGAAGAGGCTAAGGTATCCCTGAGGTGAGACATTGGCTGATGATGAGTCAGATCAGGCTGAGTCTATGGTCGAGTCATAACTACTTATACTAGATCGATTGGTGATGGTTAACTTTGTCCTAGGTGATGTAACTCTTGGATGGGGCTATACTTGGTATATTAATCACCCCCTAGCCCTTAGTATTCAATATGAAATGAAGGATGAGAGATAAAGTATCCTCTGGGTATGAGTTGAAAAGGCATCTTTTCATATGTCATATCTGAAGAGTTCGATGAAGATTGAATTGACACTTGACAGCCATCATGTGGAGTGGCATGTGGACCAAAAATTGATGGATGGAAGTGATGCTTAGGGCCTTGTGCCCTAATTATGACCTCCTTGGAAGTTGTGTAAAATATCATTTTCTATCTTCAGTTCATCTTCTTCACCTCAGGTGCCATTTCTCTCTCTCTAGAACCGGTTTCCTTCTTTCTCATGTTCAAGCATTTTCAAGCAAGATTTAGAGATCAATTAGATTTTGCGTTCTTCCAATCCTTCCAGGTAACCTTTTCCATCTATCCTTTTTAAGATATTTCTTTTGTGAAGTTAGTTTAAGCTTTTTCATTTTTTTCGGTGAGGTTCTTCATTTTTTTGGTGGTTAAGTTAGTGGATTTACGTTGTTTTAAAGGTCGTAATTGGGAGCTTGAGAGTTATAATAGGAAGTTTAGGATTTTCCCCCTCTTTTCTTGATTTCTTCAGCCGTTGTGAGGTTTCCGGCGTTACACCAGTTGTCTTCTCTGGTGTCAATCATCTACTATTCTTAACTGTTCTTACCAAAAATGATTCATGTTCTCATTTGATTCCATGGTGAACACTAGTAAACCTTTAAGTTTTTTGTACCTTTTTAGCTCTTTATTTCTTAAGTCTAAGATCGACTTCTTTGACACTAAAGAATCTTTTCGAGTTAGAAGAATAGTATCCCACACTTAGGGATAGGTACTTCCAAGAAATACGTAGGATAGAAAAGGTCGAGGCCAGACGTAGAGCTGACCCTCATTTCATACGACCCATTTTTCTTATCCCCTTAATGACCACATTTCCCTCTTCCTCTGAGGTCGGTAAGGAAGAGTTTACTAACTCATCCTTTTCTCCAGCCGATAGGAGAGATTCATTTGAAGAAGTGCTGAGAATGCCCCCTCACATCCTATGGATCCTGAGGCAATCGAGAACTCAACTCAGACATTATCCTCCATCCAGGACGAGTTCTCTAGTCGAGATGACTCTTTAGTACAAATTATGGATAATGGGTCTTCCTGTGATTCTTCAATCCAAGTTGTCTCTGAATAGGCTGAGTCAACTGTCAATGGTTTCATCCCTCCAACTATTATCCCTATCAGAGCCATGACTAATAGTGATTTTCAAGTGAGATTTTGAGAGGGTAATTCGATTGCTAAAAATAAGGTTGAGGACGAGAATAAAAATGCGATCGATGATGGTGATGACTCTAAGTCCGAGGAACCTATCGACTATACCTATTTTGAGACTAACCTTCTCCTCAGGAGACATCTTTATGGCATCAAGTCTGACGTTTTCTTGCTCGTCCCAGTCGATGATGAGAGAGCATATGGAGGCCTAGAGGGTGATATTATTATTTATGAGAAAATATTTAAGGTCGATGTTAGATTCTCTTTTCACCTTTATATCGGAGCTATCCTGTCTAGTCTAGGACTTTCTCCAACTCAGCCGGTGCCAAACTTTTAGCGGATCATACTAAGCTATGTTGTCTTGTGGATTAATGAATACACAAAAGACTCTTCGATTGGAATATACAAAGCTTGTTACAATGTTTCATCCTCTAAAACCATGTCTGACTATTACTATCTAGGGGATAGAAAGCCCGATAAGAAAATTATTCAAGTTACCCAGACATCAAACCATTACTCAAAGTTGAGGTTCTTTTTCATTTTTGGGGCTTGGGAATTTTTGGTCGATGTCGACCCTTCTGATGATGAGATGAGAATCCCACATGATTGTTCTAACCCCTCCATATCGGCCATCATTATAGATCGGAAGAGGTTTAGGTATCTGTAGATTCAAGGGAAGGAAGGTGTACTTCCTAATTTTGAGGATCTTATGGCTTCTGACTTTATGGAAAAGGTTGGCTTGGTGGTTGACCCCCTAGCCGAGCTATGTGAGTTATCTAACTTTTCTATTCTTAAGTCCTTTATCATCTCTAATTTTTATGACTGATCACTCCTATTTTTTCTTTGCAGATCATCCATCACATATCTCTGACAACTTGTGGAACATGATGGCCCCCCAGCTACAAGAACGTGCTGGAAAACAGAGGTAATAAACTTATGAAGGAATCCACTACTGGAGGGTCGGCCAACCCCGAGGTCTTCCAGAAGAGAAAGACACCACTTCCTCCGATAGCCAGACGAGGAAGAGAACAACTGTTCTTACTCAGATAGTTTCAAGATCTTCTGGATCCTACTCATCCCCTAAAGAGTGTTTTGATCACTATTGGTCATCCAATATTGCTCAGCTGTGGGGCTGCTTCGGTTCAGTACTTCCTCAACTTCAAGATCAAAAAGGGAAATGCTTATTGTCCCATCCAAGTAGGATTACAAGTTATTATTAAAAAAACCTCTTCCTAAGGTCTTTGACTTCGGCCTCCATTCTATGGCTCAGGTACTTGCTTCTTCATGAGAACTTTTACCTCGTCTTTTGCTACTTATATGTGTTCTGACATTCGTATTCTCATTATTCTACAGTCTTTATGCACTCTCTCCTCAACCACCAAGTGGATGCCAGAGAACTATTCAAAGATTCAAGAGTCTGACATGGAATTAGAGTCTGAGGCTGAAGAACTAGCTGACGGATAGACAATCTGACTATAGTAAGGCCCTTGATGCCTTGAAAGATAAAGACGAGGCCCTAAAGAAAAAAATGCACTTTTTAAATAGAAGGATGAATCCTTAACTGCTCGGTCTTCCCAACACTCCAAAGACCTTATTTCTTCCATCACTAAAGCCAAGGACGAGTTTCTATTGGCCGAGGACATTCAGAAGATAAGGGATGAGGCCATAGAATCATATAAGTCATCTGATGAGTTTCTCAGCTTCTACATGGAGTATTTTGAGAGGGGTCTCAAGACGACTTATAGGTGGATCATCATCAAATTTGTTAAGGTGGTATTATCTATCAGTTTCAAGTTAGAAGCTCCTAATATGGAGGATCCTTGCATGGATTTAACTCTGGAATATATTGAGTTCCCACCTGCAGTCGAGAGAGATGAGGTGATGGTCGAGGTCCCACTTGAGGCTAAAATAAATGTTGCTATTGATCAGACTCAGGCCGAGGGAGGCACTGAAAGCTCGGACAACAATACTGAGCAAACTCGAGTCGGTGGAGGTTCTAATGAGTCTACTATAAACATGGAACCAACTTTATAGGGTGGTCTTCTATGACCGTTACCCTTCATTTTGTAATTGCTTAACATTGAACACTTTAATGATTTTTCTGAATTTTTACTTGATCTAAGTTTTGCATCGAGCTTACTTTCATAGTTGAATAAATGAATGAATGGAGTTTATCTCGTATATATGAGTCATCTTTATTTGTTTATGTGTCTGATTTCTACTGATGTTTAACAAGTAACCATGCTGGAATGGCTTATAATCTTGAAATCACCAGTTAACCATTTTCTTTTCGCACATCGTCTCATCCCGAGACGAGATAAATATAAACATGTAAATGATATTTGAATTTAACTTCACCTAATTATGGTGTTATATCACAAGTTCATTCCCGTCATATTGAGAATGTATGAATGAGAGCTACCTCGCCCATACACGGTCGTCTCGGCTAAGAGAGTTTTTTCACAAAATTAATGATGTTAAAATAAACCATAATAAAGTGATTTTTTAATTTGAATTCACCAAATTATGGAGTTATATCACAAGTCCCCTCTCGTCGTCTTAAAAGTGTATGGACGAGAGCCACCTCGTCCATACACTGTCATCTTGATCGAGAGAGTTTTTTCCCCAAATTAATGATGTGATAATAAACCATTATAAAGTGATTTCATAATCTGAATTCAACAAATTATGGTGTTATATCACAATTTGCCTCTCGTCGCTTTGAGAGTGTATGGATGAGAGCTACCTCGTCCATACACAGTCATCTCGATCGAGAGAGTTTTTTCACCAAATTAATGATGTTAAAATAAACCACAATAAAGTGATTTTTGAATTTAAATTCACCAAATTATGGTGTTATATAAGAAGTCCCCTCTCATTGTTTTGAGAGTGTATGGATGAGAGCTGCCTCATCCATACACTGTCAGTTTAACCGAGAGAGTTTTTTCACCAAATTAATGATGTTAAAATAAACCATAATAAAGTGATTTTTGAATTTGAATTCACCAAATTATGGTGTTATATTACAAGTCCCCTCTCGTCGTTTTGAGAGTTTATGGGCGAGATCTACCTCATCCATACACTATCTGTAGACACCCTATTCTAGTACCCCCTAACCTCTCCTTAGGTCCCTAGCACCTCCCTTCATCACTACAAACCTAAGTCATACCCCGGGTACTGACTTAGAGGCCATTGGGCACTCCCAGGCTCCATTTGAACAAAATTCAAATTCTTCAACTCAATTGAGACTGAATGAATCCTCAAAGGGCGCTGAAACGCCTTTTAAATGGTCCGCCCCGTGCGCGATTCTGACTTACGATGTCGACGAACGACTCATTTTCCCCCAGAACTTGATCAGGAGGTCACTGGACACTCCCAGGATCCGCTTTACCTCAGCTCGATTGAGACTAAATGAATCCTCGAAGGGCACTGAAACCCCTTTCCAACGGTCCACTCCGGGCCCAATTCTGAATTACGACGCGGACGAACGATTCATTTTACTCAAAAAGGTCACCGAATACTTCCAGACCCCGATTGACCGAAGTCAACCTCCCAAACCTAGTCACACTCTTTGGAATGTCGAATTACATCTCCTACCCTTTCCAACGATCCGCCCCGTGCGCGATTCTGACTTACCATGCGGACGAACCATCCGTTTGCATCCGATGATCCCCCATCTAAAGGACCGACGAATGCTTCCGAGCCACATTTGACCCAAAGAAAACTTTCGGACCTGGGAGCAACCCAAAATAATTTCAAAAATCTCTGAAATACCTTTCCAACGGTTCACCCCATGCGCTAGTAGGATCAATGGTTTGCGATCTACGACCGATTTTCCAAAAGAACCTGAAAGAGACTGCCAAACGACAGTTTCCAAACCCTGCCTATCGACAGTGTGCCTAAAAACACATGCCGATTGGCAGGACTAGGACTATGTAGATCGGCAATTCCATGGACATATAAAAAGGAGGGTCTGTCCTCTTTGCAAAAGAAGGACAAGATTTGAAATCCATCATTCTCAACGACCTCAAAAAACCCCTCTCGAAGTCACTGTGATTTCCACATCCAAATCCATTTACAACCCTAACTTTTCATCATATTTTTTTATCAAACTTGGTGAATTAAATACCCTTCATCATCATCGAAGTGTAAAGGTCGCTCTCCAACATTCAAGATCAAGCTCAAGATCTTCAAGGACATCCAATTTTCTCAACTCTCTCTTCAAATTCTCCTAAATTCGCATTAACTTGTTTTATTACTTAGCATTTTTATTCACTCCATCTCACATATCCTAATATACTTTTTATTTAGTATTATTGCACATCTCTTATTTTCATATAAAGAAGCCCCCCCCCCAAAAAAAAAAAAAAAAGTGGGTTTTCTCATAAATCCCAAACGGGAATTCTCACACTTTTCACACAACTAAAACACTTTTTTTACAAACACACACATATAAGAGAAGTCCCCGATAGGATTTATTAGATAAATCCCACCCTTCACTGTGCATATGAACTACGTGGACTTTGATGCCCCTATAGGATACGTAGGCATCTTGGGGTAAAACCCGAGACTCGAGTCCTACTTTTCTCTCATTTTCTTTTCTTTCTATATTCTTTAAACTCAACTCTTGTATATATATATATATATATATATATATATTCATATATTTGTTCTTAGTGTCATATTATTCCATATGCGTTATCGTCCCATTATAACGATAACCACTAGGATAATCGCGTATATCCTATTTTCTAATATTACTTTTAGGAATATTCCTACGGATGACTCGCATTATCTTTTCCATGATACAAGTCGATGATTCCTATCTATACTAAATATACACATGCACACATATCACGGGGAAATAAAGGAAAATAGCAACAATCCATGAGAGACCCCAAGGGCGGAATGGGTGCCTAACACCTTCCCATTTCATAACTTAGCCTCCGGACCCTTTTCGAATCATTTTGGTTTCGTATGTATCCGTATGTCTTTGGATGATTTCCTTCGGGATGGATCCCTATCATTTTGTCTATTTTGAGTAAAATAGACTAGCGACTCCATCTCTCTACATTTTTCACCTCATCACCGACGCCAGCTTAAGCGCTCCCGAGAGGGATGCGCGGGACCAAGATCTTCTCGACATGAAGATACCCCCTTCTTCATCCCTCCCGCCGCGAGGATCGGGGATGACCACAGTGGCTACTCCTCTGGGATTTCCTTTTGAGGGTAGACTCTATTTACATCGGTGTTTTATTTTCTTATATACTCCCCTACTTTGCATGTTCCCCTTTTCATGTATCCCTCATGCTTGTGCTTCTATTCACACACTTGTAGAAGATTCTCCATGTACACTTCACACCACGCGCACCTAGGATCACATATATCCTCATATTGCAGGAATCACCCATCCATACTTGGTATACCATTGGTATTTGTACTTTTCTCCCCATTTGGCATAATCAAGAAAGATGTTCTCATCATAAGATACTAATAAAATAATCATGCATGATTCGCACGACATCACCAAAGAGCATTGTTATTGACCAAATTTTGTCCAGTAATTGGAGGGTCACTTCGTGATGGGTACTGGTCCGGCAGGGAGCAGTTAGCCTAAGCGATATGACTCTCACCTTCCATTGCCAAGTAACTTCAACGTATATCAAACAGTTCCACCGCATCGTACCGCTTGACCGAAGTCATGACGGGAGGTATATCGCAGGGAACTCGTTCATGTACACCGAGTGTATCCAATTCTCTCTCACACATATCATCCCCATGAGGTATATAATGAGGTAATTTACGTACACTCAGGTATATCAAATGGCTTGTCCACACGTAGCGATTGCCCTCAAAAGCAAGACGTATATCATGGAAGCCACTCCAAAGGGGGGAACCCTTTCTGATTCACCCAACCAACTGCATACCCACATATAGGTGTCAAGCCTAGGACACACATGTTATATTGTCGGTTTCAACCCGAAACTCTGTCGAAATTTTGGGTCGGCCTGCCACCCAAAATTTTGTGCATTTTTAAAATGGGACTCTGCCCGAGAGCCTGGTTACAAGTCCCACCATAGCTTTGCATATGTTACAAACCTAACTTTTCCAGGCTCGGGTCCCGTCCGGCATTTCATTTTTGCATTTAGGAAAATTTAATACAAGTGAGAACATAATAATTATAATAATCATGCTGAGACCCGTCCCCCAAAAATATTTCTCTCTTCTTTATCAAAAATCCAAAAACATTTCTCTTTTCCTTACCAAAAATCCAAAAATAATTCTTTTTTTTTAATCAAAAATCCAAAAATATTTTGTCTCTCAATCTCAAAATGAAAAAAAATGTCAAAAATATTTTCATCGTTTTTGTAAAAAATAAATCCCATTTTACGCCTTCTCATGTCAATCGCACGCCCTTGGCCTGGCTCCTTATTGGCTTCGGTCTTCAGTCAAATCACCCCAGAGTTCCGTCCGTTCCCCTGCTACTTCTTTCAAGTTCGAAATCCATACACTTTCCATGGAGAACACATATCAAGTACAAATTGTGCAGCCAGATCTGACGGCAGTCTTAGCTCAGCTCGTGTCCAAGATTGACAACCTCCAGTTTGAGGTCCGAGAGATCCAAGGAAATCAGGTTCCTGTTCCTCAAGAACCCGAGGCCCTATTCCCTCTTCCTATGGGTCCACTCGAGCCTATCTGGTTTCTCGAAGAGTACCAGCCCACTCCACGTGCCCCTTCTGCTAATAGGTTGTCATCTGCCCAGCTTTCTATGTCGAACCTTGCCTAGCATGGGTCTAACTTGCCTATGATCATTGATCCAAAAGAGGGTGAGTTGAACAAGGTCAAAGAATATCTCAATATATTAACTAAGAAGTTAGAACAAGTCATAATCTCTGGCAATTACATGGACTACAGGCATATGTTTCCTTATCCTAAGGTAAGGTTATCCAAGAAGTTCAAGATGCCAAATATCGAGAAATTTGGAGGAAGTGGACCCATGATTGTTCATCTTCACAGTTATCACCATTTTATGACTCTCCTAGGGGCTTCTGAAGAAGTGATGGCCCAATTATTTCAGTAAACTTTGAAGGATAGCACCCTCCGATGGTTTTTGACTCTCGAGGAGTCCAGAATCCGTAGCTGGGAGGATGTATCCTGAGAATTCATGTCGCAGTACAAATACAACAAAGAGCTTGAGGTCACCCGCTATGATTTAGAGCTGCTCAAACAGAACTCTGGGGAATCAGTCTGTAACTTCATAGCCCGATGGAGGGAAAAAGCAGCCACCATGACCAATCGACCATCCGAGGAAGAACAAGTCAACATAGTAAAGAATAACTTCTTATCCCATGTCTGAGAAATAATGGGAGGACAATACTACCCCCACTTCCGAGCTCTCAGAGAAGCAGGAGTAGAAATCGAGGAAGGTCTTGCTAAAATAGAAGTTGAACCAAAGAAAGTGTCTGGATATTTCACCCCGAGAAAATATGACAAACCTATTAGTGCTACAGTCTAAACCATCAATAACATCTCTCAACCAACCACCTCGTGGGCACCAGAAAGACGCCATGTCCCGTCCAAAAGGAATACACCAAGATCCATGATCCTCTCTCCAAAGTTTATCAGGCCTTGTTAAGACGAAATCTTATCAAACCCTTGGATCCCCGTCCATTGACAAATCCACTCCAAAGAAACATTAAGGCAGATGTCCATTTCTCCTTTCAACTGCTATCCATACCACCGATCAATGCTTTCACCTTCGAAACATAATCCAAGGTCTAATTGATCGGGGTACTATTGCCCCACCAGCCAATCCTAACCCAAACACTACCCACAAACCACTCCCAGATAATCCCAATGCCATCTTCCTAGAAGAGAACCCAGAATTTGACCCCTCAACTCAAATCACACCCATACACTCTCCTAAACCTCTCCAAGCTTGCCCATATTTCCTCCTACACCCTGTTAGCCTCGTTGATCAGGCACTGTAACTCCTCACCAGAGCATGCATCGTCGTCCGTACCAATTCTGAAAATGGAAGTACATAATTATCAAAAGTATTAAACCAACTCCTAGAGTTCGGGATGAAATTTCCCCCATAGATGATCATTGATTGTCAAAGGTTTAGTACACTATTCTTGGAAGAACAAAAATGGGCCCGAGAGTCAGATAATTGGGTAGTACCAATCGATGAAGTCAACCTAGATGATTTTGTCTAGATCATGGCAGAATTATTTAGGAAAACCAATAATAGTTGCGGTATGACCGAATTACTTAAGACTCTGAAGCTACAAGGGTGCTCGGTCCCTTCACCCTTATATCTCCCCGTAGAATGGGAGGACATGTACGAAGAAGCCATTGAAGTTGTGGAATGCATTGAATTTACATGGAAAGACATAATTGTTACCACCGGATGGGGGGAGGAATTTAAAGATTTGAATGAAGAGCAAGATTCTGATAAAACTGTCCTGATAGATGACATGTGTGGGATGATATCATTTGAATAACTCCTCGGAGAAATAAACAAAGTAGTAGAACAACTCGAGATCGACGAAGAAATAGGGTTCATATTCTTCCCTTCTTCAGTAAATTACATAACCAGATCAGGGAGGCATTACCAGATCCCAAGCTCACTACCAGCTAATGACAAAGGGAAGGGAGTTAAAAACCTTCCTATGCTAGAAATGACCCTTGAGGAAAGAAAGATCCTCGATCAACTGAAGAAAACTCAGGCTAACATCACTCTATGATGGCTTTTCATGTCTTCTCAGCTGCACAAAAATGATTTGATCAAGTTGCTCACTGGACCCACAGTTCCTCCTTCTACCACATCAGAAGAGGCGATAAACTTAGTCGGATCCTTGACCTCTACCCGAATGCTATCATTTTTCGAAGAAGAAATCCCCGGAATTGGGCCAAACCACAATAATGCACTCAACATCTCCCTCGAAGTTATGGGGAAGATCGTACCACTCTCTCTTGTCGATAATGGATCCGCCTTGAATGTCTTCCCATTAAGAACTTTCAAATGCTTAAGACTGAAGGAAAGTGACTTCTCTCCAACCTTCGTTGTCGTACGTGCCTAAAATAATACCCGTCGGGAGGTGATAGGATCCATAAAAATTATAATAGGGGTTGTCCCTATAAACCCTGTCGTTAAATTCTAAGTTATTGACATCCCAGCTTGTTTCAACCTGATTCTTATACGACTTTGGCTCCACAGTATCAAGAGCGTGTCTTCCTCGCTCCATTAGAAATTGAAGTGCTTCGCCGATGGACGAGTCATCACCATTTTGGGAGATGACGATAATACCGAGGGTGAAAGTACCAGTAATCCAATCCTTGAGATACAAAATGGGTCAAATGATATGCTCCTATCAGGATTTTGAGTTGAGCCACTTCTACTCCGGGTAGGGGATGGTTTCAGAGAAAGGGTTTATCCAAAATATGACCCTCATGGCAACATCGATGTGATTCAGATGTTTAGAAACATGCACTTCATTGCCAGACTGGGGGTAGGGCAAAGACAATAAGGGATACTTGATTCCATAATATTTTCCCTCCTTGTGATTTGGGGTATTAACCATCAGAACAAGAGCTCAGAATGATCCACCAGTCTTGACCAAAGAGAAGACTAGACTGCATCCAGACTATCCCAGGTGACTCCTTAAATGGATGATTCATTAAAGAAGGAGAGAACTTCCCCTTTTGCGGATTTCCAGAACCCTGGTA
This sequence comes from Sambucus nigra, assembly GCA_949130495.1. Classification (NCBI taxonomy): domain Eukaryota; kingdom Viridiplantae; phylum Streptophyta; class Magnoliopsida; order Dipsacales; family Adoxaceae; genus Sambucus; species Sambucus nigra. Next base: position 204,860,720 of record OX422218.1, read on the forward strand.
CCTTACAGATAAAAATATGAAGCCTGGAATGGAGATCTTTTTCCAAGACAACTACCCATGGGTGGTCGAAAGTTTTCGACACCATGTATAACCACTCATTAAAGATACCACAGATTTTGAGGGAAGGGACTCCGAGGATTTGTTTAACTTACAAACACCGAGGATGACACTCTGCATGGTATATTCAAGCACTACATCATTGGATCCATCCCACCTGATTAAAGCTGCTGATACACCTCTCCTCAACTGGCATGCTACGCCGGTTCTACCTGTTGAAATCCCACCTAACCCTAATGTGTACCCCATATCTTCTTTTATTGTCTATCCTTACTCTAATGTAATAGAGACCTCCTTTGATGAGGTTCTCAATGCTATTTTTCCTATCAATGAAATATATGAATATTTGGAGTATCTTGTTGTGCCTTACATTAACTATTTGGATTTTGATCAAACTTTTGATGATGATGATTTTGCAAATGAACAATTCTTAACTGATCTAAATGAGGTTAATAACAAACAACATAACCGCATTCAAGTTAATGAAGAAGAAACTGTTATTGTTAACCTCGGTTCTAGTAGCCAACTACGTGAGATTAAGATAGGGCCTACCCTTGACGAGCATGAGCACACACAACTCGAAGAATTATTGAAGAAATTCATGGATGTCTTCGCATGGTCCTATGACGATATGCCCGACATTGATCCTGAAATAGCTCAACATGAGATCCCCACTATTCCGGATTATAATCCTGTTAAACTAAGGTTGAGAAAGATCTGCACCTAATGGTCGCTCAAAGTCAAAGAAGAGGTGGTCAAACAGTTGAACGTCGGCTTCATTCGCATGATCGAATATCCCACATATCTAGCCAACATAGTGCCTATACAGAAATCAGGAGGCAAAGTTCGGATGTGTGTAGACTATCGAGACTTGAACAAAGCCTCTCCGAAGGATGATTACCTGCTACCCAATATCGACATGATCGTGAACAACACAAATAGTCATGCTCTTAATTCACTCATTGACGGGTTTATCCGGTATAACCAAATCAAAATGCACCCAGATCACCAAGGAAAAAACCGCGTTCATCACCCCAAGGGGAACCTTTTTCTACACTGTTATGCCATTTGGTCTCAAGAATGATGGGGCTACCTACCAGAGGGCTGCCACAACCATCCTGCACGATCTGATTCACAAAGAAGTCGAGGTCTATGTGGATGATATGATTATCAAATTCAAAACTATAGAAGGTCATGTTCCTGCTATTCAAAAGTTATTAGAACGATTATAACGATATCAGATGAGTCTCAATTCATAGAAATGTGTCTTCGACGTTACAAAGGAAAACTCTTGGGATTCATGGTCAGTGAGAAAGGGATAGAAGCATATCCTGCCAAGATAAAAGCCATACTTGAGATGCCACCTCCCCGAACGGAAAAAGATGTCTGTGGTTTCCTTGGGAAATTATAATACATCATCTGGTTCATCAGCCAGCTAACCTTCATCTATGAACTGATTTTTAAACTCCTCCGAAAGGATTCAACCAAAGTTTTTAACGAGGCCTGCCAAGAAGCTTTTGACCTAATCAAAAAATATCTGACCCAACCTCCGGTACTCATGCCACCACAGCCTGGTCTCCCCTTGCTCCTATACCTAACCATAATCGACACTGCAACTTGGACTTTGATAGACCAATACCTTGAATATTCCGGCAAAGAAAGATCCATCTATTACGCCAGTCACAAATTGGTCGGGTACGAAGTCAACTACACTGCTTTGGAAAAATCATGCGTCGCTCTGGTTTGGGTCACCCAAAAGTTAGAACACTACAAGCTCTCCTTCCCCATTAAAGTTGTATCCCGAATGGACCCCATCAAGTACTTGCTTGAGAAACTCACCTTATCTAGCTGAATGGATCGATGGTTGATGCTCCTAGACGAGTTTGATATTGTGTACATCACGCAGAAAGCCATGAAAGGAAGAGCCATCTCTGACTACCTCGTTGATTAGCCCATGGAAGAAGTTAACAACTGGATCTCCGAATTCCAAGATGAAAACATCCTCTACATAGCTCAAGACGACCTCTGATGGAAAATATTCTTTAACGGCGCTGCCAATAAAAAGGGATATGGCATTGGGATACTCTGGATCGCCCCAAATGACTCCCACACTCCCATCACTATCAAATTGGATTTCCCCTGCACCAAAAACATGACTGAATACGAGGCATGTACGGTAGGCCTCAAAGTTGCTCTCAAGAAAAGAATTCAATGCCTAGATGTCTACGGGGATTCTGTCCTCGTCATTGGTTAAATGCTCAGAAAATGGAAAGTTATGGATGAGAAACTCCAACCCTTCCATTCCCACTTAGAAGAATTAGCCTCCCAATTCGAAGATATCACCTTCCATTACCTAACTAGAATAAAGAATAACCTAGCCGATGCCCTTGCTACCCTAGCCTCCATGGTCGACATTCCTGAACGAATAACGATGGCCCCCTTCCTAGTTTAAAAGCAAGACAAACCAACCCATTGCTACCACATTAAGCTCATCACCAATGATGATCCCGAGCTAGCCAATTACTAGTACTATAATATCTAGAACCTCCTCAAGCATGGTAGGTATCCCAAGGGTTCCAACAAGAAAGACTGGGAAACCCTCCGAAGACTACCCACCCAATACATCATCTGTCACACAACACTATTCAAGAAAAACTTTGATGGCACCCACCTACACTGCATCGCAAGGGCTGACATTGAAGAGGTAATGAAGAAAATCCACAGTGGGGAATGTCTTCTTAATATAAACGATCACATGCTTTCCAAGAATATCATTCGACTAGGCTACTATTGGACCACCATGATCCAGGATTTCACCGCCTATGTCCGAAGATGCCTTAAATGCCAACAGTTTTCCAACCCTTAACACCTGCCTCCGTGAGAATTATATAGCATGACTTCTCCCTGGACGTTCTCCACCTGGGGTATTGGCATCATAGGGAAAGTCACACCCAAGGCCTCCAACGGGCATGAGTTCATCCTAGTTTCCATTGATTATTACTTCACCAAATGGGTCGAAGCCGAGTAATATGTAGTCCTAAATGCCAAGAAAGTGGCCCAATTCATCAAGAAAAACATCATTTGTCGATATGGGGTACCGCATGAGTTAGTGTCAGATAACGGGTTATATTTCGAGGCAGAGGTCACATAAGTGGTCAACAAGTATGGGATTCAGAGACATAAATATTCTCCCTATCAACCTAAAACTAATGGTGCAGTCGAAGCCGCCAACAAGAACCTCAAAGCCATTATCAGCAAGATGATCGAAAGTTGTCGAGATTGGGCCGATAGAATTCCATACGCCTTTTGGGGATACCGAACCTCAATCCGAACCTCTAATGGGGCTACCCCTTACTCTCTAGTCTATGGCTTGGAAGCATTCCTACTCATGGAGCTAAAAATACCCTCGTTGCGCGTCATGCTGGAAAGCAAGGTCAGCGAAGAAAACTGGTACCAAAGTCGTCTTGACGAGTTGACCCTCCTAGATGAAAGGAGATTGAAATCTCTATACCAAAAATAAGGGCACCATCTCCATATAATGCGATCATTTAATAAGAGAGTCAAGGACCACAGTGTCTAATAAGGGGATTTAGCCCTCAAAGAAATAGTAGAGCCCATCTGGGACCCTAGAGGAAAATTGAATCCCAATTGGAGTGGCCCATACATCATCAAGAAGATCTTGTCCGGTGGTGCCGCCATGCTCACCGACTTAGATGGAGAAGATATGGCTCATACAGTCAACCTAGACCATCTCAAGAAGTTCAACCCCTAGTCCAAAATCTCAGAACGCTACGACTCTTCTCATCTCCCTTCTATTCTAAAAAAAATCTTCATTTCCCTCTACCCAGAACTACGTGGGCCTGATCCTCTACAAAAACCATTCTTCGAAAAATTAAAAAGTTTCAAAAACCCTCTGGGTCCTCAGAGGTACATAGGTAGCTCATACATCTTACATGAGCACAAACCTTTCTTTTTCATAAAAATATATTCTTATCTCCGATAATGATAATTCATTCTAACATATATTTGAACAAAAGGATTATGCATGCCTTAGCGATCGGTAAAGATAATTCAAAATAGAAAATTAATCGAAAGGCACAACTAGATGATTAAAAACTTATTTATTTCACTAATAAGAAATTACGGTAAAATTACATAAGAAAAGGAATGGATAAATCCCTTCCCCGTACCTTCCTAGAAAGCCAAATAAAATCCCCAAATTTATTTCCTGTTACAAAATAAACTCTCCAAGAGACCTACCCACAATAACTAGAGGAGTTGTAATACCCCGTACTTTTGGCTATATTTATTTTTGGGATTAATTAATTAAATGCGTATTAATTGAAAATTAATCCGAGTTATAAATACTAACGAGATGCGAGTTGGTATTTGATTATGTGCATACATGTTTTGATATATGTATTTGGTATTATAAAAGTTGTCGTTAGATTTATATACGGCATTTTAGAAATTTTATTGAGACGCGTGGGACCGCCGCGTCACGGTGAAATATTTTGATTATAAAAAGTGAATTTAAAATCTATAAATCGTATGGTCCTTTTGAGTGCGCCAACGCGTCCGGAAGGGTCGAGATAGTCAGAAAACACTACCCGGGGGTGTAGTTTGGATTCCGAGGTATTTTTAGGCCATACCGGCAACTTAAAGGGTATTTTGGTAATTTTACATTTTGAGGAATTAAAAGTGACGAAAATTAGGAGTCTTAATCTGATTGATTATTGACCCACTAAACCCACTATCCAACCCACTTTAACCCTTTAAGCTACGGAGGTTATCAATTAGGTTTCCAAGTTCCCCAAAACAAACCCTAGCCACCTTAAGCCACCATTGAAGAAGGAGTTTGGAAGAGAGGAAATTCTGCAGAAAAACTCCATCAAACCTACACCAAAATCAGAAATTGAACCAAGGCAAGTGACTTTATTCCATTTAATTTCAGAGAATGTCTTTTCCATGTTAGAAATTAAAGAATATCAATTGTTCTTGAAAGATAATGAAAACCCATGTTAATTGAACTTAAAACTTGAAATCTTGAGGAGGATTTGCATGTAGAATGATAGGTAGATGTTCCTACTGATGATATTTATGATTGGGTGAAATTTAAAACGGATTTTATTGGGTTAATTCATGATTCAAAAAGTTAGGGTTCATGTTCTTGAAATAATTGGGGGAAAAAGTGTAGAGATTTATATTTTGATTGATGTTAGAGAGATTTAATCCTTGTAAACATGTTAGAAGATGACTTGAATATGTTTAGGATGAATTAGAGACCCTAAAACGTTATTAAGATGAACTTTGGAAGAGATTAGAAGCGATAAAAATGGATGAAAACGAATTGGGGAAAAATCTGGGCCGAAACTGGTCAGTCGTTAGAAGCAATCCCCAGGTCGTTTGAACGAACTCGTTCCAACAAGCTTCTAACGAGTTGACCAGTCGCTGCTAACGAAAAGGGATTTCGTTCAATATCTCGTTCAAATGAGATATCGTTAGAAGGTACAGTTCATTCGAACGAATTGGAATCTCGTTCGAACAGCCTCGTTCGAACGAGACTTCTAACGAGTTGACAGAGGGATCTCGTTCGAACAGTCTCGTTCGAACGAGACTTCTAACGAGTTGACAGTTTGGTCCTTTTTGGACTGTTTTGATTTTTGGAGTCCTGTAAACTTGTTCGAGGATATAGATGACCTTCCTTTGATGATGTAAGGATAGATTTGGGACTTTTGGGTTATTAAGAGAAGTGAACTATATACGCGAGTTATATTAAATGAACCATTTGGGTTGAGATGTGAGTGTCTACTACGACGTGAGAATCGATTATGGCGCGTATGATGATAAACCGAAATAATATAAGTGTAGATATTATAAGTTAGTACGAGAAAGCGATATGTACTATGATTAAACTACGGGATTACTAAGACGTGTGTTAACTTAGTATTGGTATATGAATTGTGTGTATGACATACCTACCATACTTGCTATCACGGGAGGTTTGCGTTTGCTTAGGGCCCTCTAATCCTTGTGTTGCCCGGATTTAGACTGGTTACCTTGATGAACATAGGTCATAGAACGACTTATTGGGATATTAATAAGTCCGCTGATCGTGGGAGCGTAGGTATGTGCGTGACCCATGTGATGTGACTGTGTTCGCCTCCATTATTTGTGATGTTGTTATCTGTGAACTATTCCTGAGAGATTTGGAATATGTAATACTTATGTACGTGATGTACCGGGATGGATAGCAGAGTATGTGTGCACCGCAGCTTAGTTCTCGGGGTGCTTATACTGTATATTTATGATGTGAATAATATACACTTAATTAATGAGAACCTTCATGTTAATGATGTGAATATAATTATGGTATTTTTTCGAGAGATATAACGAGTTAACTGATAGTTATATATATTGCATATTGAACATCTGAGTTACGTTAAACCCCTACTTAATTACGAGCGTTATTATGTTAAGAGGACCGAGTAATAAGGGTAGGACCTATGATAGTCTAGCGAGATATGTTGTCACGTAGCTAGTAGTCTGTATCACTCTAGATGGGTACTTACGTTAGGAGTGCACAGTTAGACAAGAGGTGAGAATATCATGTGAGTGCACGTCCTAACATGTATTTTGCATTTAATGTTTTTAAAGCACTTGCAGGTTTTTAAAATATAACTCCACATTCGGGCTCTGACCCGTTTGCTTTTCAAATCTTTTTCTTTTAAAACCATTTTAGGTGCCCAGCCACAAGGACACCAAGCATAGGATTCTCATTCAGGTGACGAGCTGTAGCTGTTTGTGGAAGCTACAGGGATTTGCTTGTAGACGCTTCTATCTTTTGGATTCCAGAGTCACTATCTATCAGTTGTAGGGCATGTTGCCCATCTCTTTTAGAGACATCTTTTACATTACAATTTTTAGACTTTGATTTGTATTGTTTTAGCATTCGGTTATTTATTTCAGTATGGGATTGTAGTGAGGAGTTTTCCTCCAGACTTTATTTACACTATGTGATGGTTATTCGTTTTACTTCAGTATGGTGAATGGTATTGTTATTCTTTATTACACTTGTTGCATGTTAATCAGACTTATATGAAAATTTGGCAACTTACTTTTTAAATACTAGGTGGTTAGTAATAATAAAATGTTTTCGACAGTGATGCTATTAACTGAGCCAACTTGACATTTTGAATTAATTTAATAAAGGAGTAGCTACCCGGTATTTAATTAGTCGGGGTGTCACAGGTGGTATCAGAGCATCAGGTTCTAGTGTCCTTTGGGATCTGACGGCTTATTATGTTTCCGCTACGTTTCTTTGATATAGAGCCCTATATTTTAGGACTGTTGTACTCTTTTTGTGTATTCTTCGTTCTTCAGCTATTTTAAGTTTATAAACAGCAAACTTATAAACTTTGTTCTTATTTCAGATGCCTCCACGACGTGCACGACGAGTTCCCAGGGATGCAACGCCCGAACCCCAGCCCGCTCCAGTTCAGGGCATGATGAACGCCGCTGAGGTTGCAGCTATAGTAGCCCAAGCGGTAAATTCTGAGATTGCCGTTGTTCAGCAGGCACCACCTCAGGCGCCGGTTGCCGCTCCAGTACAGGCTAATGCATTCCCGTCTTCTTGGGAGCGTGTACGTGACGCTTTTCAGAAAGCGCATCCGCCAGAGTTTGCAGGTAGCTCATATGTGGTAGTCTCGACCCAATGGAGGAAGGATATGCAGAGGCACTTGAGGGTGTATGAGTGCACGGATGTTCAGAAGAAGGTGCTAGCTACTTTCAAGCTAGTTGGATCTGCACTGCAGTGGTGGGAGTCTATTACCACCATGGAGGAGAGGGATACTCTCACGATTCAAGAGTTCTGGGTGCGGTTCGACCGCAAGTGTTTTTCGTCAGCTATTCATACGAAAATGAGGAGGAGATTGATGAGTTTGAAGCAGGAAGGTAAGACAGTGGCCGAGTATGAGGTCGAGTTCACTAATCTGTTGAACATCGTTCCAGACGAGATACCAATAGAGAAGAAGAAAATTGAGAAGTTCACCGACGGGTTGACTTGGAGGATCCGTCAGCATCTGCTAGGGAACCTATCGTTGGCCACTTATTCTGATGTGGTTAACGCTGCATTGTTACACTGCCAGGACCACCGTTTTCATATGGCCGAGGGCAAGAGGTCGGGGGAGTCTAGCCATCAGGGCAGGACGGGAGGACATGGTGCCAGCGGAGCACAATCAGGTCAGGGGCAGAGACAGAATGAGCAGGGCTCCCAGCAGGGGATAATAAAAGGTTCCGGTCGGGGAACTACAGACAGGGACAAGGAGGTTTCCGTCAGGGCCATCAGGGTCCAAACGGCCATCAGGGCCAACAGGGGCAGAATGGGCAGCAGTTTCACCAGGGCCAAGGGAGGAACGGTAACGGCCACCAGGGCCGGGGACAGCAGGGACAGAGAGGAGGTAACTTCCCAGGGAAATGCTTTGTTTGTGTCAAGACTGGCCATAAGCGACAGGATTGTCCTGATAGGGGCAGGGCCCCACAACAGCAGTAGCAGGGTGCTCGCCAGGAGCCACAGAGGCCTATGTTTCTCGCCGCTCTTCCCGCACTGCCACAGATGGCAGCATTGCCACCCATTCCAGCAGTCCCAGTTCAGCAGGGGCAGCTACAATATGGACGTGTCTACAACGTCCACCAGGCTACAGTTCCATAGGCACCGCCCGCGATCGAGGGTACATTTCCTATCCATGGCACTATGGGTCGGGTATTATTTGATACGGGTGCTACACACTGTTTTATAGCTACAAACTTCGTGAAAGCTTTAGGATTGTTAGCTACGGCAGAGAGCACAGTGACGTGTGTCGACTCACCATTGGGGAGTGGGTCACTTATTTTCTTTATATGCCGGGGAGTGGGGGTAGAGATTGGTGGTTTGGTATTACCTGCAGACATGTTAGTATTAGACATGCATGTTCACGATGTGATTATCGGTATGGATTGGCTCGTAGATTATCGGGCCATGATTGATTGCTTCAGCGGGAGCATTGTTTTTGCCATTCCGGGGCAAGAGATGTTTGTGGTGGCGATGCCTCGCCCAGAGGGAGGATCGACCGCCCATCTGTATTAAATTGAGGAGGATACCTCTAAGGAGGTAGTGATCCCTTTAGATTCTATCTCAGTAGTCAGGGAGTATTCGGATGTGTTTCAGGAGATACCAGGCTTACCCCCCAGTCGAGAGATAGACTTTGTTATAGATTTGCTACCGGGTACGAGACCTATAGCACGTGCACCGTACCGTATGGCTCCAGCTGAGATGAGGGAGTTACGGGATCAGATAAAGCAGCTGTTAGGTCAGGGCTTTATTCGCAGGAGTACCTCACCTTGGGGCGCTCCGGTTTTGTTTGTGAAGAATAGGGACGGTTCACTGAGATTGTGTGTGGACTACCGAGAGTTGAATAAGGTCACGATACGAAATAAGTATCCGTTGCCTCGAATCGATGACTCATTCGACCAGTTGAGAGGAGCTTCTTTCTTCTCGAAGATTGACTTGAGATCGGGATACCATCAGTTGCGTATCAGGGAGGAGGATGTCTCGAAGACTGCGTTCTTGTCGAGATATGGTTCTTACGAGTTTCGGGTTATGCCTTTCGGCTTGACCAACGCTCCAGCTGTGTTTATGGACTTGATGAACAGAGTATTCAGGGATTTCCTAGACCAGTTTATCATTGTCTTCATTGATGATATCCTGGTTTACTCTCAGATAGAGGAGGAGCACGCCGAGCATATGAGGCAGGTTTTGGAGACACTTCGTCAGAACGAGTTGTATGCAAAATATGAGAAGTGCGGGTTTTGGCTGAAGGAAGTCCAGTTTTTGGTACATATTATTTCCGACCGGGGAATATCTGTTGATCCGGGGAAAGTATCAGCGGTGAGGGAGTGGGGACAGCCCACGACACCGACTGAGATTCGTAGTTTCTTGGGTTTAGCAGGATACTACAAGAGGTTTATTTAGGGATTTTCGAAGATAGTAGGTCCTTTGACACATCTTACTAGTAAAGGTGTGCCGTTCATTTGGAGTGATGCCTGTCAGTTGGCATTCGATGAATTGAAGGACAAGTTGACCTCAGCACCTGTGTTAGCATTGCCGAGACCGGGAGTTGAGTATTTGATTTACACCGATGCGTCTTTGCAAGGACTGGGAGGTGTATTACAGCAGGAGAGACAGGCCATAGCTTATGCTTCCCGTAAGCTTAAGCCTCATGAGAAGAATTACCCCACGCATGATTTGGAGTTGGCGGCAGTGGTATTTGCCCTACGGATTTGGAGACACTATCTTTTAGGGGAGAAGTTCCAACTGTTCACTGACCACAAGTCCCTACAGTACCTATTCACGCAGAAGGAATTGAATATGCGGCAGCGTAGGTGGCTTGAGTTTGTGAAGGACTACCAGTTCGACATCCAGTACCACTCGGGAAAGGCTAACGTGGTGGCAGACGCGTTGAGTCGTAGGCCAGCAGATGAGGTGGCAGAGGTGTGGAAGGCTAAGTGGAAGGAATTGGGACACCAGGATGCAGTGGCCCGATCTTTCATGTCTGTGATGACTGTTACACCGCAGATTGTCATGAAGGTAGTACGGGCACAGGCTAATGACTCGTTCTGTCAGGAGCAGATAGTTCGGTTACTAGCAGATGGAGCCGAGTCCTATACCGTTAGCTCAGACGAGGGATTACGCTTCAATGGGAGATTGGTAGTTCCGGAAGGAGAGGAATTGCGGCACGATGTGATGGCAGAGTCGCACGGCTCACGGTTCGCGGTACATCCCGGAGGGGACAAAATGTACCAAGACATGAGACGTCAGTATTGGTGGAGCGGTATGAAGAAAGATATCGCTGAGTTTGTTTCGAAACGCGCCACTTGTCAGCTTGTAAAAGTGGATCATCAGAGACCGGCAGGATTGCTACAGCCGTTGGAGGTTCCGGTGTGGATGTGGGAGAGCATATCCATGGACTTTATTACAGGGTTGCCTATGTCACAGAGGGGTCACGACTCCGTTTGGGTAATTGTGGACAGATTGTCCAAGGTCGCTCACTTTTTACCCGTTAGGACTGATTACACTACGGGACAGTATGCCCAGCTCTTTATTTCATAGATTGTGAGACTTCACGGTGTTCCCCTAAATATCGTGTCTGACAGAGACAAGATATTTGTTTCGCGGTTTTGGGAGAGTTTCCAGGAGGCTATGGGCACGGAATTGCGGTTAAGTACGGCTTATCATACGCAGACTGATGGGCAGACTGAGCGCACAAATCAGATGTTGGAGGACATGCTACGCATGTGCATTATTGACTTTGGGGGTGGATGGGAGCAGTACCTTCCACTGGTGGAGTTTGCTTACAACAACTCCTATCAGTTCACTATTGGCATGGCTCCGTTTGAGGCATTGTACGGTAGGCCTTGTCGTTCCCCAGCATATTGGTTAGAGGTGGGGGACAACAAGCTTCTTGGGCCAGAAGTGATTCAGGATACTTCGGCAAGGATTGAGTTGATTCGGAGTCGCATTCGGGTAGCTCAAGACAGGCAGAAGAGTTATGCTGATGCGAAGAGATTTTTCAGAGAGTTCCAAGTGGGGGACCAGGTTTTGCTCAGGGTATCTCCTATGAAGGGGATTATGCATTTCGGGAAGAAGGGGAAGTTGGCACCGAGGTATGTGGGGCCGTTTCCTATTATTGAGCGAATCGGACCGGTTGCGTATAGACTCGGGTTACCGGAGCATTTGCATCGGATTCACGATGTGTTTCATATTTCCTCGCTAAGGAAATACTTTAGAGATAATTGGGCTCATTCTCACATTGTTGTGGAGGACATCGATCTCCAGCCTGATAACTCCTACGAGGAGGGGCCGATTGCTATTTTGGACCAAAGCGAGAGGAAACTGCGGTCAAAGATAGTTCCGTTAGTGCGTGTTCAGTGGCGACATCACAATGCCGAGGAGTCCACATGGGAGCGCGAGGATGAGATGCGCGAACGTTATCCAGAGCTGTTTTTAGCAGGTACTTTCTATTTTCAAATTTCGGGACGAAATTCAGTTATTGGGGGGGAGTATGTAATACCCCATACTTTTGGCTATATTTATTTTTGGGATTAATTAATTAAATGCGTATTAATTGAAAATTAATCCGGGTTATAAATACTAACGAGATGAGAGTTGGTATTTGATTATGTGCATACATGTTTTGATATATGTATTTGGTATTATAAAAGTTGTCGTTAGATTTATATACGGCATTTTAGAAATTTTATTGAGACGTGTGGGACCGTCGCGTCACGGTGAAATATTTTGATTATAAAAAGTGAATTTAAAATCTATAAACTGTATGGTCATTTTGAGTGCACCAACGCGTCCGGAAGGGTCGAGATAGTCAGAAAACACTACCCGGGGGTGTAGTTTGGATTCCGGGGTATTTTTAGGCCATACCGGCAACTTAAAGGGTATTTTGGTAATTTTACATTTTGAGGAATTAAAAGTGACGAAAATTAGGAGTCTTAATCTAATCGATTATTGACCCACTAAACCCACTATCCAACCCACTTTAACCCTTTAAGCTACGGAGGTTATCAATTAGGTTTCCAAGTTCCCCAAAACAAACCCTAGCCACCTTAAGCCACCATTGAAGAAGGAGTTTGGAAGAGAGGAAATTCTGCAGAAAAACTCCATCAAACCTACACCAAAATCAGAAATCGAACCAAGGCAAGTGACTTTATTCCATTTAATTTCAGAGAATGTCTTTTCCATGTTAGAAATTGAAGAATATCAATTGTTCTTGAAAGATAATGAAAAACCATGTTAATTGAACTTAAAACTTGAAATCTTGAGGAGCATTTGCATGTAAAATGATAGGTAGATGTTCCTACTGATGATATTTATGATTGGGTGAAATTTAAAACGGATTTTATTGAGTTAATTCATGATTCAAAAAGTTAGGGTTCATGTTCTTGAAATAATTGGGGGAAAAAGTGTAGAGATTTATATTTTGATTGATGTTAGAGAGATTTAATCCTTGAAAACATGTTAGAAGATGACTTGAATATGTTTAGGATGAATTAGAGACCCTAAAACGTTATTAGGATGAACTTTGGAAGAGATTATAAGTGATAAAAATGGATGAATACGAATTGGGGAAAAATCTGGGCCGAAACTGGTCAGTCGTTAGAAGCAATCCCCAGGTCGTTCGAACGAACTCGTTCGAACGAGCTTCTAACGAGTTGACCAGTCACTGCTAACGAAAAGGGATTTCATTCGATATCTCGTTCGAACGAGATATCGTTAGAAGGTACAGTTCGTTCGAACGAATTGGAATCTTGTTCGAACAGCCTCGTTCGAACGAGACTTCTAACGAGTTGACAGAGGGATCTCGTTCGAACAGTCTCGTTCGAACGAGACTTCTAACAAGTTGACAGTTTGGTCCTTTTTGGACTGTTTTGATTTTTGGAGTCCCGTAAACTTGTTCGAGGATATAGATGACCTTCCTTTGATGATGTAAGGATAGATTTGGGACTTTTGGGTTATTAAGAGGAGTGAACTATATACGCGAGTTATATTAAATGAACCGTTTGGGTTGAGATGTGAGTGTCTACTACGACGTGAGAATCGATTATGGCGCGTATGATGATAAACCGGAATAATATAAGTGTAGATATTATAAGTTAGTACGAGAAAGAGATATGTACTATGATTAAACTACGGGATTACTAAAACATGTGTTAACTTAGTATTGGTATATGAATTGTGTGTATGACATACCTACCATACTTGCTATCACGGGAGGTTTGCGTTCGCTTAGGGCCCTCTAATCCTTGTGTTATCCGGATTTAGACTTGTTACCTTGATGAACATAGGTCATAGAACGACTTATTGGGATATTAATAAGTCCGCTGATCGTGGGAGCGTAGGTATGTGCATGACCCATGTGATGTGACTGTGTTCGCCTCCATTATTTGTGATGTTGTTATCTGTGAACTATTCCTGAGAGATTCAGAATATGTAATCCTTATGTACGTGATGTACCGGGATGGATAGCAGAGTATGTGTGCACCGCAGCTTAGTTCTCGGGGTGCTTATACCGTATATTTATGATGTGAATAATATACACTTAATTAATGAGAACCTTCATGTTAATGATGTGAATATAATTACGGTATTGTTTCGAGAGATATAACGAGTTAATTGATAGTTATATATATTGCATATTAAACATCTGAGTTACGTTAAACCCCTACTTAATTACGAGCGTTATTATGTTAAGAGGACCGAGTAATAAGGGTAGGACCTATGATAGTCTAGCGAGATATGTTGTCATGTAGCTAGTAGTCTGTATCACTCTAGATGGGTACTTACGTTAGGAGTGCACAGTTAAACGAGAGGTGAGAATATCATGTGAGTGCACGTCCTAACATGTACTTTGCATTTAATGTTTTAAATGTTTTTAAAGCACTTGCAGGTTTTTAAAATATAACTCCACATTCGGGCTCTGACCCGTTTGCTTTTCAAATCTTTTTCTTTTAAAACCATTTTAGGTGCCCAGCCACAAGGACACCAAGCATAGGATTCTCATTTAGGTGACGAGCTGTAGCTGTTTGTGGAAGCTATAGGGATTTGCTTGTAGACGCTTCTATCTTTTGGATTCCAGAGTCACTATCTATCAGTTGTAGGGCATGTTGCCCATCTCTTTTAGAGACATCTTTTACATTACAATTTTCAGACTTTGATTTGTATTGTTTTAGCATTCGGTTATTTATTTCAGTATGGGATTGTAGTGAGGAGTTTTCCTCCAGACTTTATTTACACTATGTGATGGTTATTCGTTTTACTTCAGTATGGTGAATGGTGTTGTTATTCTTTATTACACTTGTTGCATGTTAATCAGACTTATATTAAAATTTGGCAACTTACTTTTTAAATACTAAGTGGTTAGTAATAATAAAATGTTTTCGACAGTGATGCTATTAATTGAGCCAACTTGGCATTTTGAATTAATTTAATAAAGGAGTAGCTACCCGGTATTTAATTAGTCGGGGTGTCACAGGTGGTATCAGAGAATCATCTACATCCTGGGGTCCCCAAGCTTCCCCTGCCTGAATAGAGTGCCACAAATGATCCATAGACTGATAAGCTCGAACCAGTCTCAGAAAAACTACAACACCTCCTTCCATGGTATCAGATAAGACAAGCCACCTTTATCCCGTCTCCATTACTAACATCTTGCTGACCACTCTTATCCATAACCATCTCATATAATCCCCAGGGATGTGCCAAGCTCTCCCAACAGACTGAGAAGGATAGGTAGACGGACGTTGACTCTCCCACAAAGAGCCAAGCTGCATGCACAGACGCTATGTTAGATATTCTACCAGAAATAAATCTAGTGTCCGAGGTGGCATGACCTACTCCCAGCCAAATTGGCATAGATGCCGCAAAGGGAAATATAAATAGGTCTATCTGAGACCAACCAACTGGACATACGGGTATTCCCCCAGCTCCAAAATAGGCAACAACTATCCCCACCAAGTCATTCACCAGGATAGATTTAGAGCCCCATGCTCCACAAACCAGTTCTCCCAGCTCTCAATATCCAGGACAAAGCTAATGAAATGGAGCGAAAAGAAATTGTGTACAACTGACAAAGGGTATTTTAGAGGAGTCACTAGGCGAAGTCTTTCAGAGAACCACATGAACAACATCACGGGGCGCCAGGCATCCAGGCCATTCAAAGTCTCCGCCAGTATCATCTCCACAGGATTACGATGGTATGACATCAATGAAATGATGGCTACAAGTTGTGGGTCCACCAGCAGTTCCCCAATCAACAACAGTAATTTCGAAACCAAGCCCAGAACGACGGCTCTGGCATATCCAACATCACCAACCTCCTGCAAATGCACAGACCGCAGCAACGTCGGAAGGGAAATCATTCCTCCAGTAACCAAGGATCTAGACGCCAAGGGCGAGACACATAGAAGTCCAACCAACTTCTCCCGAGGAGATTGGGAAAACTTAGGCATAGCAGTCGCCATAATAGGATTTACTCCCAACATGGCAGAAAATTCCTCATAAGTCGGACAGACTTCTTCCAAGCCAAAGGGGAATAAATGGTCTTCGGGGTACCAAAATTGTACCGTCACCATTAGCATGTTCCATTCTAAGGTGTGTACCCAATTTCCTGACTCCTCCAGTCGATCAAGAGGCATGGTCTTCTCTTAAGGTGTGTTGCATCTTCTCATTTCTTAATAAGAAAATGTTTTGGTGCAGGGAGTTGAAGAATAAGGGCCTGGTCCCCCAGCCCCCCGTAAGCAATTTCGTTGGGGGGGGGGGGGGAATTGCATTATATCTCCAGAGGCAACCATTCTAGCCGCCTCCAAATTACCCTCCGAGCAAAAGGTCCCTCTGCCCCTCGTTGTGGTCGAGGAGAGTGCCCCTGAGGTAAATTTCTTATCAAGTCTCACGTCGTTTATTTATCCCATTGCTTTGTTTATCATTCTGATATGTTGGGATACTTTAGGTGGAAGTGGCATCCCTGATAGCTAACATTATCCTTACCCCTACGTTGACAAGACCCCTGACTGCAGTTCCCCTTTTTAGTGCCATAACGGGGGTAAGTTAGATGTATTCCCTGCCCTTATATTTTCTTTGTATTTACTTCTCGTGTTTAACACTTGGTTTTGTATTTGCAGCATTTGCATATCCTTACCCCACCCATTGCTCTTAGTTACATTTTCCTTTCCTAGGCCAAGGCTGATGCTGCTGTTCCTAATGTTAGTTCTTCTGTACCCACCGGCATTGGGGCATCTCTTGAAGGTCCAATGTATTCTTTTGATTATACTCCCATGTTGTCCTTAGTACCTTATATTGGCGAGGGAGGTTTGCCTACTGTTGAGGCTTCTTCAGCCAAGGGCCCGGTTGAATCTACTGAGGCAATGAGCCCGCCCTCAACGGTTTCTACCATTATGGCCCCCATGGTGACTCCCGTTCTCGCTTATACTACTGCCGAGGTACTTCGCTAATTTCTCTCTGCATTTCTCAGTTTCTAAAACTTCACCTATGTTTGTGACTTAAGAATGAAAACACCTGTTAAGATTTTTTCATAAACTCCACCTATATCGGTGACTTAACAACAAAAACGCTTGTAAAGATTTTTCATAAACTCCACCTCTATTGGTGACTTAAGAACGGAAGTGCTTGTTAAGATTTTTCATAAACTCCACATGTATCGGTGACTTAACAACGAAAATACTTGTTAAGGTTTTGCATAAACTCCACCTTTATTGGTGACTTAACAACAAAAATGCTTGTTAAGGTTTTTCATAAACTCCACGTATATTGGTGACTTAACAACGAAAATACTTGTTAAGATTTTTCATAAACTCTACCTATATTGGTGACTTAACAATGAAAACACTTGTTAAAATTTTGCATAAACTCCACCTTTATTGGTGACTGGACAACGAAAACGATTCTTAAGTTTTTTTTTCGTAAACTCTTTATTTCCTCTAACTATTTTCAGGTTTCTCGGGAGGATTCTCCACCAGTTCCTTCGCCCATTGCCTCGCCCCATTGGGAACTTGTCATTTCAGAAGATTCTAGCCATAATGATTAAGGTTCTCACGATCGGTGCTACTGCGGAGAGAGAATTTGACTTTGACCTTCCTCTGCCTGACCTAGCTCCTCACGCCTTCTGCCTGATGGTGCTTTAGCATTCTTCTTAGATGCTTACCAACCATCGTTTGGTCGTTGAACAACTTGTAAATCATCATCCTGAGATGTTCACGGTGGATTTTCTGAGTTCCAACATCTTTGTTATGAGTTACAAACTTCAGGGCATGGATACCGTTGTTGCTAAAATTACCAACACTCCGACCTCAAACGTTACTAGACCCCTCCTTAACCAATTTTTGGGTTATCTGAGGGAGTTGGGTCGTGACAGCTTCCGTTTTGGCTAGCTTATTACGCATTTGAAGACCTTGAATAGACAACGACTGGACATCCAGAGGGAACTCTTGCGGAAACATCAGGAGGATTACTGGGCTGAGGAAGCTAAGTTGGCCGAGCTAGCACCTCTTATTGGAGCTATTGATAAGGAGGTGGAGGGCATCGATGAAGCTCTACGTCTAGCGAAGCTAAAACGGGAGAAACTCCTTATCGAGTGAATGCAAGCACAGACTAGGTTGGAGATTTCTATTAATGTCCAACGGTCTTGCCTAGAATCTTCTTCGTGCCTTCCTGGAGATTTTTTCTCCTCCCCAAATCTGTGGTTCCTTCTAGGCCAATGAGCTTTTGTATATATTTTTCTCTTTTTTCTCCTTCTTATGTAATTCTTGATCAATAGCTCCCAATTTTGTAATGCCCCAAAGTTTATGAATGGAAAAAGATATATGTTTTCTCATGCTTTTCCCTTGTGTTATAACTGTTTGCGCACATTATGAAGTTCTATAATTCTTTCGTCCCCACTTGGGTTATAAATAAAGAGAACTTGCATATCTGTCATAAAAAGAGAACTTGCATATTCACAACAATTAAATACATCGGTGGCCCAAACATAATTGCTTACACATGATAGACTTTCAACCATTTGTTGTTAATCTTGAATGGACTGTCTTCTTCTATCTTAGAAATTAAGCGATAACCTGAGTCATGATCTTCTTTTACAATAAAAGGTCCCTCCCAATTCGATGCAAACTTGGGTACGGACAATCCTATGATGTGCTTTACTATTGCTTTCAATACGAGGTCTCCTTCCATGAATTTCCTTGGTCTTACCGAGTTATCATGTGCCCTGGAGAGTTGCCTCGTATACATTTGAAAGTGTTACATCACATTATCTCTGTGTTCGTCCAATGCTTCCAACTGCACATGTCTATTCTGAGGGAGCATGCTACTTCGTAAGTCATATCGAGAGGAGGGGACTTCTAACTATACTGGGGGGATTGACTCAGCCCCATAAATAGGAGAGAATGGGGTATACCCTGTAGGCTTCCTCTTGGTTATTCGATAGGCCCATAATACACCTGGTATCTTATCATCCCACACTCATGGGAAATCCTCCATTATTTTATCCAAGATATTAACCAAAGTTTTGTTAGTGTCTTCGGCTTGACCGTTTCCCTTTAGGTATGCCACCGTCGAAGTGTGATGGATAATGGAGTATTTGTCTGTGAGCATCATTACTTCTGAATTGACGAAAGGGGTTCCATTGTCTGAAAGGATAACCTTTGGGATCCCAAAACAACAAATGATGTATTCTCTAATGAAGTTGCTCACCACCCCTGTTGTTTCCCTTCTCAGTGGTATCGCTTAAAAGCCCATTTTATGAAGCACTCTGTTGCTACTAGTATCCACATCTTCCCCCTTCAAGAAGGATGTATTTCCCCCACTAGGTCAAACACCCAAGTGTGAAAAGGATAGGGCGTTGCGAGGGAGTGTAGGTCCACTGATGGGACATGGATCATATTTCCATGAAGTTGGAAAGCCTTGCACCTTTGAACGAACTCAGGAGAATCTTTCTCCATCATTGTCCAATAGTATCCCAAAGTCATCAATTGGTCATATAACTTGGCCCCTCCTATGTGAGCTGGATCGTGTGCCTGTTTGAGGACCTCAGTTGCTTCTTCCTTTGTGATGCAGTACAACAGCCTGTTGAAGTATCCCCTTCGATAAAATTGTCCCTCCTGAATGTAGAATCTCAGGGCCCTTCTCCGGAGTCCCATCGCATCAATTTTCTCTATTGGGATAACTTCATCTTTAATGAAGTCAATATAGGGCTATCTCCAGTCTGCCCGAGCCTCCAAAAAATATTATTCAGCTTCCTCAAAGAGTAACTGGCATTTATCACACTTTCGGTGTAGCTCTGCTGCGTCCTGTTTCATTCTTAGCCAAAAGTACCCTTCTCTTTGAATCTTTTGATAGAGCGGTATCTGAGTTATTTCGCAGTGCTCTTCATGTGTTTTCTTTAATCTTCGCTCTGCTTCTTCTGGACCGATGCACCTCGATAACTATCCTACTGCATTCCCAAAGTAAAGGTTTTCCTGGTTCATGAAGTATTGGGCTAATTCCCTCAGCCCCATCATTCTTTCCCCCGATTCTAATTGCCTTTTAATATTTCCCCTCCAGTCTTCGTCCTCTTCCATTGATTGTACTATCGAAGGAGGTGTTCTTTGTTGGATCAAGACGGTAGTTGTATCGGTCCTCATGACCAACGTCTGGGCAATGGTGGCATATGCGTCTGGGTGGCAGTTCATCATTCTAGGCTGCCTCTTTATCGTGGTCCGATGGAACTGGTAGAGGGGCTACTGAATGATTGTTTTGTATGGTGCCAGGCTCATGTGTTTCAATACGTACTCTCCATTCACTTGCTTAACCACCAAGTTTGAATCCCCTTTGATGCAAAGTGAACGAATCCCCCTTCAAAGAGCCTCTAGTAGTCCCAACACCAATGCTTTATATTCTGCCTCATTGTTAGAACAAGAGAAATCTAATTTGTAGGAAAGTTAAACCTCCTTCATTTCTTTTGAGAGAATAACCCCTGCTCCTCCTTTCTTTTCTTCTGAAGATCCATCGAATTGCATTATCCATTCCTCGTCCATTGCGTCTAGGTGGTTGGCCTGTAAATTGTCTCCTGGAATACTTTCTTTGGGTGGCTCAAACATTCCCGAGGGAAAAATTTCCAATAAATCGGTGTACGCTTGGATCTTGATCGCTTGAGGAACCACACACTTCAAGTCATACTCGGATAGTATAAGGAACCACCTAGCTGCTCTACCAATCAATATCATTCTTACTAGAAAATACTTAATATGATCACATCTAGTCACAATATGAATTGTAAAAGACCACATATAATGTCTAAGTTTTTACGCTACAAATACTAAGGCTAAACAATGCCTTTCCAAGATACTATATCTGACTTCTGTCCCATAGATGATCCTGTTGAGGTAGTAGACTGGTTGTTCTTACCCATCGATCTCTTGTGCCAGTAAATCTCCCACGGACCTCGTGGTGGATGTTGGATACAACTGCAATGATATTCCTGCCTTTTGGGGAACCATGGTCTGTGGTGAAACGAGTAATTTCTTCAGTCCGTCGAGAAACTCATGGTGAATCTCCTCCCACCTTAATTTCGTGTTCTTTCGTAATAGCTGCATCAGTGTGTATGTTATTTCGGCCAATCCAGGCACAAATATCCTAAGGTAAGATACTTTATCAAGGAAACTCTTCAGCTCCTTCGCCGTTCTTGGGCATGGCATTTCCAAGATCGCTCGTTGTTTGTCTTGGTCCATCTGCACCCCTTGTCGATCAACCACAAAGCCTAGGAATTTCCCACTTGTCACTCCAAAAACACACTTCAATGGGTTCATCTTCAATTTATACTTCTTGCAACAGTAAAACACCTTCCTCAAATGGCTCAGACGGGACTCCTCCTTCCCCGATTAAATGACCAAACCATCCACATAAAATTCCATAAATTTGTGAAAGAAATCATGAAAAATGTCCATCATTGTTCTTTGGTAAGTTGCCCCAGCATTCTTGAGTCCAAACGACATCACTTTGTATATGAAGTTGCCCAACGGGGTTCTGAACATTGTTTTCTCTACATCCATGGGGTCCATCTTGATCTGGTTGTACCCTACATACCCATCCATGAAGCTATACATCTCATCACCAGCCCTTACATCTATCAGGCTATTGATGGAGGGAAGAGGGAACTCATCTTTGGGACAAGCCCTATTCAAATCTCTAAAATTCACACTGATCCCTACTTGGTTTTTATCTTTCTTTCCCACTGGGACAATGCTAGATAGCCAGAGTGGGTGTTGTATCGGTATGATGAACCCTGCCATGAGTAAGCGTTGAACCTCTTCCTTGATCTTTAAATCAAGCTCAGGTTTGTATGTTCTCGTTTCTTGTTAGGCATTACGTTCAACTTATGGCAGCTCACTTCCTCATCCAGCCCTTCCATCTCCGTATATTTCCACACAAAAACATCTATAAATTCCTGAATTAACTCAACCAAAGCCTTTTTCTTCTCTTCAATGAGATCTTTCGAGATAAAAATGGGCCTTGGGTCCTCCTCTTCTCTCTCCAGGTTCAACTTCACCAGTTCTTGTGCCTGTGGTTTCGGTCGATCCGTCATGTAATCTGGTTCCTCGATGACTTACTCCATAAATTCCTGTATGTCGGAGTCGTCTATCACCATAAATTATCCCCATTGATCCACCATAAAGAATTCATATATCGGGTCAACCTCATCACCAGTTTCCTCGGTCTCCTTCTCACACCGTTATAATCGATATACCACTTTTCCTTATTCAGTAATGACCTTCTTGCATTGTCTACTGGTAACGGTGACTACCTTCCTCTTCTTCTCTCTAGAAGCCTCGACCACTCTTTTTCCTGAGAACTGGCTCAACACGCTTTTTCGTTGGACCTCATGTTCCCTCAGATCCACTATGGGCCTCATCCTGTCTCTGAGCTGTTTTGAGATATCTTGGGGCCGAGGGACCACCTGGTGAGATTCTTCGGTCATCACTCTTGCACTACTTGCAACCTATTTATTCTTCTCATTCAAGGGCCCCATCCTTTCTCTGATTGAGGGGGACCATGCTCCCTCCATTATTCTCATTAGGACCTAGATATCCTCCTCCAACTCAGTGTAAAATGATGCGTCTACCAAGTGAGCTTCCTCGACATCAAAGGGCCTCTTCATAGCCCTAATGGTCACCTCTGTCCCTTTGATGTTTGCCTTAGCGCATTGGTGATACGTTGAAGGAACTAGCCCTTGATTGTCCATCCATACTCTTCCTATCAGCAAATGGTAGGAAGTTTCACTCTCTATTACGTGGAACTTGATATGGGAACTCAGATTTCCCATTAAAAATCTAACATTAACTTACCCAATGGATTTGGAAGATTGGTTATCATACCTCGAAATCGCCAAAGGCATGGGGACCAACCTTTCTTTTAGAATATTGGCTGCATGGAAAGAGTTGATTGTCATGATATTGATGGAAGATTACCCATCGATAAGAGTCCTTGCGAAACTAATTCCGTTGACGCTGGCGGTCACATATAATGTCCTTTTATGAGGTAACCTTATAAACCTATTTGCATCGCTGAAGGTTACTTCTGACAAAAACCTTATCACCAACTTGGACATGGGTCCCTTCCATCTCAGCGAAGGGACTACATTCTTACTTGAAATATCAAGTATTTCCTGGGTTATCTCCAACCTACTCTCCTTCGGTATCCCCACTTATTCAAATCACTAGGTGAACTTTAAGGATTTTGAAACTGCACAGTATTCTAGGAATGGGTCTGCTACCTCACCTTCAACGCTGTGTACGTCCTCCATGTCTTTGTCGCTTGCCTCATCGTAGGCTAGTACTACATTAGCCATTCCCTTCATACAATCTTCTAGAGCTTCTTTGAACTCCTCCTTCTTCAACGTTGGCTTTCTTCCTTCTCTATCGGCCTCCTCATCGTAGGCCTCCATCAGATTGGCACTATGTGCTGGGAGTGGGTTGTTGTTAACATTCTGCGAAGGGATTTATAATGTCCCTACCTTTATGTACTCATCGATGATTCTCCTCAGCATGAAACAACTCTCTCTTGGGTGCTGGATCTTCCAATGGACCTGATAATACTTGGGATCCCCCTTGTTGCCGCATCGAGTTCCCTAACGAGAATTCCCTTTGGTTCTTAGACTATTCCTCCTTGGACCATCGCGATGTAATAGTTGACAGCTTCCTCCACTGTACAAGGTAATGGTGGTGGGTCCTACCTGTCACTTCCAAACTTCCTCTTATTATCCTTCTTCGGTTCCTTGCCCCCATCTCCTCCCTCGGTGTACCCTACCCATGGGGGATGAGACCTCCCCCCCCCCCCCCCCCGCATGTTGCATCGGCTGCCAAAACATCATTGGCCCCACCACCGAATTTGGTCGTACCACTAAGGAGATATTTCTTATTGCTTTTAAGAACGCCGAAAAAGTCCCCTCGCGCGTTTTATTAATGAGGTGACGGATGTACTCAGGAAACAGTCCTTCCGCACAGATCTGTAATAACTTGGACTCTTTAGCCTCCTCCCTCATGTCGAGGGATCTTTCCCTGAACCTTCAGACGTAGGCCACCTCTTCTTCCCCAGGTCGTTTCTTCTCCCTCCCCAGTTGGGTAAAAGTAAACTCATCTTCGGCTAGAAAGAACTTCTGGATGAACAAAAATGCATCTCTTCCCACGTAGAAACTCTTTGAACCAAATGAGAATTCCAGGTATATGCTTTATCTGTTAAGGATTTAGATAATTCCCTTAACCTGAGCTTCTTATTATTACAATGTGCCCCCAAGTGTTCAATGAAGCATTTAATATGCTCCTTCGGGTTCCCACATTTCCCTGTGTATTTTTCAAAAATAGGAGGAATATAGTCCTTTGGATAGGGTTCATCATTGTATTCTTGTGGATAAGGTGTTCGAAACTCATCATAGACCGAAGCTACCTCGCCAGAAAATTGCGAGGAGGATGGCATGAACTTCTACATCTCCTTTTTTATTTCCTCTATGGGTGATGCTACTGGGGCACTAACCAACGAAACCATGGGCTGAGTTCCCATTGCAGCTAGAACAATCGTCACAGTTGGGGCCGTTGAACTCCTGATGTTCCCACGACTGGATTCACAACAGAGGGTATACTCACTGGGACTGTTCCCGTTACACCTGCACTCGGTGGGGCTGTTGGGGCTTCCCCTGGTGTTACGAAGGAATTGACTTCAAATCCTACCAACACCGTTGAATCTATCGGAGTGTGCAAAAACTCGGAAAACTTACTCATGAGGAGTTCCACCTTAGTGGGTTCCAACCCTGCACTCATGGAAGCTTATGTCACCCTTAGAACGCCCGTCGTCGCCTGAACTAGAGGTACCTCTATTCGAGGAGCCCCATCCCTTAGAGCCTCCAATTCCCTTGTGGCCTATTATTGATTATGTTGAATGTCATTAAAGTTGAGCCTTCGATGAAGGTTATCTTGATCCATACTCCTTACTTAGAAGAATGCCTCCCCAGCAGAGTCACCAAATGTATGAGGGTAGTTTAGATAAGATGGAGGCATAACCCCTTTTGAGTACAGTAATGATAAGTTAAATAGAAACACTATTGATTAACCATAGGACATACAAACACTACTCAATGAAGATAGACTCAGTTTTAACTCATAGATCTCTCATGTATAACTCAGAAGGTAGTAATGAACTTAGAAGTAACTTAGCTAGAGGGAGAGAGAAGTAAGCACCCTAGATACACCTTGGTAGGCAGCCAAACACACCAACCACCCTCAAGAATCTCTATCAAATATTAAAAGCTTCGTAATAAATGACAATGGTGGGTGAGTAAAAAAATCTCTGGTTTGTAGTAACTCTCTCTAATGTATATTATCTCTAGTAATAACTTCTTAACTCTCAGAATAGATCCTCTTCCTCAAAGGTGGTTGGGGTCCTTAAATAGCTCGCCCACACCACCCCTGAGGCAACTCAGTCATCAATGCCTGAGAAATACCTCCCTCATACTTTATGTCACAAACATTAAATACCTTATGCACTAGTTGTCTCCACGTCATAAACATTAAATGCCAGGATATGCCTTTTTCCTAACCACTGTGTGTCAGGGGGCTATTGTCGTAGAGGTGGTTCACCAACTACCTGAAAGCCCCAAATACCACGGTGGTTTACTCAAGTGCATGTCTGACATTGTTTAGCTAGCTAGTGACATCACTTATAGTAGATGTGACATTAAGTAGAGGATTGTTTTGTTCACAACTTAACGCCCGATGGAACTCCAAGGTGCTCCGCCCGAGGTTCCACGGTCAGGGCTCTTTGGTGTTTTACCAGTGTATCTAAGATGGTCAGGACAAGCCCGAATGCTACCTCACTTCTCAATCCTCCAAACCAAGTCCCTCTAGATTTCCCACAACGAGGTCATTCGATTGAGCATGAAAGCTCTCCCAGGCCCTGCCAAGCCTGGTCTCTCGCGAGTATCGTTTGACCTTACACTAAAACTCATTATTATTCTCGGTACGTCATTAAAACAGTTATACCTCATAGTCAATATAAACAAAAATATAATATGACAAGTAACACAATAAGCTAATGTATGAGCTGCAACACTGAGCTTCCATGCTTGAGCTACCCCGGTGCCTTAATCCCCAAAACACTGTTACTAATGTGGAATTACCTCTAATCTCAAAATTACCTTCAAGTCCCCTCTATAGACATAATGATACTCGACGCATGTTGAAAGAATCGTAGTCGATGTTATAGGAGCACATCGCCTCCAAAGTCTCGAGGTAGTTGACAAACTCAACACTACTAGGGAGAGCCATCTCACAGAATAAGAAAGTGAGGATGTAAAGGTGTGATGAAAACACTCCACCCTTATCCCTTTTAATACTTGAAAACCTTCACAAAAGACATAACCCAAGCAAAAATCGAAGGGAAACCTGCCCCACAAGGTACCAAAGGCTGAAGAAGGTACCAATCAAAATCTTTGATTGATTAGACTTGACTGACCTGCCGATAGGCAGGACAAGGGTCTTGCCGATCGGCAACCTCCTATTTTTAGAAACTTACCTTTTTCCTCTTTTGTCAAAATCATAAAACTCAATAAAAATAAATTTATATTCTCAACAGAATTTCAAAATACCCTTCCATCTTTATATAAATTCTCATTTTAAATAAAACTTTCCTTCAAATACCAAAAATATTTATTTTTACGGTCTCAACAGCAAAGTAAAAAGCGCATATGCATTCATTCATTAATTCATTCATTACTAACAAAAGATAATAAAAAACTCCATTTCATTGCATAGATATGTTTCTATGTCACATAATTTTGTAGGAAAACAAAGAAAAGCAAAAAAATAACGGGACTCAGCCCGAACCCACATTTCTCTCTCTCTCTCTCTCTCTCTCTCTCTCTCTCTCTCTCTCTCTCTCTATCTATCTATCTCTCTCTCTATCTATCTATCTATCTATCTATCTATCTATCTATCATACACACACACACCAAACCTTTACCTCTCTCTCTAAGAACTTCCACCCCTACGACGCGCTCTCTTTTCCCTACGACGAGATGACGCACCACCACTACCCGAACCAGACTCCTCCTCGAATGAGGTATACAACACCAAGAAAGAAGGAATAGGAATCACATCCTGAATATGGGAAGTCGATGAAGATATCCAGTCCCTAATGTCCCTCAGCCAAGTGGTGGACACCCGAACTTGCTGCAAGAAAAGGCAGAATCAGTATAAACCAGAGAAGATCAAAAGAAATAAAAAAAAAACCAAGAGAGAAGAACAAAAAGATATACCAATGTACGAAGAACCTCCTCTGTCAAGCCCAACTCCTTTGGGTCCATCGCATGAGGACGATGCAACATAGGCACCATCCCTCCATCAGCCCGTCGTATGTTGTATGAAGGGGTATGAAACCTCACGAAGGATTCCTCCAAAGTCACCACCACCGCAGATATCGATGGACCGCCACGGCTGTGGGAGGACCCCACTGGCCGACTCGAACCCATAGGAGGGAAAGGTAGTGCATCATATATGCTGGGCGCCATCATCCAACTCATCACGAAGTCCTTATAATCATACGGCACAGTCGTATCGGTGTACAATAGATAGGAATCACCAATCATTTCCACAATCCTCACATCCTCTATCAACAGCCACTCCCGCCTCATAGACATAGGGGTCCTCGCCGGTGGCACCACCACTTCCTCCTCAGCAATCTGTCGGACCACCCTCTCCTTGAGATACCAAGAGTGTCCAAACTCATGGGCCAGCAAATGCCTAATCTGCGCATTCACTCTAGTTGACACCATGTCCTGAACAACCACCTCCCAAGGGTAAAAGGTCACCTAAAAAATCCCAAGCAGATATAAGCCAATACAAAATCAGTGCACATAAAGACCGGGACTGAAGAAGAAAAAAGTCTTACCCTATCACTAATTAGGCCATTCAAGACCTGATGCACCGCCTCCAGAGAGAGACTTCCTCGACTGTCGATTGGCCTTTCGCCACCGATACAACTGGTAAAAGTCCCCAACAATCTCATCCTTCAGAGAAATCAGTTGAGTATTACACCTAATCACATCATAGCACCACATCTGCCAAAGACAAAAATTCTTGATAAAAAAGGGACTCACAAGGAAAATACGAATGCATGAAAGTAAAATGCGCAAATTAAAGAAATACCTCAAGAAGATACGTGGATCAAGTAAATGTCTGTTGGCAGTACCGGCTAAATGCATCTAGAGAAAAATAAAGGGTCGCTAAATTCAGGCTCCCCCAATCATAGAGAGGGATGTTCAAAAACATCCTCAAGTATGGAAACAACCATAAGTGGACGACATCGTCGCTCGATGCCACCCGAAATCCCCCCAACACCCACAAGATAAACAATCAGGACATCTTCCTCACCTGCAGCCCGTTCTCCACATCAATCACCCTAATCAGTAAAACATCCCTCAACCGCTCAAACGAATAGAGTCCCTAGACACTATCCTCCCCACATCACCTAGCGCCGCCCGCACCGCCTCCAGCCTCACCCATAAAGAGCGATCCACCTCTATCTGCTCTCCATCACAATCCAGACCCAGTAGTTGTTGCAC
Organism: Sambucus nigra; assembly: GCA_949130495.1. Classification (NCBI taxonomy): domain Eukaryota; kingdom Viridiplantae; phylum Streptophyta; class Magnoliopsida; order Dipsacales; family Adoxaceae; genus Sambucus; species Sambucus nigra. Next base: position 204,889,480 of record OX422218.1, read on the forward strand.
GTCTATGGGAGTCACATTATTTCCCCGAAACCAAAATGGAAGGTATGGGTAGTGTCCCACCACCTCTCCCCCAAAGCACATAAGACCCCCGTTGAACGAGATGTCTCGTCCAGCATAGACGCCAGCCTCCCAAAGCCTATTGAAGATACTACCAATTGCACCACATGTGGAAGGTGCTCCCAGACATCCTTAAGCCCCGTCGTCTCGTGGGTACGCATATTCGACAAAGAAACATCAGACTGTTGATGAAAAACCTTGTCCAAATTAAAGAAAAAAAAAGGAAATGCCAAAGGTCATTTTATACTTACATAACCACCAGGGTTCACACCCTAGAAGAATGATGACACGACGAATCCCGTAACAAAGTTCGCTCATCTGCAACTGGCTCAAATGCATCAAAAGAGTTCTCACTCCCCAAAGCAAGAGGCACCCTAGAACTCCACTCCACATTTGCCTAGTTGTCAACAACCAACCACTACCTGTGTACCACAGTGCTCACAAAAGAGGATATTTTTTTAGATTGTGGAATGCTAGAATAATTCGTAGAAGAAAATTTCAGAAAGAGAGAAGGCAAGAAGCTGTGAAAAAGGAGGGGAACCCGCCCTTTTTTATAGGAAGCCAAGGGTTATGCCGATCGGCACTACCCCTTTATCATCTCGAGGCAGTCCAAAAATCCATGCCACTACTGAATGGCACCCTCCCCACCATGCCGACCGGCACCCCCCTTAAATTTTAGTATGAAAACTCTCAAAAAATACCAAAAAAACCTGAAAAATCCTCAAAATATTCCTAAAAATCTCGGAGAGGATTTAGAACGTTTTCACCAGGAAAATTTCGCTCTCCCTCAAGCAAAACACCTATTTCACTAGAGGAACTCTCAAAAGCCAAGTGAATCTCCCTTCGGCAATGCCCTGAAGGACCCCTAAAGTATCCCAAACTTCAGGTTATCTCCTATTCCCTAAAGGTCTCAAGTCTCCCCGAGCAAAATGTCCAAGCTATGGACCACCTAATCACTTCCCTAGTGGAATTTATAGCATCAGATTTGCTATTCCTCCGCAAAGTCTCCAAAAGATACGAGGATTTCCCGAGCAATCAGCTCCGCAGCTCAAATCAAAATCACGAGGTAATTTCCCCGGCAGAGTTGCCCAAGAACATCTCAATTTAAGCCCTCAGAATTGGCTTCGACCTGCAGAATTGGTCATCTCAATTTATGCTCTCAAAATTGCCTTCGACTCATATAATTGGTCATCTTAACTTAAGCCCTCAGAATTGGCTTCGACCCGCATAATTGGTCATCTCAACTTAAGCCCTCAGAATTGACTTCGACCTGCAGAATTGGTCATCACAATTTAATCCCTCAGAATTGGTTTCAACCCACAAAACTGGTCATCTCAATTTAATCCCTCAGAATTTGCTTCGGCCCGCATAATTGGTCATCACAATTTAAGCCCTCAGAATTGGCTTCGACCCGGATAATTAGTCAGAACAACCTAAGCACTCAGAATTGGCTTCGACCCGCAGAACTGGTCATCTCAATTTAAGCCCTCAGAATTGGCTTCGACCCGTATAATTGGTCATGTCAATTTAAGCTCTTAGAATTGGCTTCGACCCGCAGAATTGGTAATATCAACTTAAGCCCTCATAATTTGGCTTCGACCCGCAGAATTTGTAATCTTAACTTAAGCTGTCAGGATTGGCTTCGACCCGCAGAATTGTTCATCTCTACTTAAGCCCTAAGAATTGTCTTTGACCCTCAAAATTTGTCATCTTAACTTAAACCCTCAAAATTGTCTTCGACCCGCAGAATTGGTCATCTCAATTTAAGACCTCAGAATTGGCTTCGACCTGCAAAATTGGTCATCTTAATTTAAGCCCTCATAATTGGCTTTGACCCGCAGAATTGGGCATCTCAACTTAAGCCCTCAGAATTGACTTCGACCCGCCAAATTGGTCATCACAATTTAATCCCTCAGAATTGGCTTCGACCCGCAGAATTGGTCATCACAATTTAACCCCTCAGAATTGCTTCGACCCGTAGAATTGGTCATCTCAACTTAAGAACTCAGAATTGGTTTCGACCCGCAGAATTGGTCATCACAATTTAAGCCCTCAGAATTGGCTTCGACCCATAGAATCGGTCACCCTCATCTTTAAGCCCTCAGAATTGGCTTCGACCCGTAGAATCGATCACCCTGATCTTCAATCCCTCAGAATTGGCTTCAACCTATAGAATTGGTCATACTCATATTCAATTCCTCAGAATCGACCACAACCTGTAGAACCAGTCATCCTCATCCTTAGGTCCTCAGAATCGCCCTCGACCCTATGAATTGGTCATGCTCTTTCAAAAACATCATGCGGTGTCAATTCGACGGCTATCATTTATTCCAAACTCACCCATTATGGGGCTCTATAAACACCCCATTCTAGTACCCCCTAACCTCCCCTTAGGTCCCTAGCACCTCCCTTCATCTCTACAAACCTAAGTCATACCCCGAGTACTTACCTAGAGGCCATTGGGCACTCCCACGCTCCATTTGACAAAAATTCAAACTCTTCAGCTCGACTGAGACTAAATGGATCCTTAAAGGGCACTGAACCCCCTTTCCAACGATTTACTCCATGCGTGATTCTGACTTGTGGTGTGGATGAACGACTCGTTTTCCATCGGAACTTAATTAGGAGGTCACTGAATGCTCACTGGCTTCGCTTGACTAAAGTTAACTCTTCAACTCAATTGAGACTAAATCAATCCTCTAAGGGAACTGAAAACCCTTTCCAATGGTCCACTCCAGGCCCAATTCTGACTTAAGGTGCGGACGAACGATCCGTTTTACTCTGAAAGGTCAACGAACGCTTCCAGGCCCCGGTTCACAGAAGTCAACTTCCTAAACTGAGTCAAACTCTTTGGACTGTCGAAATACATCTTCTAACCTTTCCAACAATCTACCCCATTCGCGATTCTGACTTACCATGTGGATGAATGATCCATTCGCGTCCGACGATCTCCCGTCCAAAGGACCGATGAACGCTTTCGATCCACATTTGACCTAAAGTCAACTCCCAAACCTGGGAGCAATCCAAATACTCTTGAAGGTCTCTAAAGTACCTTTCCAATGGTTCACCCCATGTACGATTTGGATAAACGGTTTGTGCCTTACGACTTATTTTTGAAGGAACCTGAAATAGACTGCCAAACGGCAGGTTCCAAACCCTGCCTATTGGAAGTGTGCCTAAAAACACCTGTCGATTGGTAGGACCAGTACTATTCCGATCATCAATGCCCTAGGCCTATGAAAAGGAGGGCATGACCTCATTACAAAAGGAGTACAAAATCTGAAATCCATCATTCTCAGCAAGCTCGGAAAACCCCTCTCGAAGTCAGCGTGATTTCCACATCCAAATCCCTTTCCAACCCTCACTTTTCATCATATTTTTCATCAAACTTGGTGAATTAACTACCCTTCATCATCATCCAATTGTAAGGGTCTCTCTCCAACATTCAAGATCAATCTCAAGATCTTCAAGAAGGTCCAATTTTCTCAACTCTCTCTTCAAAGCCTCCTAAATTCGCATTAACATGTTTTATTACTTAGCACTTTTTTTCTCTCCATCTCATATATCATATTATACTTTTTATTTAGTATTATTTCACATCTCTTATTTTCATATAAATACCCCCCCCCCCCCCCCCCCAAAAAAAAGGGGTTTCCGCATAAATTCCAAACGGGAATTCTCATTCTTTTCCCACACTTTTCTCACAACTAAAACACTTTTTTTACAAACACACACATAAAAGGGCATTCCCCAGTTGGATTTATGGGATAAATCCCACTCCTCATTTTGCATACGAACAACGTGGACTTTGATGCCTCTATAGGCTACGTAGGCATCTTGGGGTAAAACTCGAGACTCGAGTCCTATTTTTCTCTCATTTTCTTTTCTTTCTATATTCTTTAAACTTAACTCTCTTAGATTATATATATATATATATATATATATATATATATATATATATATATATATACATATATTTTTTCTTTGTGGCGTATTATTCCATATGCATTATCGTCCTATTATAACAATCAACGCTAGGATAATCGTGTATATCTTATTTTCTAATATTACTTTTAGGAACATTCCTACGGATGACTCGCTTTATCTCTTCCATGATACAAGTGGATGATTCCTATCTCCACTACATATACACATGCACACATATCACGGGGAAATAAATGAAAATAACAACAATCCATGAGAGACTGTAAGGTCGTAATGGGTGCCTAACACCTTCCCATTCCGTAACTTAGCCTCTGGACCCTTTTCGAATCATTTTGGTTTCGTATGTATCTGTTTGTCTTTGGATGTTGTCCTTGGGGATGGCTCCCTTTTCTTTTGTCTATTTTGAGTAAAATAGACTGGTGACTCCATCTTTCTACATTTTTTACCTCATCACCGACGTCGGTCGAAGCGCTCTTGAGAGGGATGCGCGGGACCAAGATCCGCTCGACATGAAGATACCCTCTTCTTCATCCCTCCTGTTGTGAGGATCGGGTATGGCCACACTATCGTTTCGATCGACAGAGAGAGTGGTTCACCAAATTAATGATGTTAGGATATTATTACCCCTCTCGATGTTATTGAGAGTCAATAGATGAGGTTATCCCCATTCGAACTATCATGTCACCGAGAGCAAGGTAAATCTACTTCACAACGAGTCATGTTCCATAGCTTAGGATGAACTGATACATACAATTTGGACTACTCATACAACAAAATAGGAGAGAATGCTTGGGAAAATTTTCATGCATAACTTTCTTTTCATACACTGTTACTTTGATAAAGGAAATTTATAGAAGGTCCTATTGATAATATGTTTTTAGATGGTCAGTATTCCAAGGGTTGGAGAACAGCTCTCCTTCCAAGTTATCAAGTCGATATGTTGTTGGAACCACCTCTTCGATGAGTCTGTAGGGTCCATGGTAGTTAGGATGGAGTTTGTTTGGCTTTTTCCAAGTCTTATTAAAAAATAGGTCTCCAACTACAAATGGTCGGGCCTTCACTCTTTTATTATAGAATTTTATTATTCTTTACTGATACGTAGCCTACCTAACCTCAGCATCCTCTCTTTTTTCTTCTATTAGGTCTATTTCTAGTTTACACTCTTTAGTATTCTCCTCTGGGTCATATGTATGGACTCTGTGAGTTGGAAGACCGATCTCTATTGGCACCACGACATCTGAACCATAGGCAAGCATGAACGGGGTTCCCTCATTAGCGTTCTCTCCGTCGTCCTATAGGCGCATAGGACGACGTGCACCGCTTTAGTCCATCATCGTTTGGCATATTCTAATTTTTTCTTGATCCCATCAAAGATTGTTCAATTCATCACCTCAGTTTGTCCTTTGGCCTGGGGTCGGCTAGGAGTTGTAAAGAACTGCTTAATACCGACCCTCTCGCAGTACTTCTCTAAGGATATATTATTAAACTGCATCCCATGGTCTAAGATCAAAGTGTTGGGTGGGACATATCTATAAATAATATTCATCCAAAAAAATTGGTAGGTCTTCTTTCCTATTATGGTGATCATTGCCTCGACCTCCAACCACTTAAAAAATAGTCGATAGCCACTATCAAATATCAGTAGTTATCTATAACCCTTGGCACCGGTCCTACCAAGTCAATACCCTACACAAAAAATGGCTAGGGGATGTGATAGAAGTCAAAGGTTGGTGATTTTTATGAGGGATGTTGGCGAATCTTTGGTACTTGTCACATTTCTTCATGTAACTAGCTGCATCCATGGCCAATGGCAGTGACCAATACCCCTAGTTAACAATCCTCTTTGCCAATGATCTCCTCATATATGGCTGGAGCATGACCCTTCATGCTCATACTTCAAGATATACTTCACCTCAATCGGGTGGAAAAATTGGAGTAGGGGAAGGAGAAATCCCTTATTGTATAACACATCTCCTATGATGGAGAACTTTCTCTCTTTGTATCTCAACCTCCTCCTCTCAGCTTTTGAATTAGGTAACTCCACGTCTATGATGTATCGGGCTCATAGGTTCAGGTTATGGAAAAAATCCACCGTGTTATCCTCTTCTTCAATGGTTGACCAGTGAATGATCTCCATTGGCACCGACCTTCTAATCTCTATTCTTGTGGCGAAGGCTAATCTTGCTAAGCCATCGGTTCGGTTTTTATCTAGCTGAGGGATCCTTTTTAGATTCACCTCCTTGAAATTTTTCAGAGTTGCCTTTACCCTTGCTAGGTACTTGGATATTCTATCATCCCCAGCCTCATATGCTCCTAATATCAGATTCACTACTAGTCTGGAGTCACTATGGGCCAAGAGTTATCCGACATTTAATGCTCTGGAGAGGGAGAGTCCTACCAAAAGATCTTCATACTCAGAATCATTATTGGAGGCCTTAAAGCTGAACCTCAGAGAATATTCAATGTCATTCCCATCTAGGGCTGACATAATTAAGCTTGCTCCACTTCTTGATTTCTATGAAAAACCGTCAACACACAAATTCTAAACAATACATTCCTTAGAAAAATACCCTCCTCTAGGGTCCCATATTTGAAAAAAAATATCTCTTCTTCATTTTCAGTCACTCTTCCTCTTTTTGTGATCGTCTTGGCTTCATCTGGGCTTTCACATGCTTTTTCTGGCTCTAGTGTTGGGTTTGTTGACTCTTCACAGTTAGCCTCGTCTCAGGTGAACTCAGTGATGAAATCTTCCAGAGCCTGCCCTTTGATGGTTGTTCTCGATTGGTAAATAATTTCAAATTCTCCCATCTCTATCGACCAGGCCATCAACCTACCTGATTTCTCAGGTGTATGGATGACCTGTCTGAGAGGAGAGTCGGTGAGGATGACCATAGTGTGCTCTTGAAAATACGATATTATTTTTTTTGCTACATGAATTAAAGCATAGGCCAACTTCTCCATCTTTGGATATCTTTGCTCGACCTCTTGGATGGATTTACTATTAAAGTATACTAGATTTTTCACACCATCCTCGTCTCTGAGAATTATTGCACTGGTGGACAACTCTCATATGTCCAGATACAGATATAGCCTTTCACCTTGAACAAGATAAAATAACAAAAGTGGCGAGCAAGGATAAGCCTTTAACTCCTAAAAGGCTCTCTCATGCTCTTCATTCCATTCAAAGGCCTTTATTAACTCTTTGAAATATGGTAGACACTTATTTGTTGCTCTCGACACAAATCTATTTAATGTCTCTACTCGTTCAGTCAATCTCTGAAAATCTTTTATGGATTTTTGAGTCTTCATCTTCATCAAAGATTTAATCTTCTCAGGGTTGGCCTCAATCCCTTGTTGATTTATAATAAAACCCATGAATTTACTTCCCCCATGCCAAAAACACACTTTGAAGGTTGAGTTTCATTTAGTACTCATCCATGGTATCAAAAGTTCGCTCAAGGTCGGCCACATGAGTGTCAGCCTCGAGACTCTTTATCAGCATGTCGTCAATATATACCTCCATGGTTTTCCCTATCTGATCTTTAAACATTTTATCTACCAATCTCCGATATGTCTCCCTGGCATTCTTCAGGCCGAAAAATATGACCTTGTAATACTAGGTCCCTTTATTGATAATGAATGATGTCTTCTTAGCATTGGTTGGGTTTGTAAAAATATGCTTATAGCCTGAATAGGCATCCATAAAACTCATCAATTCGTGGCCACATGTGGCATTAACAATATGGTCTATCCTCGATAAGGGAAAGATATCTTTAGGGCATGCCTTGTTTAAGTTTGTGAAATCCACGCATATTGTCCACTTGTCATTGCCCTTAGGGACGATGACAATATTTTCTAACCATTCAGGGTAGATTACTTCCTTGATGAAGTCGTCTTTCTCCAACGTCTTCACCTCATCTCTGATAACATCATACTACTCTCTGGAGTACACTTTCTTTCTTTGTCTGACTGACTTTACATCCTCGACCACATTGAGCTTATGGAAAAAAATCTTATGATCAATTCTAAGAATATCCTCATGGCTCCAATAAAAAATGTTTTTCCTCTTCCACAATAATTCTATTAAATCCTCTTTAATCTCTTTTTTAGTGCCTTACTTATTTGAATGATTTTTTTCAGCTCGTCCTCATTAACGATGATAGATTTTACTTCCTCAGCGATTTTGCTCTTTTTCAGTTTGGTCTCATCTATGGGGTCAAGAGTGTTAATGTTGTAAGTTGTAGTGGCCCTCTTATACGCCTTTGTCCTTAGCCGAGTTAAAGTAGCATGAACGTGATTCAACTTGGTCACCCTTAACTTACCCTACTCCATAAGGAGTCGGGAATATTATCATCTGGTGAACTGTTAAGGGAACGGCCTCAAACTCCTTGAGGGATACTCGTCTTAGAATTATATTGTAGGCTGAGTATATGTTCTCAACCATAACAAATAAATTGGTGTTCTTTGTGAGGCATTTTGGCCAAATGTTCCCCATTCTAACTTCCATCTCATAGATTCCTAAAGGTTGCACCTTATCTCCACTAAAACCAATGAGAGGTTGGTGATATGGGATCAGTCTTTTCTTGCTCAACTCTAGGCCCTTATAGTAATCACAGAACATCACGTCGGTCGAGCTACCACCATAGACTAATATCCTGGTAACTTCATACCCATGCACCAATGTGGTGATCAACAAAGGGTCATCATATGGGTCTTAGATGCCCTTAAAATCTAACCTCGAGAAACCAACAATTAGGGTATTCATATTAAATTTTAGTCTCTTCACCTTCTTCTGCTCAACAGCTGTGGAGTGAACTTCTTCGGGCTTTAGAGGGAGATATTTGGCTTCCACCACATGAGATCTACTATCAACAATTTCCTTCCCACCACTTGCAAGTCCTCCACAAATCATTTTCACCCCTAGAAAGATCATATTTAGTTGACCTTTACGATTAGTTATCTACGGTGGGAGGTCAGGGTTAGCTCCATCATCATCATCTGAAGCATCATCGTCTCGATTAGCTGGGGTACCTGGCCTGCATTTATCATTCCTTTTATTTTGGGTGTCATCTCGGCCACTCTTTAAACTGTTATTATCTACGTACTTCCTCGACTTTCCAGCTTTCAACATCTTTTTAATCTCATTTTTTTAGAGAGAATCATTTATAGGTTGTATGTCCACGATCTTGGTAGAATTCACACCACAGGTTCTTATTCCTCTTGTGAGGAGGTGATCTCAACTTATTCGACCATCTCAGAGATCGATCATTCTTTATCTCATTCAGAATATGCTCATAGTTGATTGTTAGTGGGGTATAGTCAGCGAACGTATCATCCATCGACCTGTTCTTTCCATCTTTACCCTTTTACTTTTGGAATTTACTTCCACTTCTTTCCCCTTACTCATCGTCTCCCTTGTCAACCATCGCCTCCTTCGCATTCATAACCTTTCCCGCCGTAGCTAGGAGGTTGGACATGAGTTTTAGAATCTCTTCAATGATCTTCCAGAGGATTTCCTTTTTATAATCCTCTTATCAGGATAGTCATAGAAATGTTCTATTCATGATCTTCAACTTCTAATTTCTCTTTATTGAAGTGGGCTATGTACTCCCTTAGACTTTCATTCTTTCCCTACTTAAAAAATAATAGGTGTTTCATCTTCTTTTGGGGTTTCACTCCGAACCAAAAATTATGTATGAACCTTTCTGCTAACTGCTTAAAATTTTCTATTGAGCTTTTGAGAATGGAGGTGAACCACACTTGAGCAGAACCAGTAAGTGTGTTGAAGAAGGCCCGGTACCTCATCTAGTCTAAGACTGAGTAGATAACAGTAGCCGATTGATACATCTCCACATGATGTCTGTGATTAGTGCTCTCGCATATTTAGGTGTGACTACCAGTGAATTGAATTTAGTCGGGGTTAGTTAACTCAATTTTTTTTCCACAAAGGGGGACCCTTTAGTGTAACCCCTCTACAAAGGGTCTCAACTCTATAGTATATCCCCTAACTTGTATTTTAATTGATATATGGAATAATACCAAGGCCGATTTCTACTGGCTATCCAGATTCCTATAAGAATAGTGGTTTCCCTTCTTTTCTTTTAGGGAGGACTGACTTAGATTATGTAATAGACGGTTGTCCCAATAAGGACAGTACGAAGCCTCTTAGATCGCATTAGAACGACTTATAAGAGTTCTTAAGCAATTCAATATGCATTTATCCAAGACGAAAGAATTTTATAGAATAGAGCAAAAAAGGGCTTTCGAGTGAGCTTGGGGGATTCGATCGAGGTCAAGGATTGGTCTATGCAAATGGTAGTCTCTCATTTTTGTCTCGTTGAGTTACTGATTTCAGATAAGAAAGACAACAAGAAGATAACCAAGGGCAAGGTAAGGATCAACGATAGTGTTAGAGCCTTCCCGATATTCTTGTATCTTTTTTCTTCCTGTTTTCTTGTTTGTTTTGTTCTTCTTCCTTATCTCAGCTGTTGTTGTTTTTTTATTTTTTATATTTATAGAATTAAGAGTATATAAAATATACACCTCAAAAGCATAAAGGAAAAACAAAAAACAATAAAGCCAACATGACTATATAGTAGTAAAAGCCTACACTGTAGTCAAAGACTATAGTGAAGCAATCCCAACACTTTAAACCCCATCAAACCAACACTCCTAAACTGTAGTCAAAGACTATAGTTTAGAAACCCAAAAACAAAATACTATACTATTACCTCTAAGGTCTACCCGTATGGAGTCGTCGTCACAGTTTATGGCATGCTAAAAGGGGCTCACCACTCCCCCACTTTTTGCGATAGTTGGGCAGTACTGGTCCAGCCTTGCTTGGTCTAGCGCGAACACAACTGTAACCTCTCTTAGCCTGAATAACATTGTCTCCAACCCCTTATCTTTAGGATGGATAAACGAAAGGCTCTCTAATAGTCATTCTCTTTTGGCTATTAACCTCGCACTGTTCACCTCGCGCTGTTCCTCGTCTCGGCCTCATGGAGGTCGACGACCATCATATCTATCATTCCTTCTGGAACTAGCGATGGTTCAAGATCTGGAGAAGCAATTCCTCAAGTCATCTTCTACTGGGCCAAGCCTATCAAAGGCCAACTCTCTGCATAGCCTATTGATACGACACAACTATTGCATATTTTCGCCTTATATCTTTATTCATTCTAGCATATTTATGGTCCTTAATGCCTATATTTATGCTCATTAACCAGACAACCTTGGATTTGGATATATACATGCTTTGTTAATTGTGCTTTAGTAGGTATTAAAATGCTAAAAGTGAGGTTCGATTGAATTTCAGAGAAGTTTCATCGCTGGACGCTACTTGAAGGGAATTTTAGTCAATTCACATTTCATTTCCAACTCATAAAATTTCCATGAATACGTAGTTCGCTGAGTTAGCGTCACGTGGCCACAAACGGTGCATCATTTGGAGTTCGGATAATGGAGTTATGGACATTTCCATTTACAACCCTTTTCCCCCTTTTTATGGACCAAGAAACTGAGTGTCGGTCGATCGCGCTTGACCCCCCGATCGACCACGATTTGATGTTAAGCCTACGAATTGAGACAGAGGTTTTTGACCTGCTTGATCGATCGATCGATGGTTTTGGTCGATCGATCGATCCTACCAGATTTTTGCCACTTCATTCCTTTTCTTTTCTTTTCTTTTTCCTTTTTCTTTTCTATTTTGAATTCCCACTTACTATATAAAGGATTTTTTGTGTAAAATCAGATATAATTAGTTTTAGGTTAGGGTTTGGGAGTTGAGAGCTCATTTCTTCTTCCTCGTTTGATGTGACAACATTTGGGTTGGTAAGTTGAACTTTTCATCTTCACTCCCCATTAATATAGTTTGTATTTCCTTAATTTCTTGCTTTTTAATTTAGTTTACATGCTTTAATTTATTGCTTTCTAGTGTAGTTTTATTGCGTTTATTTATCGCATTTTTAATATGCTTTCTAGATAAATTAGTCTACGTTGTGTCGGATTGAACTCATTTCAGGTTGACATGTTGCTTTGCTTTGGTGATGGAGTTTACGGGTCTATTTCGAGTGCATTGTCCTAGTTATTATGCCTAGGAGATTTGACATGGCATATCATGTATGCTCCGTACTTACGACCTTGCGTGCATAATTTCTAGTGTATTTGTTGACCCCAAAATCTTATTAGTCTTTTATACGAATTTAGGGGTGTGACAACCCTTGATTAAATTAACTGTTGAAATGAGACTCATTCATAATAACTCGTCAACCCACGTAACCATTTTATACTAATTAACTCAGGTGAGAGATATTCGATTCAACCTATAGTTTTTACACACTTTTTTAGTCTAGCTTTACTTTCCCTCGCCTAGTATAATCTTTTCCTTTTTGCATCTTTTCCTTTATGTGGTAATTATCTTTTACACTTTTATTTCTGAAGTAATAAACAAATTAAATTCTAGAAACTCATCTCTGAGGATTTTTGATACCCAACTTGTCCGTTTAACTCACCCGTTGAGTGTAGTCATAAGTTTAGGTTTTTGTATAAAGCAGGTGAGCCGAATTCAAAACACCCAACGCGCAGGTGATGCTCGTGCATCGGCGAAACTCTGTCTATCAAATGGCACCGTTGTCGTGGATTGTTTGTTTTATAATTTATTTGATTTAGTATTTCGTAGTATTTTCTTTCTATTTGTATTATTTGGCTAACCTTTTTGTAGGACTTCTACATTTGAGCGCCAAGAAACGCTTGAATTTTTCCCGCGCGCATCTACTTTGTGCAATTCGCCACTTTGAGCCATTTTGGGGGTAAGCATGTCTTATTCCAATTCTTTCGATAATCATTATGATAATTCTCAAATCCTCATAAACCTTTGACTTTTGGTCAATACTTAGAGTCCCAAAAAATTTCAAATTCAAATATGACTTTGGGCGAGTATTACAAAAGTCAAGCTTTGGAGTGCTTGTCTTTTGAGGAGGATGATAACGATTTTGGGCCTCTAATTCCTTATAATAGGAATCTTGAAACTAAAATCTATAGTTTTCAAAATTCTTATAATAATGAGTATATGTTTAAGTATGATGGTAATTTTCAAACTCCACATTTCTAAGAATCCACACCTCGGCCTATGACTTTCGGTGAGGGTTTGCACATGCTTGAAAATGAGAAACTTGAAAGTCGTTATCGGGAAGAAAATCGTTGTTGGGAACATGAGTTGGATTTATTTTTTGAATCCGATGACGATTTTTCTTCCGAGACTTTTGAAGTCGAGGAATGTTTTGAAACAAATGAGGACTTTGCTCCGACTTTGGAACAAATCATTGTTGACTTTTCCCATTGCGTAATATATATTGAAAGTGAGTATGAAATGGAAGTAATATCCATTTCCAATGAAATGATTTCTTCTTTGGCCCCCAAAGAAGAACATTTCATTGAAAATGATCTTATTTCCTTCGAAACTCAATCTTCAAGCGATGATGACTCATCTCTTGAGTTTGAATTTCTTTCCTCCCCATTTTCATTCTCTGTTATCACACCATCACAAGTACCCGATGAATCGGTTTCAAATTTTAATGTGTTAAATCTTTTCGCTGATGAGGAGTACTTGCTCGAGTCGCCCTCCATGAATGCATCTTTGCCTTCATGTGCGCCACCTCCCATTCTTATTTCAAAATCATTGGGAGGATATTTGACTTTTCTAGGTCCCCACATATTTTTGTCACCCGTTCAATCAGAATCCCCCATCATCCCTCCAAAACTTTTAATTGGCGAAGGATCTTTTCTTCCACCTTACACATGCCTTCCATTGTTCAAACGGAATTCATATTTTTCGAAAGGCATGCTTGAGAGTGAGGGTACACCGGTTATTGTCCAAAGTCAAATCGTTTTCATCGTGGACCCTCAACTATTTAGACTTCTAGTGTATAATTAGTGTGAAGCCTAAATAGTAGGTTGTATATAGTTAGCTTTTTATTCTTTCTTTATTTTTATTTTTTATTTCTTTTTATTTACTCTCTTGTAATTAGTTAACTTGTTGTTATTTGTTTTTGCTAGGCTCGGTACTAACTTGTTTTGTATATTCTTTAACTTGTTCTTTGGGGATCCCTCCAATTTTGGGTAACATCGCTTTTTTCCTCTCTTTAACTTGTTTCTTAATTCACATTGAGGACAATATCAAGTTTTAAGTTAGGGGGTGTGGGATATTCTATCCACTTCTTTATTTAGTCCATGTTTTTTCTCACATGTTAGTTACTTAGTATGCTTTTCTTAGAAAAATTCAAAAATTTCAAAAATATTTTTTTCTTTTTTCTCCTTTTTTGGGCATTTTGCCTTTGTTTCCGATGATAAATTTCAATAATTTCCCTATCCAATAGATAACTCAACGATGCATGTTCTCGATTTTAGAAGTTATTAGACTTTAGTCCTAATTATTGATATTATGAATAAATTCATGAATTAAACTTTAATCCCATGGGCACATGCGCTTTCTTGCATTATTGATTTGGTTTAAGATTTTTATAACTCGGTAATCTTTTGTTGCATTGTATATACTTACACCGAGTAAGATTTGTACCTTTCATCGTTTGTGAGTGTATACACTATTATTTCCTCTTTGAAAACCTTACAGTCGTTGGTGATCTCTCTATTCTCTCATTTGATCGTTCATTATTTGAGTTCATATATGAAATGTTTTGCTTGAGCATGATTTTGAAAGTTTGTTTTGACTCGAGAATTGCGTAAACTTTATGAAATGATCATAGGCCATCTTTGTTATATCACCCATATTAGCCTTGACCTCACCTTATATGCTTCCCTATTCAACCTCTTTGAGCCTAAATATTAGCATTTCTTTTCATTACCCAAAATCTCATAACCAACTCTAAATTGGAGCTATATACCATACATATTACCTTCCATACCTTTGTTTGGAATGATAATTTGGATTGAATGGTGTTGATGTATTGCGGTTACAATTTAGGCATGTGTGAGTGTGAAAAACAAAAGAAAAGATATGTGAAAAAATTGATGAAAAAGATAAGTGAAAAGAAAAAGAAAAGAAAAGAAAACATGAGAAAAAGAAGAAAATAAAAGAAAGAGAAGTTTGAATATGTTGTATATAGTTCAATAAGCTTTGATTACTCTCTAATTGTTATATCCAATGCTTTTTTGAAACTTATTTTCCAATTTTGATATTGCCCGCATTCTTCCCATTATCTCAAGTTTTTATTTTCGAATATTTTGAACCCGTACATACATATCCTTCGTTTCGTACCCTAGCCTAGCCTACATTATAACCCCTATATAAGTCCTATGTTATCTTAGGGTGCATTCAGTTTAAAAGTCATAATATTTTTGATAATCTGTGAAAATGCATTTCGCCTCTTTTAATGAGCGGTATCTTTCATTAAGATTACAATTTTAAATTTCCTATATAGCGTTCTTCATTTGTGACATGTGTGCGACCTAGTTTCCTTTTATATTTATTTTTTATGCCCTCATGTTCTATGCGTTACCTCCCTGTTTTGAGTGAATTCACTTGATGAGTGTAATTCCCATGAATATATGTTTGCTTTAATGTTTATACGATTTATATGTTTTTTCCCAATCACACTTTGCATGTGCTCGCTCCCCTATCACATTTTAAGGTTTCAATTCTATGAGGTGCATTCTATAATGTTAATGATTCGGACTTTTGTTTGAATTCGTTCATTTTGCCAATAATGTGTATGAAATCTTTTTCATGATTGTTGAGCTTGTCGCATGTTGGTTTGGGCATATTTTGAGAAAACCATATGATGTTTGTGGGTCTCATCCTTGAAAACCTTCACAAGACGACACTCGTCCACTAGGGTAACCTCGGGGTTTAACGGCTTATTGCGTATGATAAATGCACTCGTGTTCCCTACTAAAGTGAAATTTATATTTCGATGCATATATACTACTTGTACTACCTTCTGTGCACTGATTTTATTTGTTTTATTATAGGGACTAGCAATGTCTAAGTTAGGGTCTGTGATACGACACAAATATTGCATATTTCCACCCAATATCTTTATGTATTCTAGCGCTTTTACGGTCCTCAATGGCTATATTTATGCTCATTAACCAAACAACCTTTTATTTGGATATATACATGCTTTGCAGGGGTTAATTGTGTTTTTGTAGGTATTAAAACACTAAAAGTGAGGTTCGGTTGCAATTCGGAGAAGTTGTGTCATTGGACGCTACTTCAAGGGAATTTTAGTCAATTCACATTTCATCTCCAGCTCATGGAATTTCCACGGATGCGTAGTTCGCTGAGTTAGCATCGCGTGTCCGTAAATGGTGCGTCATTTGGAGTTCGGATGATGGAGTTATGGCCATTTTTGTTTACAACCTTTTCCCCCCTTTTTATGGACCAAGAAGACAAAGAAATAGAGTGTCGGTCGACCGCGCTTGGGCCCCCGGTCACCCACGATTTGAAGTTAAGCCTATAAAATGAGACAAAGGGTTGGACCTGCTCGATCGATCGATCGATGGTTTTGTTCGATCGATCGATACTACCAGATTTTTGCCACTTCGTTCCATTTATTTTCTTTTTCCTTTTTATTTTCTATTTTAATTCCCACTTACCATATAAAGGATTTTTTTGTGTAAAATCAGATATAATTAGTTTTAGATAGTTTTAGGTTAGGTTTTGGGAGTTGAGAGCTCATTTCTTCTTCCTCATTTGGTGTGACAACATTTGGGTTTGTAAGTTGAATTTTTCATCTTCCCTCTCCATTAATATAGTTTGTATTTACTTAATTTCTTACTTTCTAATTTAGTTTACATGATTTATTTACATGCTTTCATTTATTTCTTTCTAGTGTAGTTTTATTGTGTTTATTTATCGCATTTTTAATATGCTTTCTAGCTAAATTAGTCGAGGTTGTGTGGGATTGAACTCATTTCGGCTTGACATGTTTCTTTACTTTGGTGTTGGAGTTTATGGGTCTATTTCGAGTGCGTTGTCCTAGTTATTCGCCTAGGAGATTTGACGGGGTATATCATGTATGCTCCGTGATTATGACCTTGCGTGCGTAATTTATGGTGTATTTGTTGACGCCAAAATCTTATTAGGCTTTTATGGGAATTTAGGGGTGTGACAACCCTTAATTAAATTAACTGTCGAAACGAGACGCATTCGTAATAACTCATCGACCCATATAACCATTTTATACTAATTAACTCGGGTGTGGAATATTCGACGCAACCTATAATTTTTACTCGCTTTATTAGTTTATTTTCCCTCGCCTAGTATAAACTTTCCCTTTTCGCATTTTTTCCTTTCTGTTGCAATAATCTTTTATTGTTTTATTTCTAAAGTAATAAACCAATTGAATTCTAGCAACTCATCTCTGTGGATTTTTTATACCCAGACTTGGCCACTATACTCACCCGTTGAGTGTAGTCATAAGTTTAGGTTTTTGTATGAAGAAGGTGAGCTGAATTCAAAATGATCGGCGCACAGGTGACGCTCGCGCCGCGACGAAACCTTATCTATCACATATCTAAAGATGATGCCTATGGCCTACATTCTTGGCTTGGCCTGCCACTATGTCCTCTGCTGGGCTGAGTTGGATACATAGTATTTGTAGAGATTTGATAAGGCTCCTAATACTCTCTGTCATCCTCATCATCACATTGATTGTCCTCATCATGAAGGCATTCTTGACTCGGCCTACCCAAGCGTAAATGCCAAGGGTCGGTTATATCTCTATGCATTTGTTGTGGAGGAACCCCTTTGTTCTGGGCCAGGGGTGGTCCCCTCATCGCTGGATATGGATGGCCTTCCCTAGAGTCCAGAGTTATCATCTCCTTTTCGGCGCCTCTAGGTCTAACCACTATGTTTTGGATAAACGCAACGAGTTATTCTTGGATCTTTTGTTGGTTGGCCGCCAATAAGCGCACCACCACCACTACCTCATCCATTTCTGACTGGGTGGGGCTTGACTAGATCTTGGACCAACGCCCAAAGGCAGATCGTAGGCCATATCTTCGGTGATCTGGAAAAGTTGAAAATTTGAAGAAAAGATTAAGTGGATCAATAGGAGCTCTTTCAATGGTGACACAGGACCACCTGAGCAAAGCTAGATCACCACTAAAGAATCTAGTGAGTATAAGATAAATAAAGGTGAGGAGGAAGTTGCACTTCATTCCCACAAACGGTGCCAGATTGAATATACCAAAAATGGTATCACCAAATCAATGTAAGTATGAAAGCTCAAACTAGTGTATCAATGGAGTATAAACACACACACACACGCACACACACACACACAGATATATATATATATATATATATATATATATATATATAAATGTGTGTGTGTGTAGAAGGAGATGATGCAAAGAGGGAATATAAGTGGTTCAGCCTAAGCCTACTCCACTGTGTGAGTGTGTGTGAAATCCACTCAAAAGGGCACTAATGGCCTTGGGATACAAAACTCTCAAGCTTTCTCTCTCTACTGTGACTTTGATGGAGCTTCAACTAGGGTTTTTATTCATCGATCCTTTACAAAGATGTAAAAGACAAGTATTTATATTTCATGGGGGGTGTAATGTACCCCCTAACATTTAATAAGCATGTATGGAATGTTTGTAGCCAATGAGGAGGAGCCAACTGCCAATATTACATATAGGTCATGATGATAAATTATTCCCTCACATGTGATGGAGATGTTGTTATAGCAGTTTGGTCCATGTGGGATCAACAGCCCACGAGTACACTCTCATGCGTTCCCCAATCCACACACTCTTCTAGCTATCCACTATTGGTCGTCTATCCAGGATAAGGTTGAGTTTTTGAGCTGTAGTCCACAGATGGAAAGATACCTGTCCTATTGGGCTATCTCATCCTGTCCCTATCATTCGAATGATGGTCGAGGATGAGGGTGGTAGATAATAGGATCAATAGTGTAAGGCATGTTGACTAGTCTTCCAAGATGAGGCCGAGGGATCCTTGAGGTGAGCCATTAGTCGAAGATGAGTCAGATCAGCTGAGTCTATGGTTGAGTCATAACTCCTTATATTAGATGGATTGGCGATGGTCGACTTTGGCGGAGGTGATCTAACTCTGGGATCGGGCTATGCTTGGTATATAAATTATCCTAGCCATACTCGTCTCAGCCTTAGTCGGGTTTGGACTTGATCTTTTTGGATCACTTGCCAACTCTTCAAACTCTTCATTGTTGTCCTCGTCCCATGTGAACTCGACCACAAAATCAGCTAAATCTTGGCCTTAAGAGTTATTCTCGATTGGTAGATAATGTTTCATTCTACCAACTCTATCAACTAAACCATCAACTTGCTCGACTTATCGGGTTTGTGGAGGACCTATATAAGAAGAGAAGTAGTGAGGATGACCATTGTTTGGCCCTATAAATAAGGTTTTATATTTCTGAATGCATATATGAGAGCATAAGCCAATTTTTCCATTTTTCGATACCTCTGTTCAGCCCATCAAAGAGCCTTGCTATTGAAATAGGATGGCTTCTGGACACTCTCATCGTCTCCCACAATAGCTGCGCTGATAGCCGATGCAGTCACAGCTAGGTATAAATATAACTTTTCCTCATAAACATGTCATGATAATAAAAGTGAGCCGAAGTAAACTCTTTAAAGTCCCTCTCAGGCTCCTCATTCCACTCAAAGGCTTTTCTCAGCATCTTAAAGAAGGGATGAAACTTGTCTTTAGACCTGGATATGAACCTATTCGGCGTTGTAACTCGTCCATTCAGCCTTTGGACATCTTTTATAGTCTTTGGATTCTTCATCTCCAACAAAGCTTTTATTTTTTCTAGGTTGTCCTCTATCCCCCGTTGATTGATCATAAAACCCAAAGACTTAACTACCTTAATGTCGAAGACATAATTTGTAGGATTAAGTTTCATTCTATATTTGTCCATTGTTCTACAAGTGCACTCCAGGTTAGCTATGTGAGACTCAGCCCAATGGCTTTTGGTAAGCATATCGTCAACATAAACATATATGGTTTTGCCTATTTGATCCTCAAACGTCTTGTTCACCAATCTATGATAGGTTTCCCCAATATTCTTTTGACCGAAAGGAATGACATTATAGTCGTCTATACCTTTGTTCGTGATGAACGAGGTCTTTTCAGCATCGATTGGGTCCATAAAAATCTAATTGTAGCCTGAGTAGGCATCCATAAAACTCATCAGTTCATGCCCAACCGTTGCATCAACCATCTGATATATTCTCAGCGGGGAGAAGTTGTCTTTCGGGCATGCCTTATTCAAATCTATGAAGTCAACATAGACCCTTAACTTTCCATTAACCTTAGGCATAATGACAACATTTTCTAACCACTCTGGGTACATAACCTATCTCATGAAGTCAACTCTCATCTCTTATCACTTCATATTTCTCCCTGGAGTAGATTCTCTGCCTCTGTCTGACTGGTTTTGCTCCCTCATTTATGTTCAATTTGTGGCAGAGGAACTTTGGATCAACTCTCGACATATCTTCATTATTTTAATTAAATATTCTCCGCCTCTCCCTCTGGAGTTTAATTAGCTCTTCTTTGATCTTTTTCTTTAGGGTTTGGCTGATCTGGATGAGTTTTTTCATCTCGTCCTCATTGAGGTGGATGGATTCTTCCTCCTTGAGTTTTTTCAAGCTCCCTTTTTAAGCTTCGTTTCATCTATGGGGTTGAGAGTGTCTATATTATAAGTAGTGGTGGCCTTTTTATTCACCTCTTTTTTCCTCAACCGAATTGAAGTAACATCTGTATGCGTCAACCTGATCACCTTGAACTTCCCCTACTCCATAAGGAGTCTGTAATTTTATCATTTCGTGAACTATTGAGAGAAAAACCTCAAACTCTTTGAGGAGTAGTCATCCCATAATTAAGTTGTAGGCTGAAAGACGTTCTCGTCCATCATGAAGAAATTGATATTCTTTGTGACACATCTCAGCCAAGTCTCCACCATGCTTACGTCTATTTCATAAGTTCCCAGAGGATGTACTTTATCCACACTAAATCCAATGAGGGGTTGATGATATGGGATGAGCCTCTTCTTATTTAATCTTAGGCTAGTGAAATAATCCCAGAACATTACATTGACTGAACTGCCACCGTCAACCAGTATACTAGGGACCTCATACCCATGTACTCTTATAGTGATTACCAATGGGTCATCATGTGGGGATAAAATCCTATTTAAGTTCAATCGCGAGAAACCTACAACCAATGTGTTCATGTCAACCTTATTCCTCTTACCTGGCTTCAAATCAATAGCGTTCGAGTTCACTACCTTTGTCTTGGGGACAACTTTGGCTTCTACAATATGGGCTTTACGATCGGCTATCTCTTTACCACCACTAGACAAACCACCACATATCATTTTCACACCATGATAAATGCAATGTATCTTACCCTTGGGATAAGCTTTCTTCGGTGGGAGGTCGGCCTGCTCATCATCTTCTGATGCATCGTCATTCTTATTCACTGGATCATAAGGTTTACACCTATCGTATCTTCTCTTTCGGGTGTTGTCTCGGCCACCCCTCTTATCCATGTACTTTCTAAGTTTCCCTTACTTTACAATCTTTTCTATTTCATCTTTTAGTGTGAAGCATCTGTTAGTGGTATGGACATGGTCTTTGTGGAATTCACACCATTTACCTTTATCCCTCTTATGAGGAGAGGCTTTAAGCTTATTCGTCTATCTCAATGACTTATCATCATTGATCTCATTTAGTATCATTTTTGTGTTGGCAGTCAGTGGGGTATATTCAATGAATTTGTCATTCGTCGACCTCTTCTTGTCTTCTTTGCCTTTGAATTTTTGGGACACACCGACTAGATCCCTTTTTATCCTCACCTTTGGCCGCCATGGTCTCCTTAGCTTTCATGACTCTCCCGGACATAGCCATGAGTTCTTCCATGAACTTAGAAGGTTCCTCGACCACCTTTCACAAAATCTTTTTTTTTTGTAATCCTCTCATCAGAGAAGTCATTGCAATATTCTCATCATAGTCTTCCCCTCCAGTTTCTCTTTATTGAAGTGGGTAATGTATTCCTTCAAAGATTCGTTCTTCCCTTACTTTACATACAACAAGTGGGTGGTTTTATTTCTTGACTTAACCCCAAAACATTAATTATGAATGAACCTTTATGCTAGTTGATTGAAGTTCTCAATTGAGTTTCTTGGGAGATAGGTATACCAAATATGCGTTGCTCCAGTGAGGGTACTGGAGGAAGCCCTGCACCTCATATCATCGAATCCTGAAAAAATGTCTACAACCGACTGATACGTATCAACATGGTGGACTGGATTAGTACTCTCATCATACCTCAGTGTTACCACCAATTAAACTTAGACCAAGTGGGGGTAACTCACAATTTTAGCAATAAATGGTGATCCTTCCATATAACCCATCTACAGAGGGTCTCGTCTCTTCAGTAAGTCTCTAATCTTGCCCTTTAGTCTTTGAATAGAGTTGTTCCATGGTTTTTCAGTAGCAACGACTATGGCATTGTCTCCCTCGGCCAGATTAACATTATCACTCGCACCTTCCCTCTCAGCCTGACATTGGACGAGTTCTCGATCAGCCATTCTCCGATGGCTATTGACTTCACGCTACTCTTTATCTCGGCCAGGGGGTCATATATCAGAACACCCTCCATTTTTCTTGTATCCTGCACTATTGTGAGACCTGGACAGTTGGTCTTGAAGGTCACCGATGGGTTAGAGTTTTTCAAAGGAGGAATCCCTGTTGAGTCTATCAAATGTTAAAGGTCGAGATCGTCCTTCTCGACTCAGCCTTATTGTGTTTCCCCTACTTGCTTGAATAGGGTGCACAATATCTCTCAAAATCTCGTATGGTTCCTAGCACTCCGTGTCATCATCATACTCATTGTCTTCACATTCTTGACTTTGCCTCCCCATGCATAGACGCCTGGGATAAAAAAAATCTTATTGCCTTTGTTGCGACGGTGCATCCTTCTCTGGGGTCGGGGTTGGTCCCTCTATTTCTTGATGTACGCCCTCCTTGGTAATCAGAGGTATCATCTCGGCCGTCACGCCAGTGGGCATGGCCAAGAAATTCTAGATGAAGGTAACCAGTTGCTCCTGTATCTTAACTTGACTAGATGGAAATGAGCGCAGTGCTGCTGCATTGTCCGCCATCTCAAATTGTGGCGATGCTTGACTGGAACTAGGTCCACCACCTGGTGGAAGATCTAATGCCATGGAATTCAGTGAATGGAAAGAACAAGATGTGTACTGGAAGAGCTGAATAAGCTGTAAGAAAGCTTGAACTCAAATCAAAGCTCTTTCAATGGGGGATCAAGCCTAGCCAAGTGTGGGGTTGGACCACCACCAGAGAATCCGGTGAAAAGTAAGCAACAAATGAATGGAAGGAGATAATGATCTCGCTTACCACACATGGAGCCAAAAGATAGAGCCAAATATGGTACCACCAAGTAAATGAGTAAGAGCTTAACCTGAAGAACCTCAAGTGTGCAACAATGGTGAAATCACAGTAATAGAAATGAAGCAGGAGGTGAGGCAAAGAGGATAAAGACAACAATATAAGTGGTTCAGCCTATTTAAGCATACACCACTGTGTAGGTGAGTGAATGTTTACTATCAAACTAGGCTCCAATGTCCTTGGACTACAATTCACTCAACTCTCTCTCTTTACGGCTAGTTTAACAGAGTTTTTCTAGGGTTTCGAATTAAGGAACCTTATTAAGGTATAAGAAGACTGGTATATATAATGTTGGGGCGATGCAGTGCGTACAATATGAAGTAGCCAATATATTGCAACCACATATCGCCAATGCATGCAAGTAGTGATGGAGAAATATTCCCTTATATGTGAGGAAGATCTAGTTATAACAGTTTTGTGCACGTGGGATTTGCAACCCACGCTCACCCTTCCACGCGTTCCCCAATCCACACGCTACGTCAGCTGTCAACTGTCGGTCGTCGGCTCTAGGACGAGGCTGAGTTTTCAAATATAATCCTCTAACTATATGATGACTATCATGCTGACTGTCTTTGGTCGGCCCTCATCCTCTAAGGGATGGACGAGATCGAGGGTATCTCAGTCATAAGACTGCTAATGTTGATGTTGTGGGATGTGTCCCGAAATGAAGATGAGTACCCTTATAAATAACTTGAGGCTTAGGATGAGGCACTTAGAGTAGGGCCTAAGGTTGAGTCATAAATTCCTTCGACTAACCACCCGACACTGGTCGGCCTTGGCAGAGGAGGTCTAGTCCCTAAATGAGGCTATACTTGGTATATAAGGTAATAAGGATATGAAGAGGAAGGGTAACCAAATAAGAACACACACACGCTCTAAGAACAATATCTCTGTCAAATCCATCCGACCGCCACAACACCATCCACAACAAACAAAAATAAATAAAAATAGCCAAGTAAGATATACAATAAAGTAGGCTAAAGTGTTTTTTTTTGTGTTTTTAAAGATTATAAAAAAAACCAAACTAATACATATGTAAAATACCCACATTTCAGCATAAGAGAAATCAATTGAGAAACACAGACTGAAATTGTAGGAAAGGCAATCATAACGGGGTGGACAAAAGTAAAAATGTTTTTGGAAAATTTATATTTTGAAAAACAAAAAGAACAACAAAAATAAAAATCCCCCTAAAATTGCATTTAGGAATATATATATATATATATATATATATATATAGAGAGAGAGAGAGAGAGAGATTAAATACATAAACAAAACAATAAAAAGAAAAAGGAAGAAATTATTACCTCAAAAGAGAAGAAGCTTTATCTTTAACACTCAAAAGCTCTTATGACGCAACTCCAAACAGGATAATGTAGGTGTGTGATAACGTGTCATGAGGAAAGGAGGAATAAATATGCCAAAATGGTTGGAGATGGATGATTCTAGGGCTTCCCAGATTTAGATGGAAAATGCGAAAAGGAAACAGATACGAGGGATTAAAGACCTGGGCATGTTTTTAAACTCGATCGAAGGAGATTTAGTAGGGTCGTTCTAATTAAGTACACAATATCATTCAAACGATATGGTGAATCTCGTATGAATACACATGAAACGAGATTCAAATGAATTTTTTCTGCTAGACAATTTTTTTTCATTTGATCCTCGTTTGAATATCGTTTAAACGCTTGGATAAAAGTCTTTCAAACGACGTGATTAATGTCATTCAAATGACATAATGAATGTCATTCAAACGAACCATTGCAAATTTAAAAAAACAAAAAAAAGTGCCAAACAACGCACCAAAGATAACTTTCCACAATTAATGTCATAAGAAAATATTTGAAATATGGAAATGAAATGATAGGGTGTGAGATTAATACACAGGAGAATTAATTTGGTTATACTTAATAGTGCAAGAGGGCAAATTGTCCATTCTAACTAGTTAAATACTCAGTCCAACAACCTTAGTGAAAAGAGATTTTTGAACCTATAACTGAACACAAAAAACTGTAATCTAAATCACACTCACATATTTTATAGTCTCTTAAGATTAAGTAAGTGTGACTCTTTAGAGGATTCTTGGTAATGGACACAAATTCCAACACTAAATTAAATACCAGGATGACTTGTGGTTAAGATGATAAGGCTACCTATCATGATCCTAAATTGTGTTTTCTCGACGTACTTACCCTCAGTGTATTTGATAAGCTTAGTTATAGAACTCATGGGTGTACATGAATGCTTAGCAGAGTCCAACCCGAACTTGTTCAAAAAATCTCTCACATTCTTTGTTTGAGATATGAAAATCCCACTCTCGAGTTGATGAACCTAGATACCTAAGAAGAATGTAAGATCACTAATCATAATGATTTCAAAATGATTTTTCATCTCTTCTGCAAAATGATGAGTATCTTGGTCACATGTGGAACCAAAGGCTATGTGATCAACAAAATCTTGAGCAACAAAGATACCCCCCCCCCTTTTTTTATGCACAAGCAACGTCATATATACTCCCTCTCTCTCGAAGTCACAACCGAAGCGATTGGAAGTAAGAGTTTCATACCAAGCTAGGGGGACATGCTTTAACCTTCATAAGGATTTCATAATAAAGAAGACATGATCGGGGTACTAAGGATATTCAAATCCATTTGGTTGTTCCAAAAATACTTCCTCCTGTATAAATTCATATAGAAAGGAACTCTTGACATCCATTTGATATTGCTTGAATTTTAGATAATAAGCTATATCTAAGAGAAGTCGAACTATCTCTAACCTTACAACATGAGCAACTGTCTTATCGAAGTTAATACCCTAAATTTTATTATGTACAATGGTACCTCGATCATCCATATTATTTTTATACATCCATTCAGTATTAATAACGTTGGAGTCACCAGATCTTAGGACTAGTTCCCACACACCATTCTACTTGAATTGAACAACTCTTCTTGCATGGCATTAATCCAATGTTCATCTTTGATTTCTAATTTCACATTATTTGGCTTTTATTGAGAGGTATAACATAATTTATCTCATTCTACAATTGAGCATGAGTATTGACACATTGGACAAGACCACCAATAATATGGGCAGGGTTATGACTCATATGAACCCAATGTTATTTGATCGATCCACCTCCTGAATGGACCGATCCTTCTCCTGAATTTACCTATTCTTCCTCTCGACAATGTTATTTTGTTGAGGTATGCGTACTGCACAAAATTCATATTTGATGCCAATTGCGTCACAATAGTCACTAACGCTAGCATCAATGAATTTAGTGCCATTATCACTAAATATTAGTTTGATAGTGATATTATATTGATTTTGAAGCACACAACACTTTATTTTAAGATACTCAACAACATCGTATTTTTATTTAACGAAACCTATAATGGAATACCTTGAAAAATAATTAACCATCACTATGATTTACTTTTTACCACTTATGCTCTCAGTGTGCATAGGATCCACAAAATCTATGTGTATCAACTCTAATACATGGGTGGTAGTAATAATATGTAACTTCCTATGTGGAATTTTGATTTGTTTTCCTTGTTGACATGGACCATAAGTGGAGGAAGTTAGTTTCCTAGGGATGGTAATCTATGGACTAAGTCCTTATCCACAATACGATCAAGATTTCAAAAATTCACATGACCTAGTCTTTGATGCCAAAGGTCGACAACACACTCCTGGACACTATTGCAAAGGATGAGGACTTGGGAATGATACCATAATAATTATATGATGTCCTCACACCTTGTAATACAATTTTACCATATTCATCATAGACACGACACTTTTTCTGATTGAACTTTACCTCAAGATTTTCATCGCAAAGTTGTCTTATGCTTATTATGTTTACTTTCAACCCATCAACATAAATAATATTTTTTAGCTTCGGATACCCTTAAATTTGTGTGGTGCCTTATCCCAACACACTAGAATGACTCACATCACCGAAGGTGACTTTACCATTCCCGTGATCCTCAAGTTTGGTAAAAGGAGACGTATCACCTATCATGTGCCTAGAACATCCACAACCAAAATACTATTTAGAGGTATTATGAGCTTTGAGAGCAATGCGAGCAACAAAAGATATTGTGACATTTTTCTTCATAACCCAAGTTAGTGTAGAAATCATGGACTTTGTCTTCTTATTGTTCTTTCCCTTATTTTTACTAGTCTTTATTTTGGAAGTGTACCTTGAGGCATAGACAACCTTTGAATTTCTCCCATTAAACCTTAAAAAAAGTGGACTAGATTGTCATTTTGTTCTTCAAGACTAACCAATTTTCTATAGAGGAATGTGGGAGCATGGTAATGAGAATCCCTCTCAAGAGTTTAGTAAAAGTCTCTATGATGCCCCGCTCATTTGCCATAAGTACAAACATATGACTGAGCGGATTTTCCTTTATTATCTTACTTGGGTGGATCCTTTTTAACAAACATGGGCTTAGATTCATAATTAGAGGTGGACGCTTTGGGATCAACAATCCCTATACCTGATATTTCTCGATACCTAAGGTCACGTTCAAGAAGAAACTTCCCTAGTTTATCGAAATGATCTTCATGATCAACTTTTACCATTCGGTACTTCAAAAGATCCTTTTTGAGTGTAACATTTTCAGCTCCTAGGCTCTTACGAAACTTTAAAATGCCATGAAGATCTTTCATAAGTATTGCGACATTTTCAACCAAGACTTTCGTCTCATTTTTAACAAAAATGAGATTTTTAAACAAAGAACATCTGATCAACTCTAGTTGACTCACAAATGTCTAACTTTTCCTTTAAGGCGTTCACCTCCTTCCCAAGTGTCATCACCTTTATAGTTATCTTTTTAGTCCAATTTTGAATTTTCAAGTACTTAATGAAGTGCCTAGACTAGGCAGATTGGAGATTACCTTCATCAACATATCCATAAGTAAAACAATCATCATGTTCGCTGTTTTATGAAGCATTTGACATACTGTTGAGGTCACCATGCATAAATTCATATATCTTTTTGGTTAACTTTTGTGGTAATGTTCACCCCTTCCTTATATGGTTGATGGTTACGTGAATAAAAATTGGTGGAAGGGATTGCACATTGGTGAACATATAGTAATTTTAGGATTTATTTATTTAAAATGAACTAAAATTAGACTTGTTGTGTTTGATTGATTAATTGAAAACATTAATTAGTTTACGGACTCATATTAATTTTAGGCTTAATTAGAGCCTTTACTCCTTGTATTTGTATGTTGTTCCACATGCAAAAGTCTTTTATGTATCTTTCATCTTCTCGTTCACATTAGAAAACACTGGTCATATTCACACCCTCCTTTTATATATTTCTTGGGAAAAAATGG
Organism: Sambucus nigra; assembly: GCA_949130495.1. Classification (NCBI taxonomy): domain Eukaryota; kingdom Viridiplantae; phylum Streptophyta; class Magnoliopsida; order Dipsacales; family Adoxaceae; genus Sambucus; species Sambucus nigra. The sequence continues at coordinate 204,918,325 of OX422218.1, forward strand.
GTCACGGTGATAATTTCTATTAATAGGTGTAGGGGGATTTAAGGTAATTTTTGAATTAGAGAAAGCTTCCCTAGTTAATAGAAAATACCCAAGAGAAGGAAGCAGAGAGGAAGCTCAATGAGGAAACATAATGAAGCAGCTCAGCGAAGAGGCTCACTGATGCAGCGCAGCGAGGAACTAGCCGAGAAAGCTCTTCTTTATCTTCCTTTCTTATGTAGTCAAATTGTATCTTTTAAATACTTTGATTATAATGTTGTACTGATTTTTAATATTGAGTGTGAGGTCAAACGGTACTCACGAGAGACCGGTCCTGGCAGGCCCGAGAGAGCTTACATAATCTATTGAATGACCTTGTCGTGGGAACTTCAAAGGGACTTGGTTTGGAGGATTGAAAAGTGAGGCAACGTTAGGGCTTGTAGTGACCATCTTACATACACTTGGAAAAATATTGAGAGATATTTTCATTGTGGAATCTTGTGTAGAGTAACATTGCACACCGTCGCATATTGAGCTTTGAGCCAAACAATCCCAAAACAAATGTCACATCTACTTTACGATCAACATCATTAGCCACATACCCGATGTCCAATCAAAACTTGAGTAAACCACTATGGTATTGGGGATGTCAGACGGTTTGGTGAGCTACCTATGTCGTGATAGTAGACGCATAGTGTGTAGGAAAAAGTCATGTCGTGACATTTAATGATTATGATGTAAGGCATGCTAATCCACCAGGAATTTAATATTTGGGACTTAAAGTGTGAAAGACGGGAATTTCACATAAATGAAGACTGAGACGTCGGAGGAAGGGGCGGGGATATTTATGATCCTCAAACACTTCTGAGATGAGAGAGTCCTTTCTAGATATTTATTGCTAGAGAGAGAAGTTATTGCAAACCAGAGAGTTTACTAACCCACCATTGTCATTTATCATGAAGATTTTTAATAGCTCACCAGAGATATATCTAAGGTTGTTTGTGTGTTGGTTGCCTAACATGGTTTATTTAGGGTGCTTACTTCTTTCTCCCTTTGAATGAGTTATTTTTAAGATTTCATAATTATTATTTGAGTTATACATGCGAGACTTGTGAGTCCAATCTGAGTGTTGATTATATACAATATTGTGTGGTCATTTGTCTTGTTTAAAGAGTTCTTAGGTTATCATTTTTCACCATTTCTATAGGGTTACGCCTCAACTGGTACTACCATACTCCCAAGATTCAAAGGGACTACCCTCTTCCATTTAGTGACTCTGTTGGCGAAGTATTCTTACAAATGTATGGCATAAGATAATGTTAATCGTACCATAGATTTTGACGTTATCTAGCGTAATAAGTAACAAGTGGTAAGGGAGCTTGAGACTTCCAGGGATGGGGTTCCTCAGGTAGAGGTTCCCCAAGTTCAAATGATAATAAGAATCCTAAAGGTGACATAAGCTTATACTAGTGTCGTGTTAGGACAGGAATCAATGTCCCTTCTCATGGGAAAGTTCTTTGAGTTCTTGCAGACTCCCGTAGCTGCAACGACTTAAGGAGGGGGATTTGACCTTAGCTCATTCATGACACCAATGGCAGCTCCGATAGCCCCATCAAGCGAATCTCTAATGGAACTTTCCCCAATGAACATTGTACCTACCCTATCCCAACAGTGAGTACCCCAGGTTTAGCAAGTATTCCACTTATGTTCCCGCATCCCATTGTTCCAATGGCTGAGAAAACTCCTACATCTACCTTGGTATAAATGAGGAAGGAGATGCTAAAGATGATAGAAGCTTCTTCGTAGTCATCCAATGAGGTAACATTGGTGTACAATGATTTTATTACTCCATATCCTGAGGAGTACAATGAGGAACTTAACCGAAGGACTACATTCCCCCTATTTTTGAGAAGTACACAGGAAATGGGGGGAACCGGAAAGAACATATCAAGCATTTCATTGAGAATATGGGAGCTCATCGACAAGAAGTTAAGGTTAAGGGATTTTCCTAAATCCCTAACCGATAAGACTTAAACCTGGTACTCTCACTTGGAACCAAATAGTGTCTCAACGTGGGAGGAAATGTATGTTCTATTTGTGTATAAGTTCTTTCTGGTAGAAGATGAGTTCACATTGACACAACTAGGCAGGGAGAAGCAGAGGCTGGGGGAGGAAGTGGTGGCATACATCCAAAGGTTTAGAGAGAGGTATCTCAACGTGAAAGAAGAGTACAAGGAGTCCAAACTACTTCAGACTTATGCTAAAGGCTTGTTGTTAGAGTACATTTGTCACCTCATCAACAAAATGCACGAAGGAACTTTTGTAGCATTTTTAAAGGCAATAAGGAACATATCGTTGGTTGTACGGACAAACCCTATTGTGGTGCCTATTATGTTCAGACATCTAATATAGTCCACTGTGGCTCGTGGCTATCCCCCATGAGTGGGGTACATTAATAGGGGAGAGGGGGCCAAACAACCGAAAAAGGATAACTCGAGAAAGTTCGGTAGAGATAAAAAATATCCGTCACCACTCTCTTATACTGTTGAGCTGGCTATTAGTTATTACAAAGCCATGGTCCAAGGTGGACCGTTTATGAGCCCAACGATACTCTAGTTATGGATAGACAGATGCAGAGACAAGAGCTAATCCCAAATATCGCCAGATCTATCAAAATATTAGTAATCTAACGGCAACTTGCTTTACACTGAAGAAGATTATAAGAAAACACATGAAAGCAGGGACCCTTCACATCCCTCAGTAGAGCATCAATAATAACCCACTACCAGTACATGTAGATAATCTAATAGTTGCTTATGATAAAGATGATGAATGGGAAGGGAAGGAGCTGGAGATTCAATGGGAAAAGTTTGAAGAAACGTTGGAGGATTGCACCAGGGAAATAGCTAACATGGTGATAACCTACGATGAATCTAGTAATAGAGATATGGAAGATGTGTAAAATCTGGATAATGAAGAGGTAGATCAGGGGATGGAATACCATATTGTATCTCAGTTTCCCAAGTTCTCATGGTTTTTCGACCATGTGAGGATGCCAAAGGAAATTCGGCTAGAGATAACGCAAGTGATCTTGGACATTGCATGAAAGAATGAACTTCCATTATTTAGATAGAGGGGACCCATGGCCAGATTGGTAAGAAATATATTATCCAAAGTGACTTTTAGTGACGCTGATAGGGCTGTAGGGTTCCCACAAAACATGCCCTATCACAACTTATATCAATGGTGTAAGTTTTGTGAGGGCCCTGATGGATGGAGGAGCATCGATAAACATCACACCCATCAGCTCATTCCATGCATCTAATATTCCCGAGGCAAGGTTGATACGAATGCCTTTGGTGATTTCTAGTAATGACAACCAGTCCTCCAAGTCAATTGGGTATGTGAATGTTGGAATTGTGATGGGGAATCTCACCTCACACATTGAATTTCATGTGATTGAGAGTGCTACTTATTACTATCTTCTGATAGGAAGAGTGTGGATGCATAATCACGATTTAGTCCCTTCAACATATCACCAATGTACTAAGGCAAACATGAAAGAGACTGAGATCATTATAAGTGCAATGAATTAGCCCTTTACAATCGAAGAGGCTCACCTCGTAGATGCATCATTCAACATAAAGTTAGAGGAGGACGCTAGAGTCCTAACGAGAAGAATGGAGGGAGCCAGAGTTCCCTCTATTAGATAAATAATGGGGGCCTCTGAATGGTGAGAACAATAAGGGAGCAGGAAGAAGAGAAGTAAATAAGGAGGTTAATCATGCTAATCCTAGACCCTAGAATGTCTTCAAACAGCTGGGAGATAGGATGAGGCCTAGGATGGACCCGATGGATCATGAGGCCCAATGGTAGAGCATACTAAGTAGGGTTTCAGGGAAAATGTTAGTAAAAGACTAAAAAGAGAAGAAATGAAAGGTAATTTCAATGGATAATAAAAAGTGCAAGAATATGATAACAAAGGATATGAAGGTGATCTATCTCCTTTGAAGGTGTGAACGTGTGGTCGAATTAGCTATTCTAGAAGCTAATTAAGAGGTTGACCTGGTGTATGAGTGTTTCCTAGTAGACTAGCAGAGTTAATATATGGTCATAAATAACTCTAACATATAAGAATTAATGGAAGAAGTTGTAGAAGAGACAAAATACATGAAGGATCTCCCGAAGCCACAAGTGCACAAGCTGGAGTATTTGGATTTAACCAAAGAAGGAGAAGATCCAAGGCCCATATTTATTTTGAAGGATCTAATCAGAGAGAAACGAAGGGCCTTGATTGAGATAATTTGGGAATATAGAGATGTTTTTATGTGGAAGTACATGGAGATGGAGGGGCTGGATGACGAAGTAAGTTGCCATAAGATGAATGTTATGCCTTCATCCATATTGGTGAAGAAAGCTACAAGAACTTACAAGCCTGATCTAGATCTGAAGATTAAAGAGGAGGTGCAACGATTGCTAGTAGTAGGGTTCATCTAACTGATAAAACACCCACTTTGATTGTCAAGCATTGTCCCATAGGGGAAGAAGGATAAGAATCAGATAAGGATCTGTGTGGACTTTAGGGACTTGAATAGAGAATACCCAAGGGATGAGTTCCCTATGACCTCCATTGATAGCTTCATCAAAGAAACTGTTGGGCATGAAATTTACCACTTTATGTATTGGTATACGGGGTACAAACAGATCAAGATGGATCCAATTGATACAGAGAAAATGACATTCAGAACCCCGTTATGCAATTTCATGTACAAGGTAATGCCTTTTGGGTTGAAGAATGTTGGGGTAACATATCAAAGAACAATGATGTCCATTTTCCATGACTTCTTTCATAAGTTTTTGGATTCTTATGTGGATGATCTGGTCATTAAGTCGAAGAAAGAAGAGTCCCATATGGATGATTTGAAGAAAGTGTTCATTCGGTGCAGAAAATACATGCTGAAGATGAACCCATTGAAGTGTGCCTTCGGAGTTACAAGTGGAAAGTTACTGGGCTTTGTGGTGGATTGACAAGTAGTGAAGATGGACCAGGATAAGCAACGAGCCATCCTAGAGATTCCATGTCCAAGAACAACGAAGGAGCTCAAAAGTTTTCTCGATAAAGTCTCTTACCTTAGGAGATTTGTGTCAGGGTTAATCGTGATAACTCATCCACTAATGAAGCTGTTGCGAAAGGGTACAAAGTTCAAACGGGAGGAAGTACACTAAGAATATTTGACCAAGTTAAACAAGCTGCTCACTTCTCCACAAATGATGATTCCTCAAAAGTCAGGGATATCATTGCATCTCTACCTCACATTTACTACAACGTCCGTTGGAGCTCTATTGGCACAGGAAATTTATGGGCAAGAAAGGCCAGTTTAATGCCTGAGCAGGATCATACATGGTGTAGAAGCAAGGTACAGTAGTGTAGAAAGACATTATTTAGCCTTGGTGTTTTTAGCACACAAACTTGGACATTATATGCTATCTTTCACAATCCATATTATGACAATATGTGACCCTATTAAGTTTTTGTTAGTGAGAATTATTTTGAATAAAAAAGAAACTAGGTTGTTCCTCAATATTTTATAATATGACTTAAAGTGTGTGGTCTCTCGCGCGATCAAGAGTCAGGCATATGCAGATTTATTGGCAATTTTTTCATTTGGGAAATTTGACCTACCTCGAGAAAGCATTCCAGGAGATGATTTGCAGGTCAATTTTTTGAATGTGAACCTTAAAAAATGGACTATGTAATTTGATGGTTATTAAGAGAAAAAGAAAGAAGGAGAAGGGGTTATCCTTTCTAAAGGGAAGGAAGAATTTTCCCTATTCTAAAAGTTAGATTTCCCTTTCTCCACTAATGGAGTGGAGTATGAGGTGTTGATATTGGAATTGATAGAGGCCCTTTGAAAGGGCATCCATTCACTATGAATCAAAGGTGATTCGAACTTAGTGTTTAAACAAGTGAACGTGGAATATGTGTTGACACACCTCAGCCTGATGCCCTACAGAACAATCATCCAACGGCCGATCAACCAATTCCATCAGGCCAAGTTAAAAAGGCATCCTAAAATGATGAATAAACATGTTGATGCTTACGCCACCATTGCTCAGAAAGTGGCCATCATGAATGACACAATAAAGGTGGTGATACAACGAAGAATAACTCCCTCGATAGTGTAATAGACCTTGCCAATACAAGATTATTCGGATTTCAGAGGCGAGAATAATAAGAATTTAGAGTCTGGGGAAGGCAATATGGAACTGAAAGAGCTAGCGCAGAACTTTGCCAGTCAAGGAAGTCTTTACTTTATGAATGTGGGATGATGGATGTCAAGATACATCAGTCCAGAAGAAGTAGAGCATCAATCGAAGAAGACATATGACGAACACTGTAAAATAACTGAGATCCCTCTGTATAAAAAAATTCAGAGAGAGGGATATTTCTGGCCTACGATGAAGTAGGATGAAACGGAGTTACAATGAAGTTACGATAAATGTCAACTTTTCTTTCAGGCAGATGAATGTCATTTCGTTGAAATTCAGACATTCTAGAGACAACCTTACGTTGATGTTATAAAGGATAGAGTTATTCCTATTGAGAAAATTAACGCGATGGGACTCAAGCGAAGGGAATCACCATTCTACGTTCAAGAGGAGCATGTCTATCGTAGGGGATATTTCAACAGTCCATTAAAATGCATCACAAAGGAGGAGGCAATGTAAGTTTTGAAGTAAGCACACGAACCAGCTCATATTGGAGGAGCAAAGCTATATGACTAATTAATGACCTTAGGTTATTATTAGCCAACCATGGAGAAAGATTCTGCTAAGTTTGTTCACAAGTGCAAGGTGTGCTAGCTATATGGAAACATGATCCATGATCCTTCGATGGAATTACACTCTTTGGCCACTCCTTACCCATTTCACACTTGGGCATTTCACCTAGTAGGGGAAATACATCCATCTTAAAGGGTAAAGATCTGGATATTAGTGGTAACATAATGCTTTACAAAATGGGATTAGGTGATACCACTCAAGAGAGAAATAATAAGTGTGGTGGCCAACTTTATTAGAGAGTACATAATTTAAAGGTTTGGGATTCCAAAGTTTATCCTCTCTGATAATGGGACCCCATTCATCAACAAAGAAGTAAACTTGCTCACAGATGAATACTCCATCATCCATCATACCTCAACGGTGGCATATACTAAGGGTAATGGTCAAACCGAAGCAACTAGCAAGACCTTGGTTAACATCGTAGGCAAGATGATGGAAGACTTCCCTAGCTCATGGGATGACAAGATTCCAGCAGTTCTATGGGCCTATCGAACGATAATGAGGAAACCCACAAGTTATACAACATTCTCTCTTGTGTTTGGCACATAAGCAATTATGTCGATAGAGCTAGAAATTCCTTCGGCATGATATGCCTCGTGAAGAAGCATGCTCCCTTAGAGTATACATATACAATTGGAAACACTGGATGAACACAGGGATAATTCGATGAAACACTTCCAAGTGTACACGAAATAGATCTCTAGGTAATATGACAAATTTGTAAGGCTAAGAAAGTTCATAGAAGGAGATTTGGTTTCGAAGGCAGCAATGAAGCACATTCAAGGGCTTCCATTGTTTAAATTTTCTACGAATCAGGAGGGGTCATTCATTGTAAATGAGGATCATGATTCAGGTTACTGCTTAATCTCTAAGATGGAAGAGGATAAACCTTTCAATATTAATAACAAGTGGTTTAAGGTATATCATGTTTAAGCGAGTATCCTCAATTAAAAGTTTATCTTGTGTTAAAGTTAGGTTGCAATTCATATTTGAGTTATTTCTTTTGTGATAAGATAAAAAAGAAAGAGTTTCAACTTTGAAACAAATATAAGAATTGTGACAAAGCAGTGCATGATAAGAAATTCATATACTCAAAAGGATTACAAAATTGGGAACTATTGCCCAAGGTTTACATTTGAGGAAATGAAAAAGGAAAAAAATTACAACACAAACTGTAAAAGTGGTGATTGCTTAAATAAGCTCTGATACAATTTTGTAAAAGTGGTGATCGCTTAAATAAGCTTTGATACCAATTTGTGAATTCTATATGATATTTATTAAACCGAATTTGCAAATTCCAATTAAATACTTATTTGATTGGAGTCAGGTTTTATCCAAATTAATTCAACCCCAAAATACAAACAACTGCGTGGGTAAAAATTAAACCATCATAAATAATTGCTGACACACAGATTTTCGGAAAAAAACTAAAAGGGAAAATATTTTTATTTCACTTAATAATACTCATACGATTACAAGCAAATTATGCAATGAGTATCCACAGATACCCACCAGAACACACATTTCTGAATCAACAATGGAATTCCGTAGAAACTCCATAAGACAGTAAGGATCGCCCATGAATACACCCAAAGACTGCACTCGTAGTCAACCCAGCACCTACCTCAAGCGGTACCTAATCAGCTGTAGGAAATATTCCCTACTAAAGAAACTCCAGTAAAGATCGTATCTTGGGTTCCAAAGAAATTCACTAAAGTATTATGGTTTTTATGAATTGAAAAACAAAGTTTCAAATCCTAAATTGAAGAAGAGAAAAGTGTTCTGCTGTTTTGTATTTTTTTCAGAATGAAAAATTTCAGGTCTTCATAAGAAATCGGGACTCATTTCATAAGCTTTATATAAAAAAAATTGAGTCAGCAACTCACTCAAACGATATCATAATGTCGCTCGAACGACGTTAAATCTCTCTTGAACGGCTTCGCGTGACATGCCAAGATTGTTTGAACGACGTGGGAATGTCTTTCGAACGACTGGAGCGTCAAATTTTGTTTGCCTCAACACTTATAAAAAATTTCTTTTGACAAAGCACAACATCTCAACTGATTAAAAACATTATAGAAAAAAAATTTAACAGTTAGAAAAATTATCCCAATATTTTAAATGAACCATAAAGGGACTTAAACACAAACTTACCAAAATTAATCTCACAGAGGATTTTCTGTTGAAGAATGTTGATACTCAGATCCGTCTCGATGCATGATTGAACTTGAGTAAATATGTTACGGTTGTAGAAGTATACAACATACTCTAATGTAAACCGAATAATGTAAAATATGTTCTTACAAATATCCCCCTATGTCTTTGCCGGTACAAACTAAAAACATCTGAATTATCAAATCAAATGTCGTATGCAAATCTAATACCCTCCCATGAACCCAAAAGTGAAATGGTACTAAAGATGCAAGTCTAAATTTTCTTCAAAAATCTTCAACTTCAAATCTTCAAAAATCCAACTTCCCTTTGTCATCATCAGGGAGTGCAAAATAATCCCCAATTTTGTACCTAAACATATGAGACAAGAAATAAATACCTTGTCACATACTGAATTTGAAATGAGATGAATATAAATCAATCAAACCTCGAATCTCAATTCTCCCCCATAATTAAAACTCCCCTATAACATCATTGTTGATACCAAATTTAGTCTGCTGATATGGACCAATCATATAAAGACACGTGGATATCTACATGACAACAACAAGCACTTCCGAGATGATCACATGCTCCGAGGAACCATGTTACTCCGAGGAACTCATACGCTCTGAGGAACAGACCTCTCCGAGGAACTCATATGCTCCAAGGAACAGACCTCTCCGAAGAACTCTTTAGAGCCGAGAAGCTCAAGCGGTCTGAGCAACTCAGGCGGTCCGAGATGCACCTCGAAGCAGGATACCAACAGTTTAACTGCTCATTAAATGCTTATCATTCAGATGCACACGCAAAAACGGCATTAAATGTATGACCCTTTCATATGTATATCATTTAATGTATTACCCTTTCAGATTACAACCTCAGGGCTATAAATACATTGTACAATCCTCATTGTAAAGGGACCCCGAATCCATACCAGAATTTCTTGATAGAACTTATAATCGAGAATTCCCAAACACTCATCAATAAAGCAACAGTGGATGTAGGCCATTCTCATAAGGCTGAACCACTTTAAAATTCTTTGTCTCATTTATTTATCTGTGATTGAATAATTAGAGTAATCTAATTTTTTACATCAACAGATTGGCGCCATCTATGGGAAATGACTGATAATATCATTTTTCATCAAAAACAATCCATTACCAATGGCTGATATTCCTGAATTCAGCAATCGAAATGTTGGAACCCCTCCAAATCCATTTGCTCCACCAATTATTCCAGATCTGACTGGAATAATGGAAAATATGGCTCAGGGCCAAACCGTCATGCAAGAAACAATGCGACAACTCATCCAAACCCTCCATGGCGGTGCATCAGCCCATTTCGGACCATGAAGAATTCAAAGAAATACTCGTGCTCCTTCTTCGCGTACTAGGCGTACTAATTCATATCGCAATGAGGAGTCTGAAGATTTTTCTTATCAACCTGGATGAACTTCGTCAGTGCGGTCCACAGATACTGAACAACGTGTCACCCTCTCCCCAGAAAGGACCAGCGCATTGGAAAAATTAAGTAGGGTTTCTCCTTTCGACCGATTAGGCCCTAGGAGGAACAAAAGTCCTCTTAATGAAGCGTCGAGGAGCTTTCGACGAACATCAGATTTAAGGGAAGGATCTGCCCAGTCGCGACCCGCTGCTCGTCAAGATAGATCCTATGACCGACCAACTGCTCGACAAGATAAATCCCAGGAAGCCACTTCAACGCGATCAGTTGCTCGAACCAATAGGCCCGAGGAAGGAAATGATGCATGGAAAGGATCTATTCAGAGGCTGGAGGATAGATTAGGAGAAATGTCTAAGGCCAAGAACCCTCTACAACGAACATTTGTTCGAGGAACACCTTTTGTCCAGGGCATTGTTGATTTTCCAACACCATCAAAGTTCAAAGCACCTGTTGTGACTCCCAAGTATGATGGAAAGACTGACCCTGTCCTTCATATAGAACAATACCAAGCTGCAGCAGACATCTATACTGTCCCAGATGAGATGAGATGCAGAGCATTCTCGGGAACACTTACCGGATCTGCTCAAATATGGTATAATAATCTTCCTCGGGGTAAGATTTCAACTTTTCTTCAACTGGCCGAGTTATTCATTGGGAATTTCTGCTTTGGAGCAAAAATAGTTAAACGAGTATCACATTTGTTAAGTGTTCGACAAAAATCTGGTGAGAGTACCAGAGATTATATAACTCGTTTAATAACGAGAAACTCTAAGTCATTGATTATGAGGAGAAGACAGCGATTACCGCTTTGATGAGTGGACTACTACCAAACAAGTTATACTACACTTTGGCCAAAGATCCACCTCAAACCATGTCGGACCTGATAGGAAAATCATCTAAGATTATGAATGCCGAGGAGGCTATGTCTGCGAAGAAGAATATGGACGCTAAAGAAACCAAGGTGGAAGGTGATAAAGTTAAGAAGAAAGAACATAAGAACAATGGTGGTGACAAATAATCCAAAAATAGGTCGTCATGGGAAGTCTTGAGGAAATTTGACAAGTACACACCTTTGAAGGCAAATATCAACCACGTCCTAGAAGAAATTAAGAACAGCGAGGAGTTAAACTAGCCAAAGAAAATGAAGGCAGACCCTGACACGAGGAATAGGGAAAAATATTTGCGAGTTCTACAAGGATCATGGCCATATGACCAAAAATTGCATAGCTCTTCAGAATGAGATTGAAACACTCATCCGACGTGGAAAGCTAGCAAAGTATGTTGATCGGGGAGGCGAAAGAAGAAACAACGACCGAACTAGAGAGAGGTATAGATCTCCTTGTCAAGTAGAGGAGAACAAGAAGAGAAACCAAGAAGTTGATCGAGAGGATGAGCCCGATCTTCCCAAGAAACCAAGGCAACCAGAACGAGAGGTATTTTTAATATGCTTTGGGTCATTTGATTGTAATGTTATTACAGGAGGAGATGTAGGAGGAGGAGACCTTACTGCAGAAAGAAAATCTTACCTTGGTGAGGCTCAAGCTTTCTCGTACATTCAGCGAATAAATTTAGCTGAGCAAGATCGCCCGAGAAAGGTGAACAAGGAGAAATTAGTCATCAGTTTTTCAAAAAATAACCTTTCAGGTGTTTTATATCCTCATGATGACCCGCTGGTGATCAAAATGAGAATGAAGGAGGTCATGATTTCAATAGTACTGGTCGACAATGGTAGCTCGACAGACATCATGTTCTACTCGTGCTTCGATAGTTTAAATCTAAAGCTATCTCAACTGGAGCCTTACCACATACCCCTCATTGGTTTTGCTGGCGAGAAAGTATTTCCACTTAGGACGATCAAGTTGGATATATTCATTGGTACGTGGCCTGCTTGTCGGACAGAAAGAATACGTTTCTTCGTAATGGATAAGAATGTCCAATCATCGTACAATATCATCATGGGAAGAGTAGGATTGAAGAAGTTCGAGGATGTACCATCTACAGTTCATCAGTGCCTAAAATTTCCTACAAACTTTAGAGTAGGAGTTGTGAAAGGTGATCAGAAAGTAGCTCGGGAATGCTATTATTCATCCCCCGAGCAAGAAGAACTGGAAGAATCAAAGAAAAAGACTACTACCTATCAAGTGGATGAAGGTGCAGAAATTAAAACATTGGATCCTCGAGATGAGTCGCAACTCGTGAAGGGTCAAGTGTTGGAAACTACTGAAAACATCATTTTAGACGACGAGCACCCTGAGCGAACTACTCAAATAGGTTCCTTATTGGAAACCTCATTAAAACAGGAATTGATAACTTTACTTAGAAGCAGAAGACAAACTTTTGCGTGGAGTTATGAAGATATGCCTGGGATAGACCCAAACTTCTTATGTCACGAGCTCAATGTGAATAAGGAGATCAAGCCTGTGAAGCAGAGAAAAAGAGTATTCAGTCCCGAGAAGAATCAAGCTATACAGGAGGAAGTTGATAAGCTCCAGAAAGATTGTTTCATTAAAGATGTTAAATATCCAGATTGGTTAGCTAATGTGGTAATGGTAAAGAAGAAAAACAACAAGTGGAGGATGTGTGTAGACTTCACCGACCTCAACAAAACATGCCCAAAGGATCACTTTCCACTGCCCCAAATTGATCAACTGGTGGATGCTACCTCGGGACACGAGTTTCTGAGCTTCATGGATGTTTATTCTGGTTACAACCAGATTAAAATGCAACCTAAAGACAGGGAGAGTACTTCTTTCATTACCCCTCGGGGAACTTATTATTATAATGTTATGCCTTTTGGTTTGAAAAATGCAGGTACGACATATTAGCGGCTGATGAACAAAGTCTTTGTTGAACAAATCAGTTGCAATATGGAAGTCTATGTTGACGATATGCTGACAAAAAGCAAGAAAGTTGCCGATCATCTAGTTGATTTAAGTCAGACTTTTGATCAACTGGATAAATATCAAATGAAGCTGAACCCGACGAAGTGCATATTTGGAGTACGAGAAGGCATGTTTCTCGGATATATTGTCAATCAGCTAGGCATTGAGGCAAATCCAAAAAAGATCAAAGTTCTATTAGGGCTACGATCTCCAACGATGAAGAAGGAAGTACAGAGTCTCACAAGACGAGTAGTAGCACTTAACAGATTTGTGTCACGAGCAACTGATAGATGTCTCCCATTCTTCAAGACACTCTGAAAGACTTTTGAGTGGAATGATGAATGCGAGAAGGCTTTTCAAGACTTGAAGAAATACTTGGGAGAACCTCCACTGTTATCCAGGCCAGTAATGGGAGAAAAAATGTATTTGTACCTTGTAGTGTCCGAGAATGGAGTTAGCTCGGCGTTGATTAGGGCGGAGAATGGAGTGCAAAAACCAATTTACTACACAAGTAAGGCCTTCCGAGGAGCAGAAATCAGATATCCAAGGCTGGAAAATTTAGCACTGGCGTTAATTGAAGCGAGTAGGAGAATGAGGCCATACTTCCAGGTTCATACCATAGTAGTATATACTGATATGACATTGAGGCAAGCCCTGCATAAGCCAGAAAAATCAGGAAGATTGATGTACTGGGCAATAGAGCTTGGTGAATATGATATAGTCTATAAATCCAGATCATCGCTTAAAGGGTAGGCTGTAGCAGATTTTATAGCGGAGTTCACCTATCCTGATAGCTCCGAGGAACAAAAGTTGCTCGCTGATCAACCTGTGGATGTTACAGGATCAACAAACACTAGCTCAGATCAACTCCGGTTGGTAAAAGGGCAAGTGGATGTTACAAAATCATTGAATTCGGGCTCAGACCAATTCCGGTTGGTAAAAGGGCAAGAAGAAATGATAGACGAAGAGCAAGAAAAATTCGAGGAGGAAAAGAAGCAGCAAATATTTCACTGAGGAATTCTGACTGATCAGAAATTTGAAGACGAGTTACCTATATGGAGACTATATATAGATGGCTCATCTTGCACTACAGGATGCGGCGCGGGGATAGTTTTGAGCACTCCGGATGAGGTCGATATGGAATACGCCTTGCGTTTCCAATTCAAAGCTTCCAATAATGAGGCTGAGTATGAGGCCATGATTGTAGGACTTAGTTTGGCAAAAATTATGGAGGCGCAACAGTTCATTGTTTTCAGTGATTCTTAATTGATCATAAACCAAATGATGGGAGTATATGCAGTTAGAGGAGAATTAATGATCAGATATCATGCAAAGGCAAAGGATCTGGTGTCAGAATTTGTCGCTATTTAGCTGGTCAGAATACCAAGAATAGAGAATGCGAGAGTAGACGCCTTAACTCGATTAGCATCAGATACTCGTACCGAGCTACGACGAACAATCCCAATTGAAGTTTTAGCTAGTCGGAGTATAGATGAAGATCTAGCGATGAACTTTATTACCCTTGATTTAGGACCATCTTGGATGGATCCCATCAGGGCATATATTGCGGAAGGAGAATTGCCAATTGACAAGTTCGCAGCCAAAAAATTGAAGTTTAAAGATGCTCGGTATGTATTAACTAACGGTATTCTTTATAGACGAAGAATTATGGCAGGTTTGCAGAGATGTGTACATCCCTCCGAGGTAAAAGAATTAATCGAAGAGATCCATGAAGGGTCCTGTGGAGCACATGTAGTAGGTCGGACGCTTTTATAAAGGGTGATGACGCATGGATACTACTGGCCAACGATGAGGGCTGATTATATAGCCTATGAAAAGAAATGTGACAAGTGCCAGTGCTTTTCCTCCATCCGAAGAACTCCACAAGCATTGTTAACACCCATAACTTCCCCTTGGCCATTTTCCATGTGGGGAATTGACTTGGTTGGGCCACTGCCAACGACCTGAGGAAGGTTCAAGTACCTCGCCGTCGCAGTGGATTATTTTACTAAGTGGGTAGAAGCTGAGCCAATGAGAAGGTGTACCAATTTGTTTGGAAGAACATCATTTATCGATATGGTCTTCCCCATGCTTTCATCACAGACCATGGAACACAATTTGATAACGAGGAGTTCGCGGCCTATTATCATCAATCAAATATTTTGAAGGTCCACTCAGCACCAGGCCATCCTCAAAGCAATGGAAAAACTGAAGTGACAAACAAAATGCTGCTAAATGGCTTGAAGAAAAGATTGGATGATGCGAAAGCAAACTGGATCAACGAGTTACAATCAGTACTTTGGGCTTACCGAACTACTCTCCGAGTACCTACTGGAGAATCACCATACATGTTGGCGTTTGGAAGTGAAGCTGTCATACCTGCCGAGTTGGGCCTCCCAACACACAGGGTACTGGATTTTAATTCCCCTGTCAGTGACTTAATGATAAGGCTGGATTTAAACATGCTCGAGGAAGTCAGAGAAGAAGCAGCCATCAGAAATGTTGCATACCAACAGCGAACAGATCTATTCTACAATAAGAGGGTGAAGAAGTGCGACCTGAAAGAAGGAGACTATGTGCTAAAGAAAGTAATCCAAAAGCACAACAAACTGGAGGCAAATTGGCATGGACCATACTGAGTTACAGAAGTTGTTCGATCAGGAACTTACGAATAAAAACTCTAGAGGGGGAAGAGTTTAAGAACACATGGAATGCAGAGCACCTGCGCAAGTATTATCAGTGATGTATATGTAACACAGTTCCATCAGTATGAATAAAATGAAGATATTCTGCTAAAGTCTCTCGTTTTATTGAGAATTTTTCGGGGAATACTAGTGCTACACACTACTCGGTAAAACTTGGCAAAGCTCCAGACTGCTCAGCAAAATATTCCTAAAAATGCCAACTTCGGTTGGTTAAGAAACTAAATATTACTAAAAATGCCAACTTCGGTTGGTTAGGAAACCAAATATTCCTAAAAATGCCAACTTCGGTTGGTTAGGAAACAAAATATTCCTAAAAATGCCAACTTCGGTTGGCTAGGAAACCAAATATTCCTAAAAATGCCAACTTCGGTTGGTTAGGAAACCAAATATTCCTAAAAATGCCAACTTCGGTTGGTTAGGAAACCAAATATTCCTCAAAATGCCAACCTGTTTGGCTAGGAAACAAAATATTCCTAAAAATGCCAACCTGTTTGGCTAGGAAGCAAAATATTCCTAAAAATGCCAACCTGTTTGGCTAGGAACAAAATATGCTCGCAAATGCCAACTTATATTGGTCGGGAGGTAAGATTACATCCAGAAAGCGATAAAAGTCTACTAACTATGGCTGGTCGGAGATAAAAACCCACCAACTTTAGTTAGTCGACAAGAAAAATTCACCGATCTTGGTTGGTCGGAAACATTTTATGGGTAAAATTATTTCAAAAAGACTAACTATAGCTGGTCGGGGATAAAAACCCACTAACTGTAGTTGGTCGACATGGAGAATCTAACAACCTTGGTTGGTTGGAAACATTTTAAACAACATTTTTATACTCGTTACTTTATTATTAAGTGATCGAGCAACAGTATTGATACTTGTAACTTTTTAATTGTTACTGAGTTGGTTGACAAACAACACAATATTGTTCTCTTTTTAACAAATATGCACAAATATAAAGTGTTTGATAATTACAAGACAAAAGAAATCAAGATTTGCAAACAAAAATGAAAGTCTCTCATTAAATTCAAAATAAATTACATTGATAATTGATATTGAAATGCCAACTAACTATTACATCAAAAATTCCTATTCTACTGGTATCTTCCCCTCTGCTTTTGACACAGGTTCCTCGCCAGCAGGCGGATCATTTAAAGACAAAGGAGAATTGATAAAGTTGAGATCCTTAAACATCCTGACATTCATCACGGATGGTCGATCTAAGAGATGCTCGGGACGAGATACCTCGGTTTGAGAATGTAAATTATAGTCACCGAGATACTTTGAAATTAATCTCCGAGGAATGGCCCGAGCAGGGATCCAACTCATGTCCAGTTTTTATGGTGGCACAGGCAAGTCGAGCAGCCCGGGATCATGGTAGTCCCACAGATAATGACCTTGTTCGAGCTTCAACACACCTAAGGCATTCAACCAGCCTTGCTTATAGCCCTCATTGTTGGCATTCTGGATACGATCGTCCAAGTGATATAATGCTTCATTGTATCCAGCCATCCAGAACTCCCTGGGCTATTTGTGGAACTGATATGTTCGCCTCTCCATCTGCTCGTGGAGATTCTTGATGAAAAGCTCCTTATTCTCCAAGACTGACTTCTGCACAGAGAGCTGTTTTTCCAGGTCCCTACTCTTCTTTGACATATCAGACAACGCCTGGTTCTTCGCCATTAATTGGAAATCCTGGTTATCTAAGGCAGATTGAGTCCTCTGTTCCTCGACAAGAACCCAAGCTACTCTTGCTCGTCCCCGATGAGCTCTTGCTCGATCACGAGAAGATGAAGAGGTGCCAGAGCTCTTCAAAGTCTCCAACTCATCCCTCAACTTGGCGTTCTCAACCTCTAAGAACGAAAATCCCTCGTCGGTCACTGGGATCAAGGCACTAGAAGTGGAAGCTGCAGACTTCAATTGTGATAGCTCCTTTTGCAGGTTGTTGTTTTCCTTTTCCAGCAACTCAGCAATCTGTCTGCATTCTTCAACCTCACCTCTCAAGGTTCTCTCCCTTACATCGTACCCAGCAAAAAGCTTCTCGTAGCCCTTGTCGATAATGATCTGCTGCTACTTCTTCTCGTACCCCTCATGCAACAAGGAAGTGGATTCTTTATATTGAAGCTGAAGGTCTTCGACGGTGCTTTGAAGATCCTTGATCATTTCATAATAGGCAACGTTATTAGCCACTGCCCGATCGAGTAGACACTTCAGATATTGATATGCTTTAACTGCCTGTTCTGAAGCATCTTGGCCGAGGCTGTCTACAACTTGTGCTGTATTCAAGTCTGTATGACCAGCCTTAAAGTATTCATTACATTGTCGCAGCAACTTAGTATCATGGGCAGATAGTAATTCCATCCTGGCCAGAAACTAGCAGAGAAAGAAAGAGCAATCATCAATAAGAAATATAAGCAGAGTATGAATAGAAAATAGACAACAGTATGCAAAAAGTTTAAGTTTTATTAGATCATAGTTCAGAGTTACATATTCTGGGTTACATTTGATAAAGAGAAAGAAAATAAAGATAAACACGAACAATTCTACACCTTCTCCTTATCTCCCAAAACCTTCTCAGGAGGCTGGGATGAAGATGTAGGTTGCTCGGAGGGAATGGATAGTTGCTCGAGCAGCACTGGAAATTGCTCGGATGAACTGACGATCTGCTGAAGTTCCTCGACAACGGGCTGAATGGCTGGGGGATGCTCTCCCATCACCATAAAATATTCTTCTGAGGCAGCTTCGTCCTCTTCAAGGTCTTTTGGGGTTGGAGGGGAACCAGGAATGTGTTGTTGGAAAAGCTCAGAAGATTCATCAGCTTTCATTTCCTGGAGAGCTGTAACCCATCCATCTCTGAAGTACTTCAGGCTACCATAGTCCACTTGTGATACCATGGCAGCCAACCCTTTGTTCCACCCCTTGTCCCAGCCAGCGCTGAAGGACTTCTTCACAGCCATCTTCCTCTTCAATTTCTCTGAGGAGAGATACTCGGATAACAGGTTCTCAGCAGCCTTCAATTTATTTTTTGTCTCCTCTTTCTGCCGACCTACTTCCCGAAGCCAATCCAACTCCTCCTCGGCAGCCTTGAGTTTATCTTCAAACTCTCCAGCAGTGTTGAGCTTCTCTTCAAGATCCTTATTAGCCTTCTCCAGGGCATTTATTCTCTTCTCCAACTCCTTGGAGGCATCAACAGCTCAAGTTTTTTCTTTCTCGATGGAGGCAAACTTCTTCTCCCAGATAGCCTTATCAGTGGCATACTTCTGGCGAGAGTCTTCCAAAGACTTGATAGCCTCTTCCAGAGCTCCCTCTACACTGGATGAGGAGCATGAAGCTTTAATTGCTTCATTCTTCTTCAGGATTATGTTAAAGCAGCTCGTCAACTGTGAACAAAAAAAGAAAGCAAGTTAGAAACAGAAATGACAAAGGAAATATGAAAAGTTGAAAGTAAGAAGACTTACAAAATCAAGGTGATGAGCAGCTAGTGAGGTGACCATGTCCCAAGTAAGGTTTGAGAGCGAGAGCTTTTCTGAATCAATGCTCTGATACCACTTGATGGTGCGCGAGGCCCCCAATTTTAAAATATTATTTCCTTTTTATGTAAATCGATGCGGAAGCGGTGTGATGGTTCAACTTTAAAACAACCAATTTTAATTTCTTAAACAAATTAAAATTAAACCAAGTGAAGTAAAATTAAACAATTAATATATTCACTTAAACCAATTAATTAATCCAAGTCCAAGAATTTGCCTAAGTCATATTTATCAATATTAGCAAATTAGGTGAAACCAAATTTTAGCAAATGACTTGAATTAAATAAACTTTACCCAATATTTAATTTAGCACCAAATTAAATGAGTGTGATAATTTAAACCAAATTTTATCTTGAATTATTCTAAACATGCGTTCTACGTTATTTTGCAAGATAAAATAAATCAATCACACTACGCCGCGATGTACGAGGAAAAACCCAAGACGGGAAACAACCTCGGACGGCCCTAGCCACAAATCCACTAGATACGGAATTACAAGTACAAGACAGAAAGACTTACAACACACGACTCGATCCCTCTTAAGCCTTGACGCTTCTTCTTGTAGACACCTCTTCCTAGCGGATAACCTTGGAACACTACCGCGGTCTCGGAATCCACCGATAGGACTTTATATGGTCACCGTCACCCGAGCAAGGAGCCTTTCTCCAAGTGGGTAGAATCGCAACAAAACGTCTTCTTCTTTGATGGATGTAGAAGCAAGCCAAAACTTCTCTTTGAAACGGAAGAGATAAATCGGTGCCAAACTCCAAGCAATTGATATGTATATATGTGAACTTGGATAAACAATATGGGTGTAAAACTAGAGTGATAAAATATTTTCTCTTGAAAAATAGCACTCAAAACATGATCTTTTTCTCTTTTTGTTTTTGCTCTCAAAACACTCTCTAAGAGTTTGTATGATATGAAAAAGATAGATTATCAAAAGTGATTCCCACACATATTAAAGTCTGAAAAAGTTGTTTAAAAACTAAGTGAGGAAGTGGGTGCAAAACTGACAAAAACTGTCAAAAACTGTTCCCGCCTGGCATCTCGTTCGAACGACATTTCATTCGAACAAAATATCGTTCGAACGAAATATCGTTCGAACGAGACTTCTAACGACGTTCCAAATTTAACTCGTTAGAATCTCGTTGGATATCTCGTTTGAACATAAGGTTCGTTCGAACGACATATCGAACTACTTTTCATAGGCCTATACTGGAACCTCGTTGGCAAACTCGTTCGAACGACATCTGGTTCGAACGAAAAAACTCGTTCGAACGACATATCGAACGAACTTCCAGAAAGTTTATAAAATTCTATTTTGTCCCAGAAACTTTTATAAACTTATTTCAAAGTTCTAATTAATTCTTTCTGAAAATAAAATGCAGTTTTTATAAAATCTAACACCCAATAAACTTGTTCCAAGCTCCTATATATATACAATGTTGCATTCATACCTTGGGAGCATGGAACCATAGTTGATGACGTAGAAACGAGGTACGCAAACCGGCATATTTGATGAGGTGTTATACTCTTTGCCGCTACGTCTTCAACAAACACTTCATAGGCTTGAGAGTATTACAATTACATACTATCCTATGAATAAATGTTTTTGTTCAGAATTGAGCCAACACTATACATGGACTCAATTGGAAATTTATGTCCTTACAAGGTTTTCTTCAGTACCTTGGACCTCGGGAATGATCCAAGACTTTACCGAGCTCATGGCAGAGCTTGGGGGAACAAAAGTTGGAACCCGAGTTCCAGTAACTGGGGGTTGAGTGATGGTATCAGTCAAATTGACCGAGGAGCTTTTCTTCAGCCTCCTCGGGGGAACAGGAACGGATTCAACCATGGAAGAAACCTTGGTCAGTGATATCACAATCACCTTTCCAGGAGCAGTAAACCTGCTCGGAGCCACTGCGGGCTTCTCAGCAACCTTCGCAACTGCAGCAGCTGAGGAAGGTGCATCATTTTTCTTCGTCCCCTCCCATGGGACATCAATCCTACTCCTTTTTGCCTCCCCAGAACCGGAGGCAGTTTTCTCAAACAGGGTAGGAGGTCTTCTCTTCTTCATCCTTTCACTTAAAGGAATATGGGATTCAAGCGATGAGCTTGTGGAAGCTCGTACTGGCTCTGATTCACTTATCACTGGATGAGCAGTGAAAGAAGTGGTGTAGCTCTTGTACTGGAGCAGATACGAAGCCGACCTAATGTGCTCGTCGGCAACACTCTGATGCAAACTCCAGATAAGTTTCAGATGTCTTACATTAACATCTGCTTCCTTTGGGCACTTTCTTTTGTTATCAACTGCAAATAAACAAACATTGAGATATCAGTGGCACATTTTATCAAACATAAAAGAAACATGATTTCAAAATAAATAAAATGAAATAAAAATAACCTATCCCATTGCCATAAGGAGGGCATCTGGGACCCTGGTAAACCTCATCTCCAGTTAATGGAGGGTGTTGCCATTTTTTTATGACAACCCCGTGTTCAAAATAATCCCTATTCGCATCAGGGAGATTGACTACTAAGACTCTATTTAAAAATCTAGTTTTTAAATAAAAAATATTATCATTAACTGCCCATCTATAGCAGTACATGATTTCTGAAATTCCTATGCGAGTTCCATGGACTTGATTTAATTTATGCACCCCATTAACTATTCTCCATGTGTTGGAGGCTATTTTTGCAGGAACGACGTCAAAATAATGACAAAATTCCAGACATAAGGGATTTGGTGGAAAATAAAATCCACACTCAGCAATAAAAAGGCTGGGGAACCAATGTCCCTCAGCCAAATTGAAATAATCAGAAGGTTCAGAAAGCTCTTTCAAGACAACCCAAGAGGGAATGGAAAAATCAGAGCGAAACTTTTCAAAAGACTCAACAGGGTAAACCATGATGATGAATAAAAGAAATGAAGGAGAAAGAAGAAGATCTTACAAAAAAAGAGGAGAGTTGTTGACAACGAACGATGGAAGAGATGAACACAAGAGAGTAGAAGAAAATGAAAAACTCGAAAACACAAATTTGAAAAGTAGAAGACGATGGGAGTATCTGTGAAGTTTAAATACCTTGCTTTGGGAAATGGTGAAGTAATGATTACAAAAAAGGATGATTACGTTACCGGTGGCTAAAAAGATGAAAATTGGCGTAGGAATCAGAGCGGGCAACAGCGGCTAAAAAGACGAAAAGTGACGCGGGAATCGAAGCACGCAGAAAAGTCCAAAAAAGCATGATTCTACGAATTGGGAAGGAGAAATAAATACAAGGGAAACGCTCCTAAAAATCAGGAAGACTATTTAAAGCTACCATATTCCGAGAAAGAATGTTCCATACTCCTCAAATTTCAAACTATGAAACATTGGGGGCTTCTGTTGATACCAAATTTAATCTGCTGATATGGACCAATCATATGAAGACACGTGGCTATCTACATGACAACAACAAGCACTTTCGAGATGATCACACGCTCCGAGGAACCATGTTACTCCGAGGAAATCATACGCTCCGAGGAACAGACCTCTCCGAAGAACTCTTTAGCGCCGAGAAGCTCAAGCGGTCCGAGCAACTCAGGCGGTCTGAGATGCACCTCGAAGCAGTATACCAACAATTTAACTGCTCATTAAATGCTTATCATTCAGACGCACACGCAAAAAGGGCATTAAATGTATTACCCTTTCATATGTATATCATTTAATGTATTACCCTTTCATATTACAACCTCAGGGCTATAAATACATTGTACAATCCTCATTGTAAAGGGACCCCGAATCCATACCGGAATTTCTTGATAGAACTTATAATCGAGAATTCCCAAACACTCATCAATAAAGCAACAGTGGATGTAGGCCATTCTCATAAGGCTGAACCACTTTAAATTTTTTTGTCTCATTTATTTATCTGTGATTGAATAATTAGAGTAATCTAATTTTTTACATCAACAATCATAATCCGTTCCCCCCCATTTTATTAGTCCGAAATAGACTTAAAAATGAATAAATAAATAAATAAACATGGAGTGTCACGACAAGCAAAGCAAACAAAACAACTACGATTATCCATGACGATCATCAAGTATTTCCTTGAAAGTATTTACCAACTATTACTGATTTTTCAATTTTTTCAAACAAAAATAATTTTATAAAAATCACACACCATGAATTGACACTAAGATAACCAAATCATTAAAACTGAATGAATGGGTGTGAACAAATTCGATAGGAAAATCAATGCAATCAAACATAACATATATGAACGATGAATACGGATACTCCTAACGAATGAACTCAAAATCGTCCTTAGGTGTCAAAAATGTGAATTTATATGAAATCGAATCAATCTAATTGACACATCAAAGTCTAAAATGATTTTCACGCCAATAACGTCTAAAACTATGTAATTCTTTTTCAAGAATTTGTCAGGACATGCAAACCCGTTGATTACTTTTTCGTCCGAACACCCTCATAAATAACAAATATTTTATTTTTCTTTTGAGGTGATTTAAAACCTATTGTCCCCTTGTTGGCATATTTATCTTTTTATTTCCTTTAAATTTTTTCAGGCTCTTTTCAAATGGTGGCTTTCACGATGAGTTAATTTTGTACTTTCGCAGCCCTTTCCCGTGTTCACTCATCTTTTTTTCATATTTATACAAATTCCTCACTGACAACGGTTATTACATGCACTACTTTCATTGTCAAGTGTTATCACATTTGGTTCGTTTTAAAGACAGGATTAAGATGAAAACACTTCGACCAACATGTGATAGACAAGTACAATAATCCTACAAATTCGTGCAAGTGTGTATTATAGGAGACTAAGAGTCAAACATGTATGTAGTAATCTCAAATTACATCTTAATGACTTCAAACATTATAAATCACAAAAATAAAATGATGACGAATATCAAAACACTATCAAATAGTCACATTGGTATCGAATGAAATTATGACTCGGTCATCCTAAGTGTCCATTCACACATAGTGTAAATAAAATACAAAACTCTTCTTTTATTTTACCAAAATTTTTATCAAAATAAAATCTTTATGGCTTTTTAATTTTTTTTTCTTAAAAAAATAGAAATCTTTTTGTATTTTTCCAAAAAAATTCAAAAAAAAAATCTTTTTGTCTTTTTGAAAAATATATCAAAAATGAAAATTTTAAATACAAAAAGGGTACACACTAACAATAGGTATATAATATCATCATGAAAATAATCTTATGCTAGTAAATAAGTCTAAACCTCAACCGTTAGGTGCGGTGGAGTTTTCCAAAGGTGGTGACATCCTATGAAAAACATCCATCAAGTCATGTGAATCTAACCAAAAACTTTTCATGCTCCCTAATATGCGCAAACTCTCTCACGTAATCATCCGAAACATCATGTGTAGGTGCATGTGTGTCAACACGTGGAAAAACTCTATGCAACACACCACCCAACTTAAAGTAAAATTCCCTAAGGTGTCCTCTCTTTTTGCAATGGGTGCAAACATACACATGCCTAGGACCACCTCTCTCAAAAAGTCTATGTCTCACTCTCCTATCCGTAACGGGATGCCTAGGTGGGTTGGGTTTAGAGCCATATGGATTAATCACAAACTTGAGAACCGGCTCGAGTGCAACATGAGAAGTGGACGTACCGTCATGACCTATTTCTAGTCTCTCAACATTACCCCAAACGGGATCGATGAACATCTTTCCTACCTTCTTAGATGTGTCCTCTATAATGACCTTTACCTCCTGGGCACGTTCATATCTCTGTCTAATTATGACATGTGGGATATAAGTTCACTCTTCTTCCGACCTATGATGATCAACTGCTCACTCAAAAAAACCTTCACCTTCTCGAGTGGACTCTCCGACACCTTAAATCCTCTCAAAATATCAATCTCTCTCTCCAAATCTATCACCCTAACACCTAAATCTTTATCCAACTTCTTAGTCTTTAAGGTCTCGACGTACAAATCTCTAAATGTAATTTGGATCTCACTATCACCCTCACTAGCGCACTCATTCTCACACTCGCTAGAAACACTCAAACTATCCTCAGGGGTCTCATGTGCACAAATACCCTCATCGTCATGGGACAAAAAAGGTGTTCTATCGTTACTATCTAAAAAGGCTACGCACATGCCATGTGAAGATTCATCCCCAGAATCCTTCACCTCTTCCTCACTATCACTAAGAGTGGATGGCATGGCAATGTTTTTCCCCTTTCTCTTTATCCTAGCGGGACAATCAAACACCTTATGCCTCTTACCCTCACATTCAAAACATCTCTCTTCCTCCTATTTCTCTTTATAACCCTATTTGTCACTGTTCTCTTTGTCCTCTTCCTTCCTTTTATTTTTCTTAAGAAATCTTTTATTGGAAGAATTTACTTTGAAAAATTTGAGAATTTTTTTAAAAAAATTCCCAAGAAAGACCATATCAAAATCAAATTTTCTCTCTGACTCAAACTCACAAACTTTCACTTTCTTTTTCTTCTCTCTCTTGGACACTTCCTCTCCCTTCCAAGACTGGGATCTAATTGCTATCCTTCTATACTTAGTCTTGATAGTATGGTAAACATGTCAATTTCATATGTCTAGAGGTCTTCTACTAGCTCTTCTAACTTTAAATTGCTCAAATTTCCTAAGGAATTTTAAACAGTCACTTTAGGGATAAAACATTTAGGAAATGATCTCAAAATGCTTTAACCACTCGAGCATCAGGAATGTGCTCACCAAGATTGAAACTAGTGTTGGAAATATCAGATAAACGTGCATAAAAATCACCCAAACACTCAAATTCAAGTATGGTTATTGTTTCAAATTGAGTAGTTAAATTTTGAAGTTCAGACTCTTTGACCGTATTAGTGCCTTCATGGGTAAGTTGTAAAGTATATCATGCTTCTTTCGACATGATGCACATCATGATTCGTCGAAACTCTTCAGGAGTGACGGCACTAGAACTTTCACTTAACCCACGAGAATTAAAAGTACTCCACCTAAACTTATACTCAGTCCATTATGCCACGGGTTTTAAATTAGTAACATTATTAGCGGTGACAGTGGGAGGAGTCCACCTTCTTTCATAAATAATCCAAACTCTCTTACAAATTGCCTTTAAATGAGATTTCATGCGAGCTTTCTAGTAAGCATAATTAGACCCGTCAAAAACTGGCAACCGATTACATAAGTTTTCATTCAGAAACATTCAATTTTTTTAAAAAAATCAATATCACGAAATTTTGCCAAAAAAGGAATTCACAATAAATTAGTGAAAACCTTCTCTGATACCAATTTATAAAAGTGGTGATCGCTCAAATAAGATTTGATACCAATTTGTGAATGTTATGTGATATTGATTAAATCGAATTCGCAAATTCCAATTAAATACTTAATTAATTGGAGTTAGTTTTTATCCAAATTAATTCATCCCCAAAATATAAATAACTACGTGGGTAAAAATCAAACCAGCATAAATAATTTCTGACATACATATTTCACGAAAAAACTCAAAAGGGAAAACCTTTTTATTTCACTTAATAATACTCACAAGATTACAAGAAAAATCTGCAACGAATATCCACAAATATCCACAAGAACAGGCAGTTCTGAATCAGCAATGGAATTCCTTAGAAACTCCATAAGACAACAAGGATCGCCCATGAATACACCCAAAGACTGCACTCGTAGTCAACCCAGTACCTACCTCAAACGGTACCTAATCAGCTATAGGAAATATTCCCTACCAAAGAAACTCCAGTAAAGATCGTATGTTGGGTTCCAAAGAAATTCACTAAAGTATTGGGATTTTTGTGAATTGAAAAACAAAGTTTGAAATCCTAAATTGAAGAAGACAAAAGTGTTCTACTGTTTTGCAGTTTTTGCAGAATGAAAAATGTCAGGTCTTCTTAAAAAATCGGGACTCATTTAATAAGCTTTATATAAAAAAAATGAGTCAGCAACTCGCTCAAGCGATATCATAATGTCGCTCGAATGACGTTAAATCTCTCTTGAACGACTTTGCGTGACATGCCAATATTGTTTGAACGACGTGGGAATGTCTTTCGAACGACTGGAGCATCAAATTTCGTTCGCCTCAACACTTAGAAAAATACCTTTTGATAAAGCACAACACCTCAACTGATTACATACATTTTAGAAAAAAAATTCCAACACTTAGAAAAATTATCCCAATATTTTAAATGAACGATAAAGGGATTTAAACAAAAACTTAACAAAATTAATCTCACGGAGATTTTTGTGTTGAAGAATGTTGATATTAGGATCCGTCTCAATGCATGATTGAACTTGAGTCAATCTGTTACGGTTGTAGCAGTATACAACATACTCTAATGTAAACCGGATAATGTAAAATATGTCCTTACACAAACAATGCAGCCTTAACTTCCTCATCAGCTGCTACTTATAGAGGGGCCAACTCTGATAGAATTTTTTCCTCAGTCCGTTGGGCCTCTACATGTTTCTGATAAAGTTCCCTTTGATTCTCTAGATGTTGTCTCTTTAAAAGTTTCAAGTGGCCAATCAGCTAGTTCAGTTGGAAACTATCTTACCCCATCTCCCTTAATCTGCCCAGGAATTGATTGATGAGGGGCCTAGTAAGGTTGGACGTTTGAGTCATAACCACCTCAGTAATAACAGTTGCAAGAATTTGGATCCAATAGCTCGTCACCAAGGTGTTTAAATGGAGGCACTCGACATAGTTGGGGAGATTGGCAAAGCACCATGAGGCAGAACTCATAAGGAACCATGTGTGTTGAAAGAACCTCACAACCTGGCTCGCTATCAGCTGGCAAGTCTGTAGTTGAACCACGATCGTTATGGATTGAATCCTCAAAAGGGATTGGTTCTTGATATGTGGATTCAACAGGTGAGGGATAACGCTGAGTTGGCACCTCGGTAGTAGCATTTTCCCTCAAAACCTGAGATGTGATAGAGAAATGAGTTCGAGAAAAATCTTAACAAGTGGTTTTCATTGTTAAGGCACCGTTATAGGTGGAGTTTGACAAAAATTTTAACAAGGGATTTTCATTGTTAAGTCACCGTTATAGGTGGAGTTTGAGAAAAAATCCTAACAATTAATTTTCATTATTAAGTCACTGTTATGGGTGGAGTTTGAGAAAAATCTTAACAAGTGATTTTCATTGTTAAGTCATTGTTATAGGTGGAGCTTGAGAAAAATATTAATAAGTGGTTTTCATTATTAAGTCACCATTATAGGTGGAGTTTGAGAAAAAATCTTAACAAGTGGTTTTCATTATTAAGTCACCATTATAGGTGGAGTTTGAGAAAAATCTTAACAAGTGATTTTCATTGTTAAGTCACCATTATAGGTAGATTTTACGAAAAAACTTAACACATGTGTTTTCATTGAGAAGTCACCTCGAAGGAATAATGATAACACTTGTGCAAATAGGAGGGAAAGGGCATAACATACCTCAGGCACAATTGCAAGAGTAACGATTTCAGGAGTAAAAACTTTAGAGGCAGTAACTGAAGAAAAACTCCAGCATTCCTCTGACTATGAGTGGTACCTTCAGCAAGGGAAACCTCAGTCCTTAGCGATGCACCTTCCGCGTAAAAAGGCATAAGTACCAAGTTTAGGGAAGGTTCCATCGACGTAGTCTGAGCTCTAGATGATCTATCAACCCCAATAGGGGATGAAGGAACCCATTAGCAAGAAGAGGAACCAACGGTAGGAGGGGGATCCTGGGGTGATTCAGAACGAGAGGGAAGAGTCAGACCTGAAGAAAGCTGCAAATAATATTTAAGTGTTAGACATAAGAAACATAACATAGAAGGGAGACAAAGGCACAAAGAATAATATTTTACCTTAGTGATGTTAGTTAAAGGGGAAAACACAATGGCATACCTCCATAGAGGGAACTGAAGAAGTGACTCAATAAGAGATGTGGCTGGGTCAGAAGAAGTTACAACCTGTAGAGAGGGATTCAAGGTAATCCTGAGATTATGGATAATTACGTAATTGGCAATAGTGTTTGATATTAAGCAACAGAGGTAGCTCAAGCGTGGTAACTCAGCGAGGCAGCTTGGTATGGCAACTCATACTTTAGCTTATTGTGTTAGTCATATTGTATATTTTGTTTATATTGACTGTAAGCTATAACGGTTGTAATGATGTAACGAGAATAATAACGAGTTTTAGTGTGAGGTCAAACGGTACTCGTGAGAGACCAGGCTTGGTAGGTCTTGGGAGAGTTTTCATGCTCTATCGAATGACCTCGCCGTGGGAACATTAGAGGGACTTGGTTTGGAGGATTGAGAAGTGAGACACCATTGGGGGATGCCCTGAACATCTTAGATACACTTGGTAAAACACCGAGGGACCCTAACCGTGGAACTTCGGGCAGAGTAGCTTGGAGTTCCATCGGGCGTTGAGTTGAGAACCAAACAACCCTCTACTTAATGTCACATCTACTGTAGGTGATGTCACTAGCCAACTAAACAATGTCAGACCTGCACTTGAGTAAACCACCATGGTATTTGGAGATGCCAGGCAGTTGGTGATCCACCTTTGCGACAACAACCCCCTGACACACAATGGTTAGGCAAAAGGCATGTCTTGGCATTTAATGTTTATGACGTGGAGACAACTAGTGCATCAGGTATTTAATGTTTGTGACATAAAGTATGAAGGATGTCTTTCATAGTCTTTAATGACTGAGTTGCCTCGGGGATGGAGTGGGGGGGGGGGGGGGGATATTTAAGGACCCCAACCACCCCTGAGGAGAGGATGATCTTTTCGAGAGTCTAAGAATTTATTGCAAGTGAGAATACACGACAGAGAGAGAGAATTATTACAAACCAGAGGTCTTATTCACCCACCATTATCATTTTATCACGAAGCTTTTAATACGTGAAATAATCCTTGAGTGATTGGTGTGTTTGTCTGCCTACCAAGGTGTATATAGGGTGCTTACATCTCTCTCCCTCTAGCTAAGTTACTTCTAAGTTCATTACTAATTTCTAAGTTATACACGAGAGATTTGTGAGATTAAATTAAGTCTTATCTTCATTGAGTTTGTGTTTGGGTGTTCTATCACTAACCCAAGGGTTTGGCTAATTAAATTATCATCACCGTACTTAAAAGGGGTTACGCCTCAATTTTATCTAAACTACCCTCTTACATTTGACGACTTTGCCAGGGAGGGATTGTGACACCCCACCTAATTAAATACCGGGCGATCACTCCTTTATTAAATTAAATCAAGGTATACAGTTGGTTCATTCTCAGCATCACTGTCGATAAAAATAATTTTCCAATTTAACACCCTAAATAATTAAGCTAAGTGTCAAAACCATTTTCATACATAACTTTCCAAATTTTATTTAAAGAAAAACATTTAATTTATTTATTAACAACATTTCAACAATTAAGAATCACCCACAATAAACCTGGAACACAATCCAATTAATTTAAAACATTCGCCAATCGAATGTCAACATGCGAAATATAAAGTAACACAATCCAAACTGAATAAATCCCATAGCGACAATACGAGAAATAACTGGAAATACAAACGTCCCAATAACAATGAAATAATGGAAAGGACGACACATGCCCAATAAATGAGAATGCTAGAAGTGGAGTCAATAAAGGAAGCCATCTATGCAAGTGACCTGCAACTCCCACCTAAGCTGCAGCTCGTTCCTTCCAAGAGATCCTAAGCAAGACGCCCCTGTGGCTGGGCACCTGAAATATATACATATATATACAAGAGAGAGAGAGAGAGAGAGAGAGAAAAATGGGTCAGAGCCAGAAAGTGTGTTTGATTTAAAATACGTTTAGCAAGTATTTAAATTGATATAGGCCAATGCAACAACATATTAGGGAGACACTCTCTTGAGAAATTCTCACCACTCTTCTAATGTGTACGCCTATCGTACTAACCTTCCCAACGGGTTATCTTATCATTTATCGCACAAATCTTCCCAATGATTTAACTTATCTTAGATTACTCGTAAGATTCAATATTTAACGATTCCATTTCGAAAAGAGTTTTTCAATTAGTAATCAAAGTTCTCCATTTTAACTTTATAAAATCAATAAAGTTTTTCAGTGTCATATTATACTTTCTCAAAACAAGTATTTACCATTTGAGTCATCAACCATGTCCTACGTATCAAATCACAGTAGGCAGTTTCAAATTCCAAATCTCATATATATATTAACTACTCGAATAATATATATAAAATAACAACACCCCAAATAAAACTATGGTGCGTGCATACTCTACTATCCAAAACCCCATATCACTCATATTAAGGGTAATACAATCGGAATCACTCTCGAATTGTATTAACAAAATACACAACCAAATTGAGGCGAAGAATAGGTTCCAAGTCTCTAAGAGGATGGCACATGCCTGCGTCTCTTAGGACCGTCTGAACTATCACGTCGATAGCCTGTACTAAGGACATCTATCTTCTAGGGTACAAGTCAATATCCCCCATAAAGGTCCCATCGAGATATGACTGTCCCAGCGCGGTAACCTTAGGGATAGCAAGTAGCGTGGGCATGATTTTCACATGTATATAATATATGCACACACAATCATATAAATATACCACTTTTATCATATTAATGTAGGTTCTCTCGTCACCCATAATTACAACATTTATCCTTAATTTCATATTATTAGTATTACGTATAAGGTTTCATCTCTAACCTTAACTCGAAGGGTTTTCTCACCTATTTCGTGACACTCGTGGACTCTATCCTTCCAAGTAGAAAATTCAGTTGGTGTCACATTTACATTTCATCGTAACTCTCTTACGTGCCTCACACTTTAATATATCAATTTACTAACCCTAAAGTAAACATCCCATAAATACCATTCTCGTCGAATATTAATGATCCCAACATTTATTTATACGCCCTACTGGTCCTCTATGTCCCCCAAATCATTATACTAAGAATGCCCAAGAATTATATCACGACAATTAGATTTTTAAATCATTTACTAAGGGAAATAGTAGTCTTCCAGGAGGGGTCGATCGATCGAGGTTTGGGGCTCGATCGATCGAACCTTCGATCGATCGAAGATCTAGGCTCGATCGATCGATCAAGTAGGTCTGCGAAAATCTGCAGAATTGCAGTTACGGGTTTCATCTCCAAATTTACACCAAATCCATATTTTTAAGTTCCAATCGTCCAGAATTAATAATACTAACCTTATATCATCATAACAGGTGTATTCAACGTAAAACATATCAATTTACATCTCTAAACATGAATTTATTATGCCATAATTCATTTAAAACTCAAGAACCCTAAAAATCTCTAACTCATGATTTTAATCTGTTTAATACCAGAATTTCCTTCTTATTTATACCAAAATTTCGTGGGTTATCTTCCTCTACATGGCAAGGGTTCCAGAGTTTTCATATAAATCAATACTACATGGATTTTCCTAACACAAATTGGGTTTTCTTCCATATTGTTCATCTCTAATCATTCCTAACTAATATGAATATTGCACCAACGAAAATACGCAAAATAAATACTTGCCTGGGATTTTCAAAAGTCTGAATTGGGACTGATTTTGGTGTGGTTCCGTTCCCTTTCTCGCGATCTACGCGTTGGTGGTGGCGGCGGTGCAAACCGGTGACTTTTTGGCCTTGAATTGCCTTGAGAGCTTTCCCTCTCTTCTCCAATGGTCGTACTAGGTTTTTATGAATATTCTAACCCTAAATGGATAACCTAGATGGCTGATATAGGTTGCTGATATTCGTGGGTTTAATTACACAAGAATGTAAAATGACTAAAATGCCCTCCCGGGGTACCAATTAGGCCTAAAAACGCCCCGAGACCCAAACTACACCCCCGGGTACACTTTTCTGACTATCTTGACCCTTCTGGACGCGTTGGCGCACTCAAAACGACCATAAGAATAACTTATAAAATATTCACTTTTTATTTAATAAAATTTAGTCCCGACGCGACATGGGCGCGTCCCGATTCAAATTTCCAAAATTGTCATTTTATTCACTCGTGACATTCAATATAATCAATATCATATATTACTTTGCTCATTAGTAATATTCAATAAATTTTTCATAATTACTCGTCACGTTAATAATTATAACATAATTAATTTCCGGATTTTTATTAAATCATTCACTCACATTAATTTAATAAATCCCCCAAATTAATATAGCATAAAAATACGGGGTATTACAGACTTCCGCCCTAATAACGGAATTTCATCCCGAAATTCGGAAAATAAGGCATACCTGGTAAAAACAACTCTGGATATCTCTCTCGCATATCTGCCTCGCGCTCCCAAGTGGATTCCTCCACATTATGATGCTCCCACTGGACCCGCACAAGTGGAACTATCTTCGACCTCAATCTCCTCTCACTATAGTCTAGGATATCCACCGGTATCTCCTCGTAAGATCTATCAGGCTGTAAGTCGATCTCATCTATCGCAATGTGAGTATGGGCCATATCATCCCGAAGATATCGTCTCAACGACGAGATGTGGAATACATCGTGAATGAGGTGCAAAGATTCTGGAAATCCCAACCTGTATGCAACCGGCCCAATCCTCTTGATGATGGGAAATGGTCCCACGTACCTCGGAGCCAACTTCCCTTTCTTCCCGAACCTCATTACTCCCTTCATAGGAGATACACGCAATAATACTTAGTCCCCCACACTAAACTCTCGAAAGAACCATTTCGCATCGGCGTAGCCCTTCTGCCTGTCCTGGGCTACCCGAATGCGACTCCTGATCATCTTGATCCTCTCGGAGGTCTCCTGAATCACCTCTGGTCCTAGTAACTTGTTATCCCCCACTTCGAGCCAACAAGCTGGGGAACGACAAGGCCTGCCATACAAAGCCTCAAATGGGTCCATGCAAATCGTGAACTGGTAAGAGTTATTATAGTCAAACTCTACCAGTGGAATATGTTGCTCCCAACCTCCTCCAAAATAGAGAACACACATGCGTAGCATATCCTCTAACATCTGATTAGTACGCTCTGTCTGTCCATCTGTCTGTGAGTGGTAAGCTGAACACAGCCTCAACTCAGTACCCATAGCCTCCTGAAAGCTTTCCCAGAAATGTGACACAAAAATCTTGTCTCTATCTGACACAATATTCAGGGGCACCCCGTGTAATCTGACAATCTCGGCGATGAACAATTGAGCATACTGACCCATGGTGTAATCTGTTCTCACCAGCAGAAAATGAGCCACCTTGGTCAAACGGTTTACATTCACCCAGATAGAATCGTGGCCCCGCTGTGAGGTAGGCAACCCTAAAATAAAATCCATGGAAATACTCTCCCACTTCCACGCGGGTACTTCCAATGGCTGAAGTAATCCTGACGGTTTTTGATGGTCCACCTTCACCAGCTGGCAGGTAGAACACTTGGACACGAACTCAGCAATGTCCTTCTTCATCCCACTCCACCAGTATTGCCTCCTCATATCCTGGTACATCTTATCTCCTCCAGGATGTACTGCAAATCGGGATATGTGAGAATGAGTCATCACTGCATGACGTAATTATGTTCCTTCTGGAACCACCAATCTCCCATTAAACCTCAAACCCCCATCAGAACTAACAGAATAAGACTCAGCACCCTCGGCTAAAATTCGTACAATCTGCTCCTTGCAAAACGGGTCTGTGGTCTGTGCCTGTATCACTGTCGTGACAATCTCGGGTGTGACTGACATCATGGATATGAAAGAACGTGCTACTGTGTACTGGTGACCCAACTCCTTCCACTTTGCTTTTCAGACATCCGCTACCTCGTCTACCGGTGTACGACTCAACGCATCAGCAACTACGTTGGCCTTTCCCGGATGATACTGTATATCGAACTGGTAGTCCTTCACAAACTCTAGCCATCTGCGCTGACGCATATTCAGCTCTCGCTGAGTGAACTGGTACTACAATGACTTGTGGTCTGTGAACAAACGGAATTTCTCACCCAATATAAGTAGTGCCTCCATATCCTCAATGCAGAGACGACCTCTGCTCACTCCAGCTCGTGGGTGGGGTAATTCATCTCATGTGGCTTAAGCTTGCGGGAAGCAAAATCTATAGCCTTCTCCTCCTGCTGGAGTACTCCTCCAAGTCCCCGTAAAGACGCATCGGTGTAAACCAGGTACTCCACACCCGGTTTCGGTAAAGCAAGGACTGGCTCTGAAGTAAGCTTGTCTTTCATCTCGTCAAAAGCCAATTGACAAGCGTCATCCCAAACATATGGTACCCATTTGCGAGTCGGATTGGTCAATGGACCCGCTATTTTGGAGAATCCCCGAATAAATCTCCTGTAGTATCCGACTAATCCCAAGAAACTACGTACTTCCGTCGGTGTCGTGGGCTGTCCCCACTCCCTCACCGCCGATACTTTACTCGGGTCAAATGCTATCCCCTGCTCAAAAACAACATGCCCCAAGAATTGTACCTCTCGCAACCAGAATCCGCACTTCTCGTACTTAGCATACAACTGATGCTCTCGTAGAGTCTGAAGAACCTGCCTCAAGTGCTCGGCATGCTCCTCCTCGGAGTGTGAATATATCAAAATGTCATCTATGAAAATGATGACAAACTGATCCAAGAACTCTCTGAATACTCGGTTCATCAAGTCCATGAAAATGGCTGAAGCATTTTTGAGTCCGAACGGCATCACCCTAAACTCATAGGACCCATATCTCGTCAAGAAAGCAGTCTTCGAAACATCCTGCTCCGTAATACGTAGCTGATGGTACCCCGACCTCAGATCTATCTTCGAAAAGAAAGTTGCTCCCCTCAGCTGGTCGAACAGGTCATCGATTCGAGGCAACGGATATTTATTCCGTATCGTGACCTTGTTCAACTCCCAGTAGTCCACACACAATCTCAGTGAACCATCTCTCTTATTTACAAACAAAACTGGAGTGCCCCAAGGTGAGGTATTCCTGCGAATGAATCCCTGACCTAACAGCTGCTCTATCTGATCTCGTAGCTCTCGTATCTCTATCGGAGCCATACGGTACGGTGCGCGTGCTATAGGTCTCGTATCTGGCAATAAATCTATAACAAAGTCTATCTCTCGACTAGGGGGTAGGCCTGGTATTTCCTGAAACACATCAGAATACTCCCTGACAACTGGGATCGAATTTAAGGGAATCACAACTTCCTTAGAGGTATCCTCCTCTATGTAATACAAATGAGCGGTCGAGCCTCCCTCTGGGCGAGGCATCTCCACTACAACATATCTTGCCCCTGAATGGTAAAAACAATGCTCCCACTGAAGCAAACAATCATGGCTCTATAAGCGGCGAGCCAATCCATACAGAATATAAAATCATGCTAATGCATATCTAAGACTAACCTGTCTGCAGGTAATACCAAGCTACCCATCTCTACCCCCACTCCCCGGCATATAAAGAAAATAAGCGACCCACTCCCCAGTGGTGAGTCTACATATGTCACAGTGCTCTCTGCTGTGACTAATAACCCTAAGGCTTTCACAAAATAGGTAGCTATCAAATAGTGTGTTGCCCCATTATCAGGCAAAACTCGACTCATAGTAACATGGATAGAAAAATATACCCTCAATCGCGGGTGGTGCTTGCGGAGCTGCTGCCTGTGGGAAGTTATAGACACGTTCGCCCTGTAGCTATCTCTGCTGAACTGAGGCTGTTGGAAAGGGTGATGGAGCTGGCTTCTGGGGTTCATTGTTAGCACATTCCTGTCGTAGGGCCCTATTCTTCTCTAGGCAATCCTGACGCCTATGGCCACTCCTGCCACATTGGAAGCACCTCCCTCGAAACTGCTTCCCTTCCTTACGGTATTGACTAGTCTCGCTTTTTCCCTGGTCTTGCTGGACTTGAGGGGATATCTGCGGAAAAACTATGTCAGGGCGAGGATAATCCATCCACTTGTGACCCGGTTGTACACATTTATAGCAGAGTTTCGAAATTCTTTGCTGATCAGATTGTAGTTTATCCCCAGTCTGATTCGGACAAGATTTACGTTTGTGATCCTCCATTCCACAACCGAAACACCTCTTGGTGATTTCATTCTGAACCTGACTTCGTTTTCCCTGACACTTTTGTCCCTGTATATAAATCTCGTTACTTCTGGAACTGACTCGATCTTGATTGTTTAGTTGTCGCAGATTCGGTGCCTTCGCACAATTCTCAACGTTAGTCACATGCATATGGTTAACCTCTCTAGGTCTTTTGCCTCCTTTAAGTTGTAGGCTACGTTCTTCGTATTGTAGAACTGCAGTGGTAACTGCTTGTGCCACGATACCTGCTAACTCGGCGGTTGATATTCTCCCTGGGGATACCTGAGGTGTGAGTCGATCTTGCTCGATGACTCCCTTAACCATCTTAGCTAGTTCTTCTTGTCGATCCATCTGAAAATTTAAGTAAATTTAGAGGAGTTCATCATTCAAATGAACAAATAGCAGAAGTACGAATTTCCAATGTATAGAGATAAACAAAACATTCCTAGTATTAGGGCTCTATATCAAAGAAAGCAACGCTGAAAGCATAATAAGTCGCACAGATCCTAAAGAACACTAGAACCTGATGCTCTGATACCACCTGTGACACCCCACCTAATTAAATATCGGGCGATCACTCCTTTATTAAATT
This sequence comes from Sambucus nigra, assembly GCA_949130495.1. NCBI lineage: Eukaryota > Viridiplantae > Streptophyta > Magnoliopsida > Dipsacales > Adoxaceae > Sambucus > Sambucus nigra. The sequence continues at coordinate 204,956,525 of OX422218.1, forward strand.
AAATCAAGGTATACAGTTGGTTCATTCTCAGCATCACTGTCGATAAAAATAATTTTCCAATTTAACACCCTAAATAATTAAGCTAAGTGTCAAAACCATTTTCATACATAACTTTCCAAATTTTATTTAAAGAAAAACATTTAATTTATTTATTAACAACATTTCAACAATTAAGAATCACCCACAATAAACCTGGAACACAATCCAATTAATTTAAAACATTCGCCAATCGAATGTCAACATGCGAAATATAAAGTAACACAATTCAAACTGAATAAATCCCATAGCGACAATACGAGAAATAACTGGAAATACAAACGTCCCAATAACAATGAAATAATGGAAAGGGCGACACATGCCCAATAAATGAGAATGCCAGAAGTGGAGTCAATAAGGGAAGCCGTCTACGCAAGTGACCTGCAACTCCCACCTAAGCTGCAGCTCGTTCCTCTCAAGAGATCCTAAGCAAGACGCCCCTGTGGCTGGGCATCTAAAATATATATATACATATATATATACAAGAGAGAGAGAGAGAGAGAGAGAGAGAGAGAGAGAGAGAGAGAGAGAGAAACGGGTCAGAGCCCGAAAGTGTGTTTGATTTAAAATACGTTTAGCAAGTATTTAAATTGATACACGCCAATGCAACAACATATTAGGGCAACACTCTCTTGAGAAATTCTCACCTCTCTTCTAATGTGCACGCCTATCGTACTAACCTTCCCAACGGGTTATCTTATCATTTATCGCACAAATCTTCCCAATGATTTAACTTATCTTAGATTACTCGTAAGATTCAATATTTAACGATTGCATTTCGAAAAGAGTTTTTCAATTAGTAATCATAGTTCTCCATTTTAACTTTATAAAATCAATAAAGTTTTCCAGTGTCATATTATACTTTCTCAAAACAAGTATTTACCATTTGAGTCATCAACCATGTCCTACGTATCAAATCACAGTAGGCAGTTTCAAATTCCAAATCTCATATATATATTAACTAATCGAATAATATATATAAAATAACAGCACCCCAAATAAAACTATGGTGCGTGCATATTCTACTATCCAAAACCCCATATCACTCATATTAAGGGGAATACAATCGGAATCACTCTCGAATTGTATTAACAAAATACACAACCAAATTGAGGCGAAGAATAGGTTCCAAGTCTCTAAGAGGATGGCACATGCCTGCGTCTCTTAGGACCGTCTGAACTATCACATCGATAGCCTGTACTAAGGACATCTATCTTCTAGGGTACAAGTCAATATCCCCCATAAAGGTCCCATCGAGATAAGACTGCCCCAGCGCGGTAACCTCAGGGATAGCAAGTAGCGTGGGCATGATTTTAACATGTATATAATATATGCACACACAATCATATAAATATACCACTTTTATCATATTAATGTAGGTTCTCTCGTCACCCATAATTACAACATTTATCCTTAATTTCATATTATTAGTATTACGTATAAGGTTTCATCTCTAACCTTAACTCGAAGGGTTTTCTCACTTATTTCGTGACACTCGTGGACTCTATCCTTCCAAGTAGAAAATTCAGTAGGTGTCACATTTACATTTCATCGTAACTCTCTTACGCGCCTCACACTTTAATATATCAATTTACTAACCCTAAAGTAAACATCCCATAAATACCATTCTCGTCGAATATTAATGATCCCAAAATTTATTTATAAGCCCTATTGGTCCTCTATGTCTCCCAAATCATTATACTAAGAATGCCCAAGAATTATATCACGACAATTCGATTTTTAAATCATTTACAAAGGGAAATAGTAGTCTGCCAGGAGGGGTCGATCGATCGAGGTTTGGGGCTCGATCGATCGAACCTTCGATCGATCGAAGCTCTAGGCTCGATCGATCGATCAAGTAGGTCTGCGAAAATCTGCAGAATTGCAGTTACGAGTTTCATCTCCAAATTTACCCCAAATCCATATTTTCAAGTTCCAATTGTCCATAATTAATACTACTAACCTTATATCATCATAACAGGTGTATTCAACGTAAAACATATCAATTTACATCACTAAACATGAATTTATTATGCCATAATTCATTTAAAACTCAAGAACCCTAAAAATCTCTAACTCATGATTCTAATCTTTTTAATCCCAGAATTTCCTTCTTATTTATACCGAAATTTCGTGGGTTATCTTCCTCTACATGGCAAGGGTTACAGAGTTTTCATATAAATCAATACTACATGGATTTTCCTATCACAAATTGGGTTTTCTTCCATATTGTTCATCTCTAATCATTCCTAACTAATATGAAGATTGCACCAACGAAAATACACAAGATAAATGCTTTCCTGGGATTTTCAGAAGTCTGGATTGCGGCTGATTTTTGTGTGGTTGTGTTCCCCTTCTCGCGATCTACGCGTTGGTGGTGGCGGCGGTGCAAACTGGTGACTTTTTGGCCTTGAATTTCCTTGAGATCTTTCCCTCTCTTCTCCAATGGCCGTACTATGTTTTTCTGAATATTCTAACCCTAAATGGCTAACCTAGATGGCTGATATAGGTTGCTGAAATTCGTCGATTTAATTACCCAAGAATGTAAAATGACTAAAATGCCCTCCCGGAGTACCAATTAGGCCTAAAAACGCCCCGAGACCCAAACTACACCCCCGGGTACACTTTTCTGACTATCTCGACCCTTCCGGACACGTTGGCGCACTCAAAATGACCATACGAACAACTTATAAAATATTCACTTTTTATTTAACAAAATTTAGTCCCGACGCGACACGGGCGCGTCCCGATTCAAATTTCCAAAATTGTCATTTTATTCACTCGTGACATTCAATATAATCAATATCATATATTACTTTGATCATTAGTAATATTGAAAAAAATTTCCATAATTACTAACTCTCGTCACGTTAATAATTATAACATAATTAATTTCCAGATTTTTATTAAATAATTCACTCACATTAATTTAATAAATCCCCCAAATTAATATAGCATAAAAATACGGGGTATTACAGGGATTCTTCTATGTAAGGACTATGGCGCAAGATAATGCTACTCGAAGGATCAATTTTGATGACATCCCACATAATGAAGAACAGGCTGCGATAGAACTAGAGGCCATAAGGGATGGGGCTCCTCGAATAGAGGTACCTCGGGTCCAGGCAATGATGGGTGTTTCAGGGATGGCATAACCTCCCACAAGTGAGGGGTTAGGACCCACTCAGGTTGCACTCCTCATGAGCAAGTTTTATGAGTTTTTGCAAACTCCAGTAGCTTCAACTATGCTGGGAGGATTGGAGGCTAATTCCTTCATAACACCAGGGGTAGCTCCAACGGCTCCACCAGGTGCAGGTGTCGCAGGGACTGTCCCGACAAGCATACCCTCCGTTGTGAATCCAGCGGTAGGAGCCTCAGGAGTATCAATGTCCCCAGTTGTAATGTTCATTTTAAATCCAACGAGCATCCAACCCATAGCCCCGTTGCTTATTTCTCTAGTAGTGTCACCCATGGAGTAAATGAGAAAGGAGATGCAAAAGGAGATCCTGAAGTTCATGCAGGCTTCCTCGCAATCTGATGGCGAGGTAGCTTCGGTTTATGATGACTTTTGAACACCGTATCCCCATGAATATAATGATGAGCCCTATCCAAAAGACTACATTCCTCCAATTTTTGAAAAATACACGGGAAAAGGTTGAATCCGAAGGAGAACATCAATCGCTTCATCGAACACTTGGGGGCACATTGCAATAATAAGAAACTTTGGTTGAGGGAGTTTTCCAAATCCTTAACCGATATAGCATATACGTGGTATTCCCATTTGGCTCCTAGGAGTGTTTCTACGTGGGAGGAGATGCATGTAATGTTTGTCCATAAGTTCTTTCTGGATGAAAATGAGTTTACTTTGACCCAACGGGGTAGGGAGAAGCAGCGACCTAGGGAGGAAGTGGTGGCCTATGTTCAAAGGTTCAGGGAACGATCCATTGACGTGAGAGAGGAAGCCAAAGAGCCTAAGTTATTGCAGATTTGCGCTGAGGGGTTGCTTCCTGAGTACATTTGCCATCTCATCAATGAGACGTGCGAGGGGACTTTTTCGGCGTTATTAAAAGAAAAAAGGAATATCTCGTTAGTGGTGCGGCCCAATCCGGTGGAGGTGCCCATGATGTTTAGGCAGTCGATACAACCTGTGGGGGGAGGTCTTAGCCTCCACGGGTAGGGAACACCGAAGGAGGAAATGGAGGCAAGGCATCGAAGAAGGAGAATAAGAGAAAGTTCCACAGAAATAGGGAGGGCCCACCACCATTGCCTTGCACAGTAGAGGATGCTACCAGCTATTACAATGCAATGGCCCAAGGTGGAATGGTCTACGAGCCAAAAGACATTCCCGTTGGGAAACCCAATGCGCCAAGGAAGGCGGATCCTAGGTACTGCCATATTCACTAGAGGATTAAGCACCCAATAGAAACCTACTTCATACCGAGAAGAATTATTAATAAGTACGTAAAGGCAGGGAAGTTGCAAATCCCTCTGCAAAATGTCAATAACAACCCACTACCAGTACATGGGGCCAATCTAGTTGTGGCCTATGATGAAGATGAGGAGAAAGGAAAAATGGAAGAGTAGGAAGAAGCTTTGGTGGCCTGTACTAAGGGAATGGCTAACTTAGTTTTGGCCTACGATGAAGCAAGTGCCAAGGACATGGAGGATGTGTACATCATTGAAGGTGAGGAAGTAGACCCGGTCCTAGAGTACTGTGCAGTCTCAAAATCCCCAAAGTTCACCTAGTTCTTCGAGGTAGAGATACCAAAAGAGAACAGGTTGGAAATAACCCAGGAGATACTAGATATTGTGAGGAAAGACGCAACCCCTTCGCTGAAATGGAAGGGACCTATAGCCAGGTTGGTAAGAAGGTTCCTGTCAGAAGTGACCTTCAATGATGTTGATAGGGCTGCGAGATTCCCTCATAACAGGCCATTGTACGTGACTGCCAGTGTCAACGGAGTTAGTTTTGCAAGGACCCTCATGGATGGGGGAGCTTCCATCAATGTCATGCCAATTAACTCCTCTCATGCAGCTAATATTCCAAAAGAAAGGTTGGTCCCCGTGCCTTTGGTAATTTTGGGGTATAATAACCAATCTTCCAAATCCATTAGGTACGTTAATGTTGGGATTGTGATGGGAAATTTGAGTTCCCATACAAATTTCCAGGTAATAGAGAGTGCAACTTCCTATCATCTGTTAATAGGAAGAGTGTGGATGCACAACCAAGGGCTAGTTCCATCTATGTACCACCAATGCGCTAAGGCGAACATCAAGGGGACAGAAGTAACCATTAGGTCTACAAAGAGGCCCTTCGCTATCGAGGAGGCTCACTTGGTGGACGAAACATTTTATACTGAGTTAGAAGAGTATGTCCAGGTCCTAACGAGAAGGATGGAGGGAGCATGAGTTCCCCTGATCAGAGAAAGGATGGGGCCCTTGAATGAGCAGAGTAAAAAGGTTACGAGCAACGCAAGAGTAATGATCGAAGAAGCTCACCAGTAGGTCCCTAGACCCCAAAGCATATCGAAGTAGCTCAAAGACATAATGAGGACCAAAGTGGATTCGATGGAGAATGAGGTCCAACGAAAAAGTGTTCTGAGTCAGTTTTCAGGGAAAAGAGTGGCTGAAGCATCTAGAGAGAAGAAGAAGAAGAAAGCAGTCACCGCTACCAGCAGACAATGCAAGAAAGTCATTACTAAAGAAGGAAAGGTGGTGTATCGATTGTAACGGTGTGACCGAGCGGACAAGGAAACTGATGATGAGGTTGACCCGATATATGAATGTTTTCTGGTGGATCAACAGGGATAATGTATGGTGATAGACAACTCCGATATATAGGAATTTATGGAGGAAGTCGCCGAGGAATCGGATTACATGGAGGATCGATCGAAGTCGCAGGCACAAGAGCTATAGTAGTTGAACCTGGCAAAAGAAGGGTAAGACCCAAGTACCATCTTCATCCCAAAGGATCTCAGTAAAGAGAAATGAGGGGACTTAGTTGAGTTAATTGGGGAATTTATAGACATCTTTCCATGGAAGTACACAAAGATGGAAGGGCTGGATAAGGAAGTGAGATGTCACAAGTTGAATGTGATGCCTTCAGCCATTCCAGTAAAACAAGCAATACGAACGTACAAACCTGAGATGGATTTGAAGATTAAGGAAAAGGTTCAACGCTTACTAACAACAGGGTTTATCAAGATGATACAACACCCGATCTGGCTGTCCAGCATTATCCCAGTATGAAAGAAAGATAAAAATCAAATTAGGATCTGCGTGGACTTTATAGATTTGAATAGAGCCTGTCCCAAAGATAACTTCCCTGTGCCCTCCATCGATAGCCTGATAGATGCAACGGCTGGTCACGAGATGTATATCTTCATAAACGGGTATAAAAGGTACAACCAGATCAAGATGGATCCCTTCGATGTAGAGAAACAGCGTTCAGAATCTCGTTGGGAAATTTCATGTACAAAGTGATTCCGTTTGGACTCAAGAACGTTGGGGCGACTTACCAAATAACAATGATGGCCATTTTCCATGACTTCTTTCACAAGTTTGTGGAATTATATGTGGATGATTTGGTCATCAAGTCGAGGAATGAGGAGTACCATCTGAGCGATTTGAGGAAGGTGTTTTCTCGTTGCAGGAAGTTTAAATTAAAGATAAATCCATTGAAGTGTGTTTTTGGAGTGACGAGTGGAAATTCCTAGGCTTTATGGTCGATCGACAAGGGGTGCAGATGGACCAGGATAAGCAGCGGGCGATCTTGGAAATGCCATATCCAAGAACAGCGAAGGAGCTGAAGAGTTTCCTCGGTAAGGTCTCCTACCTTAGGAGATTTGTGCAAGGATTGGACGAAATAATAAACCCACTGATGCAACTACTGTGAAAGAACATGAAGTTCAAATGGGAGATGATTCACCAGGAGTCTCTCGATGAACTGAAAAAGCTGCTCATGTCACCACAGACCATGGTTCCCCCAAGGGCTGGAATACCGTTACAGCTGTACCTCACATCCACTACGAGGTCCGTGGGAGATTTGCTGGCACAAGAGATTTACAGGGAAGAACGATTGGTCTACTACCTTAGTAGGATCATCCATGGGTCAAAAGTCAGATATAGTAGCTTAGAAAGGCACTGTTTAGCCTTAGTATTTGTAGCCCAAAAACTTAGACATTATATGCTGTCTTTTACAATTCATATTATAACGAGATGTGATCCCATTAAGTATTTTCTTGCAAGAACTATATTGATTTGCAGGGCAGCTAGATGGTTCCTTATACTCTCTGAATATGACTTAAAGTGCGTGGTTCCTCGCGTAATCAAAAGCCAGGCGTACGCTGATCTGTTGGCTATTCCCTTTAGGAATATTTGAGCCTCCTAAAGAAAGAATTCCAGGATATGACTTGCAGGCCAATCGCCTAGATGCAATGGATGAAGAATGGATAATGAAATTTGATGGGTCATCGATAGAAAAGAAATGAGGAGCAGGGGTTGTTCTTTCGAAAGGAATGGAGGAGATTTTCTTTTATTACAAGTTAGATTTTCCTTGCTATAACAACGAGGCAGTATATGAAGCATTGGTGTTGGGATTGCTAAAGGCTTTTTGAAGAGAGATCCATTCACTTTGCATCAAGCGAGATTCAAACTTGGTGGTTTATCAAGTGAATGGAGAATAAGCATTGAAACACGTGAGCCTGGAACCATACAGAACGATCATTCAGAGGCTCCTTAGCCAGTTCCATCGGACCAAGATCAAGAGGCATCCTAGAATGATGAACCGTCACCCAGACAACTATGCCACCATTGCCCAAAAGATGATCATGAGGAGCGATAAAACTATTGTCATGATTTAACGAAGAACAAATCCTTCGAGGGTACAGTCAATTTTATCGATGGAAGAGGACACGGACTGGAGGGAGGAGATTAAGAGGCAAATGGAGTCTGGTGAAGGAATGATGGGGCTCATAGAATTGGCCCAGTACTTTACAAACCAGGAAAACCTTTACTTCAGAAATGCAAGAGGATAGCTGTCGAGAAGCATCGGTCCAGAAGAAGCAGGTTAGAGGTTAAAGAAAATGCACAAAGAGCACTATAAAATAACTGAGATTCCTCTTTATATAATAATTCAAAAGGGGGATATTTTTGGCCTTGTATGAAGCAGGATACAGACGAGTTACAATGAAAGTGTGATAAATGCCAGTTATTCTTCGGGGAAGCAGAATGTCATTTCGTGGAGACTCATCCTGACTGGAGACAACCCTATATTGACTTCATCAAAGATGGAGTTATCTTAATGGAGAAAATTAATGCGATGGGACTCTAGTGAAGGGCCCCGAGATTCTACGTTCAAGAGGGGCAGCTTTATCGAAGGGGATACTTCAACACGCCATTACGTTGCATCACGAAGGAAGAGGCAACCAAGGTTCTCAAATAGGCGCATGATACAGCTCATATAGGAGGGGCCAAGATATATGACCAGTTGCTGACTCTGGGTTACTATTAGCCAATGATGGAGAAAGATTCCGCTGAGTTCGTTCAAAAATACAAGGTCTGCCAGCTGCACGAAAATATGATCCATGCCCCATCGGTGGGCCTACACTCCCTGGGAATGCCCTATCCATTTCACACTTGGGCGTTCGACCTCGTAGGGGAAATACATCCTTTGTCAAGGGGGAAGATATGGATCCTAGTTGCAATGGAGTGTTTCACAAAGTGGGCTGAGGTGATACCACTGAGAAGGGCAACAACAGGAGTAGTGAGCAATTTCATTAGAGAATACATCATTTGTCGTTTTAGGATCCCAACGATTATCCTTTCAGATAATGGAACCCCATTCGTCAATTAATAGGTAATGATGCTCACAGACAAATATTCCATTATCCATCACACTTCGACGGTGGCGTACCCAAAGGGAAACGGTCAAGATGAAGTGACTAACAAGACTTTGGTCATCTTAGCTAAAATGAGGAGGATTTCCTAGGATCGTGGGATGATAATATACCCATCGTTTTATGGGCCTATCGGATGACTAAGAGGAAGCCTAGAGGGTATACACTGTTCTCTCTTATTTATGGGGCTAAGGCAATTCTCCCGGTGGATTTAGAAGTTCCCTCAGCTCGATATGCTTTATGAAGTAGAATGCTCCCTCTGAATAGACATATACAGTTGGAAACATTGTACGAATACAGAGATAATGTGATGCAACACTTTCAAATGTACACGAAGTAGCTCTCCAGGGCATATGATAACTTGGTGAGACCAAGGAAATTCGTGGAGGGAGATCTTGTATTGAAGGTAGCAGTTAAACATATTAGGGGGCTTCCTCTACCTAAGTTTGCAGCAAATTAGGAGGGACATTTCATCGTAAAGTAGGCTCATGACTCAGTTTATTACTTAATTTCGAAAATGGAAGAAGATAAACCATTCAAGATTAACAATAAGTGGTTGAAGGTTTATCATGTGTAGGCAGTTATGTTTAACCACTAATGTATTTGGCTGTTGTTATGAATACACAAGTTCTCTCTTATGATGAGTATGTAAGTTCCTTTTATTATGACTCAGGAAGAGATGAAAGAATTATAGAATTTCACACTTCACAATCCATGCAATAAGTTGTAACACAGAAATGGCATAAGAAAATAAGTATCGTTTTCCATTCATAAACTTTAGTGTATTACAAAATTGGGAGCTATCGCCCAAGAACTACATGAGATGAAAAAAATACATATAGAAAAACTCATTGGCCCAGGAGAAACCACAGATCCGGAGAAGAGAAAAAATCTCCATGAAGGCCAAAAGAAGATTCTTGGCAGGACCATTGGGCATTAACAGAAACCTCCAACCTTTTCTGCACCTGTGTGCGCTCAATCAGGAGTTTCTCTCGTTTCAACTTCGCTGCGTGTAGAGCCTCTTCGAGATATTCCACCTCTTTGTCAATATTTCAAGAGGAGGTGCAAGCTCGGACAACTTGGCTTCCTCGACCCTCTGATCCTCCTGATGTTTTCGTAAGAGCTCCCTCTGGTTGTCCAACAACTGGCTCTTCAAAGTCTTAAAATGTGAGATGAGCCAGTGAAAACGGAACCCATCACAACCCAACTCCCTCAGATAGCCAAACAACTGGTTAAGGAGGGGTCTGGTCACGTTCGCAGTTGGAGTGTTGGCAATTTCAGCAATAACAGTGGCCATGCCTTGAAGCCTATGGCTCATAACTGGGATATTTGAACGTAGGCAGTCCACCGTGAAGGTCGCAGGATGATAGATCACAAGTTTCTCTATGACCAAATAATGGTTGGTAGGCCTTTAGGGAGAAGGTTGGAGTACCATCAGGCAGAAGGCGGGAAGAGCCAAGTCGGGCAGAGGAAGCTCGCACCCAGATTCACTCTCCGCAGAATCACCTATCATGGAATCTTGATCATTATGGATAGATTCTTCGTAGGAGACAAGTTCACGATGTGGCGAGGCAATAGGCAAAGTAACTTCTGGAGAATCCTCTCGAGAAACCTGAGAACAGGTAGGAGAAATAATGAGTTCGTGGAAAAATCTTAACAACTGTTTTCGTTGTTAAGTCACCATTATAGGTGGAGTTTGTGAAAAAATCTTAACAAGTGTTTGCGTTGTTAAGTCACCGTTATAGGTGGAGTTTACGAAAAAATCTTAACAAGTGTTTTCGCCGTTACGTCACCATTATAGGTGGAGTTTATGAAAAAATCTTAATAAGTGTTTTCGTTGTTAAGTCACCATTATAGGCGGAGTTTATGAAAAAATCTTAACAGGTGTTTTTGTTGTTAAGTCACCGTTATAGGTGGAATTTATGGGGAAAAAAACTAACAAGTGTTTTCATTGTTAAGTCATAAACACAGTTGAAGTTCGAGAGATTGAGAAATATAGACAAAACTAGTGAAGTACCTCGGCAGCAGTAAGAGTGAGATTGGGAGTCACCACGGGGGCCATAAGAATAGAAACCGTGGGAGGCAGGCTCAGTACCTCAGCAGCCTCAATGGGGCCCTTCGATGCAAAATCCTCATTGGTAGGCACACTCCCCTCGCCAGCATATGGTACTAAGCCCAATATGGGCGCATGATCGGTACGAGATGTTGGACCTTCAAGAGATGCCCCAATGAGAGTAGTAGCACCAACCTAGGCCTGAAAAGGGAAAAGGCCACTTAGGGAAAAAGGTGGAGAGAGACTTGGAGAAAGCTGCAAATGAAAAGCCAAGTGTTAGACATAAGGAGTAAACATAATAATATGAGCCAGAAATGCACCTAACTTACCACCGTTATGGCATCGAAAAGAGGAACTGCAGTAAGGGGCCGCATCAATACAGGAGGAAGGAGAATGTTAGCTATCAGCAATGCCACATCCACCTAAAGAAGCCCAACACATTAGAAATGATAAAGAAAGTAAGGGGATAAATAAATAAAAGATGGGAGACTTGATAAGAAATTTACCTGAGGGGCACCTTCCTCGACCACAATAAGGGCAGAGGAACCTCTCGCTCCGAGAGTAATTCTGAGGAGACTGGATTAGTTACCTCGAGTTGGTCAGACATCTCAGTAGCACCTGTGGAAGCATCTCTGGCCCGATGGGGGGATGAACGACGATAATAGGTGAGGCCTATTAAGGGAGAACGTGGAAGGGCAGTAGTGAATGGAGGGGCACTACAACGTCCCCCCACGAAATGGCTCACCAGGGGATTGGGAGGACCTGCCCTCCCTTCTTCAACTCCCTGCACCAAAGTTATCAGGCAATAAGTAAGGGCACTACCTTAAGAAAAGAGAAATGAGAACAAAACTAACACTCATACCTCGGATCCAGATGGAGAATGAGAGGGTATAACCACTGGCAAAGGTGGAGAGGAGGCAGCAACCGAAGGAGCTGGGGAAGAAGGCTTCTCTTGTTTCTGCTTTTTCTGGGATTTGGTACCAAGCGTTTTCTTCCTAGAGCTCATTGTACCACCAGTTCTAGGTACCCTCGTCCTTCTTCTCCTTTTTTCTATTGGATCCGTGGTATTAACCATCTAGGTTAGCCATTTAGGGTTAGAATATTCAGAAAAACCTAGTACGGCCATTGGAGAAGAGAGGGAAAGCTCTCAAGGCAATTCAAGGCCAAAAAGTCACCGGTTTGCACCGCCGCCACTACCAACGCGTAGATCGCGAGAAGGGGAACACAACCACACCAAAATCAGCCGCAATCCAGACTTCTGAAAATCCCAGGCAAGTATTTATCTTTTGTATTTTCATTGGTGCAATCTTCATATTAGTTAGGAATGATTAGAGATGAACAATATGGAACAAAACCCAACTATCGACTTCTACTTGTACCTTCCTCCTTAGCTCTTCATCCATCTCTGGAGACATGGGAAGGGGAATGGAGGCAATTAGGAATGCCTCTAATAGAGTTTGAGTTTGAACTTGGGACTTAGATTTCTTGGACTTGGACTTCTTGGACTTCTCAGTAGGCTGCTAAGAAGGACCCTCTTTCATGGTAGCTTTGACCGAAGGTGCAGTTTGTTTAGGAGCTACAGCGTCCTTGGACTTTGGGATGGCAGTGGGAATCATTGGGAAATGAGGGGGTAATTATTTGGGAGATTATTTAAGGGTTGTACTCAAGGGAAACTTAACCCCAAGCACGGAGTTCCCCTTATGACCCAACTCAGAAGAGGAGAAGGAAATAATTATGGGATATTGAGGTGGGGACTGAATGAACTCGCGAATCATTCCCAACTATTACAAATGGAACTTGGTGGCAAAAGAAGTGGATACATATCCCTTCCTAGTATCACTAGGAAGGGTGACACGGCCATCGATAGTGGATGTCACACCAAGCATCGCGGCTGCAGTATAAAAGGTGGAGGCTTCAGTGAAGGTGGCCTTTGAGTGGTTGTCCTGGAACACACGTCGAGGGTCTCCCTGATCGAACCCGAACTTCCTGCTACCCTTATCGGGGTTGTAAGGATCTTAAGTGTATCCCCATTCAGTGTAGGAGGGTAGAAACCCTAGGGTGAAAAGAAGCACTACGGCTTGCGAGGGATCTTCTACAACCGAATTGAACCTGACCATTGTGGCTACAGAAGGAAAGAAGGCCCAACTATAGGCAAAGGTAGATTCACTATATGGCCTCATCACAAAGGAGTCTAAATGATCAAAAACCTCTATTATCTCCTTTCGACTTTGTTTTTTGAGAAAATATACGAGGTGTGGGGGCTTGTTCCCTTGGCTCATAGCAGAGAAATGGACTTGGTAGTAATGGCAAGAAAGCGGGTGTAGAGGAAGCCCGCCAAAATGATGGTTTTGGCCAAATTTGCCAAGTTGTAACGACCCAGTGATCATGCCATATCGATGTGTGTTCGATCTAACCAGGTGTAGAGGGACCCCAGGGCAATGGCGGCTAGGGGAAGGTTGAAACCCCTAGCCAAATGAACAAAAATGTTTATTAGGTCCCTCCTAGGCTGATCGTTGGGTTTCCCAATAAGAAAAAGGCGTGAAAGTAGTATAAGTATGTAGGCTGGTAGTTCCAGGGAGGTACCTCTACCGCGGCCTGTTACATCACTGGAATCCTTTGACGTCAGAGCCTCAAAAAAATAGTTAATAAGGGGGACAAATGTGTCTTTGTTTGAGGAACCAGTGCAACTTCGGAAGATTTGATCCAGCTTAACTCGATCAGTAGCCTCTTCAGCATCCAGAGGTTCATCATGTTAGGTGAACTCGCCCATGGGATCAAACCCAGGAGTTCATAGACGTCTTCTAGAGAAATAGTAAACTCCCACCACGTAGCAAAAAATGTGTGGGTTGTGATGTTCCATCGGGAGACTAGCACTTGGAGTGCCGCGTTGTACTTCGAGAGGGTGAACTCGCCAAACCAGTAGGCTCGATGCAGCCCAACCTTCGTAAGAGCAGCAGCGTAGGAGCTCTGCATGTGTGTGTGCCAAGCAGTAAAATGGGCTGGTGACCCCCCAGGTGCTTCGAAGTCAATCTGAGAATAGGGGAAGTCTCCACGATCCAGACGAAAATGCAGAGTCCCCTCGGGTGGAAGATAGCCCTACTTGGATGGATCCATCTCCTCATCACCCAGAAGTAAGGGGTTGAACTTGGATGAGAAGTGGAAGGTCTTGCATGCCTCAGAAAATTTATCATCTTTTTTAAAGATGGGCGCTCGACGATAGAAGAGTATTTTCTCTTGACGAGCATCATCCAGGGAAGCGCCGCTAAGGGCGGTGGCAGTGCCAACAACGGCAGAGGGGGAACCTGGCTGAGTAATGGCAATAAACTTGGAAGCACTTGAAGAAACCATGAGAGAGTGGTGATGAATGATATAGCTGGGCAAGAAGGGTTAAGAACAAGAGGGGAGGAGCACAACCGTAGGTGGTGATGCAAAAGATAAGAGAAGGAGGAGACGGAGTAAATAATGGGGGCAACAATGGAGTTCGCACAGAGTTTCTCTCTCTAAAGAAAGCTGGGAGCTTGAAGAAGATAAAGAAGATGAAGAAATATAAGGGTTTTGAAACAAAAGAGACGTTTGAAGGGTTTCAAACTCGACGGTTGGAGTTTGCCACCATCGAAAGTCAAAGGGCCGCCTACAATCATTTCAAATGAACACGTGGCACATCGAGAAGGGCCTCGATAGTTGAAAAGATAGCACCACGTCATTTAATGAAGTGACGCTTGGGAAAAAGAAGGGGGTTGCCTTATCGAGCAAGTTTAAGTTTTGGCACCAAAATATTTGTCAGACATATCCAATTCTCCCAACAAAGGCATTCCCCCAACGGTTCAAAAAAGCTACGATGTCCTCTCACCACATGTCCAAACGATTGAATTGTAGCGAAGCATCATGGGGGAGAATTTCACTTACCAAGAGTCCAAACGAGTATTTGAGAAAGGTAGTAGGCCTTTCGAGAGAATTTCAAATATTAAAGCTAGAACGGTTGAGGCTCAGTATGAGGAAAAAGTGGCGATGTCTCTTCGCCCAAGCCCCAATGAGAATGGCTCTTCATCTCAGGTACATCAGGGAGAATTTTACTTTTTCCAGGAGATTATAGTCTTGTGGTTCTAACGAGGGAAAGAAGGCTAGAATTTTTTCAAGCAGAGAAGGTTCATCGAATTGAGAAGTTTCGTGAATACATTTTTTGTTCCAACAAATCTGTCCACGAAGGGGAAAATGTATAGGGGGCTTGAAGGTAATCCTGAGATTAGGGATAATTCCCTAATTGGCAATAGTGTTTGAGATTAATCAACCGAGGTAGCTCAAGCGTGGCAACTCAGCGAGGCAGCTTGGTGTGGCAACTCATACTTTAGCTTGTTATGTTAGTCATATTGTATCTTTATTTATATTGACTGTAATCTATAATGGTTGTAATGATGTAAAGATAATAACAACGAGTTTTAGTGTGAGGTCAAACGGTACTCGCGAGAGACAAGGCTTGGCAGGGCCTGGGAGAGATTTCATGCTTTATCGAATTACCACGTTGTGGGAACTTTAGAGGGACTTGGTTTGGAGGATTGAGAAGTGAGGCATCATTGGGGCTTGTCCTGAACTTCTTAGATACACCTGGTAAAACACCGAGGGACCCTGACCATGGAACCTCAGGCGAAGTAGCTTGGAGTTCCATCGGGCGTTAAGTTGAGAACCAAACAACCATCTACTTAATATCACATCTACTTTAGGTGATGTCCCTAGCCAGATAAACAATATCAGACATGTACTTAAGTAAACCACAGTAGCATTTGGGGCTGTCTGGCAGTTGGTGAGCCACGTCTGCGATAATAACCCCTGACACACAGTGGTTAGGCAAAACGCATGTCTTGACATTTAATGTTTATGATGTGGAGACAACTAGTGCATCGGGTATTTAATGTTTATGACATAAAGTATGAGGGATGTCTTTCATAGTCTTTAATGACTGAGTTGCCTCAGGGATGGGGTGGGGGGGCTATTTAATGACCCCAACCACCCTTGAGGAGAGGGTGATCTTTTCGAGAGTCCAAGAAGTTACTTCAAGAGAGAATACACGATAGAGAGAGAAATATTACAAACTAGAGGTCTTATTCACCCACCATTATCATTTTATCACGAAGCTTTTAGTACGTGAGATAGATCCTTGAATGTTTGGTGTGTTTGTCTTCCTACCAAGGTGTATCTAGGGTGCTTACGCCTATCTCCCCTTAGCTAAGTAACTTCTAAGTTCATTACAACTTTCTGATTTATACACGAGAGATTTATGAGTTTAAACTAAATTTTATCTTCATTGAGTTTGTGTTTGGGTGTTCAATCACTAACCCAAGGGTTTGGCTAATTAACTTATCATCACCATACACAAAGTGGTTACGCCTCCATTTTATCTAAACTTCCCTCTTACACAGCCTGAAAGCCAGAAAATGCTAAGTACACAATATAGCCAAGGGGAAAAGATAGCTATAAAAGAAAAAAATTATTACCTCTGGAGGACTAGAAGATGCTGGAACAATGTCGAAAGTAACCATAGGTAGGGTAGATGACCCAGAAGAAGCCAGAGGAGTCTCCTCTGGCTATGGGAGGCTCCAATGGATTCCACAGAGGTAGCAGCCTTCGTGGAAGCCTCCTCTTCACGTTAGGAGGAAGGTCGAAAAGAATAAGATAGCCCATACATGGGAGAATGGGGAGGAGATGCATTGGCCTCAGAAACACCGAAATGCCCTTCCATAAAAGGGATAACGAGGGGAGAAGTCCTATCTCTTTAAATCTCCTACATATACAAAATAAAGTGTTGGAGAATATACCTCACTATATTTGAAATGGCTAAGTGTGGGAATGTATACCTGTTACTCCGGAGAAAAGTGAGATGAAATGATCATAGGTGAAGGCAAGGGAGAAGCTCTCTTAGTGGGACCATGCTCAATATTAGGATTTTCATAAAGGGTAATGGCCTCAACGGGAGTTGGAGGATGAGAGGTATTGGGAACGGAAGTAGAAGGTATTTGTTGCACTTCATAAGCACGTTTATTCTGGGTTTATTTACCCATAGTCCTTTTCCTAGCACCAGAGACACCAGAAGTAGAGGGGACTTCAAAAATCTTTCTCCTCGACGTAGCCCCCTCAGTTAGATCTACCATGATGGTGGTAAATATAGCAACAAGTGCAATGGGGGACTGTTTCATTGAAACTCGCATTGTATCCATTTAAACTCATCTTGGCATTTGGATTTTATCTCCCCACACAAATTTGCAAACATTTTGGGAGGGACAGAGGCAACAGGAAATGCATCCACAGGAGCTTGGGACTTATTCTAGGATTTGTACATTGAATAAGTCCCACTCTTGAAGGCATTTGCTTTCTTGGCAGGATGTTTTAAAGTACCATCGCTAGGAGCTATATTAGTAGAAGCACCTTCTGCAGTATATTTAGGTATGGAGGCTTTCTTGGACCTTGGTGCAGTAGTGGGGACCTTAGGGCAGTACGTGGAAGCTCGGTAGGAGGACCTTTAGAAGTACGGCTTAAAGGGAACTCAATCCCAAGTATTGAATTGCCCTTTAGTCCCATCTCTAAGTGTGGAAAACTCTGAACCACTGGGTAAACAAGGGGCTTTGGATAAACTCTTCAATCTTGGCGAGTTGTGATGGTAAATACTTTAATACAAAATCTGAAGTAACATCGCCCTTTCGAGAGAGGGCATGGATGGTAACTTGGCCATTGATTTATGAATAAATAGTGGATGATACTAAGACAGTGTAGAAGGCATAGGCCTCAGAAAAAGCTGGTCTGAGGGTGAGACTCTTGAAATACTCGCAGATATGGCCAATATAGCCTCGACTGCTGATAGAAAGAACTTTTTGGTGTATTTCCCGTTGTTGGACAAGCTCTTTCTAATAAATACCTCAACTACCTACAAATATATAACAACTCAAGTGTAGAGGTAAGTAAGGGTATCAATCCACTTCCAAGGGGGTAAGATAGAGACAAATTCAATTGTAATAAAATTTTTATTTTCTATTTGGGTTTTTTACTTTTTCTACTTTTTTTTTAGCTTTTTCAAATATTAAAACAAAAGGGTGAGGTGATGATTTAAACTAAACTAAATTGAATCTGAGATAAAAACAACGAACTAGAAAGTAACTAAAATGAAAAATAAAGTCTAAACAAAAAATAAGAGATAAATGAGGTGAATAATGGCGAGAACAATCAAGGAATGAGATTACACCACAAATTTTAGTTATTATAATTAATTAATTTAATTATTTGAATTCTCCCAAATTAATATCAAAATTAAAAACCAACTCTCGTTGCAAGTGTAATTATAATAGTAATCTTTTAGAAAATTAAGTTTAACACCGCACAACTCTAGAAAAATAAATCCACACTCCTTTTAATTAATCACCCGCTAGGATCGATCAATTAGAATTTATGTAAATCAGAGAAAATAAATTTAGAGTTGAAATTCAATTTATAATACCCCACTTAAGAAACTTATATCTCTAGTTCGAATCTAAAATGGGTATTATAACTAGAATTTCGATTTTCTCCCGAAAATCATTTACCCTCTCTTGAGTCATAAATCTAAGGGTGTGGGATCAAAAATAACATTCAAATGGAATTTTCAAGTAATCAAACTAATTAAACTAAAATAACATCAAATAAAGGTTCTCCCACCCCTTGAAAGGAGATTTAGCCTAACATGGTATCAAACATAATAAACAACTATTCAATAGGCATTTAATATAATAAAAGAGTAGAGAAAGAGAACAAATGTTCAACAAGTCTCCTTGAAATTGACAATTTGAACTCTATCCTTGAAATTAAAGCATACAACCCTCCAAGTGAGTGATAAACAACGATATAAATGAAAATTTTACTCAACTTGAATCTCACACAATTATTTCACTCAATTTAGATCTAAAAAAATAAAATAAAATAAATTTCTAAACTAAAAAAAATAAAAATATTATTTCTAACTTTCTCTCTAAGCTAACTCTAGGGTTTCTCTCCTCTTTATTCCATCCCCCTTTGAAAGGTCTTGAGTCTTCATTTATAGTGAGCAATGGAGCAAGGGTATTTTAGAAAGCTTTAATGGTGTAGGATAAAATGGAGAGAGGTTTTGGAATATAGGTGGGGGTAATTTAGGAATTAGAAGAGAGCATTTGGTTTGGGTGTCAGGTCATGAGGGTGAGGTGTTAATGGGGAATGGGAATATGATCAGATTTAGTTTGAGGGTTATAATGGGTATTGGGTTTAAAAGTGGTAGTTGGGGGTAGAATGGGAAAAAATGGTAAAAGGTTGTTTAAGACATGTGGTTTTTGTTTGTTTTTTTTTTTATTTTGGAATTTGGTGTTTGGCTTGGAAATTGGCAGGAGATAAATCGTGTTTTTCATTTGGGAGTTCAAATGGGTAATATGGATTGAAGGATATGGGTAAATGGAGTGTGGATTTGGATGGGGTACATGGGTAGCCGGGTTCGGGTTGTGGGTTGTCTTGGGATGGTGACCGGAGGCTCTGCCAGCGCAGGTTCCGGGCAGCAGGTTTTCGGCTGGGGCAGATGGAAATCGTTTCAGGTATGAGAGTTGCAGACGAAATGGGTCAAGCCATGGGTAAGGGGAAAAACGGGTTGTTGGGGATATAAGGATGGGAGGTCACCGGAGATGGGAAGGGAATGGATGAGGTTAGCTCCGACAGGGGGTTTAGTACCGGAGTTGGCGATTTGGGCGAAGGGGGTCGGGTCGCCATCGGGAGGAGTTATCGCTGGCGTGTCGGAATGGGAGCGCCGCCGCTGGCTGGAGGCCTGGTTTAGGTGTAGGGTGAGGAGTTGAGACATGGGGTTGTGGGTATTGGTTGTGGAGTTAATGGAAGTGTTTTATTATGGTGGTAAGTGAGAGAGAGTTGTGGTGAGGAAGATGAAGTGGGAGTGGTTAGGTGGGTGAGGGTGTAAGGGATAATGTGTGAGGGTGAGGGTGTAGGATAGTGTTTGGGTGTACTGAGGTGTATAGATTTTAGGGTGTGAGTGGGTTAATGTGTGTTTTTTATTTGGACACCAAAAATTAATAAAAATAAAATAAAATAAAAACCTAAAAAATAAAATTCTATTTCTAAAATAAAACAAAGACTCAAAAAAATTGCAACTAAAAAGAAATAAAAAAATTAAAATAAAAAAAGAAAATTATTAAACTAAAATTAAAAACTAAAATCCTAAAAAAAATAAAATTAAATAAAACTAATAAATAAATGAAATCCTAAAAATTTCTAATCCTAATAAAATAAAAACTAATCAAAATCAAAGTAAAATAAAATTATACAAATAAAAATAAAAGTAGAAAATAAAACCTAGAAATCCTAAATAAATAAAAAATAAATCCTAAAAATAAAAATGACTCAAATTAAAAATCTAAAAAAATAATAAAAAGATAAAAACAAAACACACATATGGTTTGGGGTAGGTTTAGGCTCGGGTTAGGGTACGGGAGAGGGAATTAACTTCATTTTACTACAAGTTGCCTCGAATTATAGGTTTTGACACTGCAATTGTAATTAAGCCTGCAAGATAAGCATTTAAACGCATAAGACCCATATTACCAAGAATTAGCAACTAAAGTACATCTATTTGCGGTATAAATTGTATAGTTTTGGATGCTTATCACACCACCCCCAAACAGAGCGTTGCTAGTCCTCAAGCAATAAGATAGAGAGAAAGAGAATGATAAGTAACCAAAAGTGTACCACTTTCGCGGGCACTTGCGATTGCACTTAGCATGTGCAACAAGCCTTTAAACCTATAGGTTTCCCTACAGGACGAGGTGTGTCTCGTGAGGGTTTGTAGGGAATATACCCACAAAATTCTTTATTTGCAAAAAAGCAGTCAATCTCTTACTAGACATAGAATAGTCGCACAATCCATCACATGAGAATTATTTTGAGAAATACAAGCTAGAAGTGCATAAAAAGTTTAGCTAAGTAAATACTCAAGGCACATCCTTCCTAGAACTCAACGTGTGTAGTGTGAATCAGTCAAAACGGGTCGAGTATCATCAAAGTAATTCCTAGATTGCCTTGTCGGAATCAACGCTTCAACTTCAAATCTCACTGGATATAACTGTGACACCCCGCCTAATTAAATACCGGGCGATCACTCCGTTATTAAATTAAATCAAGGTGAACAGTTGGTCCACTCTTAGCATCACTGTCGAAAAATATTTTTTTCCAATTTAACACCCTAATTAATTAAGCTAAGTGTCAAAACCATGTTCATACATACTTTCCAGATTTTATTTAAAGAAAAATCATTTATTTTATTAACAACATTCAATAAGTAAGAATCACACCACATTAAATTCTGCAACATAATCCAATTAATTTAATACATTCGTCAATCGAATGTCAACATACGAAATCTAAAGTCACACATCCAAACTGAATAAATCCCATAGTAACAATACTGGAAATAACTGAAATACAAATGTCCAATAACAACGGAATAATGGAAAGAGCTACACATGCCCAACTAGATGAAAGTACTAAGAGTGGATCCGAATGAACGAAGTCGTCTAATCAAGAGTCCTGCAACTTCCACCTAAGCTGCAGCGCGTTACTTCCAAGAGATCCTAAGCAAGACGCCCCTGTGGCTGGGCACCTGTAATACATAAATATATATACAAGAGAGAGAGAGAGAGAGAGAGAGAGAGAGAGAGAGAGAGAGAGAGAGAGAGAGAAACGGGTCAGAGCCCGATAGTGTATATGGTTTAAAATTTGTTTAGCAAGTATTTAAATTGATACAGGCCAATGCAACAACATATTAGTGCATCACTCTCTTGAGGAATTCTCGCCTCTCTTCTAATGTGCACACCTATCGCACTAACCTTCCCAACGGTTTGTCTTATCATTTATCGCACTAATCTTCCCAATGATTTAACTTATCTTAGCTTACTCGTAAGATTCAAAATTTAACGATTCAATTGTTCGAAAAGGACATTTTAATTGGCAACCAAAGTTCTCATTTTTAACTTTATAAATCAATAAAGTTTTCCAGTGTCATATTATACTTTCTCAAAACAAGTATTTACAATTTGAGTCATCAACCATGTCCTACATGTCTCATCACAGTAGGCAGTTCCAGATTTCAGAATTTCATATATATATTAACTACTCATAAAATATATATATATCACAACAGCACCCCAAATAACAACTATAGTGCGGGCATACTCTACTATCCAATCCCCGTATCACTCGTACTAAGGGAATACAGATTCGGAATCACTCTCGAACTGTATCAACACATGCTCAAACAATATTGAGACAAAGTATAGATTCCAAGTCTCTCAGGACCGTCTGAACTATCACTACGATAGCCTGTACCAAGGATACCTATACACAAACAAAATGAGGCGAAGCATAAATTCCAAGTCTCTAAAAGGAAAGCACATACCCGCATCTCTTAGGACCGTCTGAACTATCATTATGATAGCCTGTACCAAGGATATCTATCTTCTAGGGTACAAGTCAATATCCCCCATAAATGTCCTATCGAGATAAGACTGTCCCAGCGCGGAAACCTCAGGGATAGCAAGTAGCGTGGGCATGATTTTCACACATAGATAGTATATGCATACACAATCATATAACTATACTAACATTACCATTTCAATAATGGGTAAATTCTCAATTCCCATCATTACGACATTTGTATTTATTTCTCATTATTTAGTTATCACGTATAACCATTCACATCTTATTTTAATTTGAGGAACTTTTCCACTTACTACATCACGCTCAAGAATTCTATCCTCCCAAGTATAAAATTCACTAGGTATACACATTTGTCCCAAAGTAACTCCCTTACGTCTCTCTCTCTCTTTAACATATACTTACATTGTCCCTCATGTAAGATATCCCAAAAATATAGATTTCACCTTACATTAAAGGATTTTGAATTTTATTTTCAAAGATGAGAATTTCAAATGGTTTCGAAATCGGAATTAAAATGGAGTTTTAGTTGAATTTTTTATTTATTTAGAAAAGTCCTCAAAATATAAAACTCTCTAAGAGTCCTCAAATTATAAAACTCTCTAAGAGTCCTCAAAACATAAAACAAAAATAATATTTTTACAAATCTGACCATTCGATCAAGCTGAATTTTTGTCAGCAGTCATGTCTCGCCGTTCGCTACAACATACTAAAATTTCAAGCGATTCCAATGGTCCGATCATCTGGAATAAAATTTTTAGTGTTTGTATCTAATTAGAACTCTTTTCTTAATCAAACTCTTAATCCTTTACATGACAAAGGGTTTCTAAAATATCATTTAAGTCATCACTACATGCAATTTCCTATCTCAAATTGGGTTTTTCTTCCATACAATTCATCCTTATCATTCCTAAACCAATATGAAAGATGCATCAAAGAAATAAGCAAGATAAACACTTGCCTAGAATTTTTAGAAATCTGGTTTGGTGCCGAAATTGGTGTGGTTTCGTTCCCCGTCTCGCGATCTACGCGTTGGTGGTGACGGCGGTGCAATCGGAGGTGTTCTTGGCCTAGAACTCCTTGGAGAGCTTCTCCTCTTCCTCTCCAATGGCCGTCATTTGTTTTTGGTTGTTCTAACCCTAGAAGACAACCTAGATATCTTATATAACCCTTTTAATTTTCGTAGGTTTAATTACCCATAATTGAGAAATGTCCAAAACGCCCTCCCGGGGTACTAATTGGGCCTAAAAACGCCCCGAGACCCAAACTAAATCCTCGGGTACACTTTTCTGACTATCTCGACCCTTCCGGACACGTTGGCGCACTCAAACGACCATACGAACAATTTATAAAATATTCACTTATAAATCAACATTTAGTCCCGACACGACACAGGCGCGTCCCGACTTAAATTTCCATAATTGTCATTTTATTCACACGTGACAATATTATAACAATAAATCTCATATATTACTATACTCATCCAGTAATATTCAACAGATAACAAATTTCCAATAATTACTAACTCTCGTCACGCTAGTAAATATTTAAAGCAACATTCCGGATTAAAATTAAATTAATTTATCTCAATTAAATTTAATAAATCCCATAATTTAAAAGCTATAAAAATACGGGGTATTACATACTTCCCCCCTAATAACTGAATTTTGTCCCGAAATTCGGAAAATAAGGCCTATCAGGTAGCACAATTCTGGATATCCTCTTCCGTACACAAACTAACTACACATTACGGCGCTCAATCACTATAGCCCTTTCTTCACAGTAACATTGTTTTGCATTCTCTTTGGAGACACTTCACATTGTGCTCCCAACCGACAACATTTGCATAGGTCACGCCTGTACGTTATACATTTCATTATCTCACTATCATTAGGAGGCCGCACCTCACTACATGACAAATACTCGAATTTATTCATATACAAAACTCCCATTCTGAGAAAATATTACGAACATTTGATCACTCTTGCTCGTCTAAAACAGTTGTGGAATTCTACCATAGTTATCGGATATTTTCTCGACTGATCCAAAAATTCTGATTATCTACTCTCCTCTAAACATACGGAAGGAGAATAGTCGAGGTTCTTCCATAACAAAACCTTAATAAGTACCTCATACGGGACAAACAGGTACGAGTGCTTCTACAGAGCATTCTTGAAATCATCGTACCAAGATTCCAAAATCTCCTTCACGTGGCTCCACTAATATTTAATCACCATGCGCTAATTCCCTGGCTAAGGGTGATACATCCTACTTGAAACGAAATCTTATCTCCGCTGGTTCCTGAAATCCCATATCAAAAGTGGGATTCACCAATCTCATCATGATTCAGAAATTTATACTGCGTCGGACCATGCACTGGCGCGATCCTTCCTTTCAAAGGAAGTCTGGGGCATACTAGTTAATATTGTAAGCCAGCCCAAAGGAATATCAATCACTTCCTTCTCGGCGACTTAATTCACATGTTCGGGATAAACCCTTGATCTTGTTTTGAGGATGGCAACCCATCCAAGAACTTTACCGACTTTACCAACCTCTTCCAATTTCAGGAATTTTCGATAAACACAAAATTATTTGGTTGATTCTCCTCTTTCAACCAAACCTTACCTATGGGCAGTGCATGTAGAGACTACTCACTACGTCCGCTAAACATCGATTCTTCCCTTGAAATGTCTCACATTAAGTGACACGTAATACTCCCCTTCCTTCCTTGTAGTATGTCGAAAGTTCCACCTATGCTCTTCTCTCCACGAAGCACACTTCTGGATCTGTTATACTATACTAACATCATTACTCTTTATATGTGTGAGTCGCTCTCACACTTGACTAATAACAACTCCGCTTCGGGTGTGCTTCATAACAATTAAATTCTACTATATTCAAGGAATACCAATTCTTGAATGGCTTCCCACAGCCTTCCAATCAAGTTAGGGCGTGCTATTCTAATTGCACACTTATGTATGGATTATCGCCCCTCATGTGACGTTTAATCCACTCTATCACTTCCACTTCGTTATACTAGTCCCACAAACATATATTTCACACGTCTATTACCACGTCCCTTCGACTCGGACTATTTTAACTGTAGTTAACCAAGATGCCCACATTTTTGCAACACTCCGACCACCCTGGGAGAGCGAACGGCATGCTACTCATCTGTAGGACTAACTAAATTAAATGGAATAGAAGGGATAGGGCATTCAAATTCCATGACAATAAAAGAGGAATAATAATTCTCAACCTTCCTCAGATAAGTATAACAATTTTCCCAAATAGGTACAACAACCAAAATAAATCACTAACGCTCTATTCATCGAAATAATTACAGGTCATCTCTTTTGTATAATATAAAGTTCTTTCCAAATAATCCATGCTAAAAATCATTCCAACTCTTTATTCACCTTGTGTTCTGTACGCGGTTATGACATTTGGGTACTCTCAATCACCCTAGAAATCAAAATTCTTAAATTCTCCTTATCATCATTCCACCCCTCAACTCGTGGGGATAACTTTTAATGCTTTCCTACCACAAAAATCCGGCTCTAATGACCTTAAAACAAAATTCAACTTCCAACTTACATACATAATTACTTGATCCCATTTCGATCAGGGTACCGAACTCATGGAATAGTGACTAAACGTCTCCCTATTTCCAACCTTACGCTAAGTTTCATGCGTGGGATGTCTCGCAAAGAGAAATCCAAACAAGGAACCCCCCCGATACACTACTACCTAGCATTGTCGGTTATCGAAATCCGTTAGGTCCTCCGTCCATAGTATACCCCTTTATTCCGTCCCTTGACAAAAAAGTTACAATTTCTCCCGTAATTATGCTTAACAAAGAACGTTTCACCAAATTTCACTATCGTTCAGCATAGGTTGGTGGTAATATCATTCCATAAACATCGAATACATACAATCGGAATTCTCGAAATTCCTTTTTCTAACATTAGGGGTATAACTCTTAACTCCCACGTCTCTTAAGGATAAATATAACACTGCACTCTTCCTATCACTAAGTCCGGAGTGCCAAACATAATACTGCATCAAATCTTTTCGCTCAACGGTAAATCCCAATACATACGGAATCATATTGGCAAAGTTTATACATACTTTGGCATCGAATATCTAGAGCCCACTATCTCCTCTGAAGTCTCTAGGATAGATAATATAAGTGCGAGTCCAACCTTCTCACAGGTAAAGCCTCGCCAAAACAAACATAAAACATGTTGCACTGATGCAACCACTCCGATAGCCTTGCAATAAATGCCCACTATCGTACTAACCATTTATGTAATGTTTTAAACAAGATAATATCATACTCGTGTATCGCATCACTACAACGAGTAATCTCAATAAAGTATAAAACACTGTTGATATACTCATTCATCCTCCGCGGATAGCACTAAAGAAAAATCCCGCTACACTAGGGAAAAATATTCACATAATGGTAACATTTATAATTATATGCATTAAGCTCGTCTCACATGCTAATCTAGCAATGAACAAAATATAGTGACTCTCTCGTGTCACATAAACACGCCTCATCCTCTGAGGATACAACTTACACTTCTACCTTGTCAATCGTCTTGACTGCGCAAATGGTTTTCGGACGTAACACGTCTACCCAAACCATAACAAAATTATTTTAATCGTTGCCTTTTACTAGGCACCGTATTCTTGTCCTTATACTCACTTTGGAACATATTATCGTGAGCGATCTCACTCCGCACAAAATACCTCAGTACATAATCCACTTACCACCTGTCCTACTAACCAGGTTAGGATTTGTCCTCCTCTCGGACTTTAGTAAACTCGATTCCTGTTAACCATTCGGATTGTTCCTTTAACTTTTTAGGCCATAAAGATCATGTTACTATCTATAATTGCACTTACTGAATTTACCATCACTTGGTAAGAATTCCATTATCTGAATCATTTAAATGGGTCCCCTGATGTATATCCACATCTCTTTTTGGTGCTATATCACCACCATTGTATTCAGTCTTATTCTCGACTAAATTCTTCGATTTCTTTAAGCTTCCCACACAAGGAGCATTATCATCTTTATTGACAAAATACAACATTATCAACCTATGAATCAACCGTCCATCGAAATTTCCTCCTCGAGTATTATCAATTATTATTACGAGTTGGTCTCCCACTTGGAGTCGTTTCCTCCACTCGTATCTACATCTTTCGATACAAAATTTGCTAATGATTAGGGTTTATATCCACAATCGGACTTCTTTCATGCCCTCCCGCGATGAGTTCAGAACCACGTTTGCTTCTCACCCTGAACAGTTGAGGAAGGAACATACGTTCAACATTGTACCTAAGGTTCTCCTATAGGCATAGCATTCCACTTCTAAAATTGGTGGTTGACTCCAACCATTATAATTTTGTCCCGAAAGCCAAGAAAATTTTCTCTAAATTTTCACTTTCAGTTTGCCACACTTCGTCATATATCTAAGACTTTGGGTACATTACCTCCTTTGGTAAAGACACATAAAATTTCCGCATTTCTAAAATTTTCCATTGACAGTCTCTACACATTTTTGTAATACGTTAGGTAAGTTTACCCTCGCACCTCATTTGACTATAACAGCATTTGAAAAATCATTACTGCACCTTAGTCGCCTTTCTAGTCGTGGCTTCTCGTGCCATAATGGAGGTGGCCTCGACTACGGTCATCATCCTCGGATATATTTCATAATATCAACTGAGCCCTGCCTCCTGATGTACGCTTAACGGTCCTCTTCTGACATCCGTCATCGCGCGGCACACGCACACATCCGAACGAAATTAGAATTCACTAGTGTATACACATTATAGCAAGAGAACGAAATCTCGTCAAGGGAATCAACAATCCTAAACATAGGGCTCTATAGCAAACAAAGCAACGCTGAAAGCATAATAAGCCGTACAGATCCTAAGGACACTAGAAACTGATGCTCTGATTCCACCTGTGACACCCCGCCTAATTAAATACCGGGCGATCACTCCTTTATTAAATTAAATCAAGGTGAACAGTTGGTCCATTCTTAGCATCACTGTCGAAAAATAAAATTTTCCAATTTAACACCCTAATTAATTAAGCTAAGTGTCAAAACCATGTGCATACATACTTTCCAAATTTTATTTAAAGAAAAATCATTTATTTTATTAACAACATTCAATAAGTAAGAATCACACCACATTAAATTCTGCAACATAATCCAATTAATTTAATACATTCGTCAATCGAATGTCAACATATGAAATCTAAAGTCACACATCCAAACTGAATAAATCCCATAGTAACAATACTGGAAATAACTGAAATACAAATGTCCAATAACAACGGAATAATGGAAAGAGCTACACATGCCCAACTAGATGAAAGTACTAAGAGTGGATAGGAATGAACGAAGTCGTCTAATCAAGAGTCCTGCAACTTCCACCTAAGCTGCAGCGCGTTCCTTCCAAGAGATCCTAAGCAAGATGCCCCTGTGGCTGGGAACCTATAATACATAAATATATATACAAGAGAGAGAGAGAGAGAGAGAGAGAGAGAGAGAGAGAGAGAGAGAGAGAGAGAGAGAGAGAGAAACGGGTCAGAGCCCGATAGTGTATATGGTTTAAAATTTGTTTAGCAAGTATTTAAATTGATACAGGCCAATGCAATAACATATTAGTGCGTCACTCTCTTGAGGAATTCTCACCTCTCTTCTAATGTGCACACCTATCGCACTAACCTTCCCAACGGTTTGTCTTATCATTTATCGCACTAATCTTCCCAATAACTTATCTTAGCTTACTCGTAAGATTCAAAATTTAACGATTCAATTGTTCGAAAAGGATATTTCAATTGGCAACCAAAGTTCTCATTTTTAACTTTATAAATCAAAAAAGTTTTCCAGTGTCATATTATACTTTCTCAAAACAAGTATTTACAATTTGAGTCATCAACCATGTCCTACATGTCTCATCACAGTAGGCAGTTCCAGATTTCAGAATTTCATATATATATTAACTACTCATAATATATATATATATATCCCAACAGCACCCCAAATAACAACTATGGTGAGGGCATACTCTACTATCCAATCCCCGTATCACTCGTACTAAGGGAATACAGATTCGGAATCACTCTCGAACTGTATCAACACATGTTCAAACAATATTGAGACAAAGTATATATTCCAAGTTTCTCAAGACCGTCTGAACTATCACTGCGATAGCCTGTACCAAGGATACCTATACACAAACAAAATGAGGCGAAGCATAAATTCCAAGTCTCTAAGAGGAAAGCACATACCCTCATCTCTTAGGACCGTCTGAACTATCATTACGATAGCCTGTACCAAGGATATCTATCTTCTAGGGTACAAGTCAATATCCCCAATAAAGGTCCCATCGAGATAAGACTGTCCCAGTGCGGAAACCTCAGGGATAGCAAGTAGCGTGGGTATGATTTTCACACATGGATAGTATATGCATACACAATCATATAACTATACTAACATTACCTTTTCAATAATGGGTAAATTCTGAATTCCCATAATTACGACATTTGTATTTATTTCTCATTATTTAGTTATCACGTATAACCATTCACATCTTATTTTAATTTGAGGAACTTTTCCACTTACTACATCACGCTCACGGATTCTATCCTCCCAAGTATAAAATTCAGTAGGTATACACATTTGTTCCAAAGTAACTCTCTTACGTGTCTCTCTCTCTTTAACATATACTTACATTGTCCCTCATGTAAGATATCCCAAAAATATAGATTTCTCCTTACATTAAAGGATTTTGAATTTTATTTTCAAAGATGAGAATTAAAATGGTTTCGAAATCGGAATTAAAATGGAGTTTTAATTGAATTTTTTTTTTATTTTGAAGAGTCCTCAAAATATAAAACTCTCTAAGAGTCCTCAAAACATAAAACAAAAATAATATTTTTAGAAATCCAACCATTCGATCAAGCTGAATTTTTGTTAGCAGTTTTGTCTCGCCGTTCGCTACAACATACTAAAATTTCAAGCGATTCCAATGGTCCGATCATCTGGAATAAAATTTTTAGTGTTTGTATCTAATTAGAACTCTTTTCTTAATCAAACTCTTAGTCCTTTACATGACAAAGGGTTTCTAAAATATCATTTAAGTCATCACTACATGCAATTTCCTATCTCAAATTGGGTTTTTCTTCCATACAATTCATCCTAATCATTCCTAAACCAATATGAAAGATGCATCAACGAAATAAGCAAGATAAACACTTTCCTGGAATTTTTAGAAATCTGGTTTGGTGCCGAAATTGGTGTGGTTTCGTTACCCGTCTCGCGATCTACGCGTTGGTGGTGACGGTGGTGCAATCGGAGGTGTTCTTGGCCTAGAACTCCTTGGAGAGCTTCTCATCTTCCTCTCTGTAAGGGCATTTTTGTCCATTTGCATTTTATATGTCGTACGCCGTTACACCGTTGAGAAAATTCAAGAATCATACACTCATCAACGAAATCCGAATATCAAAAGCAGAAAAGGAATCATGGAATAGACCGGATCGATCCGGCCCAGATAAAAGAACCGATCCGGTTCCTCCGGACCGATCCGCCTAAAGGTACCGGACCGATCCGCCTGCTGAGGTGAGGCCAGTATACCCCGGATCCACAGCGAACCGATGAAGCCAAAATGCCGAACTGATCCGATGCCAACCGGATGGATCCGTCTTCAAAAAGGAATCGATCCGATGTCACCGGACCGATCCGTCTAAAGATACCGGACCGTTCCGACGAGGATAATTTCAACAGATCGTGTTCAGATCATGTTCCGAATTTTAGTCCTCAAGTTCTCCTATTTAATCCCACTACGGGAAGTGGTTTTTCTAAGACTTCTACACACGATTTTCAGAGTAGAGAAAGCCCTAAGTATTCACCTATTGAGTGCTATGATTCTAGGTTTTTAGATTCACACATCTTCCATATCTATGTGAATCAAGTTTGGTAACCCAAGAACACCATTGCTGTTGTTCAACCCTTGTGAAGTGGACCGCTCCTTCCTCTTCATTGCAGCCCTACTGGAAAGGGTTTCTTCCAGCCGCGACTACAGAATTCGATACCCGAGGGTAATTCTTAGTCAACTTGTATTTTCATTGTAATCCGATTGTAAGCCGTTTTCTTACAAATTATAGTGAAAATAAATGGTTTTGCCCCTGTGGGGGATTTTTCCTTAATTATGTGTGTTTGAATGACTCTTGCATGATTTCATATTGTTTCAACCACACCTAGTTGCATGTTTAGGGTTTGTTTGGGTTAAAAGGTGTTTAATATATAACTTGATCATTTGAACGCTAGCACACACGTCTTCAAATTGGTATCAGAGCAGGTTACGCTATTTTATCGCGTATTCCTTTTCTGCAAAATTTTTCTAAGATATCAATTTTCTGAAAAAATTGATTTTTGAAAAAGTGCGTGTTCAAATGGAGAAGTCATATTATAAAATGTCTGTTTTTGACGGGACAAATTATGCTTATTGGAAAGCCCGTATGAGGTCGGCTTTAAAAGCCATTGATGAACGTGTCTGGATTTTGGTTGAACGAGGGTGGACTCCTCCCACCGTGACTGTTGACAATGTGACCAACTTGAAACCTGACATTTCTTGTACTGTTGAAGAAATTAAATGGTTATCTTTTAATTCTAAGGGTCTAAGTGCTATTTCTGGGTCTGTCACACCTGATGAGTTCAAACGCATAATGACGTGTACCGCGTCAAAAGAGGCATGGGATGTTTTACAACTCACCCATGAAGGAACTAATGCTGTGAAATAGTCTAAATTGCAAAACTTGACAACTCAATTTGAAACAATCACCATGCATGATTCTGAATGCTTTGATGAATTTTATGCTAGACTTTCTGACATTGTGAATACTAGTTTTAATCTTGGTGAACAAATTTCGAATGCTAGAGTTGTTAAAAAGATTCTTCGCTCTTTGCCTAAGCGTTTTATCCTTAAAGTCACTGTGCTAAATCCTATAGGTAATTTAAATACGCTAAAATTGGAAGAACTTGTAGGAGATTTGCAAACTTATGAAATTGATATGTTCCCTAAAAATGCTAAATCTAAAGATAAGGGAATTTCTCTTAAAGCCCAAGAGAGAAGGAGTGAGGGGTCTGCTAGAAAGAGGGTAGAGTCATCTAAAAAGAGAGAGACTGACACGTCAGATTCTGAGTGCGATTTTGACTTATATGATTTGGCTCTTTTCGCCAAAAATTTCAAGAGGATTCTCAAATTTAAGAAAAATGGCAATTTTAAAGATAAAAAGAAATTTGAGAAAAATATGTTTGAAAAGAAAAATGAAAAAGTTTCCAAAAATCCTCCTCTGAAAGAAAGTGAGAGATGTTTTGAGTGTGATGGTAGGGGTCATAGAGCCTTTGAGTGTGCCAATCGTCTGAATAGAGAGAAAGGGAAAGCTGTCCTTAATGCTACCCTTAGCGACGACAGTGAGGTCGAGACGGTGGATTCAGGTGATGAGGCACCGCATGAGTGTAACTTCACCGCATTCATGGATAGTCAAGTGAGCACTCCCAGTTCTCCTCACAACGATGAGGATGATGCTTCACAGGGACACCTCGATAGTGAGATCGATGTGAGTGAGGGGGAGGATGACACAAGTGAGAGCGAGAGTGATATACAACGCGCCTACGCTGAGTTATATTCTGAGTCCTTTAAAACTAAAAAGCGTAACAAAGCGTTAGTTCTTAAGATCACTTTCCTAGAGGAAGATTTAAAGAAAGCGAGAGAAAGAGAGTTCTCCACCTGCACCGCCCTGAGAGAGAGGGGACTTGATCAAGCAAGTGGCTAGTCTTACGAGTCAGCTCCATTCCTCCGTGGAGACTCGGAAGAAACTTGAAGCCCTTGTTGCCCAGCTGACTCATGATCTTGAGAAAGCACAGGAAGTCAAGGTACAAATCGAGGACAGATCTGGGAAGATGGGAAAGATGCTCCTCGGCCCCGCTTTAGGTTTTGGTGATCGTCAAGGAATTGGATATGATGGTGCCTCCACGTCCCAAATTGCACCTGGACCATTTCCTGAGTTTACTACAGCTCCTTATGGTCACCGTAAAAAACCTAGAAGGAGAGTTCGACCTAGAAAAGCAAATCGAGGTCCGCCGTTGACAGTGCTCTTTTGTACTTATTGCAAAAGAAAAGGCCACCTTAGGGAAACTTGCTATAGCATGGGTCGGACACGACGTACTAATGCTCCACCACGTCATACTGATGAGTTTTCTAGTCTGAGAGAGCAAGTTGAGTTCTTAGCTGCCACGACTCAAAGTTTAATGGAAGAATTTCGACGGATGTCTTTGCCGTTAGTGAATGCTTCTCACATTCCAGCTAAAATCAACAACAACAAAGGCAAACAAAAGGTCATCTCGACTTGGGTTACTAAGAAAGATAAAAAGGCTTTTGTTGTTCATGTTGCTCTCAAAGCACATAATACCTCTCAGTGGTATTTTGATAGTGGGTGCTCCAGACACATGACAGGTGATGCCTAATTTTTTACTACTCTTGAGGATTATCAAGATGGCAGAGTCACCTTTGGAGATGGGAGTAAGTCTAGCATTATAGGATGAGGTACTATCGAGTTACCTGGTTTTCCTAAATTAGAAAATGTTTTGTACGTCAAAGGTTTGAAAGCAAACCTTCTCAGCATTAGCCAGCTGTGCGACACTGACTTTGCAGTAAAGTTTGATCGGGATGCGTGCAAAGTCTACAATCAAGCCGATAAACTATTGATGCAAGGGGTGAGGACCGAGGATAATTGCTATGGGACTGAGCCCACATCCTCACTTGTCTGCAACATCGCCACGATCACTCCTATGGATCTGTGGCACCAACGTCTAGGTCACGTGAACATTAGAGATCTTAATCGTTTAGCTAAAAAGGACCTAGTACGTGGCTTACCATCTCTTGGAAAGTCAATTTCGACCATTTGTGGACCCTGTCAGTTGGGAAAACAAGTTCGTAGTCCTCATAGGAAGTTGCATTCCATTACCACCTCTCGTGTTCTAGAATTGATTCACATGGATCTTATGGGTCCCACTCGTACTGAGAGTCTAGGTGGTAAGAGGTACATCCTCGTGATGGTAGATGATTTCTCCAGGTAATCCATTGTAGGTTTTCTGAGAGAGAAATATGATGCTGTAGATTTCTTAATGACTAAGTGCCGTGTCCTGCAAAATCAACACGGTGTCACTATTAACAGAATACGTAGTGACAACGGCACTGAATTTAAGGAAGCAAAGGTGGATTTGTACTGTGATAGCCTTGGGATCAAACATGAGTTTTCTGCTGTGAGAACTCCTCAGCAAAATGGGATTGTAGAGAGAAAGAATAGAACGATCCAAGAGATGGCTAGATCTATGCTTCTAGGTCGTAAAGTTTCTAGGAGATTTTGGGCAGAGGCAGTGTCTACTGCATGCCACACGGTGAATAGGGTTTATTTGTGTCCACACACACTTCAGACACCTTATGAGTTGTGGACCGGCAAGAATCCCAACCTGGCGTATTTTCGTGTTTTTGGGAGTACATGCTACATCCTACGGGATAGAGAGAAATTAGGAAAGTTCGACTCCCGGAGCGACGAGGGAATATTTCTAGGATATTCATCGAATAGTAGAGCATACCGGGTATTTAACCTGAAGAGCTCTAGGGTTATGTAATCAATAAACGTTACTGTGCAAGATGACGAACCTTTGATGGTTATTGATCCTAACCTTCAGTGTGAGGATGAGGATTGTTCTGACAGTGATTTACCTGTTCCTCTCTCACACTCTGTGGACCCTATTCCTGAGTTAGGGGACACACCTGCTTGGGTTCTCAAGAGT
Source organism: Sambucus nigra (assembly GCA_949130495.1). Taxonomy (NCBI): domain Eukaryota; kingdom Viridiplantae; phylum Streptophyta; class Magnoliopsida; order Dipsacales; family Adoxaceae; genus Sambucus; species Sambucus nigra. Next base: position 204,991,879 of record OX422218.1, read on the forward strand.
GATGACCCATCTGCCATTGTTGGCGATCCCACTCTAGGGGTCAAGACTCGTGCTCAGCTAGAGAACGTTGTTAGCCATCTTTGCTACACGTCCAATGTCAAGCCCAAGAACCATAAAAAATCACTCAAGGATGAACATTGGATATCTGCTATGCAGGATGAGTTGCTTCAGTTTAAAAAGAATAATGTCTGGGAATTAGTCCCCCGACCTAGTGTGACTAATGTGATAGGTACCCGGTGGATTTTCAAGAACAAAATGGATGAATATGGTACCATAATCAGAAATAAAGCTAGTTGGTCGCTCAAGGATACACACAGATAGAGGGTGTAGACTTTGGGGAGACATTTGCTCATGTTGCGAGGCTTGAGTCCGTCCGTCTTCTGCTCGCCATCGCATGTCATCTCTGCTTTAAGGTATATCAGATGGATGTCAAGAGTGCCTTTCTGAATGGCATTCTACAGGAGGAGGTTTATGTGGAATAACCAAAAGGGTTTGAAGACCCTCATCACCCTGAGCACGTCTACTATCTTAGGAAAGCCTTGTATGGTTTGAATCAAGCACCCCGTGCTTGGTACGAGAGGCTTACTTCCTATCTCTTAGCTCGTGGCTTCAAGAGAGGGGGAGTAGATATGACGTTGTTCGTCAGGAGAGATGACGGTGCTATTTTGGTTGCCCAGGTATATGTGGACGACATAGTCTTTGGATCCACATGCTCCCAGCATGCTCATTACTTTGAAGAGGAGATGAAAAGTGAGTTTGAAATGAGCATGGTTGGTGAGCTTACATTCTTCCTTGGTCTCTAGGTTCGTCAGCTAGAGGATGGGATGTTCATCTCCCAATCCAAGTATGCTAGAGACCTAGTGAAGAAATTTGGTTTAGACTCCGCTAAGCATGCCCGTACACCTATGAGTACCACTACCAAGCTTAGTAAGGACACTTCAGGCAAGGACGTAGAGCAAACCTTATATCGTACTATGATAGGTAGTCTTCTCTACTTGACTGCCAGTCGTCCCGACATCGCCTTTAGTGTTGGAGTCTGTGCGCGATATCAGGCATCCCCAAAAGAGTCACATTTACTTGCTCTAAAACGTATTATTAAATACGTAAGTGGGACTCTCTCATACGGGATTTGGTATTCCTTTGATACCGATGACTGTCTGTCCGCCTATTCGGATGCCGATTGGGCTGGGGATGTAGATGGATGTAGGAGCACTTCTGGTGGGTGTTTCTATTTTGGTTCTGTTCTTGTCTCCTGGCTGAGCAAGAAGTAAAATTCCATCTCTTTGTCCACTGCGGAGGCTGAGTACATAGCCGCCGGGAGTTGTTGAACACAACTCTTATGGATGAAGCAAATGTTGGAGGATTATGGGATATCACAGGACACCATGACCATTTCCTGTGATAACACGAGCGCGATACACATATCCCGCAATCCAGTTCAGCATTCGCGCACAAAATACATCAGGATACGTGAGCACTTTATACGTCAGTTAGTTGAAGAGAAAGTCGTATCCCTGAGTTTTGTCCATACCGATCGTCAGTTAGCCGATATTTTCACGAAACCTTTAGATGCCCTTAGATTTGAGAGTCTTAGGAAATCTTTAGGGATTTGCACAGTTGACTGAGGGGTTGGTCTATGTCTAGAATAGGATGCTCCTTCATGTTCATATCATATGCTTCCTATTGCTAGTCTGTTTTATATGTACCATTGCTTAGTTGTACAGCTTTGTTTTATTCTTGTTGCTTTTTATATTTCTTTTGAAAAAAAATACAAAAAGATTTTCCTTTAAGAAAAATTTTAAGAAAAGCACAAAAAGATTTTATTTTGACAAAATTTTTGAAAAATCCAAAAAGATTTTTGTATTTTGCTTCTTTTATGGATGAGCATGTAAGATAGCCAAGTCACAACTTCATTCCATTTATCCACGTGACCGTCTGATAGAGATTTGAGAGGATACATCATTTCATCCATGTGCTTTACATTAATTGGAGTCCTTGAGATGTAATTAGTGATATCTTCCTACATGTTTGACTCCTATATCCTTTATTGCACACATGCACGGCTATATTTGATTATTGCACTTATCTATCTCATGTTAGCTTGCGTGTTTTCATCTCAATCCTGTCTATACAATGTACAATATGCGATAAAACTTGACAAGATTGGAATGCATGAATAAACCATTTTGGTGAGACTGTGTGTTTTTGTATAACGGGGAGGGGCTGCGAAAGTTGATTCTTATCCTTTGCGCAAAAGCCACCATTAAAAAGGACCTAAAAAATGGAGGAATTTTAATATCCGAGGTCCTAAGAGGTTAAAAGAGCCCGAAAAAATTGATAAGGCTATAAAAAGCAATTTATGCCAAATATGGGCCACTTAGGTTTCACCATTAATTCTCTAAAGTTTGAGAATTTAGAATGCCTCTATTCAAAATAATATCTGAGGGAGTTTTGTTGGAGAATATAAACGGGTTTGCACTTCCTTGAAAGTCCTGAAAAAGCATAAAATCATTTTGGACGTTATTGGTGTGAAAATCATTTTGAGCTTTGATTTGTTGATTTGATTGAGTCAATATCTTATATTGTCATTCTTTTACACCAAAGGAAGCATTTGAGTTTCATTCGCTAGGAATATCCAATATTCATCGTGCACATATGTCATGTTTGTATGCAGTGATTTTCCTATCGAATTTGATCACACCACTTCATTTACGCTATCATCGGCTTGGTTGCTTTGTGTTCATTCATGGTGTGCTATTATCCTTATGACATCCCGCACTTGCTTATTTGATTTATTTCTCTCATTTGTCTATTTGGGGACATCATAAAAAGGGGGAGAAAGAATTTCGTCTTATGGGGGAGATTTGAAATTTTGAGTTTTGTTCATAAATTGGTATATATGTTTATCTCATTTCAAACTCGATATGTCACTTGGTATTTTGCTTTGTCTCATGTGTGTAGGTACTACTCTGATGACTGAATTGCACACCCTGATGAGAAAAGCGTTGAGATTCCTGAAGATTTGAAGATCAAACGAAGTAGTCTTATTCACTTGTACTCTTTCAGTTTTGGGTTCATGGAAGGGTAGATTTGTATAGGCATTGTTATTTTGATAATTCGGATGTTTGTTTTTATGTATGTACCGGCATAGACATAGGGGGAGATTTGTAAGGACATTTTTGTTCATTTGCATTTTATATGTCGTACGCCGTTACACCGTTGAGAAAATTCAAGAATCATGCACTCATCAACGGAATCCGAATATCAAAAGCAGAAAAGGAATCATGGAACAAACCGGATCGATCCGGCCCAGATAAAAGAACCGATTCGGTTCCTCCGGACCGATCTGCCTAAAGGTACCGGACCGATCCGCCTACTGAGGTGAGGCCAGTATACCCCGAATCCACAGCGAACCGATGAAGCCAAAATGCCGAACTGATCCGATGCCAACCGGATGGATCCGTCTTCAAAAAGGAACCGATCCGATGTCACCGGACCGATCCTTCTAAAGATACCGGACCGATCCGATGAGGATAATTTCAACAGATCGTGTTCAGATCATGTTCCGAATTTTAGGGCTCAAGTTCTCCTATTTAATCCCACTACGGGAAGTGGTTTTTCTAAGACTTCTACACACGATTTTCAGAGTATAGAAAGCCCTAAGTCTTCACCTATTGAGTCCTATGATTCTAGGTTTTTAGATTCACACATCTTCCATATCTATGTGAATCAAGTTTGGTAACCCAAGAACACCATTTCTGTTGTTCAACCCTTGTGAAGTGGACCGCTCCTTCCTCTTCATTGCAGCCCTACTGGAAAGGGTTTCTTCCAGCCGCGACTACAGAATTCGATACCCGAGGGTAATTCTTAGTCAACTTGTATTTTCATTGTAATCCGATTATAAGCCGTTTTCTTACAAATTATAGTGAAAATAAATGGTTTTGCCCCTGTGGGGGATTTTTCCTTAATTATGTGTGTTTGAATGACTCTTGCATGATTTCATATTGTTTCAACCACACCTAGTTGCATGTTTAGGGTTTGTTTGGGTTAAAAGGTGTTTAATATATAACTTGATCATTTGAACGCTAGCACACACGTCTTCACTCTCCAATGGCCGTCATTTGTTTTTGGTTGTTCTAACCCTAGAACAAAACCTAGATATCTTATATAACCCTTTTAATTTTCGTAGGTTTAATTACCCATAATTGCGAAATGGCCAAAACGCCCTCCCGGGGTACTAATTGGGCCTAAAAATGCCCCGAGACCCAAACTAAACCCTCGGGTACACTTTTCTGACTATCTCGACCCTTCCGAACACGTTGGCGCATTCAAAATGACCATACGAACAACTTATAAAATATTCACTTATAAATCAATATTTAGTCCCGACACGACACAGGCGCGTCCCGACTTAAATTTCCATAATTATCATTTTATTCACACGTGACAATATTATAACAATAAATCTCATATATTACTATACTCATCCAGTAATATTCAACAGATAACAAATTTATAATAATTACTAACTCTCGTCACGCTAGTAAATATTTAAAGCAACATTCCGGATTAAAATTAAATTAATTTATCTTAATTAAATTTAATAAATCTCATAATTTAAAAGCTATAAAAATACGGGGTATTACAATAACTCTCTCAAACGAACTCTCGAGATATGGGCAAGTGTATCGCTCTTGTGTGTGAGGAGGTGAGTAAATGTAAGAAAATTCAAACGTCTCACACACACATAAGAAAGAGCGAACAATTAGAAAGAAAATGATCTCATGAAAGAGATGCTAATCACTATAGTGAGAACGTCGAGTTATTCACCACGTCGACTTTCATTTTCCCGAACACCTAGGAAAAATATGGATGATAATGGGTGAGGGGAAAATGAAATGAGAAGGATGAGATATGAGGTTGGATGGTGATGTATGGATGAATGACGAGTGATGGATGTGTGATGGATAAAAGATGGATGCGATAGAAGAGTGTATACACTTTAGACACAAATGTCTTTATTTCAAAATAACTAACTACAAACTCTCTTTTTCTTTTCTTTTCTCTCTTTTTTTTTTCTTTTCTTTTTTCTCTATTTTTTTCCTATTTTTGCTAAAAAAAATTCTTTATTTTCTTTTTTTGTTATTTTTTTTTCTTTTTTCAAACCAACAATGAAGACATTTACATTTGAAATCACACTCTTTTTCTAAAAAATGATGATGGATGAGTGGAATGATAAATGGATGGTATGTGGAATGAATATGAAATATGGGAAAGTAATGGGTGAAATTAATGGATATATGATATGGGGAAAAGTTGTAGGTGTATGGATGAAAATCCTAGTATTCAGGACAAATTTCAAGATACGCGTTTCTTGCAACTCGAAAAAGATGTCATTCTCAGTGATCAAGCCAAAGATTTAGTGAAGAATAATGAGATCATACAACAATTAAAGTGCAGACCCAAACGAAGTTGAATCAACTTGTGACTCGGAGATTGCGTAAAACACTCTAAAAGGGTGAAAGGCACAAATCTCACGGGCTAAAGTCTATACTAGTGATCCTTAAGGTTCTCTTAATAATTGTAGTACTTCTCAACTCTAAACCATAGTGACGTGATACGTGCGCAAATTTTTGTTGAGTCTAGAAATTCATGGTGCAACATGCCTTGTTATGTATTACATAAGCTATTTAGAAAAAATATTCTCTAGCTTGATTCCTAGACTTTTGAAAGATGGATGATTGAAAATTCACATCAATGAGTGAGATGAAAGAAACTGCACAAAATTTTAAAAAAAAAACAGGTTCAAAAATTAAAAAAATTCAAAAGAGGTATGATTTTGATAAAATTCCCCACCCCCAAACAAAAAGGAACATCATCCTCGATGTTAAGTAAAATGATTTTTAAAATTGAGAGCATAAGGTAAGAAAGAGATTACCAGAACCAACCGCTAATGAAGTGGACATGTGAAGCTAAGATTAAACCTGAATGAGAAGAAAACAAAATTGTACAAGTCCATAACATGAAAAGCATTGGGTGATGTGAAACACCACCCCTAAACAGGATGAGACTAGTATAAGAAACGCGGGCTGGCTCTCTGTAGCCCTAAGTTTAATGTCTTCAGACAGACCGATGGAACCCAACCCTAAGGATAAGATCTATGATGGTGTGGGGTGGCAGAAAAATTGGGGTGATGGGAATCACCCCCAAACAATGCCGAAGCGTCAGTCTTGCTGGATAAATGCTAAATGTGTCAATGCACTTGTATGGCAAAGTGCATCACGCGATGCAAAGCATCGGTGGACCATGGGTGGGTGGGTATTGAGGTAAGGGTGAGGGTGAATAGTTATTAGTCTCGGGCCTTGTTGAGATTAAAGGTGAGGTCAACTAGGGACCTATAAGCATGATGCTCTATTTGGTGAGGGAGGCAATATGGTTTGGTAAGTGGAATGGGACGGGCCTCATAAAAATCACATGACCGTTCTATGAATGGACAATGATAATGGTCGGGCCGTAACACGCTAGGGAGCTGTTGAGAAAAAATCAACACCACAAGAGAGTGGCGTGTATAGAGTAACAAGCTCGGGGTCACGGTGGAGAGTATCACCATAAAAACTCTCATGGGTGGTGGAGGATGGTTTCAGGTGAGGATCTAAAAATGAACATGGAAACTTGAAATGCGTAAATTCAAGATCCAAACCAGGTGGTGGGGTGGAAAGGATAATGGGTGGGTCGAGTGGGATAAATGGTGGAGGAAGATGATCCAATTCAAGCGTGGGAGACACACACTCATTGGGAGGAGTAAAGGAATACTCATAAGGGAGTGTGGTTTCTAAGGATGGAGTGGTCAACTTCTCCATAAGATTAGTATTTGGGAATGTGGTGGGTGGGTAAGACGAGGTACCAAGATCTAAGATAGAAGAATGACTAGAAATATCAGGCTCAAAGGGAGCCATGCATGGTGGGACATCATCCATATCCATAAAGTTAGGAACTATCACGGATTCTATCTCGAGAAAATGGTGAACACTCGTATCCAGAGCTAACCTAGGATAAATTGGTTCCTCGGGAACACAATGGTGAAACTCCATAGGTGTAGACTCGGGCATTGCTTTGGATTCATCGGGAGTGAGAATGGGAAGGTGAATGGGACCTCAAAGTGCGGTTCATGTGGACATGGTGGGATTGGATCAGGCTCACTATCAAAAGGTAAGTTAACACAATTGTCCACTTGGGGACGGTCCATGGAATGGTCTCAACTTAGAGATTCTCAGCATGGTAGGGTTGGTCACACTCAAAATTAGTGTCACAAAAGGACACATCATCGTCACACTCGGTTGCAATGATGGGTGGATTCATGTCCGACTCTCTCGCACACTCCAATTCATTTAACCTTTGTTCAAGCCTTTGGAGAGTTTGAATTTGAGTGGCTTGCTCTTGCTGAAGTATGAACTTTTGCAAGAGGGTTTCGAGAGAGGATGTGGATGAAGGTGTTGGTGGAATGATGGGTGGTGGTGGTGGTTGAGGTGGACACAACTCGCTATAATCGGTACTATATGGAGAATACTCATATGAAGTGTGTGGGGTGGGGACAAGTTCATCATACACAAAATGATCGCTTTCGTGATGGACAATTGGTTGATGTGAATGGGGTACGTAGTGAGGGAACTGTTCGTGAACGGGTGGACAAGGTTTCCATGATGACTATTGGAACGTGTGAGGATCCACAACATCGGGTTGGGATTCGTATTGCGTGGAAGGGTGATCAAGCCTCCACGAATAGCTCGGGTACTCACACAACTCGGGATGAGATACATAGGGATAGTGGACCGAGGTGGGTTCCGAAACAATGTCAAATGGATACACATGTTCCATGGTGGTTGTAGATTGATATGTAATGTAAGGGCACTCATGGGACATGTGATTGGCATAATAACAGTGGGTGCACAACAAAGGATGAGACATGTCGACACTTGACACCGAGGGTGATGGAAAATGAGGTTCGTGCATGGACGGGTCAAGAGTGTCAAGGGCACTCGTAAGAGAGGTGAAGCCATTAAAAATATCATAAAGAGACGGTTCAGGATCACTCTCACACGTGTCACGTGTCAATGGAAACTGACCAAAGTTGTCCCGTAAAGAACGTTCTTCGGCCATGAGGAGAAAAATATTTTTTTGAAAATTTCAATTTTTTTTCAAAAGGAAAGAAACTATTTTTGGATTTTCTAAAAATAATGGAAGAAAAATATTTTTGGATTTTTTTTTGAAAAATAAAGGAAGAAAAGATTTCTGGATTTTCTAAAAATAAATGAAGAAAATATTTTTGGATTTTTTTGGAAGAAAATGCGGGGAAAAATATGGACTATTGATTTGGACGAACTCACTAAAATCGACGACAAAAAAAAATGGAATTGGACACACACACGAGTCAAGGATAAATCCTAACTAGTACATAGCCAATTTTTATCTTTAGATTAGGTGAAACGGTAGTCAAATTTTAATTAAGTCCGCGGGCGATAAAAATTCACGGAATTATCTAAGCGATCGCCTTTGCAAAAATGTTCTCCTAGTGGGCTACCTAGTTGATTGATTTTAAATTTAATGATGGCTAGGGTAGCACACAAGGGTAAGCGAGTGAGTCGGGTGATGAAATCCCTTCTCGTGAGTGACCGGGTGTAGGTCTTAGTCAATTAATTCATCACACCATTCGAAAAAAACATGAGAGAATAAAATCAAGTAAGAGCACACAAAGAGCACACAAAAGAATTGACTCGCTAACAGGAGAGGCGCGACGGTTTAAGAAATGTACCTCCCACAATTTTTAGGTCGTGGGGTGCCAAAAAATTTGAGTCGACCGGGGGGAGATCACGCCTATCGCAGTCGTCCCCGGGAGTCCTACCGACCCAAGGTAGAGAGGCTTATAAATCCTTGCCTTTGGACGCCCTCTCTCTACCTTGTCCGGCTTCCCTATCACGCTTGGCTTCAATTATTACAATTTTAAATGAAAAATAAATGGTGTCTCTATGCACCGTGTGGGTACCCGAAATTAGAATGATGGGCCTGGACGAGTAGCCCAATTGTGGCGGCCCAAAGTCCAGACCCTCCATATCTTAATCGATTATGATTCAGTCTCCTCCCATGTTCCCATTAAGAGAGGTTCTAGGAAGAGATGGAAAACGTGGGGGAGTCCAACACCCCCACTTACTAAAATGAACATGTATATTATAAACCCTAGGTCCCGGGCAAATGACACACTGTATTCTCTATAATCACTCTCCGGAGTATATAGAAATAATATTGACTGCACCATCGTGGATGTAGGCACCTTTGCTAAACCACGTACATCTTTTGTTATGTGATTGGAATTTTATATTCCCTATTCTGCTTGGTGATTGTGCTTCTCTTATCTCTTTGTGTTGAGTAATAATTGTCACCACAATTGGCACCGTCTATGGGAGCGTTTATCTTCCCTGAGAAAGCCCACACCAAAAAAGGAGTTCTAAATGTATGGTCACGGTAGTAATGCTCCCCACGAAGGAGATATTCAAGAACCTCCTGCTCCTCACAGGATTAGGTCTGAAGTTCGGTGTTCAGATCAGAGGGCTCGCCCAGAAAGGCCAGCCTCAGAAGAAAGCCAAGGACCAGCAAGATCCACGCAGATATCCACACTGATTGATGCAAACGAGGTGAGGCTCCAAGAGCAGAGGGAGTCTTATCGCAGGCACGAAGTTGAGAACGCTCGCCTCAAAAGAAGATTGGAAAGAATGGAGAGAGATCTCCATCGTAGTACCAAGAAACGTCTGTACCACACTCCTAGCCATCAGGCGAGCAAGTCTCGCAGCCAAGGAAGGAGCCCAAGGCGCGGATCCCATAGAGCTGAGTGAAACGAGTCAGAGGATGACCTGCTCGAGCAACTGCGACTAGCTCGCAGTCACAAAAGCCCATATCGCAGCAACGAGAACATATGAAGTTCTAAGGGAGATGGACCAACACCCTGCCCATCACGGTACTAGATCGACCCGAGAAATTGCTAAGCGAGCTCTTAAAACTCAGATGAAATCCCCTTTCTCGAGGTAAATCGAAGAAGAAGAAGAAGCCCCCAAGAAGTTTGCTATTACAAGGTTCAAAATTTATGACGAAAAGACTGATCCCATTTATCATGTCAGACAGTACCGACATGCCATGACTCTTTGGAACCATCGAGATGCACTAATGTGCCGAATTTTCCCCTCGAGCCTGCATGACGTGGCACAGAAATGGTTCGAAAGGCTCCCCCACTGGTCCATCAGCAGTTTCAAATCCCTGGCCGAGCTCTTTACGGCCCGATTCATTACTAGAAGCTCCCATACCAAAAGGATGGATGCTCTACTGACAATGAAAAATACGCCCCAAGAGACCCTTTGAGACTACGTGAATAGGTAGTGGGAATTATTCAACGAGGTCGAGGATTGTTCAGAGCAAGTGGCAGTGGCCTCTTTCAAAATTGGGCTACCTAGCTCTTCCCTTATGTACCAATCCCTGACGAAGAAAGAGGCCATGACCATCGATGACCTAATGGCCCGCATCGAGAAATATGCCAAGGTGGAAGATGTGACCCGCCTCAGTACAGGGGAAAATGATCAAACTAAGCTCGCTGCCAAAGGCAGTGACAAGATTGAGAACCAGAAGAAAGGAAGAAAGAATGAGGGAAAAAATGGCTCCAAAAACGGAGGCAACAATGATGTGTTAAAAGCATTTCAAGCGGTCAACACCGTCTTCAAAGAACCAATTTACAAAATTCTCAAAAAAATCAAAGACGAGCCATTCATCAAGTGGCCTAGGAAGATGGGAGGAGATCCCTCGAAGAGGAATAATGCGCTGAGATGCGCTTTTCACAAAGAGGGAGGACATAAGACTGAGCATTGCAAAGCTCTTAAGTCCCACCTAGAAGAGCTGGCCCAGTCCAGGCAACTGAACGAATTCGTGGAGAAAAAGGTAGAGAAAGTTACTGCCCATAGAGAAGCAAGGCTTGACAACGTACTCGAAGACGATGCCGACCATGAATTCACAGTAATTCATGGGGCATCCGACGCGAAATAGTAATTCACATTAATTTAGCTCGCATGGAGGTAAAAAAGCTTACAGTAGTGATGCAAGCTTTTCAGATTGATCCAGCAAAAACACAGTCAGGAAAGCGTCGGCGAGCAGATGACGTCGACTATAGTAAGCATATCATGTTTACAGATAAAGATCTAGTGGGAGTGAGAACCCCACATCATGATGCTTTGATCATTAATCTAAGAATAGCGAACTATGACGTTGAAAAATTGCTCGTCGATAAAAAGCTCATCCAAAGTGATGTATCTAGACCGGTTCAGAAAATTGAAATTAAGCATCGTCGACCTAAAGGAAGCTACCATCCCTTTGGTTGGCTTCGCAGGAAAGATGACTATGCCCTTGGGAAAGATCATGCTGCCATTAAGGGCAGGAAGTGTTTCTAAAATGATCGAATTTCTGGTGGTCGATATTGACTCGCCATACCAGGATATCCTCGGCCGAGGATGGCTATATACAATGAAGGCAGTTTCCTCGACCTACCACCAGAAGCTTAAGTATGTGACCGAGCGAGGAGTAATGGAGATCTATGGCGACCAAGCAATGGCAAGAAGATTCTTCATAGAGGCCATCCGCCCAAAAACAGAAAAGAAGGATGACAAGTCCAGCGAAAGAGTTGAAGAACAAGAAGGTTTGATACCTTCTAAATAGAAATTAAAGTACGAAAGACCCAGAGTAAAGGAGATCAGGCTCCTCCCCTCAGAACGGGTCGTCGAGGACCTAGAGGAAGTCGTAGCTGGAGATAGCGATGATAGAAGGATTTCCTTAATTGGAGCCTCTCTCACAGATCAAGAGAAAAAGGAATTGACGGCCTTGCTAAGGACCAATATAGACGTCTTCGCATGGGAACCATACGAGCTGCCCGGAATTGATCCTAGAATGGTTTGTCATCAACTTCACGTCGATCCCACCTTCAAACCAATCGCGCAGAAGGCACGGCGAACTGCACTCGAGAAGGCAAAAGTCGTGGAATAAGAAGTTGAAAAATTACTGGATGCAGGATCCATACGGGAAGTACAATTCCCCAAGTAATTATCCAACCCATTAGTTTTTCTAAAAAGCAACGGGAAGTGGAGAGTTTGCATCGGCTTCATTGACCTCAAAATAGCGTGCCCTAAAGACAGTTTCCCTCTCCCACAAATTGATCAACTGGTAGACGCCACTGCAGCTCACGAGAGAATGAGTTTTCTGTACGCATACTTAGGGTATCATCAGATCCCTCTGTATACCCCAGACCAAGACAAAACAGCATTCATCAACACATTTGGGTTATACTGCTACAAGGTCATGTCCTTCGAGCTCAAAAATGCAGGGGCAACCTACCAGCGGCTGGTTACCATGATGTTCAAGGACTAGATGGGAGACGCCATTGAGTTCTACATCGATGACAGGCTCGTTAAAAGCAAGAATAAAGAAGACCACCTCTCAGACCTATCAAGAACCTTTGAAATCCTCAGGAAGTATCGAATGAAACTTAACGCAAGCAAGTGTTCTTTCGGTGTCGATTCAGGAAAATTTCTTGGGTACTTGGTCAGTAAGAGAGGCATCGAGGCTAACCTAGACCATATCGATGCAATAAACAAGGTATAACCTCGAACAATTTGGGACGTACAAAAGCTCACTGAAATGCTCACTGCCTTAAACCGCTTTATCTCTAAGTCCTCCGAGAAGTGTAAGCCCTTCTTCCACCTTCTAAAGGGAAATAAGACAGTAGAATGGAACCCAGATTGCTCGCAAGCATTGGATGAGCTCAAGGCTTACCTTAGCTCCCCACCTCTGCTCGTCATTCCACAGCAAACAGATTCTTTGTACTTATACCTCTCTGTTTCCAAAAACACTGTCAGTTTCGCATTAGTGTGCGAAATTACAGGGATGCAACACCTCGTTTATTATGTGAGCAAGACCCTACTAGACGCCGAGCAGAGATACCTACCATTGGAGAAGCTCGCCTTTGCACTAGTAGTAGCTTCGAGGAAGCTGAAGCACTATTTTGAAGCCCACACTATAATCGTCCTTACATCACACCCCCTTGAAGCAATCCTGAGGAAGGCGGATTTGTCGGGCAGACTGTCTAATTGGCCAGTCGAGCTCGGATGATTTGACATCCAATTTCAACTAAGGAACGCAATCAAGGGACAGATACTTGCTGATTTCATAGCCGAATTCACAGGCGAGCAACCTTCCATTAAGAGAGGTTCTAGGAATTATAATGATGGGCCTGGACGAGTAGTCCAATTGTGGCGGCCCAAAGTCCAGACCCTCCATATCTTAACCGATTATGATTCAGTCTCCTACCATGTTCCCATTAAGAGAGGTTCTAGGAAGATATGGAAAACGTGGGGGAGTCCAACACCCCTACTTACTAAAATGAACATGTATATAATAAACCCTAGGTCTGGGGCAAAGGACACACTGTATTCTCTGTAATCACTCTCTGGAGTATATGGAAATAATACTGACTACACCACCGTGGACGTAGGCACATTTGCTGAACCACGTACATCTTTTGTTGTGTGATTGGCAATTTATATTCCCTATTCTGCTTGGTGATTGTGCTTCTCTTATCTCTTTGTGTTGAGTAATAATTGTCACCGCACACCGCAATACAAGCCAAATAATAAAGTCTTAATACGATCCTTCTAATAAAATGAAAAAATGGAACAAAAAATGAAAAAAATGCAATACATGTGAATAACAAAATTGAATCCGCTCCGAGTGCTTCACGCTCCCAAGAACAGTAACGGCGCCATTTGATAGAAAGAAATTTTCGGTGTATTTGTCGTTGTTATACAAGCTCCTTCTAATCAAAACCTCAAATATATAACAACTCAAGTGTAGAGGTAAGTAAGGGTATCAATCCACTCCCAAGGGGGTAAGTTAGAGACAAATTCAATTGTAATTCAATTTTTTTTTCTATTTAAGTTTTTTACTTTTTTTTACATTTTCTTAGCTTTTTCAAATATTAAAACAAATGGGTGAGGTGATGATTTAAACTAAACTAAATTGAATGTGAGATAAAAACAACAAACTAGAAAGTTACTAAAATGAAAAATAAAGTCTAAACTAAAAATAAGAGATAAATGAGGTGAATAATGAAGAGAACAATTAAGGAATGGGATTACACCACAAATTTCAGTTATTCTAATTAATTAATTTAATTATTTGAATTCTCCCAAATTAATATCAAAATTACAAACCAACTCTCGTTGCAAGCGTAATTGTAATAGTAATATTTTAGAAAATTAAGTTTAACACCCCACAACTCTAGAAAAATAGATCCACACTCCTTTTAATTAATCACCCGCTAGGATCGATCAATTAAAATTTATGTAAATCTTAGAAAATAAATTTAGAGTTGAAATTCAAGTTATAATACCCCACTTAAGAAACTCCTATCTCTAGTTAGAATCTAAAATGGTATTATAACTATAATTTCGATTTTTTCTCGAAAATCATTTACCTTCTCTCGAGGCGTGAATCTAAGAGTGAGGGATCAAAAATAACATTCAAATGGAATTTTCAAGTAATCAAACTAATTAAACTAAAATAACATCAAATAAGGGTTCCCCCCACCCCTTGAAAGGGGATTTAGCCTAACATGGTATCAAACATAATAAACAACTATTCAATAGGCATTTAATATAATAAAAGAGTAGAAAAAGAGAACAAATGTTCAACAAGACTCCTTGAAATTGACAATTTGAACTCTATCCTTGAAATTAAAGCATACAACCCTCCAAGTGAGTGATCAACAAAGATATAAATGAAAAATTTACTCAACTTGAATCTCACACAATTATTTCACTCAATTTAGATCTAAAAAAATAAAATAAAATAAATTTCTAAACTAAAAAAAATAAAAATATTATTTCTAACTTTCTCTCTAAGCTAACTCTAGGGTTTCTCTCCTCTTTATTCCATCCCCCTTTGAATGGTCTTGAGTCTTCATTTATAGTGAGCAATGGAGCAAGGGTATTTTGGAAAGGTTTAATGGTGTAGGATAAAATGAGGAGAGGTTTTGGAATACAGGTGGGGATAATTTAGGAATTAGAAGGGAGCATATGGTTTGGGTGTGAGGTCATGAGGGTGAGGTGGTAATGGGGAATATGATTAGATTTAGTTTGAGGGTTATAATGGGTATTGGGTTTAAAAGTGGTAGTTGGGGGTAGAATGGGAAAAAATGGTAAAAGGTGGTTTAAGACATGTGGTTTTTATTTGGTTTATTTTTATTTTGGAATTTGGTGTTTGGCTTGGAAATTGGCAGGAGATAAATCGTGTTTTTCATTTGGGAGTTCAAATGGGTAATATGGATTGAAGGATATGGGTAATGGAGTGTGGATTTGGATGGGGAACATGGGTAGTCGGGTTCGGGTTGTGGGTTGGCTTGGTATGGTGACTAGAGGCTCTGCCGGCTCAGGTTCCGGGCAGCAGGTTTTTAGCGGGGGGCTGATGGAAATGGTTTCGGGTATGAGAGTTGCAGGCGAAATGGGTCGAGCCATAGGTAAGGTGAAAAATGGGTTGTTGGGGATAGAAGGATGGGAGGTCGTCGGAGATGGGAAGGGAATGGATGAGGTTAGCTCCGGCAGGGGGTTTAGTACCGAAGTTGGCGAGTTGGGCGAAGGGGGTGGGGTCGCCACCGGGAGGAGTTATCGCTGGCGTGTCGGAGTGGGAGCGCCACCGCTGGCTGGATGCCTGGTTTAGGTGTAGGGTGAGGGGTTGAGAAATGGGTTTGTGGGTATTGGTTGTGGAGTTAATGGAAGTGTGTGATTACGAGTGTAAGAGAGAGAGAGAGAGAGAGAGAGAGAGAGAGAGAGAGAGAGAGAGAGAGAGTTGTGGTGAGGAAGATGAAGTGGGAGTGGTTAGGTGGGTGAGGGTGTAAGGGATAATGTGCGAAGGTGAGAGTGTAGGACAGTGTTTGGGTGTAATGAGGTGTATAGATTTTAGGGTGTGAGTGGGTTAATGTGTGTGTTTTATTTGGACATCTAAAATTAATAAAAATAAAATAAAATAAAAACTTAAAAAATAAAATTCTATTTCTAAAATAAAACAAAGACTCAAAAACAATTGAAACTAAAAAGAAATAAAAAAATTAAAGGAAAAAAAGAAAACTATTAAACTAAAACTAAAAACTAAAATCCTAAAATCCTAAAAAAAAAAAATTAAATAAAACTAATAAATAAATGAAATCCTAAAAATTTCTAATCCTAATAAAATAAAAACTAATCATAATCAAAGTAAAATAAAATTATACAAATAAAAATAAAAATAGAAAATAAAACCTAGAAATCCTAAATAAATCAAAAATAAATCCTAAAAATAAAAATGACTCAAATTAAAAATCTAAAAAATAAATAAAAAAGACACAAATAAAACACACACATGGTTTGGGGTAAGTTTATGCCCGGGTTAGGGTACGGGAGAGGGGATTAGCTTCATTTTACTTCAAGTTGCCTCGAATTATAGCTTTTGACACTACAACTGTAATTAAGCCTGCAAGAAAAACATTTAAGCGCATAAGACCCATATTACCGAGAATTAGCAACTAAAGTACATCTATTTGGGGTATAAATTGTACAGTTTTGAGTGCTTATCAACTTCCATGAAGTATTCAACAAGAGCCGCTGCCTGGACTCAGATAGGTTATGGCACCATACAATTAACCTTGACTTGAATTTGTTGTTGCTTGGCCTCAGATAGGCCACAACACACCTTTATCATGGTCGCTGCCTAGGATCAAACAGGACGTGGAACCCTTCAGACCTACTGCTTCCTAGGTTCAAACAGGCGACATATCTTACTCATAAAACAGGCCATATGCCCAGTTTGTAGAAGGATTCCTCATTCTTCAGACTTATCCATAGGTCATATGTCCTAGTCATGTGACACTGCCTTTATATCTCCTATAAATATAAGTTCTTGCCTCATAATTGGAGACCGAGAAGAGAATGACCCGGCAAAGCCCTGCCAAGCTCACAACTCTCTCTCAGTAGAGACCACTACACTTGGGGGCTCCCATTCCCCGCAATCGCAGCAGGATTGACCTCATCCATGGTTCTTTTTCTAGCCAATTACATGTATTCTTCTCTATTCTCTCTCATGTACGCCTCTTATGGCATTGTAAACTTATATGACACTACATACATAACGAGTGTGAAACACCAAAGTGGGTGTAGGCTCATTTTTAGAGCCAAACCTCTATATATCTTGTGTTTTTTCCCTCACTGCTTTCTTTACTTTTATTTTATAATTGATATGATGTTCAAGAACGACATGTGTCTGATTTCTCGTATTATCAATATGGTGTTGTCTGTGGGAAATGAGGTATTTTTATCTTGTTTCCTCTTATTTAGGGTTCCAAATGACTTATTTTATCTGTGGGGACCCCTTGGGTCATGATCCCTTGGATGAGATTTTGGATATCGAGCCCTTATGTTTGTGTACAACCCACTGAGGGGATTATTTTTTTTCAGAGAGTGGTCTTCCTTTTTATGACCATAGATATGTTTTCTATACCCCAGTGATGTTACCTTACCTATATAGTGTTGAAAACCACAAAATGCAGTGGCCTACTAAAGGTGGGTGAATAGGGAAGAGTTCTAGTCACTTATTTATGTCTTTTAAACCTATGTTCTAGGACTTATTACCAAGTTGGTTCTACTTTCACACCTAAAGGTTGTTTTGCCCTTGGCAAATTCCTAGTAGGCACATTATGTGTATATTCTATGAATTGATCTCAGGTCTTGAGCCTATTTTTGGTATTAATTCACTGCTACCTAAGGGATACGGCCAGGCTATTTTATTCCCAAATTTTTGTAGCATTCCTAAGGTAGTTGGTCTTTACAGCTTCTACATCATATGTATCCCAGGTCATGGCCACAGTAAAATGACACTATAGATAGCAAAAGGTTGCATGCCCATTACTATGCTTAATTTTTTTGAACTCCTTAGCTTCTCACCGTTGTCTGGTTGAATCAATAATATATATTTCTAAAAAACTAACACAACATAAGCCCTTAGAAGGAATCTCAATGACAAGAACAGAGGAAAATGAAGAAGTTGCCCAGTTGCTGAGCTACATTTATCACGTATATGACTATCAATCAACACTCCGAGACTAGGTTAACTTCCTAACATAGAGGGTCCTAACATTGGAGGCTACAGCCTTCTCCTTAGCACAGGTCGCAGCAAAATAAGATCTAACCTTCACATCCATGAAAAAGGCCACGGCAGAAGAAGAAATGGTTGTTGCTAGAGTTCAAAAGAAGAAGTTGGAGCAGCCAAAACTAGAAAAGGGCTATGAGACTTATACCCCGCTGATTTACCAAATTGAAGACATTTGGAGCTCATCAGAGAAGATAAATTGCTCCGTTGGCCTGAGAAACTGAGGTCCCCTCCTTACAAGAGGGACCGGGACAAATGGTGTAGTTTCCACAACGACCATGGGCACGAAACAAACGATTGCCACACCTTGAAGAATGATATTGAAAGCCTTGTCAAGAAGGGAGATCTTCAGCTATTCCTGAAGGATACTTAGGGGGTGCAGCGAAAATTTAGGAGGCCGCTTACCATATTCTAGCCTTGTTTTCCACTTGTTCACATTTTCCTCTTTTTGAATTCTATCTATGAAGCTATTTGTAGCTATATCTCCAAGACTTTTTCATTTTGGTAGAGTAATATATATATATATATGTGTGTGTATATATTCTTACTTTGCTACTTAGAAATATAATGAAAGACCGTTGTCTTGAATAGATTTAATGGAGGATGATGACCAATTATCTCGAAGATCGTTTTCTTATTTCAAGAGGAAAAGTCTATTGGGGAGAATGTCTTAATTGGAAATTTATGCCCCTCACAATGTAAATCCACGAGGGCTTACAATTCCCGTTCTTAACTTAGGGGTGCTTCAATTAGCCACGAGGACTTACAATGCCCATTCTCAGCTTCGGGATGCTTCTATTTGCCATGGGGGCTCATAATACCAAGCTAGGGATGGATTGATATACATCCAACTATAGCTTGGGGAAGAATCATAATACCTAGCCTGGGGGGGCCTGATAATAACACAAAGTGGTCAAGGACTTAATCATTCGTGGAGAATCCTATATTGTTGCAATAACAATTAAAGGGGCCAAGGACTTAATCCTCTGCGGACAATCCTATATTTCTGCAGTAGTAATTAAAGGGTCCAAGGAATTAATCATCCGCTAGCAATCCTATATTTCTATAATAACATTCAAACAACACTCCAAGTATTATAACAGCCAAAATAAAAAAGTGCAAAAGATTTAAAGGTTCGCAACAAAGAAATTTATTCCATTCACTCAACATATCTGCAATGGAGATTCTAGTGAGAAAATGACTTAAATGGTTACATCCAATTTTTAACAAAGTGCCACACATTCACAGCCCCACATTAGGACTGGATCAGGCACAATCCAAATAAAAGAGCAAGATTGTATGGAATTCATCAAAGTCCGAAGCATTATAAAGAAAATGGGCAAGCATGTAAAGGGTAGCGGAGAAAAAAGAAAAAAGTAAAATAATGGACATTCAAATATTCATAACACAAAGCAAAAAGGCGTGCAGTCAAAATCTAAACATACTGATTTGGGGCTGCAACTTTGCCAAAATGGATGGAGCCCTAATAAGCGTTTAAAAGTTACATGATTGTTTCAATATGGTCGTAGCTTTTATAATTACATGCCAGGTTAATGTTCGATATCACAGAGGATATAAAGAAGATTACAAAAATATACGAATTCCCAAGAATGACAAAGTATGAGCTATGAGGTTGTGTCATCTTCATTGTCGTCTTCATCATCGATAGTGGTATCAGTTTCCTCATCCTCTGTCGCAACCTCTTCTATCAATTTCTTGGCTCATGCCTCTGTCGCAGCCCTGATCTCTACCACTCACTTGTTGTGCTCAACATCACCTAACTTACAGGACATGATTTTCTCTTTTGAATTAAGGAAGTGTTTCACCACCCTGTGCCTAAGCTCCTCGAAGTCGCAGAGATAGGGGTTTTGTTATTTGTGAGGAAGAGGTCCCTAGATTTTTTATAGGCAACTGTAACATCATCCGTAGTTTTTGTCAAGGCTGTGGCATGGGTATCCTCCATTTATTTTAGGGCAGCGGCATGGTCAAGATCCTTCTGATGGAGGGTGGAGGAGGTAATAAGATCTAATCGGTCATTCTTCTGCTGAAGGACGCTGAGCTTATGCTCACAAGTGGTGGCTTGCCTAGAAGCTTCCACAGTTTTGGCCTTTATGGACATAATGGACTCTGTGGCCTTGGTCAATTTCTGTTCAGCCTTATCCTTTGCCTTGATAGCATCCTCCGAGTTCACGTTTACCAGTTGAAGTGCTGAGACAGAAGATTTTTTTACCTACCTCAAATGAGGAGGCCCAGGCATTCTCTAAGTCAGCTTTATGAACTGACTCCGTGACTTGATGCAATTTATATAGGCCTTCATATTTTGACCTCTAAGTCACAACAACGTCCGCAGCCTAAAAAGTGGAATTTTTGTTAGTAGAGGTGGCAAAACTTTCCCATTTAGGGGAATCTAACTAAAACAGCACACGGTTTGAAATATGGGCCCCATACTTTTAGAATGCGGGCTAAATATGGGCTCAATCTAGGAAAAAACATGGGTTGATTTTGGGAAACCATCAAACTACCGTCGTCTCTGATTGAAGTGGAGTAGTTGGGTATATTTGTTAAGTTGGGTGATAAATGGAATCTCTTTCTACAATTATCGTCTTCTCTGTTTTCTCTTTTTACTATAACTCACCTCTCTCTATCTCTCTCTCTCTCTCTTTCTTACACACACACACACATATACATCCAAACATCCCGACACTCCTCTCTTGCTACATATATATATATACACATAATTGTATACTGCAAACTAACCCCCAGCCACCTAGATTTCATAGACATCAACACAAGCCATTTCCTTCCTCATTCAAAAGTGGGTTAAATTTGAGTTCTAGCTTTCAACCACTTATTAAAAAACTGGGTTGCCCGAGGCCCAACCCGACCCATCCATCACACCAACCCATATTTAACCCACCCTAATTCAGCCCAACCCAGATTTGTCCCGCCCAAATTTGACCCAGCCCATCTAGTTTCCACTTCTATCTATTAGCATCAAAGTAATTAAATGCAGAAGCACACAATAAAATGCACTTACCCGCAACAAACTATGGCGGACTGCTTCCTCCATGTCCTCATTATCATATTCAACCATACGATCGAGACCAATGGTGTTCATGACCTTACTCATTCTTTGGACTACCCTTGCAGTTGTGTCCCACAAATATTGAGGATTTGGCACCCTCAATTAAGGATGCGAACGATCATCAAGGACTACACTGGCCCTACTTTGGGGTGGTGGCAAATTGGTAATAATCACTATTATTCTCTGTAAAGGAGGAGATCTAGTGGGTGAAGTGTGGATGGGGTTATGCCCACCTTGATGGTCCCCATCCGTAGGTAGCAAACCTGTCGCGGCCAATTGATCACCTATGTCATCATCAACTAGACCTTCTTGCCTTTCAACAACTGCATCATCATCAGCACTTATCTCTCCACCTTGATTATTTATATTAGTCTTAGCTGTAGTAGTTGGCTGAGAAGGAGGCTCAACAGTGGGCTCAGTGACGTCATATTTTCCTTTTGGTTTCCTCTTTCTCTTCTTTCCCTTCTTAAGGGGTGCATTCAGAACAACTGCGTCCTCGTCCATTTTCACAAGATGAGCGACCAAAAGCTTACGGTCAATCTCTTCCCCTAAAATTATGGAAGTTTGAAACAAAATCTGCAGCAATATACATCAGCAATATATGATGATAATTACCTTCTGGAGTCATCTTCTTTGGCACTTACTTGTTGGCAAAATAACCTCGTTCAAAAATTGTCGCGGAAGTTACCAACTTACTGAACCGTTTGGACTTATCACTAGACCTGCACCGTCCTTAACTCTCTTTTTAGCTAAACTGTTGATCTTTAGATTACTAAGAGCTGTACAAGTGTTAAAATTAGTATAAGCCACAGTAGAAAGTTAAAGTGTCAAAATTTAAAAGGTTATGACAGAAGCAACATGTTACCAGCTTTGGAAGGACGCCCCCATTTTCACTGCATTCTATAAGATTTCTCCCTCTTACACCCTAGGGGTGGATTTACCAAATTTCTCGAGAGATATGGAAGAATTTTCCTTTCCAGTTTTTAACACTGGAAGGCCTCTCTATGTATAAATATTGTTTATTACTCCATATCATAAAGTAGTAATACCATGAAAAGTCCACGAAGTTCTCCTTCGACCTGTAAAAATAGAAGAACTTTGTGAGAGTAATATCTCTCCCAAATTTCTTCTGCCAGGACACTAAGGCAACAAGAATGTCCCTCCAACTATTTGGGTTTAACTGGGATGGGGCCAAGTTCATGGCTTCAAAAATTCTCCTAACTGGGCTAAGAATTGGCAACCGCAACCCTAGGAGGAAGGCATGGAGAGGAAAGCAGATACCCTCATTAGGGACCACATAACATGACCTTTTTTCCGAAGATCAAAGGGAGAAGATTATGGATAAAGGGAATTCAAAGTCCGCAGCAACTTGGGCAATCCACTCCTCATTCATTATGCACTTATGCTCAAGCGCCACGGGAGATTTTTCCTTGCATTGGCCAGAAGATTCTGCAAGAGTATTCCTAATCTCAACTGGGACAGTTGAAGTCCCAGTATCTACTACGCCAATGCCTTTGGCAGTAGGATTATTGATAGACTGTGTATCCTCCTCCATATCATCTGTAGCCTCACTTGTGTCCCTATAATTCAAGGATTTAACAGAGTCAGAATCAAGGATGACGTAGTTGGGACAGTCTTTAAACAAACAAGGCCCAACAGCCTTCAAAGCTTTGCAGATGGGATCTGAGGAGGATAAATATCAAAATGAGACTTCTAGAATTCGTCCAAGAAATCTTGAGGGTTCCAACTCATAAGGCCACTACAAGACCTAAAAAGAATAAGGGCTCCACAATTAGGTGCCACAACCATTATGGTTAACAATGTCCTTTAGAGGTTGCGACAGAAAAAAATAGTAGTGAGGAAAAAAATGAAGTTACAGCCTATTAAATTTAAAGGCTATAGCTAATTGATTAAAACAATTCAGATCCCAAAGGCCGTAGCTAGTTACTCTAAGGACGATAAGTAATTTTTCAAGTTCAAGCTGCAGAGTACGACAAAGATAAGGAACTACAATAGCCGCAAAAAATTAACACAGTCGCATCTAATTACAAAAATAGGTAAATATGTGGAATACATATTCTCAAAGATTGAAAATCAAGATTCAAGGGTTTTGGCCAAGAACATCAAGAACATGTTCTTTGCCAAAAATAAAATTTGGAAATTGGGAGAAGGAATGGATTAATACCAAAAATCTCTTAGTTTTAACCCAAATTCAGTTTAAATACTTAGAACTAACCAAGAATCCAACATCTCAAAACCCATCAGTCCCTGTATTTCAACATTAATTCCCAAAAAACTGCTTGCCTAAAATACAGTTATACAGTAGAAAGTAGCCACATTACACGTTGATTAAGATCATAGGAAATTATAAAAACTCATGTATAAATAAGGATTGAAGAATAGTAGTATAAAAACCTTAGTTTCTACTCAATTCAAAAATTCTGGAATTATGCAAACATGGATCCATAAGAACACTCAGCCAAATAGATTCAAATAACCATACTTTAAATAAATGAATTAAATTGACAAATTTCAGAAAAATATTAAAGAAAATGAGAATTTGGTTTGAATGTTACCTGGAAAATAATTAAAAGTAGTTGATCATCCTTGAGCCACCAATAAAATCACCGTCCATCGCCTAGAACCACCACAATAAGCTAACCGAAAAATGAAAAGAAGATAAATTGACGGAGTATGGCTGTCGATTTTCTATCAAGATTTGAAAAAGGTAATGATGGCCACGGCCAAAACCCATTTATATAAGAGGGAACAGGAAGATGAAGTTCCACTTTACAATGACCGTGACAACACTTGAACGTTAATAAAGTTATAGCCTCAACTCTCCATCTCTTAGCACCACGGCTTGGGGGGTTATTGATATGGCCAATATAGTCCCTACTTCCATGGAGTATTAAATAAGAGTTATTGCCCGGACTCAGACAGGTCATGGAACCATACAGTTAACCTTGACTTGCATTAGTTATTACTTGGCCTCAGACATGCCATAACACCCCTTTATCATGGCCGCTACCTAGGATCAAGAAGTTCGTGGCACCCTTCGGACTTACTGCTGACTGGGTTTAAACAGGCTGCAACCCTTACTCATACGACATGCCACATGTGTGGTTTCTAGAAGGATTCCTCATTCTTTAGACTTATCCATACGTCACGTGTATTAGGCATGTGACACTACCTTTATATCTCCTATAAATCGAGGTGCTCACCTCCTAATTAGGGACCGAGAAGAGAATGACCCGACAAAGCCCAGCCAAGCTCACAGCTCTCTCTCTCTCTCTCAATAGACCACTACACTTGGGGGTTCCCATTCCTCGCAGCCATAGCAAGATTGACCTCTGACAGGGCTTATCCTTGGTTATTTTTCTAGCCAGTTACATGTATTCTTCTTTATCCACTCTCTTGTAAGCCTCTTATGGCATTGTAAACTTATATTACACTACATACATAATGAGAGAGAAACACAAAAGTATACTTAGTCTTATTTTTATAGTCGAACAACTATATATCTTGTCTTCTTTCCCTCACTGCTTGCTTTAATTTTATTTTACACTTGATATGATGTTCGAGAATAACACGTGTCTAATTTTTGGTGTCATCACTCGTCGAGGACCCCCCTAGTCGTAGACAAACTGACGACTGCAGCGATTGGGATTGTAATGTTCTGAGGTGTATCCCAATTTAGTATAGGAAGGCAGGTAGCTAGGACTCAAAGCTAAAATGACGGTGAACGAAGAGTCATCCATGATGAGATCCTCAAAAGTGGGTTGCACAACCCTGGATATAGGACTAAAGAAATTTCAAGTGTGGGCAAAGAAATCCTCCCCATAAGGCCTTATAACGAAACTATTCATTTTGTCAAAGATGCCTAGGATGTCCTTACAACTTTGTTTTTTATGGAAACGAAAAAGGCAATGGGGCTTGATGGTTGACCAGTCGGGAGAGGGACTGAGTTGGATGATATTTAGGGAAAATGGTAATACAAGAAGCCCGTTAAAATTATGGCATTGGCAAAAGTATCAAATTTATATCGGCCCAAAGATCGCTCCATGTCCAGGAGGGTCCTATCTAGATAAGAGTAAAGGGATCCTAAAGACATGGCTGAGATAGGGAGCCTGTACCCCCTGGCCAAATAGATGGAAAGATTGATAAGATCCCTACGACGTTGGTTGTTGGGCTTACCAGGCAAAATAAAATGGTATAAAATAACAAGTATGTCGGTTGGAAGCTGAAGGTATGTACCTTTCCTTGCTCCAAACTCAATAGAGGCAAAATTACGATAAAATTAGTTCATGATAGGGGTGAAGGAAGCTTCGTTGAAAGTACTGATGCATATTCTACAAATTTGATCAATTATGCTTGGGACTTCATTTCTTCGGCATCCAAAGCCTCATCATGGTAGGGAGAAGTACTTACGAGATCAATCCCAAGTAGCTCACAAGCATCCTTAACGGTAATAGAGAACTCTCTCCATGAGGTAATACATGTGTTGGTTGTGGTGTTCCAATGTGAAACCAGGACTAGTAGGGTAACGCTGTGTTTGGAGAGAGTGAATTACCCAAACCAGGTGGCACGATGAAGACCAGCTTTGGTGAGGACATTAACATATGTGGACTGCATGAACGAGTTCCAATTAGTAAAGAGGGATGGGGAACCACCAGGTCCTTCAAAATTAATGTGGGGGATGAAGGCTCGATGCAAAACCTCACAGTTCCCTCTAGGGGAAAGAAACCCCAAACAGCAGAGTCTCCATCTTCATCACCCAAGAGTAAAAGGTCACACTTGGCACTTAAAGTGAAAGTCTTGAAGGAACCCCAAAAATTATCACCCTTTCCAAAAATAGGAGAGTGACGGTAGATGCCCAAAAATTATCACCCTTTCCAAAAATAGGAGAGTGACGGTAGAAGCACAATTGCTCTTAAAGAGCTGCCATCGCAATGGTGGTGTCCAAAGCAGGAGTAGGAGTAGTGGTGGTAGCAGACGGAGCAGCGATGGTGTGGACAACTGGTATGCTTGGTGAACTAGAAGACGATGCTATGGGAGAGTTTTAGGATGAAAATATTGAAAGAAGAGAGAGAGGACTGGAAATAATAAACTAACAAAGGTTGAAGACGGTAAGGGAAGAAAGAAACAGAAGAAAGTCTTGAGCAACAATGGTGGATAACACTTTCTCTCTCTAAAATCTCTGTAAGTACGGAGGTAAACAAAGAGATGAAAGAGAAAAATGTTTAAGTGTTCAGTATTAGACGTTTGAAAAGTAAGTGGGCATTTGACTTTCCCATAGAGTCACGTGCCAAGATGACAAAATGATTGTAAAAAGGACACATAGCACTTCAACGAGTGCTCTAACAGTCGAAAAGATAACCCTACATCATTAATGAGGTGACGTTTGGGAGAGATAGGTTTGCTTTTAAGAGAAGTAATGATTTTTGGAGCCAAAATTTTTTGAAATAGGTATTTAAAGCCAAAACGGTCAATTAAAGCAAGTCCTCGCGCTGAAAGACTGAATGATGATGCAACAATTTAAAGATGCACCGGGGAGAATTTTTCCTTTTCGAACAAATAGAAGATGGAATGTTTGGGACCTAACGACAACAAAAAGTTACGATGTCCCCTCGCTATAGGTCTATATATTGTAGAGCTTTGGTTCAGGTACATCCGGGAGAATTTCACTTTTTTCATAAATATTGGTAGTCAGTTACAATGAAGGCAGAGATTGATGAATTTTTCGCTCACACCAGAAGATGGTTCAACGGATTGAGAAGTTTTTTATATAGATATTTCTATTATCATTAAAAATATCTACACAAAGAGGAAAATATAGGGGGGCTTGAAGGTAATCTTTGAATTATAAAAATCTTTTCGAGTTAATAGAAGAGACCCAAGAGAAGGAAGTGACGAGGTAGCTTAGTGAGGCAACACAATGAAGCAGCTCAGCGAAGAGGCTCGGCTATGCAGCGCAATGAGGAACTGGCCGAGAAAGCTCTTATTTATCTTCCTTTCTTACTTAGACAAATTATTTCTTTTAAATACATTAATTGTAATGTTGTAATGATTTGTAATATTGAGTGGGAGGTCAAATGGTACTCACGAGGGACTAGGCCAGGGCTTGGGAGAGCTTACATGCTTTATCAAATGACCTCGTCATAGAAACTTCAGAGGGACTTGGTTTGGAGGATTGAGAAGTGAGGAAACATTAGGGCTTATCTTGACCATCTTAGATACACCTGGTAAAACACCGATAGATATTTTCATTGTAGAAGCTTGTGTAAAGTAACCTTGACGAGCATCGAATATTGAGCTTTGAGCTAAATAGTCCCCTACTAAATGTCACATCTACTTTACATCCTGCGTCTTTAGAAACCTTCCTACTATCCAATCCGATCTTGAGTAAACCACTATGGCATTGGGGTTGTCAAACGGTTTGGTGAGATACTTCTGTCATGATAGTCCTCTGACACACAATGTGTAGGCAAAAGGCATGTCTTGGCATTTAATGATTATGACATAAGGTGTGCTAATCCATTAGGCATTTAATGTTTAGGACTTAAAGTGTGAAAGGAAGGTCTTTCATATTAATGAAGACTAAGATGTCTCAGGAAGCGGTGTGGGTCTATTCATCCACTTCTGAGATGAGATAGTTCTTTTTAGAGATTTATTGCCAGAGAGAGAGAACATATCAGAGAGAAGTTATTGCAAACCAAAGAGTTTACTTACCCACTATTGTCGTTTATTGTGAAGCTTTTTAATAGCTAACCATAGATCTATCAGATGTTATTGGTGTGTTAGTTTCCTTCCAAGGTGTATTTAAGGTGCTTACTTCTCTCTCCCTTTAAATGAGTTACTTCTGAGTTTTCGTTATTATTATTTGAGTATACACGAGAGACTTATGAGTCCAATCTGAGTGTTAATTATATACAATATTGTGTGTTCATTTTTCTTTGTTTAAAGATTTCTTGAATTATCGTTTAACACCATATATATAAGGGTTACACCTCAACTAGTATTCCCATACTCTCAGGCTTCGAGGGGACTACCCTATTACAAAAGGTGACCGAGAGATTACAATTTGAACGCACTAGACATCTCTTATTAATACTCGCCATTTAGAGGGAACTCCAATTTACCAGCATGGGAATAGGAAAATTGAAAACTTTAATAACCTGACAAATCGTGAAGTTGATCTCTCAAAACTCTACATGTTTAATCATATTCTATTTTTCTTACCAAAATGCTGGTATGAAGCAATATAAGGTATGTTTTACATTCATAACCCCAACTTTGCACTGATATTAGTGACACTATAACAAAAGGCAAAAAAATATGCATCCCTTGTGGATATAATATCGAAATTAGAGCATTCACACAGAGTATGACGTCTCACAATATATGCACTAAATGTGAGCTTGCATAAAAATTAAAGAAGAAAGGATTTTAAATTCGTGACACGAACATTTATACGCAAAACACAGATACGCTTTCACCCAATTGGCCACATGCAATTTTTCATATATTTTTAAAAAATAATACCAATTGGATGGAAATACGACACATAGAGCATGCTTTGAAAGCCGTTGAAAACGAATATACACATATGTGTATATATGTATATACAGTATTAAACAATATCGTCATAAATTCTTCATTAATTTTATTAGTTTTGTAGAACTAGAACATGAATAAAGATGATCAACAAAATAACAAAACTCCTTATCCAACAAAATACTCCCCTAATCCACTAAGTGAATTTTTGACACTTGTGGATTCAAAATACTTTACTCCACCAAAGGTTCATTCTACCACTCCATCTAAAATATCTCCAAGTCACCAGACTCAAGAAACGATTATTAATCAAATCCCTCAAAAAACTTTTTGGAGGAATCCCATGCCAGGAATCCTACCGGTAACAAAAATAACGTCCATATCTTTAAAGCCCAGTATTTATCTTTTGGAAAGGTGACTGTGGTCATCGGAGCTAAAGACAATTGGAATAATGTTTTCATCTCTATAAAAGATGAATGTGGTCATCTGGGGCACAGAAAATGGGAAGAATGTTAATCGTTCCATAAAGGATGATGTGTGGGATCATTTTTGTAAAATATTTACATTCACACACAGTTCGAAGAAATTTTTTCTTTCTCGAGTAGCTGGACAATTTAAAACCTTTCGAAATAACTCCATAAGGTTCAATTACTTGCGGGGACATCAAGTTCTGACATTATAAAGTGTCACAAAATGTTGAAATGCCCATCCACCAATGGAATGACTTCTTTGAGACAGAGCCTAGGGGAAAGAACTTGTCCAGAGGGAGAAAAATTGAAAGAATAGAGCAAAGAAATTTGTTACCACAAACTTGGTTCCAAATCATGGGATGATTTTAAGGAGGAATGGTTGGAAAGGACCAAGGGGACTCTGAAAGGAGGGAAAGACGCTAATCGAGTCAGCTAATGGGATAAACCGGATAAAACATTATTAGACAAATTTTCTCCGTCTCTGGTGAATTTGAATTTAATAACCATATATATACATGCTATAATAAAATATTATTGAAATTATTATAGGCAAACACCCCCAATTTGCAGTCCAGAAGCGAAAAGCTAGGGAAGATCCAAAAGATCCTAGTAAAATGAAAGAATGGTCTAGATGTTCAATCTTATTTGATTTGTCGTATTAAAAAGAGCACTATGTAAGGCGTGTAATTGATATGATGCACATGGAAGGAGGGCCCACCTCTATCTAAAGGTGATGAAAATAAAATAAAAAGTGTAAACTACCAAACAAATGACCTAAAATAGTGTAAGTCTCCTGACTGACACATCCTCATTCAGTTAACCCCTCGATTGTTTCAGCAACTCTTTTTTGAGAACAAAGATGTCCTTTGGTAAATTATACTGATTAGTTTATGCTTTACCTTACTGTGGGAAAAGTTTTTAAACAATAAGCACATTAAGTTTTCTTTTAGCCGAGCCAATTTGAATCTTAGATAAATATTTTCCTTCATCATTCATTGATATCAACATCCACCCTCTAATGAATCTACACAATGAGGCTTTATTATGTGAACCCTATAGGTAATAGCTTGTTAAAAACATTTAAAGATTACGTTTGGAATACACGGTATATTTGAGGGTTAATTGCAAAAGAATACATAACAATATAATCATCATTATACTCTCTTGAACATATTCTGGAACAAGTGCTTATGAGGCTCATTCCTCATGGAGAATGAGTGGTTGAGGAACCTGACGATTTTGAGGATGAATCTCTTTCTGATAACCCTAAAGAGATTAGATTCATTAATATGCAATACGAACAAGTATCTTAGTATGTCTTTGAATATAAAAATAAAGTTGAGGATTTGAGAGAGTAAGTACCGACATATATATTGTTTTTTTGTTTGATCATATATATTCTCTATATTACCATCTAAATTCTATAATTTCATTAACACACATATGAAGTATGAGAGAAACATTTCCCAAAATTAGAAGACAAAGTTTAGTAAAGGCGATGAGTAATTTTAGCGAGAATGTATCAAAAGAGGTAATTATAATATCTTTTATTGAGGTCACTTTTGTATGTGTTGTAAAACATGCCCTATTACAAATTTGCTAATAAAGGTAGTTTAAAAAATATACATGATGTCTCTTTAAGGCTTGCATGCCCAGCCAAAGGTCCTAATTTGCATGCAAAGGAGTTAAAAAAGTTGAACAAAATATTTTCATTTAGTCTCATTCCCATGCGATGAAAAGCTATTGAAATAAACAAAAAAAGATCAATTTCATCCTTGATTTATTGTGTGGCTAGAAAATGTGATAAAACCCAAAAGATACGATGCTGACCTATTATGGGATTATCCAATAATTCCTGGAACTAGATTACTTAGATTTCAAAGAAACTGTATTCTATTGTGATAGGGTAAAGGTGGAGGACACTACTAACGATTGTAAAGTTGATCGTTCCTCAAAACTTAACATGGTAGATTTATCTATGATGAAAAGTAAAAATTACATGGTCGATGAGCCTGTTGTTTGATCCTTTCAAAACTTGAAGAAGGTATTTTATTCAAAGTGTATAAACGATGACAATCGATTTGTTTTTATGCATGCACGAAAATATTGACTATTTATGCAAACCCATTAAAGTCCCCTACAAAGTTTCAGTCTGCTCTTAGTTAAAACCATAATTTGAAGGATCTTTTATTTGATTTAGACGAATATTGAGTTTTGAAACACTATTTTATTATTATTTGCTTAACCCTTGTATGAAAACCCTATTTGTATCGTATGTCTATGAACAAAGATTGGAACAATATTTATTTACATTTGTGTATGTATGGAACGAGTCGTTATAACAACTCATTTATGATCAGAACAACACTAAACAATAACATGACATGATAACACGATAACATGACAAAACATTGAAGTTAGTGTCCAATAAGTATTTTAATTAGTGAGTCACTGATCCAAAGAGTGAAGCCAAAAATCTTTCTAAGATTGATAACTTGTTTTCTGAGGGTATTAACCTTGTTTGGGCTTCGAGTGGTTTTACTTGAAGTCGTGTGGAACCCATCAATTGAAATGCAGACTATTAGTCGGTCTTAAACTTGTCAAATCATAGCTATGCATAACCTTCTTTTGGCTAAGACTATTTCCATTCATAATAACATGCGTTTCACCCAACGGGTTCCATAAATTTGGAATATGATTGTTTTGGTGGGAATATTTATATTGATTAAGGATATTAACAAATCTAATTTTATTTCTATATGTTTACCCTTAACTCTATTTTCTAAGTTTAACCAGTTGAACTCATCAGGTATTTCAAGTTATGACAAGGTTATGTCATAGTCTTGTTATGAAGTTAGGGATCACTTGGTGAGTTTGACTAGTTATCTGGACGACAAAGTTCAAGTGGGCTCAAATAATACTAAAATTAGATTTTTGAGTACCCTTGATCAATATACATTAATGGTAATGAAATAATAAGGAGAATATCTCAAACTTAATGTTATTAAAGGTAGATACTTTTATTAAATTTTATGTTTTATAATTTAAACTTTTACTTTAGAAAAATTTGATAGAAGTTTGGTTTATTTTCTAACATGCTGTGTGTGTTGGGCCATTACAAAATTAATGTAATGTTACATGATTTTATGTGCACAAACCATACAATTAGATAGAATTGTTTGAGTAGGAAAGATATATTATAATCTGCACATAATATAAAGGAAAAACTAAGCCTTAGATAAGAAAGAGATTGGGAATATAAGTAGGGAGTGTATTTCACTCGTATCCTATAACACATAGAGGAGTGTTGCCTTCCATAAGTTATATTCCCGATATATCGATGCATTGAAAGTGTATCATATGGTAATGGGAATGATAAGAGTCAAGTATATTCTTATAAATGGTAAGAAAGGAGGGAGTTATGTTATTTGTCAATGCAGTTCTAATTAATTATCAGAATTGTTTGGGTGTCTATATGAGACAACGATTCTTATCAAACATTTAATGATACCTTTTAACATATATTCATTGGTTGTGTAAGTGTATATAATGTCTTGTGATTATATCTCAAACGATGTATTTACTTGATTCATTAAATAACATATCATTTGATCATATTTTTAACACGCACACACACACACACATATAAATATATGAAGGTTCTAAAAAACACGTGGCGTGGAGGCCAAGCCTTACGCCTTAGAAGCCTAGGCAAGCCTTAGGCGTAAAAAGGCGTTTAGACATTTTTAATATATTTTAACATTTTTAACTATAATAAGGCTATTAAAAATACTAAAATGGTACATAGCTTAAAATATGCCTGAATATATACTATTAAATAATATTTTTTTAAATACTAAGAAAAAAATAAAAAATGCACGTTTTTTGGACGAGAGGCAGAGAGGTTTGTGATACCATTTGTCTTTTAATTGTTTTGAATGAGATATTGGTTCAATTTTAATAAAAAATATTTAAAAGGCGATATCGTTTCAATAAAACCTTTTTGTTTAAAAAAAAAAGTGCAACTTAAGCCTTTTACCAAGAATAAGGCGTAAAAGCCCAAGGTGGGGCATTTTTCCCAAGCCTCAAGCCTAGGAGTGCCTAGGCTTTAGAACACTGAAATATATATATATATATATATATGAGTTAGCGTGTAAATAAACTTTGCTAGTGTTTGAAGATATTCTAAAGGAGAAGAAATATAATGGCTAGGAGATATATTATTAGATATAAAGTTTTCTTACTTTCTTATATTTTGTTCTATACACTACTGATCCTAAGATTGGATAAAGGAGTGTTGTATTAGGTAACTGAAAATTAAAATTAAAACTTTGCAAATCCTGTATAATTCAAAAAATACTTTGTTGAATTGAGTATAAAGTTGCAGCCACAACTGCTGCCATTTATTCTTTGTGCTATGTTAGTGAAGATAGTTTGCTAAGAGCATGCAATATTTTTTTTAATTAAAATCAAGATATGTTATTTTAAGACATAGATATATCAAGTAATTGTCAACAAATGACAACATCAATATTTTTATGGTAAGACAAGTATGACCTCATAGATGATTTGACTAAAGGATTCTCGAGAGATTTATTAAATGATAAATCTAAAGGTGTGGTATTGAAACTCCATTTATAAAATCACCACTATTGGTAACGTAACTTTGTAATAAACCTATCACTATTCAAAAGTTTAATGGGTAATAAAAAGCTATTGATAAGTGATTGAATATGCATTAAAATTATTATATTGTCCCTTCCAAGATGTTTAGTGGAAATTGCTATGAAATGAGGATGAGTTATAAACTTTTAATGAAGTTCAAATATGTAATTGTTATCTAAATTAATGAGGATTGTAAAAAAATTCACCTACGTGAACATAATACGTGGTTATTATTTTATCAAGAGTTTGGGGTTGCGCTTATAAATGTTCAAGAGAACAAGATGGATAACAAGTCCATAATAGTTATAATATCTATAAGAACATTTTATAGAAGATGAAATATCTCATGTGTGATATATTTTTGGCAATTAGATATTAAGACAAGGTTTAATTCATAACACACCCGTATGTCAATTATCACTTTGAAATTAACTCGCTAATGAAGGCTTAAATCAAAAGATACCTTGTTATATTCATGAGTATATGAAATAAAAAAATTTAAGAAATATGACAATCTAGTGGGGGATTGTTGGAGAGATGGTAATATTTCAAATAAAATTGAAGGGAGAGAAAAAGAGATAATAAGAATAATTAAAAAAATCATGTATATATTCATGAATAAATATAACCCTTAGGCATTTATCAATTTATAAATAGACAAAACTATTAATATTCATCTATTCATGAACCAACATGATCTTTAGTATATTGTCTGTCCACGAAAAGACACAAATGAGTCTATAAAAGGATATGATCCAACAATTATTTTGAGACATCATGAGATTATTATCTCCCATACTCTCCTTTTTAATCAGTTAATTTTATTCAATCAGTTTCACCAGGTTTAGGGAATTCTTTAGGATTGCTAACTATAGATTCCAATGGACTGTTCAATCTTTGAGGTAATTTTCCAAAGAACCCAATAGCAGACTCTTGTATTGGTAAAGTTAAACCCTTAAAGTAAAGTGATTCTTCACGCCTCAATTCTGTAACAACCCGAGGTCTTGGAGACAACGAGTTATTTATTTTGGGAGAAATAAATAATATTTTATTGGAGAAATAATTAAATGGGCAATTGAGGTCAAAATTTGAAGTTGTTAGAAAGAGTGTCGAATGTCGATTCTGAGGGTACCATTGTGCCGGAAGGGTCGAGAAAATCGAATGACTGTACTTGAGGGTCTATTTAGGTTCTGAAATAAATTAGAACCGTTTGACTCGAATTAAAGTCACCGAGTCATTTAAAGTGTGTATTATCATTTAAAGATGTGTATCTTGGGATTTAGGGCTTATTAAGCCTACGGGAGATATTTTATCCAAAGAGAGAAAGAGAAAAAGAAAGAAAGAAAGAAAGAAAGAGAGAAGAAGAAAAGGAAGGAGAAAGAGAGAGAAAGTGGAGATTTTCGGCAGATACGCGATCTCAAGGCGGATTCAGACCCTACGAACCCGAGGCAAGTGATTAAACTTGCTAAATAATTGTTGTGTACCATTTATTGCATGATTTGTGGATGAAATTTATGGGTTTTAGGTTTAGTTTAATAAAACCTAACTTTTGGGTATAATCTTAGATTTGATATGTAGATCTTTGATTTGAGGATAAAAATTGGTTTAACTGTATTCTAGGATGAATATCAATGATATATATGTGATTGGGTTGAAGAGAAATGGAGAGAAACGGATTAAAATGAATTTTGGGTATTTTAGGCTTACAAAAAGTAGCCATTTTTGAGATTTCTGAAGGGCCGAATTGATTCGGCCTCCTACCGAATCGATTCGAAAATATGCAGGTGCCCAGGTCTGAGTGACCAAATCGATTCGGACCCTAACTGAATCGATTCGACCTGAGATAGAATCCCAGGTTTGGTGACCCAAATCAATTTGTCTTCCTGGACGACTCGATTCGCTGGGCCGAATCAATTCGGAATTGGCCCGAATCGATTCAGAAACAGGGCTTTTGGAGGATTGTTTTTCTAAAAAGAATTTCATCCCGTTTTGTTCGAGGTTATCAATTGGGGATCTCTATAGGAGATATTTGGAGTATGTTTTGGAGACTTTTAGAGAATTTCCCTTATAAGAAATAAATGGAGTCATATTGACTAAATTTGAGATATACCGATTAGATATTTTGGTATGTTCTAAGTGGGGAAGCCCACCTTGTTTTGAGAGTTCTAATTGGAGACAGTTATGATATTAATGGGAATAATTTAGAGATAATGGATCTTAACATCCAATCCCAAATGGGATAACTTTAAAAGGTTCATAAATGAATGGAACCCCATTATGGATGGAGATTTATAAATGCTATTTGAGGTGCATACGGATATAGAAATATCCTTATTGATGCTAATTTGGGAGATGTCTCACACAAGGATAAATGCTAATTGAAGAGCATTAGGATAAAAGAATATCCTTAACTTAAATAGAATTGAGAGATAATTCATAATTAGAGGCGACTTGTGAGCTTCAAGCGAGAAATAGTATAGCGTATACTAAGTGGGGAAGATGTGTGAGAATTGGCGATTAGTATATCTTGAGGGAAATATACTAAACTTTGACATTAAATTTATTGCGCCAATGGGCGTATAATAAAAAAAAGAAAATGATGTTGCAGGTATACCTTATATGATGGTATATCTTTATTATGTTGGATGTATGTATACCTTATATGATGGTATATATACATGTTAGGCATACCCTCTTCTTGATATCATTGGGAAGTTTCATGCGTAGAGGGTGAGCATCCTGGCTCAAAGAGCAGGATGTGGATATTCCCCAGGTCATAGTCGTCCATGGTGGTCAGCAAATGACATATATATACATTTATTTATATATTTTAGGGGTGAGAGGTCGTGGGTATGTGTCTCTCTCACTTGCCGGTTAGGAGCTATGACTGCTTCCCGAGACGTCGTGTGCGTGAGTTGATCACGAGGTGGGTGTCGTGGAACCCCACCAGGTGACCCCAGTTTGCTACGTATATGGGCTACTGGAAGATGATAGCATGTGAGCCTGCGTCCTTCGAGTTATAGCTCGGTTGGATGGTTATTATTGCTTGTGCTTGTACTTGGGTATCGAGGGCATAATGGACCTCAACGACCTACATTGTCAGGATTAGTGTATCGGGAGGGTTCGTTGTTTGGATTTCTCCTCGGCGAGACGTCCCACGCACAAACCGCAGTGTAATGTTGGAACATGGGGGTAAGTTAGTCCTTAATGCTCATATATATATACATACATATATCACCTATCCCGACAATCGACAGTGCCAATAGTAGTGTAACGGGGGGGTTCCTTGTTTGGATTTCGCTTCGGCGAGACATCCCATGCATGAAATGCCGTGTACTGTTGAGAATTGGGAGTATTAATTAATTAGAATTTGGATAAATTGGGTTACATGCATCTTGTATTGAGGACATAATGAGCCTCGAGGATCAATACGGTCAGGAGTAGTGTAACGGGGGGTTCCTTGTTTGGATTTCGCCTCGGCGAGACGTCCCACGCACGAAACGCAGTGCCGTGTTGAGAATCGGGAGGAGTTTAGTCCTTAACTCTTGATGCTAATAACTCATATATATATATATATATATATATATATATATATATATATACTGTTTACATGCCAAACGGGGGCATAACTAGAATATATAAAATTCTAGTAAATGAGATTGTTGATGTATTATGATGATGTGGTTATGAGATGAATCATGTAACTTTATATGTTCAATAAATGAACATTATAAAGATAACTATAACTATTACATTAAAGTCAATGTATATAACTTATAGATTATTGAAATAAGTGTCGATTGGGAGATAGATTAGACGGCTTCACTTAAATACTTTAATTGGGTTTAAGTTAGAATCCTCTTACCTAAATTAGAATCGAGCATCCATTTGGAGATCACGTGCATACGCTTAGTGCGTGCTTTAGATGAGAGGTGAGTTGAATTATTATGGAGAGTTCGATTCCACCTTAATCATGTAATAATGCATTTATAATTATTATGCATTTTAATACACTTGCTATAAAATGGTTTTCAAACTCGGGCTCTGACCCGTTTATATTTTCTCCTCCATGTATATATTGTATTACTTCAGGTGTTCCTCCGCAAGGACGCCTTTGATGTTCATCCATCTAGTGGATTCGTGGAGCTGTGGCATTGCGGACTGTCTCAGCACTTTGTTTTAGTCGATTCCTATCTTTGTATATCTAGATTAGGATTCAGTATGTATATTGAGTTAGTATTCAAGTGTTGTAGATTAACACTTTCATATTTCATTTCTCAGATTATTGTATTGTCTGTTACCCGACAGCATATTCAGGTATTTTATTGTTGAGATTTTGTTGTACATTGGATTGCACTCTTGTATAGATTAGAGTTTGCACTTATCACTCACCATAATTAGATGTATATTGTTGGTCATGTGCATTATTGGTTTTGTTGTTATTGTTAAATAAAAAGTTTTAAATTTTTGACAATTCGCTTTTAATGATTTCGGGTAGATAGCCTTATATTATTAGTTTTGTCTGTTGATGTTGAGACTGTGCCATCTGGGATACCTGATTGAATGTAGTATAGGGATGGCCACCCGTTATTATTTTGAGGGGGTTGTCACAAGTTCACCATATAATTTTTGGTTTCACAATTTTTTCTATAATGTAGTGATAAGCCAAACTCCGCTCTTTCGATCTGTATGTGAATAAATGTGATATGGTTGTCACAATGATGATGTATACATATATTTATCAAAAAGATATCCAAATATAAAAGAAAGATATAAACATTTTTTGATGATGAAATATGGCTCATAGGATGACGTAGTTAATTAACTAAGCATAAAGTTAAATAATTGGGGTAGGGGAAAGAGAAGAGTGAGATTGGTACCAATATTTACATAGTTCAAAACTTAAATGGACCTAAGTCCATAAATGGGGCTATTATCCATTATAATATGAGTTGGTAGTAACAAAAACTTTCCAAACTAAATTAAATTGTCCTTATTAGCCCATTTAGTTAATATGGGTCCAAGTTACATAAATATTTTTGGGTGAAAAAGTAAAATTTTATAAAAGCATTTTGGATAATCATATATAATCCGTATAACTACGAAATAAATTCTAACTTTTTGTTTCTCATGGTCACACTCCTTCACCAATAACTCTCTCCTCCCCCCCCCCCCCCCCCCCCCCCGGGCCCGGAGGACAGTATGACATTTGGTTCACTAACCAACCTCCACCTATTTTGTTTTTCTCTCTTTCCTTTTTATTTTTTATGATACTGGGACTTATCACATATTTTATCCTTATTATATGGGTATTTTTTATCATCCCACTAAATTAATATACATACTCAATGTAGGAAAACTTTATATACACCCATTTAATTAATATTTTAAATATTTCTTTATGTTCATTTTATTAATTAATTAAATCTAAAACTATCTTCATGTTTTTTATCGATATTTAATTTTTTATCGTCGATAACCATCACCTCAGATACCCTGTGCCATCTTTGCTAAGAAACTGCCTTCATCTTTGGTTGTTTTATACCATTTGTATATTGAACAAACAACCTGTAGTGCACAAATACCAAAGTTTAAGGTTTAAATATGAGATAATTCCTTAGAGTGAATTATTGGGGATTGATATATGCAGAATAAAAAATTTCATCCCTGGGATCTTCAATTAATAGAAAGATGAAAATCCATAACTAGGTTTGAAGAAAAAACTAGAGTTTCGAATATAATTTTTTTGCGGATCCGATTGCAATCTAATGGGAAGTAAGGTACTTGATGATGATGAAGGGGTGCCTTTCTTTTGGATCTCCAAAATATTTCTAGAAAACTTTCAAATATTGAATTTTCTAGTATATAATCCTCTTAAATCTAGGTAGGTGTGTGGGCATTTTTTGAGATGTGAACTTTTGCTTTTGGATGAGATATGTTCCTCTCTCTATTGTTCTTTACAAAAATTATGAATAGTGTTTTATCCTTGTAAGAGCAAGATTTATAATTGCTCATTTTATTTGGATTATCTTGTTACACCCCCACTACAGATTCAAGACCGTTCTTAAGTCTTCAAATAGAAGAATTATTGGCGACATTTGCAAGATTGAAGATTGTTCGTTATAACTTTACCCAAGAAGAATTATGAGGCAATTTGGTAAAGCTTTAAAGTTTCAAGGGTGATTTTTAAAAGAGTTTGCTTTTAAAAAAATTCAAAATATTTTAAATTTATTTTGAATATTTTGGGAGTTAGTTAGAACGACTTGAAATGTTGTTCAAAGGATATCTTGAAGGTCGTTAGAATAAGTTTCCTTCATTCGAAAGAATTCTGATGCGTCGCCCTTTTGGTCGGCATTGGAATATCGGTTAAAGTTATTGGAAGTTGTTCGAATGAGATCAGGTACTTCATTCAAACTAGGTTTCAGTTCGTTCAAAAGAATATGCGCATTTTTATTTTTTAAAACAAATCTTTTGTAATCTTTAATCCCTATCTCTTTGCAACAACTTTTCCTATAAATAGAGATGTGGGGATGGACTTTTATTTAAGTCTTTTTAGAGTTCTTTTTGTGATCAAACTATACAATTTTTTCATCCAAACTATTTGGGTCTTTCAGGAACACTTTGCTAAACTAAGAAGAATATATTCCAAAGTTCTAAACCCCTTTAGGGATTTTCTCTACTGTTGATTTATGGATTCGAGGATCTACGACCGAAGAAGAAATGAATTGCGTTTCATGAGGCTGATTGGTGGATACGGAGAAAATAACTTCTTCTCGTGGGCGGTGTTAGGCTACATTATTTTTAGTTGAATATTTAAAGACCCTTGTGAATTATACTTGGTGAATCTCTAAGTAGTCTATAAGTCATTAGAGTCTGTTAAATTCTTAAACAATGTTGAATATAGATTTTTCCTCAAAGGGATTTTTACTCTATCTTCTTCCCATTCTATTTTTGTTATGATTTTTGTCTTCGATTTATCTTACATGTTCACTTAAATCTAAACAAGACAAAATTTGGTCAAAAGTGAATCTTTGTTAGTGTTACTATAAGATACAAATGAATCGATATAGCCCTTTTGTTTACACTCCCATGCCTTTACAACCCTAATAACGAATTATGCTGCTTAAAACCCCAACTTAAACCGATATATGCCTTTTTAAGTTGCGGGCTTGGGACAAACTAGATTTCAATCAAGTGTAATACCTCGAATAATATTAATTAAGGTGGCCATTCTTACTACTTAGAAGTTCAGCAAATTGAAATATCATTCTCGACATGTGATAGAATTATAAGAAATTAAAAATTTTCCTTATCAAGAATAATCGATGATAAACAACACTCTAAATAATTATGAATCAATTTTCCTATTTAATGAAATATTGCAAACACAATTAGTATGCTATCTCCAAATAATAATACAATATGATTAAACCATAAAATTGTGACTTATATACAACGACCGGAATAATAAAAATAAGAAATCCCTAAACATACCAAATGTACCAACTGTCCTAGTAACTTCTCGGCATCTTAATTCCTTGATTGCTTCGTAGTTTCAATACATCTATCTTCAAAACCTGAAATGTTAGTTAATGAAGAGTGGGTGAAACCCCCCAAGTATACCAGTTACGTGATCCAAAATAACTAATCTATGTACTAAACATTATATTAGACTCTTCTAATTAAACATGTAGTATATTCTACACAAAAAAAATAATTTCTATGAGTAATGATAACTCGTAATAAACGAGTCATAATAATCCATTTTGTTTAGAATAATAACCAATCAACTATATAAATAATGATTTAACAATAGTCTCGACCATATGTATAGTTAAAGAATCTACATTTACTAGTTTAAGTGTTATACTCCACCCGTGCTGGTGTTATTTCCTTTTAAAAAGTGTGTTCTCAATAAACGTATATAATATCCCAATAATTCCCATAAATGAAGGGACGACTAGTATAAATAATATTCCCAATATTACAATCGGGATTTGCCTAAATAATTATATACCATAATTATAACAATATGTAAACTATTCACTAGCCCCTATTTATTACGGAGTCACTAACACATAAGTTCGCCATACAAGCTGACACATACAAATAAATTGGCACACCCGTATGCCCTCACTCCATATACGTAACACCCCTCTCTTTCACTCCATGACTAGAAAACCCTTACACGTGCCTCCTTAAAATAATAATCCCATGAATGGGCCTCATTTATAATAGGGCCACTAACATGTAAGCCCGCCATATATGCCGACATAGACAAATAAACTGTCACACCCCTCTGTTCTCACTCCATAATCGGCACACCCTTCAACCCTCACTCCATAACTGACACACCCCTCAGTCTGCCTTAATAAAGTAAATAATATAAATAAGCATGACCCCCGATGGAGACACGAAACCTAACATAATAATTAATCATGTCTCATTTAAGCATAACTGATTAGAATATTATTTTTCGTCACATAACCGTCCATTAATATATTATTACTTATTAGTATCTATTCGCAATTCATTTTATCTTATTAGCTTAAGTTAACTTTAAACCATTACTATATTCTAGACTCTCAACTCTCAACCTTCCCTAGACTCAATGCATGGGACATATCATAAATAAAATCTAAACAATAGCGCCCAAACACACTTCTATATATGCCGTACATTTGTCAATACTCAATGATAATCATATCTTAACAACTCACTTATTAATACCACTACTTGATTTATACCTCCAGTATATATTTTCGACTTTAAAACTGCATAACCTAGTACACTTAACCCACATGTAGTCTAAATTAAAAAAATTGTCACATCCCTAAGTATATAAATTTACACTTAAATTTCTCTTTATTCCCGTCAATGTAAATCGATTATTCTAGAGAGTTAATACTATTTTAAAATATCAAGTCAATTCCTTACGTTAATGCAACTATCCTCAATGCACCATGTCATTCATTATAACCTTACATGTGCATATCCATTATATCATAATTCCAAATGCACCAATATACATTCCCAAGTATCATAACTCCTAAGGATAAACAATGTAATCCAATATCACTCACTCTCTCTTTTTATAAATGTATAATCAACAATATAAACTATACCTACACTCA
Organism: Sambucus nigra; assembly: GCA_949130495.1. Lineage (NCBI taxonomy): Eukaryota > Viridiplantae > Streptophyta > Magnoliopsida > Dipsacales > Adoxaceae > Sambucus > Sambucus nigra. The sequence goes on from OX422218.1 coordinate 205,035,045, forward strand.
CCATTATCTAGTGACTGAACTATCACCATCAACATCATATATATCCTCACCCTTTATCTATCACATAAAGTCTTACTAACAACAGTATCCTTCAAATTAAATCCCATTATTATTAACCATAAAGGGAGATTCACTAAATTGTACAAGTTACCAGTTGCGCAACCTCAATTCCTGCATATAGAGTATCTACAATTCATCCAACAAGTCAATGATGCCAAATGTCAAATAATCACAACTTTCTAACATAATTACCAATATTTTATTACACAATATTAGCATATAAGTTAACGTACGACTTCTAAATCCAACAACATAGGTTTAGAATTTGCATTATCAACACAATTACCCCATTACACCAACTACATAACATACAACTTCCAATTATAACAATATAGGTTTAGAACCAACAACTTCTATGTGATAGTTTGGAGACTAAAAAAATGTATTGTTTTTATTCATCATATTTATGGTATCTAATTATATGTATATAAGCCAAATGTCCAATGTTCCAAGTAAAATTCCATAATATCTTATTCTACCCATATTCAAATGGGATTCATGTGAATTTCCTAATAACTAAAGTGTCCTAAGAGAAACCCAACAATTCTTAACACTAATTTCAATGATATATAAAAGTGTACAAATTACTAACCATTATTTCCTTACTTTTTATCTATATATCTATTTGTTTACTATGGATCTTTTCATTTCATTATTTGAGTAATACTAGGTTCATATTTCCATAATATTATTTCTCTACCTCCATAATAAAATTGCCTAATCTTAAACATATTATCTATTTCTCAGATAATGAGTACTTTTTTCTAATCAATAATTGCCAACAATAATGCCAAGTTATGATTATTGATAATTCTCAATTCATTATCAAATTCGAGTTTAAGAATACTCACCGAACTCTAACATCATCATCATGCTTCCAAATTAGAAATTCTAATTCCAAATCACAAGTCTCAATATTATCAATTTCATAATGTTTAGAAATTTCAATTCCCAAATCTAAATTTCAAAATCATCAATTCCATTAAATCCTATGAATAAATATAATTAGGTTGTTCTTATTATAATTATATTCCTAATACTTTTTAATCTCAATGAATATAAGGTTTAAGCAGTACTTAAAACATTTAATAGTAAGGGGGAAATTATAATTATACTTACCTTTAAGATACCCAATTATGAAATAACAAAAATTATGGCGCTAACTTCCTCCATCTCCAAAATCCAATTCCAGAATTCAAATCTATGCGAAAATTGAGTTCGAATCATGTTTGGTGTTTTCCTAAAATTCCAATAGAAAGTCACCCAAATTACAGTTGAAGAATCAAGTTTTATAAAAAATGAAATTCTCAGAAACCTCCACTATGTCCTCCTTAAACTTCCATCTGCCCATCATCAGTTGCTAAAGCGGCCTCAAAGATCTGTTATGGCGGTTTGCTTCTCCCCTTTATTTTTTTCTTCAGGGTTTGCCTTTCATTTTCTTTTCCATTTTATCATTATTTTTCCCTCATTTATTTTCTATTTCTTTTTTCTTTTTCCAGTGCTCCTCCTCCTCCTCCTTTTCCTCTTAGGAATGATTAAGGGTTAGGTTGATAGGTTAAATGGGGAAATAAATTAAATAGAGGAAATATAAATAATAATGATAATAAACTGGCAAAATAATAGTAGTATATTTCAAAATGAAGTAAAGTATCGAAATACATTATTCATTTTAGTCATCCTGAATGGAGTCACGATCTTTAATTACATAGTCCATAAAAGAAAGTAAATGCAAAAGAAATTAAAAAGTACGACAGGTGCCTTGATACAATATCAATTACATTCATTTGTAAGTAGTAGCATAGGAAATTATAATAAGGTCTTCGGTATTGCGACTGATTTTCCATGCATATATAGTTGCTAGTGGAACACGACGTGATGCATTAGATTTGTGCGGGGTCGGGGAGATGTTTCCTTTTTTATTTCCTGAGTCCGTCTGGAATTTTAAAAATGTAAGAAAAAATTCCAAGTAGATAATTCTTATTCTATATAGTTCAAAACATGATTGTTAATGATTCAGTATACGAAATTCAATATGAAAGTGAATTCAATGTTAGGACATGTTTGTTTCTATAATGATATAACTAAAAATAGAAATATCTGACTAGAATTGGTAATGGTTAGGGATGGTTTATAAACAAATAACCCATAATGATTCATTTAGAGGTTTTAGGGTAATACCCATACATATAATAACATCAATCCAAATAAATTAGAGACAATAAATCCAGACACTGGATATAAAAGTAATTGTGCTAAGTCAAATAAAGACATTCCACATGGAAGCAAAAACTAGGCCCTCAATCATCTGAGTCCTACATGCCAAATAATACAGTCGTGGGTGTAACGAAAGATTATTCCCTGGTCATATTCTATGCTATAATGGAACCGAATAAAATTGCATCATATGAAGTACTGTGATTGCATGATCGTTGTTTAAAATTTGAATCAATTATACGTAAACAGTTGAACTACTCAAACGAGTTCATTAATGAGAATGAGATATATTGGGTCTATCACATAGTGATATCAACAAAAGGCATAATCAGAAGCATTGTGTGAAAAAAATAATGAATAATAAATCACCTACTTGTTGTTTAGGGTTTTTAAAAAGTTCCGTGGAATTCTTTAAGTCAAGGTGGTAATTCGTGTAACTTTGATATAGAGACAGTGTATTTTATGTGTAATAATAAGGTTTGTGAGATGTTTGAAGTGTGGTAAAAGTTATAAAATTGCATATTAAATAAATGTTGGGATTTAAAATGAAAATAAAGTTTAATTTTATTACTTAAGGTTCCTTAACATTTTAAGATTGGTGATAATAGACGTTTTTATTCCTAATAATGTCAAAAAACTTTAAAAAAAGTTGGGGGTGAAAATACAGAAGTTGAAAAATTACAGGGGTTTATGTGCAAAAATACTTTTAAAGTTTAAAATTCCATTTTAGGGGTTATATCGAATTACCTTTTTGGTTATCCAAACAAGGTGTTATAATAAACCATTTTGACCAGAAAAATAAAATAAGATTTTTGGAATTTTTTTTAAAATTTTCTGATTGGTCACACGCTGTCAAACTATACACGCTGCCTTTGACCCTACTCACGCGCGTGGCATCCACTTCGTCTTCAACCTTTCGAATTTTGACGTAGGGGTTGAAAATATTGAGCTTCAATTAAATTCTCTATAAAATACTATTTCAGATGATTCCAAAGCTATTCTTCTTCATTTTTAGGCAAGGATTTCAAAAATATAACTTTGTAAGATTAAGACTGACTTTAGCCTTATATTCAAATACTATAAAATGTCAAAAAATTTAGTTTGATATTCGTGGATTTACATTGAAATTCGAAGTACGGAAGTGTTATAGTTTGGATTCTGTGTGAATTAAAAAAAAATGGTTTTGGTTTGAAAGTTTAATTCATATTGTACATGGAGAAATTATCATTTGAAATTCCAACTGTCAAAAATGAAAAACTTGATTTATGAAAAGGTATGAATACTGTGATAAAATTATAATATATGGTTGCAATCCTACGAGTCTAAGTACAAATAATCCCACTTTAGCAATTATTTAAAGTCAGGAACACAAAATTCACCATTGGAGCTCAAACTTCCAGGGTGTTTTCTAAAAATTGACCCTTAGCTTATGATTTCTACATAAGATCTCACATGTAACTACATAAATGGATCCTACTCTACTGTAGAAATATGCTTGAATTGAAAGAACTAAGCTATGAAAATAAAATGACAATAAACCCGAATATGCCAAAATTTTGGTTTGGGTTTTGCGCTACTGGTTGCGCTGATTTCTCTATACTATGAGAGGCTTTCTATTATGAGGGTATGGGGAGTTTATTAATCAAAATTTGGGTGGTGTTTTGGTTGGTCTAATGAGAGAATTCTTGGAAGAAAGTTTTGAGTGATAAAAGGTGTAGGTTTACCCTAGTTTTCATTGGTTCCCATAGTGTGTAGCTGTCATTCTTATCAGTCTAGCTGATAAGGAAGATGATGGAGGTTTCAGGTTTCCTTATAGGTTTTTGTTTAACTTTTATGTCTTTTTCCTTTATTTTTAAACTTTTGGTGTCTTTGTATAATTTTCAAAACCTAGACAAGAAATGTGAGGGGCTAATTTGTAACTTTAAAGGATAATGAAGTTATTTGTTAAGAATTTTTGGAATATATAGCTCATTTAAATGGTTTAAAAGTCAATTGAAAATTTTAAGGGGTGTTTTATAATTATTGAAACTTTAAGGTAACTTTGGAAATTATGTTTTTCCAAGGTTCGTGTTGGTAATAATCCAAAAAAATTTACTGCATTATTTGCATGTCAAGATAAGATTACTTATTCTTTTAATATATGCAGAGAGAGAGTCTGATCTAGACGTGTTTCTCTGTACGGGTCTTACATAACGACTTACACTCTTATCCGTGCTAACTTACACTTTCATACTTTTTCCACCAAATTTCAACAAGCCAGATACTCCTATCTATCGATGGACGATCTCAAGATCTCGATGCCATGACATACATAAAAAAATATTGTAAAAACCTTTGTCTTTAAACGTTTGAGATAAGACATGATATGAACCTCGAAAGCAAACCTCAAATATCAAAAAACTTATTGTTGGGAGAAAGATCTATAAAGTGTATAGAAAGTTTGTTTTTATGAAAATGTGTTCTTTATGAAAAGCTTCATATTCGTTGGTATTAATTAACCTTAAAAAAGAGAGGTGATTAAATGCAAAGAAGAGAAGGTAAAAAAGATGAACTAGGTTTTGAATATTGGTTCCCTATTTTTAATAAATTTGTTTTTATCTCCTTAGAAAGAGGAAGAAAAGAATAAACAATAAATACTCTCTTGGTTTTTTTCTCTTGAAAGGTATGAGAGTTATTTTGAAATGAAGAGCATTGATGATTTAAATAAGGAAAATCAAAAAAAATGGGTTTCCTAAATACCAAGACAAGTCTAAGGACACATCTCTTACACAAATCACATGTGAGAGAGTAGTTGGTGACTACTAAGTCTAATCAACACACAAAAAGGTACTTTTCACATAAATATTTAAAAGATACTCAAAGATCTTTATGACTAATTCATGAATCTATACACATCATCGGAGATGTTGCTACCACAAGGAAGAACGTTACTATAGAGAACCTACTGCGATGCAAGTCGCATATCTATTAAGAGATTTTTGAAGATACCTTCAATGGACTTGGCGTCCAATAACGTAAGTATCACTACAACGAAGGTATTAGTATGGAGATCCTTCAACGATAAGCTGTTCGTGTTAAGTTACAGAGTTTTTTCTAAAAGAACTTATTCCATTTTCACTTCAGTGATGCAAATTATCATTGCAGCGAAACTGGTCAGATTCGCTCAATTTTACTTGTTTAGGTTTATTTAAATATTTGTATTTAATAATGAATATAATAGCAAAAACAAAAGTTTTACACACGTAGAATATTTTACCAATGTTTTGATATAGGTTTGCAAAAACACATGACATGTGTGAAGGAATTATCCAATATACATTCATCTAAAAATGTGATACGGTGATAATGAAGATTATCAAGAACTAACTTCAAGATCTTGAATGTTGATTAAGCTTTCCATAGAAGTAAATAAGGGACCCAAAGTGTTTTGAATAACTGAAATAAGGCAACTACCAATGAGGGCACAGATGATTATATAAATACTCTTATAATCTGACCCTTTGTCTATTCCATCGCTAAAATATATGTGACACCCCACCTAATTAAATATCAGGAGATCACTCTTTTACCAAATTAAAACAGGAGTCTCATATGGTTCATTCTAAGAATTACTATAGAAACCAAATTAATTACTAATAACCTATTAGGCTAGCGTCAAAATTTTATCCAAATAATATTTTTAACCAACCCATTTAATATAAAACACCCACAACAGTTATCAATAGTATTGAATGAAATAAAATAACCGAACACTCGATTTAACATAATACAACCAAAATGAATGGCGGCACTAAAAGTCGGTAAAAGAATAAATATATTCGGTTGGGTTATTAACCCGAATGTTTATAAAGTACCTCCTATCTAGATTATAAGGTTATAAGCGTCAACAGTAAACCTGCATGCATCCATAGCTGCTGCAGCAGATGTCTGACTCGAAGGAATCATCATCCAGGCATCCCTGTGTCTGGACACCTATATATATATATATATATATATATATATATATATATATATAGAGAGAGAGAGAGAGAGAGAGAGAGAGAGCAAGAGGGGAAAAATAGATAAACGGGTCAGAGCCCGAGTTGTGAAAATATTTTTCAAGTGCATAAATTCTTTATTTATGAAAATATGTTCTATCTAATATTTAAATTGGTACCGCACTCCCATGAGATACTCCTCACCCCTCTTCTAATGGTGCACACCTATCGCATCCCTCTAAACGACCTAGTCAAGCTACCTTGCCTAACTAAACTCGTCACCCCCAAACTCTGAAAGTCCTAAATAACCCGAGTACTAAGGGCCTAAAATTCTCCGCAGTCTCAACACTATGCCATGTTCGTGTGTGGGGTGTCTCGCGAAACTATATCCAAACAAGGAACCCCCCCGATACACTACTACTTGGCAATGTCGATCGTCGAGATGCATTAGGCCCCCATTACATAACACATATATATACATACTAATATACTTATATATACATTATCATACTCACTCTCATGTACATATCACAATATAAATCTGGATAGAATCTCCCGGAATGAGATTAAATCTATATTCATTTTTATCTATTTACTCTAATCAGAGATACATATATGTTCTTGCTCTCATACACAAGTAGTTTACTATACACACAAGTACAATAACCATCCCAATAAGATATAACTCAAGGATGCAGTTGCGTAGTGTCGATCCAACTCCAAGTTTACTCACTAAACAACAGTACCAAGCTAGACTTACTCAATGGTCATGGTAAAATATACACAACGGTGGAGGCGGTCATGTTCGCCCTGCAAGTGGAGTACACACATCACACTCGAACGCACGACGAGATGACCTGGGGATATACTGTCCCTGCTCCTCAAGCTAGGGGATTCACCCAAATTACACAACCTCCCTGGATCGGACTAGAGAAAATATATAATCTGGTTGTTCCAACCCTACGCTAAAGGAAAGCCCGTGGAAATCAACCTCTAAGATACACATATACCAATCACACACAGATATATATATATATATGTATTCGTATCATATAATATTTACTATAATCACATTGTGTATATATATAACACCTCAAATATAAATGGCCAATATTGCCAATCGAACATAGCGATGGCCAATAAACCCAAAGATTCTCATTAATAATAACATTCGAGTATTCGCACACTCACGATACTAAACAAAAAAGTATTCCATCACTTGATAAATAACCTGTACCTTATTCACACTTAAGGATTTATATAATTTCTCCAACTATACCAATTCATCCTAGTAGTCTCGTAGGATTTACTCAACCATAATCGACATGATTACATTGTCTATGCGCCCAATTATGTATGCCTAAATGCCCACCGAAATTATCCCAGGAAATATTCATCCTTAAACAACCGTAATTTAGATAAGTCATGGATTCCTTTTCCATTAACCCAAGGAGTAAATTTTCGCTCAAATAATAATTTAGAGGTCCCCACTCTATTTTTGGGAACCCCAACTCTCTAATTCCTTAATTTATTTATTTTCCTCAAAAATATAATTTTAGTGCCAGATGCTTAAAACACCCTCTTAGCCCCCATAAATTTCCTTAATTAACTAAAAATAATTTCTCCCAAATGGGTATCCATTTACTCAAATAAATAAGCTAGAAACAATTTGGTTTGGGATTTATACCATTTAAACTTCACTAGCCGAAATTGCCAAAAATCCTATAGGATTGATCGATCGACCCTTGGCCATCGATCGATCTATCAAACAAGGCAGCTGACCCCGCTTCTTCTCCAACAATTCAATTTCGCCCATTAACAACCCACCAAGATTTTTACCTCTTCTTCCACCAACAAATAACTACACCCAACCATATATAGCCAAAGGAAATAGGTTCTAATCATCGGAGAACCAAGAGTCAACAACTAATTTAATTAATTTCTAAGTTTCTCCATTTTGGTATTTTTGGGGTTTACCCGTTAACCTTTCCGAAAAACTCGTTTTGATTCTCCAAATCCCAATCCCAAAATCATATAATTTGTTATTACCAATTGTGATATGATATTTATGATAAAAATAAATAAAGCAAGTAAACACTTGCGTGGAGGATAAAATTCGACGACCCCGAGTCGAATCTCGCGGAGTTTGGCCGGAATCTCCCTTTTCCTCCTCTTTCTCCCTTCCTTTCTTCTCTTCTTCAGTTATCTCCTTTTTCTTTCCTTTATCCTACTCTATCGTGTCTTTGATAGGGGAGAAAAGGGTTCATCCCTTATTAAACCCAAAAATGACTCGTTTACTCAATTACAAGTTCCTACTGGTCCCAAAATTCTCGGAACTCAATTATGACCCCTAGATACTCCATTCTGACTATCTCATCCATTTCGAGACCAACCAAGCACTCAAAATCTCCCTTCAAGGTACTTGACCTCAATCTACAAATTAAACCCAATACATCTCAATGCGGATTTTCCAACTAAAATATTATCATTTGTCACTTTATCCAACTGTGACATGTAATTAGAATAATCTAACTCATTTACTTAGTCTTAAAAGTAAATGAAACACACACCAGTAATAATCAATAGTTCATAAATCCCAAAATTTATATTCACGGGATTTGCCTTAATCTTTAAAATACGCCCACTATTGTAATTTAATAATCCCTAAAAGTGCGGGGTGTTACATACTACCCCCTTTACAACGGAATATCGCCCTCAAAATTTGGATATAACCTGCACCACCAACCTAGGATCGCTAATTACACTACGTCCTAGTGTACCAAAGTCGAAAAGTGATAATACAAGGGTCCTCTACTATATTCCACCTATCTTAAGGCGTGTGTTCAAACGTACTAGCTTCAGCATGAGCTTATCTAAATCTCCGTATGCTATAACATTACCTTGATCATAACACTGACTCTAATATCACATTATACTTAGTGCTACTATATCCGCATGTAATTAAAATGAGCCTACACCCACCGCTCTAACTTATTGATCTCATCGGAGATCCTCTATTCTAGGCATCCGCCAATTCGCATAGGAACATCTGATTTCCTTTAAAAAAGAGACTACACTAGTGTTTAACTATTCCCATCAGTCTCATCAGTTATCTTAGGCATGCTACCCCTTATTTCAACATACATTTGTATTATCACGTACCTCTTACGACATTCCATCCAATACACTCCAAATCGATCATGACTGCCTCACGGCATAATCTTCAACTTTATATACTATGCCCCTACTACTTCAAGCGGTCTATAAAACCAACTTACTAGTGTGCCCACACACCTTATAACCCGTGCTTCTTTGCACAACTATTGTAAATGTCCGACACATACACTTTCTCTAAACAATGGGCCTTATTTCTTCGGTGTAATACTCACACATGGGTTTTCCTAACCCTCAAAATTTAACTCTCCCTATACTTGGAAATCCAATCCTTCTCAAGGTTAACCAACCAATCTTTTTTTGGTTAACTCTCCACAATCTTCCTATATTAGCGCCACTAACTCTACTGGCCTTACTTCCCAACAATTATAAGATCAAATCGCTTTCTACATATGTAAAATAATACTATTCTAACTATATCCCTTGTGCCCCAGACCTTCTCAACTTCTGACATTTGCTCGATTTCATGCGTGGGACGTATCACAAAGCAAAATCTAGAGAAGGAACCCTCCTATTACACTACTTACTCGCATCATCGATCATCGAGATATAACAGCCTAAGACACACCAGCGGGACGTCCTAAATCCTACCTCGCTAACCTACCCACGTACCTTAGCCACTTTATCCTTCCACCTAGGCGAAATAGAAATTCTAACTAGTTGAGGATCCTACGATCTTCTTGCAGACACCCCATTTTATTACCCCCCCTAAGTCTCCTTAGGTCCCTAGTACCTCCCTTTATCAACGTAAACCCAGGTCATGTACCGAGTACTAAAATGGAGGCCATCGAGCACTCCCCGACTCAGTTTGACCCAAAAGTCGAACTCTTCATCTCGACTGAGACTGAATGAATCTTCAAAGGGAAATGAATACCCTTTCCAATGGTCTTTCCCGTGCGCGATTCTAACTTACCATGCGGACGAACGATCCGTTTACGTCCGAAACCTGACCTAGAGGCCACCGATCGCTCCCGGGATCTGTTTGACCTATGTCAACTCTTTAGATTGACTGAGACTGAATGAATCTTCAAAGGTCAATAAATACCCTTATCAACGGTCCGCCCCGTGCGCGATTCCAACTTTCCATGAGAATGAACGATTCGTTTGACTACGGGAGGTCACCGAATGCTTCTCGGGACCGGTTGACCAAAGTCAACTCTCCAAACTAGGTCAAACTCCTTAAAATGTCTAAGTACATCTCCTAACCTTTCCAACGATCCACCCCGCGCGCGATTCTGACTTTTTATGCGGACGAACGATCCGTTTGACTCCAGGAGGTCATCGAATGCTTCTCGGGCCCGGTTGACCAAAGTCAACTCTCTAAATTGGGTCAAACTCTTTGGAATGTCAAAGTACATCTCCTAAACTTTCCAACGGTCTGCCCCATGCACGATTCTCTCTTATCATGCGGACGAATGATCCGTTTGCGTTCGAGCGATTCCCAGTCCAAATGGACCGACAAATGCTTCCGAGCCATATTTGACCCAAAGTCAACTCCCGAACCCGGGAGCGGTCCAAAGGACTTTCGAAGGTATCTGAAATACCTTTCCAACGGTATGTCCCGTACACGATTCTGACCAACGGTTTTCCCTCAACGGCCGATTTTTCAAAAAAATTCTGAAGCGCACTGCCAAATGGCAGGTTCCAGAACCTGCCTATCGGCACCTACCGATAGGTAGGAATAGGTCTATGCCGATCAACACTCACCTAGGCCTATAAAATAAGGCCTTCACCTCATTTGCAAGGGGAGACCAGATCTAATAAAAATCTCTCTGAACGAATCCCAGAAACCTCTCTCGAAGGCAGCGTGATTTCAACTTCCAAATTCCTTTTTTACTTTTACTTTTCATCATCCTTTTCATAAAACTTGGTGAATTAGCCACTCTCCATCATCATCCAAGTGCAAGGGTTGCTCTCCAACATTCAAGATCGAGCTCAAGATCTTCAAGAAGGTCTAACTTTCTCAAACTCTCTCTTAAATTCTCAATAACTTGTCTTCTTATTTAGCACTTTTATTATCTCATGTCACACATCCTAATATACTTTTTATTTAGTATTATTTCACATCTCTTACTTTCATATAAATAAAAAACCCTAAAAACAAGAAAAAGAGGGTTTGCTCATAAATTCCAAGGAGGGATTCTCACACTTTTTTCACACTTTTCTCACAATCAAAACACTTTTTCTACACACACACACACACTCACAAATAAGAGATTCCCCATTTGGATTTATGGGATAAACCCCACCCCTCATTTTGTAAGCGAACTACGTGGACTTTGATGCCTTTATAGGCTATGTAGGCATCTCGGGGTAAAACCCAAGACTCGAGTCCTTTTTCTCTCATCTTCCTATTTACTCTAAATCCAATCTTCCTATATTCTATATACTTGCCCTTAGTAACGTATTACCCCACATGCGTTATCGTTCCATTATAATGATCAACGTAGGGGTAATCGCGTAAATCTTGTTTTTCTAATATTATTCTTATATCTTCCTACGGATGACTCGCTTTATCTTTTCCATGATACAAGTCGAGGATTCCTACCTCCATTCTATACATATACATGCACACATATCACGGGGGGAAACAAAAGGAAAATAGCAAATATTCATGAGAGACCGAAAGTGCGGAATGGGTGCCTAACACCTTCCCATTTCGTAACTAAGCTTCCGAACCCTCCTCGAATCATCTTGGTTTCACACGCACCAATATGTCTTTGGATGCCATCCTTCGGGGTGTCTTCCCCTTTTTCTTTTGTTTGTTTTGAGTAAAATAGACCGGTAACTCTGAATCTCTCTACATTTCCACATCTCAAATGACGCCGATCGAAGCGCTCCCGAGAGGGACGCGCGGGACCCGAAGGATCCTTTCCTCTATGCTACCCGCCCGCGCGACGAGGATCGGGGATGGCCACAGTGGCTACTCCGATGTGGATATGTGTTTGTGGGCTTGACTCTATTTACATGAATGCCATATTTGCTTATGTCCCCCACCATATCTGCCTGTTCCCCTTTCTCATATATATCCCATGCTTATTCTTATGCCCACACACTTAAAGAAAATTCTCCATATACACTTCACACCACGTGAACCTAGGATCACATGTATATCCCCATGTTTCATGCATCACCCATCCATACTTGGTGTACCTTTTGGGGTACTGGTACTTTGCTCCCTGTTTGGCATAATCAAGAAAGACATTCTCATCATAACATACTAATAAGAGAATCATGCATGATTAACACGACATCACCAAAGAGCATTGATATTAACCAAATTTTACCCAGTAACTGGAGGGTCACTTCGTGATCGGCACTGGTCCGGCAAGTCGCAGTTAGCCTAAACGATATGACTCTCACCTTCCATTGGCCAAGTACCTTCGACGTATATCGAACGGTTCCCCTGCATCGTGCCGCTTGACCGAAGTCATGATGGGAGGTATATCGCAGGGAGTTCATTCACATACGTCGAGTATATCGAATTCTCTCTAACACGTACCATCACCACGAGGTATATGGTGAGGTAATTCACGTACACTCAGGTATATCAAATGGCTTGTCCACACGTACCGATTTCCCGCAAGAGCAAGACGTATATCGTGGAAGTCACGCTAAAGGGGGGAACCCCTGACGATTCACCCAACCAACTGCATACCCGAATATAGGTGACAGACCTAGGACACGCACTTTAGATTGCTGATTTCAACCCAAAACTCTGCCGAAATTCCGGGTCGGCCTGCCGCCTAATTTTTATGCATTTTTAAAACAAAGCCCTGTCCGTGATCCTGGTTACAAGTCCAAACCGTAGCTTTGCATATATTAAGACCCCCACTGTTCCAGGCTCGGGTCCCATCCGGCATTGCATTTAGGATAATTAAATACAAGTGAGAACATAATAATCATGCTGAGTTCCATCTCCAAAAGCATTTTTCCCTTCTTTATCAAAAATCCAAAAACATTTCCCCTTTCTTTATCGAAAAAAAAATCCAAAAACATTTCTCCCTTCTTTATCAAAAATCCAAAAATAGTTTCTCTTTTTTTCTCAAAAATAAATCTCATCCTATGCCTTCTCAGGTAGATCACAAGCCCTTGGCCTGGCTCCCTATTGGCTTCGGTCTTCAGTCAAATCACCTAGGAGTTTCATCCGTTCCTCTACTACTTCTTTCGAGTCCAGAAGCCAGCCATTTTCCATGGAGAATACAGATCAAGCACCAGTCATACAGTTGGATCTGACGACAGTCCTAGCTCAGCTCGTGTCCAAGATCGACAACCTCCAAACTGAGGTTCGAGAGATGTAACGAAACCAGGTTCCAATTCCTCAAGAGCTCGAGGACCTATTCCCTCGTGCTATGGGTCCACCCGATCCCATCTGGGTTCTGGAAGAATATCAACACGCTCCACGTGCCCCTCCTGCCAATAGGATTCCATCTGCCCAGCTTCCAATGCCAAACATTGCCCAGCCTATAGCTAACCTGCCTGTGGTCGCATATAAAAAGGAGGAGGAGTTGAATAAAGTCAAAGAGGATCTCAATATGCTCACCAAGAAGTTTGACCAAGTCAGGATCTCTGGGAATTACATGGACTACACCCACATGTCTCCTTATCCTAAAGCGAGGTTGACCGAGAAGTTCAAGATGCCAAATATCGAGAAGTTCAGAGGGAGTGGACCCCCAATTGTTCATCTTCGCAGTTATCATCGTTCCATGACTCTACTAGGGGATGCTGAAGAACTAATGGCCCAAACTTTGAAGGATAGTGCCCTCCGATGGTTTTTATCTTTTGAGGAATCCAAAATTCGTAGCTGGAAGGATGTAGCCCAAGAATTCATATCACAGTACAAATACAACAATGAGCTTGAGGTCACCCGTCGTGATTTAAAGCTGCTCAAACAGAATCCAGGAGAATCAGTCAGTAACTTCATAACTCGGTGGAGAGAGCGAGCAGCTACTATGACCAATCGTCCATCTGAAGAAGAACAGGTCAACATAGTGAAGAAAAACTTCTTGCCCCATGTCCGAGCGACGATGGGAGGACAATACTATCCCCACTTTCGAGCTCTCGGAGAGGCTGGAGTGGAAATATAGGAGAGCCTCGTTCAAACAGAGTTTGAACCAAAGAAGGTGTCTGGACAATTCACCCCTAGAAAGTATGACAAGCTTGCCAGTGCTACTGTTTCGACCATCAACAACATCTCTCAACCAACCACATCATGGGCACTAGAAAGTTGCCCTGCCCCCATCCAAAGGGAATATAATGAGATCTATTCTCCCCTCTCCAAAGTTTACCAAGCCCTGTTAAGCCTAAACCTCATCAAACCCTTAGATCCCCGTCCATTGCCAAATCCACTCCCAATAAACTTCAAGGCCGATACTCATTGCGCCTTTTACCAAACTTCCGGCTATACCACCGACCAATGCTTTCACCTTCGGAACGTAATCCAAGATCTCATTGAACGGGGTACCATCGCCCCACCAGCCAATTCTAAGCCAAACACTACTCACAATCCACTTTCGAATCATGCCAATGCTATCTTCTTGGATGAAAACCCAGATTTTGAACCCTCAACTCAAATCACACCCATATACTCTCCTAAACCTCTTCAAACTTGCCCATATTTCCTCCTACACCCTACTAGCCTCGCTGATTAGGCACTGTCACTCCTTACCAGAGCATGCATCGTTGTTCGTACCCATTTTAAAAATGGAAGTATGGAATTGTCAGAGGTGTTAAACCAACTCCTAGAGTTCGAGCTGAAATTTCCCTCACAGATGGTCATCGATTGCCACAAGTTCAGCACATTATTCTTGGAGGCACGAAAGTGGACTTGAGATTCAGACCAGTGGGTGGTACCAATCGACGAAGTCAGCCTAGATGATGTTGTCCAGACTATGGAAGAATTATTCGGGAAAACCAACAGCATTTGCAGTATCACCAGGTTACTTGACACTTTGAAGCTATAAGGGCGTTTGGTCCCTTCAATCACACATATCCCCACATAATGGGAGAAATTATATGAAGAAGCCGTTAAAGTTATGGAATGCATCGACTTTACATGGAAAGACAGAGTTGCTACCACCGGATGGGGGGAAAATTTGAAGACTCGAGTGAAGAATAAGCTTCAGGAAGAGCTGGCCCAGTAGCCAACATATGTGGGATGATATCATTTGAAGAAATCCTCGGAGAAATAAATAGGGTGGAAGAACCACCTGAGATTGGCGAGGAAACGGGATTCATGTTCTTCCCTTCTTCAGTAAATCACATGACCAGATCAGGGAGACATTACCAGGCTCTAAGCTCACTACCAGCAAATGACAAAGGGAAGGGCGTTGAAAACCTTCCTATGCTAGAGATGACCGTCGAGGAGAGAACGATACTCGATCAACTGAAGAAAATCCAAGCTAACATCACTCTATGGGGGCTTTTCATGTCTTCCCAGTTGCACATAAATGCTTTAATAAAGCTGCTCACTAGACCCATAGTTCCTCCATCTACCACACCAGAAGAAGCGATAAATCTGATCGGATCCTTAACCTCTACTCTAATGCTATCATTTTCTGAAGAAGAAATCCCCAGAATTAGGCCGAATCACAATCATGCCTCAATATCTCCATCGAAGTTATGGGAAAGGTCGTGCCACTCTCCCTTATCGATAACGGATCCTCCTTGAATGTTTGCCCATTAAGAACCTTCAAGTGTTTAGGCCTGAAAGAAAGCAACATCGCTCCAACCTCCGCCGCTGTGCGTTCTTATGATAATACTCGTCGTGAGCTGATGGGGTCCATAAAACTTGCAATAGGGGTTGGCCATATAAACCCCGTCGTTGAATTCTAAGTCATAGACATCCCAGCTTGCTTCAACCAGTTGCTCGGATGACCCTGGCTCCATAATATCAAGGGTGTGTCTTCCTCACTCCATAAAAAATTAAAGTTCTTCGCCGACGGGCGAGTCATCTCCATTTTGGGCGACAACAAAAATTCCGAGGGGGCAAGCACCAGCAGTTCAGTTCTCGAGATACAGCACGGATCAAATGATATGCTCCTATCAGGATTCTGAGTTAAACCACTCTTACTCCCGGTAGGGGACGGTTTCAAAGAAAGGGTTTGTCCATAATATGACCCTCATGGCAATGTCAATGTGATTCAAATGTTCAGAAACATGCACTTCATGCCCAGACTGGGGCTAGGGAAAAGACAATAAGGGATAATCGAGCCCATTGAACTGAAGAAAGCTTTCCCTCCTTGTGGCTTGGGGTATCAACCATCATAACAAGAGATCAGAATGATCCGCCAATCTCGACGCAAGAGAAGATCAGACTGCATTGGAACTATCTCAGGAGACTCCTTAAATGGACAATTCAGCAAAGAAGGCGAGTACTTCCCCTTTTGCGATTTTTTAGAACCATGGTATGACCACATAGACAAGAAGATGAGGCCGGGAATGGAGATCTTTTTCCAAGATGGCTACCCATGGGCAGAAATTTTCCCACACCAAGCACAACTACTCATCAAAGATACCGAAGAGACCGAGGAAGCTAATTTCGAAGATTACTTCAACTTATAGACATTGGGGCTGGCACTCTACATGGTTCATTCAGGCACTACATCAATGGACCCATCCCGTCTGATTAAAGCTGCTGATACACCTCTCCTCAACTGGCATGTTGCGCCAGTTCTACCTCGTGAAATCTCCCCTGACCCCAATGCTTACCCTATTTCTTCTTATGTTGTCTATCCTTGCTCAAATGTAATCGAGACCTCTTTTGATGAGGTTCTCAATGCTGTTTTTCCTATCAATGAAATAAATGAAGATTTTGACTATCTTCTTGTGCCTTACATTAACTGCTTGAATTCTAATCAAACTTTTGATGATGATGATTTTACAAATGAACAATTCTTAACTGATCTAAATAAGGTTACTAATAAACAACATAACCGCGTTCAAGTTAATGAAGAAGATGCTGTTGTTATTAATCTCGGTTCTAGTAGACAACCGCGTGAGATTAGGATAGGGACCACCCTTGATGAGCATGAGCGTACACAACTCAAAGAATTTCTGAAGGAGTTTGTAGATGTCTTCGCATGGTCCTATGATGATATGCCCAGCATTGATCCTGAAATAGCTCAGCATGGATCCCCAATCTCCTAGATTACAAGATAGTTAAATTAAAATTGAGAAAACTCTGCACCGAATGGTCGCTCAAGGTCAAAGAAGAGGTGGTCAAACAGTTAAACGTGGGTTTCATTCGGGTGATCGAATATCCCACATGGCTAGCCAACATAGTACATGTGCCAAAATTAGGAGGGAAGGTTCGAATGTGTGTAGACTACCAAGATTTAAACAAAGCTTCTCCAAAGGATGACTATCCGCTACCCAATATCGACATGATCGTAGACAACACAACCAGTCATGCTCTCAAGTCTTTTGTCAACGGATTTATCGGATACAACCAAATTAAGATGCACCCCGACAACCAAGAAAAAACCGAATTATCCACCCCATGGGGAACCTTTTGCTACACCGTTATGCCATTCGGTCTCAAGAATGCTGGGGCTACCTACCAAAGGGCTGCCACAACCATCCTGCACGATCTGATTCACAAAGAGGTCGAGGTTTATGTGGATGATATGATTATCAAGTCCAAAACTAGAGAGGGTCATGTTACCTCTCTCCGAAAGTTCTTCAAACGATTGCGACGTTATCAAATGCGACTAAATCCACAGAAGTGTGTCTTCGGCGCTACAAAAGGAAAACACTTGGGATTCATAGTGAGCAAAAAGGGGATAGAAGCAGATCCTACAAAGTTGAAGGCCATACTTGAGATGCCACCGCCCCGAACAGAGAAAGAAGTTCGAGGTTTTCTTAGGAAATTACAATATATCAGCCGGTTCATCAGCCAACTAACCTCCATCTGTGAACTGATCTTCAAGCTCCTCCGAAAGGATTCAACCAAGGTTTGGAATGAGGCCTGCCAATAATCTTTTAACCAAATTAAACAATACCTAACCCAACCTCCAGTGCTCATGCCACCACAGTCTGGTCTCCCTTTAATCCTATACCTAACCATAATCGACACTGCAGCCGGGGCTTTGCTAGCCCAATATCTTGAGGACTTCAGCAAAGAAAGATCCATCTATTACGCCAGTCGTAAATTGGTCGGGTATGAGTTCAACTACACTGCTTTCGAAAAGGCATGTGTCGCACTTTTCTAGGACACCCAAAAGTTGCGACACTACATGCTCGCCTTCCCCATCAAACTTGTATCCCGAATGGATCCCATCAAATACCTTCTTGAGAAACCCGCCTTATTCAATCGAATGGCCTGGTGGTTGATGCTCCTAACCAAGTTTGATATCGTGTACGTCACACAGAAATCTATTAAAGGAAGAGCCATCTATGACTACCTTGTCGATTATCCCTTAGACGAAGCAGATGTTCGGATTTCCGAATTCCCAGATGAAAATATCCTCTGCACCACTCAAGACCGACTTCGATGGAAAATGTTCTTTGAAGGCACTTCCAACAAAAAGGGATGTGGCATTGGGATACTCCTGATCGCCCCAGATGAATCCCACACTCCCGTTGCCATAAAATTGGATTTCCCTTGCACCAACAACATGACGAAATACGAGGCATGCATAGTGGGCCTTAAAGTTGCTCTCAAGAAAGATATTCAATACCTTGATGTCTACGGGGATTCTTCCCTTATCATCGGTCAAGTGCTCAAAAAGTGGAAAGTCAAGGACAAAAAGCTCCAACCCTTTCACGCCCAATTAGAATAGTTAGCCTCCCAATTCCGAGATATTACCTTCCATTACCTACCCCGAGCAAAGAATAACCTAGCCGATGCTCTCGCCACCTTGGCCTCCATGGTTGACATGCCCAAAGGAATAATAATAACCTCCTTCCTGGTTTAAAATCAAGACAAACCGACCCATTGCTACCATATTGAGCTTGTCTCCACTGAAGATCTCGAACTAGCTGATTGCTGGTACTATGGTATCTGGTGCCTCCTCAAACATGGTAGGTATCCCGAGGGTTCCACTAAGAAAGATCGAATGACCCTTTGAAGATTGGCCGCATAGTACATCATCTGTCATAAGGCTCTACTCAAGAGGAATGTCGATGGAAATCATCTATATTGCATCGCAGGGGATGAGATTGAGAAAATAATGCAGAAAATCCACAGCGGGGAATGCGGACCCCACATGAATGGTCACATTCTCGCCAAGAAGATCGTCCTACAGGGATACTACTGGACCACCATGATCCATGATTGCACCGCTTATATCCGGAGGTGCCTCAAATGCCAATAATTCTCCAATCTTCAACACTTGCCTCCGCGAGAATTGTACAACATGACCTCTCCCTGGTCGTTCTCCACCTGGGGTTTCGACGTCATAGGGAAGGTTACACCAAAGGCTTCAAACAGACATGAGTTGATCCTGGTTGCCATCATTATTTCACCAAATGGGTCGAGGCTGAGTCATACACGGTATAGAATGCTAAGAAAGTGGCCAAATTCCTCAAGAAAAATATCATCTGTCGATATGGGGTCCCGCACGAGCTGGTATCAGATAACGGGCTGCATTTTAAAGCAGAATCACAGAAGTAGTCAACGAGTATGGGATTCAAGGACACAAATCCTCTCCCTACCGACCTCAGACCAATGGTGCAGTAGAAGCCGCCAACAAAAACCTCAAAGCCATCATCAATAAGATTGCCAAAAGTTATAGGGATTGGGACGACCAGATCCCATACACCCTCTGGGGCTATCAAACCTTAAACCAAACCTCTACTGGGGTTACCCCTTACTCCCTGGTCTACGGCATGGAAGCAGTCCTACCTGTGGAGATGGAAATACCCTTGCTACGCGTCATGCTCGAAGTCAAGGTTAGTGAAGAAGACTAGTACCAAAGTCGTTTTGATGAGCTAGCCCTCCTAAATGAAAGAAGATTAAAAGCTCTTTACCACATACAGGGGTACCATCGCCGAATAGCGCGATCATTCAATAAAAAAGTCAAGGACCGCTGTGTCTGGGAGGGGGATTTATCCCTCAAGGAGATAGTAGAACCCATCTGTGATCCCAGAGGGAAATTCAAGCCCAATTGGAGCGGCCCCTACATTGTGAAGAAAATCTTATTCGGCGGTGCCGCCATGCTCCCTGACCTGGATGGGGAAGAGATGGCTCGTCCACTCAACCTGGACCGTCTCAAGAAATTCTACCCCTAGTTTGAAATCTCGGCGAGCTACGACTCTTCTCATCCCCCTGCTATTCCAAAAAAAAAACACTTCATTTCCCTCTACCCAGAACTACGTGGGCCTGATCCTTTACAAAAACTATTTTAAAACATTTTCAAAAAACCCCAGACGTACGTAGGCAACTCATGCACCTCACATGAGTGCGATCCCTTTCTTTTTCACAAAATACTATTCTTTTCTTACCTTCGAGAACGGCAGTTCATTCTAAAATTATTTGAACAAAAGGATTATGTATGCCTTAACAATCAGTATAGATAATTCAAAATACAAAATTCATTGAAAGGCACAGCTTGATGATCAGAAACTTATTTATTTCATTAATAAGAAATTACAGTACGGATTACATAAGAAAAAGGAACGGATAACTCCCTTCCCCACTACCATAAAAAGCCAAATAAAATCCCCACACCTATCACACAAATAAACTCCCCAAAAGTCCTACCCATAGCTACCAGAGGAGCCTTCACCATCATCATCTACGTCATGAGGACCCCAAGTTTCCCCTTCCTGAATAAAGTGCCGTAAACATTCCATGGATCGATGAGCCTTAACCATCTTCGAAAATATCACAATGCACCCTTCCATGGAGTCAGATAAAATAAACCATCTTTGTCCAATCTCCACTGCCAACATCTTGCTGACTACTTTCTTCCACAACCACTTCATATAATCTTTGGGGAAATGGCAAACCTTCCTGATAGACTGAGAGAGACGGGTCGATGGACGCCGATTTTCCCACAGATACCCAAGCAACAGATGCAGGCGCTCAGTCAAATCTTCTATCGAAAAGAAGTTTGAGGTCCGAGGGGGCACGACCTGCACCCAGCCGAATTGGCGAAAAAGTCGCCAAGGGAAATAAAAAGAGGTATGTCTGAGACCAACCAGCCGCACATATGAATAATCTCCTAGCTCCAGAATAGGCTGCAACTGTCCCCACCAAGGCGCTGACCAATGTAGACCATAAGCCCCATGCTCTACAAGACAATTCTCCCAGTTCTCAACATACAGGCCAACGCGGATGAAGTAGCGTGAAAAGAAGTTGGGTACAGATGACAAGGGATATTCTGGAGGAGTCGACAAGCGGAATCTTTCAGAAAACCACATGAACAGCATCACGGGGCTACCCCTCAAAAAGTCAGAACGACCTTTGATAACTTGCTTTTTGCGTGTGGTTGTCGTTTGAAAGCCAAGTTAGTCAAAACCTCACATACCTACAAATATAATAAACTCAAGTGTAGAGGTAAGTAAGGGTATCAATCCACTTTCTAGGGAGTAAAGCAAATGGAACAAATTCAAATGTAATTCACTATTTATTTTCTTTTTGTTCTTTTTCACTTTTCTAATTTTTTTAACTTTTTCAATATTATTATTATTTTTTTTTTTTTTTTTTTTTTTTTTTTTTTTTTTTTTTTTTTATAAGAGGGAAAGAACCCCCACCATTATTATAAATCAAGGAGAAACAGCCTCTCCAAAGTGGCAAACCCATTACAAAAAGCTTTAAAGCAATAAATGAGAGGATAATTAACAACCCCATTACAAAATTAAGAAATGAAAAGGGAGACTATAAATTGATAGGTGAAGATCTGATGTAGTGACAGCCCATCTTGTCAAGCCTAATAGCCCCCCTGACCAAAGGAGGAAGCTCTGCCATAGAAGAGAAGATTTGAGAATTCTTGCAATGAATGCCAAAGTTTGCTAAATAATCCGCCACCATATTAGATTCCCTGTAACAATGGGATAAAGAAAATTTAAGGAACTTCAAGTCTTCTTTGATCTCGGAAACCAAATTCTTTAATCTCCATGGGGGCTTCCAGTTCCTATTGATAAGATTCACCACGAACATTGAATCTACCTCAATGTGGATCTCCTCAATATGAAATTCAATACATAACTTCAGCCCCATTCTAAGGCCATATAATTCCGCATAAGAATTGGAAGCAATATTTATCGAATGAGCATATGCAAGAATTGCATTACCTTTATCATCTCTAACAATACCCCCACAACCACTAGGACCTGGATTGCCTTTAGAAGCACCATCAATATTGAGTTTGAAGCAATTCGAAAGGGGAGAAGACCATTTGATAGGCTTGCATAATTTGAAATTATATGATGACTTTAGTTGAAAGATCTCTTTAATTCCAACATCAAACTCAGAGATTGAGTTTTTAAAATGAAGGCCTGAACAAATCTTGGAAATTAAATAAATGGCTTGAGAGAGGATATACTGAGAGTCCATATTGAGATTATTATATGTAGAATTATTTCTACTTTTCCAAATCTCCCAACAAGTCACTGTAGGAATGCACTTACAGAGGAATTTGTGATAATCTTTGGACCCTGCTTTCAGCCACCAACTGTGCATAAGAGAAGAAATAGAAGACATGTCTAATGACATACCCATCAAATCAGCAAAAAACTTCCAAATAGGAGAGATGATAGGACATTGAATAAATGAATGAGAAATGGATTCTGCATGATTATAACAAGATTTGCATCTAGAGCAAAGCCTAACTCCCACCTTCTGAATGCAGTCGTCAATAGGAACACACTGGTTCAATAGCTTCCAAGAGAGAATAGATAATTTTATTGGGATATGAGAATCCCATATCTGCTCAAAAACTCTGGATGAAGGAAAATGATCTATAGACAACTCATAAGCTGAAGAAAATGAAAATTCACCAGAAATACTGGGCTTCCATATCCAAGAACCATCTTCTTTGATCATGTTGTCCAAGCACTCATCTTCAACTGCTTTAATTCTCTTCCATGTCTGAGATCCACCACTAGATGCAGTCTTTAGGTTCCTGTACTTGTTGGCCATAAAAGATGACCAGAGAGATTTCTCTGTCTTGAGCTTCCAAAAAAGCCTCATGGATGAAGCTTTAGAAATGCTATTAAAATTCTTGAATCCCATTCCTCCTGCATGAGTATCTCTGCATAACACTTCCCATTTTTTCCATTGGAACTTCCAACCCATAGCAAAAGAACCACCCCAGAAAAACTTATTGAAAAGATTATGAATTCTGGTGAAGATGGTTTTTGGAGGGGATATAGAAGCCAATAAGAAAAGAGGGATAGATGATAGAACATGTTTTAAGAGAATCAATCTACCCCCTGTAGTCAAAAATTTTGACTGCCAACCTGCCAATTTAGATCTCAAAGTATGAAGCAAGCTGTCATAATATTTAAGTTTGTTTCTACCTTTAAATATAGGACAACCTAGATATTTAATAGGTAGGTCTTTAAACTTCAGACAAGTACAATCAGCAACTTTGGATTTGAACTAAGAAGAGCACTTGGAATCAACTGAGAAGCTACTCTTATTGAAATTGACCTTCTGATCAGATATAGATGAATAATAAGCAAGAAATCCCATAACATTCCTTAAGCTTTTTTTGTCCCCTCTACAGAATATCATAAGATCATCAGCAAAGGATAAATGAGAAATTAAGGGACTGCCACTAGGTAAGTAGAAAGGAGAAATTTTCCTTTTCTCCATAAGCACATTCAGCCCTCTGCTCAAGAAATCTGCTGCAATTATAAAAAGACCTGGAGAAATAGGATCCCCCTGCCTAAATCCTCTAGTGGATTTGAAGAAACCACAACTTTGCCCATTGAAAAGAATAGAGATCCAATTAGAGGATATAATCCTCCAAATAAAATCAATCCATCTTTCCCCAAAACCAAAGCCCCTGAGCACTGAAATGAGAAACCCCCAATTGACTCTATCATAGGCTTTTTCCATGTCCAGTTTAATAATAACATTACCTCCATGAACCTTTTTGTTTAAGTTTTCCACCATCTCTTTGGCTAGAAGAATATTGTCTTGGATAGCTCTCCCTTGAATAAATCCACTTTGGTTAGAAGAGATGATAAAAGGAAGGACTCTAGCCAATCTGTTTGAAAGCACTTTAGAGATGATCTTCATTGAGAAATTGCATATACTAATAGGTCTTAGCTCAGCACAGGACTTAGGACACTTCACTTTAGGAATAAGGGCAATAGAAGTGCTAGACCAACTTTGAGGAATAGATGTACCTGCAAAGAAAGAAGAGATAGCAGATATAAAGTCAGTTTTAATTATTGGCCAACACTTTTTGTAAAAAGATCCACCAAAGCCATCAGGTCCAGGAGCTGCTTCCTCGCTAAGGTCTGAAATGGCTGTGAAAATCTCCAATTCAGAAGGGAACTCTTCAAGAGAAGCATTCATCTCAGCAGATATCAATGAAGGAATAAACTCAGTTACATCATGCATTTGAACTGGAGAAGCAGGAGACCAAAGATTTTTGAAAAAATCAACTATATGAGTCTGCAGCTCTTGAGGATCCTCAATAAACTGACCATCATTTGATTTTAAATAATGAATATGAAGAATCTGTTGCTTGGCCTTCGCAGTAGCATGAAAAAACTTTGTGTTGGCATCTCCCAAATTCAACCATTTAATAGAGGACTTCTGCCTCCAATATTCTTCTTCCACTTCAATAGCTTCCAGCAACTTTGCTTGAGTTTGACTCAGTATTGTTCTATTAGAATCTGACTTGTCCATCTCATAATTAATCTCAAGATGAGAAACTTCATCCTCAAGATTCCTCAGGGATTGAAAAATATCTTTAAAGACCTCTTTGTTCCAACTCTTCAAATCCTCTTTAAGCCTTCTGAGTTTAAGAGAAAATTTCCTCATATCTGATCCCTGACAATCTGCATCCCAAGATTTTTTAACTGTATATATGAAAGATGAGTGAGAGCACCACATTGTTTGAAACTTGAAAGGTCTAGGACAGTTATCCATAGCAGTTTTCACAGATAAAAGAAGAGGGGCATGATCTGAAGAAGCTTTATTGAGGTGTGTAATTCTAGAGTTTGGGAAAGAAGCTTCCCAACAGATTTTTCAATATTAAAACAATAAGGTGAGGTGAGATCTAAACTAAAATAAACTAAATGTAAAATGATAATAACTAACTAGAAAGTAACTAAAATGAAAATAAAGTCTAACACTAAAATAAAAGATAAAGTGAGGTAAATAATTGTGAGAACAATCAAGGAGTGGGATTACACCACAAATTTTAGTTATTCTAATTAATTAATTTAATTATTTGAATTCTCCCAAATTAATATTAAAATTACAAACCAACTCTCGTTGCAAGTGTAATTAGAATAGTAATCTTTTAGAAAATTAAAATTAACACCTCACAACTCTAGAAAATTAGATCAACACTCCTTTTAATTAATCACCCGCTAGGATCGATCAATTAGAATTTATGTCAATCTTAGAAATTAAATTTAGAGTTGAAATTCAAATGATAATACCCCATTTAAGAAACCCCTATCTCTAGTTCGAATCTAAAATGGGTATTATCACTAGAATTTCGATTTTCTCTCGAAAATCATTTACCCTCTCTCGAGGCGTAAATCTAAGGGTGAGGGATCAAATTTAACATTCAAAGGGAAATTTCAAGTAAGAAAACTAATTAAACTAAAATAATATCAAATAAGGGTTTCACCCCACCCCTTGAAAGGGGTTTTAGCCTAACATGGTATAAAATATGACAAATTAATATTCAAAGGCATAAAATAATAAAAGAAGGGAAGAGAACAATCAAACCAAATCTCTTTGATTATGTTGAACTCCAATCCTTGAAATTGAAGCATACACCTCTCCATTTGAATGATCAACAAATACACATGAAGCACTAACACACAAATTGATTCTCACTAGAATTACTTTCACTCAATTTAATTTGAAAAGAAGAAAATAAAAAAAACTAATTCTAATCTACTATTTATTTCTAACCCTAAAATTTCTCTCTACAATTTCCTCTCTCTCATCTAGAATTTTCACCAAATGGGTCTTCTTCTTCATTTTATATGCAATGGAGCAAAGGGGCATAATGGTAAAAAGGTAGGGAGTGCATGTGGAAATAGTGTGAGGTAATGTAAAGTGAGGTGAGGGAAAAATCAGATTGTTATTGAGGGTAATGTGGGAAAATGGCTTAAGGTGGTTGTTGGGGGGTAAAATGGGTATTAGGAGTAAATGGTTATTAGGCACATGTGGGAATTGGTTTGGCTTGGTTTGGTATTTGGAGAAATGGCAGATCACGTTTTGGCAATTGGAGAAATGAATGACATGGGAAATGGGTATTTGGGTCTTGGTTTGGAATGGAGGGGTTGTAATGGACTCAGGTTGGGAGAGAGGTCGGTTTTCTGTCCGGAGTTGGGGAGAGTTGGTGAGATGGCAGTCACCGGGTTTAGTCTCGGCCAGGTTTAGGTGGTAACCGGCCGTAGGGCACCGACAGGAGGGTTCCGATCTGGGTCTCATCGGCGTTGGGAAGACAGCGGCGCCGGGTTGGACGTCGGAGGTGGTAATGGGATCGGCGGCGGTTGGATCGCGGCTCCGGCGCGTGGTTCCGGGGTTTGGATGGGTCGCACCGCCGACGAAGAGAGAGAGGCCGGGTTCCGATTTGGAACTGTTGGGTTTCGCCGCTGCGATCGTACATGGGGTTCACCGAAATGAGGGCAGGAGGTGGTTATGGTGACAGAGGAAGGTGAGAGAAAGGGTGTTGGATTGTTTCGTAATGGAGGAGGAGAGAGAAAGTTTGTTGGGTATGGAGGTTGAAGATGAGTGTGGTGAGGGTTAGATGTAGTAGGGTGTAGGAAAATATGGTGGGTGAGGGTGAGTGTAGGATAAGGGAGTAGGATAGATGTAGTTTAGTGGGTGTGTAATAAGGGTTGTGTGTGTTTAATTAGAACCCCTAAAAAATATAAACTAACTAATAAAATAAAACTATAAAAACTAAAAATCTAAAAATTAAATTTCTATTCTAAATAAAATAACATAAAGACTCAATAAAAATAAAAAGAAATGAGATGAAAATAAAAATATAAATCTATTAAATTTAAAAACTAAAGTTCTAAAAAAATATAAAATCTAATAAACTAAAAAAATAAATGAAATCCTAAAAATTAAAATCTTAATAAAATAAAATAAAACAAAACTAGAAACTAATAAAAATCAAAATAAAATAAAATTATATTATATTAATAAAAATATAAAAAATAGGAAATAAAACCTAAAAAATGCTAAAATAATCCTAAAATTAAAATGACTCAAACTAAAAATCTAAAAAATTAAAATAAAATAAAAAGGGAACAAACCAACACACACAGGTCTTGGGTGACGGTTTAGGGACAAGTTTAGGCTAAGATGGGTTAGGTTAGGGTCAGGGAATTTGGTATTTAGCTCGGTAAAATGCACAATTGCCTTGAAATACGCGTTTGAACACCGCAACGTACATTAAACCTGCATACTAAACATTTAAGCACATAAGACCCATATTGTCGAGAAATAGCAACTAAAGTATATCTATTCGGGGTATAAATTGTACAGTTTTGGGTGCTTATCAACCTTCTCTCCAGGCATCCAAGCCATTCAGAGTCTCCGCTAATATCACCACCGCAGGATTGCGATGGTATGACATCCATAAAGTAATGGATACAAGTTGTGGGTCCACCTGTAATTCCCCAGTCACTAGCGATAATTTGGAAACCAGACCAAGAACGATGGCTCCAGCGTCGCCAGCATCACCTACTTCTCATAAATGCACGGACTGCAGCACCGCCGGGAGGGAGATCATTCCTCCAGCAACCAATGATCTAGCCGTCGAAGGCGAAATATGAAGAAGTCCAGCCAACAAATCCCTAGAAGAACAGAAAAATTTGGTCAAAGCCGCAGCAACACTGGGATTTACACCCAGTATGGCAAAAAATTCCTCGTAGGTAGGACAAACTTCTTCCAATCCAAAGCGAAATACATGGTCTTCGGGGTACCAGAATTGTACCACCGCCATCAGCATATTCCACTCAATAGGTCGATTGCGCCACAAGGAGACTCGATGCATGTTGAAAGCATCGTATTCGACATTATAAGAGCACATATCTTCCAAGGCTTCGAGGTAGCTGGCAAACTCGGTGCTACCAGGGAGAGCCATCTTGCAAAGCTAAGAGATGGTGGGAAAGTAGGTAAGAATGCAAAGGTGTGATGAAAACACTCCACCCCTACCCCTTTTTATACTTGAAGATCCTCACAAGGGACATAATCCCTGCAGAAATTGGAGGGAAACCTACCCCACAAGGTACCAAAGGATGAAAAGGGTACCATTCAAAGCTTTAAATTGATGGGACTGGACTGAACTGAACTCTCGATAGGCAGGTCAGGGTGCTTGCCGATCGGCAACCCCACCCCTAGTTTTTAGAAATTTCCCTTTTTGCTCTTTTGTCAAATCAGAAAACTCAATAAAATTAAATTGATATTCTCAACAAAATTTCAAAATCCCTTTAATTCTTCCTTTTTAATCAAAAACTTTACTTCAAAAAATTCCAAAAATATTTCCTTTTTACGGTCTCAGCAGCAAAGTAAAAAGCGCATATGCATACATTCATCATTAAATAAAAGATAATAAAAAAAAAAATTCATTGCATTGCATATATCTATTTTCTGTGTTACATCATCTTTGCAGGAAATAAAAAGAAAAAAAGCAAAAAACAACGGGACTCAGCCCGAACCCACATTCTCTCTCTCTCTCTCTCTCTCTCTCTCTCTCTCTCAAGAGCTTCCACCCCTGTGACGTGCTCTCTTCCCCCTACGGCGAGATGATGCGCCACTACTACCCGAGCCCGAGTCTTCTCCGGACGAAGCAGACGGCACTAAGCAAGAAGGAACAGGAACCACATCCCGAATATGGGCAGTCGCCGAAGATATCCAGTCTCTTATGTCCCTGAGCCAAGTGGTCGACACTCGAACTTGCTAAAAGAAAAGAGAAATCAGTATCAAAGCAGAAATGACCAAAATAGAAAAGAAAGAAAGAGAAGAACAAAAAGGTATACCGCATGTCGGAGGACCTCCTCTGTCAAACCCAACTCCTCCAGATCCATCGCATGAGGACGATGAAGCATAGGCACCATCCCTCCATCAACCCGTCGAATGTTGTATGAAGGAGTGTGCAACCGCACAAAAAGGACCTCCGAGGTCACCGCCTCCACAGATGCCGACGAACCACCACCGTTGTGGGGAGATCCCATCGCCCAACTCGAACCCGCCGGAGGGAAGGGCAGCTCATCATATATGTTGGGCACCATCAACCATCTCATCACAAAGTCCATATAGTCATACGGTGCAGCCATATCGGTGTATAGCAAGTAGGACTCGCCGATCATCCTCTCATCCTCCAACATCAGTCGCTCCTGCCTCATAGACGTAGGAGGCTGCGCGGGTGGCACCACCACCTCCTCCTCGAAAATCTAATGAACCACCCTCTCCCCCAGGTACCAATAATGTCCGAACTCATGCGCTAGCAAATGCCTCATCCGTGCGTTCACCCCGGTCTCCCCCACATCCTGAATGGCTGTCCCCCACGGGTAACAGGTCACCTGAAAATCTCTGAGCAAGCATAAATCAATACAAGACTAGAAGGAACAAAAACCAAAATTGAAATGGAAAGAGTCTTACCCTACCACTGCTCAGGTCATTCAAGACCTGACGCACCACCTCTAGGGAAAGAGATCCCTTCGAGTGTCGATTAGCCTTATGGCATCCCCAACAGTGTCGTCCTTCAAAGCAATCAGCGGGGTATTTCACCCAATCACCTCATAGAACCACGTCTGAATTCACAAGCAAAAAGAGACGCATAAGGAAAATGCGAATGCATGAAAAGAAATGCACAAACTGAAGAATACCTTAAGAAGGTACGTGGCCCCAGTAAAGGTCTGTCGACAGCACCATCTGAATGCATCCAGAGAAAAGTAAAGGGTCGCCAAAGTTAGACTGCTTGCCTTCCCGATCGACACTCTCCCCTCACCTTCCTGAGGTAGACCAAAAGTTCGTGCCACTACCGAATGGCACCCTTCATACTATGCCGACCGTCACCCCCCCAATACCAGAAAGCCTAAAAAAATCCTCTGAAAATTCCCAAAAATCCCAGGAAGGATTTAAATCCTTTTTACCAAGAAAACTTCACGTTCCCTCGAGCAGAACCCCTCTTCCCTAGCGGAATCCTCAAAAACCAAGTGAAAACTCCTCCCGGCAAAGCTCTGGAGGATCCCTAAGGATCACCTGATCACTTCCCTAGCGGAATTCTCTTACAGCACCCAAAATAGGTTATTCCCCCCTGTGGGGTCTCCTAAAAGCTTCCCCAGCTATCAGCTCCCTAGCTGAGATCAAAATCACAAAGCTCTTTCTCCAGCAAAATCAAAATCCAATCTTTATCCATTCTTGGGTCAGAATTGACCCCGGTCTTGGATCGTCACCTGAGTTAGGTCAGAATTGACCTCGATCCTCGGTCATCACCACTCTTGGGTTAGAATTGGACCCAATCTTGGATCGTCACCTGAGTTAGGTCATAATTGACCTCGGTCCTCGGTCGTCACCACTCTTGGATTAGAATTGTCCCCGATCTTAGATCATCACCTAAGTTAGGTCAGAATTGACCTCGATCCTTGGTCTTCGCCACTCTTGGGTTAGAATTGGCCTCGGTCTTGGATTATCACCTGAGTTAGGTCAGAATTGACCTCGGTCCTCGATCGTCACCACTCTTGGGTAAGAATTAGCCCCGATCTTGGATCGTCACCTGAGTTACGTCAGAATTGATCTCGATCCTCGGTCGTCACCACTCCTGGGTCAGAATTGGCCCCGATCTTGGATCTAAACTTGAGTTACGTAAAAATTGACCTTGGTCCTCGGTCATCACCACTATTGGGTCAGGATTGGCTCCGATCTTGGATCATCACCTGAGTTAGGTCAGAATTGACCTCAGTCCTCGATCGTCACCACTCTTGGATCAGAATTGGCCCCGATCTTGGATTGTTACCTGATTTACGTCAGAATTAACCTAGGTCGTCACCACTCTTGGGTCAGAATTGGCCCCGATCTTGGATCGTCACTTGAGTTAGGTCAGAATTAACCTCAGTCCTCGATCGCTACCACTCTTGGGTCAGAATTGGCCCCGATCTTGGATCGTCACCTGAGTTAGGTCAAAATTGGCCTTGGTCCTCGGTCATCACCACTCTTGGGTCAGGATTGGCTTCGGTCTTGGATCATCACCTGAGTTAGGTCAGAATTGACCTCGATCCTCGATCGTCACCACTCTTGGGTCAGAATTGGCCCCGATCTTGGATCGTCACCTGAGTTACATCAGAATTAACCTAGGTCGTCACCACTCTTGGGTCAGAATTGGCCCCGGTCTTGGATCGTCACTTGAGTTAGGTCAGAATTAATCTTAGTCCTCGGTCGCTACCACTCTTGGGTCAGAATTGACCCTGGTCTTGGATCGTCACCTGAGTTGGGTCGGAATTGACCTCAGTCCTTGGTCGTCACCACTCTTAGGTCAGAATTGACCTCGGTTATTATATCTTCACCCTAAGCTCGCAGAATTGGCTTTGACCCACATAGTCGGTCACCCTCATCACTTAAGCCCGCATATTTGGATTTTACCCAGAGAATTGGTCACCCTCCCCAACACTAATTCAAGTCCTCAGAATCGACCTAAACCTCCAATTGCCATTCCTCCCCAACACACTCCTTAGGTCAGCAGAATCGGCCTCGACCCTCTGAATCGGTCATACTCCCTCAAAAGCATCATGTGGTGTCTATTCAATGGTTATCATTTGTTCCAAACTGGCCCATTGAGGGGCTCTATAGACACCCCATTTTGTTACCCCCTAAGTCTCCTTAGGTCCCTAGTACCTCCCTTCATCACCATAAACCCAGGTCATGTCCCGAGTACTGACTTGGAGGCCATCGGGCAATCCTCGACTCAGTTTGACCCAAAATTCAAACTCTTCATCTCGATCGATACTGAATGAATCTTCAAAGGGTACTGGATACCTTTTCCAATGGTCCACCCCGTGCACAATTCTGACTTACCATGCGGATGAACGATCTGTTTGCGTCCGAAACCTGACCTAGAGACCACCAAGCGCACCCGGGCTCTGTTTGACCTATGTCAACTCTTCATGTCGACCAGGATGAATTAATCTTGAAAGGTCACTAAATACCCTTACCAACGGTCCGCCCTGTGCGCGATTCTAACTTTCCATGAGAATGAATGATTCGTTTGACTCCGGGAGGTCACCGAATGCTTCTCGGGACCGATTGACCAAAGTCAACTATCCAAACTAGGTCAAACTCTTTAAAATGTCTAAGTACATCTCCTAACCTTTCAAATGGTCCACCCCGCGTGTGATTTTGACCTTCCATGCGGACGAACGATCCGTTTGACTTCAGGAGGTCACCGAATGCTTCTCGGGCCCGGTTGACCAAAGTTAACTCTCCAAATCGGCTCAAACTCTTTGGAATGTAAAAGTACATCTCCTAACCTTTCCAACGGTCCACCCCATGCACGATTCGGTCTTATCATGTGGACAAATGATCCATTTGCGTCCGAGCGATTCCCAGTCCAAATGGACCAACAAATGCTTCCGAGCCATATTTGACCCAAAGTCAACTCCCAAACTCGGGAGCGGTCTAAAGGACTTTCGAAGTTCTCTGAAATACCTTTCCAACGGTATGCCCCGTACACAATAATGACCAACGATTTGCCCTCGGTGGCCGATTTTTCAAAAAAATCCTGAAGCGCACTACCAAATGGCATGTTCCAGAACCTGCCTATCGGCACCTGCCGATAGGTAGGAACAGGTCTATGCCAATCGACACTCAACTGGGCCTATAAAAGTATGCCTTCACCTCATTTTCAAGGGGATCCCAGATCTAATAAAAATCTCTCTGAACGAATTCCAGAAACCTCTCTCGAAGGCAGCGTGATTTCAACTTCCAAATCCCTTTTTTACTTTCACTTTTCATCATCCTTTTCATCAAACTTGGTGAATTATCCAATCTCCATCATTATCCAAATGCAAGGGCTGCTCTCCAAGATCAAGCTCAAGATCTTCAAGAAGGTCCAACTTTCTCAAACTCTCTCTTAAATTCTCAATAACTTGTCTTCTTATTTAGCAATTTTATTATCTCATCTCACACATCCTAATATAATTTTTATTTAGTATTATTTCACATCTCTTACTTTCATATAAATAAAAAACCCTAAAAAATAAGAAAAAGAGGGTTTGTTCATAAATTCCAAGTAGGGATTCTCACGCTTTTTCCACACTTTTCTCACAATCAACACACTTTTTCTACACACACACACACACAAATAAGATATTCCCCATTTGGATTTATTGGATAAACCCCATCCCTCATTTTGTATGGAAACTACATTGACTTTGATGCCTTTATAGGCTACGTAGGCGTCTCGGGGTAAAACTCGAGACTCGAGTCTTTTTTCTCACTTTTTCTCTCATCTTCCTATTTACTCTAAATCCAATCTTCCCATATTCTATATACTTGCCCTTAGTAACGTATTACCCCACATGCGTTATCGTTCCATTATAACTATCAACGTAGGGGTAATCGCGTAAATCTTATTTTTTTTAATATTATTCTTATATCTTCCTATGAATGACTTGTTTTATCTTTTCCATGATACAAGTTTAGGATTCCTACCTCCATTATATACATACACATGCACACATATCACGGGGGGAAACAAAAGGAAAATAGCAAATATTCATGAGAGACCGAAAGGGCGGAAAGGGTGCCTAACATCTTTCCATTTCGTAACTAAGCCTCCGAACCCTTCTCGAATCATCTTGGTTTCGCATGCACCAGTATGTCTTTGGATGCCATCCTTCGGGGTGGCTTCCACTTTTTCTTTTGTCTGTTTTGAGTAAAATAGACTGGCGTCTATGAATCTCTCTACATTTCCACATCTCAAATGACGTTGGTCGAAGCACTCCCGAAAGGGACGCGCAGGACCCGAAGGATCCTTTCCTCCATGCTACCCGCCCGCGTGGAGAGTATCGGGGATGGCCACACTTTTAATATATTTCGAACATCATACCCAAAACACGATACCTCTAAGTTTGCCTTTTCATCTAAGGCCTGGCTATAAGACTTAAATCAATTTCCTTTACCTTACCTCACCCACATACTTGCAGTGAGAGAAACCTTTCAGCGCTTTTCCATAGTACTTCCATCTCTATAAACATACCATCATCATACGAATCTCAGTCTATAGTGTTTCCTCCCCACTATATAACTTATCATCAAAACCAATATCCTTACATCCCATAACATCTCTCCACTCCCAACATCGTTAAGCTTCATGCCCATAGCGTCTCGCAAGTGAAATCCAAACAAGGAACCCCTCCAATACACTAATACTTAAGTTTGTCGGTTGTGGAGATCCGTTAGATTTCATGCATAAATGGGATAACCCTATCCCCTCATTTAGCCAAATGTGGTGTGAACGTCTATTCCTTCCCAGGAGCCACACCACCAAGCGCTCGTACTAGCACTAAGTCCTTAACGCAAACAACAATGAGCTTAAAATCACAGCTTAATAAACCCTATATATCTTAAATCATATCTATAAGGTTACCATACACTCATATCATGATAATGAAACATCTACTCACTAAAATTCCATCTATACATATAATAAAGGAGAACTTAACTTGTATCCTAGTGAGATATCGCAAAAACATCATGTTCCACCCTGGAATCGCGGACACGAAGTCTTGCAATCATTAGCCTGCTATCGCTCCGAGCAACGAAAATCATATAATACTCAGAATAAAACTATACTCGTATAACACACACAAAACGAGCAATACAAATCTGATATAAACTCAGAATACTAACATTCTCTTTTCACCGCGAATGAAAGAAAATAGATCCCCGTTATCGCAAAAAAATATGTAGACATACACTATGTAATGTTACCGATCCCACCACAAATCTCGAATTACACACACAAATCTAGGGTTAACGAAATACCGTGACTCTATCTAGTCGTGTAAGGTATGCCTCCTTCAACCGAGGTGAAACTCATAATAACATTCTTGCCAATTACTCTAGCTACTCCAATTGGTTCCCGAGCTTGGTACACTTGCCCTAACTGAACAAAAATTACATAACTCAATGCCCCATCTAGGCACCCCACTCTTGTCCTTTAACTCCTATCGAAAAAGGACTAATTGTGGTTCAACACTCCACATCACAATATTTCTCCATCTCTGGCCAACCTGACCATGATAAAGTTATCAGTATCATCGGACTCTATAGCCTCGATCCTGACAATCACCTTCATAGTCCCCTTAACCTCTTCGTTAGAAGAAGACTCCACTACCGGCTTCAACATCCCTATTTTAATGAATTCTCCGGGTGGATACCCACCAATGCGGTTTCCTAAACATACTTTCTCCATAAGTATTAACAACACTTACTAGTGAGTCTATCATTCCTCTGAAGTTCCCTCTCTCAATTGTACCTACCTTAATTCGATACCAACTTCACTTATTCCTATAATTCTTTATTCATTGTCAGCCTCTGACCGATCCTATGTGAATAATCCAAAAACTGCATTCCCTCCATTTCTGACAGATCAAAGGAATTAACGGGATATCCACCGGTAAGATCCTTCTATGGGCCAAACATCATGCTCGCCCATATATGGTACCATCATTTTCACCATTTCAACATTGCTCCCACGAGTAAAATTTTTTTCTCAATTTTCACATCTGGGTATATCTCATAACCTTCTCTAAGCCAAAGCTACCGAGCCTTCTACTTCCACTGAGTAAAGCTAAAATAACTTCGTATAACTTATCTTTAGGGTATGGTCCTTATCGAAGACCTATCAAACCTTTTTCCAACTCAACCTCACCGAGTAGTTCAACTTTAGCACCACTTCCTACTACAGTGGTACTGGGATAATTATAACTACTATACCTTCATAGTCGTTGCAATGATCCTTAGTAATTTCCATAAGAAGAGTGACCTCTACTACGATCCTAGTCTCCAACTTCAACTAACTTCTCTAACTAAGCCCCCGCCTCCTGCTGCCCTCATTACGGCCTTCCTTGGTCGCCCTTCCTCAATCAGCACACGAATCTCAAATGAGCGCGCGAAAGATTTACTATAATCTTAAGTAATAGCTGGAGAATGGAATCTCACCAGACGAATCAACAATCCTAACCCTAAGGCTCTATATCAAATCGAGAGCAACGCTGGAAGCGTAGTACATCCGCACAGATTCCTAAGGATACTAGAACCTGACGCTCTGATACCATCTGTGACACCCCGCCTAATTAAATATTGGGTGATCACTCCTGTACCAAATTAAAACAGGAGTCTCATATGGTTCATTCTCAGCATCATCGTCGAAAACAAAATTAATTACTAATAACCTACTAGGCTGGCGTCAAAATTTTATCTAACCAATATTTTAACCAAACCATTTAACATAAAACATCCACAACAATTATTAATAGAACTGAATGAAATAAAATAATCGAACACTCGGTTTAACATAATATAATCAAAATGAATGGCCGCACTAAAAGGCGGTAACAGAATAAATAAATGTGGTTGGGTTATTAGCCTGAATGTTTATACAGTACCTCCTATCTTGATTACAAGGTTATAATCATTTACAGTAAACTTGCATGTATCCACAGCTGCTGCAGCAGACGTCTGACTCAAAGAAATCATCATCCAGGCGTCCATGTGTCTGGACACCTATATATATATAATATATAGCAAGAGGGGAAAAATAGATAAACGGGTCAGAGCCCGAGTTGTGAAAATATTTTTCAAGTGCATAAATGCTTTATTTATGAAAATATGTTCTATCTCATATTTAAATTGGTATCTCACTCCCATGAGATACCCCTCACCCCTCTTCTAATGGTGCACACATATCGCATCCCTCTAAATGACCTAGTCAAGCTACCGTACCTAAATAAACTCGTCAACCCCAAACTATGAAAGTCCTAAATAACCCGAGTACTAAGGGCCTAAACTTCTCCCTAGTCTCAACATTGTGCCATGTTCGTGTGTGGGGTGTATCGCGAAGCAAAATCCAAACAAGGAACCCCCCGATACACTACTACATGGCAATGTCGATCGTCGAGATCCATTAATCCCCCATTACATAACACATATATATATACATACTAATATACTTATATACATTATCATACTCACTCTCATGTACATATCACAATATACATCCGGATAGAATCTCCCGGAATGAGATTAAATCTATATTCATTTTTATCTCTTTACTCTAATCAGAGATAAATATATGTTCTTGCTCTCATACACAAGTAGTGTACTATACACACAAGTAAAATAACCATCCCAATGAGATATAACTCAAGGATGCATTCGCGTAGCGTCGATCCAACTCCGGGTTTACTCACTAAACCACAGTACCAAGCCAGACTTACTCAATGGTCATGGTAAAATATACACAACGGTGGAGGCGGTCATGTTCCCCCTACAAGTGGAGTACACACATCACACTCAAACGCGCCTGGGGATATACTTTCCCTGCTCCTCAAGCCAGGGGATTCACTCACATTACACAACCTCCCTGGATCTCACTAGAGAAAATATATAATCTGGCTATTCCAACCCTACACCAAAGGAAAGCTCATGGAAATCAACCTCTAAGATACACATATACCAATCACAAACAGATATATATGTATTTGTATCATATGATAGATACTATAATCACAAATATATATATATATATATAACTCCTAAAATATAAATGGCCAATATTTCCCATCGCACATAGCGATGGTCAATAATCCCAAAGATTCTCATTAATAATAACATTCGAGTATTCGCACACTCACGATACTAAACTCAAAAGTATTCCTTCACTTGATAAATAACATGTACCTTATTCACACTTAAGAATTTATATAATTTCTCCAACTATATCAATTCATCCCAGTAGTTTCGTAGGATTTACTCAACCATAATCGACACGATTACGTTGTCTATGCGCACAATTATGTTTGCCTAAATGCCCACTAAAATTATCTCAGGAAATATTCATCCTTAAACACCCTTAATTTAGATAAGTAGTGGATTCCTTTTCGACGAACCCAATGACTACATTTTTGCTCAAATAATAAGTTAGAGGTCCCCGCTCTATTTTTGGGAACCCCAACTCTCTAATTCCTCAATTTATTTATTTTCCTCAAAAATATAATTTTAGTGCCACATGCTTAAAACACCCTCTTAGCCCCCATAAATTTCCTTAATTAACTAAAAATAATTTATCCCCAATGGGTATCTATTTACTCAAATAAATAAGCTAGAAACATTTTGGTTTGGGATTTATCCCATTTAAACTTCACTAGCCAAAATTGCCAAAAATCCTATTGGATCAATCGATCGACCCTTAGCCATCGATCGATCGACCAAGCAGGGCAGCCGGCCCTGCTTCTTTTCCAACAATTCCATTTCGGCCATTAACAACCCACCAAGCTTTTTACCTCTTCTTCCAGCAACAAATAACTACACCCAACCATATATACCCAAAGGAAATAGGTTATAATCATCCTAGAACCAAGAATATACAAATAATTTTATTAATTTCTAAGTTTCTCCAATTTAGTATTTTCCGGGGTTTACCCGTTAACCTTTCCGAAAAACTCGTTTTAATTCTCGAAATCCCAATCCCAAAATCATATAATTTGTTATTACCAATTACGATATGAGATTTATGCTAAAAATAAATAATGCAAGTAAACAATTGACTGGAAGATAAAATTCGATGACCTCGAGTCGAATCTCGCAGAGTTTGACAGGAATCTCCCTTTTTCCTCATCTTTCTCCCTTCCTTTATTCTCTTCTTCCGTTATCTCCTTTTTCTTTCCTTTCTCCCACTCTCTCGTGTCTTTTATAGGGGAGAAAAGGGTTTATCCCTTAAAAAACCCAAAAATGACTCGTTTACTCAATTACATGTCCCTACTGGTACTCAATTACAACCCACGAATACTCCATTCTGACTATCTCGGCCATTCCGAGACCAACCACGCACTCGAAATCTCCCTTCGAGGTACTTGATCGCAATCCACTAATTAAACCCAATACATCTCAATGCAGGTTTTTAAATTAAAATATTATCCTCCGTTGCTTTATCCAACTACGATATGTAATTAGAATAATCTAACTCATTTACTTAGTCTTAAAAGTAAATGAAGCACACACCAGTAATAATCAATTTTTCATAAATCCAAAAATTTCTATTCACAGGATTTCCCATAATCTTCAAATTACGCCCACTAATGTAATTTAATAATCCCTAAAAGTGTGGGGTGTTACGATACAATAACCAAATATTACAAGCAATATAATCCAATACGTATCAACACCAACCATTGGAATTACAAGATAAAAAATACAAATTTTCATAACTCCAAAACTTCAACATACTTCTTCAAAGTACCTATAGCAGGATTTACTGAAACACACTAGAAAACACCATCGAAATACCAAATTGTGAAGAAATCCATAACTTGCAAAAAATTTCATAGGATATATATATATATATATATATATATATATATATATATATATATATATATATATATATATATTGGGAACCCATTTATCTTGGCCCGAGAGAGTACCCAATCAACCAAACTATCAAGGCGGACTGTCGAGCCCAAATATGCTATTCAACAAAGACTCGTGTATCTCACATACACAGAAATACTTGAGGATATATTCAAGTTGGTTACCAACAAACTTGGAGAAATATTCAGCGAACCCGCTAATTATCCATGATTATATTGAGTTACTTGTATAACTCAATCTCTTAATTTATACATCTATAAATTGTAAACCCTGGCCCGGGGCAATGGGATGTAACCTCGAGCATTAAGAGACACTAATAAGAATATAGTAACCTCTACGTGGACGTAGAAAAGTTGTCGAACCACGTATATCATTGTTGTGTGAATCTGATCTTTACTTTCTAAATTTATAAATGTTTTCCTGGATCTCAAGTGTGATAATTCTTGAACTCATAATTGGCACCGTCTGTGGGAAATGATTTATATTCCTGTGAAAAAATCATCAATAGAAAGCCCATAATGTCTCACCACAGCATCAATATTCCTCAGGTTGGCGACGTTCAAGATGTCTTAGTCCCACTTAGGGTCAGGTCAGAGATTCTCCTATAACCAAATCACAGGTTTCATTAAGAAAGGCAGGCTTTCGAAGAAATTCAGGAGGAGGCCACACACCTCCAGGTGGAATAAAATGCTCCCATGCAAAGGTGACTTGAAAGGATGGAGAGAGATCTCAATAAAGACACCAGGAAGCGTCATGATAGGACTCCTATCCCTCAGGCAAGTAATACTCGCAGTCGAGTGAGGAGCTCCAGGAGAGATGATGACAAATCTGAATGTGGCAGGTCAGAGCGTGATTGATCAGAATGTGGTCGATTAGAGAGGCACCATAGAAGCAATGATTATCAAAATGAGAACATCACCAACATCCATCCCATCGAGGAGCCAGGTCTACCAGGAGCTAGCTAGGAGAGCTCTCAACACCTAGATGAAATCACATTTTTTAAGGGCGATTAAAGACTAAGAAACCCCAAAGACGTTTTAGGTTACTAGGTTCAAGATGTATGATGGGAATACGATCCCATAGACCACGTTCAGCTGGACAGGTAGGCGGTGACCTTGTGGAGCCAAAACGACCCATTAATGTGTTGAATTTTCCCTTTTAGCCTACACGACGTAGCACAGAAGTGATTCGACAAGTTGCCTTATAATTCGGTTAAGAGCTCCAAGGATCTAGTAAAGTCTTTTACTTCTCGCTTCATAACCAGTAGCTCCCACCCCAAGCGGATGGATGAATTTATCATGATAGAAAGAACTTTTGCGTATATGTATGCGTCGTTGCTTGAAAAGCTCCTCTAGTCAAAATCCTCAATTACCTAAAAAATATAACAATCTAAAGTGTAGAGGTAAGTAAGGGTATCAATCCACATCAAGGGGGTAAATCTAGAGACAAATTCAATTATAATTCTCTTTTATTTTCTTTTTTGAATTTTTTACATTTTCTATTTTTTTTAGATTTTTCAATATTAAAATAATTTGGGTGAGGATGTGAAATAACACTAACTAAATCAAAGATGTAAAGAACAACTAAAAAGTGACTAAAAGTAATGAACAAAGTCTAAATCTAAAATAAGAGGATAAGTGAGTAAGTAAATGTGAGAACAATTAAGGAATGGGATTATACCATAATTTCTAGTTAATCTATTTAATTAATTTATTCAAATTAACTTCCCAAATTAGTATTGAAATTACAAATCAATTCTCGTTGCAAATGTAATTTTAATAATAATCTTTTAGAGAATTAAATTTACAATCCTAAAACTCACAAAACGTAGATCGAAACACCATCTAACAAATCACCCGCTAGGATCGATTTACTAAATTAGTTTAAATCATAATAATATGACTAGAGTTGAAATTCAAAGAAATAATTTCACATTTTAGAAAAACCTATCTCTAGCTCGATTCTAAGATGGAAATTAAGACTAGAATCTTGATTTTCTCTCGAAAATCATTTATCCTCTCTCGAGGCGTAAATTAAAAGTAAGATTGCAAAATTAATTATCAAAGGGAATTTTAATTTAATTAAACTAATTAAATTCGAATAACATCAAATTAATGGATAATCCCACCCCTTGAAAGGGGATTTAGCCTAACATCATATTAAACATGATAATCAAATAATCAAAGGCTAATAAAATAGAGTAGAAGAGAAGAACAATCAAACCAAATCTCTTTGAGGGAAATTGGACTTCAATCCTTGAATTTGCACATCATCCATTCAATTCGAGCCTCCAAATGATTTTTAATAATAAAAACACACTCAATTGAATTTCTCATAAATTAATCACTCAAAAATCTCTAATAAAAATAAAAAAAAAAACTATTTACAAATAATTGTTTATCCTAATTTATTTTCTACTCTAAACTAACTCTCTTTAGAATTCTCTCTACAAAAGCCTAGATGGTCTTAAAATGGCCATGAGGTCTTCTTTTATATGCACATGGAGCTAAGGGGTTAAATTGGGAAATATACTTGGGTGAGCATGTG
Organism: Sambucus nigra; assembly: GCA_949130495.1. Lineage (NCBI taxonomy): Eukaryota > Viridiplantae > Streptophyta > Magnoliopsida > Dipsacales > Adoxaceae > Sambucus > Sambucus nigra. The sequence goes on from OX422218.1 coordinate 205,077,774, forward strand.
GTTTGGGTGTGTCATGGATTGTGTGAGGTAATGAGAGAGGGAAGTAAAAATCTGATATGTTTAAGAGGGTATAATAGGAAATGGGGGTTTAATAACATGTGAGGGGCAAAATGGGTAAGGGGATAAGTTGGTTTAAAAGACATGTGGGAAATTTATTTGGTTTGGTTTTTGGCTTTATGCAGGTGGCACACGATTTTGCATTTGGGTAGACAATGGGAAGTGGGTTTGGTCTTCAAATGGGTTTGGAGGTGTGGGTTCTGTGCGTTTTTGGTTCCGGGTTGAGAGTTTAGCAGGTGGGTCTGGATTGTTGTTTCGGGTTAAGGTGTCGTCAGTATTGTGTTAGGGTTCGCCAGAGGTTGAGATGGCAGCCGGGTTTGTGGGACTCAGGTTGGAGATGGGTTTGGACAGTAGGGGGTACGTCCGGCGAGAATGGGTTTAAGATCGATCGGTGCCGGGGGTCAGGGTAGGTTCCGACCGGGTCTCGGGCGGACATGGTTGGGTTCGCCTGGCGGTGCTGCTGGCCAGGTTGAGGGGCTAGTGGTGTCTCGATTTTGGGGGGGGGGGGAGAGAGAGTGAGGGTGTTGGTGGGTGTTTTAATGGAGGTTTTTGCCATGGAAGTGGGTTAAGGTGATTAGGGAGATAGGAATGGGTTTGTTTTTGGTTATGGGATGTTGGGTGGTGTAGAAATGATGATGAAGGTGAGAGAGAGTGAAAGGTGGGTGTTTGTTGGGTTGTTAATGGAGTTTGGAGAGAGAGGAGAGAGAGTGAAAGATGGTGGGAGGTATAAGATGGGTGAGGGAGGAATAATGTGTGGTGAGGTGTAGATAATGGTGTGTGTAGCTTAGGGTGTAGGATAGGTTAGTTGGGTTTAGGATAAGTGTATGTGGGTATAGGCTGTGTGTGTTTGTTGTGACCCTAAAAATAACACTAACTAAATCCCACAAAATTATAAATAAATCTAAAATAAAATATAAAAATAAAATTCTATTCTAAAAATTAAAAGAAAAAAATTAAAAAAAAATGAAACTAAAAAGAAATAAAAAATAATAATCTATTAAGCTAAAAACTAAAATCCTAAAAAAAAGTAAAATCTAATAAATTTATAAATAAATGAAATCCTAAAAAAAACTAATCTGAATAAAATAAAACAAAAACTAATAAAAATACACTAATAAAAATAGAAAATAAAACCTAAAAATTCTAAATACATCTAAAATAAAACTAAAACTAAAAATGACTCGTACTAAAAATGTAAAAAAAATAAAAAGGCACGAAAAAACACACAGGCTTCGGGGTAGGTTTAGGGACAGGTTTAGGCTCGGGTGAGGTTACGAGGCAATGTAATTATCTCCATTTGACTGCAAATTGCCTCGAAATAATGCTTTTGACACCGCAACTGCAATCAGGCCTGCACATTGAACATTTACGCGCATAAGACCATTATTGTCGAGAATTAACAACTAAAATACGTCTATTCGGGATATAAATTGTACACTTTTGGGTGTTTATCCCCTCACAATGAAGAAAAAGATACAAGATTACCTTCATGATTATGCCAAGAGGTACTAGAAAGTTTTCAACAAACAAGAGGACTGCTCGGAGCAAGTTGTCTTGCATCCTTCAAGATTGGTCTACTGACCACATCTCTGTTGCACCAGTCCCTGACAAAGAAAGAAACCGACACTATCAATGACCTTATGGCTTGTATTAATAAATATGCCAAGGTTGAAAATGTGGTTCACTCTAATGCAGGGGATAACGATCAAGTAAAGGTAACCAAAAGAGGTGTGAGGATAAATTTTCAATTGAGTCAATTTTTTAGTGTTGGCTTAATTCCGGACAAAACTCCTTAAGTTAAAGGATAGAATTAATTTGTGACCTTTTAAGCCTATGATATTAATGTTTAAGATGTAACGACCAAGTAAAAAAGGATCGCATCTAATGCCATGTTGTGTCCTTGTGTTCGTCATCAATAGTCAAGGGATCTCTCAGATATGAATGCTTATATTGTGTTGAGACTTGAAAATTTATTATGGGGTGTTAGAATTTTCGTTAATTTTTTTAATTCATACAATCTAAAGATTTTGTTCTCGAACAACTTTCCGTAGAAAAATCATAACTAATTAAAAAAAATTATAAAAATACGAAATTAGTGTCCACGTGTTCGTATCGAAAATATCTAGATTCCCAAGGGTCATTAGAAAGACTTTGTCTTCTCATTCGAACGAGATTCCCAAGTCATTCGAATGAGACTTCAAATGAGATTTCTTTTTTGGAATCACTGATATCTCGTTAGAAATGTTTTTCGAATGAGTTTGAATGTCATTCGAATGACCGAAGGAGTTTTTGCGAAAATTATCAATTTCCAAGCCGTTTTTTCTCCATAACCTCCCACTACTTTTTCCACCCATTTATTTAGTGAGGGAGTTAACTTTTTTAGCAGAATTTTTGCAAACTTTGAAAGCAAACACTCTTCCAAAAAGTCCATTGAATTTTTGTTAATCTTTAATGATTTATCTTTCAAAACAAAAATCAAGTTTACACCTATTTCGTTTTACAATCACAGTTTCTACTTGATATATGTTTGAGATTAGTTCTGGCACCGAATTATATTCGCTACACTATTGAGATTGTTTATTGCGGTGGATTCTGTGTTCATGGCGTACATACAGTGGACTTCGTGTGTTTGGCGGTAATAATGCCCCATCGGTGGACTTAGAGACGTAGGTGAAGTCCTACATTCTCACTAAGCAGAGGTGGAAGGAATGAAGAGAGTCAAGGATTGCGAGGGCGTTGAGTCGTTGTGTAAGTATTTTATCGTGTCCTTTGTAATTCCATACTTAGTGGACTTGTGGTTGGGCTGATCGAGGTTTTCCCAATTATGGGTTTTCCTCGTACATCACGGCGTTTTGGTGTATTTATTATATCTTGTAAATTCATCTAGATGCATGCTTAGGTTTAACAAGATAAAATTTGGTTTAATCACAAAAAGTTTTTTAATTGGTGCTTAATTAAATTGAGAGATTTTAGTTTACTATAATTCAAGTCGTAATCATTAATTTGGAAAAATTCATGTTTTGTTTGATTTGCATAATTTAGAACTTGAATGGAAATTTTGTTCAAGAAATATAATTTTGAGAACACACTATATGGTTGACTTACTTGAGTTTATACCATATAGGAGTTCCAACTAGTTTGGATATCGAGGCAAAATAGGATTAGATTTTTTCGAGTTACTCTATCTCAAAAAAGGCTCAAATGTATCCCAGTCCAAGTACTCCAATGAGACACAACGAGGTAAGTACAACTTTTGAACCATAATTAGGACACATACACTACATATACATGTTTATTATGTGTGCATATTTTTTATGGTGGTGGTGTTGCTTCAAATATTTTTTTTGGAAAAAGAAATTCATTTGAATATTTTTTTAATCATTTGAAATGATGTTTCATTTAATTGAAATATGATTTAAAAAATATATTTGAGGTTAACTTAATAAATTTTTTATGATAAAAATTTCATTGATTCAATTTTTAATTGGATAATATTTTTTTGAGTCAAAAATTTAATTTTTCCAAGACTTTAAAAAACACATCTGTGTTATATTTTAATAATGCTATTTGTGTTTGTTTAGTGTCTTCATTGTTAGACTCATTTGTGACCCTAGATTGAGTGGTTATCAATTAACCATATTATTAGTGCCTCAATCCTAGTGAATATCTTTTAGTCAATCACATTAGTTCTTTCACTTTCTTTCTACACCCTTAGATCTTGGAGATTTGATCTAGACCCTTCATTTGTAATAACTCTTTTAGTACCTCATATAAAATATCTCTTAGGTTTTTTTTATCTAATGATAATAAGAGAGATAAGTGAGAATAGAAAAAAAAGGGTTAGAGAAAAAAGAGAGGTCGGCGTCTATAGAACCGAGAGAGAGAAGATGACGCTGCCACCGAAAATCGAGAGAGAAATAAGTCAACGTTATCGCTCCGGAATCATCTCACCTCCGATAACACATTGGCATCGAGCGAAAATGAAGATAACCTGAGAGAGAGAGAGGGATCGATGTCACCAGAAAGATCAAGAAAGAGAGAGCGGGTTTATCAAAAGATATTTTGATCCTGAAACTCCAGAAATTGTTTTCGAAATCTATTTATGAATATGGAAGAAAGATTTGAGAAGTTAGGTAAACTTTATCGACCACCACTCTTTGATGGAAACAAATTTTCCTATTGGAAAGTACGAATGGTTGCTTTCATTCAAGGAACTCTTGGTGATGATATTTGGGATATTATTGAAAATGGTTATGAACATCCAACTAAGTCTTAGTCAAATATTGATCCCACAATGGTTAAGAAACTTCATAGAGAATTTACTACGATATAGAAAAAGAAGTTTGTCGATAATAACAAGGGAAAGAATGCTATCTTTATGTCCATTAAGGAGCTTGAGTTTAAAAGAATATATATTTGCTCTACTTCTAAGGAGGCCTGGGACACTCTAGTCACCGCACATGAGGGTGATTAACGATTTAAGGCCAAAAAAACACAAATGCTTATCCAGCAGTACAATACACTGATTATGGATGACAATGAATCCTTTGATGATTTTTACATTAGGTTAACCGACATTTTTACAAAATTACATGCAAATGGTATAACATAGATTAGAAAAGAAATCATTCAAAAGATTCTTATGTCATTACCTGTTGAGTTTGACAATAAGAGATATGCTATAGAAGCAACGAATGACCCAAACCTCACTCCTGAATTGCTTAATAGAAAATTAAGAACTGTTGAGATGGAGTTAGAGTTTAAAAAACAATTGATTGCCCGTAACAAGAGACTCACTGGATCTAATGTTATGTTTTTATCACAATTGACTTCACCTAAAGTCAGTCCCTTAAACCTTGACCTTGACTTGAATGATGATTGTTATTTGGATCACCTTAACAATCAAATAGCTCTTATGAGCAAGCATTTCAAAAAGATTATCCAAAATCAAAAATGCTTTAGCCTATAAACAAGGCAGACAAAATTATTAAGGTAATCAAAATCATAGACCTCATGAAAGACATGACAACAAAATAACCTATGACAATAGTAGACCTAAGATAGACATGGAAGATGTCAAATGTTATGGATGTGGGAAAATGGTACATATTTCTAATAAATTCCCAAATAAGCCTACCAACAATACTAGGGCTAATTTCTATAAGACATGGGACGACTCTAGTGATTCTGATGAAGATGAAACTGAGTCAACTCATAATTATGAGTCATGTATGTCATTCTACGCTAGGATCATATACCATGATGATGATGAATGTGTGTCTACTCATGATTCTATTGTTCCTATTGTTGCATCTGTTGGTGATAATGTTGTGACTGTTGATGATGAAAATAACACCGTTAGTGATAGCTTAAGCGTGTGTCAAACTGAAAGCATTGTCGTTAAACCTGAAGTGTGTGTGAATTCTACATATGAATCAGAAATATAGGAGACACTTCACACAATACACTTAGCGAGTCTGATGATGATGTTCCAGATTTTCATAAGCTATACACGAAAATTATTATGAAAAGTGCATGTCTTGATAAAATGGTTAAGATACTTAATGAGCATATTGATTTACTCAACTAGACTATTAGGAAGAACGCTGAAGAATTTACAGCACAATGCGTTGCCCATGAGACTAAAATTGAAGAATTTTCTGCAAAAATAGAAGATCTTTCTGAGAAAAATAATATTTTGGAACAAAAATACAAGTCTACCTTGGTAGAACTTGAAGAATCTAAGAAAAAAGTTTCAAACGTGTTTAAAAAATGCTTACACTTTGAAACTCAAGTTAAGTCCTACGAAGAAATTGTTGTAGGAAGCAAGTTTGATTCTCACGATAAATCTGGTTTTAGATTTGGAGAAAAATTTTATACTAGTAAAAATGTTTCTCCTGAAAATGTTATTTTTTTAAAACAAGGACAGAATCCTCAGAACACTCAGAAAGAAAATTGTGTTAAAAATGTCTCTAAGGTAAAACAAAGTGATTGTACACAAAAGCCCAAATCTAATGGTCCAACTAAGTACGTCTGTCCACCTATTAGAAATCATTATTAGAAACCCAAATCCAATGACACTTGGACGACCATTCCTATTAGGGATAAACTAATTTTTAAAGACTTTAGTAATAAAGTCAAGTCCTCCACACATTAGTACTATTCATACTATGATGTCTACAGCCACTCCATTGTCGAATGTTTTCAAAAGAGAGTGTATACACCTACTTATTCAAACTTTAACTATTCTAGAAAGAGTAGGAATACTTGTGTTCTCCCAAGACAGGCCACTCATAACTCTAACTATAAAAATAAGGGAGGACCTAAAACTATGAAGAAATCATTTAGAAAGACCCAACAAAACTTTTCTAAATCCAAGGCCAATCAAACTGTTAAAATTAAGACTATTTGGATTAGAAAAGATGACTTGTTACCCCAACTCAAGTGCAACATTATCATATCTGCTATTAAACAACCAAGCACTTCATCTGGATGGTATATTGACTATGGATGTTATAAACATATGACTGGAGATAAAACTAAATTAACAAACGAAACAAACTTCCTTGGAGGTAGTGTTGTGTTTGGTGATGGAGTTTCATCTGAGATCGTAGGTAAGGGAACATTGTGTGAGGAAGGTCTCCCTGAGATAAATGATATCCTCCTAGTTAAAGGTCTCAAGGCTAACTTGATTAGTATATCTCAATTTTGTGATTCCAATCATACTGTTGTTGTTTCTAAAACTGTTTGAAATTTTTTTTATGAAAAGGGAAATTGTATTTTAACAGGAAACAAAAATAAGGATAATTGCTACATAGTAATTCCTAAGTCTGGATCTTGTGGTAGATTGGGACATATAAATTTTGATAATCTTCGTAAGAAAAGTTCCCCCGAAATTTCTATAGGATTGCCTAAAATCAAAATTCTTTTTATCTTATCTGTAGTCCTTGTCAGAAAGGGAAAATAAGTAAACCCTTTCATAAGAAAGTTAAAGATGTTTTAACTACAAAACCTTTGGAATTGAGCCACATGGACCTTATGGGTCCCTCTCGAACTGTCAAATTCCGTGGTAACACTTACATACTTGTTATTATGGATAACTACACATGATATACTTGGGTTGCATTCATGAAAAATAAATTTGATACCTTCACTGAGTTCATAAAAATACTTTTAAAAATAGAGAACGAGAAGGATACCCAAGTACGTCGCATCAGAAGTGACAAAGGTGGAGAATTCAAAGATTCTGGTGTTTCAGAATATTGCATAGGCAATGACTTTAAACATGAATTTAGTGCACCTAAGACATCTCATCGGAATGACATTACTGAATAGAAATATAGAACTTTAAAAGAGATGGCTAGGGTTATGCTACATGCAAAAATTCTACCTAAGTATCTTTGGACCAAAGTTGTTCAAACGTCTTGTCGTATTTTTGATCGGGTATACCTTAGGAAGAATTTCAAATCTATTGATGATATTTGATATGAGTATCTTCGTAATACCATTAGTATGATAGTTCTTACTAAATTCAACACTTCATTCATATCCTTGGTAGTTGCATGCTTATAATTGGTTTCTGAGGATTTAGAGCATAGACGTTTCACAAATGACAAAAGACGCCTCCTAATATCTGTTTTATGTAGGAGACCCTTGTATATGCCCTTGTATATGATATTTCTTGTGTTGGAACATTATCTCTTATTCTCTAATTTATTTTTTTACCACGTTGTATATTTGAGCAAAATTGGGGGAGAAGAACTTGAGTACATGTGCTACGATTTATATCTTTTAGTACTAACTCAAATAATATGCCATTAAGTGTTTAATCTTTTCAGGCATTTTTCAGACCCGGTTGTATAGCTTGTCATATTTTTTAGGGTATTGGTTTGAATTGTAGTTGAGTAATGTATTTTCTTATCTTATTTTCCGTTCTAGGATGGGAATGGGTAGATAGAGATTTTTGTATAGGAAATCTAGGATTTTTCATCTTTACCCAAGAGTTCAAGATACTCAAGGGAATTTTGTCTCTAATATCTAAAGGGGGAGATTAAGAACACACTATATGGTTGACTTACTTAAGTCTGTACCGTATAGGAGTTCCAACTAGTTTGGATATCGAGACAAAATAGCATTAGATTTTTTCGAGTTACTCTATCTCAAAAAAGGCTCAAAGGTATCCCAGTCCAAGTACTCCAATGCGATACAAAGAGGTAAGTATAACTCTTGAACCAAAATTAGGACACATACACTGCATATACATGTTTATTATGAGTGCATATTTTTATGGTGGTGATGTTGCTTCAAATAATGTTTTTGGAAAAAGAAATTCATTTGAATATTTTTTTAATCATTTGAAATGATTTTTCATTTAATTGAAATACGATTTTAAAAATATATTTGAAGTTAACATAAGAATTTTTTTATGATAAAAATTTGATTGATTCAATTTTTAATTGGATAATGTATTTTTTTAGTCAAAAATTTAATTTTTCCAAGACTTTAAAAAACACATGTGTGTTATATTTTAATAAGGCTATTTGTGTTTGTTTAGTTTCTTGATAGTTAGACTCATTTGTGATACTATATTGAGTGGTTATCAACGAACCATATTATTAGTGCCTCAACCCTAGTGAATACCTTTTAGCCAATCACATTAGTTCTTTCAATTTCTTTCTACACCCTTAGACCTTGGAGATTTGATCTAGACCCTTCATTTGTAACAACCCTTTTAGTACTTCATATAAAACACCCACTTTATTGGTTGATTTAATCTAAAAAAAATCAGAGAGCCTAGAAGACTATTTGTTGGGATTTTTGTGTATTGGGTTTTGTTGTTGATTTGTTGGGTATTTGAAGACCTCTTCAAATAATATATTTTTCTAAGAACCATTTAGTTCACACTAATATTTTTTGGGTTCTTTATTTGTTTTCTTGAATCTTTATTATATTTGTTGTTGATATTTCTTTTGATCCAAGAATATAGTTTCAAATAAATTTGAAACACAAGACCTATTATTGTGGATTATATTCAGATTTGAGAAATACATTTTTTTTTTCAAAAATAAATTTAACAAATTGGTGAAATAAATTTGGACATAAATAATTTTGAAACAAAAGTTGATTTGAATTTTTTTTCCGAATCTGAAATTTTAAAGTCTTGTATTCAAAGCATACTTTAAATGATTTGCATTGCATATAGAAGTTGCTTGTAAATTCATAGTATATTGCTTGTATATTTTATTGAGAGGGTGAGAAGCATTATTGCAATTAGTATTAATTCACAAACACTATCACTCTCACACGAACACTTAGGAGTTGTGGTTCTTGGTGAGATATTTTGTTTGTTGGAGTTGCTATAATCAAAGAGGACAAGGACAAAGCAAGGAAGCTGCGGGAAGGAAGACTGCATCAATTTAGAAACCTTTAAGAGTGGAGGAAACTCGTGTAGGTAATGTTTTGAACTTAGATTTAGGTCTTGTATTTTCATGCTTAGTGTTGTAACTTGTGTCGTGCGATTATTAGTGGATTTTGTTTTGCTCCATAGAGGGGGTCGTGGATTTCCACTTATTTTAGGGTTTTATCACGTTAAAAATCATGTGTTATTTTGCTTGAATTTTCTTAATTACTTTGGTGAACAATATCGTACTCGATACTTAAATTGAACATTTTAGTTTTCAAAACTCAAGGTAATCAAACTAACGAATCTAGAGATCATAGTTAGAAAAATGTTTTAACACATCTAATGTTCATTTTGAAAAGAGTTTTGTTCAACGGGTTTATTTCGGAGTTTACTCGACTTATAAATTTTTGTTATTAATCTTGTAAATAAATTTTTTTCAAATTTAATTTTTAAAGAATTTATAAAAATCAAAATATTCGGTGAACCATCTCTTTTGAAATTAAAAATTGGTATTTTATGACCTATATCAATTAGTATCAGAGCAGGAACACTAAATTATCGTATTAGATCCCTTTTAGGTTTGAATATGGAATATTTGTCAATTTTGATATTTCCTATTTTTTATGGTTCTCACTACGCGTACCGAAAAGCGAGTATGAATGTTAGAATGGCTGATTTCCACATGGGTTTAATTTTTCCTTTTTTCCTTATGAACCTTTATCAGTCAAATTATTTATTTTATTTTCCACCCTACCAAAAAAGTATTATCTCCTTATCATTCAAAGGCATATAGTTTTTTTTTTAAATGACAAAATTCCACAAAGTGAGAAACCCTTTTACAATGGGTGTAAGAGTAAGGTTTTGGAAAATTCACTTTAGTTGGTATCTTAAGAATGACTCGGGGTTTGTGTTGAATTCTCTTCAAGTTAAAGAAAAATACCTTAAATTGAACTTTATTTTTGTGAAAAGAGAAAACATAAATATGTCTATTCCCTACGAAATCCAACTTTTTTCTCATTCTCAATTTTAGTAGAAGCTTTAGTATAAATAAGAGTACAAACGTGAATGGATGATTTCCTAATAAAACAATGGATACATAGAACAAGTCACCTCAAAATTATTAAATCTTAACCCATATTTATATTTAGTTCTTTCAGTCGGAGTCATCAACATCTTCCTAACAACATTAAAATCACCTTTAAATTCACTTTCACAGTATTAATTGAGATAAAACCATCTTGGGAGGACATGATTTTACATCCTTGATAATTTTGGTTTTTACTTTTTTCAAGAACCAAACAAAATTAAGTGTCTTTTTAAGTCTTGAGTTGTAAATCGAAGATTTTTAAGAGAAAGACAAAGCACTGAGATACTACAATAATTTCATTACATCGAAGGTTTGGTAAGAACTTATTATTTTTTAAATTTTCCTTAAACATTATTTTCAAGTTCAAAATTGACATAATAAAATCATGGTTTTTCGAAAGAGAATTTTAATATATTTATTTGGTATTTTTATGAGGGATTCTAAAAATTGACCTCTCGTTCAAATGAGAAGACCATTCGTACGAAGATTGTTTTGTGAGATAATTTTTATTTGAAATAGAAGCCTTGATGAATACTAGTTTCATGCAAGATAATCTCGTATAAAGAAGACTTCGAACGAGGGGACCGCTCTCATTTTGCTCTTATTAGTTGCATCTCCAATATGTAATTTAACTAATTGACTTAATCAATAAAATTAAAATTTAGTTCAGTTAATATATGATTTGAGTTAAAGAACACACAATTAATTAAGATTTAATTAATATGACTTAGACCGCATAGAGCATATATCTTCAAAACTAGCTGTTTTAGATTGAGGGGGCGTGAATACGAGATAAGTGTAAGGGGCGCGCGTGCACACACACACACATGCACGCACACATACATATATATATATATATATATATATATATATATATTACTTATAAATGTAGATGATTTTGATGTGTGTGATTTTTACTTTTACATTTAATACAAATAATAATCTTTAATGAACTATTTTTTTGTGGTCTTAAATTATTTACATGTTTAGAAAATCCTTTTTTGTTTTGATGTGTTTTATTGCTTTTCTCGGGATTTTAGCCTTTAATTTCTCAGTAAGAATAGTTTGCCTTGTTTGGATCCTTAATAGTTTTATCGTTTCCAAAGTAGAGATAATGGCGGTTTACTTATATTATCAAACGAGTTCCTGAGTATGTCAACTTATTTTTTAATTGATTGTCTTTTATTTGTAGTCATGATGCCTATTTTGTACATAAAGTTGATTTATTTTTGAATTTGATTACTTCTTTGAATTAGAGAGTTTTTTTCTTCTTCTTTGCATTTCAAGAGTAATGTAAAAGTCTTTATTTTCATTAAGGTTTTTGTAGATAATAACTAATGTTTCACAAAGGCGACCTAATTGATCGTAAGCATTAATCATTTTCTCTTTCAAAGGTATTTCAATATCAAAAGATTTTGAGTTTACACTACACCAAAAATAGCAATCTGGCACGGTTTTGAACTGTACCAAAATTAGGTGTTCCAAAATGAACATTTTTTTCTAGCACGGTTTTAAAGTGTTCCAGATTTGGCCAAACAGGAACACTTCTGGCACATTTTTAAACGGTGTCAGAATTTGATATTTCTGGAGCACTTTTGGTACAGTTTATAACTGTGCCAAATTGAGTACGTTTGTCACACTTTTGGCACTGTCAAAATTGTGCCAAAATTTGGCACTCTTTTGGCACGATTTTGAACTGTGAAAAATTTTTGGATCAAAGAAAAAAAATAATTATAAATAATATTACCCCAAAAAAATCAGCAACATTTTCACTATTTTTCGTACCTATTTTAGCATAACAAAAGTTCAATAATAATATAAAGCCAGCACGTCAAAAATAGTAAATAATACAAATAGTCTGTAATAACACTAATACAAATCTAAATAATAAGCCCACTAAAAATTAATGGCTTAAATTCCATTAATAGAAAATTCATGTCAATACATATGAAATTCATCTCAATACATGTGGAAATTTTGGAAATCTAAGAATCGTCAACATAAACATGATATCTTCTCCAAAACTATGGTTGTTGCGAACAAGATGCATCTTTACAGTGAAATCTAGTGCACATTTCAAAATGCGAGGGACAATGCTAGCTATAAGTCGTGTGTCATCAGATAAGAAACATATGTTCACTTAATCATTTAGATAGGCCATATGCACCGACTCAAGATCCATCATATCTTTGATGGTGTGCTTAAGATAGTGTAAAAACTTGCACCACTGCATCGACTTTCAACCGTATATATTCCCAATCTCCTGGAAGTTCAACATCAAAATTTTCATTTAGTTGTCCACAATGCGCATTATTCGTATCCATATAGGTTGGTGGTTTTGACGGTTGTGGAGTCCATAAGCATCATCAATTAAGTCGTTCAATGGATGATATGTTGGTGAATCATGTACCACTTTCACTCGTTGGGGTTCCATTACGAGGTCGGGCACCGACAATTCTTTCGGAGCATAAGGTATATTTTTTTCACCATGATATGTCCATAGTTTATAGTCTTGGAAGATTTCCCACTGTATTAAATGCAACTCAACGTATTACAACGACTTATATTTTTCGTTATCACAACGGGTGCACAAACACAAAATCTTATCATTTTAAGATTTTTGAAAACACATTTAACAAATTCTTGAACGCCATTTATATAATTATTTGAAATTCGGTCAGTTTCTCCCATCCATTCTTTGTATAGTGGGAAATCCATGTAATAATCTACAAATTCCAGTCATATTTGAAATCCATGTAATAATCTACAACTGAAGCAATAAAAAAATATTATTAAAACTAAAACAAAATCAATATTCTTAAATGGAAATAAAACCAATATTCTTGAACTGAACCAAAACAAAAATCCTTACAACTAAAACAAAAAAAATTATTACAATTGAAACCAAACAAAATATTATTCGATCATTTCCAACAAATAAATTGGCCAAGCAAGAAAAGAGTTTTTATAATTCCTCAATTCTAGCCTATCCCCGACTGCAGCGAACACATATACATCTCCACAGCCGTTGTATATTCCATCGACCAGTATTTGAGACTCACCCATCTCCAATGGTCGGTTGTGTACTTTATAACCAACAACCTTAGAGATGAGTGTGCATATCCCAACAAACCTCTTATTACTCAGGTCTTTAAAATAGTACTTTTCACCATAGTCATCGTAAGTTGTTGATGATGATCCAAGTTCCGTAACTGGTGGCATTTAGGAGGGAAATGTTGGATGAGGCGGGATTTGGGAGGGGAATGTTAGATAAGGCAGAATTTGGGAGGAGAATGGTGGATAAGGCGATATTTGGGAAGGGAAACTTGAAGGGGGGGATAGGTAAAACCCTGAGGAGGAGGGTGAGGGTAGGGGTAACCTTGAGGAGGAGGAGGCCACATTGGGACCCCATAATTTTGAAAAAAGGACACAAGTTGCCCAATTTGATTCGTCAACATTTTCAGGTTATTTTTTATATCCTGGACATCCCCATCAATTTTGGCATGTCATTTGTCACTGGACGAGAAATGATTATTGATCGAAGAGAATTCGTCCACGAGAGGTGCGATCTGTTGAAATTTTATTTTTGGCATATGTGAGCCAACACCTCTCGTCCTCCCCCTTTTGTGCTTTCCAAAGGTTTGGGTTATGGCATCATTATCAAGGTCAAAGTCATTAGTAGGGCTCGAACCTGACTGACTGTTAATGGCCTCTATTGATTTTAGCGTCTCAGCCAAGTGCTACAGGAATGTATTATCTTTACCCCGTCGAGCATGAATAAAAATGTTGGACCCATTTTGTGTTTTACCCGCATCTGGACCATCCTTTGTCCTACTCTCCCATTCATTCTTCACATCCTCATAGGATTTGGATCCCAACTAGTGGATATCAGTTTTTTGTGCCCTATTTTGTTTATTTTTCTCCCTTTGGACCAACTTTTTTTCCGTCGCCTCATTCTCCAAAAATTTATTCCACTACTCCACCGGAATTTCAAGATTTGGAGACACTCTCTCTTTCAAAGATAAAATATCAGAGCTCGCTGCCTCCTTCGGGAAATGTTTCTTCTGAAGGTTTCTTCTGTATGTTTTCAATAATTCAGCAACCCGAGATAGAACCTTATTCTTGGAACGATCGGGAAATGAGAAATACTTGGAGAGTTGATTGTATATATCATCCTTGACGGCCTGATCAACCTGGTTCTAGTTGTCTGGTCCACCAACCCCCATATTCATATTTCCCAAAGCCAAACACCGGGCTTTAAAGTTCAGCACGTCATTCCTATCACCCATCAGGTTATTCCCAAGAAGGGAGAACCCAATGGGTTTCTTTTGGGTTAAGCGGGAGGCGTTGACAGCATTGGATGGGGCGGTGGAGCAATGGGAGTGCGGGATGAGGGTGTCGAAGCAGTTGGTGGTGAGGAGGCAACCATTGGTGGAGTTGTGTATTGCTCACCAATTGGTGTTAAGAATTCGGCTTGTGCACAAGATGGTGAACCTCGGTGCGGTGTTCCCTCGGCATTTTGTTCCCTTGGGTTGTTTCCTCCCGACATTATCTACAAAAATGAAAAATTATAAGTGACTAAAAAATTATAATTAATTAATCAAGCTTATGACTATATATATATATATACCTTTTCAAAGTAAGACTTTAGAATAAGTTCAATGTGCATGATCTCCATCCATTCGGTATTAGTTTTTAAGAACATATGAATTTTTGCACGTGACCAACTAGGAGGAAGGGTATCTATGATTGATGTGTAGATATCTGTGACATGAACTCGGAGTCCCATCATTTCCAACTTGTTAGCAAGATTCAATTTAACGTGCATATGGTGCGATACATCACAGTCCATGTCAATGCTCTCTGTATGCAGTTGTATCCATAATGGGTGGATTTTTTTTTCACCTTCGCCAACAATGTAACCAAGGTCAGGGCTACATCAGGATTATGCGTGTGAAATATATTTTGTATAACGTCATCCCAGTTTTCTGATAGGGAAAATAGAATACGATCAAACAGGTAATCTTGCCAAAAATTAACTCCACAGTTTTGAAGGTAGTTAAATTGTTCAATATTTTTATTTCCATACCTATAAATAGGAGTACCCTTTATATGACACTCATAATAAAAGAGTTATGTGTGCGGTCCAATTGCAACCTCTCCAACTCTTGTTGCTAGTGATTATCACTGTGGCTCATTTTTCCTGAGAAAAATATACGAGGGCGTGTATATTAGGGTATATTAGTTTGTTTAAGATTTTGATAATAAATAAATGATTTTGAATATATTAGTTTAATTAAGGTGTGGAATATAAAATACTCAATTAATTTCAAACTCTAAATAATATAATTTATCTTAATCCCTAAGTAACCACATCCAGTCAATACTAATAACACTCAATTAATTTCAAACTCTAAATAAATTTCAAGCCCTAAATGATAATACCCATAAATTTCGTAATTTATTTTAATCTTTAAGTAACCACATTTAGTCAATACTAACAATACTCAATAAATACCCTTAAATAATGCATTTAGTTTTAACCTCTAAATAACAATTTCCAATCAATGTTAACAATACCCAATAAATAATGCAATAAATTTCAACTCCTAAATTTAATGTCTCTTTTCTTGAAAAAAAAAATATACACACATACACAAATATACACACATATAAACTGAGGATACACACACATAAACCGGGGATACACACACATACACAGATATATATATATACACGTATACAAATGTACACACGCATATACATAAATTCACATAAATATACACACACATACACAGATATATACACATGTACACACACATACACATACAAACACACACAAACACACACATACATAGAAATACATACACATTCACACATATATACAAACTATGGTTTAAATCATAAACACAAAAACTAGGGTTTACCTTTGAGATTGAGAGAGATAAGAGCCGAAATTAGGGTTTGAGAGAAAAAGAATGCAAATTGCCAAAATCGCACAGAGAAATAGAGAGAGAGATTGACGCGAGAAGAAATGAAAATGAGGAAAAATGGTTTTAGTTTAAGAACACTAGTCACGGCCTAGAGCTCTGACCCACTTCCATGACCTTTAAATTTTCTCCACATCAGCGCGTAGTCAACCATGTGGTCATGACCCTAAGCCGTGTCCCACGCCCGTGAAAAGATTAAGATGTTCACGGACCAAAGTTGTGACCCATATGGTGTGCATTATAAAATTGGTCATGGACATAGGCCGTGACTTATCTGTGACGAAACTTGAAGGGAACTTTAGCGCGAAATTGTCACCATGATGGTCACGGCCTAAGATTGTGACCCACAATGGTTAGGGATTTGGGTCGTGACCACTTCCAAGAGCATCCATGACCACAATGGGTCATGGATACGGTCACCCCAAAGTTGATGTGGTCACGGCCTAAAGCCGTGACCCCGTGGGGGTGACCATTCGCGGGATTTGGTGTAGTGTGTAGTTCAACGTTTCCTTTTCCCAAAACCTTGGTAGAATTATGATTCCCCACTAGAACCTCTTGATCATCCTCTACTTTTTCATATGCGGAGTACAATGATTTATCATCGCAGACATGTATGGTAGCCCCAAAATCGAGCCACTAATCAGAAGACTTCGTAATTGTCGCCATGTTTAGTTCGGTAATCATACCAATTTTCATATCTGATACCATTGTTACAAGATCCTCGATCTTATTTTGTACCATATTTGCATTGTTTGCATTATTGAATTCAGTAGCATCTATCTTTCATTTCTTATTTCTGCAATCACGGGCATAGTGGCCATTTTTTCCACAATTGAAATAAGCCCTATTGGACTGTTTCTTGTTGGAATTATTTTTCTTGAACTTCTTACTATTAGGTTTGAAGTTCTTATGATATTTCTTTCCTTCAACTAAGTTTAACTTTGGTGTAATTCTAAGAAAAATTTGTTTGATAACAGGATCTAGTTTCTTCTTTAATTCTTAAATGTTTCTTTAATTCCTCCAAACTTATATCATCTTTCCTATGTAGGAGTTTCTTATGACAATCATTCCAACTTGGTGGTAATTTTTCAATAATTTCACCAATTGGAAATTATTCAGAAATTTCCGCATTTAATTAACGAATCTCTGTGATAAGAATTTGCAACTCATTCACTTGGTCGAAAATAATTTGGTTATCACTTATTTTGAATTCGAAGTATTTCAAGATTAAGAATTTATCTGTACATTCTCTCTCTATTTTGTATTTGTATTCAAGAGCATTCCAAATTTCCCATGGAGACTACATAGAGTTGTAAAGATCATATAATCTTTTTTTTTTAACTTAAAGAGGAAATTATCCCCCTGTAATATTATTGAAGAAATAAAGGAGAGATAAGCTTACATGAGAAACTGATGACTTTATAGTAACAGTCACCTTTACAAAAGCAGAGAAACACTAATTGACTCTAAAATTGGGAAATCCCCAAGCATCCATGTTTATGAGACCTTTCAATTCTTTTGGAAAGGCATCTAGAGAACTTGATTCGGTATGTCTTTGAGAAGACCAGCCATAAGAAGCAAGCAAATCGGCACATTTGTTTCCCTCCCTCAGTCTTTAATCTTTGCAATATATGGCATAATACTCCACGGGCATTTTAATTGATCATTCAACACTTGGATAACAATAAGAGAATCTGATTCTATAATTATGCCCTCATTCAAAATAGACTCACACATTTCCATACCTCGAAGAATCGATAGAACTTCTGCAATAATATTAGTACCATTACCAAAACTCGAGGCAAAATCTTTTATGAGCTTTCCTGAAGCATTTCTAAGAACTCCTCCTTCTCCCATAGGACCTGGATTTCCTTTACAGAATCCATCTACATTTATCTTGAACATATTTCCCCCTGGGGGCCTCCATTGAACCATTCTAATTGGTTGACTCTGCTGCTTTTGATGCATTCTTGTAGGATGATTCTGAAAAATATCCACTCCTGTGTATAAAGTAATAAGAGAATGGATCTCTTTTATGGATCTGGAAGGTTGCATTCTCACATCTTCAAATCTCCATTTGTTTCTAGCTTTCCATATACCCCAGTTTATGAAGGCAGGAATGACTTTGTGAACTTTATCGGAATGAGACATAGAATCTGAAGACCACCACGCAATCAATCTACCTCTGATTGTGGAATTAGTGTTATGAACCCCACAAAGATTGTTAAAATGATTCCACACATCTTTGGAAAAATCACTATTACCAAATAAATGGTCTGCAAATTCTATTTGAGGATTAGAACAACAACCACATTTTGAGGGGCCTCGAATACCAATTCTCTTTATAGCTTCATCTACTGGAAGGCTATCTTTGAGGAGTCTTAAATTAAAGAAAGAAATTTTTATAGGAATCATCTTATTCCATATAAAGACATGCAGAATTTAGAGTAAAGATCCCATCATAGTTGGGCATCCATATTAATTTATCTAAGTATTTTCTTCCCATTACTTCTACTTTGGAACACTTAGATGCAATATTATGAGGCAGCAACTGGCTAATCTTATTGGTGTCCCACTCTCCTGTGCTCTGAAGCAGATCTTCGATTTTAAGATTCTTGGGAATGTCAGATGTATCAAAACTGCTTTCTCCTGACCAATTATCCCATTTCACATTGATTTCACCTTTACCTATGATCCATTTGCTGTTGTTTTCTGTCACATCTCTGGCTAAAACCATTCTTTTCCATACATGAGATCCTCTAGATGCCCTCACCACCATAGGGTGATGAATTCTGCAGTATTTATTCTTCATGAACTAAGACCATAAAGACTTTTGGTTTCTGAAATTCCACCAGAGTTTTATGCTGAATGCTTCCACTATCTCTTTCAATTCTTTGAAATCTAGTCCACCCTCCTTTATTGGTCTGCATAACTCCTGCCACGCAATCCAATGATGTTTTGTTGTACCTTCTGAATCACCCCATAAGAAGTTTGCCATGATTTTCTCTATAACTGAGAGAACTTTCTTTGGAGGTTTCATTGTAGCTAGAGTGTAAATGGGAATTGATTGAAGCACATGCTTTATTAAGATGATTTTACCACCCATTGACTGAAAATTAGATTTCCAACCTTCTAGTTTACCTCTAACTTTGCTTATCAGGTTCTCGAAGAGGGAACATCTCATTCTCCCATTATATATAGGGCACCCCAAATACACCAAAGGAAGCTTCTTAACTGGCATTTGCATAATCCTAGAGACTTTCATTATCTTGGCATGATCCATCTTCTTAGAGCAGAATAAAGAACTCTTAGCCTTGTTCACTTCTTGGCCTGAACTTGTTTCATATCTGTCTATCACTGATCTGATTCTTTTTATGGCTTTGGTGCTCCCAGATGAGAAAATTATTAAGTCATCTGCATAAGCTAGGTGAGACACAAGAGGACAGCTGATAAGAGTTTTAAACTTTCTTATGGTAGTTGATTGGAATACTTTATCAAGATTTCTGCTCAAAACTTCAGCACATATTAAAAATAAGGCTGGTGAGAGGGGGTCTCCTTGCCTCAAGCCTTTTAAAGATTGGAAAAATCCACAAGTATCCCCATTAATCATCACTGAGAAGAAGTTCTTTGAAATTAGCCTCCAAATTAAGTCTATGCATACCTCATTAAATCCAAATTTCCTTAAGACTTTCATCAAAAATAACCAGGACACTTTGTCATATGCTTTATGCATATCAATTTTTATGGCTACATTACTCCCTTCATTCTTAGAGTTTATCATTGAGAACATCTCTTGGGCTAAGAGAATATTATCAACAATGCCTCTATCTTTGATAAATCCACTTTGATTAGGAGAAATAATTTTTGGGATAATAAAAGATAGTCTTGAGGCTATGATTTTTGAAAGAATTTTGTTAAAGAAGGTGCATAAACTTATTGGCCTATATTCTGCAAAAGATTGAGGATTATCTTTTTTGGAATAAGAATAATAAGAGTTGAAGTAAAAAACTTAGGGATCTCCATACCATTGAAAAAACCTTCCACTGCTTGGCACACATCCATACCGATAACATCCCAGGCTGAAGTGAAAAAAGTACCAGTGCAACCATCCATTCCAGGAGCACTGTCACCACTAAGGTCCCATACAACATTTTTTATCTCTTCTATATTAGGCAAAGCTGTCATATGCAGATTATCTTCTTCTTGAATCAGATCAGGAATGGCAGCCATGAATTCTTCATCCTCAGGTCTGATATAATCTCTGCCAATCAGGTTACTGAAGAAATTAAGAGCTTCCTCTTTGATGAGATGTTGATCTTCTAGCCAAACCCCATCTTCATTTTTTATCTTGTGGATGTAGCTCTTGTGCCTCCCAGCTTGAACAGACTTGTGAAAGAATTTTGAGTTAATATCCCCTTCTTTAGCCCATTTGCAATTTGCCTTTTGTCTCCAAAAGTCTTCTTCCAACTTCAAATGATGAGCTAACTTGGCTGCACATCTGTTCATCTCCTCTCTATTAACATCTGATGGATCATTTACAAACTGGATTTCACTTCTAAGAGAGTCATCTTCAGCCTTGATGATGTTTTGAAAAAAGTTTCCATATGTAGCCTTGTTCCAATTATAGAGCACTGTTATGAGATTCTTAAGGTTGGCTACCAAGCTATCCATCGGGTTTCCTCCTTCAAAGCACTTCCAGTTGGCTTGAATGACTGCTTTAAATGAAAGGTGAAGAGACCAAAAATTTTGAAATACAAATCTATTTGGATGTTGGTCACAACTATTAGAAAGAGTAAGCAATAATGGAGAGTGATCAGAAGCTACTTTACTCAGGTGTTCAACAACCACTTTTGTAAATAAATTCTTGCAATTCAGGTTCACCAGCATTTTGTCTATTCTCTCCCAGATTGAAACACTAGACTTTCTTTTATTCCACCAAGTATATCTTGAACCCAAAAACCCCAAGTCTATTAGGCCATTATTCTCCATACATTGAGTAAACTCTTCAGCAACATTGAAATCATAAGGTAACCCTCCTACCTTATCCAACGAAACAGATACTGTATTGAAATCTCCTCCTACAAACCAAGGGTCCACAGTATAAATCGAGTTTAAGTAGCTCCATAATTCAATTCTTTCTCTTCTAGTACATTTAGCATACACCAAAGAAACTTGAATGATTGAAGGTAATATAGGATGAACAATCTTTAAAGTCAGGCACTGAGGGATCTGAGAAACAATAGTAGCTGAGATGTCAAGAGATAAAAACTCCAGATGGTATTAACTTCATTCGCAATAGAATTTTGAAAACCAAATTTGATTCGAAATTCTTCAAGTATAGCAGCATCCACTTTAGGCTCTAAGCAGACTATCATGGCAAGATTGTGCATTTTAATAAGTTTTTTAATTCTCCTACTTGCTCCTTTTTTCCCAATGCCCCTCACATTCCAAATCATCATCTTCATCATTTGAAAAGGGGTTTTAATTGATTCTTTGATGAAGACCTTAACAGCTTTTTATCTGTAATCACAGTGTTTTTAAGCTTGAAGTTCTTCTTCTTATTTGTAGACACTTGGGTCCATCCCTCTTGATCTCTACTAGGTTGATTCCCCTCATTAGTGGGAATTTTCCTTGGAGATAGATGCAAGTGTTCAATCACTTCATCATCTTTCAGAGCCTCTCCTGTGCCTTCCTCTTTATTGCAAGTTGTGCCTTTATTACTGTCTTTTGCCACTGCTTCTGCATCCAAACTAGTGTTATCTTGAGCAAGGGGATTTGCTAATGCTTCCTCACTTGTTTTGCATTCATTTTGAACTGGAACAATTTGGCCTTCTTCGATTTCTTCATCATCTTGATTTTGCTTCTCTTCTTGGATTCCCTTTTCAAAGGTCTTCTTCACCCATTCTTTTGTAGACCCTTTTGAAGGATCTTTAGTGTTAATCCCCATATCTCCTTCTTTGATCCGTATATTTTCTTGTCTTCCTGTCTTTCTGGCTTCTTCTTAATTTTTCTTTAGCAGGCATTTGTCACTTTCATGGCCTTTCTTGGTACAGTGATTGCAAAAGAGGGGAATATCTTCATATGAACATTTTTGCCAGAAACCTTTGCCTTCAGTCCCATAACCTATCCAAACTCTATGAGTTAGAGATTTGGTGAGGTCAAGTTCTATACATACCCTTGCCAAACTAGGTCTGGTTAAGGCTGTAGTTGGACTATCAAGTTTTAAAGGATTTCCAAATGCACTTACTATCGAAAAAATGCTAGATTTGTTGTACAGGTGAATAGGAAGAAGTGGAAGTGTGATCCAAACCGGAGTAATTGAGGATTCCTTCTCTGGATGGAAATCAAAGGACAACTTGAAAACTCGCATGGGATATCTTTGGATGAACCATGATTCTCACAGCCACATCCTGAGAAAGTCTTCTTCATGATAGCATCGAATGAGAATATGTTTGGCATCAATAACTCCTATATTATAGGCTGCTTTAAGTCCCATTGAAGCAAATACTTTTCTGATGTTATCAATCATTGGACGTCCATGTGAAAACGTGCCTATAAGAGTGTATTTGAAAGGCTCTGACAGCTTTATGACATCTTCCATAGAAAAGAAAATAGATGGCTCTCCTCTATAAGAATATATCTCCTTCAGTTGTATTCTTGAATCAGACTCTACCTTTCCAACAATCTCAGCAAAAGACTTGTTTACATTTTTTCCTTTTCTATGGTTCCATGATGATTAGGGTTTGACGTGCCAGCCTCCAAGATGGAGGCTTCATGGGCGGCCATGTAATCGATCAAACAGTGTATTCAGAATATGCCCATGACACACCAATTTGTCTTCTTCACATTTCTTCCGTTGTTCTCTGACAGTTTCATTATCTTCTTCTTTTGGTTCCGTAATTGCTTCTAGTTTAGGATCCAGAACATATGCAATTTTCAAAAATGGTGTGAAGGAAGAATAATTTTCCTTTCTAGCGAGTGATATTTGTTCCATCAAAGCGGTCCAAATGCATATTGGGATCCAGAAACATATTCATACTCCTTTCTGCCTCCATTAATAACACCTTAAGATTGTTGACGAATTTTAAGAATGCAAACAATATGAACAGATGATTGAATTTGAGGTGCAATAAACTACTATCCTTAAGGTGTTATTTGCCCCCACTCGTACAGACTTTGATAACGGGTCTAGGCAAATTACTTCCAAGATACAACAAATTCACGGGTTTATTTAAGTAGCAAATTTGAAGAATACACCAGAACACTCTATGAAATTGGTAAGAAATAATAGAGAGAGAAAATTTTCGGAATTGATTATGATAGACTTTGGTCTTCTATATATAGCCTCTTGTGGTGTCTCTTTATGAACAGACACCAGATCCAAAGGTCATTTAATCACGGCCCTTGGATATATAACTATATATTAAACATTCCAGATTTGTCCTAAAATGTGTGACTGTACGGATTAACAATTAATGATGTGGCGCCAAAATACGACGGTTCAGATTCACTAGTGCCATAATTATATGTCATTTATTGTGTATTTAATTTGGACCAGTTGATCTTTTGACATTGTCAAAAATCATAGGCTCCTACTGGAGCCTCGCGAAGTGCAAAGTGCGCCTCTAAAACGCCCAAATGCACACAAGTAATCTCTTATGACACGAGCATTTATTAACCCACTAACTTTTTCACACTTTTCCAATGTGGGACTTTTGGTTTTCCCACTTCCCTTTTTCTTTTCTTATTCCAACTAATTAATAATTTTAACCTTTCATTTTCTCTAACCATTAAGACCCATTAATATTAAAATCATCTAACAAGTTAAACATATGAACAATAATAATATGTGACTTGGAGCACGTGCGATCAAATTGAGCCTAACACATAACTACTCATATCTAATCTATATATCTATATAACTATATAAAAACTGTAGACCCAAATCATGGGAGGATGACACATGTCTGTCACAAATGCAAAATATCATTAAGTTTCAAACTCTTTTCAAAAACCTTTGCTTCATTTTCTACCAAATACATTTACACTTCCCAATCTCATTCATCTCCCTTTTACATTCATCTTCCCTTTTTATTAAGCCCTTCCATATCTCATCTTAACAATATATACACTCTCTTCTCTTTCTTTCAACCTTTCACTTTCTTTATATTTTTTCTCTCCTCTTAAAGGTATGAATCTCTTTATCTCTTTCAACCTTTCATTTCTTCATTTTAATACTCTTAGAAATATCATTTTGATCTCATGGCAGGAGGTAAAAAGATCTGAATATTCGGCCACGCATTGCGTGGCCTTCATGCTAGTATATCAATATAAATTTGGAGTCTCCTCTTAGAGGATTGACACGTGTACTGCCTTTAAAAGTTAAACATTAACTCAACAACATTCACTCTCTTGTCATTTCCTATTCCTGCCTCTTCTTATTCAATTGTTTGAAAGCTTCACGGGTTATAAACTGCCTTTAAAAGTTAAGCATTAACTCAGTTTCATTCACTATCCCGTCTGTTGATACCAAATTTAGTCTGCTGACATGGATCAATCAAGTGAAGACACGTGACAGTCTACGTGGAAACAACAAACACTTTCGAGGAACTCACACGCTCCGAGGAACCATACTACAACGAGGAACACTGTTTCCCCGAGGAACTCATACGCTCCGAGGAACGAGAACTCTCCGAGGAACTCTTGAGCACCGAGAAGCTTAGGCGGTCCGAGCTGCACCTCGAACAAAGCATTAATAGCGAGATAACCAACAGTTTGACTGTTCATTAAATGCTTATCATTCAGACGCATACACTTAAGGAGCATTGAATGTATCACCCTTTCATATTACAGCCCCAGAGCTATAAATACATTGTACAATCCTCATTATAAGGGACGGGAATTTCTTGATATAACTTGTAATCGAGAATTCCCAAACAATCAGCAATACCATAACAGTGGACGTAGGCCATTTTTATAAGGCTGAACCACTTTAAAAATTCTTTGTCTTATTTATTTATCTGTGATTGAATAATTAGATATGATCTAATTTTTTACATCAACAGATTGGCGCCGTCTGTGAGAACGACTGGTAATATCGTTTTCCATAAATAATAATCCATCACAAATGGCTGATATTCCAGAATCCATCAATCGAAACACTAGAAGCCCTCCAAATCCATCTGCTCCGTCAAACATTCCAGATCTGGCTGGAATAATTACAAATCTGGCTCAAGGCCAGACCGTCATGCAAGAAACTATGCGTCAGCTCATACAAACCCTCCATGGCAGTGCACCAACCCATTCAAAACCACGAAGTATTCAAAGAAATATCCGTGCATCTTCTTCCTGTACTAGGCGTACCAATTCATATCGTAATGAGGAGTCTGAAGATTTTTCTTATCAACCTGGATGAACTTCGTCAGTGCGAGCCACAGATACTGAACAACGTATCACTCTCTCCCCAGAAAGGACCAATGCGCTAGAAAGATTAAGCAGAGTATCTCCTTTCGATCGATTAGGTCCTAGGAGGAGCAAAAGTCCTCCTAGAGCCCCATCGAGGAGTTTCGAAGACCATCAAACTTAAGGGAAGGATCTGCCCAACCGCGACCAGCTGCTCGTCAAGAGAGATCCCAGGAAGCCACCTCAACGCGATCAGCTGCTCGAACCAATAGGCCCGAGGAAGGAAATGATGCATAAAAAGGCTCTATTCAAAGGCTGGAGGATAGATTGGGGGAAATGGTTAAAACTAAGAACCCCCTACAACGAACCTTTGTTCGAGGAACACCTTTTGTCCAGGCTATTGTAGATTTTCCAACACCATCAAAATTTAAAGCACCTGTTGTGACCCCCAAATATGATAAAAAGACTGACCCCGTCCTTTATATAGAACAATACCAAGCTGCAGCCGACATCTATGCTGTTACAGATGAGATGAGATGCAGGGCATTATCGGGAGCTCTTACCGGATCTGCTCAAATATGGTATAATAATCTTCCTCGGGGTAAGATCTCAACTTTTCTTCAACTGGCCGAGTTATTCATTGGGAATTTCTATTTTGGAGCAAAGCCAGTTAAACGAGTAGCAGATTTGTTAAGTGTTAGACAAAAAGCTGGTGAAAGTACCAGAGATTATATAACTCGTTTTAATAACGAGAAACTTGAAGTCATTGATTATGAGGAGAAGATAACGATTAATGCTTTGATGAGTGGACTACTGCCCAACAAGTTGTACTATACTTTGGCCAAAGTTCCACCTAGAATCATGTCGGATCTGATGGGAATAGCATCCAGGATTATGAATGCCGAGGAATCTATGACTGCGAAGAAGAACATGAATGCCAAAGAAACCAAGGTGGAAGGTGATAAAGCTAAGAAGAAAGAGCATAAGAACAATGGTAATGACAAACATTCAAGAACAAGGTCGGTATGGGATGCAATGAAGAAATTCGATAATTATACTCGTTTGAAGAAGGATATCAACCATGTTCTAGAGGAAATCAAGAACAACGAGGAACTAAACTGGTCAGAGAAAATGAAGGCAGACCCTGACAAGAGGAATAAGGCGAAGTATTGAGAGTTTCATAAAGATCATGGCCATATGACCAAAAATTGCATAGCTCTTCAGAATAAGATTGAAACACTCATCAGACGAGGAAAGCTATCAAAGTATGTTGATCATGGAAACGAAAGAAGAAATAACGACCGAGCAAGAGAGAGGTCTAGATCTCCTCGTCGAGTAGAGGAGAACAAGAAAAGAAACCATGAAGTTGATCCAGAAGACGACCCCGATCTTCCCAAAAGACCAAGGCAGCCAGAACGAGAGGTATTTTTAATACGCTTTGGGTCATTTGACTGTAATGTTATAACAGGTGGAGATGCAGGAGGATGAGACCTTACTACCGAGAGAAAAGCTTACCTCTGTGAGGCTCAAGCTTGCTCGTACATTCAACGAATAAATCTAGCTGAGGAGGATCGCCCGAGAAAGGTGAACAAAGAGATATTGGTCATTGGTTTCTCAAAGAATGACCTTGCAGGTGTTCTATATCCTCATGATGACCCACTGGTGATCAAGATGAGAATGAAGGAGGTTATCATTTCAAGAGTACTGGTCGATAATGGTAGCTCGGCAGACATCATGTTCTACTCGTGCTTCGATAGTTCAAATCTAAAACTATCTCAACTGGAGCCTTATCATAGACCCCTCCTCGATTTTGCTGGCGAGAAAGTTTTTCCACTTGGGACGATCAAGTTGGATATATTCATTGGTACGTGGCATGCTTATCGGACATAAAGAATATATTTTTTTGTGATGGATAAGAATGTTCAATCATCATACAATATCATCATGGGAAGAGTATGATTGAAGAAGTTCGAGGCTGTACCATCTACGGTGCATCAGTGCCTGAAATTTCCAACCAATTTTGGAGTAAGAGTTATTAAAGGTGATCAGAAAGTAGCTCGGGAATGCTATTATTCATCCGCCGAGCAAGAGGAACTGGAGGAATCAAGGAAAAAGACTACTACTTATCAAGTGGAAGAAGGGGCAGAAATTGAAACATTGGATCCTAGAGATGAGTCGCAACTCGTGAAGGGTCAAGTGGTGGAAGCTACTGAAAACATCATTCTGGACGACGAGCACCCTGAACGAACTACTCAAATAGGTTCGTCGTTGGAAACCTCACTAAAACAGGAATTGATAACTTTCCTTAGAAGCAGAAAGCAAACTTTTGCGTGGAGTCATGAGGATATGCCTGGGATAGACCCAAATTTATTATGTCACGAACTCAATGTGAATAAGGAAATCAAGCCAGTGAAGCAGAGAAGAAGAGTATTCAGTCCCGAGAAGAATCAAGCTATACAGGATCAAGTCGAGAAGCTCCAGAAAGCTTGTTTCATTGAAGATGTTAAATATCCGGACTCGTTAGCCAATGTGGTGATGGTAAAGAAGAAGAACAACAAATGGAGGATGTGTGTAGACTTCACCGACCTTAACAAAGCATGCCAAAGGATCACTTTCCACTGCCCCGAATTGATCAACTAGTCGATGCTACCTCGGGACATGAGCTGCTGAGCTTCATGGATGCTTATTCTGGCTACAATCAGATTAAAATGAAACCTGAAGACAGGGAGAGTACTTATTTCATTACCCCTAGGGGAACTTATTGTTATAATGTTATGCCTTTTGGTTTGAAAAATACAGGTGCGACATATCAGATGGTTTGAAAAATGTAGGTGCGACATATCAGAGGCTGATGAACAAAGTTTTTGCTGAACAAATCAGTTGCAATATGGAAGTCTATGTTGACGATATGCTGACGAAGAGCAAAAAAGCTGCTTATCATCTAGTTGACTTAAGTCGGACTTTTGATCAACTAGATAAATACCAAATGAAGCTGAGCCCGACGAAGTGCATATTTGGAGTACGAGAAGGCATGTTTCTCAGATACATTGTCAACCAACGAGGCATTGAGGCGAATCCTGAAAAGATCAAAGCTCTATTAGGGCTACGATATCCAACGACGAAGAAGGAAGTACAGAGTCTCACAGGACGAGTAGTAGCACTCAACAGATTTGTATCGCGAGCAACTGATCGATGTCTCCCATTCTTCAAGACACTCTGAAAGACTTTCGAGTGGAATGATGAATGTGATAAGGCTTTTCAAGATTTGAAGAAATACTTGGGAGCACCTCCATTGTTATCAAGGCCAATAATGGGAGAAAAATTATACTTGTATCTAGCAGTATCGGAGAATGCAGTCAGCTCGGCATTGATAAGAGTGGAGAATGGAGTACAAAAACCAATCTATTACACAAGTAAGGACTTCCGAGGAGCAGAAATCAGATATCCAAGCCTGGAAAAATTAGCACTGGCGCTGATTAAGGCGAGTAGGAGAATGAGGCCATACTTCCAGGCTCATACCATAGTAGTATATACTGATATGTCGTTGAGGCAAACCCTTCATAAACTAGAAAAATCAAGGAGATTGATGTACTGGGCAATAGAGCTCAGTGAATATGATATAGTTTATGAACCCAGATCATCGCTAAAAGGGCAGGCTGTAGCAGATTTCATAGCAGAGTTCACCTATCCTGATACCCCCGAGGAGAAAAAGTTGCTCGCTGATCAACCTGTGGATGTTACAGGATCATCAAACACAAGCTCAGACCAACTCCGATTGGTAATAGGGTAAGTGGATGTTACAGGATCATCAAATTCGATCTCAGACCAACTACGGTTGGTAAAAGGGCAAGAAAAGATGGTCGACGAAGAGCGAGAAGTATCAGGGGAAGATGAAAGGAAGCAATAAATATTTCACCAAGGAACTCTGTCAGATCAGAAGTTTGAAGACGAGTTACCCATATGGAGGCTATATATAGATGGCTCATCTTGCACAACAGGAAGTGGGGCAGGAATAGTTTTGAGCACTCCGGACGAGGTCGACATGGAATATGCCCTACGTTTCCAATTCAAAGCTTCTAATAATGAGGCTGAGTATGAGGCCATGATTGCTGGTCTTAATTTAGCAAAACTTATGGAGGCGCAGCAAATTATTGTCTTCAGTGATTCTCAATTAATTATAAATCAAATGTTGGGAATATATGCAGCCAAAGGAGAATTAATGATCAAATACCATGCAAAGGTGATGGAGTTGGTGTCGGGATTTGCTGCTATTCAGCTGGTCAGAATACCAAGAATGGAGAATGCAAGAGCAGATGCCCTAGCTCGATTAGCATCAGCTAATCGTACCGAGTTACGAAGAACAATCCCAATTGAAGTTTTAGATGGTCGAAGTATAGATGAAGATTTGGCGATGAACTTTATCACCCTTGATTTAGGACCATCTTGGATGGATCCCATCAGGGCATATATTGAGGAGGGAGAATTTCCAATTGACAAGCTCGCAGCTAAGAAATTGAAGTTTAAAGCTGCTCGGTATGTATTAACTAACGGTATTTTATATAGACGAGGAATTATGGCAGGTTTGCAAAGATGTGTACATCCCTTCGAGGTGAAAGACTTGATTGAAGAAATTCATGAAGGGTCCTATGGAGCCCATGTAGCAGGTCGGACGCTTTTGCAAAGGATGATGACGCAGGGATATTACTAGCTGACGATGAGGGATGATTGTGTAGCCTATGCCAAGAAATGTGACAGGTGCCAGCGCTTTTCCTCCATCCAAAGAACTCCACAAGCATTATTGACACCAATCACTTCCCCTTGGCCATTTGCCATGTGGGGAATAGATTTGGTTGGACCACTGCCAACGACTAGAGGAAGGTTCAAATACCTCATCGTCACAGTGGATTATTTTACTAAGTGGGTGGAAGCTGAACCTCTCATTGATATGACGTACGAGAAGGTGTACTAATTTATTTGGAAGAACATCATTTGTCGATATGGTCTTCCTCATGCTTTCATCACAGACCATGGAACACAATTCGATAACGAGGAGTTCGCTGCCTATTGTCATCAATCAAATGTGTTGAAGATCCACTCAGCACCATGCCACCCTCAAAGCAATGGACAAACTGAAGTGACAAACAGAACACTGCTGAATGGTTTGAAGAAAAGGCTGGACGATGCGAAAGAAAATTGGATCCACGAGTTACAGTCAGTACTGTGGGCTTACCGAACTACTCCCCGAGTAGCAACTGGAGAATCTCCATATATGCTAGCGTTTGGAAGTGAAGCTGTTATGCCTGTCGAGTTGGGCCTCCCAACATACAGAGTACTGAATTTCAACTCCCCTGTCAGCGACTTAATGAGAATATTGGATTTAGACATGCTCGAGGATGTTAGAGAAGAAGCAGCCATAAGAAATGTTGCATACCAACAACGAACAGCTCTATTCTATAATAAGAGGGCGAAGAAGTGCAACCTGAAAGAAGGAGACTATATGCTGAAGAAAGTAATTCAAAAGCACAATAAACTGGAGGCAAACTGGCATGGGCCATACCGAGTTACAAAAGTTGTTCGACCAGGAACTTACCGAATAGCAACTCTAGAAGGGGAGGAGTTTAAGAATGCATGGAACGTAGAGCACCTGCGCAAGTATTATCAGTGATGTGAATTTTCTCCTTTTATTGAATTTTTTTTGGGGAATACTAGTGCTACACACTACTCGGCAAAGCTCAGGCTACTCAAATTTTTTCTCAAAAATGCCAACTAAGGTTGGTCGAGAAACCTATATTCCTCCGGGAAGTAAAGCTACCAATATTCCTCCGGGAAGTAAAGCTACCAATATTCCTCCGGGAAGTAAAGCTACTTGTATTCCTCTGGGAAGTAAAGCTGCTCGTATTCCTCCGGGAAGTAAAATTTGTATTCCTAAGGGAAATAAAACTATATGTTTCTCGGGAAATAAAAGTATTCCTAAAAATGCCAAATTATGTCAGTTAGGAAATAAATATATTCTCGAAAATGCCAACTTGAGTTGGTTGGGAGGTAAAATTATTTCAAAAAGACTAACTATGGCTGGTCGGGGATAAAAACCCACTAACTGTAGTTGGTCGACAAGGAAAATTTAAAGTGATCGAGCAACATTTTTGATACTCGTAACTTTTTAATTATTACTAAGTTGGTCGAGAAACAAAATATTATTTTTACCAAATGACTACCACAAGTTCAAACTACTCGACAATAAGTTGATCGACAAACTACACAATATTGTTATCTTTTTATCCGATACACATGCACAAATATAAAGTGTTTTACAAGACAATAGCAGTTAAAATTGCAAATAGAAATGAAAATCTTTCATTAAATCCAAAACAAATTACATTTACATTGATATTGAAATGTATACTAACTATTACATCAAAATTCCTACTCTACTGGTCTTTTCCCCTCTACTTTTGACACAGGTTCCTCGCCAGCAGGCGGATCATTTAAAGCCAGGGGAGAATTTATGAAGTTGAGATCCTTTAACATCCTGATATTCATCACGGATGGTCGATCTAAGAGGTGCTCGGGATGAGATATCTCGACATTTGAATGGAGATTTTAGTCGCCGAGATATTTTGAAATCAAGCATCAAGGAATGGATCGTGCAGGGATCCAACTCATATCCAGTTTGAATGGAGGCACAGGTAGGTCGAGCAGCCCAGGATCATGATAGTCCCACAGGTAATGACCCTGGTCGAGTTGCAATACACCTAAGGCATTCAACCAGCCTTACTTGTAGCCCTCATTATTGGCATTCTGGATATGATCGTCCATGTGATAGAGAGCTTCGTTGTATCCAGCCATCCAGAACTCCCTGGGCTGTTTGTGGAATTGATATGTTAGTCTTTCCAGCTGCTCGTGGAGATTTTTTATGAATAGCTCCTTATTATTCAAAACTAATTTCTGCGCTGAGAGCTGCTCTTCCAGGTCCCTGATCTTCTTTGACATTTCAGCCAAAGCCTGGTTCTTTGCCATTAATTGGAAGGCCTGGTTCTTTAAGGCAGACTGAGTCCTCTGTTCCTCGACAGGAATTCGAGTTGCTCTTGCTCATCCTCAAGGAGCTCTTGCTCGACCACGAGAAGATGTAGAGGGACCAGACCTCTTCAAGCTTTCCAACTCATCCCTGAAGTTGGCGTTCTCGACCTCTAAGAATGAGAATCCCTCATCAGTCACTGGGATCAAGGCATTTGAAGTGGAAGCTGCAGACTTCAACTGAGACAACTCTTTCTGCAGGTTGTTATTTTCTTGCTCTAATAGTTCAGCTATCTGTCTGCACTCCTCAACTTCTCCCCTTAGAGTTCTCTCGCTCACCTCGTAGCCAGCAAAACGCTTCTCGTACCCCTTGTCAGTATTGAGTTGTTGATACTTCTTCTCATACCCCTCATGCAAAAGGGCAGTGGATTCTTTGTATTGTTGCTGAAGTTCTTCGAGGGTGCCTTGGAGATCCTCGATCATGTCGTAATAAGCTACATTATTGGCCACTGCTCGATCAAGTAGACACTTCAGATATTGGTATGCTTCAACTGCTTGTTCAGAAGCATCTTGGTCGAGGATGTCGATGACTTGTGCTGCACTCAGATCTGTGTGACCAGCTTTAAAATAATCATTGCATTGTCTCAGCAGCTTGGTATCGTGAGCAGATAATAATTCCATCCTGGCCAGAAACTAGTAGAGAAAGAAGAAGCAGTAATCAATAAAAGTACCAACTAAGTATGAAGAAGAGACAACAGTATGCAAGAACAAAAATTCAAGTTTTATTATATCAAGGATCAGAGTTATATATTCATGGTTACATTTGGCAAAAGAAAAATATAAAGAGAAACCTGAACAACTCTACACCTTTTCCTTGTCTCCCAAAACCTTCTCGGGAGGCTGGGACGAGGAAGTAGGTTGCTCGGAGGGAATAAAAAGCTGCTCGGGGAGCGCCAGTAGTTGCTCGGAAGAAGTAATGATTTGTTGAGGTTCCTCGGGAGCAGGCTGGATGACTGGGGGATGATCTCCCATCACCATAGAATACTCTTCGGAGGCAGCTTCGTCCTCTTCTAAGTCTTCAGGACTTGGAGGGGGACCAGTGATGTGTCGCTGAAAGAGTTCGGAATTTTCATCCACTTTCATCTCCTGTAGAGCAGCGACCCATCCATCCCTAAAGTACTTAAGGCTGCCATATTCTACTTGCGACACCATGACAGCCAATCCCTTGTTCCACCCCTTGTCCCAGCCAGCACTGAAAGACTTCTTCATAGCCAATTTTCTCTTTAACTTCTCCGAGGAAAGCTTCTCGGACAGAAGGTTTTCAGCAGTCTTCAATTTATTCTCAACCTCTTCCTTCTACCGACTTACTTCCTGAAGATGGCCCAATTTTTCCTCAGCAACCTTAAGCTTATCTTCAAGCTCCCCAGTAGTTTTCAGCTTCTCTTCAAGCTCTTTATTTTTCTTCTCCAAAGCATTCACTTTTTTCTCCAACCCTTGGGAGACTTCAGCAACTTGAGCTTTCTCCTGCTCGGAGGAGGCAAGTTTGTTCTCCCAGATTACCTTGTCAGTAGCATATTTCTGGCGAGAATCTTCCAAAGACTTAATAGCTTCCTTCAGAGCTTCCTCCACACTAGATGATGAGCATGAAGCTTTAATTGCCTCATCTTTCTTCAAAATTATATTGAAGCAGCTCGCCAACTGTGAAAAGAAAATGAAAGCAGGTCAGAGATATAACAAAGGAAAGATGAAAAATTCAAAGCAACAAGACTTACAGAAGAAATATGGCGAGAAGCCAATGATGTAACCATATCCCGAGAAAGGTTCTCTTCGACACCTTGGATCTCGGTAATGATCCAAGTCTTCACCGAGCTCATAGCAGAACTCGGGGGAACAAAGGTAGGAATACCAGTTCCAGTAGTTGGGGGCTGAGAGATGGTGTCAGCCAAATTGACCGAGGAGCTCTTCTTAAGCTTCCTCGGGGGAGCAGGAATAGATTCAACCAAGGAGGAACTCTTGGTCGGTGATATTATAATCACCTCTCCTGGAGTAGCAGACTTGCTCGGAGCCACTGGGGGCTTCTCGACAACCTTCACAACAGCAGCAGCCGAGGAAGGCGCATCATTTTTCTTTGTCCCCTCCCCTGGGACATCAACCTTACTTCTTTTTGCCCCTCCAGCACCAGAGGCAGGTTTCTCAAAAAGGGTGGGAGGTCTTCTCTTCTTCATCCTTTCACTTAAAGGAATGTGTGATTCAGGCGAGGAGCTGGTGGAAGCTGGTACTGGCTCTGCGTGACTTATCACCGGACGAGCAGTGAAAGAAGTGGTGTAACTCTTATACTGCAGCAGATACGAGGCTAACCTAATGTGCTCGTCGGCAACACTCTGATGCAGACTCCAGATAAGTTTCAAATGTCTTATATTAACATCTGCTTCCTTTGGACACTTTCTCTTGCTATCAACTGCAAATAAATCAAAATTAAAATATCAGTGGCACATTTTATCAAACACAAAAGAAGCATGATTTCAAAATAAGTAAAATGAAATAAAAATAACCTATCCCATTGCCATAGGGAGGGCATCTGGGACCCTGATAAACTTCATCTCTAGATAAAGGAGCATGTTGCCAATTTTTTATGACAACCCCGTGCTTAAAATAATCCCTATTAGCATTCGGGAGATTGACTACTAAGGCCCTATTCAAAAATCTAGTTTTTAAATAAAAGGTGTTATCACCAACTGCCCATCTATAACAAAACATGATTTCTGGAATTCCTATGCGAGTTTCATGGATTTGATTTAACCTATGAACCCCATTAACTATTCTCCATGTATTTGGGGCTATTCTTGCAGGAACAACGTCAAAGTATTGACAAAATTCCAGACATAAGGGATTGGGTGGAAAAAAAATCCACACTCAGCAATAAAGAGACTGGGGAACCAATGTCCCTCAGCCAAACGGAAATAATCAGAAGGCTCAGAAAGCTCTTCCAGAATAACCCAGGAGGGAATAGAAAAATCAGAGCGAAACTTATCAAGAGATTCAACAGGGTAAACCATGATGAATAAAAGAAATGAAGAAGAAGGAAGAAAATATTACAGAAAAAGAGTGGATCTGATGACAACAAACGATGGAAAAGATGAATACACAGGAGAGAAAGAGACGACGGAAAACTCGATGATACAAATTTGAAAAGGTAGAAGACGATGAGAGTGTCTGTGAAGTTTAAATACTCTGCCTTGGGAAATGGTAAAGTAATGATTACAAAAAGAAACATTTACGCTATCGGCGGCTAAAGGAACAAAAAAGGCGCGTCAATCGAAGCGAGAAGAAACGATTACTCTACCGGCGGCTAGAAGGACAAAAAGTACGCGGAGATCGAGGCAGTTATAAAAATTCAAAAAAATCCTGATTCTACGAATTTGAAAAGAGAAATAAATACAAGGGAAACACTCCTAAAAATCAGGAGGACTATTTAAAGCTATCATATTCAGAGAAAGAATGTTCCACACTCCTCAAATTTCGGACTATGAAACATTGGGGGCTTCTGTTGATACCAAATTTAGTCTGCTGACATGGATCAATAAAGCGAAGACACGTGGCAGTCTACGAGGCAACAAGAAACACTTCCGAGGAACTCACACGCTCCGAGGAACCATACTATAACGAGGAACACTGTTTCCCCGAGGAACTCATACGCTCCGAGGAACGAGAACTCTCCGAGGAACTCTTGAGCACCGAAAAGCTTAGGCGGTCCGAGCTGCACCTCGAACAAAACATTAATAGCAGGATAACCAACAGTTTGACTGTTCATTAAATGCTTATCATTCAGACGCATACGCTTAAGGAGCATTGAATGTATCACCCTTTCATATGTACATCATTTAATGTATTATTCTTTCACATTACAGCCCTAGGGCTATAAATACATTGTACAATCCTCATTGTAAGGGGACGGGAATTTCTTGATATAACTTGTAATCGAGAATTCCCAAACAATCAGCAATACCATAACAGTGGACGTAGGCCATTTTTATAAGGCTGAACCACTTTAAAAATTATGTGTCTTATTTATTTATCTATGATTGAATAATTAGATATGATCTAATTTTTTACATCAACGCTGTCATTTCCTATTCCTGCCTCTTCTTATTCAATCATTGAAAGCTTCATGGCTTATAAACATGCTCCATCTCTCTCCATTAAATCAGGTTCTTCTGCTTTCAAAAAGACGATTGATGCTTCTTCTTCCAAAACAACTATTAGAATTGTGAGGGATATTTTTACTTGGAAATTGAATAAACTATATCTATATATGTTTTTATGCCCAGGTTTTCTCCAAGCGACCTTTATGTCCCCAGTGAACCATATTAGCCACCTCTTTAAATAACAACCTATTTCTCCCCTTCTTTACCTCCAAATGCTATTGTGCACGATATCTTTCTACCTTTTGGTTAATGGGATGAAAAATTGGTTCGCAACCACTTCAATCCTTTTATGTTTGAGAGGATCATTAACTTTGTTTGTTTCAGAATATATGTTCCTGATTGTTTAGACTTAATTTTAAGATCATGGTAAGAGAAGTTTTGGAGTCTGAAGGTGCAAGATTAAAATCTTTTTATGGAGGGTGTCCCATTATATCATACCAACAAAGGGTCAATATTTCTCTTTTATTTGTTTCATTCAAAAACAGAGAAACTCTGCTCATAAATGTGAGTTGCTGTAACAGATGGAAAATATAAAGCACAAAAAAAAATCAAACTTTTTGTCGAGTCAGGTTCAGATTTAGCTTTTTCAAATTCCACTGTATTATCAATTTTTGTAAGTGAAGATATTTCTAGCAACATAAGATCTAGTAATATTTTCGCCACAAGGAATAGATTCGACGAGATTTCGATAGTGGCTTAGTCTTCTGACCCACAGATGTCGATGATAATTTCGTGGTCGTCGGCACGGGTTGAAGTGTTTGGAAGACACTATTATCGTTTCTTCAGAGTTTATGTCACCCACATGTAATCATGTAAAGGGTTGCACTGCTCCCGGTAGAAAAAGCTCTAGTGAGATATAGTTGGTTCATTTTTTTCGTGGTTTATTTTAGTCATTAATAAGAGAATAGAGAGAATAGTATGTGTTGTATTTTTGTGATATTGTGAACTCTTTTTATTGTTATCATTACAATAATTTCATAATAATCACAATTAAATTTAATGAACTACCGGATAGTAAGTTCTTTCATGAATTATTTATTTAATTATAAATATATGATTGTTTATTTATTAATGTACAAAAGCATTAGTGAGTGTTATTTTCATCTTCCTACTAACTGTATCTTATTATATATATGTGTGTGCGCGCTAATACACCCAAAAAACACAAGTTATATTGTTTACCGCATA
This sequence comes from Sambucus nigra, assembly GCA_949130495.1. Taxonomy (NCBI): domain Eukaryota; kingdom Viridiplantae; phylum Streptophyta; class Magnoliopsida; order Dipsacales; family Adoxaceae; genus Sambucus; species Sambucus nigra. Next base: position 205,116,120 of record OX422218.1, read on the forward strand.
AGCCGTCTTGCTCCATGATGTCGTATGTGAGACAAATGAGATAAAGGAAATAGAGAAAATAAATAGAGTTATTCTAGGGGACCCTCAAACCGTAATATTAAAAAATATTTTTCAATAAAACAAAATCTTTCACAACAGTTGTTCCATGTGTTAATATTGTTCAACCTCGCAATTAATTTCATTTGGTTTCACGGCACAACAAGTAAAGAAATTGTCACTAAAAGTCAAAATGACGACAAAAGTTGAATGGGCAAAAATAATTGTGGCTAAAATATAATTTTTTTTATTCAACTTCGAATACATATAGAACACATAAGTATATTCAAAATTATTCTTTATCCCAATTTTGTATAAGAAATGCAGAACGCCCGCGCATTGCGCGGAGTTAAAATCTAGTTTCATAATAAATTAGAGCATCAATGTGAAAACTAACTTACAATAAATGAAAGATGTTTCAATACATTAAGGCCCAGTTTGGTTGCGCAAATTGTTTGATTATGTAAATTGGTTCATTGTGAATTATTGAATTGTAAATGAGTGAATTTGAAATGAGTTAAATCCAATTTTACACAATGTTTGGTAATTTGAAATTGATGTTAAGGTTCTATGAAAAAAAGATGAAAACAAATCAAGAGGGGGAGGGGGAGGGGGAGGGAAAGAGAGAGGGAGAGGAAGAGGGAGATGGGACATGCATTTTATGTGATTCCTATTTTAAATGGATTCATTTCAATTTTTTTGTGAAATGATCCAATTTTAGATTTTGCACATGAGCTAAAATGGAGTTATTAATGAATCCTTTCATTAATGAAATCAAACACAATTAATGGATCAATTTGTAAATGAATCAATTTATTAATGATCCAATTTACAATTTTGGGACAACCAAACGAACCCTAAATATTAAGGCTCAAAAGTTACAAAAGGTAATCTAAACAGGATAACAAGGTTTGGATCTATATATTCACTCGTGACAAATATATTATCAAATCTTCCAATGGGCGTATTCGTTAAAATACTATGCATTATCGTCATTCGAAAGTTAATCATGCTTTATATATCATTTTATCTTTTTCATTCCCTATTTGTTAGACTAATTTGTGTGTCGCTCTTCTATAAGGCGTGGAAAACAACCCCCAACCAAACACCATTCACCCCAAATGAACACAGGTGCCTTAAACTATTTCTCACAAAAAGCTAAATAAGAAAACTATATTAAATTCAAGAAACCCACAATAAATGTGCAATTATTGCAGATCCCCCAATGTGTCGCTAAAACACCACACTAAAAATATATAGTTCAAAGGGGTTATTTGAAAAAACTTGAAAATTCAGATTTTCTTCTTTTGCAGTTTTCCCTAATTGTAATGTAATTTATTTATGAGTTGACTTCACACTGTCTGGAGTTAAAGCAGCCGATTTTGACTCCAAAGTCTCCACTTATCAATGGTTTCTGTAAAATTGTCACTGGGATTAAAACCGGTAAGATCAGAAATTTTGCATTCTTGTTATGAAAGTCAAGATATAAATAAATGTAGCTGTTCGATGACATATTAGTCAACTCTGATGCAAGCTGGATGGTTTGAAAGTTGCAATCTGAAAAAATGGTAGGGCAAGAGATTGCTGCTTTTGTTCCATTTTCACATGCATATCAAGATCGAACCCAGAATATTCATCAAAAGAGTACGTAACCTACATGTGAATATTAATTCCAGTGTTTGGCTAACATGTTGAAGCCAAGGTGGGAGTCAGCATAATCTCCTTAGTTTGAAAAAACCAACCCAAGTTTTTAAAGAAGTTTGCCTCTCCGTGCTTGAGTTATGAAAACATCTGAGAAACCTTGTGTTGTTGTTGTTGTATTCTATGTTCTCCTTGTCTCTTTATTTCCACTTAAGATCACATCATCAGCAAGAACAGAAGCACAGGCTCTTGTACAATGGAGAAACAGCTTATCATCATCTTCCTCTCTCAACTCATGGTCCCTCACCAACATCAGAACCCTCTGCAACTGGACTGGCATCCTTTGCAACACTGCTGGTACAGTCTCGCGGATAAACCTCACCACCACAAATCTCAATGGAACACTGACCCAATTCAGCTTCTCTTCATTTCCAAATCTCACTCATTTGGACCTCAGCAACAATTATTTGGATAACATCATTCCCCCCCAGATTGGAGAGTTAAGTGTGCTTCGGTACCTTAGTTTCTTCAACAACAGTCTCAATGGCACTGTTCCATATCAGGTTAGCAATCTTCAAAACTTAGGGTACTTAGACCTTGGATCAAATTACCTTGAAACTCCAGACTGGTCAACATTTTTGGGGATGCCATTGTTGACCCACCTCAGCTTTTATTACAATTCATTCACATTGGAATTCCCAGATTTCATACCTAATTGCAGAAACCTCACTTTTCTTGATTTGTCAGTAAACGAGTTCACCGGCCCAATACCCGAATTGGCATTCACCAATCTAGCCAATCTTGAATACCTCAATCTTACTGATAATTCATTTCAAGGCCCTTTGGCATTAAATTCTTCCAATTTGTCCAATCTGAAAGATTTTCGCCTGGGAATTAACAATTTCTCAGGCTCAATTCCTCGGGATATAGGTTTACTACCTAATCTTCAACTCATTGAACTGTATAACAATTCATTTGAGGGAAGTATTCCTTCTTCTATAGGTCAACTCAGGAAGCTTCAGACACTCGATCTTCGAATCAATCGTTTGAATTCCACAATTCCTTCTGAGATTGGTCTGTGTACCAACCTCACTTACCTGGCTTTAGCTTTGAATTCACTTTCTGGGGCCTTGCCTTTATCCATGTCCAATTTGACAATGATATCTGATTTAGGTTTATCTGACAATTCTCTATCTGGTGAGATCTCACCTTATTTCATCACCAATTGGACCCAATTAGTATCGATGCAAGTTCAAAACAATTCCTTCACTGGAACAATTCCACCTGAGATTGGCTTATTGGAAAACCTGAATTACCTTTTTCTGTATAATAATAGGTTCACGGGTCCAATCCCGGCCGAGATTGGAAACTTGGGATATTTGCTGGTCTTGGACCTTTCAGATAACCAACTTTCAGGCCCAATTCCCCCAACGATTGGCAATCTCTCGAGCCTTCAAAGATTAAATCTTTTTTCAAACAATCTCATTGGAACAATTCCCCCGGAGATTGGAAATTTAACGTTGCTGAACACTCTTGATCTGAATAGGAATGCGTTAAATGGGGAGTTGCCCCATTCCATTTCTAACCTCACAAACCTACAAACACTTTCTCTCTTCACCAATGGTTTCTCAGGCAGTATTCCAATGGACTTGGGGAGGAACAGTCCATTATTGGCCAGTGTTAGCTTTTCAAACAACAGCTTCTCTGGAGAATTGCCAGCTGGATTATGTGCTGGCTTTTCTTTTGTGGAATTTACCGCAAATGACAACAATTTTACTGGGCTTTTGCCGGATTGCTTGAAAAACTGCTCGGGATTAACTAGAATCCGGCTTGAGAGGAACCAATTCACTGGAAACATCTCCGAGGCATTTGGGTTTCATCCGGATCTGGTTTTTGTTGCTCTTAGTGGCAATCAATTTACGGGTGGAATCTCAACTCAGTGGGGAGAATACCCAAACCTCACAAATTTGCAGATGAACAGAAACAGGATTTCAGGTGAAATCCCACCCCAACTAGGGAACTTAACAGAATTGCGTGTATTAAGCCTGGATTCAAATGAATTGACCGGTTCAATTCCAGCTGAAATGGGCACTCTCACTTTTCTACTGAATCTCAATTTCAGCAACAATAATCTTACAGGAGGGATCCCAGAGAGCGTTGGAAGGTTAACAGAACTCCATTCACTTGATATTTCCTCAAACAGATTAAATGGGGACATACCAAGTGAGATTGGAAACTGTGAAAGGTTATTGAGCTTGAACCTGAGCAACAATGCCTTGTTTGGGGAAATACCATCCGAGTTTGGCAACTTGGTTGTTTTGCAATCTGTTTTGGACCTCAGTAGAAATTTTTTATCAGGAACAATCCCCTCTAGCTTGGGAATGCTTAGCTCATTGGAGAATCTCAATCTTTCGCATAATAATCTCTCAGGTACAATTCCTTCATCACTATCTACTATGATTAGTATAAGGTCAATGGATTTCTCATATAATGAGTTGTCGGGTCCCATTCCCACTGGAAACATATTTCAACAACAACCCGCAAATGCTTTCATCGGAAACTCGGGTTTGTGTGGAAATACACAAGGCTTGCCCCCTTGTAATGGAAGTCCAAATACTCGGAGGTCAAGAAGGTACAATAAAAAGGTTCTTATCGGTGTGATTGTTCCAGTTGTGAGCCTCTTATTATTGGCAACTGCCATTGCTGTATGTATAATACTTCGTAGGAAACCTAAGCAGTATAATGAGGAGACTAAAAGTACAAATGAAATTGAGGACTCAGAATCACTGATTTGGGAAAGAGAAGGCAAATTCACATTTGGTGACATTGTGAAGGCCACGGAGGACTTTAATGAGAAATACTGCATCGGGAGAGGAGGATTTGGAAGCGTGTACAAAGGGTTATTGCTGACAGGCCAAATGGTGGCGGTTAAAAGGCTCAATATGTTGGATTCTGCTGATGTGTCGCCAGTGAACCGGTGGAGCTTTGAGAATGAGATTCGGAGCTTGACACAAGTTAGGCACCGGAATATCATCAAGCTCTATGGTTTTTGTTCCAAGCGGGGGTGTATGTACTTGGTTTATGAGTATGTGGAGAGAGGAAGCTTGGGAAAGGTTTTATACAGTGCGGAGGGGTCTATGGAACTAGGGTGGGCTGCAAGGGTGAGGATTGTGCAAGGGGTGGCCCATGCACTCGCTTACTTGCACCATGATTGCACTCCACCTATTGTGCACCGCGATGTGTCAGTGAATAACATCTTGCTCGAGTCAGAGTTGGAGCCTCGTCTATCGGATTTCGGCACAGCAAGATTGTTAAGCTCAGATTCATCCAACTGGACCACGGTTGCAGGATCTTATGGCTACATGGCACCAGGTAGGCAAAAAGATAAATGTGTTGTTATTTTATATATTTTTTGGCATTTTGATTTCATCCCCATATTTACTATAAGTTATAAGTCACTCTCCGTAATTTTTTAAACTTTGAGATGCACCCCAAATAATTGTCACTAAAGCTCACAACGTCTTTTCTGAGCTTTGTTATGCTTTAGCAACAGTTTTTTTGGTGTATCTCAGAAGAAAATCACAATGTAAAATTATATTTGAGTACAAGAGTATTGATAGGCTCTTAATAGGGAAGGGCCTTAATCCAATTAGGAAAGAAATATGCAAAAGTCCTAATCCCACTAGGAAACTAGAAAGATATTAATTATAATAGATAAATAAAATTCCTAAAATATTAGATCCTGAAAACTAGGAATTACATAATACATAAAAATCAGATATTCTAACATAACCTTTTTAAGAAATATAGGTGTAATACATATACTGAAACAAAGTTGTGGGTGAAATAAAATCAACCCCTCTCCCCTTATATATATGTACACACGTTGAATCTGTAAAGAAGCTAGAGCTATATTTTTTATTAAAGAAAGGAAATTAGGAATATAACTGGGGGTTGGTCCTCCCCAAATTGAGGGTTCAGGTTTTGAACCCACATCTTGTCAAAGTTAAGAGGTGGTTGATAAGTATGAAGCAGGCCCTTTAAATAAAATGTATTGCTATAGTCTTGGTGACTAAGAATGTTCAACTAACTGTGCTAGCTTTGTTTCTTAATGTTGTAGAGCTTGCGCTTACAATGAGGGTAACTGAGAAGTGCGATGTTTATAGCTTTGGAGTGGTGGCGTTGGAAGTTATGATGGGAAGGCACCCAGGAGAGCTCCTAACTTCTCTACAGTCATTGACAACCACATCCTTGCCCAGTGAATTGTTTTTGAAGGACATAATAGACCAGAAGCTTACTCCTCCCACTGGCCAATTAGCAGACCAAGTGGTGTCTGTAGTCACCATGGCCTTAGCGTGTACGCGCTCCACGCCAGAGTCACGCCCTACCATGCGTTTTGTTGCACAAGAACTTTCTACTAGAACTCAGGCTTTCCTAACTGTACCATTCAGCACGATAAATATGAGCAAGTTAGCTGGCCTTTATAATGGAAATTTAATAGGATAGTTGGTGAGCTGTGATTTAATTTGATCAAGGGCATGCTGGCAAACAAATTCTAGTTCAAAAGCTTAGGAAGCTTGTCAAATTTAAATTTTACAATTTTGTTAATGTAATGATCAGTGATATGGTGGTGTGAATATATGCCAGTGAACTTGATTTACAGTCTTAAGCCATTAGAGCTCAAAATACTTTTCATTTTCATGGGCAGCCATATTACATTCTTACATTTGTTAAATTAGTATAAGTTCTACCAAGTAAATACTCTTTTCAAACGAAATGCACATTATATAATGGAAATTAAGGTTTCTTTTTAATATTTTCTTACATTTTTAATATTGTATTGTACTTTTTCTTTTATTAGTTATTTGGTATTTTGTTCACATTTTTTAGTAGTAGCAAGGGTTGAGAGGACGTTCTAGAAGGTTTCATTAGCTAGTGTTGTCATAAATGAGTTGTCATGACAATTCATACTTAGCTAGTAACTTTTAAAAGATTTCATTTTGACATGTGATGTATTAGGGAGTTAATTATAGCCCATGTGACATCGCATGAGCTGACACCCTCTCAACTAATAGGAGCTTACGAGATCCCTTCTAGATTCTTTCCTCCTCCCCTATAAATATCCCCTAATGTCATTAATGCAATTAATTCTATGCTTTTTTTAATTGAATGTTTACTTTCTTGCTTGCTTGTCTTTCTATATTGCCATTGACGGTTCATTTTACGTCAATTGATATTAGAGTGAGGATGCTCCACCCATTTGCTGTTGTTGTTGTAAAAAAATTCATAAGAGTTAATCTCCCAATGGTGCCGAGGAAACCCACGAATGCAGAAAGAAGGAACGCCCGATTAGAAGAAGCGGTAGCAATGTTGGCCCGAAAGTTTGACTTACTTCTCCATGAGAACCATCATTCCACTACCCTAACTCCACCTCCTGCTTGCCACCCAAAGACCTGCCCGCTGCCCACTTCCCCCGCCAACCAGCCCCACCCTCCGCCCGGGGAAAGCCCCAATTGAATCCGCCCCTAACAGCAGTCCCCATCGGTCGTTCCACACCTCCCCAATGCCCGCCTACCCGCCAATCGACAAATCAGACCATCCAAACCAGTGCATCGGACAGAGGGATCTAACCCTCCTAACCCCGGAACCCCCTGACCCATCACCTCCCAACCCGATCCACATAAACCACTCAATCCTGCCTTACCCGTTGACCACACAAGCGACCAACCCCAACCCCTTCCCAGATCAACCGCCCCTACACCTCAACTGATGTACCCAACCCGAAATCATGCTGGCCGCCCCGCCTGGATCCCAGCTGAGCTCACCCGACCCCTTGTCTCTTTTGAAACCTCTACCAAACCTAAAGACATCATACCCCTTGAAAATCGCCCTCCACATCACCATACCCACGTTCCCCGACCCGATTCCGTGTGGGAAGACCGCTCTGCCATTTCAGCTCCAATCGACAGTCGTCGACGGGTAAAGGAGTGACCCCATCAACCCCTGTGTTATGGTCTCCAACGCATCCAATTCGAGCAATATAAAGGCAACATTCACCCACATAAACTCACATCCCTCTATCGGGATGGCAGGTCCTGACGCCTGATGAGTGGCGCACCGATACTTCTCCATATGACTCCCTTAGCCCCAAGTTCACACCCTTTGTACCAATGGAAGACTGCCACTGCTTTCTATATCATGAGCAAGGCCACTTAATGGATGATTGCCCCTATTATACACCGGATGAGCTTGAGGATCCTATTGACAATGGCATTCCTGATCCGGTTGAGGCACCACCACTGAGGCCCCACTCTAGGCTTGCTCATAACGAGATTATGGGTGATGACGATAATGACTTGCTAGATTTTCTGCTCGGGGGTGATCACTTGGCTCTCGCTCTCCGTCTCCTCTCTAAGAGCCTTCATGGTGATATACGAGTTGATGTGCCGATGTTTGACGAAGAACTGGATCCCAATACCCTTGTTGATTGGATCGATTCTATGAAGACGGTGTTTGAGTATAAGTGCGTACTAGGGCGCAAATGTATGCAGCTGGCCGCCACTAATTTTTAGGGATTCACGCGGGTATGGTGGAACGACATAGTATAGAGACACGTGACTTCTGCGCTTCCTCTAATCCAAACATGTGACCAGTTGAAGACTGATTTGGGCGTATTCTTCATTCTGTCGACTTATGAGCATGATCTCTACACACGGGTTAAAATCATACGTCAGGGTACCTCCTCTCTCTCCACCTACATCGAGCAGTTTAATTTACCCCGTACGCAGTCATGCTTGGGAGAGTCCGCGTCCCAATGAATTAGCCGATATATCCAGGGAGTGCAGTTTTACATTCAGCAGGATGTCGGGTTGTGAAACATTCCATTGTTCATCAAAGCTATCAAGTATGCGACTAAGGTCGAGGCCTACTATCATTCTATGGCGATATCTGCATCCCAATCCACACCCTTTTTCATAGCCCCTCCTAAACCCCAAATGTTCCATAAATAACAATAAAATGTTTCAACTGTGGAGTAGTGGGTCACCATGCAGCAGAGTGCCTTAAGGTACGTAAGAGGACTTTACTGGTGGTGGATGAGTCAGAGCCCCCTGACGAGATAGTGGAGGAGGAGATTCAACATCAGAAACTGATTGCCTTGGTCATTCCCTTCGCACATGACACGAATGGTCTTCCCCTCTGAGTTCGTGGATGAACTCTTTTTCAAGTGGGGGAAAGTGATGGAAATTAGAGTTTCTTTTAATATTTTCTTGCATTTTTAATATTGCATTATATATTTCCTTTTATTTGTTGTTTGGTATTTTGTTTACATTTTTTAGTAGTAGCAAGGATTGAGAGGAAGCTTCTAGAAGGTTTCGCTAGTTAGTGTTGTCATAGATGAGTTGTCATGACAACTGATGATAAATCAAACTAAGCTAATAGCTTTTAGAAGGTTTAAATTTGACATATGATGTATTTAGGAGTTAATTATATCTCATGTGACATCAAAAGGGCTTACACCTCTCAACCATTAGGAGCTTAGGAGATCACTTCCAGAATCTTTCCTCCTCCATTATAAATATTCCCTAATGTCATTAATGCAATTCATTCCACGTTTTTTTAATTGAGTGTTTACTCTGTCACTTGCGTGTCTTTCTGTATTGCCACTAACGATTCATTTTACATCAGAATCTATAAATTCTTGATAACAATACATTCAGACTCTAAATTAATTTTTTTAGAGATGGACTTTCAAAAGATGTGTCACTTGAACTCAATTCCTCCTCATTTTGAAGTGGAATGGTTTCAATTTCACAAATTCTTTTTAATTGCCTATTATGCTAAGAGCAGCCATAATGGGTAATGTATTTAAACATTTCCCCCCTTATAATTAGCATACAAATGGTTGTCGTTAGGGATGTCAATTTCACCTGCCACGCCTCTAATGGGATGGGTTTAAAAATGACCTTTTCGGGTTTGAGTTTGAAAAATAATACCCAAGGCAAGTTCAGGTTTAGTTGTGAAAATAACTGCCCCGCCCGACCTCGTTTATACATATTTTAGCAAAAAAATATAAAAATATATACATTTTACAAGAAATACCTTTCGATACTTATATTATAATTTATATTTTCCCCATTACTAATCATATAAGTGGGTAATCATGGCAGTGTACTTGAGAATTATTTTAAATATGTAAAAATATAAGTCTATCATAATTTATTAAAATTGATAATCGGCTCGGTTCGGGTTTGAGTTTCATAAATATCTATTTGGGGAGGGTTCTAGTTAAAATAATAAAACCCATTTCGGGTTCGGGCACGGGACGAGTTTGATATTTGCTTAAACGGGTCAAGTTTGGGTTTTGCAAAAACCCGCCCCATCGCCATCTCTATGTGTCACCACAATGAGACATTGTAATTATAGCAAGTCAGTAACCATTTTGGAATCCATGGTGCCCCACTATTTTTCATTTCATTTTATTTTATTTATTATGTTTGGGACTTTACATGACGTATTATTTGAGATGGGAGCTCTTGTTATTTTTGTCGAGAGTTTGCAATTTTTTTACCAATTTTGGGAACTACACAAACCACTTAATGCCCCTTTATGTCATATTTGGGTCGTTACAATGCCCATTAGGCTGCTCTAATACATACACAACATAACTTTGGTGAAATTCTAGATTATCTCATTCATCCACTAACCTGTTAGAGGGGGAAATCAAGATGATTTCTTCTTTATAATTCACTTCAACTGTATTTTCAAGAAAATTCTAGAGAGAAAAATTCTCATGATTTCAAATGACGAATAATCAATCTGTCGCCAAAAACATATCTAAATAACTAGAAGAATCCAAAAATACTTGTAGTTAACAAGTAGCAAACAACGACTCATTAAAGATTTTTACTCAAAATACCTACTGTAGGGGGGCTTGAAGATAATATCGAGATTAGAGATGATCCCCCCCTCCCAGCTAATACAACAGAGGCAGCGATGCAGCTCAACAAGGCAGCTCCAACGATGCAGCTCAGTGAGGCAGCTCAAACGATGTAGCTCAACGAGGCAGCCCAGGGAGATCTTCCAGCTCATCCTTTAGTTCTGTTATTTTACTTAGTCTTGTTGTATCTTTTATTTATACTGACTATGTGTTGTAACGATTCTAATTCCATTTAGTGTGAGGTCAAACGGTACTCGCGAGAGACCAGGCCTGGGAGAGCTTTCATGCTCTACTGAATGACCTCGCCGTGGGAACCTCAGAGGGACATGGTTTGGAGGATTGAGAAGTGAGGCAGCGTTGGGGATTTTACTGACCATCTTAGATACTTCTGGTAAAACACCAAAAGACCTTGACCGTGGAACCTTGGGCGGAGCAGCCTTGAGTCCCATCGTGCGTTGAGTTGTGAACCACTTGTGCCTTTTACTTAATGTCACATCTACTGTAGGTGATGTCACTAGCTAGCTAAGCAATATCAAATCCGCACTTGAGTAAGCCACTGTGGTATTTAGGGGTTGTCAGATAGTTGGTAGGCCACATACCACCTCTATGGTGACAACCCCCTGACACAGTGGTTAGGCCAAAGGCATGTCTTGGCATTTAATATTTATGACGTGGAGTTGACTAGTCCATCAGGTATTTAATGTTTGTGACATAAAGTATGAAGGATATCTTTCACAGTTGTAAAGGACTGTGGCATCTCAGGAGTGGTGTGGGGGCTATTTATTGGCCTCAACCACTTGTAAGGGAAAAGAGTTCTTTTCTAGAGATTTTTGGCTAGAGAGAGAGTATCATCAGAGAAAAAAAAGTTATTGCAAAACTAAAGCTCTTACTCACCCACCATTGATCATTTACTACGAAACTTTTAATATCTGATTGGAGACCTTTGAGGGTTGGTGTGTTTAGCTGCCTGCCAAGGTGTATCTAGGGTGCTTACTTCTCTCTCCCTCTAAATGAGTCACTTCTGAGTTCATTATTATCTTTTGAGTTATACACGAGAGATTTGTGAGTTCAAACTGATTCTATTTTCATTAGGTTATGATTGTGTGTCTTGTAATTAATCAATAGTGTTCCCGGTTAACTTATCATTACTATACTCAAAAGGGGTTACGTCTCCATCTAATCTAAACTACCTTCTTACATTTAGCGACTCCGCTGGGGAGGTATTCTTCTAGCAAAAGAGTATGGCGCAAGATAACGTTAATCGTAGATTCAACTTTGATGATGTCCAACGCAATGAGGAACAAGCGGCAAGGGAGCTGGAGGCTCCCAGAAATGGGGTTCCCCCTAAAGTAGAGGTTCCCCAAGATCCAACGATGACTGGAGTCCCAACGGTCATACAAGCCTCTACTAGTATTGTCCTAGGACCAGCGCAAATGACCCTCCTCATGGATGAGTTTTTTGAGTTTCTGCAGACATCTGAGGCTACCACGATCCTAGGAGGAGGAACACATCCTAGCACTTTTGTGAGACCTGGGGTGGTCCCAGTCTCTCCAATGAACCCTGCTTCAGCTGTTCCCATGGGTATTGGACCCATAGGCACAACACCCACTCCTGCCTCAACGACGGGTGTAACGGGTGTGACCAGCATCTTATCGGTAGTCGCTCCAAACTCCACCAGCGTTCCATCAGTGATCCCTCTGGCCACTCCCTCCACAGTTGAGAAGACGCCGACGTCGGTAATAGAAGAAATGAGGAAAGAAATGCAAAAAAAGGTGCTGAAAATGATAGCAGCTTCCTCGCAGTCGGCCAGCGAGGTAGCTTCAGTATATGATGATTTTCGCATGCCCTGTCCCCAAGAATACAATGATGAGCCTTACCCGAAGGACTACATCCCTCCCATCTTTGAGAAATACACTAGAAAGAGGGGAAACCCGAAGGAGCACATTAAACGTTTCATCAAACATCCAGGGGCTCACTGCAACAACAAGAAGCTCAGGCTGAGGGAGTTTTCAAAATCATTAACCGATAAAGCTTATACATGGTACTCCTATTTAGTGCCAAAGAGTGTTTCAACGTGGGAAGAGATGCATGTTTTATTCGTCAAGAAGTTCGTTTTGGCAGAAGATGAGTTCATGTTAACACAATTGGGATGGGAGAAGCAATATCCGGGAGAAGATGTGGTGGCTTATGTTTGAAGATTCAGGGAGAGGTCCCTCGACGTGAGGGAAGAAGCCAAAGAGTCCAAATTGTTACAACTATGTGCTGAGGGTTTGATCCCAGAGTACATCTATCACCTGATTAATGAAACTCGAGAAGGGACTTTCACAGTACTTCTAAAAGCAGCAAGGAATATATCATTGGTAGTTCGGTCGAACCCTGTTGCGGTACACTGGTGTTCAGACAGCCCGAGCCACCCGTTGCAGCACGTGGCTAACCCCCACGGGTAGGATACGTCGATGGAGGTGAAGGAAGCAAACAGCCGAAGAAGGATAACAAGAGAAAGTTTGGGAGAGATAGGGAAGACCCACCACTGTTACCCTGCACAGTGGAGGAGGTTGTTAGTTGTTACAATGCCATGGTTCAAGGAGGAATGGTGTATGAACCTAAGGGCATCCCCTCCGCGGAACCAGATGCGACAACCAGAGCAGATCCCAAGTATTGCTAGATCCATCGAAAGATTTAACATCCGACGGAAAGTTGTCTTACTCTAAGAAAAATCATCGATAAACATGTAAATGCGGGGACACTACAAATCCCTCCGCAAAATGTTAATAACAACCCACTCCCAGCACAGAGGGCCAATCTGGTGGTGACCTATGATGATGAGGCAGAAAGAGAAGCGAGGGAGCTGATGGTGGAGTAAGAGGAGTTTGAAGAGGCTTTGAAAGACTGTACCAGAGGAATGGCTAATGTGGTGTTAGCCTATGATGAAGCAAGTGCCAGAGATGTGAAGGACATATACAACGTTGAATGTAAGGAAATGGATCAAGGCCTGGAGTATTGCGCAGTTTCACGGTCCCCAAAGTTTGCCTGGTTCTTCGACTAGGTGGGAATGCCAAAAAAAAGTATGTTGGAGATAACCCAAGCAATCCTTGATATTGCGAGGAAGAACACAGTCCCTTCGCTGAGATGGAAGGGACCCATGGCCAGGCTGGTGAAGAAATTTCTGTCAGAAATAACGTTCAGCGATGCAGATAAGGCCGTGAGATTTCCTCATAATCAACCGTTATATGTAACTGGCAGCATCAACGGAGTTAGCTTCACGAGGGCTCTTATGGATGGGGGAGCATCCATCAACATCATGCCAATAAATTCTTTCCACGTAGCTAACATCCCAGAGGAAAGGTTGGTCCCCATGCCTTTGGCAATTTTAGTTTATGACCACCAGTCTTCCAAATCCATTAGTTTTGTGAATGTTGGGATTGTAATGGGAAATATGAGTTCCCACATCAAATTCCACGTGATAGAGAGTGCAACTTCCTACCATTTGTTGATACGAAGAGTGTGGATGCACAACCAAGGACTAGTTCCCTCGACGTATCACTAATGTGCCAAGGTAAACATCAAAGGAGCTGAGATCACTATATGAGCTACGAAGAGGCCCTTCGTTGTCGAAGAAGATCACCTAGTGGATGCATCATTTTACACAGAGTTAGAGGAGGACGTCACAGTCCTAATGAGAAGAATTGAGGGAGCTTGGGTTACCTCGATCAGAGAAAGTATGGGGCCTGTGAACATCCAGAATGACGAAACTGCAAGCGGCAAAGGAGTAACAGAAGAAGCCCACCAAGTGATCCCTCGATCGGAGAAGATCTCGAAGCAGCTAAAGGACATAATGCAGCCCATAATGGACCTAATGGAACACGAGGTCACACGACAAAGTGTGTTGAGTCGATTCTCTAAAGGAATAATGGCACAGGCTTCGAGGGAAAGGAAAAGCAAGGTAGTTGCAACGACCATCAGACAATGCGAGAAGATTGTTACTGAGGAAGGGAACAATACACCAAAATGGCCAAATTATCACCTTTCAGCCGGCCACCCTTGATACGGTCATTGATCGTGACAACAAACACGCGTTTTGTGTCACGGTCAATGACCGTGACAAGACCGTGATAATACTTTGTCACGGGATTTGACCGTGACAATACTTATAATATTGTCACGATCAATGACCGTGACACGACCGTGACAAGTTTTGCAGCAAAAAAGCCCTACGCTTTCTTTTTTCCCCATCGATTTTGGTTTTTCCCTCTCTTTCTCTCTCTAAGCAATTTCGAGGTCTCTCTCTCTCTCTCAAAGGTATGTTTTTCCTCTCTTTCTCTTTCATTTCTATATGTGTGTGTATATATGTGTGTATATGTATGTGTATATGTGTGTGTATATATGTGTGTGGTGGGGGAGGGGGCAAGGGGTGGTGGGGGTGGGGTGGGCTGTGTGTGTACGTGTGTGTGTGTGTGCAGGTGTGGTGAGGGTGGGGTGATGTAACACCCCGTATTTTTGGTACTTTTAAAATTTAATTAATTCGAAAATTCTAAATTACTAGTGTGTTGTAATTTAATGAATTAATTATGATAGAATAATAAATAAATATTAATCTGGGATTGAATGGTTAATATTTAGGGAAAATTATTTACTGAGCGTATAGTAATAATGTAATTTCGTCGTTTCGAGTATTAATGACGAGATATGTACTTATCACATCCGGAAGTCGGTATAGACTATATTGGGTGGGGGCTAAGTATTTTTATAAATTAATTCGGATGCAAATTCTGAGTGTACAGTTGAGTCCGGATGGGCCGAGATAGTCGGAAAAGTGTACCCAGGGGTAGTAAACAGGTCACGGGACATTTTTAGGCATAGTCGGGCCCACTCAGGGGCATTTTGGTCACTTGGGCTTGGCCCATTAGTCAAAAAACGGGAATGGATTAATTAACTTAATAAAAAGAAAATAAGGGCTGGCTAAGCTTAAGCAGAGAAAGGAATTAAAGGGTTAGGAAACCCTAGCAGCAGCCAAAGCCAATTTGGGGATCTCAAAGAACCAACTAGGTCATCTTCAACCTTGGAATCCATTGAAGATTCAGACACTACGAAACTTAAGGCAAGTGAATAACTTGCAATAGTATTAAATCTGTATTTCAATTCATATTTATGTGATGTGATGAGTTAAAATTCGTTTTGGGGTTTCATGGCATAAATATGGGGTTTTGAGAAAATAATAATCTGAGTTACGAAATTATTGAGGATTCGTGTAAAAAAAAATCTGACTGTGGAAGTTGATGTAAAATTGTTGAATGATATCTGGATGATTTAGAACGAATCTGGTGAAGAGATTTGGAGTATAAATGTATTTAGGGTCAAAGATAGATTTTCCCCAAATTTATGAATTAATAGTTAATGGATGAATTAATGATTGTTGTGGACATTCTGGGAGGCTCCTAATAAGATTTCTAACATATATTAGTGATATAAAGGCTTGAGGTTGGTGTGGGAAGAAATTTGGTTTTGGAAAAACTCGTCCATGGCTGTCTATCTTCGTGAAGAAGACGAGTACCTGATCGATCGATCGATCGACACCATGACGTCGATCGATCGATGGTCGGCAGAAACTGACAATTTGCCCAGTTTTGTTTATATAGAAAGAGATTTATGTAAAAGTTGTTATGTGATTAATTATTGAGAAAAATTAATGCATGATTTAAATCTGATTAATTGTGGGGAAATTAATTAGGAGATGGGAGTAGAAATTTGGGTGACATGTCAAAATTGGTTGAGCGACATCGAGGTAAATTATTTTATTTAGTAATGGACTAAGTAATTTAGAGTCGGGATTTAGACTCGGGTGAGGTTAATTCGGGCTATGAGATTGAGTCCAATTAAATGGTGAGGGCAACATCAAAAGTAACTGAATTTTATTAATGTGCAAATTAATTAATAATTCGAGTTGGGTAACAAACTCATAATAAAAAATGGAATAGGCTTGTGTCACGGGTTTAGTACACGGTGTAGCTGGAACATTTTTTATATATGTATATATATATATATATATATATATATATATATATATATATATATATATATATATATATATATATATATATATATATATATATATATACGGTGTGGGATAGTATATATATATAGTGTATGCCTTAATATCAGTGGTTAGATATTATTATACTCTAGTGCTATAGGGGGAGGTTACGCGCAGTGGATGAATCCCCTAGCTTGAGGACTAGGGCGAGTAGATTCCCAGGTCATAGCGTCCGTTACAGGGGGTGAGGGGCATCTCACTTTCCGAGAAGGAATATGACCGCCTCCAATCGTATACCAAACCAAGTTAGTGAGCAATTCTAACTTGGATAACTGGGGTATGTGAATATACCTAGTGTACTAGCACTTTAGAGAAATTATGTCCGGTGAGTATTTTTATTCGGGTGGATGTTAGTGTTTTATGTATTTCAGTATGTGTGTGAATGCTGCAATATTTCTAAGTATATAATTAGGTGATTATTATATACGGGCTAAATAAATACAAGCATGAGTTGTTGTATATGTATAACGAGTGGAGAAGTTATATGAATCAAAAAGGGAAATGATTAATTAAGTTGATGTTACTAATAACTTAAAAATCATAATCACATTATACTCAAATTAGAGTAGGGGGGTACAAGGAGACTTTAATAATTATCTAGTCATGAGATAGATAACTAGGTGATAATTAAAGCGTTAGTGGTGCACATTAGAGGAGGGGCAAGGAAGTTCTCAAGAGAGTGCGACACTAACTAAAATATGAAGAGCATGCATATTTATTATTACTGCAAGTTAATCATTTGTTAAATGTTTTTTTTAAAAATGTTTTGGGTACTAACCCTTGCTATAAAAAGTTTAAAAAACCCTTTTAGGTGTCCAACCACAGGGACGCCAGCCTTGACTCAATTCCAGGGATTCGTTGCTGCAGCATATGTGGATGTTGTGGGGTTTTGATAGACGCCTCATTTTTCATTCTTAATGTAGAAATTCATTATTAGTTATTCGAGCATGTCGCTCACATTCCACTTATTTGTATTAGACTTGTTGGGAGTTCATTCTTGTCTTTACGGGATTTATTTTGGACCGATGGTTTATTCGGTTAATTATTTCTATTTGTGGATGATTATTCAGTTATCTGTGATTGTTGTATTGTTTTATTTTTCCGCATGGGTTTTTGTTTAATTAATGAAAGATAAAAATTGGCACCAGTCTATTTTTCTCACTTAGGTGGTTAGTAATTTAATAAAACGACAGTGATGCTAAGAATGGACCAAATGAGAAACCTGTTCTAACTTGATTTAGGACTAATCACCCGGGATTAATTAGGCGGGGTGTCACAGGTGAGGGGGCAGGGGGTGAGGTGGGGGGAGGGGGAAGGGGGTGGTGGGGGTGGGGGTGTGGTGGGTTGGTGTGTGTGTGTGGTGGGGCAATTTTAACAATTGTATAGATTTAATTAATAAATTGTATAGCTTTAATTGTAATTTTAATTGTATAGTTTTAGATGAAAGTAAATTAATAATTAGCGCTCATTTCATATGAAAGTAGGATTGCCCCTCATTGTAAATTAGTAAATTAATAATTGCATACTTTAATTGTTAGTTTAATTGATGAAATGAATTAATTGAGTAGATGAATTAGAAGGAGTACGGGATACACATTTATTGTTGACATTGCTGTTGGATTATTTTGTTTAGTAAATGTTGGGTTGGTTAGTTTTAAAAGTGGCATGACCACTGGATTATTGTCCATATGGGGGTGGGATTTTTCAACTTTTTTTGAAAATTACTTTGTATATCGAACAATATATATATATATATATATATATATATATATATATATATATATATATAGTATGATAATCAAATGAAACATACTAGAAATTAAATATAGTGCGCATAGATACTAGCCTTCTAGTTCTTATGCGTACGCATTCAATAGCCCTTAGACCCGTTCGAGAGTCATTACCCATGTAATGAGATCTCTCGAATTGTCTCATTTGGACAGTTTGAGACTGTATAATTTCTGTATAATATTCTTAGTGGCTTAAAGTTGTTACTTTTGGAGGAAGTTCTGCAGTCGTATCTTAATGTTCTCTGGGTACATACTAGATTGACAAGTGTGACTGTTATTTCAATTGATCAATTGAAATAACACTCACACTTGACAATCTACGTCGTGTACTTGGAGAACTACGGGGATATGCTGTCGAATTTTTTTCAAATCGTAACAATGTACATGAGCTGTTAAGTATATTACAGAAAAATGCGATCTTGAATGGGATAGGTTCACTCACCCTTTAGAGGAGATGGAGGAAATAGAAATTTCTATTATAAATTGAATTTGAATATAAATAAGACATAATTAAATGAAACATACTATAAATCTAAGTTTTGTTTACCTTTAATAGGTGATTAGTTGTGGTAGCTGTGATGGGATATCCGAAATACAAAGAGTGGATGGGTGAGACAAATAGAATGGGGGATGTGTTTCGCAGAGGTGCTAACGAATTTGTGAAATATGCAAAGAGATGTCATAATGATGAAGAGTTTTCGTGTCCGTGTGCTAGGTGTAAGAATGGTAAGGTGTTTGAGTGGAAAACAGTTGAACTACATTTGTTAAGATTGGGTATGCAAGATAATTATCAATTTTGGAGTTTTCACGGTGAATTGAAAGTTCCTTTTATCCCCGACCAACCTTCAATAAGTAGAGTAGATGTAGAAGGGGACGACGTAGATCATAATATATTAGAGGATTTAGTTGATGATGCGTACGGATTTTATGAAGCAGAGGAGAATGAGGTTACTGATGATGTAGAAGATTTAAGTGCTCGTGAAGATAAAACGATAAAACTTGACGATGACTACCAAAGTTTAAAATTTAAGGCGACCGAACCGTTATACTCTGGCTATGAGAAAGATCAAATAACTTTACATGCCATGGATGGTTTATACAGTTTGAAGACGCAGTACGGTTTGTCTGGAAATAGCGTGACGGGAATTCTAAAATGGGTGAAGGGCTTATTACCCAAGGTGAATACACTTCCAAATAGCTATCCTGTTATGAAGAACAGTTTGAAAGGTTTGGGAATGAAGTATAAATCGATTCATGCTTGTGTGTATGACTGCATACTATACCGAAAGGAGTATTAAAATCTCGATCGTTGTCCGGTATGCGATGAACCTAGATATGTCCAATCTACTAGTAAGGAAGGCACAAGCTCAAAAGTGCCTAAAAAAGCATTGAAATATTTTTTCGTTGGGCCTAGATTAAAGCGATTTTTCACAATATCATGGATTGCAGAGGCAATGACTTGGCATGCTAGGGCAAAAGTAGGGGGTAATATCATGCGTCATCCTATTGATTCTACTGCCTAGAGGAGGATGAATTTTGAGTATCCCGATTTTTCTCGAGAACAACGCAACATTCGTTTGGCTATATCAACAGATGATTTTAATCCATTTGGAAATCTAAGCACTAATCAGAGTGTATGGCTAGTGATCCTAGCCCCACTCAACCTCCCTCCTTCACAGTGTATGAGATCTGAATTTTCGATGATGGCTTTGTTGATACCCGGGCCAAAGGCACCAAGTGATGACATCGATGTCTACCTGGCTCCTTTGGTAGAAGAATTAAATGACTTGTGGGAAGAGGGTGTGAAATCATTTGACTCTTTTAGAAAAGAAAATTTTATGCTAAAATCTATGTTAATGTGGGGAATTCATGATTTTTCAGCTTAGGTGACATTATCTGATTGTGTAGTACATGGTTATTTGGGGTGTCCTATTTGTGGAGAGGAGACTGAATCTCTTCGTCTATCCTCTAGCTTAAAAAATGTATACCATCGCCACGGGAGTTTTTTTACTCCCAGCTCATAGTTTTAGATCTGAGAAAGGTTCCAATTTTTTATTGGGCGGGGTTGAACATAGGCTACCGCCGAGACAACTTTCGAGTTCAGAAAGAAGATAGTAGGGGTTCAGAAAGAACATAGGCTACCACCGAGACAACTTTTGTTAAAACTTAAGCCACAACTATGGTTGAAAGAAGATAGTTTACTTAAAAAATGTATACCATCACCCTGGTGCGTTTACTTTGACGAGTGGGGAAAGGAAGGTGCTTCTAGACACAATATATAATTTGAAGGGCCCATCTACTTTTTTGTCCAACTTGCAAAGGATTGTGAATTATGCTACTCATAATTTACATAAGTGTAAGTCCCACGATTGGCATGTGATCATGCAATTGGTTCCTCTATTGTTTAAGCACTGTTTCTCCAAGCACAAGGATTTGCGTAGGGCTATTATGAAAATTAGTATTACCTTCTCCCTCTTGTGTGAGAAGGTAGTCAATCGAGAACACATAGTGGTCGCAAAATTGACGGTGACCGAAGCGATTTGTGTATTGGAGAAGTACTTTCCCCTAGCATTATTCGACGTAAGTGTTCACTTGTTGGTACACCTATGTGACGAGGCACTTCTTTGTGGTCCAGTTAATATCGGTGGATGTATCCGTTTGAAAGATTGATGAAAGTTTTTAAAGATTACGTCAAGAATACGCAATACATTGCAGGATCAATTGCAGAGGAATACATCACCGTGGAGTCATCAATATATACTCGGTAATATATGCCTGACTCGACCAGCGTTGATGACACTGATAAGTTCGTCGATGATGGTGGTCATGTGATGGAAAAATGAGTGAAATTAACGAATTTGCAACATGAACAAGTATCTCGTTATCTATTTGACACACATGAAGATGTCGAAGAATGGAAAAAGTAAGTTTCAATTATTATAATGTTTAACATTATTTTAGATTATTTTATACATGATTAATTTTGTAATATGCATAAAATATGAAGCCCGTGAGAACAATAAAAGACGAAAAATAATGCTACAATCAGACAACGAATTTAGGTTGTGGTTGACACAAGAGGTAATTATAATGAAAATAGTCGTTATATAACGTTACATTACACTCAAATTTTACCACTAATATAATTAATTTACCTATATCCTCAGCTCCTAAAGACGGGTGATGCGACATCAAGGCTTGCACGTCTAGCCACTGGACCCTTGTTCGTGGCACAAGAGTACAAAAAGTATCGATTAAACGGTTACATTTTCGGTGCTAAAGTGTATGAGGAAAGTACAAATGTACATAACTCGGGAATTTCATACAAGGCTCTTACTTTCTTTCGAGCGAGCGCAAAAGATAAAAAACTCGTTGAAGCTGAAATGAATTACTATGGTGTAATCCAAAATATCTTTGAATTGGATTATATAAGCTTCAAAGAGGTTGCATTTTACTGTGACTAGGTAAGAGTTGAGGATAAAAATGCTTGTAAAGTTAATCCTATCACCAATTTGATCATGGTTGACTTGTCCAAGTTGAAGAGCAACGACCACGTGAGCGATGAGCCGTTTGTTTGTGCATTTCAAAAGGTTAAGCAAGTGTTTTACTCGGAGTATATCAACATCAAGCCGTGATCAATTGTCCAACATGCGCCAAAGCGTCTAAACAGTAGTATGGATGACTTGGTTGCTCCTACCGAATATCAATCCATTTTTTATGATAACCCGAATTTGAAACAATTTTTCAATTTGTAATAAATATTCCAATTTGTACCGAAACATCCATTTTTAATGCTTTTAATTGATTTGCACTTTATCATTTTCACTCTTGTGTAGTGTGCATGTGTGGAGAGGAGATTAATATATAAATATTCCAACTACATCTAAGTTTTGTTTATACTAATTCATGAATATACGCTTATTACCTTTAATATGTGATTAGTACATAGTTATTTGGGGTGTCCTATTTTTGGAGAGGAGACTGAATCTCTTCGTCTATCCGAACACTAAGAAATGCCATAATCCTATGGAGTGATGTTCTGCAAATTCCTCCCAACCGCTGTGTAGCCAAACATCACCAGTTGAAGTTGTCAATTCCACTTTCCATACCCCACCACTTGGAACCTCTAGCAAAACATGGGAGACCATTGGAGGTGGAATTGACAACTTCAACTGGTGCTTTTTGGCTACACAATGGTTGGAAGGAATTTGCAGAGCATAACTCCATAGGATTATGGCATTTCTTAGTGTTCAGATATGAAAGAAATTATATTTGACACGATTGCCCGGGGTACATTAGTTGGTAGGAGGTGCTATATGAGCTCAAGTTAGCTGTTTGGGTGGCACTACAGGTAATGTATTTATATTTATAAGAATATTTCAATTTCAATTTCAATTTTGATTTTGATTTATATTTATATTTATCTATATTTGCGGGGCGGATACTAATTTTACTTTATTTTATTTCAGGGGACAGGGAGTGGCCCTGGGGGTAGTCCACATAGGCTCGATACTTATGTAGCTCTTCGGACGAGAAGGGAAGGATAAGGAGGTGTATCCGAGCGTCGCGGTACAAAATCTCTTTTCCAGCTAAATAGTTTGTAGATTTGAGATAATTGATGGTGATGTTGTTTCTTCTTAAATAGTTTCTATTTTGAATGTATATTTGCATTATCTCTAGTTTATTTGGATATATGATGTTTGAACAGGTACAATGTTGCTATAACATGTACAAATATAGTACTGGGCAGTGGAAGTAGCCATACTGCCTATTGATACCAAATTTAGTCTGCTGACATGGCTCAATAAAGTGAAGACACGTGGCAATCTACGTGGCAACAACAAGAATTTCAGAGGAACTCACATGCTCCGAGGAACCATACTACAACGAGGATCACTGATTCCCCGAGGAACTCATACGCTCCGAGGAACAAGAACTCTCCGAGGAACTCTTGAGTACTGAGAAGCTTAGGCGGTCTGAGCTGCATCTCGAACAAAGCATTAATAGCAGGATAACCAACAGTTTGACTGTTCATTAAATGTTTATCATTCAGATGCATACGCTTAAGGGGCATTGAATGTATTACCCTTTCATATGTACATCATTTAATGTATTACCCTTTCACATTACAGCCTCAGGGCTATAAATACATTGTACAATCCTCATTGTGAGGGGACCGAAATTTCTTGAGATAACTTGTAATCGAGAATTCCCATACAATCGGCAATACCATAACAGTGGACGTAGTCCATTCTTATAAGGCTGAACCACTTTAAAAATTCTTTATCTCATTTATTTATCTGTGATTGAATAATTAGATATGATCTAATTTTTTACATCAACAGATTGGCGCCGTTTGTGGGAAACGACTGGTAATATCGTTTTCCATAAAAAATAATCCATCACAAATGGCTGACATTCCAGAATCTAGCAATCGAAACGCTGGAAGCCCTCAAAATCCATCTGCTCCGCCAAATATTCTAGATCTGACTGGAATAATGACAAATTTGGCTCAGGGCCAGACCGTTATGCAAGAAACTATGCGTCAACTCATACAAACCCTCCATGGCGGTGCACCAACCCATTCAAGACCACGAAGTATTCAAAGAAATACCCGCGCATCTTCTTCGCGTACTAGGTGTACCAATTCATATCGCAATGAGGAGTCTGAAGATTTTTCTTATCAACCTGGACGAACTTCGTCAGTGCGAGCCACAGATACTGAACAACGTATTACTCTCTCCCCAGAAAGGACCAGTGCGCTAGAAAGATTAAGCAGAGTATCTCCTTTCGATTGATTAGGTCCTAGGAAGAGCAAAAGTAATCCTAGAGCCCCATCGAGGAGTTTTCGACGACCATCAGATTTAAGGGAAGGATCTGCCCAGTCGCGACCAGGTGCTCGTCAAGATAGATCCCAGGAAGCCACCTCAACGCGATCAGCTGCTCGAACCAATAGGCCCGAGGAAGGAAATGATGCATGGAAAGGCTCTATTCAAAGGTTGGAGGATAGATTGGGGGAAATGGTTAAATCTAAGAACCCTCTACAACGAATTTTTGTTCGAGGAACACCTTTTGTCCAGGCCATTGTAGATTTTCCAACACCATCAAAGTTCAAAGCACCTGTTGTGACCCCCAAATATGATGGAAAGACAGACCTTGTCCTTCATATAGAACAATACCAAGCTGCAGCCGACATCTATGCTGTTCCAGATGAGATGAGATGTAGGGCATTCTCGGGAACTCTTACCGGATCTGCTCAAATATGGTATAATAATCTTCCTCGGGGTAAGATCTCAACTTTTCTTCAATTGTCCGAGTTATTCATTGAGAATTTATGTTTTGGGGCAAAGCCAGTTAAACGAGTAGCGCATTTGTTAAGTGTTAGACAAAAGGCTGGTGAGAGTACCAGAGATTATATAACTCGTTTTAATAACGAGAAACTTGAAGTCATTGATTATGAAGAGAAGACAGCGATTACCGCCTTGATGAGTGGACTACTTCCCAACAAGTTGTACTACACTTTGGCCAAAGATCCACCTAGAACCATGTCAGACCTGATGGGAAAAGCGTCCAAGATTATGAATGCCTAGGAGGCTATGGCTACGAAAAA
This sequence comes from Sambucus nigra, assembly GCA_949130495.1. NCBI lineage: Eukaryota > Viridiplantae > Streptophyta > Magnoliopsida > Dipsacales > Adoxaceae > Sambucus > Sambucus nigra. The sequence continues at coordinate 205,141,226 of OX422218.1, forward strand.
GAACATGGATGCCAAAGAAACCAAGGTGGAAGGTGATAAAGCAAAGAAGAAAGAGCATAAGAACAATGGTAATGACAAACATTCAAGAACAAGGTCGGTATGGGATGCAATGAAGAAATTCGATAATTATACTCCTTTGAAGAAGGATATCAACCATGTTCTAGAAGAAATAAAGAGCAACGAGGAATTAAACTGTCCAGAGAAAATGAAGGCAGACCCTGACAAGAGGAATAAGGCAAAGTATTGCGAGTTTCATAAAGATCATGGCCATATGACCAAAAATTGCATAGCTCTTCAAAATGAGATTGAAACACTCATCAGACGAGGAAAGCTAGCAAAGTATGTTGGTCGTGGAAGCGAAAGAAGAAACAACGACCGAACAAGAGAGAGGTCTAGATCTCCTCGTCGAGCAGAGGAGAAAAAGAAAAGAAACCATGAAGTTGATCCCAAAGACGACCCCGATCTTCCCAAGAGACCAAGGCAGCTAGAACGAGAGGTATTTTCAATATGCTTTGGGTCATTTGACTGTAATGTTATAACAGGTGGAGATGCAGGAGGAGGAGACCTTACTCCCGAGAGAAAAGCTTACCTTTGTGAGGCTCAAGCTTGGTCATACATTCAACGAATAAATCTAGCTGAGGAGGATCGCCCGAGAAAGGTGAACAAAGAGAAGTTGGTCATTTGGTTCTCAAAGAATGACCTTGAAGGTGTTCTATATCCTCATGATGACCCATTGGTGATCAAGATGAGAATGAAGGAGGTAAAGATTTCAAGAGTACTGGTAGACAATGGTAGCTCGGCAGACATCATATTCTACTCGTGCTTCGATAGTTTAAATCTAAGGCTATCTCAACTGGAGCCTTATCATAGACCACTCCTCAGTTTTGCTGGCGAGAAAGTATTTCCACTTGGGACGATCAAGTTGGATATATTCATTGGTACGTGGCCTGCTTATCGGACAGAAAGAATACGCTTCTTCGTGATGGATAAGAATGTTCAATCATCATACAATATCATCATGGGAAGAGTAGGATTGAAGAAATTCGAGGCTGTACCATCTACAGTGCATCAGTGCCTAAAGTTTCCAATAAATTTTGGAGTAGGAGTTGTGAAAGGTGATCAGAAAGTAGCTCGGGAATGCTATTATTCATCCTCCGAGCAAGAGGAACTAGAGGAATCAAGGAAAAAGACTACAACTTATCAAGTGGATGAAGGGGCAGAAATTGAAACATTGGATCCTAGAGATGAGTCGAAACTCGTGAAGGGTCAAGTGGTGGAAGCTACTGAAAATATCATCCTGGACGACGAACACCCTGAGCGAACTACTCAAGTAGGTTCGTCGTTGGAAGCCTCACTAAAACGGGAATTGATAATTTTCCTTAGAAGCAGAAAACAAACTTTTGTGTGGAGTCATGAGGATATGCCCGGGATAGATCCAAATTTCTTATGTCACGAACTCAATGTGAATAAGGAAATCAAGCCTGTGAAGCAGAGAAGAAGAGCATTCAGTCCCGAGAAGAATCAAGCTGTACAGGAGGAAGTCGAGAAGCTCCAGAAAGCTTGCTTCATTGAAGATGTTAAATATCCAGACTGGTTAGCAAATGTGGTGATGGTGAAAAAGAAGAATAACAAATGGAGGATGTGTATAGACTTCACCGACCTCAACAAAGCATGTCCAAAGGATCGTTTTCCACTGCCTCAAATTGATCAACTAGTGGATGCTACCTCGGGACACGAACTGCTGAGCTTCATGGATGCTTATTCTGTCTACAATCAGATTAAAATGAAACCTGAAGACAGGGAGAGTACTTCTTTCATTACCCCTAGGGGAACTTATTGTTATAATGTTATGCATTTTGGTTTGAAAAATGCAGGTGCGACATATCAGCGGCTGATGAATAAGGTCTTCACTGAACAAATGAGTTGCAATATGGAAGTGTATGTTGACGATATGCTGACAAAGAGCAAGAAAGCTGCCGATCATCTAGTTGACTTAAGTCAGACTTTTGATCAACTAGATAAATATCAAATGAAGTTGAACCCGACGAAGTGGATATTTGGAGTACGAGAAGGCATGTTTCTCGGATACATTATCAACCAACGAGGCATTGAGGCAAATCCTGAAAAGATCAAAGATCTATTAGGGTTGCGATCTCCAACGACGAAGAAAGAGGTGCAAAGTCTTACAGGACGAGTAGCAGCACTCAACAGATTTGTATCGTGAGCAACTGATTGATGTCTCCCATTCTTCAAGACACTCCGAAAGACTTTTGAGTGGAATGATGAATGTGAGAATGCTTTTCAAGACTTGAAGAAATATTTGGGAGCACCTACACTGTTGTTCAGGCCGGTGATGGGAGAAAAAATGTACTTGTATCTAGCAGTATCGGAGAATGCAGTTAGCTCGGCGTTGATAAGAGTGGAGAATGGAGTACAAAAACCAATCTATTACACAAGTAAGGCCTTTCGAGGAGTAGAGATCAGATATCCAAGGTTGGAAAAGTTAGCACTGGCACTGATTGAGGCGAGTAGGAGAATGAGGCCATACTTCCAGGCTCATACTATAGTCGTATATATTGATATGCTGTTGAGGCAAGCCCTTCATAAACCAGAAAAATTAGGGAGATTGATGTACTGGGCAATAGAGCTCGGTGAATACGATATAGAGTATGAACCCAGATTATCGCTTAAAGGTCAAGCTGTAGTAGATTTTATAGCGGAGTTCACCAATCTAGATACCCCCGAGGAGAAAAAGTTTCTTGCTGATCAACTTGTGGATGTTACAGGATCAACAAACACAAGCTCAGACCAACTCCGGTTGGTAAAAGGGCAAGTGGATGTTACAGGATCATCAAATTCGAGCTCAGACCAACTTCGGTTGGTAAAAGGGAAAGAAAAGATGATCGACGAAGAGCGAGAAATATCAGGGGAAGATAAAAGGAAGCAACAAATATTTCACCGAGGAACTCTGTCAGATCAGAAGTTTGAAGACGAGTTACCTATATGGAGGCTATATGTAGATGGCTCATCTTGCACAACAGGCAGTGGGGTAGGGATAATTTTGAGCACTCCGGATGAGGTCGACATGGAATACGCCCTACGTTTCCAATTAAAAGCTTCCAATAATGAGGCTGAGTATGAGGCCATGATTGCAGGTCTTAATTTGGCAAAAATTATGGAGGCGCAACAAATTATTATCTTCAGTGATTCTCAATTAATTGTAAATCAAATGTTGGGAATATATGCAGCCAAAGGAGAATTAATGATCAAGTACCATGAAAAGGTGATTTAATTGGTATAAGAATTTGCTGCTATTCAGCTGGTCAGAATACCAAGAATGGAGAATTCAAGAGCAGATGCCCTAGCTCGATTAGCATCAGCTACTCGTACCGAGTTACGAAGAACAATCCCAATTGAAGTTTTAGCTGGTCGAAGTATAGATGAAGATTTGGCGATGAACTTTATCACCCTTGATTTAGGACCATCTTGGATGGATCCCATCAGGGCATATATTGAGGAGGGAGAATTACCAATTGACAAGATCGCAGCCAAGAAATTGAAGTTTAAAGCTTCTCGGTATGTATTAACTAACGGTATTTTATATAGATGAGGAATTATGGCAGGTTTGCAAAGATGTGTACATCCCTCCGAGGTGAAAGAATTGATTGAAGAGATCCATGAAGAGTCCTATGGAGCCCATGTAGCAGGTCGGACGCTTTTGCAAAGGATGATGATGCAGGGATATTACTGGCCAACGATGAGGGCTGATTATGTAGCCTATGCCAAGAAATGTGACAAGTGCTAGCGCTTTTCCTCCATTCGAAGAACTCCACAAGCATTGTTGACACCCATCACTTCCCCCTGGCCGTTTTCCATGTGGGGAATAGATTTGGTCGGACCACTGCCAACGACCAGAGGAAGGTTCAAATACCTCGTCGTCATAGTGGATTATTTTACTAAGTGGGTGGAAGCTGAGCCTCTCATTGATATGACGTACGAGAAGGTGTACCAATTTATTTGGAAGAACATCATTTGTCGATATGGTCTTCCTCATGCTTTCATCACAGACCTTGGAACACAATTTGATAACGAGGAGTTCGCTGCCTATTGTCATCAATCAAATGTGTTGAAGATCCACTCAGCACCAGGCCATCCTCAAAGCAATGGACAAACTGAAGTGACAAACAGAACACTGCTGAATGGTTTGAAGAAAAGACTGGATGATGCAAAAGCAAATTGGATCAACGAGTTACAGTCAGTACTGTGGGCTTACCGAACTACTCCCCGAGTAGCAACTGGAGAATCTCCATATATGCTAGCGTTTAGAAGTGAAGCTGTTATACCTGCTGAGTTGCGCCTCCCAACACACAGGGTACTGAATTTCAATTCCCCTGTCAGCGACTTAATGAGAAGATTGGATTTAGACATGCTCGAGGAAGTTAGAGAAGAAGCAGCCATCAGAAATGTTGCATACCAACAACGAACAACTCTATTCTATAATAAGAGGGTGAAGAAGTGTGACCTGAAAGAAGGAGACTATGTGCTGAAGAAAGTAGTTCAAAAGCACAACAAATTGGAGGCAAACTGGCATGGACCATACCGAGTTACAGAAGTTGTTCGACCAGGAACTTATCGAATAGCAACTTTAGAAGGGGAGGAGTTTAAGAATGCATGGAACGCAGAGCACCTGCGCAAGTATTATCAGTGATGTGTATTTTCTCCTTTTATTGAAAGTTTTTCGGGGAATACTAGTGCTACACACTACTCGGCAAAACTCGGCAAAACTCGGCAAAACTCGGGCTACTCAAAATTTTTCTCGAAAACGCCAGCTAAGGTTGGTCGAGAAACAAATGTATTCCTTCGGGAAGTAAAGCTACCTATATTCCTCCGGGAAGTAAAGCTACCTGTATTCCTCCGGGAAGTAAAACTACTTGTATTCCTCAGGGAAGTAAAACTATGTGTTACTCGGGGAGTAAAAATATTCCTAAAAATTCCAACTTATGTTGGTTAGGAAGTAAATATATTCTTGTAAAAGCTCCTCGTAGAGGAAAAATTCACTAACTATGGATGGTCGGGGATAAAAACCCACTAAATGTAGTTGGTCGAGAAGGAAATTTACCGACCTTGGTTGGTCGGAAATATTTTATGAATACGAGAAAATGATCAAGCAAAATTATTGATACTCGTGACTTTTTAAAATTATTAGTAAGTTGGTTGAGAAATAACTTAGTGAGTTGGTCGAGAAACAACTTAGTAAGTTGGTCGAGGAATAACTTAGTAATTTTTTATAATGACTACCACAAATTCAAGCTAGTCGACAATAAGTTGATCGACAAACAACACAAAACAAAAAAATACTGTTATCTTTTTTATAGACATATATGCACAAATGTAAAGTATTTTACAAGACAATAGCAATTAAGATTGCGAACAAAAATAAAAGTCTTTCATTAAATCAAAAACAAATTACATTGAGAATGAAATGTATACTAACTATTACATCAAAATTCCTACTCTATTGGTTTCTTCCCCTCTGCTTTTGAAACAGGTTCCTCGCCAGCAGGCGGATCATTTAAAGCAAGAGAAGAGTTTATGAAGTTCAAATCTTTTAACATCCTGATATTCATCACGGATGGTCGATCTAGGAGGTGCTCGGGAAGAGATATCTCGACACTTGAATGGAGATTGTAGTCGCCGAGATACTTGGAAATTAAGCATCGAGGAATGGCCTGAGCAGGGATCCTACTCATATCAAGTTTGAATGGTGGCACGGGTAGGTCGAGTAGCCCAGGATCATGGTAGTCCCACAGGTAATGACCCTGTTCGAGTTGCAGCACACCTAAGGCATTCAACCAGCCTTGCTTGTAGCCCTCATTATTGGCATTCTGGATACGATCGTCCAAGTGGTAGAGAGCCTCGTTGTACCCAGCCATCCAGAACTCCCTGGGTTGTTTGTGGAATTGATATATCAGTCTTTCCAGCTGCTCGTGGAGATTTTTGATGAAGATTTCCTTATTCTCTAAGACTGACTTCTGCGTAGAAAGCTGCTCTTCCAGGTCCCTGATCTTCTTTGACATTTCAGCCAATGCCTGGTTCTTTGCCATTAATTGGAAAGCTTGGTTCTCCAAAGCAGATTGAGTCCTATGTTCCTCGACAGGAATTCGAGCTACTCTTTCTCGTCCCCGAGGAGCTCTTGCTCGTCCACGAGAAGATGTAGAGGGGCCAGCTCTCTTCAAGGTCTCCAATTCGTCCCTCAAGTTGGCGTTCTCGACCTCCAAGAATGAGAATCCCTCATCAGTTACTGGGATCAAGGCTTTTGAAGTGGAAGCTGTAGACTTCAACTGTGACAATTCTCTTTGCAGGTTGTTAGTCTCTTGCTCTAATAATTCAGCCCTTAGAGTTCTCTCCCTCACATCATAGCCAGCAAAACGCTTCTCGTATCCTTTGTCAGCATTGAGTTGCTGATACTTCTTCTCATACCCCTCGTGCAAAAGGGCAGTGGATTCTTTGTATTGCTGCTGAAGGTCTTCAAGAGTGCCTTGGAGATCCTCGATCATATCATAATAAGCCACATTATTGGCTACTGCACGATCAAGCAGACACTTCAAGTATTGGTAGGCTTCAATTGCCTGTTCTGAAGCATCTTGACTGAGGATGTTGACGATTTGTGATGCACTCAGATCCGTGTGACCAGCCTTAAAGTATTCATTGCATTGCCTCAACAGCTTTGTATCGTGAGCAGATAATAATTCCATCCTGGCCAAAAACTAATAGAGGAAGAAAAAGCAGTAATCAATAATCAAAACAGAGTATGAAGAAGAGACAACAGTATGAATAAGCACAAGTTAAAATTTATAATATCATAAAGGTCATAAGTACAAGGTTCAGAATTACATATTCAAGATTACATTTGTTAAAGAAAAATAAAATAGAGAGAAGTCCAAATAACTCTACACCTTTTCCTTGTCTCCCAAAACTTTCTCGGGAGGCTGGGACGAGGAAGTAGGTTTCTTGGATGGAGCAGATAGTAGCTGGGGAAGTGCTGGAGGTTTCTCGGAGGAAGTAGCGAGCTGCTGAAGTTCCTCGGTAGCAGGCTGGATGGCTAGGGGATGATCTCCCATCACCACGGAAGACTCTTCGGAGGCAGCTTCGTCCTCTTCTTCATCTTCAGGAGTTGGAGGGGGACCGGGGATGTGTCGCTGAAAGAGTTCGGAATTTTCATCCACCTTCATCTCCTGTAGAGCAGCGACTCATCCATCCCTAAAGTACTTGAGGCTTCCATATTCTACTTGCGACATCATGGCAGCCAAGCCCTTGTTCCACCCCTTGTCCCAGCCAGCGCTGAAAGACTTCTTCACAACCAATTTTCTCTTTAATTTCTGCGAGAAAAGCTTCTCGGACAGAAGGTTTTCAGCAGTCTTTAATTTATTCTCAACCTCCTCCTTCTGCCGATTTACCTCCCGAAGCTGACCCAAATCGTCCTCAGCAACCTTGAGCTTATTCTCAAGCTCTCCAGCATTTTTGAGCTTCTTGTCAAGCTCTTTATTTTTCCCTTCCAAGTCCTTTATTCTCTTTTCCAACTCCTTGGAGACTTCAACAACTTGATCTTTCTCCTGCTCAGTGGAGGTAAGTTTCTTCTCCCAGATTGCCTTATCAGCATCGTACGAGAATCTTCCAAATACTACCTCAGGCCCACCAGAGCTTCCTCTACACCAGACGAGGAGCTCGAAGCTTTAATAGCTTCATCCTTCTTCAAAATTGTGTTAAAGCAGCTCACCAACTGAAAAAAGAAAATGAAAGCAAGTCATAGACAGATATAACAAGGGAAAGATGAAAAGTTCAAAGTCAAAGGACTTACAGAAGCAATGTGACGAGCTGCCAAAGTGGTAACCATTTCCCGAGAAAGGTTTTCTTCGATACCTTGGATCTCGAAAATGATCCAAGTCTTCACCGAGATCATGGCAGAGCTCGGGGGAACGAAAGTGGGAACTCCACTAGTCGGGGGCTAAGAGATGGTGTCAGCCAAATTGACCGAGGAGCCCTTCTTCAGCTTCCTCGAGGGATCAGGAATAGATTTAACCAAGGAGGAACTCTTGGTCGGTGATATTACAATCACTTCTCCTCGAGCAGCAGATTTGCTCGGAGCCACTTGGGGCTTCTCGACAACCTTCATAACAGGGGCAACCGAGGAAGGTGCATCAGTTTTCTTTGTCCCCTCCCCTGGGACGTCAATCTTACTTCTTTTTGCCTCTCCAGCACCAGAGGCAGGTTTCTCAAAAAGGGTGGGAGGTCTTCTCTTCTTCATCCTTTCACTTAAAGGAATGTGTGACTCAGGCGAGGAACTGGTAGAAGCTGGTAATGGTTCTACTTCACTTATCACCGGACGAGCAGTGAAAGAAGTGGTGTAGCTCTTGTACTGCAGCAGATACGAGGCTGACCTAATGTGCTCGTCGGAAACACTCTGATGCAAACTCCAGATAAGTTTTAAGTGCCTTATATTCACGTCTGCTTCTTTTGGACACTTTCTTTTGCTATCAACTGCAAATAAATAAACGTTAAAATATCAGTGGCACATTTTATCAAACATAGAAGAAGCATAATTTCAAAATAAATAAAATAAAATAAAAATAACCTATCTCATTGCCATAAGGAGGGCATCTGGGACCCTGATACACTTCATCCCTAGATAAAGGAGCATGTTGCCAATCTTTTATAACAACTCCGTGCTCAAAATAGTCCCTATTGGCATCCGGGAGATTGACCACTAAAGCCCTATTTAAAAATCTAGTTTTTAAATAAAAAGTGTTATCACCCACTGCCCATCTATAACAAAACATGATTTCTGGAATTCCTATGCGAGTTCCATGAATTTGAATTAACCTATGAACCCCATTAACTATTCTCCATGTATTGGGGGCTATTCTTGCAGGAACAACGCCAAAATATTGACAAAATTCCAGACATAGAGGGTTGGGCGGAAAAGAAAATCCACATTCAGCAACAAAGAGACTGGGAACCAATGTCCCTCAGCCAAACGAAAATAGTCAGAAGGCTCAGAAAGCTCTTCCAGAACAACCCAAGAGGGAATAGAAAAATAAGAGCGAAATTTATCGAGAGATTCAACAGGGTAAACCCTGATGAATAAAGGAAACGAAGAAGAAGAAGGAAGAAGATCTTACAGAAAAAGAGTGGATTTGTTGACAACGAACGATGAAAAGGATGAACGCACAAGAGAGTAAGACCATGGAAATTTCGAAGATACAAATTTGAAAAAGTAGAAGACAATGGGATTGTTTGTGACGCTTAAATACTCTGCCTTGGGAAACGGTAAAGTAATGATTACAAAAAGAAACGATTACGCTACCGGCGGCTAGAAGGAAAAAAAGTACGCGGAGATCGAGGCTGTTATAAAAATTCAAAAAAGCCTGATTCTACGAATTTGGAAGGAGAAATAAATACAAAAGACTCCTAAATTTCAGGATGACCATTTAAAACTGCCATATTCCGAGAAAGAATGTTCCACACTCCTCAAAGTTCGAACTATGAAACATTGGGGGCTTCTGTTGATACCAAATTTAGTCTGCTGACATGGCTCAATAAAGTGAAGACACGTGGCAATCTACGTGGCAATAACAAGCATTTCCGAGGAACTCACATGCTCCGAGGAACCATACTACAACGAGAATCACTGATTCCCCGAGGAACTCATACGCTCCGAGGAACAAGAACTCTCCGAGGAACTCTTGAGTACCGAGAAGCTTAGGCGGTCCGAGCTGCATCTCGAACAAAGCATTAATAGCAGGATAACCAACATTTTGATTGTTCATTAAATGCTTATCATTCAGACGCATACGCTTAAGGGGCATTGAATGTATTACCCTTTCATATGTACATCATTTAATGTATTACCCTTTCACATTACGGCCTCAGGGCTATAAATACATTGTACAATCCTCGTTGTGAGGGGACAGAAATTTCTTGAGATAACTTGTAATCGAGAATTCCCATACAATCAGCAATACCATAACAGTGGACGTAGGCCATTCTTATAAGGCTGAACCACTTTAAAAATTCTTTATCTCATTTATTTATCTGTGATTGAATAATTAGATATGATCTAATTTTTTACATCTACACTGCCCAATAGATTTTTTTTAAATTCTGCCCAGAATTGTCACGGTCAATGACCGTGATTTTTTTTTTTTTAAATGGTCAAGGCTTTGTCACGGTTATTAATCGTGACTAAACGTGTCACGGTCAGGGACCATGACACGATCGTGATAATTCTAACGAACTTATCACGGTCAATGACCGTGATAAGTTCGTGACAAAAAAAGTTATCTCACCCTGAATTTTCACAGTTATTGACCTTAACAATTAGGCAGATTCGGTGTAGTGGAAGGTGGTTTATCGCCTATGATGGTGTGAACGAGCAGCCGAAGGAGCTATGTTAGAGGTTGACGAGGAGGCTGACCCGATATATGAGTGTTTTCTGGTGGATCAACGGGGACAATGTATGGTGATAGACAACTCTAACATACAGGAGTTTATGGAGGAAGTCGCTGAAAAACCAGACTACATGACGGACCAACTGAAGCCACAAGCGCAAGAATTGGAGCAGCTAAACCTGGAAAAAGAAAGTGAGGAGCCAAGGCCCATTTTCCTCTCGAAGGATCTCTTCATAGAGAAATGGGAGGCTTTGATTGAGCTAATTTGGGAGTTTAAAGACATTTTTGCATGGAAGTATACGAAGATGGAGGGGATAGATGAAGAAGTAAGCTTACACAAATTAAACGTGATGCGTTCAGCCATTCCAGTCAAACAAGCAACGAGGACTTATAAGCCTGAGCTGGACTTGAAGATTAAAGAAGAGGTCCAACGCCTGTTGGCAACAGGATTCATCAAATCGATACAGAACCCACTCTGATTATCTAGCATTGTCCTAGTGGGTAAGAAGGATAAGAATCATATAAGGATCTACGTGGATTTCAGAGACTTGAATAGGGCTTTTACCAAAGATGAGTTCCCTCTACCTTCCATCGATAGCTTGATAAATGCAACGGTTGGACACGAGATGTATAGTTTCATGGACGGGTATGTAGGGTACAACTAGATCAAGATAGACCCCATACATGCAGAGAAGACGGCGTTTATAACACCATTGGGCAACTTCATATACAAGGTAATTTCGTTTGGACTAAAAAATGCTGGGAATACTTATCAAAGAACAATGATGGACATTTTCCATCCACAAATTTGTGGAGTTTTATGTGGATGATTTGGTCATCAAATCTAAGAAGGAGGGGAGATATTTGAGGAAGATACTTGCCAGATGTAGGAAGTATAAACTTAAGATGAACCCGCTGAAATGCATTTTCGGAGTAACCAGTGGAAATTTTCTAGGCTTTGTGGTAGATCGGCAAGGGGTGCAGATGGACGAAGACAAACAACGAACGATCTTGGAGATGCCAAGTCTGAGAACGACGAAGGAGCTCAAGATTTTCCTCGACAAAGTTTCCTACTTTAGGAGATTTGTGCCTGGATTGTCCGAAATAACACACCCGTTGATGAAACTTTTACAAAAGAACACAATGTTCAAGTGGGAGGAAGTTCACCAGGAGTCTCTCACCTGGCTGAAGAAACTGCTCGTTTCACCTCAAACTATGATTCCTCAAAAGGCAGGAATACCGTTGCAGCTATATCTCACATCCACCACGAGGTGCGTCGGAATTCTGTTAGCGTAGGAGATTGATGGGAAAGAACGACCAGAATAGTACCTTAGTAGGATCATACATGGGCCAGAGGTCAGGTATAGTAGCTTGGAAAGGCATTATTTAGCCTTAGTCCTTGTAGCACAAAAACTTAGACATTATATGTTGTCTTTTACAATTCATATTGTAACGAGATGTGACCCTATTAAGTTTTTATTGGCAAGAACTATGTTGATTAGTAGGGCAGCTAGGTGGTTTCTCATTCTCTCAAAGTATGGCTTGAATTGCGTGGTCCCTCACGCAATCAAGAGCTAAGCATACGCAGACCTCTTAGCAATCTTCCTGATTAGCCATAAATTCTTCACATTTATCCCCTTAATTTCAGTATTTTTATGATCCTGTGCAGTGTAAATAGATTGGATTTGGCTTATATTTATTCTACTAACCCTTTTTGGCAAGTATTTCGTATTTTGTGTATCTCTTATGTGTTTTATAGGTATTTCATGCAAGTTAGTGCCAAAGAGAACTCAAAACAGTGAAAGAAAACCAAGAAACGGAGAGTAAAGGGCATTTTTGTAATTTTGCAGCCTTATTCTGGAGGTGGGGTCAACTGGAAAGTTAAAGAGCTTTCAACTACAAGAACACTGGAAAAAAGGGCAACTCAATCGAAGTCCCGGTGTGAAAGTTATGAGCAGTCAAACATAGAAGAAAAAGTCAAATAAATGGAGGACCGGTCCGCCCAGAAATTAAAAGAACCTGTCTGCACTGCCACATTCCAAAGAACCCCAGACCGAAGACGGATCGAAACTGAAGAAAAATAAAAGAACCGGTCCGCCCAAGAAATAAAAGAACCAATCCAGATCCAAGGCAAACCGGTCTGGAGGACAGGATCGGTCTGGATCAAGGCAAACCGGTCCGGAGGAGGAGAGGACCGATCCGGCTGTCGTAATTTTAATTTTCTAATCTTCCTCTAATGGAGAGTCCTAGTGGTGCTAAAACTCTTGGAGTTTTGTAGGGTATATAAACCCATTTTATTATCATTCTTAGGACGGAGAATTAAGATAATTTTCCAATTCTTTCCAGAAAACCCTAGTTTAGAGATAGTTTATTCTTTTAATTTCAAGGTTGAAGATTATTCAGATTTCTGTGATTACAAGTGTTCTTAATTGCTGCTTTTACTGCTTTGGTAAGATTAGTGAGTTATTTTCTTCAGTCAAATTCCTTTCTACATCATTCTACAATTCTTCCTTAGTTTAATCATGGTTTTTTGCAATTCAAAAATTATTTTCATTAGTTTCAGTATGCTAGGCTAGATTTTCTAAGGTCGGGATACATAAACCCAACTTAATGTGGTAGTTTCATGTGTATAACATTAATCCCCTTAATTTAGTGATTTATTACGACCGTATTGCGTAGGAACAAGACAATTGTAGATCTTTGGATCTAGTTTGCTTTCGGATAACCGGGATGCTTTAGAATGCAATTCGAGTGTAACTATCGTAATACCGATTTACTCGTCCTCTAATTAAGTATGGTGTGGGCTTGAACCTCATATACGTAATGCTTGGGAGTACGAAATTTTGGGTCTAATTAATCATTTGAATTTACGATTAGTATTATACCTACAATACACTAGGATTGGGGGATTGTATTCCCGTCCTGTTTTCCTCATATAGTTTAAAGTTTTAAATCAGTGTTCATCAGTATTTTAGGTAATTTAGTATAATTGCACCTTTTCATAATTTCATAATTGCATCTAGCGTAGTCATTCCACAAATCAAATCATCTTTTCCTTTCCCTTTAAAGTCAGAGTTAGGATTCATTCATCTGTCCAACGTCGTTACAATTCCATTGTCCTATTATCCTGTGGATACGATCCCGACTTACCGGGTTTATTACTAACGCGACAGGCCTGCACTTTAGCCTAGAGTGAACGCACATTAGAGACACTTTCTGAGTCGCGTCAAGTTTTTGGCGCCGTTGTCGGGGAATTAGGTAGACTTAGGATTAGATCGAGTCAATCTAAAATTTTGACCAAAAATTTCAAAAATTCCAAAAACATAAAAAAATTCAAAAAGCATAAAAAGATTCATCATCATCTCTAATTAGTTGTTAATGCAAAATTCTGAACTCACTCCCACACCCCATAATACTCCAACCAGCATTCACGAAAACCCGATTGTTGAGTACGATCTTGATAGCCCTAACACCCCACAGTTATGGATTCCACCTCCCACACTGTCACACTCAATCTCAAATAACACTCCATTTTCCTTCTTAGGACACACCTCCGAGCACACCAAGTGAGGACACCGAGTCTTTAAGAGAGAGAGAAATGTCGCAACACGGTAGTGCAGCCGCTGGTGAGGAAGAGACCCCATACTGCCCGCTGAGAGAAATCTTATATCCCGAGCGCACTATCACTCCGGGATGCATTATACTCCCGTATAATGCCGGGCAATTTCGTTTTAAAAATGGGATGATCCAGATGTTACCCCATTACCATGGTATGGATTCTGAAAAGACATATCTCCACATTAGGGAATTTGAGGATGTGTGTGATACTTTCAATGATCAAACTTGCACATAAGAAGTGATCCGCCTCAAACTCTTCCCCTTCTCTCTAAAAGATAAAGCTAAGACCTGGCTATAGTCTTTACCTCCAATCTCGATTCCGTCTTGGAACGAGTTGCAATCTAGATTTCTCAAGAAATTCTTTCCACCACATTAAACAATCTCCATAAAAGGCTCAAATTCAAGCTTTCAGGCAATCGAAAAATGAGCCATTTCATCGATGTTACGAGCATTTTAATTAGTTAATTACTTCATGCCCCCATCATGGATTTGATACAGCGCAAATCATCTCCTTTCTCTATAATGGGATGAATCTTAATTCCAAACAACTCATTGAAACCATGGGTAGTGGTCCTTTTGTCGAACTAGACACCCACAATGTTGAGCTTCACTTGAGGTATGTCGCCGAGACTACCCAATCTTGGGATACATCTGATCCTAATGATCAAAATCAAAATCGTCAAGTGACCACCACTCCAGCGGTATCCGGTCTATTTCACGTTGAAAAGAATTCTATGACATATAGTCGATTAGATACACTTGAGAAAGGATTTCGAGACCTATGCGAGGTATATGGAAGAGGACCAATTGGATCCATACCAAACCCTGTTGAGAAGGTGTGTGCGATTTGTGAGAAGGGTCATTCAACTGAGGAATGCCCGACTATACACGCCTACAAATTGATGATCCAAGAGCAAGTCAGTGGCATAGGAGGATTCAAGGGTGATTTTGGTGCACCCCACGGGAATTCTTACAACCCTTCATGGAAAAACCATCTTGGTTTTAGCCATGGGCAATAACATGCTGCGATGAATCCTAATTCACTTGTTGCCCCTCCTCCACCACAACACTTTCAACAAGCTCCACACATGCAAGGACGTGTGCAAGCACCACCACCTCAAGGATCATATATCCCTTCACCGCGGAGAAGTCTCGAGGATACGATAAATCAATTTATCAACAACCAGACTGCAACTAATGCTAGGCATGAGCGCATGATCCACGACATGAATGCGAATATTTCACAGTTGCAATCATCATTGAATATCCAAGAGAAGGGAAAGTTTCCTGCCCAGGGCCAAAGACCTACCCAAGGTCAAACTAGTGTAATCTCCACACCCCATGACCATCCGGAGCAATGTAGAGAAATTACCACTCTACGTAGTGGGAGAGTAGTTGACTTGTCACCTCCCCCACACGATGCAACTAAAGACAAGGAGACTTCGCCCGACACGAAAGAGGCCAAAGATGTCCCCTTGAATGAGAGTGATAAATAAGGCACTAGTGAGCTCAAGGTCACCGCTGCCCCATACCCTCAACGGTTAGTCCCGCACTCCAAAGGGACTTCTCGGGACGATGTTTTGGATGTCCTTAAACAAGTAAAGATTATTTTACCTTTTCTCGAGACCATACAGAAAATTCCCGCATACGCTAAGTTCATTAAGGACTTACTCACGGTGAAACGCAAGCTAAAGGTAAATAAGAATGTCTTTTTGGCCCAGAATGTCAGTTCAGTTTTATCGAGTGATCTTCCGTTAAAGTATAAAGATCCGGGTGCACCCACCATTTCGTGCATCATGGGGAAGAACCTAATCGAAAGATCACTAATCGATTTAGGAGCGAGTGTTAACATTCTACCCTATTCCATCTATAAGAAACTCGATTTGGGAGCCCTTAAACCCACAAATATGACTCTCCAGCTCACGGATCGTTTTGTGAAGATGCCGCGAGGAATCATTGAGGATGTGATCGTACAAATAGACACTTTGTACTTCCCGGTGGACTTTGTCATTTGGGACGAGGAGCCCTCCATTCTCCCGAGCAATCATGTTCCCATTATCCTTGGTCTCCCATTCTTAGCTACGGCTAATGCACTCATCAATACTTGGAGTGGGCGGATGCAATTAACATTTGGGAACATGACCCTCGATATAAATATTTTTAACAATATCAGGAACGAGGGTGACGAAGGAGAATCGCGAGAGACGGATCTTTCAGGAGCAACACACGAGCACGAGAGGACCCACACGCGAGAGTCGATAGGGGTATGCCTTGTTACATCAAGTGAGAGAGAAAATTTAGAGGGCATAGGGAGAAGTTCGTATGAGTGCTTAGAGGAGAGTGAATGGAAAGACACGATAGATATTTTTCTCCTCGAGTACTACCCACCCACACCACCTAATAATTTTGAGATGGATCGAGGAAGAGAGAATGTGGAAACAAAGCAAGAGAGAGAGCTAGAGGAGTTGAGAGAGAATTAGGGCAGGTGGATGAGAGCCTTCACAACAAAGTCCAACCTCTATTGGACTCATGTAGTCATTTAGGAGAGGGCGAGTCAAAAGATAAAACTGATGAGTTTCTTCGCAATGACCATCCACCCATACCATTTGATGGCCCGAAGGAGATAGACGAGAAAAGTTGTGTCTCGTCCGACTTAGAGCCTGACCCATGCATTCCAAAAATTGAAAGAAAATTAGGTGTTCCCTCTGAGTCGGTGCACGTAAGCTATGCTTTGAGTAAGCATCACAGGGATCCCTTTCCGAGTAGTCACGATGAGTCTCTCGATTTTTCCTTTATTTATGGGCGAGGTCCCAACGTATTCCGATTGTTGGTATATGACAGGAAGACGGGAGTGACAAGGAGAGCATCGAACCCCGTGAGTGGGGTCGGGTGAGTTTGTGGAGAGATGAGAGGTCGTCGCACCCCCGACGCATATGGGGTGATTGTTGTTGTATTTTTTAGCGATGCATGAGTGTCATATAGTGTTTTGTTGCATTTTAATAATTTGTTTATTTTATTTTCTCGCACTTTTTATTCGCTTTGAGTTAGATTTTAGTCATTTTTTCTTGAGGACAATGCAAAAGTCTAAGTTTTTTTTTTTTTTGGGGGGGTGGGGGGGTGTGACAAGTGCGTATTTCTAAAACTTCACAAATTTTCAAAAATGCCCAAAAATCTCAAAAAAATCATAAAATTTTGAAAAACCCGAAAACATTTTTGTTCAAAATATATAAAAATTGGAATTCCAATTTCTCAAAAATATCATTAAAAATCGGTGTAAAGTCTCAAGTTGTAAAATTCAGCATACACAAAGCTGAAATTGACTAAAGATGGAAATTGAGCGAAAATTGACGACTTAACGAATAAGTGTGGAGATTAACAAACCCGGTGAGATTCGAGCCTATCACTTTTTGCGAGTTTTTAAATCAATCCGAGTTAATTGTTAACTCAAAGTTCTTTTCAGCGCCTAAAAAGTCGTCGAGGATCTCAATCCTTTCATTTTGATCGGTTATGAAAAATGTGTATGATATTGCTTTGAAAAACATGCCAAAAATTGATCTCTAAACTTAAATTCATCTCGAAACGCATATGGCAACGCAATTGGTATTTTGGACAATGAAGTAGGCCCTCGTTTGCCACCCAAAAATATTAGCCATAAAATGATGTGAAAAATTATCCCTTTAATAACCCAAATTGAGCCAAATAAACTTTTCCATTTCGTTTGATAACTCGAAAAATCCATATAGCCCGAAATTGCGAAAAATGAAAAAATTCAGAATTTAAGTCCGAAAAATGCATATAAAGGGGAAAGAAAAAAATAGATATGCTCAACAAAAATAGCAAGAAAAGAAAAGAAGTGAAAAACATTAAAAAAAAATAGAGAAAAAGAAGAAGAAAATGAGCAATAGCCCAGAAGAAGCACAAATGGATATCATAAATGAATTTTCCAATTCCAAACTTCCCTACCTCTTTCATTTTACCCAATATACCTTAAAACCCAAAAAAGTCCTAACTGAGTCTAAATTGTCAAATTGGTTACCGCGTGGAGAGATAAGACACCAAAAGATAATAAAAGAGATTGAATGCGCGAATAAGAGGCAATATTCCCGTTTTTAAAATCGTATTCCGTTGATGAGATCCTATCACTATGAAATCTCCGTCTTTCTACTTGTGTACGTGACTTTGCGTCCATTATATTTACTCTTTATATCACGCATACCGAGAGAATAGCCATATTCCGAGAGATTCGTTTGAGAGAGCATTCCGTGAGAATTTAAAATCAAAATGAATTTTCGGATAAGTAACGTAATGGTCAATCGATGGAAATTCGCGATTAAATTTTTGGCTTCGCACACACGCACTATGATTTGAGACTTGTAAATATGACTATTTTCTGGGAAGGTTTGACTTGTACAATTGAGTCGAATTTTGTGTGTACATTCTCTGCAAACCCTCACGAGACACCACTCGTCCTACTAGGGTGACCTAGGGGTTTAAAGGCTTATTGCATACGCTAAATGCAATCGCTTGCCCGCAAAAAAGGTATTCTATCCCAATAAAATATGATTTTCAAGAGTTAAGCCTTGCTAGGATTCTTTTACATTGCTCGGGACGCGCAAAGTTCTAAGTTAGGGGGATTTGATTAGGCATAAATTCTTCACATTTATCCCCTTAGTTTCGGTATTTTTATGATCCTGTGTAGTGTAAATAGATTGGATTTGTCTTATATTTATTCTACTAACCCTTTTTGACAATCATTTCGTATTTTGTGTATCTCTTATGTGTTTTACAGGTATTTCATGCAAGTTAGTGCCAAAGAGAACTCAAAACAGTGAAAGAAAACCAAGAAACGGAGAGTAAAGGGCATTTTCGTAATTATTCAACCTTATTCCGGAGGTGGGACAACTGCAAAGTTGAAGAGCTTTCAACTACAAGAATACTAGAAAAAACGGCACCTCAATCGGAGTCCCGGTGTGAAAGTTATGAACAATCAAAGATAGAAGAAAAAGTCAAATAAATAGATGACCGGTCCGCCCTGCCCCATTCCAGAGAACCTCGGACCGAAGACGGATCGAAACTGAAGAAAAATAAAAGAACCGGTCCGCCACGGACCAGTCCGCCCAAGAAATAAAAGAACCGGTCCGAATCCAAGGCAAACCGATCCGGAGGAGGACAGGACCGGTCCGGATCAAGGCAAACCGGTCCGGAGGAGGAGAGGATCGGTCCGACTGTCGTAGTTTTAATTTTCTAGTCTTCCTCTAATGGAGAGTCCAAGTGCTGCTAAAACTCTTGGAGTTTTGTAGGGTATATAAACCCGTTTTATTATCATTCTTAGGACGGAGAATTAAGATAATTTTCCAATTCTTTCCAAAAAACCCTAGTTTAGAGATAGTTTATTCTTTTAATTTCAAGGTTGAAGATTATTCAGATTTCTGTGATTACAAGTGTTCTTAATTGTTGCTTTTACTGCTTTGGTAAGATTAGTGAGTTATTTTCTTCAGTCAAATTCCTTTCTACATCATTTTACAATTCTTCCTTAGTTTAATCATGATTTTTTGCCATTCAAAAATTATTTTCATTAGTTTCAGTATGCTAGGTTAGATTTTTTAAGGCCGGGATACATGAACCAAACCTGATGTGGTAGTTGCATGTGTATAACATTAATCCTCTGAATTTAGTGATTTATTATGACCGTATTGCGTAGGAACACGACAATTGTAGATCTTTGGATCTCGTTTGCTTCTGGGTAACCGGGATGCTTTAGCATGGAATTCGAGTGTAACTATCGCAATACCGATTTACTCGACCTTTGATTAAGTATGGTGCGGGCTTAAACCTCATATACGTAATGCTTGGGAGTACTAAATTCTGGGTCTAATTAATCATTTGAATTTACGATTAGTATTATACCTGTAATACACTAGGGTTGGGGGATTGTATTCCCGTCCTGTTTTCCTCATATAGTTTAAAGTTTTAAATCAGTGTTCATCAGTATTTTAGGTAATTTAGTATAATTGCACCTTTTCATAATTTCATAATTTCATCTAGCGTAGTCATTCCACAAATCAAATCATATTTTCCTTTCCCTTTAAAGTCAGAGTTAGGATTCATTCATCTGTCCAACGTCGTTACAATTCTATTGCCCTATTTCCTTGTGGATACGATCCCGACTTACCGGGTTTATTACTAACGCGACAGGCTTGCACTTGAGCCTAGAGTGAACGCACATTAGAGACACTTTCTGAGTCGCGTCACTTCCCGTCTGGGATATTTGAGCCACCACGAGAGAGCATTCCAGGAGATGATTTATCGGTCAATCACCTGGATACAAGCGATAAGGAATGGACGATGCAGTTCGATGGATCTTCAGCAGAGAAGAAAGGAGGAGCAGGGGTTATTCTTTCAAGAGAAACGGAAGAAATTTGTCTTTCCTACACGCTAGACTTTCCTTGTTCCAACAATGAAGAAGAATATGAGGTGTTGGTACTGGGGCTGCTGGAGGCCCTTCGAAGGGGGAATTGTTCACTCTGCATCAAGGGTGATTCGAACTTGGTGATTTAGCAAGTAAATGGAGAAAATGCGTTGAAGCACCTTACAGAACAATCATTCAGAGGCTTCTTAACCAGTTCCATCGGACCAAGATTAAGAGGCATCCCCGAACGATGAACCGCCATCCAGACGCCCATGCCACCATCGCTCCGAAGATGATCGTGAGAGACGATACAACTACAGTCGTGATTCAACAAAGAATAGCTCCCTCGATGGTACAGTCAATTTTGTCGAAGGAGGATGACTCTGACTAGAGGGGAAGGAGAGATAGAGCTAAGAGAACTAGCCCATTACTTTACAAATCAGGGAAACCTATACTACAGAAATGCAGGGGGATGGCTGTCATGATGCATCGACCCAGAAGAAGTAGAGCGGAGATTAAAGAAAACACACGAAGAACACTGCGAAACAACCTAAATCCTCCTTTATAGGAGAATTCAAAGGTAGGGATACTTCTGGCCTAGAATGAAGCAAGATGCAGTAGAACTATAACGAAAGTGTGTAAGTGCCAGCTTTTCTTCGAAACGGTTGAATGCCATTTCATTGAAGCTCAACCAGATCGGAGGCAACCCTATATTGACTTTATTAAAGATGGAGTTTTCCCTACGGAGAAGACTAATGCGATGGGACTCAAAAGAAGGGCCCCAAGGTTCTACGTTCAGGAAGGGCGGCTTTATCGAAGAAGGTACTTCAACAGGCCATTGCGTTGCATCACAAATGAGGAAGCAATATAAGTCCTCAAGCAAGCTCATGACCCAACTCACATAAGAGGAGCAAAGTTGTATGACCAGCTGATGACGTTGGGGTATTATTGTCCAACGATGAAGAAAGACTCTGCTGAGTTCGTCTGAAAATGTAAAGCTTGCCAACTGCATGGAAATAAGATTCATGCTCCATCGGTGGATCTACACTCTCTGGCAACCCCACACCCTTTCCACACTTGGGCGTTTGACCTGGTAGGGGCAATACATCCTTCTTCAAGAGGAAAAATATGGATACTAGTGGCAACAGAGTGATTTACAAAGTGGGATGAAGCGATACCACTAAGAAGGGCAACAACGGGGGTGGTGAGCAACTTCATTAGAGAATACATCATTTGCCGTTTTGGGATTCCAAAGGTTATCCTCTCCGATAACGAAACCCCCTTCGTCAATTCAGAGGTAATGATGCTAACAGACAGATACTCCATTATTCATTATACTTCAACGGTAGTATACCTAAAGGAAAACAGACAAGCCGAAGCAACTAACAAAACAGTGTTCAACATTTTGGCCAAGATGATGAAAGACTTTCCGGGATCGTGGGATGAAAAGATCCCAGTCGTTCTGTGGGCCTATCGAATAACTAAAAGGAAGCCCACAAGATATACCCTGTTCTCCCTTGTATATGGAGTTGAAGCAATCCTCCCGATGGAGTTGGAAGTTCCCTTTGCCCGATATGTCTTACAAAGTAGCATGCTCCCCCATAACAGACATGTGCAGTTGGAGGCTTTGGACGAGCACAGAGATAATGAGATGCAACACTTTCAAATGTACACGAAGCAACTCTCAAGGGCATATGACAACTTGGTGAGACCAAAGAAGTTTTTTGAAGGAGACCTTGTTTTGAAGGCAGCAGTGAAGCACATCAGAGGGCTTCCTCAACCTAAGTTTGCAGCAAATTGGGAGGGACCTTTTATTGTAAAGGAGGCTCACGATTCAGGTTATTGATTGATTTCAAAGATGGAAGAAGATAAACCATTTAAGATTAACAACAAATGGTTAAAAGCCTATCATGTATAAGCAAGTAACCTTATAACATTGATGTATCTAACTTTTTGTTATAAATATATAAGCCATTTTTCTTAAAGATGTCTTTCATTGTAACTAGAGTAGGATGGAAGATTGCAAAGTTTATATTTTATGCAAGCAGTTATAACACAAAGAAGGGGCATAGAAAATATATAACTTCTCTTTCACTCATAAATTGGGAGGCATTACAAAAATGGGAACTACTGCCCAACAATTACATAAGTGAGAAACGGGAAATTTATACAAGTATGGGGGAGAGATCATTGGCCTAGGAGGAACCACAAATCTGAAGCAGATAATTTTTTTTCAGGCAGACCCGGGGAAGCTGCTAAACATGCTTGCTAAGCGTTGATAGAGCCCTCCAGCCTAGTTTGACTTGAGCACGCTCGATGAGTAGTTTCTCTCATTTCAACTTTGCCTGATGAAGAGCTTCTTCGATATCCTCCACCTCTTTGTTGGAAGCCTCAAGTAGAGGTACTAGTTCGGCCAGCCTAGTTTCCTCAGCTCATTGAGTCTCTTGATGCTTCTGCAGTAATTCCCTTTGACTTTCCAATTGCTGACTCTTCAAAGTATTCAAATGTCCTATCAGCCAGATAAATTGGAAGCCATCCCTGCCCAACTCCTTTAGATAACCCAAAAATTGATTGAGGAGGGGCCTGGTAACATTTGCAGTAGGGGTGCTGACGAGATCAGCAATAACGAGCGCCATACCTTAAAGCCCGTGGCTCATCACGAGAATGTTTGAACGAAGACAGTCAACAGTAAAGTCTCAAGATGATGAGTTGCGATATGTTCAATCACCAATCGATGGTTGTCAGGTAGTTGGGGAGAGCGACGAAGGACCATGAGGAAAAACTCATGAGGAGCTAGAGCTGGCAGAGGAAGCTGACAACCAGATTCACTGTTGGCCTGAGCACCTGTCATGGAACCTTGGTTATTAGGACTCGTTTCCTCAAATACAGCTGGTTCCTGATTTGGTGAGGTGATAGGCGAAGGAACTGCTAGAGGTTGCTTTTCAACGCGAGGGGACTCCCTAGCAATCTAAGGACAGATAAAGCAAATAATGAGTTAAGTACAAAAAATCTTAACAAGTGGTTTTTATTGTTAAGTCACTGTTCCTAGTGGAGTTTGACGAAAAATCTTAACAAGTGGTTTTCATTGTTAAGTCACCGTTACTGGTGGAGTTTGACGAAAAATATTAACAAGTGATTTTCATTGTTAAGTTACCGTTACTGGTGGAGTTTGATGAAAATTCTTAACAAGTGGTTTTCATTATTAAGTCAGCGTTACTGGTGGAGTTTGACGAAAAATCTTAACAAGTGGTTTTCATTGTTAAGTCATCGTTACTAGTGGAGTTTGACGAAAAATCTTAACAAGTGGTTTTCATTGTTAAGTCACCGTTACTGGTGGAGTTTGATGAAAAATCTTAACAAGTGGTTGTCATTGTTAAGTCAACGTCATGGGTGTCACCGTTAGTGGTGGAGTTTTACAAAAGTCTTAACAAGTGTTTTTTTCATTGTTAAGTCACAGTTACTGGTGGGGTTTGAATGTTTGAAAATGAGATTCTTCTAACAAAGAGATTGCACATTGTCAAGATAAAGGATAAACACCACAAAATAAAGAGAAAATGGCTAAATACCTTAGCAACTATTGGAGTGACAATAGGAGATGGGAAAGAAGCTGCAATGCTAGGCACTATAGTGGGAAAGTTCATCTCCCCAAGAGTCTTCGTAGAACCATCAGTTAGAGGACCTTCAAACAGAGGAACCTCAACACTTGATGAAGCTCCTACTCCAACAAAAGGATCTAAGGTATGGGTTAGGGGTGGGCTTGAAGGGGCCATTCGATCTTCCATATATACATTATGCCTTGTAGGGGCAGAAGAAGGACCACGGTGAGTAGACAACTAATGGTAGCCCTAGTAACGGGTGGAGTCCCGAGGGATAACAACAGAGCTAAGCCTGGAGCAAGCTGAGAATATAAAACTAAGTGTTAGAAGCAAGGCACATCACAGAAAGAAGGGGAAAAGTGCACATCCAACCTACCTTAGTGATGTTGTAAAAAGGGGCAAACTCAGAGAGGAGCCTTAATAGATGAGGCTGGAGAAGGAAATCAGCCAGCGCAGAAGCTAGTAACGAGGCAGCTTCAACCTGAAATACACCAAGATATCTAGAAGATTCAGCAAAGTAAGAAGGATAGAAAAGAAAGATCTAAAAGTGTTTAGAACTTGTTACCCAGGGAGAACTTTGCAAAATTGGAGTGATATCTAGAGGAACCTCCAGCTGAGGGGATGACTCAGAAGAAGGTGGGGGAGCTCCCTCTGGCTGAGAGGAAACTTCCACAAGGTCAATAGGAGGAAGAACCTCCTTAGCAACCTTCACCGTACGTCGGGAGACCAAACGACGGGAATAAGTGAGCCCGATCATGGGAGAACGGGGGGGGGGGGGGGGGGGTTGCATTGACGGAACCATCCCCGAAGTGTCCCCCCACGAAAGGACTCACAGGAGGGTGGGTCTTTCTTCTTCAGCTTCTGCGCCAAGTTGCCAAGAGTTAGACAGATACAGTTTGTTATAGAAAAACACGTGCATACCTCTGATCCAGGGGGAGAATGGGATGATATCACATTGGCGAGGAAGGAGGGGAAGCAGCTGGTGAAGACCCCTCCATGAGATGGTGCTCAATAATAGGACAGTCATCCAACGCCATAGCCCCAACAGAAGAAGGAGCTGGTGTGAGATGTACATCAGGAGCTCGTTTCTTCTGGGACTTAGTACCCAGAGTCTTTTTCCTCGCACCAGTAGCACCAAGACTTAGAGGAACCCTTAAGCTTTTCATTCGTTCGACCCTACTTCAGATGGATCTACTAAGATAGTGGGGAAGGCAGCAGCTGGAGGAATAGCGAGAGTGTGTCGTTGAAACTCAGAATTTATTCGCTCCACCTCAACTTGAATTTTCTTTCTTAACTCCTCACTCACTTCGGCAGATATAGGAGGAGGAACGGAGGCAATGGGGAATGCTTCCAAGGGAGCTTGAGGCTTAGGTTGGGACTTAGACTTTGAAGAAGTCCCACTCTTGGATCTCTTAGTTTTTTTGGCTGGTGGCTTAGAAGGTCCTTCTTCAGAAGCTGCATCGGTTGGAACACCCTCACCAGAAACATCTTCAGTAGGGACATGTTGTTTTGGGGTTGCAACATTCTTGGGTTTGGGCGTGGCAGTAGGGATCATGGGGAAATAAGGAGGTAGCTTGCTGGGAGGATCTTTATGAGTCTTGCTCAGAGGTAACTCAACTCCAAGAATAGAGTTGCCTTTGAGGCCTAATTCTAAAGCAGATAAATTCTTACTTTGAGGAAGTAACTTACACTAAAGACTTGCTCTTAAATAGGGTGATAATCCTTTTTTCGTGACATCGCTGTCAAAATGAATACCAATTTGGACAAGTATTTATGACATTTCTTCTTTAAATTTAATTTTGGTTGTTGCTCTTGTCTTAGACCCTCGTTATAAATTAAAATATGTGGAGTATTGGTGTAATGAGTATTTGGCCAAAGATCACACACTTTCTAAAGTACAAATAGAGTATAAAGTGTTTGATTTTATTGAAAGATTGAAAAGTTTGATGTCACAAATTTACTATCACCACAAGTAAGAAAATAAGTCTTGTGTGGAAAGTGATTCAAGTAAAGTTCATAATTGTGATGGTGATATTTTGGGAAATTCTGTTAGAAATGAGGAAAAATGTGTGACGATACACATAAATGGCAACTCAAACAATATAAAGGTAACATAATGGGTTATATTATCAACTCATTCCAGGAAACAGTTATAAACATTAAATATAGCATTTGAGTGTAGTAAATAAGATCAAACATTAAATATAACATTTGAGTGGTTGAGCCCAACTGGGCCTACATCCACTGTTGAGTAGTTCATTTTCCACTATATACTTGAGGTGACTTAAAATATATAAGAGTACACATACTTTATCTTCCTAGAGTGATTTTTACAGGGTTTTAGTATAAGATCAATGACTTAGTTTGCAAGTAATACTACAACTCTATTTATAGGTGACTTGGGGTGTAGTGTGCACCCCAATTCACATGAAAAATGTCCAATCTATATCCACTAGTGGATCCACGCCACTAGTTCTTCTGGATTGTTCTTGGGGAATGTGATTATTCTCCCCACATCTGATGATGCCATGTGTAATCACTTGCTTGATCTTGGAATGTCGAAATTACCATTTCTGATGAATTCTAGAGGTTCATAGATTTTTTGTCTAATTTTGGCCAACCTCTGTAAGACCGACCCTTATGAGACTGTCCATATAAGGCCAACCCATAAAGGCCCAGGGGTAAAATTTTCGTAATAATGAGGAGAGGTCATACCTGGGATCATTAATTGCCCTTCAATCTTCTCAGTTTTCTTCAATAATGATAGGATATTGGGGGCTATGAACTTTTGAATGCATACTGGCCGAACCCTCGAGGGACGAGGAAAAGTAGGTTGAGCATAAATAAATGAGGCATAAGAGCGAGACCTGAATGAATGGCGTCGAACCCTTGATGGTTGAGGCATAAGTAGGTGCTTACAACGACTGAGGTCGAACCCTTAATGGTCAATGTATGAGTGGGTGTCCACAGTGACTGAGGTCGAACCCATGATGGATAAGGCATATTAGACCGATGCATAAATGATCAATGCATAAGTAGGTGTCCACAATGACTGGGGTCGAACCCTTGATGGAAGAGGCATAAATGGTCGAGGTGTGAACGACCAAGGCATCAGTGGGTTTCCACAATGAGTGAAGCAGAACCGTTGATGTACGAGGCATGAGAGAGTCCAAATTGACTGATGTTGAACCCTTGATGGCTGAGGCATAAATGGTCAAGGCATGAGAGGGAGTTCTAATTGACCGATGTCGAACCCTTGATGAATGAGGCATAATAGGCCGATGCATAAATAACTGAGGCAAAAGAGGGTGTCTAAAATGATTGAGGCCGAACCTTTTAAATAGCCTTACACTGAAAGATAACAAATAGTCTTACTTATCTAATTTTTAGAGATATTTTTATTTTCTAAAAATTCCAAATCTTAGGAAATATTCTTATTTGTTCAAATAGCCGAGGCCTCATTCATCCACAAATTATGACTTGGTCGACCCATTTCAAGCCAAGGTGTGTGAGGGTTAATCAAATGTATTGCCCGACCCCTTAGCTTCAATAGATGAACTCTTAATAAAAAAAATATACGAGGGACAAGTTGGGGCTTTGATTACTCCATTAAAAGGAAATACAGATGAGGGGTGGATATTAGGAAAATATCGAATGTTGTCTCTCTATGGTTTAACTTGCACATCAGGTAGCCCCTCTCATGGGTTATTTTTTTAAGCAAAATTATCGAGAACCTTGTTAACCAATATTTACACCGTCCAACCCACCCCCGAGGCTCGTGAGTGTCAATAAAAATTCCCCTAGCGAGCCCTAATAGCCCATTAGGACGACCATCATAAACTTGTGGTCCCAAATTTATTGAGATAAGAGATGAATTGTTGGGAATCTGAACCAAAAAATGGAATCACTTCGGCAAAGCTAATCAAATCAGACAAATTTTCAATCTTAGACTAATCTCTCATCCTCATTTCCCAAGTGATTTGGGAATCTTTTTCTAGGTAAGAGCCGAACCATATCAGTTTTCATAACCAAGCTGATCCTTACGATTGTCACAATCGAGATGGTATAGGTTGGGAAAACAACAATTAAAAACACAAAGAAGGTAATGTGCTACTCAATCATTATAGTCCGAGGAGATTCACTAATACTCTTGTGGGTTGCTCACAACAAACGAGGAATATTTCTATATTCGAAATGAATTTTTTTCATTTTTATCTGAGGTGCTCGATTGTTATGGTTACTCACACATTACTTAAAACTCCGTTGCCCTGTTTATTGTCGGAGTCTCTTATCTTCCTTCTCTGGCATTAGAACCTGATTTCTACTATGGTAGTTCATGAATGACAACCACTATATTTGTCTTATGTTGGAGAGACTGAACATGAACAACACATAGCTTAGGTGGAAATTATTACACTTCTCTATCAGCGGAGTAAACCAATTTAGAGTTTGAAAACCTTTACCTTCTGTCTTGGTGCCATGGAGCTATACCTTTGATGGTTAAACAATCTGAGAGGCCGAGGTTCTTGGATTGGGGTCTTAATTTCTTTGGGTCATCTGGGAGCTCCCATTCTGGGGTTGTCTATTCACATGTCATCACCTCCGACCCATATTAATCCCAGATGCATGATGGTTTTTGGTTTGCATCAGCCGACCTATTCCAAGTTGAGGCGTATGAGGTTTACCCAAATCTATCATCCCACCCATAAAAAAGGAGGGATTTGATGTGATTTGCCAAACCCATAAATATTGAATATCAAGGTAGCATAATAAACCCTATAATCCAATCAGTCCCAAATTAAGTTACATCTGAGAAGTCATCCACCACCAGACCCTTGTGAGGGTCTGGAAAATCCATCAACCAAACCATATTATGATGAATTCGGACCACAATCTCATATGGAAGGACATAATTATCCCAAAATAAAAAAAATAAAAAAACTGAGTTTCCTCAAATCTGCGTGTTGATCAACCAAGAAAATTAAATAGTTGTTGGCGATGTTTTGGCTTGAGTGAGTTGACCAGACTGATTGGACGGCACATGAGTATATTTATATTTATCTTTTTGTTCTTAAATCTCCCGTAATTTCTCTATTGTAACTTTGTTAAATCAATCTGAACTTCATCAAACCTAGCTGAACCGAATTGAGAGCTGAATGAATTAAGATTTATCCACTCTGAGTTAGGTTTTGCTTGGGCTATTGATGTTGGGATAAATTTCTTAATATCAACATATTAGATTATCAATATTAATAAAATTGTTATAACTGTGTACCTGAATTTATAATGACAATTGAGACTTAGAGGTTAGATGTCTTTCACAGAATAATTCCTCTCTCTTTGAGTTCTCTCTCAATGATAGAAAATGAGATGGAGAGGTTATGAGTGCATTACCCTTAGGGATCATAACCCTTCATTATATAGACATCTAATTAGAACCACATAAATTCGAA
Source organism: Sambucus nigra (assembly GCA_949130495.1). Taxonomy (NCBI): domain Eukaryota; kingdom Viridiplantae; phylum Streptophyta; class Magnoliopsida; order Dipsacales; family Adoxaceae; genus Sambucus; species Sambucus nigra. Next base: position 205,170,750 of record OX422218.1, read on the forward strand.
TTAGGTGACTATTGAGTGATCAATGGGTGACTCTTGAGTAACCGCGACTCTTGAGTAATGAATAGGTGACTCTTGAGTAATCACACATTACAAAGCCCATACTTATTTTAGATGTCTTATTAGGCTCTACTAATTAGATCACTTAATTATCCCAATTAGAATAAAAGTCCAAATAAAATTGTTATTTAATATGTAAGACTACATTATAATATTAAAAAATATTCCAACAATTTGGGATAAAATTCTCAATATCAACATATCAGATTATCAAGATTGCATAATAAAATTGTTAGAACTATGTACCTAAATCCATAGTGGTGATTGAGACTTAAGGGTTAGAGGTTTTCCCTAGACTAATCTCCCTCTCTCTATGAGTTATCTCTAAATGATGGGAAATGAGGAGGAAAGTATATGAGTGTATTAGCCTTGGGGACCAAAACCTTTTGTTATATAGACATCTAATTAGAATCCCATAAATTCTAATTAGGTGACTATTGAGTGACCAATATGTGACTCTTAAGTAATCGCGACTCTTGAGTAATCAATAGGTGACTCTTGGGTAACCTCACATTACAAAGCCCATACTCATTTTAGATATCTTATTGAGCTCAACTAATTAGATCACTTAATTAGCCCAATTAGAATAGAAGCCCAAATACAATTTCCATTTAATATGTAAGCCGACATTAGAATATTAAAAAAATATTCTAACAATCTCCTACTTCAGCTACATATTAATTCCTAAGGAAATTATATTTGATAACCTTACGTGTGCACCGTATTTGCTATATATTCTCAAAACATCTCCCGAATCAATCTGGTCCATCCCATATACTAGTATGAGACCAAAGTGACCTTTATTACATTTATTTAGTAACTTTATCCATCAATGCTCACCATACCAAATATATTCAATGACATAGATCAAGTATGGATGCGTGGCTGAAAGTTACATGTAATGTGATCTCAGGCATGCCTATTTCCAATTGGTCCTTACTTTATTCTACAATGAGATCAAACCTGTCTTTTAAACCTTATGTTATACCACGATTATAAGAAAATACATTCAGAGTAAACAACAAAATGAAAATACCATAAACTTTATTTTATAGAAAACTGAAACATACATAAAGTATCTCAATAGTGTCACACAAAAGAACAAGGACAAACTCCCACTAAAACTCCATATCATCAAACAAGACAAGTCCTATGTGAGTAGTGTGCTAATGAAATACCTTGGGTGGTAAGCCTTTAATAAGAGGATTTGCGAGCATGGAATTTGTTCCTATATGTTCAATAGACTATCTTACTCTAAACTCTCTCCTTAACAACAAGAAACTTAATGTTTATGTTCTTAGACTTCAACGAGCTTCTGTTGTTATTCGAATATAAAACTACCTGAATTATTGTCACAATATATCTTTAGTGGTCTTTTAATACTATCCACAATTTGTAGCCCAGTGATAAAATTTCACAGTCATATTGCGCGATTTGTTGCCTCATAACAAGCTATGAACTCTGCTTCCATAATGGCAGGTGCAATGAGTGATTGCTTAGCACTCGTCCAGGAAATAACACCTCCGGACAACATGTAGACATAGCCAAAAATGAATCTCTTAGTATCTTGTTAACCCGCAAGATTGATGTCAGAATACCCAATGATCTCCAAATTTATTAACTTCTAATAAATGAGCATGTAATCTTTTATTCGTTGTAAATACTTTATAACCCGTTTGGCTGCTTTCCAATGATCCATCCTAGGGTTACTCAAATATATTCCCAACATACCCACTATGTATGCCAAATCTGGATGCATACGTGCTTGAGCATACATAAGACTCCCTATAACTGAAGCATAAGGAACCTTTTTCATTTCATTACTTTTAGTCTCATTCTTATGGCATTAATAGAGACAAAACTTGTGTCCCTTTGGAATGGGGGTATTTCCTTATGCACAATCTTTCATGACAAATATAGCGAGTACCTTCTCGATATAGATCTTTGGTGATAATCCATAAACACCCCAAGAGCGATCTCAGTGTATTTAAATTCCTAATAAAAAAGAGTCATCCCCAATATCTTTTATTTGAAAATGCTTTGTCAAAATCTCTTGGTTTCGTGGAATAATCTTATATCACTGCTAGCCAGTAGTACGTCATCGACATATTAGCATAAGGAAGATAAATTTACTCCCACTGAACTTATGATATACACAGTCATCAATTGTATTAATCTAAAAACCATATGAGATAATGACTTGATGTCAGGAAAAAAATTTCAATTGAGTCCGTTGTATGTTTATTTGACTTATTCTCGGAACAAAACACATTTGAGTCATATGTCGTATTTTTATTATCACGAACCCACACAGATTATGACGTATTTATGTTTATTGAAGATATTGTGGCAAAGCTTTAAGGAATTTATCATGCTAGTTTATGGTGCATATTTTATCTTCAAATCAAATTGCATTCCGAGACCACTCAGGTATGAATGCATAATTTTAATGGGACTCAAAATTTATTTTAAAATGTTTAAGGATGTTATTTTATTAAAGAAATATTTTTGAAATGTTTTTATAGTGCTTGAAATGGTTTACACTTCATTTTATTCGGATAAGGACGAATTAGAGTAGTGTTTTATTGGAACTTTAATCCATCGCGTCACTCAAACGACCCGACTAGTCGTTTGAGCGAGATGGCATTGTCGTTCGAACGAGGTGTCCATCTCGTTCGAGCGACAGGTCAAAGTCTCTTGAACGATCCTCCACCTCAAGAAAATTATAAGAGGTGTGTTTTCATCAGAATTTCGTAAGTGTCCATTCTGCAAAAACGGTATTCGACCAGTACGTTGTTTGCACAAAGTTTTCTAAGGTTTTCTACGTCTAAAACATCCTTAGAGTTTCAAAGATCCCAGCTTTCATTACTATATGCTATAGTGATCTTTTTTGGCACCAAGAAGAATTTTTTCTACACTTGAACATTGGGTTTTGAAGTGAAGAAGCGTAGGAGTTCATGTTCAACATCGTAGACGTTACAAGCCATATCCGTGGACACGGAGACATACGTGGACGCGTGTGTTGTGGACGAGCATCGTGGAAGAAGGACTTTATACATGGGCATTATGAGAGGAGTGGTTGAAGATAAGAAGAGCGTCAAGTTTTGTGAGGATCAAGTCATTGAGTAAGACTTGTGTCTGTTCCTTGTAAATCCACATTCATAGTGATTGTCTGGCTTGGGTCATCCGAGGTTTTTTCCCTTAGTGTTTTCCTCGTACATTTAGCGTTGTGAGTATTCTTTACTTTATTTTATTTGCTTTAGTCACTAGATGCACGTTTAGGATTAATTAAGATAAAATTTAGTTAAGTTAAAACTGATTCACAACTTAGTGCAAATTAAAAATTAGAAATAGGTTTTTCATAAAAAGAAAATTGTTTGTCATCCTTAAAACACTTTTCGCATAGAAAAAGGTGACTACAAATAGAAACATATTTTTTCTTGTGTTGATCCCTTGTGTTTTTCAGGAAGAATTTTGGTGGTTTTGAAAGTTGTTGTGCTCCTATTTTTATGGCACAAATTATGCTTATTGGAAAATGTGGATGAGAAGTGCTTTAAAATCCATTGATGATCATATGTGCTTAGCGGTTGAAAAGGGTTGGTCTCCACCAGTCACACGAAAGGGTGAGGTCACTAGTTTGAAACTCGTTGAGTCATGGACTGAAGCTGAATATAGGCTTGCACTTTACAACTCTAAGGGTATGCACATTATTTCCTCAAATGTCACACGGGAAGAGTACAATAGAATCATGGCTCGTGAAACTTCAAAAGAGGCTTGGGATACACTTGTACTTACTCACAGGACACTAGCACGATTAGGACGTCTAAGCTACAAAACCTCACTGCACAGTTTGAGACGATTGAGATGTTAGAAAGTGAGTTGTTTGATGAGTTTTACGCTAGGTTGTGTAATATTGTCAACTCGTCGTTAAACTTAGGAGAGAAGATTCCCGACAATCGTGTGGTAAAGAAAACTTTGAGATCTTTGCCGAGTAGGTTTGATACAAAAGTGACCATTTTAAACTCCGTAGTTATGATTGAATCTACGAAACTAGAAGAGATTGGAGGTGACCTACAAATGTATGAACTCGATATGTTTACCTCCAAGCAAGTGCCAAAGAAAGAAAAGGGCGTTGATTTAAAATCCCGGAAGGAGAAAACTAAAGTTTCGGATGACGATTCCGATTTCGATTTTGAGGATATCGTCTTATTGGCAAAGAAGTTCAAAAAGTTTCTTAAATTTCAAAAGCAAACGAAAGATGCCAAAATTTTTGAGAAATTCAAGAACAATAAGGTAGATTCCACCCCTAAGGATAAGAGTGAGAAATTTAATAAGGTCGAGTCGGATAGGTGTTTTGGGTGTAAGGGGTATGGTCAAAAAGTTTTCGAGTGTCCCACTAAAATTAATAAAGAGGGAAAGAAACCTATTGCCTATAGTTCCTCTTTAAGTGATAGTGATCCGGAAGAGGGAGAGAATTCCCCCAATGAGAGAAAGTTTGTCACTTTCTTGGCATGTCATTTGAGCGACTACGATAAATATTTCCATGAATATTCTCATGTGCATGACACTTCCGAGGTCGTTGAATCCATTGTGAGTGAGAGTGAATGAGGGAGGAATAGGAGGTTGATGTTAAAGAGTTGTAAGTCTCCTTAAATGAGTTGTATGTCGAGGCGGTAAAGGTGGAAAAGACAAATTTTAAATTGTAAGCTAGGTTGAATGAGAGTGCTATAGAAAATAACGATGCTTTGATTGAGGATCTTAGGGAATGGGAGAAGATGTTTAGGGAGAATCTAGAATATGTGGAGAAAGAGAGAGAGATAGCCTTCACGGTTTGATGGAGGCATTGAAAAAGAAGATTTTAGAGTTTGAGGAGTCTAGGCATGTTCTTGAGTCTAGGATTTGTGAGTTAGATGAGAAGTTGAAAGACTCGAGTAAGGTTAAGTTTCACTTGAAATCTAGGTCAAAGAAGTTGGATAGGATGTTAGGCACCATCCAAGTAAAAAGTCATAGTTGTGGTATAGGCTACGATGATAGAGTTGTTCCCATTCCCAAAGCAAATACCAACCGTGTGAGACATCCCACTAGGAACGTGGGGAGAGGTCGATATTTTGGTAATCATTCCCTCCGTCTTTACACGTGCACACATTGCGGTTGGAAAGGTATCCTTAGACGTTTTTGCTATGACCTTAGGAATTGATAACTTTGACTTTTTAGTTCCCCGGCAACGACGCCATTTGATAACTATGCTTTTGCGTATGTCGTTGTTGAAAGTCAAGTTAGTCAAAACCTCACATACCTACAAATATAACAACTCAAGTGTAGAGGTAAGTAAGGGTATCAATCCACTTTCTAGGGAGTAAGCTAGAGACAAATTCAATTGTAATTCACTTTTATTTTCTTTTTGTGCTTTTTCACTTTTCTAATTTTTTTTTAGCTTTTTTTAATATTAAAACAATAGGGTGAGGTGAGGTGTAAACTAAACTAAACCAAACTAAATGTAATATAATAATAACTAACTAGAAAGTTACAAAAAGGAAAAATAAAGTCTAAACTAAAAATAAGAGATAAATGAGGTAAATAATTGTGAGAACAATCAAGGAGTGGGATTACACCACAAATTTTAGTTATTCTAATTAATTAATTTAATTATTTGAATTCTCCCAAATTAATATCAAAACTACAAATCAACTCTCGTTGCAAGTGTAATTATAATAGTAATCTTTTAGAATATTAAGTTTAACACCTCACAACTCTAGAAAAATAGATCTACACTCCTTTTAATTAATCACCCGCTAGGATCGATTAATTAAAATTCATGTAAATCTTAGAAAATAAATTTAGAGTTGAAATTCAAATTATAATACCCCACTTAAGAAACCCCTATCTCTAGTTCGAATCTAAAATGGGTATTATAATTATAATTTCGATTTTCTCTCGAAAATCATTTACCCTCTCTCGAGGCGTAAATTTAAGGGTGAGGGATCAAAATTAACATTCAAAGGGAAATTTCAAGTAATCAAACTAATTAAACTAAAATAATATCAAATAAGGGTTTCACCCCACCCCTTGAAAGGGGTTTTAGCCTAACATGGTATAAAATATGACAAATTAATAATCAAAGGCATATATAATAAAAGAGTAGAGAAAGAGAACAAATCTTCAACAAGTCTCCTTGAAATTGGCAATTTGAACTCTATCACATTCCATACAATTCAATTACTCACAATTAAATCTCACCAAATCTCTAAAAAAATAAAAACAAAAACTATTTACAAAATGATATTTATCTCTCTACAATCCTTTCTCTAAAAATTCCTATCTAAAAGCTCTTTTTATTTGATGTTGATTCCTCCTTTTGAAAGGGGTATTGAGTCTTCTATTTATACATGGCAAACATGGAGCTAAATGGGGTATTTTTGATAATGGGCTAGGGTGAACATGTGGGAGAGGTGTGAGCACATGTGCATGGGGTATTTTTGGGATTGGGCACACATGTGTTTTAAATGGTGGTGTGAGGTGAGGAGTGAAAACAATGCAGATTGCCTTTAAATGGTTTATGGGGGTAATATGGGAAAAAGGTTAAAGTGGGTTAAGTTGGGGGTATAATGGGTAAAAGGTTTAATAAGACACATGGGGGTTATTTGTTATTTGGCTTTGTTGGCTTATACAGGAGAAAAGAAAAAAAACGTGTTTGGCTTTTAAAATGGCTTTGAGGTTGATGGGTTTTGAAATTGGTTGGAAATGTCTTTTGGATTGGGATTGGGACAAGGGGATTCACGAAATCGGGTTTGGGGATATAAGTCGCCGACCAGAGATGGGTCTAATCAGGTTGAGGTGGTTCGGGTTGAACTTGTGGGTTGAAGGTCATCGACGCCGGAGGTGGTCTAACGCCGGCGGAGGCTAGAGTCGCGTCGGACGTTGCCGGCCTGCTGGGGGTCGCTGGTCTAGGCAGGGACGGGTATTGTTTTGTTTAAGGGAGGTTGTATAGGGGTCGGGATTAACTCCGGCGAGGTGGGTGGTTGGTTGTGGCTGCCGGAGATGGCATGTTGATGGGGTGTTGCACCGCCGGAGGGTTGGAGGGTTTTCCGGCCGGGTTTTGGTCGGCAGATCCAAGGCTGGAACAGGTTTGGGGTAGAAACTTAGATGGGTTTCTGGTAGAAAGAGAGTGATGATGTTTAATGTTTGGTAATGGACGGTTGATGAGAGAGAGATAAAGAGGTGGTAAGTTTTGGGTTTAGAGGAGAGAGAAGGGTTGTTGGAAGAAGATGAAGAGGGGTTGATTTAGTGTGGTAGAGTGTAGGGGAATATGGTGGGTGTGAGGGTGTAGGGTAAGTAGTGTTAGGTGTAGGGAGTTTATATGTGTGTTTCATTTGGACACCTATAAATAATAAAATAATAAAATAAAATAAAAATAAAACTACTATAACTAAAAAACTTAAAATTAAAATCCTACTCTAAAAATAAAATAAAGACTAAATCAAAATAAAATAAAAAAGAAATAAAATAAAAAAATACAAATACAAATACAAATAAAATCTAATAAAACTTAAAATAAAAATCCTAAAAAGAAAATGCAAAATCTAATAAAACTAAAAATACATGAAATCCTAAAAATTCTAATCCTAATAAAAATAAAACTAATAACTAATAAAAATTAAAATAAAATAAAATTATACTAATAAAAATAGAAAAATAGAAAATAAAACTTAGAAAATACCAAATAAATCTAAAATAAAAATGACTCAAACTAAAAATATAAAAAATATAAAAAAAAAGGACAAACAAAACACACACGAGTTTCGGGGTAGGTTTGGGATAGGCTAAGACACGGGTTAAGGGTATTTAGCTCCATATTGCACACAATTTTCTTGATTTAAGCGTTTGAACTCTGCAATGCACAATTGACCTACAAAATAAACATTTAAGCACATAAGACCCAAATTGTCGAGAATTAGCAACTAAAGTACGTCTATTTGGGGTACAAATTGTACAGTTTTGGGTGCTTATCACACCACCCCCAAACAGAGCGTTGCTAGTCCTCGAGCAATACGATAGAGAGAAAGAGACAAATAAGTAACCAAAAGTGTACCACTTTCGCGGGCTCTTGCGATTGCACTTAACATGTGCAACAAGCCTTTAAACCTATAGGTTGCCCTACAGGATGAGTTGTGTCTCGTGAGGGTTTGCAGGGAATATATCCACAAAATTCTTATTTGCGAAAATTTATTGAAAGGCAGTCAATCTCTTATTAGACGTAAAATAATCGCACAATCCATCATGAGATATATTTTGAGAAATACAAGCTAGAATGGTAAAAAGTTTAACTAAGTAAGTACTCAAGGCACATCCTTCCAACAACTCAACGTGTGTAGTGTGAATCAGTCAAAACGGATCGAGTATCACAAGAGTAATTCCTAGATTGCCTTGTCGAAATCAACGCTTCAACTTCAAGTCTCACGGATATATCTCTCTCAAACGAACTCTCGAGATATGGGTAAGTGTATTGCTCTTGTGTGTGAGGAGGTGAGTAAATGTAATCAAGTTCAAACGTCTCACACACGCATAAGAAAGAACGGACAATAAGAAAGAAAATTGATCTCATGAAAGAAATGCTAATCACTATAGTGAGAACGTCGAGTTATTCACCACGTCGACTTTCATTTGCTCGAACACCTAGGGGAAATAATGATGTTTATGGGTGAGGGGGAAATGAAATGGGATATATTATGAAGGATAAGATGGGATGGTGATAGAGATATGAAGGATGAAGGATGAATGATGCATAAAAGATGGATGGATAATGTGATGGAAAATGGATGAGTATGCGATAGAAGAGTGTATACACTTTAGGCTAAAAAATGTCTTTATTTTACAACTAACTACAACTCTCTTTCTTTTCTTTTTTCTATTTTTTTCTATTTTTCTATTTTTTTTCTTTTTTTCTTTTTCTTTTTCTCTTTTTATTTTTCTCTCACTTTTCAATCCAACAATGAAGACATTCACATTTAGAATTAACACACTTTTTCTCAAAAATGATGGATGATATATGAGTGGAATGATAAATGGATGGTGTGGGGAATGTATATGGATGGGGAAAATATGGAAAGATAATGGGTGAGTGAATGGAAATGTGGTAAATGTATGGATGAAAATTTAGTGTTCGGGACAAATTTCAAGACACGCGTTTCTTATAACTCGAAAAAGATGTCATTCTCAGTGATCAGGCCAAATTTTAATGAATGATAATGAGATCATACAACAATTAAAGTGCGGACCCAAAAGAAGTTGAATCAACTTGTGACTCGGAGATTGCGTAAAACTCTCTAAAAGGGTGAAAGGCACAAATCTCACGGGCTAAAGTCTCTACTAGTGATCCTTAAGGTTCTCTTTAGAATTTTAGTACTCCTCAACTCTAAACGTAATGATGTGATAAGTGCGCAAATTTTGTTAAGTCTAGAAATTCATGGTGCAACATGCCTTGTTATGTATTACATAAGCTATTTAGAAAAAAAAATCTCTAGCTTGATTCCTAGACTTTTGAAAGATAGATGATTGGAAATTCACATCAATGAGTGAGATGAAAGAAACTGCACGAAATTTTAAAATTCAGGTTTAAAAATCAAAAATTTTCAAAAGAGGTACTATTTTGATAAAATTCCCCACCCCCAAACAAAAAGGAACATCGTCCTCGATGTTAAGTAAAATGATTTTTCAAATTGAGAGCATAAGGTAGGAAAGAGATTACCAGAATGAACCGCTAATGAAGTGGACAAAGATAGCCAAGAATAAACCTGAAGAAGTGATAAGAAAAAAAATCTGTACAAGTCTATAAGCATGGTAAAACATAGGGTGATGTGAAACACCACCCCCAAACAGGACGAGACTAGTACAAGAAATGCGGGCTGCCTCCTGGTAGTACTAAGTTTAATGTCTTCAGCAAGACCGAACCATTTCTCACCCTAAAGATAAGATCTATGAAAGTGCGGGGCGGCAGAAAAATCGGGTGATGAGAATCACCCCCAAACAAGACTGAAGCGTCAGTCTTGTTGGATAGAGGCTAAAACGGGTCAATGCACTTGTATGGAAAAGTGCATCACACGATGCAAAGCATCGGTGGACCATGGGCAGGTGGGTATTAAGGTATGGGTGAGGGTGAATAGGCATTGATCACGGGCCTTATTAAGCCGGACGGTGAGGGCAACTAGGGCCCTATAAGCATGGTGCTCAAGTTGTATGGGAAGGCAAAAGGGTTTGGTAAGTGGAATGTGATGGGACTCATAGAAATCACACGACCGTTCTATAAATGGGCGATGATATTGGTCGCGCCGTGACATACCAGGGAGCTGTCGAGAAGAAAAATCAACACCATAAGGAAGTGGTGTGCATGGAGTAACAAGCTCGATGTCACGAAAGTGGAGAGTATCACCATAACTCTCGTGGAAGGTGGAGGATGGATTTAGGTGAGGATATAAAAATGTAGATGGAAACTTGAAATGTGCAAAATCAAGATCCAAACCAGGTGGTGGGGTGGAAAGGATAATGGGTGGGTCGGGTGGGATAAACGGTTTAGGAAGATGATCCAACTCAAGCGTGGGAGACACACACTCATTGGGAGGAGTAAAGGAATACTCACAAGGGAGTGTGGTTTCTAAAGATGGAGTTGTCAACTTCTCCATAAGAGTATAATCGGTAAATGGGGTGGGTGGGTCAAACGAGGCACTAAGATCAGAGATAGAGGAATCACTAGAAATATCGGGCTCAAAGGGAGCCATGCATGGTGGGACATCATCCATATCCGGATAGTTAGGAACTATCATGGAGTCTATCTCAGAAAAATGGTGAGCACTCGTAGCTGGAGCTAACCTAGGATAAATAGGTTCCTCGAAAACACAAGGGTGAAACTCAATAGGTGTAGACTCAGGCATATTTTTGGATATGATGGGAGTGTGAGTGGGAATAGGAATCGCAAGGTGGGGTTCATATGGATATGGTGGGAATTGATCAGGCTCACTAATGAAAGGTACGTCAACACAATTGTCGACTTGGGACCCGGACCATGGAATGGTCTCAACATCGAGATTCTTGAGGTGGTAGGGTTGGTCACACTCAAATTTTGTGTCACAAGAGCACACATCATCATCATATTCAGTGGCAACGATGGGTGGAGCCATGGGAATATCCGACTCTCTCGCACACTCCAATTCATTTAACCTTTGTTCAAGCCTTTGGAGAGCTTGAGTTTGAATTGATTTCTCTTGCTCAAGTATGAACTTTTGCAAGAGGGTTTCGAGAGCGGATGTGGATGAAGGTGTTGGTGGAATGATGTGTGGTGGTGGTGGGTGAGGTGGACACAACTCGCTATAATCGGGACTATATGGAGAATACTCATATGAAGTGTGTGGGTTGGGGACAAGTTCATCATACACGAAAGGATCGCTTTCGTGATGGACAAATGGTCGATATGCATTGGGTGCGTAGTGAGGGGACTGATCGTGAACGGGTGCACAAGGTTGCCATGACGACTTTTAGAACGTGTGAGGATCCACAACATCGGGTTGGGATTTGTATTGTGTGGAACAGTGATCAGGCCTCCATGAATAACTCGGGTACTCACACAACTCGGGATTAGGTATAGCGGGATAATGGGACGAGGTGGGTTCTGGGACAGTGTCATATGGATACACATGGTCCGTGGTGGGTTCCGATGGATATGACAAGTATGGACACTCATGGGACATGTGATCGGCATAATAATAGTGGGTGCACAACAAAGGATGAGGCACGGTGACACTTGACACCGAGGGTGATGGAATAGGTGGTGCGTGCATAGATGGGTCAAGAGTACCAACGGTACTCGTGAGAGAGGTGAAACGACTAAGAATATCATAAAGAGACGGCTCGGGATCATTCTCACACGTGTCACGTGTCAATGGAAAATGACCAAAGTAGTCCCGTAAAGGACGCTCTTCGGCCATAAGGAGAGAGATATTTTTTTGGAGTTTTTAAATTTTTTCAAAAGGAATGAAAATATTTTTGGATTTTCTAAAAATAAAAGAAAGAAAATATTTTTGGATTTTTTTTTGGAAGAAAAAGGGTGGGGAAAAAAATATGGACTCTTTGAATTTTGAACGAACCCAATAAAACCGACTACCGAAAAATGGAATTGGACACAAACACAAGTCAAGAAAAATTCCTAACTTGCACATAGCCAATTTTTATCTTTAAATTTAGTGAAAGGGTAGTCAAATTTTAAGTAAGTCTGCGGGCGATAAAAAATCACAGAATTCTTTGTGATCGCCTTTGCAAAATTTTATCCTAGTGGGCTACCTAGTTGGTTGATTTTAAATTTAGTGATGGCTAGGGTAGCACACAATTGGTAAGCGAGTGAGTCGGGTGATGAAATCCCTTCTCGTGAGTGACCGGGTGTAGGTCTTAGTAATTTAATTCATCACACCATTCAAAAAAATAAATGCGAGAATAAAATCACACAAGAGCACACAATTGAATTGACTCGCTAACAGGAGAGGCACGAGGGCTTGAGAAATATACCTCCCACGGTTTTTACGCCGTGGGGTGCCGAAAAATTTGAGTCGACCGGGGGGAGATTATGCCTATCTCAGTCGTCCCCGGGAGTCCTACCGACCCAAGGTAGAGAGGCTTTTAAATCCTCGCCTTTGGACACCCTCTCTCTACCTTGTCCGGTTTCCCTATCACGCTTGTCTTCAATTATTACAATTTTAAATGAAAAATAAATGGTGTCTCTAAGCACCACAATACAAGCCAAGAATAGAATAATTCTAAATACAAGCCTTCTAATAAAATGCAAAAAATGGTACTAAAATGCAACAAAAAATAGGAAATAAATGAACTACAAAATTGAATCCTTTCTAAGCTTCACGATCCCAAGAATGGCAACGGTGCCATTTGATAACTATACTTTTGCGTATGTCTTTGTTGAAAGCCAAGTTAGTCAAAACCTCACATACCTACAAATATAACAACTCAAGTGTAGAGGTAAGTAAGGGTATGAATCCACTTTCTAGGGAGTAAGCTAGAGACAAATTCAATTGTAATTCACTTTTTATTTTCTTTTTGTGCTTTTTCACTTTTCTAAATTTTTTTAGCTTTTTTTAATATTAAAACAATAGGGTGAGGTGAGGTCTAAACTAAACTAAACTAAATGTAATATGATAATAACTAACTAGAAAGTTACAAAAAGGAAAAATAAAGTCTAAACTAAAAATAAGAGATAAGTGAGGTAAATAATTGTGAGAACAATCAAGGAGTGGAATTACACCACAAATTTTAGTTATCTAATTAATTAATTTAATTATTTGAATTCTCCCAAATTAATATCAAAACTACAAATCAACTCTCGTTGGAAGTGTAATTATAATTGTAATCTTTTAGAATATTAAGTTTAACACCTCACAATTCTAGAAAAATAGATCTACACTCCTTTTAATTAATCACCCGCTAGGATCGATTAATTAAAATTCATGTAAATCTTAGAAAATAAATTTAGAGTTGAAATTCAAATTATAATACCCCACTTAAGAAACCCCTATCTCTAGTTCGAATCTAAACTGGGTATTATAATTAGAATTTTGATTTTCTCTCGAAAATCATTTACCCTCTCTCGAGGCATAAATTTAAGGGTGAGGGGTCAAAATTAACATTCAAAGGGAAATTTCAAGTAATCAAACTAATTAAACTAAAATAATATCAAATAAGGGTTTCACCCCACCCCTTGAAAGGGGTTTTACCCTAACATGGTATAAAATATGACAAATTAATAATCAAAGGCATACATAATAAAAGAGTAGAGAAAGAGAACAAATCTTCAACAAGTCTCCTTGAAATTGGCAATTGAACTCTATCATCTTCCATACAATTCAATTACTCACAATTAAATCTCACCAAATCTCTAAAAAAATAAAAGTAAAAACTATTTACAAAATGATATTTATCTCTCTGCAATCATCTCTCTAAAAATTCCAATCTAAAAGCACTTTTTATTTGATGTTGATTCCTCCCTTTGAAAGGGGTCTTGAGTCTTCTATTTATACATGACAAACATGGAGCTAAATGGGGTATTTTTGATAATGGGATAGGGTGAACATGTGGGAGAGGTGTGAGCACATGTGCATGGGGTATTTTCGGGATTGGGTACACATGTGTTTTAAATGGTGGTGTGAGGTGAGGAGTGAAACAATGCAGATTGCCTTTAAATGGTTTATGGGGGTAATATGGGAAAAAGGTTAAAGTGGGTTAAGTTGGGGGCATAATGGGTAAAAGTTTTAATAAGACACATGGGGGTTATTTGTTATTTGGCTTTGTTGGCTTATACAGGAGAAAAGAAAAAAACGTGTTTGGCTTTTAAATTGGCTTAGAGGTTGATGGGTTTTGAAATGGGCTGGAAATGGCTTTTGGATTGGGATTGGGACAAGGGGCTTCACGAAACCGGGTTTGGGGATATGAGTCGCCGACCGGAGATGGGTCTAATCGGGTTGAGGTGGTTCGGCTTGAACTCGTGGGTTGAAGGTTGTCGACGCCGGAGGTGGTAGAACGCCGGCAGAGGCTGGAGTCGCATCGGACGTCTCCGGCCTGTTGGGGGTCGCTGGTCTAGGTAGGGACGGGTATGGTTTTGTTTAAGGGAGGTTGTACAGGGGTCGGGATTAACTCCGACGAGGTGGTTGGTTGGTTGTGGCTGCCGGAGGTGGCATGTTGATGGGGTGTAGCGCCGTCGGCGGGTTGGAGGGTTTTTCGGCCGGGTTTTGGTCGGCAGATCCGAGGCTGGAACAGGTTTGGGGTAGAAACTTAGGTGGGTTTCTAGTAGAGAGAGAGTGATGATGTTTAATGTTTGGTAATGGAGGGTTGATGAGAGAGAGAGAAATAAGTGGGAAGTTTTGGGTTTAGAGGAGAGAGAAGGGTTGTTGGAAAAAGATGAAGAGGGGTTGATTTAGTGTGGTAGAGTGTAGGGGAATATGTTGGGTGTGAGGGTGTAGGGTAAGTAGTGTTAGGTGTAGGGAGTTTATGTGTGTGTTTTATTTGGACACCTATAAATAATAAAATAAAAATAAAACTACTATAACTAAAAAACTTAAAATTAAAATCCTACTCTTAAAATAAAATAAAGACTAAATAAAAATAAAATAAAAAAATACCAATACAAATAAAATCTAATAAAACTTAAAATAAAAATCCTAAAAAGAAAATGCAAAATCTAATAAAACTAAAAATACATGAAATCCTAAAAATTTTAATCCTAATAAAAATAAAACTAATAACTAATAAAAATTAAAATAAAATAAAATTATACTAATAAAAATAGAAAAATAGAAAATAAAACTTAGAAAATACGAAATAAATCTAAAATAAATCCTAAAAATAAAAATGACTCAAACTAAAAATCTAAAAAATATAAAAAAAAGGACAAGCAAAACACACACGGGTTTCGGGGTAGGTTTAGGCTAGGTTTGGGATAGGCTAAGACACGGGTTAAGGGTATTTAGCTCCATATTGCACATAATTTCCTTGATTTACGTGTTTGAACTCTGCAATGCACAATTGACCTACAAAATAAACATTTTAGCACATAAGACCCAAATTGTCGAGAATTAACAACTAAAGTACGTCTATTTGGGGTATAAATTGTACAATTTTGGGTGCTTATCAGGAATTCTCCTAGGAAGTTTAGGAATAAAGTCGTGTCGGTTCCCAAAACCCCTATACATAATTTCACACCTACTTGGGTTAGAAAATCGGACTTAGAGGCTTTAGGACTTAAGCTTCATGGTTCTCATTTAGTTGCACTTGATTCTTCCCATGCTAGATCTAAAGGATGATTGTGTTGCCATATTGGTCATATGCTAGTCTTCGCATCATGATTTATATCTTGCTAGTATTATGACATCTATATCTTTTGTATTATATTTTTTTCATTTATTGAGTCTTATTTGAAAAATATAAAAAGATTTTATTTTTTGATAAATTTTTTTTTCGAAAAATACAAAAAGATTTTTGGTTTTAAATATTTTTTATAAAAACACAAAAAGATTGCCGGTCTATTTTTTTTTGTGTCGTGAGTTTACATGTTTGATATGGCATATTGGTGTGCTTAGACCCCCTACCTTCCATTATCCACGTGGCTAGGACATTGGGTCATAATTATTGATGCTTAGAATGATCTTGACCATTGTATATGGGGATGTTTCGAAGTTGACATGCTTTTTTATTCGACTTTGTAGATAGGCCATCTTTGCACACATGCACAAGTTTATATGGATGTTTGACATCTCTTGCATATTTGAGTTTGGTCAGACGTTCTTATCTCAATTTAGTCATTTATGCGTAAGTAGACTTAAGGAGGAGGTGTGCATGTAAGAACCATTTTTTGTGAGGATAGTAATTAAAAAAATTGATGAGTGTTCGCGGGAAAGAGTTGCAAGAGTGTAAAATTGACTCATCGTGAAAGCCACCGTTTAAAAGAGCCAAAAATAAAATCAAGGCAATAAAATTAATCATATGCCAAAATATGGGCCAATTAGTTTACGTTCATTACAAAAGAAAATTTTGATATGTTTGAGGGAGTTTGGATAGATAATTTAAATGGGTTTGCACCACGAATCCTAATGTTGAAAATCGTGTCATGATGCTATTGTTTGTAGAATCATCAAAATTCCGAATTTGTGTGCATGATGTTTGTTTAGTTCATTATGCTTACACTTTAAATGTCACATATGGCTAAAATAAAGTTTGATGATTTATAGCTATCAATTAGAGCTTCTTGATTGTTTCAATGTGTTGAAATTGTTATTCATATGTTGTAGTTCACACCCATACACTCCATGTTCATGTTTGAGCACATCGATACTATGTTAGCATGTAACTCATATTATTTTTGTTGTTTTCGCTACTGTTTTGCAGTTTTCTGTCACTTCCAGTTAGTTTTTTCAAGAAATTTTTTCGCTGGCTGAAACTGTTTAATTTTTAGAACTGGATGTGAGAGTTTGAGTTTCTCGTTCAAGCGAGAAGCAGATGTCGCGTGAAGCTATCTCATGAGAAGCCTCTATCATTTGAATGATAAGTTAATCTCGTTCGAGCGACTCTTTGGTTTTTTTCCTTCTGTTTCAGTACTCTGGTTAATATGGTTACATATTTTTGGGTACTATTGGGTTGCTTCTGGACAGTTTGTTATATGTAGATTATCATTGATTATATTTTACTGCATTGTGTCCATTTAGTCACACCTGCTTAGATTATTGATTCCTATTGTGTGATTATTATTTTGATAGCTAGGGATTTGACATCTTTTGATCATTTTAACTGGCTGTTTAGTGTTTATATAGCTATTCTTCATTGATTTACCTCATTCTAGATATGTTTATCTTTTGACTGGGTTGTCTTTTTGAGACAAAAATGGGAAGAGATGTATGTGATGTAGGGGGAAAGTTTGTTTGATGAGCAGATATATTTGTTGCATTAATTTTTGGTATCATATTTTTGATCATATGCTTTCATGTTTATACTTATTAGTTTACACAAATTGGTATCATATTGTTTTTGCATCGGTACAAATTGGTATCATGATTTAGATGTTGTTTACATATTAAGATCATATTTTTCTCACATAACAAATAATTTGGATTTGATTTTAGATATTGGTTTATATCATTTGGTCCTCCATACTTCACTGGGTATTTGTCTATTCCATGTGTGTAGGTATGCTTTAGAGATTGGAGATTTCAATACTACATTACATTTATACAGTTCATGCTTGCCGGACCATCTTGTACTAGTTTTGTCCTGTAATTTTTTATTTTGGATTTATGGGATGGGATTTAGGCGTCATACGGATTGACGGACCGTCTTAGGCATTCCACTGTTGGTTTTTGCCCCGAAGGGAGAGATTTGTTAGGACAAAATTTCCAATTGAGTTCGTTGTACGTTTATTTGACTTGTTCTCGAAAAAAACACGTTTGAGTCATAGGTCGTATTTTTATTGTCACGATCCCACACAGACTATAACGTATTTATTTTTATTGAATACATTGCGACAAAGCTTCAAGGAATTTATCATGCCAGTTTGTGGTGCATATTTCATCTTCAAGTCATATTGCATTTCGAGATCACTTAGGTATGAATGCATATTTTTAATGGGACACATAATTTATTTTAAAATGTTTAAGGATGTTATTTTATTAAAGAAATGTTTTTATAATGTTTGAAATGGTTTACACTTGTTTTATTATGATAAGGACAGATTATAGTAGTGTTTTATTAGAACTCTAATACGCTTCGTCGCTCAAACGACCTGACCAGTCATTCGAGTGCAATGGAATTATCTTTAGAACGAAGTGTCGATCTCGTTCGAGCAACATGTCAACGCCGCTTGAACGAGGGGAGACGCCGCCTCAAGAAAATTAAAAAAGGCGTGTTTTCATCAAATTTTTGTAAGTGTGCATTCTGCAAAAATAATATTCGACCAGAACGTTGTTTGCCCAAAGTTTTCTAAGGTTTTCTAACTCTAAAACATCCATAGAGTTTCAAAGATCCGTTCTTTCATTACTATATGCTATAGTGATCTTTGTTGGAACCAAGAAGAGTTTGTTCTACACTTAAACATTGGGTTTGACGGTGAAGAAGTGAATGAGTTCGTGTTCAACCTCGTAGACATTACAAGCCATATCGGTGGACACCGATATATACTTGGACGCGTGTGTTGTGGTCAAGCATCGTGGAAGAAGGAATTTTTGTGTGGGAACTGTGAGAGGAGCAGTTAAAGGTCAAAAGAGCATCAAGTTTCGTGGGGATCGAGTCGTTGAGTAAGACTAGTGTGTGTTCCTTGTAAATCCACATTCATAGTGATTATCTGGCTTCGGCCATCCGAGATTTTTTCCTTTAGTGGTTTCCTCATACATCCATCGTTGTGAGTATTCTTTACTTTATTTTATTTTCTCTAATCACTAGATTCATGTTTAGGATTAATCAAGATAAAATTTAGTTAAGTTAAAATTAATTCACAACTTGGTGCGAATTAAAAATTAGAAAAAGGGTTTTCATAAAAAGAAAATTGTTTGTCATCCTTAAAACAGTTTCTGCATCGAAAAAGGGCCCTACACTATATGAAACTTGTGACACTATTGACAAGAAGCTTGCTTGAGACTATAGATGGATTTCTTGAGTTTGCAAACCATAGACTTTAGATCACCCGAGATAAATTTTTTTGGTTGAAACTTATATGATTTCCTCAATGTTACCATTGAGAAAAGTCGTCTTAACATTCATCTGATGTATCTCTAGATCAAAATGAGCTATAAGTGACATTATTGTCCTAAAGGAGTCTTTCGTCGAAACTGGAGAGAAAGTATCTTTATAGTCAATGGCTTCCTTCTGAGTGAAACCCTTTATGACTAAATGCGCCTTATATCTCTCATCATTTCCCTTAGAATCCCGTTTGGTTTTAAATATCGATTTACAACTAATGGGCTTCATACCTTCAGGCAACTTAATAAGATCCCAAACGCCATTAGCTCTCATGGATTTTATCTCATCATTAATGGCATCAATCCACTTTTGATAGACGTCAGTTTTTTTGACTTATTGGAAGTTGATTGGATCATCTTCCATTGACCCTATGTCAAACTCATGCTCTTGAAGAAACACAACGTAATCACTTGAAAATGCACTTCTTTTTTCTCTAGTGCATAGCCTTAGTGTCACTTCGTCATGAGGTTTTTAAGTTTACTCTTCTGAAGTAACTCTTTGATTTTGAGTAGGGGCGTCCTTATTGTTGTTTTATTGAACACTGTCAGTAGGCTGGACAATGCTTGAAAGAGGAATTAATTCCTCTTTAAAGATAACATTCTTATTCATAACCATTTTTTTCCCTCAAACTCAACATCCTTAAGAAATATTGCATTTCCCGTCTAGAAAAATGACTTAGTTGAGGGATCATAGAACTTGAAACCCCTCGACCTTTCAGTGTATCCAACAAAATAGCAACCAATAGTTCTTGAGTCCAGTTTCTTTTCATTTGGCCTATAAGGCCTTGCCTCAATTTTATATCCCCAAATGTGTAAATGCTTAATGACGGTATTTTGGCCGATTCATAATTCATAAGGGATTTTAGATACCACTTTACTAGGTACTCTGTTTAGAATATATACTATAGTCTTAAGTGCCTTTCCCCAGAGTGATTCTGGCAAAGAAAAATGATTAATCATACTTATTACCATGTCTTAAGCATTATGTTTCATTTCTTAGCAATACCATTCAAGCTAGGCTACCCTAAAATTGTGTATTGTGGGACGATACCACATTCTTCTTGAAATTGGGCAAAAGGTCCTGAACATTGTTCACCTGATCCGTCATATCTTCCATTGTATTCACCACCACGGTAAGATTTGATAACTTTTATCATATTGCCTAGTTAATTTTCAACTTCGGCTTTGAAGACCTTAAAAATTCCCAAGAATTGTGACTTCTCATTAATTAAATATAAGTACCCATAACGAGAATAGTCATTTATGAAAGTAATAAAATATTATTGACCATTCCAAGAAGGTGTAGGGAATGGACCGTAAATATCAATATGTATCAATTCTAAGATGCCGGAACTCCTTTTGGCACTTAATTTCAAAATATTTGTCTGTTTCCCCATTATATACCCAATACAAACATCAAAGTCTGTTAAATCAAGGGGTTCAAGTATTTTGTCTGACACAAGTGTTTCAATTCTCCTTTAGAAGATATGACCCAAATTTTTATGCCATAAGGCGGCATAATTTTCACTAGTCAATTTACAGTTTATGCCTTGTGTAGTCATTTGAAAGGTTTCGTTACATGAAGCATTGGTATACAATATATATATATATAATTTATCAATTAAATAACCAGTCTCAACAAGAGTAGAGTTAAGAAAAAGACTGATTTTGTTATTTCCAAATGGACAAGAAAAACCATATTTGTTCAAAACAGAAATAGAAACCAAATTTCATCTAAAAGACAAAACTACATAAGTCTCTCTCAATTCAATAAAATGACTTGTCTCAAAAAATAGTCTAAAGCTACCAATTACTTCAACTAGAACTGTTTTGCTTCAACATGAGCAGTAGCACCATAATCTACCCACCAAGTATGACTAGGTACAAAAGCTAAATTAACTCCAGAACAAATCAAGATGAGAAATATACATTTCTTTACACTCTATGAGGCATACATGGAACGATCCTTCTTCACATACCCAGGTTTCTTACAAAAGTAACAAATGAATTCTAGATCCTGCTTATGTTATGGAATTTTGGGCTATGATGTTCCTACTGCAGTTTTCTTACTATCATTCCTTTTTTGCTTATTATTCTTTGAGGTAGATGCAATATGAGCACTTTCAATTTTCTTTTATTACTTTAATTTGTCCTCTTCTTTCACACAATGAGAAATGAGCTCATTAAGAGTCCATTTATCCTTTTGAGTATTATCGCTAACTATAAACTGGTCGTAGTGTGCAGGAAGGGAAATCAGTATTGATGCACGAGCAAGTCATCAGACATTAAGCGATGTTAGACATCTCCATAATGTATTTCCTTATATTTTCTTTACCTTTATACCTCATTTTAATAAGGTTATCTAGAAGTGTACTTGTCTTAGCCTTTTTGTTCTTCGCAAAACGATTTTCAATATCTAGCAGGAAACCCTTAGCAATTACCTCATCGAACATACGATCCCACTTCTCAAAGTTCTCTTTATCCTCAATGGAACTTTTCTCCGTAAGAGGAACGGGTTGTTCTTTCCTTAGTGTATAAATCCACGCAACCGAGAGCTATCAGAATGTTCTCTTTTCGGTTCTTGAAGTTTGTGCTGTTTAGCACTGTAAGGACATATTTTCACAGGTCCGTTATCAATTTATTATGTCACATACCGCTACATGATCGAAGAGCATTCAAGAGACATCTACATCAAAGACGGATCCGAATTACTCAAGTTCTTCAACATTCAAGACTCCGCGAAGTTTACTTTGGTAAGGTTATGTTATAAATATATTTACTTTTCACTTAGAGCTTTTGGGATATTTTTATAAAATATTTTCTAAGTGTTGGAGCGGACTTTTTCGTCAAAATTTGAGAATGAGTATTTTTTCTAAGTGTTGAAGCGGACATTAAAATAATATTTTTTTGCTTTAGTCGTTCGAGCAACAAAGCATGTCATTCGCGCGAGATAGCATGTCGCGCGATCTCATTCGAACGACAGCTGTCCTTCGTTCGAGCGACTTGCTGATCTCATTCGAACGAGCTCTATTTTTGAGGCGGCACATTTTTTTTATAAATTCTCATTAAATGGTAACATTTTCATTAAGAAGTCCACAATTTTTGACAGACAGGGAACTGCGAAAGAATAATCCTTTAGGCTTCTTCCTTTTTGGGGTTGAATCCCTTTTTGGTTTACAATTCACAAAATTCCCATATTGCTTTAGTGAATTATTTTGGTGTTCAAGAACACAACTTTTACCCTTGTTTATTCTTTGTGGGGAGAGCTCTACAATCGACAACTGCGTGCTATTGTAGAGGGAGTCCTTGTGAAGATTTCAGACTGCGTGTCTAGGATTGCGGTCCTTGTGGTATAGCTGCGCATGAACCACTGTAGATTTCTAGCCGTTGCTTTGAAGGTTTGACGAAGACACCGTGCGTTAATCTTGTGGGAAAAAGCAATATGGTATGTAAGTCAATAGTCTTGTAAACTTTTCAAAGTTCTAGAAATAAAAGGTTTTGCCCTGCGGGGATTTTTCCTTAAGCTTGTGTCGCATGATTTATTTATTTTATGGTTTGACACACGCACACACGCAGTTGAATGATTTGGGGCTGATTTATTTTAGTTTTAAAATAGACACTAATTAAATAAGTGTGACAACGTAGAAAGTTGCGAATTTAATCAATTATCACATAGTCGCACTCTTCAAATTGGTATCAGAGCAGGTTGCGCTAATCTATTGCGTATTCCTATTTTCCGCAAAAATTGTGTGGTATTGATTTAAAAAAAAATTAGTTTTGTGAAAAATTGCAATTTTTCAATGGAACGCCCATTTAATGAGGAGCCTATTTTTGAAAAAGTCCACGACCATGCTGAAAAATTAAAAACTTTGAATTTGAAACTTTGCAAAAGAACTAAAGTTTTGAAAAAAGAAAATTCTCTCTTTAAAAATAAGATTGAATACTTGTAAGCGTTTCAAACTCAAAGTGATATTTGTCGTGAGCACTTTGATAATTTGTGTATTGATTTTGATTCTTTGAAAATTGCCAAAAAGAAGGGTGATGAGGGAGATGAGTCCGATAAAGGTTTAGCACATGGGATGGTTTTTGCTTTTTCTAGTCGTGTGAGCACACCCACTTTGTCTCACGAGAGTGCATATGAGAGCGATGATAGTGATTTGTGTTCGTCGAGTGAAGGAGATAGCGAGAGTGAGAGTGGAGATGAATGTGAGCTCTAAAAAGATTTTAGAGATTTGTAAACCGAGACCTTGAAAACAAAGAAGTATAATAGAGATTTAGGTCATCGGGTTTTAAATTTGGAAAGAGAGAAGGAGGTTTTGGTAATGGAGAAGTGTGATTTGACCGAAACGTTGTCTACTCTGATGATACGTGTATCCCAACTCGAGAGTGATCTCGAACGTGCCAGGGAGGTCAAAGTCAAGTTTGAGAATGCACCTAAGAAGGTTGAAAATGTGGTTCTTAAGGGTAATGGCGAGAATTTAGGAATTAGTCATGACGGTGCTTCTTCTTCCCAATTAACACCCGAGCCCGTTCCCTCTTTAGTGACAGATTCACTTGAGTCTCACCCTCACCCACCTAGGAGTCCCATTCCTATTAGGAAAGTGCGTCCTACAGTTTTTGAGAGAGGTGTTCCGAGGCCTATTTATGTTTGCTCACATTGCAGAAGGAGAGGACACCTTAGGGAATTTTGCTTTATCTTGGGGTATGTGTCATGTTTTGCTTCTACATGTGTTTCTGTTACACATGCACCCACACATGATTCTTTACATGCTCCCGGAGACTACATGAGAGAGTTTGCACATTTAGGTGAGCAAGTTAAATTTTTAGTCAAAACTTCACAAGAATTGATGGGGGGTTTTCATAAGTTGGCACCACGTTTGGAAAATCCCTCCGCACCTAACGATTGAGGTTTGACTTGTTTACTAGCATAGGTTGATTTTCATGATGTCATTATTTGCCTATTGCTAGTATGTATCATTTTTGTATAGATTTTTTAAAAATATTTGAAAAATATAAAATGATTTTATTTTGATAAAACTTTTAGAAAAATCCGAAAAGATTTTTGTATTTTATTTGCACCGTTTATGGATGAAGACTTAGGATGACCGAGTCACAACATCATTCCATTATTTTCATGTGACTATTTGATAGTGTTTTGAGACAATAGGTCAATTCATCCTTGTGCTTTATAATTTTTGGAGTCATTAAGATGTAATTTAGTGTTACTTCCTACATGTTTGACTCATGTTTCCTTTATTGCACACATGCACGGATTTATTTGATTATTGTGCTTGTCTTATCACATGTTGGTTGGGTGTTTTAACTTCAATCCTATCCTTAAAACGAACCAAGCGCGATAAATTTTTGATAAGAAAATTGTGCATATAAAAACCGTTTTGTGAGTTTGTGTGTTTTGTTTGAAAACGGGGAAGGGCTGCGAAAGGTTCATTTTACCTTTGCAAATACTAAGCCATCATTAAATTGGACCTAAA
The DNA here is from genome assembly GCA_949130495.1 of Sambucus nigra. Lineage (NCBI taxonomy): Eukaryota > Viridiplantae > Streptophyta > Magnoliopsida > Dipsacales > Adoxaceae > Sambucus > Sambucus nigra. The sequence continues at coordinate 205,195,567 of OX422218.1, forward strand.
AAATGGAGGAATTTTATTATCCGGGGTCCAAAGAGGTTTAAAAAGAGCCCGAAAAATTTAAAGGCAATAAAAAGAAATTCATGCCAATTATGGGCCATTTAGGTTTTTGCACCAATTCTCCAAAGTTTGAGAATTTAGATTACCTCTAAAAGAAAATATATATGAGGGAGTTGGGTTGGAGATTTATAATAGGTTTGCACGTCCTTAAAAGTTTTCAAAGTGCACTAAATAGTTTTGGACGTTATTGGTGTGGAAATCATTTGACTTTGATTTGTTGATTTGTATAAGACGATGTCATTTAAATTCAACAAATTTTTACACCTAAGGATACTTTTGATGTTCATTCGTTAGGGGTACACATATGCATCGTGCACATATGATTGATTGAGTTTATTTACCTATCGAATGTGTTCACACCCATTCATTCCATTTCCATGACTTGGTTGTTTTAGTTTAAATCCATGGTGTGATTTTTTGTATCATATTTTTCAAAGTGGTATCTTATTTTTGTTTGAAAAATTGAAAAATCCATAAATAGTTTGTGAGATTTTTGAGACATCCCTTTGCATGCACGTAGTTTGATCCATGTTTGCTATGCATTTTTTTCGTGACCCTCCATGTTTTGATTATTTCTTCTTATCTGTCTATTTGGGGACATCATAAAAAGGGGGAGAAAAAATTATCATGTTATGGGGGAGATTTTATGTTATGAGGGAGATTTGATTATTAATGCTTTATTCTTATATCATTTCAAACTCGATGCGTCACGAAGGTATTTTTCTTTATCTCATGTGTGTTGGTACAAAGGTTGAAGATCATGATGTTGCACACCGTGATGAGAAAAGCTTTGAGATTTGACGAAGATGGTTGAAGAATAGTTTTAAGGTCTTGCAAATTTATTCATGGGAGGGTAGATTTGTATAGGCAATTTGGTTTTTGATAATTTGGATTTTTTATGTATGTACAGGCATAGACATAGGGGGAGATTTGTAAGGACATATTTTCATAGGTCCGTTATCAATTTATTATGTCATATACTGCTACACCGTCGAAGAGCATTCAAGAGACATCTACATCAAAGACGGATCCGAATTACACAAGTTCTTCATCATTCAAGACTCCGCGAAGTTTACTTTGGTAAGGTTATGTTTTAAATATCTTTACTTTTCACTTAGAGCTTTTGGGATATTTTTACAAAATATTTTCTAAGTGTTGGAGTGGACTTTTTCGTCAAAATTTGAGAATGAGTATTTTTTCTAAGTGTTGAAACGGACACTTAAATAATATTTTTCGCTTCAAAGTTCGAGCGACATAGCATGTCGTTCGAGAGAGATAGCATGTCGCGCGATCTCATTCGAACGACAACTATCCTTCGTTCAAGCGACCTGCTGATCTCGTTCGAACGAGCTCTATTTTCGAGGCGGCGCATTTTTCTATAAATACTCATTAAATGGTAACGTTTTCATTAAGAAGTCCACAATTTTTGACAGACAGAAAACTGCGAAAGCAGAATCCTTTAGGCTTCTTCCTTTTTGGGGTTTAATCCCTTTTTGGTTTACAATTAACAAAACTCCCATCTTGCTTTAGTGAATTATTTTGGCGTTCAAGAACACAACTTTTACCCTTGTTTATTCTTTGTGGGGAGAGCTCTACAACCGATAGTTGCGTGCTATTGTGGAGGGAGTCCTTATGAAGATTTCAGACTGCGTGTCTAGGATTACGGTCCTTGTGGTATAGCTGCGCGTAAACCACTGCAGATTTCTAGCCGTTGCTTTGAAAGTTTGACGAAGACACCGTGCGTTACTCTTATGGGCAAAAGCAAGATGGTATGTAAGTCAATGGTCTTGTAAACTTTTCAAAGTTCTAGAAATAAAAGGTTTTGCCCTGCGGGGATTTTTCCTTAAGCTTGTGTCGCATGATTTATTTATTTTATGGTTTGACAGACGCACACACGCAGTTGAATGATTTGGGGCTGATTTATTTTAGTTTAAAAATATACACTAATTAAATAAGTGTGCCAACGTAGAAAGTTGCGAATTTAATCAATTATCACACATTCGCACTCTTCAAGCACATGAATTGTGTTCATTTTGATAGTCATATTAGTAGCAGAAGTAGTAACTAAATTTAGAGAATAAATAAATAACGTAAGCTTAAATTAAAATTCATGTGAAGATATATTAAAAGAATAAATGTAAGACATAAATTATATGCAACTGTAATGGTGGGAATTATTTATGATACCTTACACAACATTAACGTTTAGTCTTTGGATATAAACATTAACTTGTAAGTGGTACTCTTAGCGCATAAATAAAATATTTATGATAATTACGATAAAAAAAATAACCTTCCCTTGGGCCGGTATATTGTCCACGCAAAACTTTATAATCGTCACACATTTATTCCCGCATGTATATTTATTATTTATCCAGTCAACAACCTTCCTTTGGGCCGATTACTAATCGCATAAATAATAAACACACACATCTTAATAACTCAAAATAGATTAATCTACACTATAGAGGTTATTTTGGCAACATTTTACTTCAATTACTTTATTTTAAGATATGAGAAAAAAGGGTATTAGTTAAATGCCACAAATGGGAGTATGGTTTGGTTCTATAAAAAAATATCCTGAATCCAAATCATTCTGAAAGCATATGTTTCCCTGACGGGATTCTTCTTTCTTCCATCAACCATATGAAGACCTTATCATATATCTAATATTCAAAACTTTATATTGAACCTCTGGTCAACACCAAATAATACATAACACGAATATTAGAACAAATATTTAATGATTAAAAACATATGCAGTGATTTATTCCAAAAAATATTGGAAAATAATATATTCTTTCAAAAATAGAAAATTTTGACTTATCACTACAGTAATATAAACAATCTCTTCAGAATCACTCTTCAATTCGCAAAATCGTAAAATCAATTTTTAAGCGAGAGTTATTAGTGTTGACATTATTATAAAAAATGGCAAGAACACGTTTTTAGGGGTTTAAACAACGTCAAATCGTCGAGATAGGGTGGTGACCATTGTTTACAATGGGTTTTGTTTATTTTGATGTTTCTAAGTGATAATCAAAATTTTGTAAAATTCTGAACAAGAAAACGAAATATGTCGTCGAAAACATCCCTCAAAATTATTTTTAATTTATCTTGAACAAAAATGAATTAATCCATACAAATCCATCATTAATTAAACCCTTTTGAGAGAAATAAAAAAAACTCTAGATCTGAAATCAACAATCCTTTAATTAATTTTGGAATTATGATTATGTAAAACATCAGAAAACATACATAAAATTGTAAATAGAATCATAAAAGTCATATGGGTTCTTTCTAGATCGTATGTATGATAAAACAAAAAAAATCCTAAATCATAATCGTAATCACAATATCAATCTCACTAATCTAATATGAAGTTGCTCTGATATCACTTGTTGCGATAAAATTATTAATATCAACATATTAGATTATCAAGATTGCATAATAATATTTTTAGAACTGTGCACCTGAATCCATAGTGTTGATTAAGACTTGAGGGTTAAAGGTCATCCACAGACTAATCCATCTCTCTATTAGTTCTCTCTTAATGATGGAAAATGAGAAGGAGAGTATATGAGTGCATTAATTTTGGGGACCACAACTCTTCATCATATATGCATCTAATTAGAATCCCATAAATTCTAATTAGGTGACACATGGATGCATAACAATGGTCTAGTATTGATCGCGTCGAATCCATTTGAGATGATGCTAACCCTAATTAACACGAGTCTTGCCATGGGTACCTAAATTGAGGAAGTCGTGGGCAACTTTTTCCTTGTGTCGCCTTGAGTCGGTTGGGCTTTCCATATTTATGAATGTACTGATACATGCAATATATTTTTTAATAACTAATGATACTCTTACTGTGTGATAGTACCGGGTTAGTATCAAATGCATTTTATATGGCTTGTACTCTGACGGGATCCACACCATAAAATAATCAAATCACACCATAGTATAAGTAAATAAAGCGGTACCGGTACTAGTCCGGTACTACCATCCGGTGTGCCTATCATTATTCCTTTTTATTAAGCATGTCATATTTGCAGGTTGTACTATTTAGTATCCCTCTACTCGACTATTTTTCTTCATCCTCATTAATAGGTTTGAGGTCAAATTTTAGTTGGTCAGTAATCGAATAAGACCCTTAATTTTTTAAGGCCGACTCTATTGTGGTTGAGGCACAATATGATCACTGAAATGTGTAAGGACATATCTTACATAGTCCATTTATATTAGAGTATGTCGTATATTGCTGCAAGCGTCGAAGAAAGTTCAAAGCTCATTCATGCATCAAGACGGATCCGAATATCAACATACTTCAAACAGAAAAGCCTATGCCAAATAGATTTTGGTAAGGTTGTGTTTAATTTCCTTAATTTTTCATTTAAAGTGTTGGGATAATTTTTCTAATTTTTTTTGAACATCTGAGGCATCATTTTTCGTCAAAATAATTTTTTTCTAAGTGTTGAGGCGGAGTTTTAATAAAATTTATTTTTCACTGATGTTTTTCAAACGACAGCTTCAAGCGACAGGCTATGTCTCGCGAAGGCTCGTTTGAACCTCGCTTGAAGTGTTTCATATAACGACATCACACTGGTTTACATTTTCCACTGTCATTAGAAGGTCGCGCGATCCGGTAGATCGAACGACATTTGATGTCGTTCGAGTGACATGGCTATGTCGTTCCATGCATGAAAATTGCACACAGCAAAATTATTTTGTCTTCTTCTTTAGGGTTTAAACATTTGTTTTTTCAATTCATAAATATTCCAATATTTTTAGTGAATTGTTTTGGAACCCAAGATACAACTTTGGTGAAGTTTCGCTTGTAGAGAGGATATCTCTACTGCTAATTTGGTACCACTTGAGGGAGGTGTTGGCTGACTACGACTGCGATCATCGGGAGTACTTGTGGTTGTTCCTTACTGAAGATAAAGATGCGGTTCTTGTGGATTTTCTACGGGAGTCCATTGCTAGTTGAGGTAGCGGCCTATGTTGGTATTTGCGGGTATTCATTGCAGATTTCGCTTGTAATCCTGTAAGTTGTGATTTGCAAATTATTAGTGAAATAAAAGGTTTTTGCCCTTCGGGTATTTTTTCCTGAAATTGGTTTCCTTTGCATGCTTTTTGATCTTATGTTGTCAATCACTTAGATGCATGATTTAGGGTTTAACTAAAATCTGGGATTAATTGAAACTGGTTAGATTTTCATACATTTATATTAATTTGAGAACACTTGAAACGTTTCGCTACACTGCACTCTCAAATTGGTATCAGAGCGGGTTACGCTAATTTATCGCGTGATTCTGATTTTCACAGATTTTGTTTTGTGATACCTAGTGTTTCAAATTTGTGTCCATGACCTTGTTTTTCTTAAGTATGACTTTCATGGGTATGAATGATTTTAGATGTCAACGTTTTGAAAGGTCAAATTGGAAAATTCACATGAATTCTAATTTTAAATCTTCTGTTAAAAACAACTCTGGGCGGTGTCTTTGTTGTGAGGGATTTGGTTATACATTAGATGAGGGTCCCACTAATCTAAGGAATATTGTTAATAAACCGACATCTCATGTTTTTACCCTTAGTGACAGTGATTCGAAAGAAAAAGTTTTTTATGCTACTAAGGGAGAGCTTCCTACCCTTATGTCTAGTGATGTAAGCGAAACCCATGAAAGTGAGGGTGATGTGAGTGAGGAGGAAAAGGAAGAGTTGAGTGAGTTGCAAGTTTCCTACAATAACCTGTATTAGGAATCTATAAAGATAAAAAGGCAAACTTGAAATTAGAAGCTAAGTTAAAAGAACGTGCCTTAGAAATAATAATACTGATGCGTTGATTGAGGATCTTAGGGCACGTGAGAAGACGCTTAGAGAGAAGCTAGGATATGTCGAGGGTGAGAGAGATAGTCTTTAAAGGTAGATAGAGGCTATGGAAAATGAGCTTTTAGAATTTGAGGATTCTAGACAATTACTCGAGTCAAGGATAGATGAGTTTGAGAAGAGTTTAAGAGAGTCTAGTAAGGTGAAGTTTGATTTGAAGTCTAGGTCAAAAAAGCTAGATAAGATGCTAATCACTGTCCAAATAAAGGATGATAGGCGTGGTATAGGCTTCGATGATCATGTTGTACCCATTCCCAAAGCCAACGCCACACGTGTGAGAGAGCCTCCTAGCGTTGTTAAGAGAGAGCCACCTAGGATCCTTAGGAGAGAACCACCTAGGAACACTAGGAGAGAGCCACCTAGGAACATTGTGAGAAAGCCACCTAGGAATTTTAGGAGAGCACCAACTAAGAACTTTAGGAGAGGGACACATTTGGGTAACATTCACCGCCATACTTACACTTGCACACATTGTGGTAGGCAAGGTCATCTTAGGCGTTTCTGTTACAAACTTCAAAATACTCCTAGGAAGTTTAATAATAAAGTAAATTTGATTCCCAAAACCCCCCACATGTCATTACAATTCTGTTTCGGTTAGGAAATTGGATTGAGAGGCTTTTGGATTAATTGTTTAGGACTCTCGTTTGATTGCATCTGATTCACCCCATGTTAGATATTTTGGGTGATCGATTTTAATGTTTGTCACATACTAGTTATGCTTAATGATTTATCTCTTCTAGTATTATGACATGTGTACTACCCTTATATTTATCCTTTTCATTTTATATTTTTTCAAAAAATCCAAAAAGATTCTATATTTGAAAAATTGAAAAAGACAAAAATATTTTATTTTGATAATTTTTTTGGAAAAACACAATTTTTTTTTTATTTTGCACCATTTGTGGATTGACATTTAGGATGACCGAGTCACAATATCATTCCATATCTATGAGACTATTTGATAGTGTTTTGATATTCGTCATCATTCCATTATTGTGCTTTATAATGTTTGGAGTCATTAAAATGTAATTTGAGATTACTTTCTACATATTTGACTCTTAGTCTCCTTTAATGCACAATTGCATGGATTTACTTGCTTATTGTACCTGTCTATCAAATGTTGACTGAAGTGTTTCCATCTCAATCCTATCTTTAAAATGATCCAAATGCGATAAAACTTAACAACGAAAGTAGTGCATGTCAGAAATGTTTACCGTGAGGATTAATTTTGCGTAATTTAAAAAAATGATAAGTGTTCACGGGAAAGAGATGAGAGTGAATAATAATAACGTCGTGAAAGCCACCATTTAAAAAAGTTCGAGAAAAAAAATAAGGCTATAAAAATAATCATATGCCAAAAATGGGGCCAGTAGGATTTTTCTAAGGAGAGAAAAATAGAAACCTCAAAAGTTCCAGAAAAAGAAATATATATCTGAGAGAGCTTGGTTGGAAATATAAAAAAACGAGTTTGCACGTCCTATCAAAGTTTTGAAAAAAACATTACATAGTTTTAGATGTTATTGGTGTGGAAATCATTTTAGACTTTGATTTTATGATTTGATTAAGTCAATGCCATTTGAATTAAAAAAAATTTACACCTAAGGACGAGTTTGAGTTCATTCGTTAGGAGTATTTACAATCAGCGTTCACATATGTTATGTTTGATTGGATTGATCTACCTATAGAATTTATTCACACTCATTCATTCTATATCCATGATTCGGTTATTGTAGTATAAATTCAAGGTGTGTGATTTTTTTTGTAAATTTGATTTTGTTGAAAAAATTGGAAAAATAAAAAATAGTTAGTGAATGCTTTCAAGTTTATCTTTGTTGATCCTAGTGATTTTTTTTCCTTATGGTGACACTCCATGCTTATTTTATTTATTATTTTCCTTGTCTATTTCGGACAAATGAAAAGGGGAAAAACGAATTATGATTTAATGGGGGAGTTTGAATTATGGAGGAAATTTGAGATTTGATAATTTATTTTGATTTATGTGTATCTCATGTCAAACTAGATATGCCATGAAGGTACTTGTTTCTTATCTCATGTGTATAGGTACAAAATTTGAGGATCATTATTTTGAACACCTTGATGATGACAAAGAAATGTTGGCGATTTGAAGATGTTGAAGATTTTTAAAAAAAGTTTAAAGACTTATATTTTTAGTAGCTTTACAGTTTTAGGTTCATGGGAGGGAATTAGATTTGTATAGGACATTTGATTTGATAATTCAAATGTTTTTTGTTTGTATCAACATAGACATAAGGGGAGATTTGTAAGGGCATATTTTACATAGTCCGTTTACTTCAGAGTATGTTGTATACTGCTACAACCGTCGAAGAAAGTTCAAAGCCCATTCATGCATCAATATGGATCTGAATATCAACATACTTCAAAAAGAAAAGCCTCTGTGAGATAAATTTTTGTAAGGTTATGTTTAAGTCCCTTAATGTTTCATTTAAAGTGTTGGGATAATATGTCTAAAAAAATTTTAAACATCTAAGGCGTCATTTTTCGTCAAAATAATTTTTTCTTAGTGTTGAGGCGGAGTTTTAATAAAAAATTATTTTTTGCTGATGTAATTCAAATGACATGACAAAGTTGTTCAAATAACAACTTCAAGTGATAGGCTATGTCAGGCGAAGGCTCGTTTGAACCTAGCTTAAAGTGTTTCATCTAACGACATCACATGGTTTTACATTTTACACTATCGTTAGAAGGCTGTGCGATCCATTGGATCGAACGACATTTGATGTCGTTCGAGCGACATGGCTATGTCGTTCGAACGAAGACGTCGACTCAATTTTTTTATAAATAGTTGACTAAATGAGTCATTTTTCCTTAAGAAGACCTGAGCTTTTTCCATGCACGAAAATTGTAAACTGCAAAATTATTTTGTCTTCTTCTATAGGGTTTAAACATTTGTTTTTTCAATTGACAAAAATCCCAATAACTTTAGGGAATTATTTTGTAACCCAAGATACAACTTTGATGAAGTTTCTCTTGTATAGAGGATATATCTATTACTGATTTGGTACCTCTTGAGGGAGGTGCTAGGTAACTACGACTGCGATCATTAGGAGTATTTGTGGGTATTCCTTACTGAAGACTGAGCTACGGTTCTTATGGATTTGTTACGGGAGTCCATTACTGGTTTAGGTTGCAGCCTATGTGGGTATATACGGGTATTCATTGTAGATTTTTCTTGTAATCTTATTAGTTGGGGTTTACCAATTATTAGTGAAATAAAAGGTTTTTCCCTTCGGGTATTTTTTGCTGAAATTGGTTTCTTTTGCATGCTTCTTGGTCTTATGCTGCCAATCACTTAGATGCATGATTTAGGGTTTAACTAAAATCTGGGATTAATTGAAATTGGTTAGATTATCATACATTTATATTAATTTGAGAACAGTTGAAGCATTCCGTTACACTGCACTCTCAAAATTTTATTGATGAACCTATGAAGGTATGAGGGAGCTGTGAGTCCCAAAAATAAGCAGGATAACCTTATAAAGGCTGAAAGAGCCTAGGGTCCCAGAAACCAATAGATCGACCTATGAAGGCCGAGGGAGTCGAGGGTCCTATGAATGTTCAAGCTGACCCTATAAAGGCCAAAGGTCAAAGACGGTCCATCAAATACTACAGTCGACCCTATGATGGTATGAGGGAGTTGAGGGTCCTGAAAATGAACATATCGACCCTATAAAGGCCGAAGGAGGTGAGGGTCTTAAAAACGAGCATTCCGACCCTATGAAGGCTGAGGGAGTTGAGGCTCCCAATAATGTGCAGGCTGACCCCATGAAGGTCAAAGGTTATGAGGGTCTAGTCTATTGGCCGAATTTCAGATGAGGCCTATATATTGTTGAGGTCGAACCTTGTTGGACGACTATCAAATGAGGCCTATAAATGTTGAAGTTAAACCATGTTCAGTGCTTATGGATTTATTGCCTAAAATTTTATTTTCCAACCAGTTCTTCTTAAATTAGTCAAACAAGTTAATGCAATATTAATTTGTCATCAAACTAACTTTTACTAAAACTGGTCAAACAACTTGCTAATTTTTGAAGCAAAAATCGGAGCTTAATATTCCTCTTATACCTATGTTTAGGTCGTAAATAGATTTTTGCATCAGGATAAGGATAATATTGATATAAATTTATCAAGTAGATAAAAATAATCAAGACTCGCCTTTAAACTAATTTGTATAAAATTGGCCGAACTAATTAAGGTTTCCTTATTATGTTTATCCTGGATCTTATCCAAGTTCTATATTAGGATGAGGGTGATATTGATATGAATTTTATAATTATTTAGTCCTTAAACAATTTTTTCTTAAATTCGTTGAACAAGTAATGAATATTGATCCATACTCGTCCTCAAACTATTTTTTATAAAATTGGCCGAATTAATTAAATTTTCCCTCTTATGTTTATATTGGATCACATCCAAGTTTTACACTTAAGATGAGGGTGTTTTTGCGTTTTGACTTGAACCTAGGCTCATCACTTTTTGAGTTATGATTTCTAACTTTTACTAAGAATATTCATGCCGACTTTTTTGTCATAAAATCTTTATACCATAAATAAAATTAACTAAGACTTATTAGGTAATTTATAGTCATTGTGGGTCTCGGCCTTGATATTTTCACCCTCATAGTTTTGTCGCAAAGATGAGTCGAATCTTAGATGGGTTTATCTTTTTCATGAGCCGATCCCTAACCATGCCATAGTTTGAGAAATTCTTATGAGTTCAAATCCCAAAGCATTTCCCTTTTTATGTTATATGGGAGGTTTTGATCATAATAAGATGAAGATGTATCAAATAAAATAAATAGATTATGAGGAAAACTTATGTTTATATTCATCCACATAGCGAAAATTTACATCGTGCAAGAAGCTTTTATCTACATAATTAATTTTCTTAACTATCGTCCGATTCTCCATCTTTGTCTGAGCCGTCGTCCGATTCTCCATCCTTGGGCTTTTTAACACCCTTCTTATTGGATTTACCCTTTTCTGAAGACCCTTGACGTTTCCTTTTCTCTTAAAGATGACCTTTTTGGTCCATAAACCTATTAATCTGACCCTTCTTGTTTAGTTGTAATTTACTCCTCAAGAGCATAACATTCATCCATATCATGGCCATGGTCTTTGCAAACGTCACAGTTTTTGTTCTTGTTTCTCTTAGTTGGTGGGGACTTCAGCTTTCTTGGTCACTCGAGATCTTCCTCATCCTTAATAACATTCATAATGTGATGAACCTGGAACCAACTAGGAGGGTGTCCTACCTCCTAAATGTTCGATATAAGAAAGGGAAAAATCTTACAGACTTCATATCTAGGTTCAACAAAGATAAACTTGAAGTTGTGGAGAATGAAAAAAATTAAAATGACGGACCTCAATAATGGGATGTTACCTGGAAAACTATATTGGGATCTCTCGAAATACCCTCCTATCATAATGAATGAAGTTTTGGCAGAGGCTGGGAAGGTCATGGAAGTCGAGGAACCGGTGGTAACTAAAAAAGGGAGAGATCAAAAAAGATAATAGGGGAAATGAGTCTTAGAAAAAGTTCACTAGTTATAGACCTCTCACTACGGAGGTTCATCACAACCCTTAGGCAAACTTGTGTATCACAGGTCTGCTTCTCCCATGAGGGTGCCTGAAAATGCCATGGATTTTATTTTTTCCAGCACCGAGTAAATATCAATAGCTGGCTGGTATATTTCTACATAATGAATGGAGTTTGTGCTCCCATCATATCTTGGTGTTACCTCCCGAGTTTCAAACTTACAATTTCTGAGATGAAGGGAGACCCTTCTATGTAACCCCTATCAAAAGGATTCTTACTCTTTATCAGGTCACCTAACTTGTTTTCAAGCCTATAAATGTAACTTTTCCAATGCTTTTCACTTTTAGGGTGGTTGTCCCAAGACTCTTCTCTCCTTAAACCTCCTTGGCTCCTATTAGTCAATGTATGGGACAGATCTCTATGTCTAACATAGGTTGACCCCCTCAAGGTAGACCTTTCTCTATGCCCCTTAGAGAATTGTCTCACGTCACCTTGTCTTTGAGTAGCAGTCGGGGCACGATGTTTGAGTCCTATCCTATCAAAGGTTGATTGCTTTGTGAGCTTAGTAAACGCACTATCATTTTATTGTGATGGATCCTTCATCCAAGTTACTTATATTGTTCTTGGGATAAAGGATGTTGTGCTTTGTTAATAGTAATAGTCTCGTCTTCTGGATTAAGATTCGGCCTCAGCCTCTTTCTTATCTTCTAGGAAAATAATCGTTATGATCGTTTCCTTGACTTCCCAATTCAAGTTGAAGAGAGACTTCTATATTTTTTAGTCTTATCCTTGATGGACCAACATTAATTGGTGTATACAGAACCTCTTTTTTTTGGGGGGGGTGGGGGTGGGGGTGGCTAACCCTGACCGTCGGAGAATGAGGGTTTGCAACCCCTTTGTTGATCATCCTACCAGCGTGTTGGTAAGAACCAAAATTTGTGATTAAATTTTCTCTTAGTTTTCTATCATCATTTTCAGAGCTCTGATGAGTTCTACCATTTCTGATAGTGGCGCCCTGCTAGAAACATTCATCCCACTAGGAGGTGGTGAAGGTAAGTCAGATGACATTTTTTATTAGGAATTTGATATTATCGGGAAGGAATTCAATCCAAAATTTTCCGAGTAAGAGAGTGAATAGTAATCAAGAAATTTTGAGATTTGATTTTATATTTTCACCCTAAATTTTCAGATCTATTAAACTAATAGAATTTGGGATGAATCGTTGATGATCTTAGGATTAAAACACCAAAAATATGAAGGAGAATAGTGATGTGACAACCCGCTTATTTTAATACCGGGTGGCCAAACCTATACTAAAATATAACTGACATCTCAGTATAGATCATTCTCAGCATCATTGTCACAGTAATACTATAACATAAAGAATACAAATAACCCATACAACTACAATAACATATTAAACATCATGCATAATATATAGTAGGGGTGAACTGAATAAGCCATTGGTCACCAAAAACATCCACATTATTGACTGAAATAAAATTTGAATTCAAATCCGGCAAAAATATAAAGTCTACAACGAGAATGAATTTAATATCTACGGGATACACGCCCAACAATAAATAGGAAATAACTAATCCTAACTAGAGTAGAAATAAATAGAACATCTAAACAAGGATCAATAGCTACCATGGGCATAAACAAATCTATCCTTTCTATCCTGGCTGCTGCTGCTGTGCACCTAAGGTGTAAAAAGAAATAACAAGGAAAGACAGGAATATATGGGTCAAAGGCTGTAGTGTAAAATATTTTTGCAAGTAAATACCTGTTTTAAATCATTTAAAACCGTAGTATTTTACTTTCAAGATCAACCAGTCACAGGCACTTGAGATAAACCTCATATCTCAACTACAGTGCACACCTAACGTTTTCATTTTATTTATCCTAGTTAAAATATCCAGTCTAACTAGGGTACGCCACTATTATCTAAGTCCCAGCCCGCTAATACTCTCTATTAGCTAAGTCTAACTACCTTTACTAGGTATTCATTTATAGACAATATTTTGGTGATGCACTTGCTATAATTAAATAATCATGTGATAACATACATAGTTATGCCCGTGGTATAAATAGATATTCACAGAGTACCACATAAGCATACATATATCTCTCTCAATATATACATATAATAATATCCCCAGAGCTTGGACTCTCCGGATACATTCCTCGTGTGCTATCCAGCTCTAGCCATCATGCTTCACACTGAGCCATCGGGTCGGAATCTCACCATCAATCCCAAATGAATACACATACAATGGAGGCGGTCATACCCATATTCCATAGAGTCGTGACCATATTACATCGTACCCAACCGAAATCAAACCAAAATATATCCTCACACATGGATAGTGGCCATGCAATAATACTATGACTTGGGAAATCAATCGAACGCCTGCTGGTCAAAACTTGGATGGACTGCCCAATATGCACAACCTCCTCCGACGACAATACCGAGTAGGTATGTTTAATAAACAAGCAGCATGAACACACACACACACACACACACACACACACACACACACACACACACACACACACACACACACATATATATATAATAACTACCGAACTCGTACGCATATCCCACCTCGCACGGTTCATCCAAATCTCTAAGTTCATCACAACTTCTCGATTCATTTATTTAACTAGTCCCTTATTTGAGCACCCTAGTGAATTCTCTCCTAGGGTTTTCTACACCTAAATTCCTAGAAATTGAGTTCATAAATCATCCATATAACCTAATCCCATCGATATATACATAAATCTAATATGGAAATCATCACCGATTTAAGATTTAAAACTCATATATCAAATTAATCATCAAGATCTTATCTGCCATCTAAGTTCATTCTCTTCTTCCAAATGCAGATTTTATCAATATAATCTAACTCCAAAATATTCATTCATTCAAGATGATGTAATCTTTATTAATAGGCTTCTTTATTAATCATCAATCCTAGTTTTTCATACACAAAACCCCAATTTCTAACATAGTTTAAGAAAGTAATTAAATACAAATATAAATGCGACATAAAACAAATATTTACTTGCCTTAATGGATTTTAAATTTGACGTTCTTTAATCGGGGTTGAATCTTCTCTTCAAGATCCTTCCTCCTTACCTCTTTTTCGTTCTCTAGGGTTCTTTTCTCTCTATCTCTTGTTTAGAAAGTGAAAGATGCTGTTATCCACCTTTCCAAACCCTAGTAAGACTTTCCAAAAATTCAATCCCATTTTCCTCTTTAATTAATAATATAAATGACCTTCTTACCCTTATACATGCTCTTCAGTATCTAAAAAACCCCTGAAACCCAAACACAACACCCGAGTTCCTATTCTAGACTATTTCGACCCTTCCCGAATCATCAGTGCACTCGAAAAGGTCATCCGAGTCACCCAACTCCAATTATACTAATCCTATATTAACCAGGTCTAACATATGTGTACTCTACGCATCTCCCACAAATTATATTGATCCTTTGATGCAACAACTTATCGATACATCCCTAATGAACAGTCGCTAACACTCATATGCTATAAATAATAAATCGTATAATTATTTACTTATCACACACAAGTAAATAATAAATATAATAAATATTAATCCTTTATCTCGCCAATTAATATTTACTAAGTTCTAATTTGATATTCTACCAATTGAATTAAAAATATAAAAAATAATGAGAATTATGAGGTATTACTTTCTTCCCCCTTAACAACATAATTTTGTCCTCCAAATTCGAACGTACCTGCCATGAAGAACTCCGTATAGTTTTCCCACATATCATCCTCACGCTCCCACATCGGCTCGACAATATTTTGGTGTCCCTATTGTACACACACTAACGGTACCACCTTCGGCCGAAGCTTACGCTTACTACGATCCAGAATGGTAACAGGTCTCTCCTTATATGAGATATCTAGCAGCAAGTCAATCTCCTATAATTATATATTCCAGTTAGCCATGCCACTCTTGTGATACTTCTTCAACGATGACATATGAAACACGTCGTGAATCCTTTGTAAATGTTCTAGCAAGACGCGACAATATGCAATCAGCCCAATCCTCTCAATAATAGGAAAATGACCCACATACCTAGGGGTCAACTTCCCCTTATTCCCAAACTGCATCACTCTCTTCATGGGAGATATCCGTAATAACACCTAATCACCGACGTCAAGCTCGATAAATCTTCGATTTTGCATCGACGTATACCTTCTGCCTATTCTGAGCTACCCAAACGCAACTTCGAATCAACTCGATCTTCGGTGATGTCTCCTAAACCAAATTGGGCCCGAGTAGCTTGTTGTCCCCCACCTCTAACCAATAAGAGGGTGAATGATAAGGTATCCCATATAGGGCCTCAAACGGTGCCATGCCAATAGTGAACTGGCATGAGTTATTATATGCAAACTCTATCAAAGGCAAATACTGCTCCCAACTTCCCTTGAAATTCAGGATACACATCCTCAACATATCCTCTAACATCTGATTCACCATTTTCGTATGCCCATCGATCTGGGGGTGATAAGCTGTGCTTAACCGTAACTCTGTCCCTATTGCCTCTTGAAATCTCTACCAGAAATAAGAAACAAAGATCTTATCCTGATATAAAACAATGCTGAGAGGCACCCTGTGAAATATCACTATCTCCGCTATAAACAACTGCATATATTGCCCCATCGTGTAATCCACCCTAACTGGAAAGAAATGGGCTACCTTAGTCAGTCGATCCACAACGACCCAGATGGAATCGTGACCCCGATGTGATATTGGTAATATTGTGATGAAGTCCATCGAAATACTTGATTAAGGGTGAAAAGTAGCGCGTGTCAAGACGCTAATCGTTGTTTTCATTTCACCTCCTCAATACAAAACCCTAAATTTATGACTACACTCAAAAAGGGAGTATAGCGGCCAAGTCCGGGTATCGAAAATCCTCAGAGACGAGTTGCTAGAATTTAAATAGTTTAATACTTCTGAATAAAAGTGTAAAAGGTATTTTTGCTAACTAAAAAGAAATAAAAGATAAACTAGGCGTGAGTGTATTTAAACTAAAATTAACAAATGAATAAAAACTATAGGTTGCGTCGAATATCCCTCACCCCGAGTTAATTAGTATAAAATGGTTACACAGGTCGACGAGTTATTAAGATTGCATCTCGTTTTGACAGTTAATTATTCCAAGAGTTGTCACACCCCTAAATTCGTATAAAAATCTAATAAGATTTTGGCGTCAACAAATACCCCAGAAATTACGCATGCAAGGTCGTAAATACGGAGCATACATGATACACCCCGTTAAATCTCCTTGGTGTAATAACTAGGAAAACACACTCGAAATAAATACATAAACTCCATCACTAAAGCAAAGCAACACGTCAACCCTAGGTGAGTTCAATTCCACACAACCTAATTTAAATTAGCCCCTAAACATATTAAATGACATTAAATAAAATACAACTAATTAATTAAAGCATGCTAATTAAATTAACACTAATTAATCTAGGCAAGAAATAATAAATAGAGCATGGAATAAAAATGAACAAAGATAAGAAAAATAGGCAAAAGTGACAATGAATAGTAAACTTACATTAATGGAGGAATTACACAAAGAAAATAGAGGAGAGGGGTGTCTCCACAAAATCCCCAAAAATACTTCTCAAACCCTAACCTAAAAACTAAGTAAAATGAAGAGATTATATATCTTACAAATAAACACCAAGTATGGTATTTATACTAAGTTGCAAAAAGAAATAAAAGAAAAGGAAAAAGAAATAGAAAAGGGGGATAAGTTACATTTTAAAGGATAAAAGAAAAAGGGTAAAGAAAATAAAAAATAGAAAAAGAGGCTACATATATTTCGAGCAAAAACATAGCACCGATCGACCGGGGGTGGTGACCGATCGACCGCGCAAAATAAGGGGGCACACTGGTTGAGATCCACGGCAAAAATGAATTTCCCGGTCAACCGGCGACAGGGGAGCGGTCGACCAGCACTGCAATTCCAAGCCCACAATTTCTCATCTCATTGCACACAGTAAAACCCATGGGAGCAACCATGGCAAAGACAAAACGCAAAAATCAAGCCGAGATCTCCATTAAGCCAATTGCGTGGCCAAAAATCCCCACTTCGATTGATGTAGTCGAAACCAAACAATTCCACATGCGTTTGAGTGGCAAAAAAGTCAAAAAGCCATGAAAATGCCAAAACCCACCATTGTTGGCAAAAGCTTGAAAATGGCCAAAATGGTTATACCCCGAAACGCAAATCCGTGTCCCAAAACGATATACATGCAACATTCATGCTCAATTTCGGACGAAAGCTCCGAATTTTGGGCGAAACCAAAACCCGGGCCAAGAACCAAAATCGCCCATGGTGTTTCCTGCCAAAAACGAAGTGAGGACAAGGATGGAATTAATGGATTTGTTATTAAAAGAGAAAAGGGACACAAGAGTAATTAATAAAATTGTTATTTTTCTTTTAATTCTTTTTCGATTAAAGCTCCGTGTTTCCTTCGTTCGGACTCCGATTCGAGCACCGTTCACCGCCACGCGAAGCTTCACCCGAGGCCTACAACTTCCTTGAATGCTTGGGGTAAAAATCCCGAAGTGTGAAATTATGAAAATGCTCCTGAACGTGCGAATAGCGGTGAAACTTTATCGAAACGCGCTCAAACTTCACACTAAGCACTTTAATACCTATAAAAGCTCAATTATACCTCAAATAACATTTTAGCACATAAAACGGAGGTTGTCTGATTAATGAGCATAATTATAGGCATTAAAGTACCCGAGTGGGATAAAATGCACAAGTTAAAAGGGTATAAAGTACAATATTCTATACGAATCACACCCCATAACTTACACATTGCTAGTCCCTAGTATTGAAATTCAACGCAAAAAGAACTATAAGAAAATCACAACACATATATATGCATCGAAATATAAATACCACTTTCGTAGGGAACACAATTGCAGTTAGCATATGCAATAAACCGTTAAACCCCTAGGTTATCCTAGTGGACGAGTGTCGTCTCGTGAGGGTTTTCAAGGATGAAACCCACAAAAATCATATGGTTTCCTCAAAATATGCCCAATCACATGCGACACAACCAACAATAGCGAAAAAGATTGCATACAAGTTTTTAGCATAGTGAAGTAATTCACACAACTGCCCGTATTATCAACGTTATAGAATGAACGTCGTTGAATTGAAACCTTAAAATGTGGGAGGGGAGCGAGCACATGCAAAGTATGATTTGGCAAAAACTTTTATAAACCGGATAAAAATTAAAGCAAGCATATATTCAATCCTCACGGGCATTACACTCATCAAGTGAATTCACTCCAAACAGGGAGTTAACACACGGGACATGCGGGCATAAAGAGTATATATAAGTGGAAACTAGGCCGCACACATGTCACAAATGAAGAACGCTATATATAAAATAAAAAATTGTAATCTCAATGAAAGATACCGCACATTAAAAGAGGCGAAATTCATTTTCACATATTATGAAAACTATTTTAACTTTTAAATTAAATGCACCCTAAGATCACATAGGACTTGATAGGGTTATAATGTAGGTCCGACTAGGGTATGAAATGAAGGATATGTATGTACGGATTCAAAGTGTTCGGAGATAAAAACTCGAGATAATGGAAAATGCGGACAATTTCAAAAATTGGAAAACAAGTTCCATAAAAGGCATTGAATATAACAATGGGGAGAGTAATCAAAGCTTATTGAACACTATAAACAACATATACATATTTCTCCTTCTTTTACTTTTCTTCTTTTTCTCATGTTTTCTTTTCTTTTCTTTTCTTTTGTTTTTCACTTCTCTTATTCTCTTTTCCACTACTCTTTCTTTACTTTTCACACTCTCACATGCCTAAATTGCAACCACAAAACAAAAACATCATTTAATCCCAAGCAACACTCCTAACAAAGGGATGGAAGGTAATATGTATGGTTTATAACCCCAATGTGGAGTTAGTTATGGAATTTTGGGTAATGAAATGAAAGGCTAATATTTAGGCTCAAAGGGGTTGACTAGGGAAACATATAAGGTGAGGTCAAGGTCAATATGGGTGATATAACAAAGACTGTCTATGATCATTTCATTAAGTTTATGCAATTATCGAGTCAAAACAAACTTTGAAAATCATGCTCAAGCAACACATTTCAAGAATGAACTCAATTAATGAATGATCAATGAAAGAATAGTGAGATTACCAACGAATTCTACATTTTCAATGAGGAACGAATAGTGTATACCACTCACAAACGACAAAAGGTACAAAGCTTACTCGGTGTAAGTATATACAATGCAACAAAAGATTACCAAGTTATAAAAATCTTAAACCAAATCAATAAAGCAAGAAAAGTGCATGTGCTCATGGGATAAAGTTTAATTCATGAATTTATTCATAGTATCAATGATTTGAGGACTAAAGTCTAACTTCTAAAATCGAGAACATGCATCATTGAGTTGTCTATTGGATCGGGCAATTATTAAAATTTATCATTGGAAACAAAGGCAAAATTCCCAACAAATGGAAAAAAAGAAAGAAAATCTTTTTGAAATTTTTAATTTTTACAAGAAAATTATGCTTGAAAATAACATATAATCAAATAAAAGAAACTACCAATGAATGGATAGAATATTAGACACCCCCTAACTTAAAACCTGACATTGTCCTCAATGTTAATTAAGAACCAAGTTAAAGAGAGGAAAATAGAGATATTACCCACAATGGAGCGATCTCCGAAAAGTACGAGTCCAAAGATTCTACAAAACATGTTAGTAACAAGCATAACAAAAACAAATAACAAAAAGTTAACTAATTACACTAGACTAAATTAAAAAGGAAAGAAAAGATAAAAAGAAAGAAAGAATAAAAAGCTAACTATATATAACCTACTATTTAGGCTACTAACTATACACTAGAAGTCTAAATAGTTGA
This sequence comes from Sambucus nigra, assembly GCA_949130495.1. Classification (NCBI taxonomy): domain Eukaryota; kingdom Viridiplantae; phylum Streptophyta; class Magnoliopsida; order Dipsacales; family Adoxaceae; genus Sambucus; species Sambucus nigra. The sequence goes on from OX422218.1 coordinate 205,216,087, forward strand.
GGGTCCACCACGAAAATGATTTGACTTTGAAAGATCCAAGGCGGATCCTCCCACTCATGCATGCCTCCCGAAAAATAATATTTTCGTGTGAACAACGGAAGGCATGTATAAGGTGTAAGAAATGAACCGTCCCCAATTAAATTTTTTGGCGGGAGGATGGGGGATTTGGATAAGACGGGTGACAAATAAACATGGGGGCCAAGAAAAATTGAATCATCACTACACCAAATCTGCTGAATTGTCACGATCATTGACCTTGACAAGTTCAACTTATCAAGGTCAATGACCATGATAATTATGGGTGAGATAACTTTTTTTGTCATGAACTTGTCACGGTCATTGACTGTGAAAAGTTCATTAGAATTGTCACGGTCCCTAACCGTGATAAGTTTTATCACGGTTTAGGACCGTGACAAACCCGTGACCCTTTTTTTTAAAATTGTCACGGTCAATGATCGTGACAAGTCCGTGACAAAAATTTATCACGGACTTGTAACGGTCATTGACCGTGACAATTCTGGGCAGAATTTAAAACAAATCTGCTAGGTAGTATGGCCACTCCCACTGCCCAACAATATATTTATACCGGTTATAGCAACGTTGTACCTGTTCAAACCTCATATATCCAAATAAAATAGAGATAATGCAAATATACATTCAAATAGAGACAATATGCATCACGCTATATTTCAAATGTAACAACTTAAAACAATTAAATTCAACCTTAAAACAATTCAATTCAAACTTAAAACAATGTCACTAAATGTCTGGGGTATGGTTAACTCTGAGAAGGTGAGTAGGCCACACGATATACGAATTGACACACCCACTAATATACACCGTACCTCATTGTTCGCGCAACCACAATGGGGAGTTCTCCTTCCCGGGTATCACATGCATGATGAGCACCTTGGACTCGATGTCTTAAAGCTCACGTCCATGAACTAGTGCACCTTGGACGATATTCGGGTCCCTCAACCCTCGCCCTATCCGTTGGACATCAAATATGTCCATTATAAACACGCTCGGCTAACCAAGTGTCGACATCAGTCTGTTGAAGGGAGCCAAATAAGGAAGTGGATCATCAAAGTCCGCACGTGTTGGTGATGAAGCAACGAGGTCCACATCCTCGTCATCCTACACCTCGTCCTCCCGCACCTCCTCCTCCACCGTCTTCTCCTTCCCTTTCCCCTTACGATTTTTACCCAACGAACGGTTCATGAATGAGAACATATCATGAACCGTTGCCTCCAAATGGGACAACTTCGCGTCATGTGAATCCACCGTTCGAGCCAACTCGGTGTCGCTTGTCTCCAATCTGATGATACTAGATTTGGCCACCCACGAGATCACCCCCTTGTCCTCCTCTTGCGATCAGAGCCAAGCACTTGGCTGAGTGTGTCTGTGGAAAAAGATTCCTTGTCGGCATCAGACTGCGACTCATTCACTTCCTTAAGCTTTTCCTGAAACGATAAAAGCACATGATTAGTAAAATAAGCAAACTAAAAAATTAGAACGTAATAAACAAAAAGTAAACTGTTGGATTACTTACAATCGTGGCCACGACACTAGAGGACACCTCCTTATCCTTCCCCTTCTTCGTCCTAAGAGCCACATAAGTATCGAGCCTATGTGGCCTACCCCCAGGGCCACTCCCTGTACCCTGAAATAAAATAAAGTAAAATTAGTATCGGCCACGCAAAGTAAAATAATGCAGAATAATATATTTCTGTAGTTATAGAAAAATTAAATCTTACCATCATCCTATGCTCCACCTCGGCGTAAGACATCCGGCCGGAGTAGTGCACGTCCATCTTTTTTGCCTGGTTTTCCCTCCCCCATTGGCGAGATGCCAATTTTCGCTCCCCGATCTCATTGTCAATGAACTTTTGCCATTGTTCCAATGAGATCGGCTCATTCGGTGGAACGGATTCACACCTTTGGATAACGGACTCTCGTGTCTTCCCAAAGTAACAGATTCGCATATTTTTCTTCCACGTCTTGTGTTGCTCACTCAACTGCTCCAAGACGGAATCGCGTAGCTTTGGATCCAGGCTGAATTGTTCCTTTCCAACAAATACAATATTAGTTGTGAATAAATATAAATATAAATATAAATATAAATATAAATATAAATATAAAATGAAATCGAAATCGAAATTGAAATTGAAATATTCGTATAAATATAAATATAAATACATTACCTGTAGTGCCACCCACACAGCTAACTTGAGCTCATATGGCACCTCCTTCCAACTCATATACCCCGGGCCGATGATCTCCTTTACCAAATCGAGGGATCTCGCTAATAGCCCTGACTTGTTCTCGATGGCCATCCCCAATTTTCCATATTTGGGGAGCCTAGGGGTCGAGGAGCCCTCGTCGCCTCCGCTACCACCGAGCCCCGAAGACATCATCATAACCAGCATCATCATCCACACCTTAATACATGAAGGAGACATTTGCTGTAAAAAAATATTATTAGTACAGATCAAAATGAATTAGAAGAAGACATGCAAATATGTATAATTACTACAAATAAAAATGAATTGTTATTGTTAAACACCTCAATTCTGAATTCCAAAACAACAACATCTAGCTCATAATATGTACAATTACTAAAAATCCAAAACATCCCCACCCCCACCCCTAATGCCCACACACACACACACTACACAAGAGTGAAAATGATAAAGTGCAAATCAATTAAAAGCATTAAAAATGGATGTTTCGGTACAAATTGGAATATTTATTACAAATTGAAAAATTGTTTAAAATTCGGGTTATCATAAAAAATGGATTGATATTCGGTAGGAGCAGCTAAGTCATCCACACTACTATTTAGACGCTTTGGCGCGTGTTGTACAATTGACCACGACTCATTGTTGATATACTCTGAGTAAAATACTTGCTTAACCTTTTGAAATGCACAAACAAATGGCTCATCGCTCACGTGGTCGTTTCTCTTCAACTTGGACAAGTCAACGATGATCAAAGTGGTGACAGGATCAACTTTGCAAGCATTTTATCCTCAACTCTTACCCAGTCATAGTAAAATACAACCTATTTGAAGCTTATATAATCCAATTCAAATATATTTTGAATTACACCATAGTAAGTAATTATAACATATTAGGGCCACCTTCAGAAGGTTTACTTTCAATTTTTGAACCCGAAAGTTGTCTCGGCAGTAGCCTATGTTCAACCCCGCCCAATAAAAAATTGGAACCTTTCTCAAATTTGAAACTATGAGCCGGGGGTAAAAACCTCTGGTGGTAATGGTATACATTTTTTGAGCTAAAGGATAGACGAAGAGATTCAGTCTCCTCTCCATAAATAGGACACCCCAAATAACCATAACTACACAACCGGATAATGTCTCATAAGCTGGAAAATCATGAATTGCCCACATCAACATAGATTTTAGCATAAACTCTTATTTTCTAAAAGAGTCAAATGATTGCACACCCTCTTCCCACAACTCATTTAATTCTTCTACCAAAGGAGCCAGGTAGACGGCAATGTCATCACTTGGTTCCTTTGGCCCAGGTATCAACAAAGCCATCATCGAAAATTCAGGTCTCATACACTGTGAAGGAGGGAGGTTGAGTGGGACTAGGATCACTGGCCATACACTCTGATTGGTCCTTAGATTTCCAAATGTATTGAAACCATCTGTTGATATAGCCAAACGAATGTTGCGTTGTTCTCGAGCAAAATCGGGATACTCGTAATTCATCCTCCTCCAGGCTGTAGAATCAATAGGATGACGCATGATATTACCCCCTACTTCTACCCTAGAATGCCAAGTCATTGCCTCCTCTATCCATGGTACTGTGAAAAATCGCTTTAATCTAGGCCCAACGGGAAAATATTTAATTACTTTTTGAGGCACTTTTGAGCTTGTGCCTTCCTTACTAGTAGATTGGACATTTCTAGGTTCATCGCATACCGAAAAATGATCTAGATTTTCATACTCCTTTCGGTATAGTATGCAATCATACACACAAGCATGAATCGATTTATACTTCATTCCCAAACCTTTCAAACTGTTCTTCATAACAAGATAGCTATTTGGAAGTGTATTCTCCTTGGGTAATAAGCCCTTCACCCATTTCAGAATTCCTGTCACGCTATTGCCAGACAAATTATACTGCGTCTTCAAACTGTATAAACCAATCATGGCATGTAAAGTTGTTTGATCTTTCTCATATACATAGTATAATGGTTGGGTCGCCTTAAATTTTAAACTTTGGTAGTCATCGTCAAGTTTTATCATGATATCTTCACGAGCACTTGAACCTTCTACATCATCAGTAACCTCATTATCCTCTGCTTCATAAACTCCATATGCATCATCAACTAAATCCTCTAACATATTATGATCTACGTCATCCCCTTCTACATCTATCCTACTTGTTGAAGGTTGTTGTGAAGGTTGGTCGGGGATAAAAGGAACTTTCAATTCACCATAAAAACTCTAAAATCGATAACTATCTTGCATACCCGATCTTAACAAATATAGTTCAACTATTTTCCACTCAAACACCTTACCATTCTTACACCTAGAACACGGACACGGACATGGACATGAAAACTCTTCATCATTATGACATCTCTTTGCGTATTTCACAAATTCGTTAGCAGCTCTGTGAAACACATCCCCCATTCTATTTGTCTCACCCATCCACTCTTTGTATTTCGGATATCCCATCACAGCTACCACAACTAATGTTCCTATGAAAGGTAAGAAGCGTATATTCATGGATTAGTATAAAAAAAACTTAGATTTATAGTATGTTTCATTTAATTATGTCTTATTTATATTCGATTTTTAAATTCCAAATTGAAATTCAAAGTCAGTTTATAATAGAAATTCCTATTTCCTCCATCTCCTCTAAAGAGTGAGTGGTCCTATCCCATTCAAGACCGCATATTTCTGTAATATACTTAACAACTCATGCACATTGTTATGATTTGAGAAAAATTCGACAGCATATCCCCGTAGTTCTCCAAGTACATGACGTAGATTGGCAAGTGTGAGTGTTATTTCAATTGATCAATTGAAATAACAGTCACACTTGTCAATTTAGTATGTATCCAGAGAACATTAGGATACGACTGCAAAACTTCCTCCAAAAGTAAAAACATTAAGCCACTAAGAATATTATACAGAAATTATGCTGTCCCAAGCTATCCAAATGGGACAATTTGAGAGATCTCATTACAGGGGTAATGACTCTTGAACGGGTCTAAGGGATATTGAATGCGTACGCATAAGAACTAGAAGGCTAGTATCTATGCACACCATATGTAATTTCAAGTATGTTTCATTTAATTATCATACTATATTTATATTGTTCGATATACAAAGTAATTTTCAAAAAAAGTTGAAAAATCCCACCCCCATATGGACAATAATCCAGTGGTCATGCCACTTTTAAAATTAACCAACCCAACATCGATCCATTATAATCCAACAACAATATCAACAACAAATGTGTATCCCGTACTTCTTCTAATTCATCTACTCAATTAATTATTTTCATCAATTAAACTAACAATTAAAGTATACAATTATTAATTTACTAATTTAAATGAGGAGCAATCCTACTTTCATAATTAATCATATATTAATTTACTAATTTACAATGAGGGGCAATCATATATTAATTTACTAATTTTTTTTTATAATCAATCAATTCATTTATAAGGGACACTACGCACAAAAATGCACATACACGCACACTACACACACATATACACACACACGCACATACACACATACAGCCCCCCACCCCCACTCCTACCTCACCACCCACCCCCATCCCTGCCCCTACCACCACCCTGCCCCACCCCCTTCTCCCACCCTTACCCCACCCCTTCCCCACCCCTTCCCCACCCCCACCACACACACACACAACCCCACCCCCCCACCCACATAGGCCCACCGCCTCCCCACCCCCATCCACACACACACACAGCCCCTCCCCATGCCCCACCCACCACACATATGCACACACACACACACACACATACACACACACACACACACACACACACATATACACACACACACACATTTAAATGGAAGAGAGAGATACTAAGCTGAAAGTAGAGAGAGAGAGAGAGGGAGTGCAGCGTAGAGAGAGAGAGAGAAAAAAAGGGGGGAAGAAATTGGTGGGGAAAAAAGGAGGGGAAGGGTTTATTTGCTGCAACATTTATCACGGACGTGTCACGGTCTTTGACCTTGACAATATTATAATAATTGTCACGGTCATTGACCGTGATAATTCCGTGACAAGTACAGTTGTCACGGACTTGTCACGGTCAATGGCCGTGACAAGTAGTTGTCACGTCCTTATCACGGTCATTGACCATGACAAAAAATGCGTATTGTTTTGTCATGATTAATGATCGTGACAAGGCTGGCCACTGAAAGGGTGCCAATTTACCCATTTTGGTGTAGTGCATCTCCCAAAGATTTAGCAAGTGAAATGGGAGGTGGCGCACATGGAGGCAAATATGCCTTCATGGAAAGCAACTCGAGCAAGTACTCCTCGTCGGTGAAAGGGTTGAACATTTTAAAGTTCGGCACCGATTCATCGGGTACTTGTGATGATGTGATAACGGAGAATGAAAAAGGGGAGGAAAGAAATTCAAACTCAAGAGATGAGTTATCATCACTCAAAGTTGGAATTTCAAAGGAGATAGGATCATTTTCAATGAAACTTTCTTCTTTGGGATCCAAAGATGAAATCATTTCATTACAAATGGATACTACATCCATTTTATACTCACTTTTATTCTCTATTAAACAAGGGGCCAAGTCAAGAATGGTTTGTTCCAAAGTAGACATAAAATCCCCATTTGGTTCAAAACGTTCCTCGACTTCAAAAGTTTTGAAAGAAAAATCATCGCCGGATTCAAATAATAAATCCAATTCATGTTCCCACAAACGATTTTCTTCCCGATAACGGTCTTCATACCTCTCATTCTCAAGCATGAGCAAACCCTCGCCGAAAGTCATAGGCCGAGGTGCGAATTCTTGGAAATGAGAAGTTTGAAAATTATTATCGGAACTATACTCAAACTCATTATTATAAGAATTTTGAAAGCTATTGCAATTTGTTTCAAAATTACTATTATAAGGAATCAGATGCCCGAAATCGTTATCATCCTCCTCAAAATACACGCACTCCAAAGCTTGACTTTTGTAATACTCGCCCAAAGTCATTTTTGAATTTGCAATTTTTTGGGACTCTAAGTATTGACCAAAAGTCATAGGTTTACGGGGATTTTGAGAATTATCGTAATAATTACCAAAAGGATTGGAATAAGACATGCTTACCCCAAAGATGGATCGAAGTGGCGAATTCCTGAAAGATATGCGCGGCCGAAAAATTCAAGTGGTTCTTGGCGCTAAAATGTAGAAGTTCTGCAAAAATGTTAGGCAAAAATACAAATAGAAAGAAAATATTACGAAATACTAAATCAAATAAATTCTAAAACAAACTCATCCCTGATAACGACGCCATTTTGATTAAGGGTGAAAAGTAGCGCATGTCAAGACGCTAATCGTTGTTTTCGTTTCACCTCCTCAATAAAAAAACCTAAACTTATGACTACACTCAAAAAGGGAGTATAGCGGCCAAGTCCGGGTATCAAAAATCCCCAGAGACGAGTTGCTAGAATTTAAATAGTTTAATACTTCTGAATAAAAGTGTAAAAGGTATTTTTGCTAACTAAAAAGAAATAAAAGATAAACTAGGCGTGAGTGTATTTAAACTAAAATTAACAAATGAATAAAAACTATAGGTAATTAAGTGTGAAAAGTAGCATCGCGTCAGAACGCTAATTGTTGAATTCGATTCACCGCGTTAATTCAAAAAACCTAAATTATTGACTACACTCTTTTAAGGGAGTATAACAGTTAGTCTGGGTATCGAATCCACAAAGACAAGTTTCTCGAATTTATAAGATTTATTACTTCTAAATAAAAGCGTAAAAGATGATTTTCTACCTAAAAAGAAATAAAAGATAAACTAGGTATGAGTAAATTTAACTAAATTAATAAAGAGAATAAAAACTATAGGATGAGACTAATATCCCTTAAATTGAGTTAACGCGTATAAATGGTTACATGGGACTACGAATTATTAGGATTGCGTCTCGTTTCGTCAATTAATTAAACTAAGAGTTGTCACACCCCTAAATTCGCATAAAAGACTAATAAGATTTTGGCGTCAACAAATACCCCAAAAATTATGCACGTAAGGTCGTAAATACGGCGCATACATGATATACACCGTTAAATTTCCTAGGCATAAAAACTAGGACAACGCACTCGAAATAAATACGTAAATCTCCATCACCAAAGCGAAGCAACAAATCAACCCTACGTGAGTTCCATTAATCGCACCCTAATTTAAATTAGTCGCTACGCATGATTAAAAGCATTAAATAAATTAACTAATTAATTAAAGCACAACCAATTAATTTAACAACTAAAATTATCTAGGCATGAAAATTAATTAAGCATGGAAAATAAAGCAAATACAACTTAAAGGAGACAATGAATAGTAACACTTACATTAATGGTGGAAAACCAATACAAAATGAGGAGAGGGGTGTCTCCACAAATAAACCCCAATATTTCTCTAACCTAGGTCTAAAGAGAGAAAAGGAACAAAAAACTAAGATAAAACTAGATATCTTACAAAAATAACTAAAGTTGCTATTTATAGTAAGTTGGAAATAAGAAATAAAGAAAAAGAAATAATAAAAGAAAAAAAAGGAATAGTTACAAATAAGGAAACAAAAATAAAAGAAAAAGAAATTAAAAAAATAGAAAATGGGTAACAGGTATCTCGGCTAAAAATAGAACACCGGTCGATCGGGGTCCCAAGGCCGATCGACCGCATGAACAGGAAAGGAAGACACTGTCAAGGCGCAAAGGCAAATCAAGAAAATCCGGTCGACTGTCGGAGCATGGCCGGTCGACCGGTGCTACAAATTCAAGCCCCACATCGCAAGCCTCCATCTTTGCACACCACAAACCCATAAAAACCACCATTGTTGTAATATGACGAGACCCACTTTCATAAAATCCACCATGCCAAAAAAAAACCACTTCCCTAAAATCCACCATATTTGTGCCCATTTAAAGCCGAGACTAAGCTCCAAAAGAAACCAACAACCTCCAAAAACTCAAATCTCCATTAATGTCCAAAGACCCATTTCCACCATTAATGGCCAAAACCCAAGTTCCAAACATGACCAAAGAGACCCATTTGCGCGTGTGAACTAAAATCGAGCTCCAATTTCGGATCAAAGTCATCAATTTGGGACGAACCCAAAACCCGAGCCAAAACCCAAATCGCCATTTTATTTGCTGCAAAAAAACGTTTTGGGGACACAGATGGAATTAATGGATTTGTTATTAAAGAAGAAAAGGGACATGGATGTAATTAATAAAATTGTTAATGAATCTCTTATAATTCTTTCCGATTAAAGCTCCGTGTTTTCTTCATTCGGATTCCGATTCGAGCACCATTCACGGCCACGCGAAGCTTGGCCCGAGGGATAAAACTTTCGTGAAGACTTCGGGAAAAAATCCCGAAATATAAAATTACGAAAATTCCCTTAAACATGCAAATCGCGACGAAACTTTATCGGAACGCGTCCAAACTTCCTACTAAGAACTTTAATATCTATAAAAGCTCAATTATACCTCAAATAATATTTTAGCATATAAAACGGAGGTTGTCTGATTAACGAGCATAATTATAGGCATTAAAACACTTGAGGGGGCTAAAAAGCCTAAGTTCGAGGGTAATTTAGTGCATAATTCAATGCGAATCACACCCCCTAACTTAGACATTGCTAGTCCCCAGTAATGAAATTCAACGCAAGAAGAACTATAAGAAAATCACAACATGTATATATACATCGAAATATAAATGCCACTTTCGTAGGGAACATGATTGCATTTAGCATATGCAATAAGCAAAAATTTGGGTTGATTACATTACGAAAGTAAAAATTTGGGTTATTGGAATTTCGATGATGATAATCAAACTGGCGCCGTTGTCGGGGGCTTGTTTGTTTTAGACTCTATTTGATTTAGTATTTCGTAATATTTTCTTTCTATTTGTATTTTTTGCTAACCTTTTTATAGGACATCCACATCTGAGCACCAAGAATCACTTGAATTTTTCGCGCGTGCATCTACTTTGTGGAATTCACCACTTCGAGCCATTTTTGGGGTAAGCATGTCTTATTCCAATTCTTTCGGTAATCATTATGATAATTCTCAAAATTCTCACAAACCTTTGACTTTTAGTTAATACTTAGAATCCCAAAAAATTGCAACATCTAAAATGACTTTGGGCGAGTATTACAAAAGTCAAGCTTTGGAGTCGTGTATTTTGAGGAGGATGATAATGATTTTGGGCCTCTAATTCCTTATAATAGGAATTTTGAAACGAATTGCAATAGTTTTCAAAATTCCTATAATAATGAGTTTAACTCTAGTGCCGATAAAGATTTTCAAACCCCTCATTTTCAAGAATCCGCACCTCGACCTATGACTTTCGATGAGGGTTTGCTCATGCTTGAGAATGAGAGGTATGAAGAACGTTATCGGGAAGAAAATCGTTATTGGGAGCAAGACTTGGATTTATTATTCGAATCCGACGATGATTTCTCTTCCGAGACTTTTGAAGTTGAGGAATGTTTTGAACCAAATAAGGATTTTGTGCCTACTTTGGAACAAACCATTCTTCATGGCCTATCACTTAATATATATTGAAAGTGAGGATGAAACGGATGTAGTATCCATTTGCAATGAGATGATTTCTTCTTTGGATCCCAAAGAAGAAAGTTTCATTGAAAATGATCCTATCTCCTTTGAAATTCCAACTTTGAGTGATGATAACTCATCTCTTGAGTTTGAATTTATTTCCTCCCCATTTTATTTCTCTATTATCACACCGTCACAAGTACTTGATAAATCGGTGATGAACTTTAAAACGTTTAACCCATTCACCGACGAGGAGTACTTGCTCTAGTTTCTCTCCATGAAGGCATCTTTGCCTCCTTGTACGCCCCCTCCCATTCTAATTTCAAAATACTTGGGAGATAATTCATTTTTTCTTGGCTCCCATGTGTATTTGTCACCCGTCTTATCCAAATCCCCCATCCTCCCTCCAAACTTTTTAATTGGGGATGGTTCATTTCTTTCCCCTTACACATGCCTTCCGTGGTTCAAACGGAATTCCTATTTTTCTGGAGGCATGCATGAAAGGGAGGGTACCCCGTGGATCTTTCAAAGTAAAATCGTGGTTTGGGTGGACCCTCAAAAATTTCAACTTCTAGTGTATAGTTAGTTAGAAGTTAAAATTGTAGGTTGTATATGGTAGCTTATTTTTCTTCTTACTTATAGTCTAGTGTAATTAGTTAAAATTTTATTTCTTCTTTTTATTATGCTTTGGTACTAACATATTTTGTAGAATCTTTGGACTCGTACTTTTCAGATATCGCTCCATTGTGGGTAATATCGCTATTTTCCTCTCTTTAACCTTGTTCTTAATTCACATTGAGGACAATATATGGTTTTAAGTTAGGGGGTGTGGGATATTCTATCCATTCATTGGTAGTTTCTTTGATTTGATTACATGTTAGTTACTAAGTATGCTTTCTTGTAAAAATTAAAAATTTCAAAAAGATTTTCTTTCTTTTTGTTCTTCTTTGTGGGGAAATTTGCCTTTGTTTCCGATGATAAATTTTAATAAATGCCCGATCCAATAGACAATTCAACGATGCATGTTCTCGATTTTAGAAGTTATTAGACTTTAGTCATCAATCATTGATATTATGAATAACTTCATGAATTAAACTTTAATCCCATGAGCACATGCAATTTTCTTGTTCTATTGATTTGGTTTAAGATTTTTATAACTCGGTAATCTTTTGTTGCATTGTATATACTTACACCGAGTAAGCTTTGTACCTTTAGTCCTTTGTGAGTGTATACACTATTCTTTCCTCTTTGAAAACATTGAATTCGTTGGTAATCTCTCTAATCTTTCATTGATCGTTCATTAATTGAGTTCATATATGAAATTTATTACTTGAGCATGATTTTCAAAATTTGTTTTGACTCGAGAATTACGTAAACTTTATGAAATGATCATAGGCCATCCTTGTTATATCATCCATATTAGCCTTGACCTCACCTTATATGTTTGTCCTCGTCAACCCCTTTGAGCCTAACTATTATCCTTTCATTTCATTACCCAAATCCCATAACCGACTCTAAATTGGAGTTTTAGCCCATACATATGCTTTCCATACCTTTGTTTGGATTGTTGCTTGGGATTGAATGATGTTGTTATGATGTCGGTTGCAATTTAGGCATATGAGAGTTTCAAAAGTAAAGAAAAAAGTAGTGAGAAAACAAAAGAAAAAAATGAGAAAACGAAGAAAAGCAAAAGAAAGAGAAAGTTGTAAATGTTCTATATAGTTCAATAAGCTTTGATTACTCTCCCCGATGATATATCTAATGCCTTTATGGAACTTCTTATTCAATTTTGATATTGCCCGCATTTTCTCATTATCCCGAGTTTTCATCCCCGAACATTTTGAATCCGTACATACATTCCTTTCATTTCCTACCCTAGCCTATCCTACATTAAAACCCTATACAAGTCCTATGTGATCTTAAGTTGATGTAATTCAAAAGTTGAAATAGTTTTGATAATCTGTGAAAATGCATTTCGCCTCCTTTAATGTGCGATATCTTTCATTGAGATTACAATTTTTCAGTTTATATATAGCGTTCTTCATTTGTGACATGTGTGTGGCCAAGTTTCCATTAACAATTACTCCTTATGCCCGTATGTTCCGTGTGTTACCTCCCTGTTTTGAGTGAATTTGCTTGATGAGTAATGCCCATGAGGATTGAATATATGCTTGCTTTAACTTTTAGTATCCGGTTTATATAAGTTTTTGCCAAATTACACTTTGCATGTGCTCGCTCCCTCCCACATTTTAAGGTTTCAATTCTATGAGGTGCATTATATAATGTTAACTATTTGGACTTTTGTTTGATTCAATGTGCTAATAATGCGTATGAAATCTTTTTCGCTTTTGTTGGGATTGTCGCATGTTGGTTTGGGCATATTTTGAGGAAACCATTTGATGTTTGTGGGTTTCATCCCTGAAAACCCTCACGAGACGACACTCGTCCACTAAGGTGACCTAGGGGTTTAACGGCTTATTGCATATGCTAAATGCAATCGAATCGCCCGCGAAAGTGGCATTATGATTTTATACCATACTTTTGTTCTTTCTCCTACTTTTGGTTTGCCTGTAGTTGTTGTTGCATCCTATTTCATTGCTAGGGACTAGCAATGTGTAAGTTAGGGGGTGAACTCATGAGATGAATCATCATCACATGAAGATTGAGTTTCAAAGGAAATAATATCATTTTCAATGAAATGTTCTTCTTTGGGGGCCAAAGAAAAAATCATTTCGTTGTAAATAGATATTACGTCATTTTCATCCCCGGTAACGACGCCATTTAATAGACAGGGTTTTGTCGCGGCGCGAGAGTCATCTACGCGCCGGTCCTTTTATGTTCGGCTCACCTAAACTATACAAAAACCTAAATTACGACTACACTCAACTGGTGAGTATAGGGGTAAGTCGGGTATCGAAAATCCATAGAGACGAGTTGCTAGAATTTATAGGATTTAATACTCCACAATAAAAGTGTAAAAGATAAATTACAACAAAACGTAAAAGATGCAGAAAAGGAAAATATTAATCTAGGCAAGTGTATTAAAACTAGATTAAGAAAGCGCGTAAACTATAGGTTGTGTCGAATATCCCTCACCCGAGTTAATTAGTATAAAATGGTTACATGGGTCGACGAGTTATTACGATTGTATCTCGTTTCGACAGTAAATTGAACCAAGGGTTGTCATGCCCCTAAATCCGCATAAAAGCCTAATAAGATTTTGGCGTCAACAAATGTCTCGAAAATTACACACGCAAGGTCGTAAGTACGGGACATACATGATATGCCCCATCAAATCTCCTAGGCATAATAACTAGGACAACGCACCCGAAATAGACCCGTAAACGCCATCACTAAAGCAAAGCAACACGTCAACTCGAGTGAGTTCCATTCAAACACAACCTAATTTAAATTAGATAGAAAGCATGATAAAAATGCGACAAAGAAATGTGATAAAGAAACGTGATAAAACTACACTACAAAGCAAGTAAAGAAAGCATGTGAATTTAATTAACAAAGCATGTAAATTAACTGCAAAACAAGAATTAATGAAATACAAACTATATTATTGGAGAGGGTGATGAATAGTTCAATATTCAATCCAAAAGGGTGTCAAACTAAGAACAATTGAAGAAGAACTCTCAAAAACCCTCAAGCCCTAAGCTACTCTAACCTATAAATGAAATATAGAACTTGATCTCTGATATTTACACAAAATTTGGTATTTATAGTAAGTGCAATAAAAGAAAAGAAGAAAGAAAAGAAAAGCAAAATATCTCCTGGAAACCGTCGATCGATCGATCGACCAAAACCGTCGATCGATCTATCAAGCAGGTAACAACCCACTACATTACTGTTTTGGCTTGGTTGGTTTTCCCTTCCGCTGAAATCACCGTAACTTCTTCATATCAACTCAGAATCGTGCACCGTTCGAGGCCACGCGAAGCTTGTAAGGAGGGATACAACTTCCGTGAAGATGATGAGCCAGGTGCCCAATCTGTGAAAAGACTAAAATGCCCTTGAACGTGTGATTGTGTACGAAAATCGAGGGAAATGCGTCCAAACTTCACACTAAGCATCCAAATACCTATAAAAGCTCAATTAACCCCTGCAAAACATATTAACATAGAAATCCAAGGTTGTCTTGTTAACGAGCATAAATATAGGGAATAAGATACCCAAGGGGGCTAAAATGCGTCGGTTCGAGGGATGAAATACATAATATTTACATCGTATCAATAGGTTGCGTCGAATATCCCTCACCCCGAGTTAATTAGTATAAAATGGTAACATGGGTCGATGAGTTATTAAGATTGCATCTCGTTTCGACAGTTAATTATTCCAAGAGTTGTCACACCGCTAAATTCGCATAAAAGTCTAATAAGGTTTTGGCATCAACAAATACCCCAGAAATTACGCATGCAAGGTCGTAAATATGGAGCATACATGATATACCCCATTAAATCTCCTAGGCGTAATAACTAGGACAACACACTTGAAATAAATACGTAAACTCCATCACCAAAGCAAAGCAACACGTCAACCCTAGGTGAGTTCAATCCGACACAACCTAATTTAAATTAGCCCCTAAACATATTAAATGACATTAAATAAAATACAAATAATTAATTAAAGCATGATAATTAAATTAACACTAATTAATATAGAAAATAAATAATAAACAGAGCATGGAATAAAAATGAACAAAGATAAGAAAAGTAGGCAAAAGTGATAATGAATAGTAAACTTACATTAATGGAGGAATTACACAAGAAAATGGAGGAGAGGGGTGTCTCCACAAAATCCCCAAAAATACTTCTCAAACCCTAACCTAAAAACTAAGTGTTGATGTAAAAAACTAGATTGCTCTAATTATTCAATCACAGATAAATAAATAAGACAAAGATTTTTAAAGTGGTTCGGCTAGGAATAAAGCCTACGTCCACTGTTATGTTATTGCTGAGTGTTTGTGGAATTCTTGATTACAAATTCTCTCAAGAAATTCCGCCACCCTTGAATGAGGATGATACAAGGTATTTATAGCCTTGAGGCTGTACATGAAAGGGTCGATACATTAAATGATATACATATGAAAGGGTAATACATTAAATGCCCTTAGGCTTGTGCGTCAAGGATAATCATTTAATGAACCAGTTGGACTGTTCGTTATCTGGCAATCAATGCTGTGGCCGAGATGCAGCTCGGACCGTCTGAGTAGCTCGGGTCTGTTGGTCTTCCTGGTATTCAAGAGTTCCTCGGAGAGGTCTATTCCTCGGAGCCTGTGAGTTCCTCGGAGAGGTCTGTTCTTCGGAGCCTGTGAGTTCCTCGGAGTGAACATAACTTGGTCGGGGAATATTCTTCCACGTGTCTTCTTATTATTCGTCTATATCAGCATACTAATTTTGGTATCAACAGAAGCCCCCAATGCTTCATGCTTGATGGTTTACTTGAAAGGATGGAGTATTTATTCTGCAGTGATGCTCGGTGCTCGTGAAATTCTTGATCTACCTTCTTGATTTTTTGGACATAAAGGGCATTATCTCCTGGACGACATATGATGCCGCTTGTAGCTTATCATAATCTTCAAGTATGTTGATTGGTTTGCTAGCCGACCTACTGCATTCTGTGAGCTAGTGGTGGACTTTGAAACATTTTCTTGCAACTTCTTCTTCGATGTTGGTCGAGACAGTAGTAGCAAAGATCTCAGTGATGTAGATGCTGATTTTAACTTCTACCTCTACTCGGGGGTGAGCAAGAGGTTCTCGGGGACGAGCAAGAGCTGCTCGGGGACGAGCAAGAGTTGCTCGGACAGACCATCTGTGATGAACATCAGAATGCTGAAATATCTTAACTTCATAAAATTCCCATTATGCTTTGGATGATCTTCCTGCTGGCGAGGAACCTGTTTCAAAATCAGAGGGAGAGAAACCAATAGAGTAGGAATCTCAATGTAATAGTTAGTACACAATTTAATATCAATGTAATAAATTTGCATAATTCATTTTGAATTCAGTGAAAGAATTTCATTTTTGTTCGCAAATTTGAATTTGCTATTGTTTTGTAAATATCAAACACTTTATTATTTGTGCTTGCATAACAATATTGTATGGTTCATCGACCAAAAAAGTTACAAGTATCAATGTTGCTTGATCACTTAATAATAAAGTAATGAAAAAATGTTTAGAATTTTTCCAACCAATCAAGGTTGTTAAATTATGCTTGTCGACCAACTACAGTTAGTGGGTTTTTATCCCCGACCAACCATACTTGGTATAGTTTGGAATATTTTGTTCTTTAAAGAACTTTTTGTAATAATGTTACCTCTCGACCAACATAAGTTGTAATGCGAGAATATATAAAGTCTTACCAACCGTAGTTGATCATGCTAGTGTATACCTCCTAGCCAAAGGAGTAGTAGGGTTCTTTCGAACTTTTTGGCTCCTTAGAGCATGGCTCCTTAGAGCGTGGCTCCGTAGAGCATGGCTCCGTAGAGCATGTCCTCCTAACCAAAGGAGGTTGGCTACTTATAGCACTTTTGCTCCTTAGAGCGTGTCCTCCTAACCAAAGGAGGTTGGCTACTTATAGCACTTTTGCTCCGTAGAGCGTGTCCTCCTAACCAAAGGAGGTTGGCTACTTATAGCACTTTTGCTCCGTAGAGCGTGGCTCCGTAGAGCATGGCTCCGTAGAGCATGGCTCCGTAGAGCATGGCTCCGTAGAGCATGGCTCCTTAGAGCAGTCTTCTTGGTTGATCCTGTAACATCCACAGGTTGATCAGCGAGCAATTTTTGTTTCTCGGGAGTATTAAGATCAGTAAACTCTGCTATAGCTTGTATTAATGGCATGTCGGTATGCATGGTATGGGCCTGGAAACACAGCCTCCTTCTTCTACTTGCTTTAATTAATGCCACTGCCAATTTTTCCAGCTTTGGGTATCTGATCTCTGCACCTCTTCTTTCGTTTTTGGGGATCGCAACCCTAAAAGGGCTTTGATCTTGTCTGGATTTGCTTCAACGTCTCGCTGGTTGATGATGTACCCGAGGAACATTCCTTCTCGTACTCCAAATGTGCACTTCGTCGGGTTGAGTTTCATTTGATAATTATCCAGTTGATCAAAAGTTTGACTCAAGTCAACCAAATGATCAGCAGCTTTCTTGCATGTCATCAACATAGACTTCGATACTGCAACTGATTTGCTCGGCAAAAACCTTGTTCATCAGCCGTTGTTATGTCGTTCCTTGTCTTCAGGTTTCATTTTGATCTGGTTGTAGCCAGAGTAAGTATCCATGAGCAGTTCGTGTCCCGAGGTAGCATCCACTGCCTTGTTGATATCGGTGAAATCA
Source organism: Sambucus nigra (assembly GCA_949130495.1). NCBI lineage: Eukaryota > Viridiplantae > Streptophyta > Magnoliopsida > Dipsacales > Adoxaceae > Sambucus > Sambucus nigra. The sequence goes on from OX422218.1 coordinate 205,234,231, forward strand.
ACACACATTCTTTATTTATTGTTTTTCTTCTGCCCGATGAGGAGATCTAGATCTCTCTCTTGCTCGGTCTTCATTTCCTCTTGTATAGCTTGATTCTTCTCGGGGCTGGATACTCTTCTTCTCGTATGTCATGTCAATAAGTGGCTCAGCTTCTATCCACTTAGTAAAATAATCTACTGTGATGACGAGGTATTTGAATCTTCCTCGAGTCGTCGGCAATGGTCCAACCAAATCAATCCCCACATAGAAAATGGCCAAGGATAAATGATGGATGTCAATAATGTTTGTGAAGTTCTTCTGATGGAGGAAAAGCGTTGGCACTTGTCACATTTCTTGGCATAGGCTATACAATCAGCTCTCATCGTCGGCCAGTAGTATCTCTGCGTCATCACCTTTTGCAAAAGTATTCGACCTGCTACATGGGCTCCACAGGACCCTTCATGGATCTCTTTAATCAATTCACCTCGGAGGGATGTACACATCTTTGCAAACCTGCCATAATTCCTCGTTGAGCAGCTTTAAACTTCCATTTCTTGGCAGCGAGCTTATCTTCCGAATACCATTATACCGAGCAGCTTTAAACTTTGGTTCCTTAGCAGCGAGCTTATCCTCCGGTAATTGTTCCTCCTTAATATATGCTCTGATAGGATCCATCCAAGATGTTCCTAAATCAAGGGTAATAATATTCATCGTCAGGTCTTCATCTATGCTCCGACTTTCTAATGCTTCAATTGGTATCGTTCTTCGCAGCTCGGTACGAGTAGCTGATGCTAATCGGGCCAAGGCGTATGCTCTCACATTCTCCGTTCTTGATATTCTCACCAGTTGAACAGCAACAAACTCTGATACCAACTCCATCACCTTTGCTTGATACTTGATCATCAATTCTCCTTTGGTTGCATATATTCCCAACATTTGATTTATGATCAATTGAGAATCACTGAAGACAATAACCTGCTGTGCCTCCATAGTATTTGACAAATTAAGACCTGCAACCATGGCCTCATACTCAACCTCATTATTAGAAGCTTCGAATTAGAAACGTAGGGCGTATTCCATGTCGACCTCGTCTGGGCTGTTCAAAACGATCCCTGCCCCACAGCCTGTAGTGCAAGATGAGCCATCTACATATAGTCTCCATATAGACAATTTGTCTTCTAATTTCTGGTCTGACAGAGTTCCTCGGTGGAATACTTTTCGCTTTCTTTCATCATGTCCTGATAGTTCTGAATACACCTCTTGAATTTCGATATACCTCCTGAACTTCAATATTCCTCCTGAACTTCAATATACCTCCTGAACTTCAATATTCCTCCTGAACTTCAATATACCTCCTGAACTTCAATATTCCTCCTGAGAAAGTGATTAGTCGGGGTTGAATTTGATGCTCAACTGCATGATGATATAAGAATGTGCCACCAAATGAACAAATATATTTATAATAGAAGCCCCCAACTGTGGAATGTGAACTTTGAATGAGATTTATCGACCAATACCAACCGGAGTTGGATTTTATCTACCAACCGGAGTTGGATTTTGTCTACCAACCGGAGTTGGATTTTGTCTACCAACCGGAGTTGGATTTTATCTACCAACCGGAGTTGGTGGTAATTGATAATAAATGATGAAGACTTCCTCGGAGCTGACCAACAGATTGTTGGGAATAATATAAATGCTAGAAACCTCCTCGACGCTGACCAACAGATTCGTTGGGAATAAGATAATATAAATGCTGAAGACCTCCTCGGCGCTAACCAACAGATTCGTTGGGAATAAGATAATATAAATGCTGGAAACCTCCTCAGCGCTGACCAACAGATTCGTTGGGAATATAATATAAATGCAGGATACCTCCTCGGTGCTCCTTGACGATGACCAACAGATTGTTGGGAATAAGATATAATATAAATGCAGGATACCTCCTCGGCGATGACCAACAGATTGTTGGGAATAAGATATAATAAATGCAGGATACCTCCTCGGCGATGACCAACAGATTGTTGGGAACAAAATATAATATAAATGCAGGATACCTCCTCGGCGATGACCAACAGATTGCTGGGAATAAGATATAATAAATTCCGAAGATATCCTTGGAGCTGAATAAGATATAATAAATGCTGGAGACATCCTTGCTGAAATGAGAATAGAATATGCATCCAAATAGATATAAAGAATAATTAAAAATAATAAAGTGCCTCGCCGATCCGTCGAGGTAGAATCATATAATGCAGAACAAGAATAAGATCTTTCAGAACATAAGAATATGGCCGAGAACGTTGTCAGGCCTGAATATAAATAAGAATTATCCGAACGAATGTTGTAATTCTCCTTAAAGCTGAATAAGTATCTTGTCGAGGCATAATTGCAGAATGCCAAATAAGAATAATATTTTCCAGAACATAAGAATATGGCCGAGAACTTTGCTGGGCCTGCATATAAATAAGAATTACCCCGACCAACTATCCGTTGGGGGTGAAATATAATAAATGTTACAGTTCTCCTCAGAGCTGAATATGATAATAAGAATCTCTCCGTGCTCCATGTTGAGATGACTATAGAATATGAATCCCAATGGATATATAGAATCATTTGTGCTGGAGCAGATATCTGGGCCCGAATATAAATAAGAATTACCCCGACCAACTATCCGTTGGGGGTGAAATATAATAACTGTTGTAGCGTTTCCTCGGAGCCGAATATATATAGAGAGAAGAAATTTTTCGAGCTCCATGCTGAGATAAATATAAAATAGGAATCCGTACGGATATAGAATAATTTGTGCTTCAGCATTCGTCGGCATTGAATCTTGTGCCTGTAAAAATTAATAATTTGCTATACCATATGTGTAGGCTGAATTGATTAGTCATGAGAATAATTTACTCATCCAATCAATATATGATATGTATCAGCATAAAAATTTCAAAATATGAAATAATATGTTTTATGCCAAATGTGTGTGAGATGGACAAATTATTATCAAATATGCATCATAAATAAGACGTAAAGTTTTTTGTAAACTTATTTAATCTCCAACAACCAATCAGGTATTAGTTGCTGTTTAAAAATATTTTTGGGGTGATCATAAGTTAAAAAGACTTAAGCCCCCTGCTTGTCCCCAAGCCGAACTCGTGTTTAAAGAAATATCAGGGGTGCTTAACATTTTTTTTAATACCCCAAGATTATACTGCTGACGACAAACGACATGGATGTTGCCGACCAACATTTAAGGATATCTCAAATTATAGAATATATGGTTGGATGACCAGAATATCTCAAATCTTTAGATCAAAAAATAACATTCAATGTAAAATTTTAGCCTTGAGACTGTTAATTAAATGAATAAATATATAACCCACTAGATCGTGTGATTTCGTCAAAGAAACCTTGTGATGTGATGAACGAGGGGCCAACATATCAAATTTGTGCCCAAAGTCTTGATATGGTCATGATTGTTTTACTGATCCTCTTTTACAAGAGGTGGGTAATGATTTTTCAGGTGAGAGAAAATTATTTTTTTATATTGATCCCTTCCTATTTCCAATTTGGAGAGATAAAAATATGGTCAATGATTAAAGTCATTACCAAATTTATATAAAAAATCAATCAATTTGACTTTATTGACATAGATGGAAGATGAACCAAATTAAGTATATAATTCATAAAAATGAATACAAAGAGACTTAAACTTGTGAATGCAAAGAGACTCAAACTTAAAGAGAGAGAGAATATATATGGGTCATGATTTCCATGAGAAGACTTTTCATTGTCTTTAACCTTTTCCCATTCTTTTATTAAAAATATGATAGGAATTTGAATAGACATCAAAGATCTTACAAAATTTATTTCTAAATCAACAATGAAAATTATCAAATCTTATCATCGTCGTATATATTGGTATATGTAATCATTTAAAATATTTATTCCATGATTAAAACTTAAGAATCAAGCAAAGAATTATGATTTATGAAATCTACTATTTTTCAGATTTCTAAATAAGAATTAATCTAACAGTTATGATTTAAAAATCATGATATGCAACATTTTGCAGATAAAAATTGGACAATTAATTTATGTATATAAACATAAAAATCATGATTGAATCAAAAGATGTATGTATAATTGATTATACGTAGAGAAAATAAAAACTTAGCTTTTGGTGGAGAACAACGCTTGTAACACGTTCCCACAGACGGCGCCAATCTGTTGATGTAAAAAACTAGATTGCTCTAATTATTCAATCACAGATAAATAAATAAGACAAAGATTTTTAAAGTGGTTCGGCTAGGAATAAAGCCTACGTCCACTGTTATGTTATTGCTGAGTGTTTGTGGAATTCTTGATTACAAATTCTCTCAAGAAATTCCGCCCCCCTTGAATGAGGATGATACAAGGTATTTATAGCCTTGAGGCTGTACATGAAAGGGTCGATACATTAAATGATATACATATGAAAGGGTAATACATTTAATGCCCTTAGGCTTGTGCGTCAAGGATAATCATTTAATGAACCAGTTGGACTGTTCGTTATCTGGCAATCAATGCTGTGGCCGAGATGCAGCTCGGACCGTCTGAGTAGCTCGGGTCTGTTGGTCTTCCTGGTATTCAAGAGTTCCTCGGAGAGGTCTATTCCTCGGAGCCTGTGAGTTCCTCGGAGAGGTCTGTTCTTCGGAGCCTGTGAGTTCCTCGGAGTGAACATAACTTGGTCGGGGAATATTCTTCCACGTGTCTTCTTATTATTCGTCTATATCAGCATACTAATTTTGGTATCAACACTAAGTAAAATGAAGAGATTATATATCTTACAAATAAACACCAAGTATGGTATTTATACTAAGTTGCAAAAAGAAACAAAAGAAAAGGAAAAAGAAATAGAAAAGGGGGATAAGTTACATTTTAAAGGATAAAAGAAAAAGGGAAAAGAAAATAAAAAATAGAAAAAGAGGCTACAGATATTTCGGGCAAAAATAGAGCGCTGGTCGACCGGGGATGGTGACCGGTCGACTGTACAAAAGAAGGAGGTACACTGGTTGCGATACACGGTAAAAATGAATTTCCCGGTCGATTGGCGACAGGGGCGCGATCGACCGGCGCTGCAATTCCAAGCCCACAATTTCTCATCTCTTCGTGCACAGCAAAACCCATGGGAGAAACCATGGCAAAGACAAAACGCAAAAATCAAGCCGAGATCTCCACTAAGACAATTGTGTGGCCAAAAATCCCCACTTCGATTGATGTAGTCGAAACCAAACAATTCCACATGCGTTTGAGTGGCCAAAAAGCCATGAAAATGTCAAAACCCACCATTGTTGGCAACATCTTGAAAATGGCCAAAATGGGTATACCCCGAAACGCAAATCCGTGTCCCAAAATGATATACATTCAACACCCATGCTCAATTTCGGACGAAAGCTCTGAATTTTGGGCGATACCAATATCCGAGCCAAACCCGGGCCAAGAACCAAAATCGCCCGTGGTGTTTCCTGCCAAAAACGAAGTGAGGACAAGGATGGAATTAATGCATTTGTTATTAAAAGAGAAAAGGGACGCAAGGGTAATTAATTAAATTGTTATTTTTCTTTTAATTCTTTTCCGATTAAAGCTCCGTGTTTCCTTTTTTTGGACTCCGATTCAAGCACCGTTCACAGCCACGCGAAGCTTGGCCCGAGACTTACAACTTCCGTGAATGCTTCGGGCAAAAATCCCGAAGTGTGAAATTACGAAAATGCCCCTGAACGTGCAAATCGAGGCGAAACTTCATTGAAACGGGCTCAAACTTCACACTAAGCACTTTAATACCTATAAAAGCTCAATTATACCTAAAATAACATTTTAGCACATAAAACTGAGGTTGTCTAATTAATGAGCATAATTATAGGCATTAAAGTACCCGAGTGGGCTAAAATGCACAAGTTAAAAAGGTATAAAGTGCAACATTCGATACGAATCAATACTCTCTCACGTCCACACCGAATTTTTAACGGCTGTAGAACCCCGATTTGTCTCTGATGATCGAGTTTCACCATCTGACAAGTGGTGCACCCGGAGATAAACTCTGCTATGTCCCTCTTCATCCCGACCCACCAATACTATCGTCTCATATCCTGGTAAATCTTATCCCCTTCGGGATGTACCAAAAATTGCAACCCATGTGCCTCTTGCATGGCTGCGCGTCATAGCTCCTCAGCATCTGGGACAATTAACCTCCCATTAAAGGAAAAGACACCCTCACAATTGATTGAGTACGACTCTGCTCCACCCGATGATAACTGCTGAATCCTTTCCTGATAAGACAAATCCTCTGCCTGTGCCATCATAAACCTCAAAATAATCTCGAGTGTAGCTGTAATTACTACTAAGTAAGATCGGACTACCTCATCCTCCAGGTGAAGCTTTTCCCACTTCTCTTTCCACACTGACACAAAATGCCTTTTCGGCTTACAACTCAATGCATCGGCCACCACTTTAGGCTTCCCCGAATGATATTGGATGTCAAATTGGTAATCCTTTATGAACTCAATCCACCTACGCTGCCTCATATTCAACTCCTTCTCTATGAAGAGATACTAATGTGACTTATGGTCCATTGGCGTGACTAAAAAAATGTGTGCAATGCGTGTAACTACAACTCAAATATAAGTTGGTAGCTCAAGTCGTACTTCGGTATGTCAGGTGTCGAACACAGAGAATAGGACGAAAGATCGTGACGACAACTATTGAAAGGCATCTAAAACCTAAATGTTAACTCTCGAAAAGAATAGAAAAAAATGATGATTTGTCTATGAGAATTTCTACAGACTAATGCAAGTGAATAAATAAATGTAAACTAGTTAAATGAATGCAAGACTAACTTTTAATTTTTGAAAATATACTATATGGGAAAATGGGATTGGAATACAAACCCCTGAACCATTGGTAATTATGTTGGATATAAAACATTCAAGAATTAAATTCACAATTTAGAGAAAAAATAAATTATCTAAGTACTAAACATATGAAGATTTAACTCCTCCCAATATCAAGTAAAAAAATATATTTAACACAATTGGCGAAATTATCGACACGCGTATTATATCCTTAAATATTTCGGTTACCGATGGCAAATGAAATTAAAAGACCTACAATACTTGTTTCGACAAGATATCAAACCTCTAAATTATTTATTTAATTTCATCCAATTTTATATCCATCCATAATTCCTAGGTTGGGTTCATGTATCCCAACCCGCTAAAAATCTAGCTGGATATGGAAAAGTTAATTACTCATGAGATTTTTACGTTAGATGTAGACATGATGAAAGATGTATTGCAAGCAAACATGTATAATCACAAGACAAAAATGAGGCAGAAAGATCATGTAGAGAACGAAGCTTAAAAGAAACAATGAAGAAATCTATACTTGCATTGAATTTTTATGCAAAATAATAAATTCCAGGCCTTATCTTTTCTTATCCTCCTTCTCTTCAAAAATAGGTTAAAACTTTTGTAAAACTAAAGTATAAGAACCCTAATAAAAAGTTACCACCCTCTTGGGTCGTTTTGGAAGTCCTTTTAACACATACAACTCTCTAGCTAAAATGAAGGAATAAAGCAAAAATCCCATTTCTGAACAATTGAATAGGTTCGGGCCATGGGCAAACAGGTTCACCCCAGTGAATTTCTAAAATTCCACTTTTGTCCCTGGATCCTCTTCTTATTTTCAAACGCTCGTAACTTCTTCACCATAGCACGGATTTGGGTGTCGGTTCTTCCAGTATGCTCGTAGCTTCAATATCTTCAACTTTTTTTTGACTAGGCCTCTGGATTCTAGTTAAAAAATTATGAAATTTCCCTTGACTTTCCTTTCTTTTGTTGTTCTGGTTTTTCTCTCGCATCCACTTGCACAAAATACATATAAAATAAGAGAGAAATACATAAAAAAAATATATACTTACCGAAAAGGTTAGTAGCATGATTATGAGATAAATCCAGTCTAATTACAATGCACGGGACCATATGTATACCAAAATTAAGGGAATAAATATGAAATATTTACGCCAAATCAAATCCCCCTAACTTGGAACGTTGCTCGTCCTGAGCGATGTAAAAGAATAAGAGTAAGAGTTAAAACAAACTTCCAAATAATTTATAGGGATATAATACCTCTTTTACGGGCAAGCGGTCGCATTTAGCGCATGTAACAAGCCTTTAAACCCCTTGTCTACCCTAATAGGATCAGTGATGTCTCGTGAGGGTTTGTAGTGAATTTATCGGCAAAATTCATTTTTTGACTCGAAGAAAATATCAAAATAATAAAAAAACATATAATTCAAATTCCTTAAAAATAATCACTATAAATTTTTATTCAACAATCTCAATTCATAGTGTGTGTTTGCGAAGCCGAAAATTAAACCGATAACTTTCACCAATTATTCATTACGTTGCTTTTCAAAAATTCACTTTGATGCAATTTCTCACGGAATGTACTCACAAACGAATCATTCGAACTGTGGCTATTTTCTCTCGATATGCGTGACATAAAGAGTCAATGTAATGGAACACGAATTCACGAACACAAATAGAAAGAAAAAATTATTTAGGTGAAAAAATCTCATGAACGGGTTACGATCATTGGGAAACGAGAAACATCATATTTTATTCCCACCATTTAATCTATTTATTTAGTTATCTTTTCATGTTTTAGCTCTCCACACTGTAATTAATTTTGTCATTCAGACTCGGTTAGGACTTTTTCGAGTTACGGTGCATTGGGTAAAAAATGGGAATGGTTGGAAATTGTTTTTGGATTTGGAAAATTTTCTTGCAATGTTTGTTGGCACTTTTTCGGGCTTTTGCTCATTTTCTCTTCTTTTTTCTCATATATATATATATATATATATATATATAATTTTTATTTTTTATTTTTTTTTGCTCAGCAATTTTCTTTTTTTTTCTTGCCTCTTTTTATGTACCATTTGGACTTAATTGATTAATTTTTTGATTTTCACAACTCCGGGCCAATTGAATTTTTTGAGTTGACAAATGAAAAGGTTTAAATTATTAGGTTCAAATTGGTTTGCAAAAGGATAATTTTTTCATAATTTTTTATGGCTAATATTTTTGGCTGACAAACGATGGCCTAACTTCATTTATTGGAATTGCTAATTATTTTACCCTATGCGTTTCGAGATTGATTTTAATTTAGATTTATTATTACCACGTTTTCAAGACGACATCTCACTCATTTTTCGTAACCAATCAAGCAATGATGTAGAGATCATCAACGACTTTTTAACACTGAAAAGAACTTTGAGTTAACTTTTAACTCATAACGATTTAGTTACTTGGAAAAAATGATAGGCTCGAAATCTCACAGGGTTAAAAATCTCCGAACTCATTGGTTAATTCGTCAATTTTTGCTCAATTTCCGTTTTAGTCAATTCGGCTTAGTGCATTATTTTTTATAAATTGAAACTTCAAACTAAAATTTAGTGATATTTTTGAAGAATTTAAATTCTAATTTTTATTTATTTTGAAGAAAAATATTTTAGAATTTTTCAAAAATTTTCATTTTTTTTGGGATTTTTGACATTTGTCATTTTTTTGGCATTTTAAAAATTTATGAAGTTTTAAAGACGCACTTGTCACCCATTGTCCTCAATCAAAAGGATTAAAAACTAAATAAGAAAAGAAATAGTGCAAAAATAAAATGAGCAAAGAAATAGAATGCAACTTTTTCATTAATAACGACAATTACAAAGCATGTAGAAAGCGATAGAAATTACATAGTTCTTACAAGATTACATCAATGAAAAACATAAGAACTACATAAGAAGGAACAAAAAATAACCCAAAGATTTAGTGTGACGGCCCGGGAGTGTTGAGATCACGAGTGTAGGGGTCATAGAAATAGGATGAATATTGTGCATCGGGCCCCATTTGCAAGCGATACATATCTGCTTAGAGTCGCATAATTATGCTCATGTCTCACCCATAGTCACGCCTATCCACTTCTCGCTCGGTCCTAAGCTTGGAAATGAATAATTTAGTACGATTTTCCAAATCATCAATTCGGCGATTGATTATCATTAAAATCGAGCTCGTAGTCCGAGTCCCCCCTTCTTCTTCTTCTCTCGTGCCACCCACTTCTTCCTCTTCTTAGGCTATCTCCACATCCTCGAAAATTGGGGGGAGGTTAAACAACCCACATTTTCCTCGGACTACGCTCAATGGATGAGGCATTGATTGTCTTTGGGACGCATGTATAAGTACCTCCCTCGGGGACATGTGCATCAAAGCAAAGGTTAAAAATGAACCTTTAATATGGAAGAGACATCTGGACCTTCTTGTCATAGGCGGAGGCAACGATCTCTTGAAGGTAAATGCGGGGAGGCTTATTTGGCTTTGCTCGTCGAGGAGGTGGTAAATAAATGTTCTATGGCGGAGGAGAATTGCAGAATTATTTGTGTTTGGAAGAATTGTACCGCAAGTGATTAGGTAGGCATAGAGAATGCATTAGGGAAATCGCCCGATTGGAAAATTATCAGTCGCCCATTCCTCTATGGGTGCCCACCTCTCAACGCACTCTTATTTGGAGGTGAGGGGGTATTGTTCGGATAGGTGTGATGTTGAGGGATAATCACCCCCGTAGACCTCATATTTCTTTGAATAATAGGGAGGGATAGGGGCACCCTCTTCCCATTAACATAGGCCCCATATTGTCCTTGGGATTTGCACACGAGCGTGCCATAAAAGAGGCTCACTACTTGATCATAGACCGAATTGGTGGGGGGATTAACCTCCCATGATGTCGGAAAAGTAAGGTGACATCCTCAGGAAGGTCGTCCCATTGAACCTTCCTCTTGATAAATACAACCCGGTTGGGCTCGAAATGAACCTCAACCCAATTTCTCTCTTAGAAAGATCGGAATCCATCATTTTCACATTCGTCGATAATGTCGATGGAATCGTATTTGGTGTATCGAGACATTCTTGAAAATTTGGTGAAAGTAATTGAAGGAGAATTTTAGAGGAGAAGAGTATAAATTGGTGTGGGGGACAATGGTGGATGGGTCTGGTATTTATAGGTTGGGAGGGATGGAAAGTGGTGGGAAATGAAAAGGTGGGAGGGAGATGAATTTGGGGTTGGGGTGGAGTTGGAGGGAGTTTTGAGGGGAAGAATTTCGGAGTGGAGGGAAGGTGAAGGGTGGGGGGGGGGGGAGGATAAATATGGTGGGAAAAGGAACAGGGAAAGTAAAAAAATGTGAACAGGTCTGGCGAACCGGTTCGGCCCTGGGCGAATCGGTTCGGTCCTGGGGCGAATCGGCTCAGCTAGGTGAACAGGTTCGGTCCTAGTGTGAACTAGTTCGGCTAAACTTTCTGTCCCAATGATTTGATGACCCATTTTTCATAGGCTAAGTGATGGAAGTCTTATTCTTCCTCTAGAATTACTCCTAAAACCAACCTTTTAACTTAAGTCACCTGATAACCTCAAAATTTCTCCGTTTTGTGAATTATGGTCACTCGGGCATAGTGGGGTCCAATTTGGGTTCCTATCTCTTTCTAGTGTAGACTCCAAGAACTTATGAACACCCTAAAATACAAATATACAAAAAAATCACCCCATACGCGTTGGGGGTGTGACCTCTCTCAAAAGATCAATCATCCACAAATACGGGTTGTGAGAATCAAATTGTGTCGGCTTCCTTAACACACGCCTCTAAATATGGCTTTAGGCGTTGTCCATTCGCTTTTAAATGTGTCCCCACCTTTAGAGTTTTCCAATTATATATCACCTTGGGGAAACACTTCTCTTATGATGAACGGACCGGTAAACTGCGAATGTAATTTATTGAGAAACAAGTGTAGCTGCTAGTTATATAAAAGAACTTTTTAACCCTAACGAAACTCTTTTCGATTGATGGTGCATTCGTGTGAGAGTTTCATCACTTCCTTGGAGATGCGGGTGCTTTTATAAGCATCATTCTGTAGTTCTTCCAACTCGTGAAATTACAATTTTCACACTTCCCCAGCTTTGTCAATATTGTAGTTCAACCTCTTAGTGGCCCAATATGCCTTATGATCGAGCTCGACGGGGAGATGGAAAGGCTTGCTGTAACGTCCCGACTCGAATTTAAGGGTTGATAAAGGACTAACCTGATTCGATTCGCGCGTTAATTGTGAAGTGCAGTGAAACACCCTAACATTACACTTATTAGCATGCGAGTTCAATTTATAATCACTACGTGATATGACCTAAGGGAAGTGCCCCAAGGCTAAGTAAACATAGCTACTAACGTAAATGCAAGTAAATACATACCCATACAACGCGCTCAAAATACGAAATTACATGCAACTAGCCGTAACAAAAGGAGGGTGTGAGCTGAATGCTCAATGGAAACTATAAAAATGCAGTGTAGAAATGAAGACATAAAAGATACTCACACACTACAACTACATTCATGTGAAAGTACATATATATCTACATATATACCTTTGAAAATACATGTACCAATGTATTGAACCATTTTATTTTAAAAACGTCATTTACTCCAATATACTTCCTTATTTTTACAAGAGAGTCATTTTGCATCATTATGCATAAAACTAGCACTTGATTCCCATTAACTCACACAGTTAAACAAATAATATTTGTTAGGAGAAAAATCCTTACATTTACTTTCTAACGTTCATTACTCAATGTTTATTAACTCACGTCAGAGTTACTTAACCATATTATAGGACTTCCATTCAACGCACGAACACATCAGGTTTAGAAAAATACTCATTTTTCTTTGAAAGCCTCATATAACACACGGTTTTGTTTATTATGATTCAAACCTCATTAGGTATCTTTAACATCATTAAGTCATCTTATTTAACCATCCCATGTTACCACATGAACATTAAACTCTTTAAAGCATTATTCTTGCATTAATAAAGCAATGAATCAGTACCATTCATTTATGTCTCTTTCATGAATATTCAATTCATCACTTAGTATTTTTTTAGAGATTCCACTGACATGCACACCCGTCACAACACATGCAAACCCACGATTTCACGAAATTTCACTGCTCGACATCGAGCCCCAAGTAAACTGCAGTTGGTTTGGGGCCTTTCATCACTAGGGACAACATAACCCTACTTAATTATTTAACCCGACATTATCCAATATCATTATCTTGCCAATGTGTTCGATTTTTTTTCATATTGTCCCCATTAATTTGCCTTTTTCGGGCCGAAGCCAAAGCCTTGGACTTAACCTTGCCATTTTCCCATTATTCATTTAGAAAAAAAAATCATTATACTCCATTAAAGTCCTTTTTCACACATGCGTTGATTTTTCCACTGAAAATCATTTTTGTTTAAAGACTCATTCCATTCTTTCTACATAGTGTCAAAATACTCTTTAATATTTTTGTTTCCTAAAAATGTTACACTATAAGTAAGTTGTCAATTTATCCAATTTACACCAAAATATGTAACTTCACTTTTATTTTCAAGTGTTATTTACAAAAAAAACACCTTTTTTAAGCTTTAAACTTAACACGTAGGCTTTTTAGTCACTATGACACTTCTTCAACTTCTCACTTTGTCAAAAATCATATTTTTGCACATTACTCCCTTTAATACATAAAATCATGCTTTTCACACATTAAAGTCTACACGCTTAATTATGAGTTTTAACACTACAACCCCATTTTAGTCAATATTTACACATTTGACACTTTACGTTTCAAACTTTATGTTACACACTTTTATTATGACTTTTTGCATAAAGACCCATACTTATTAATTTTATTCACACTTAATCTTCTTTACTTTCATTATTTACACGAAGATTTTAGTTTCACATGCTTACTCATTAAACCCACTTTATTTTCTTATGATGAGTTTACACACTTTAAAATACCCATTTAAAATGAAAGCATTCCTTCATATATAAAACTATTTATTTAAATTAGAAAAACATGTATTCAAGTTATCAAATAACATGGACAAGCTCAAGACATCACTTATCATGAAAATCACATTCTCTTCATTTAAAATATACTTTGTACTCATTTTATTTCATAAAATGTACATGAATAGTATTTTGGAAATTTAACCCTTTTAGAACTAATTTAAAACCATCTCTTAAAAGCCCCTTTTTACTCAAAACATCAAGTGTGCAATTAATAAACCCATAAGTGCATTATAGACATTATCTTACACACTTTTATACTCAAATGGTGTAAAATAGTAATTTGAATTTTTATCTAATTCAAAACCAATTTTAAAACACTTCTTTGAAACCCATTTGCACTTGAAATCATAAAAATCAAATAACAAACCCCATGGATGCAAATTATTATAAATTCTGCATATATTAATCCTAATATATGTACATAACTAACTCAAATTTATACTCAACATTAAACCCAAATCAAGGTTGTAAATTCCACCTAAATGTCTCCAAAAATGATGGTGGAATAATGGTGTAGGAGGAGCAATCTCCACCTCCAAAGGTGGCCTCAAGGGGTTACAAAAAAGAGTTTCCCAAGCTTTCTCCATTGATGTTCCATTAAATAATTCCTTCATCTCCAAAAAATCCATCTTCATCATTAAGAACACCCCCTCAAATACCCATTAAACAAACCAAGAACATCATCTTCTTCACCTAACAAGTTTTTCTAGAGTTTCTACAAGTGTTTGGGAGATTGAATGTGGACTTTAATGGGGTATAATGGTTATGGTAGTGGTAGAAATATGTGGGAATAATATGGGGCAGAAGTATTTTCCACATTAATGTCTTAGGAGCTCTAACTTAGAGAGAGAGGGAGGCTATAAATCATATGAGTTTTTACCTCTCCTTATACTTATATATGGAACACACCCAAACCCTACATACCATAAATAGTAACCCCCACCAACCTCCTTAATATGCCAAACTCTAAATGCCAAAGTCAGGGGTCTCTAGATGGTGGACACGTGTGAAAATAAAGGGCCACAATTTTTTACAGCATTTAAAGTAATTTTTCTACATTTTTGATCGAAAATTTGCCCAAAATGGGTCTAAATGATTTTTTTCAGAGATGTCAAAAAAGGGAAAGTTTCTCAAAATTAAATTTTAAGTAGATTTGGAGATTTTCATAATTTTCTGAGTACTTTTATTTTTTGACGAAAAATAGTTTTTATTTATTTATTTATTTATTTTTTTACTTTTGGCCCCATGGTATTTTTATATGTATTTGTAGGGTCTCATATATATGGCCATTTTATTATTTTTTTTGACATTCTATTAGTCCTAAAAAATTCGTCCAAAGTTGTGTTTTCGCAGTGTTACGTACTGTAAAAAAGTGTTAGATTAATTTTTATTTTATTTTATACTTTTCCTCTATAGTGTATTCTTCCTTATATTTTTAGAGCTCCAAATAAGTAGTCACAATATTTTTATCCCTCTCTAATTTTCCTACAAAAATTGCGCAAGTACGCGTACTACATGACACGTGATGACAAAAATTGCGTTATATTAACCATGACTATGCCATAATCATTCCTTATCATTTTCGCGTTAAACTTAACCAACATACTTACTAGGACTATTAGAGCTTAAACACGCATACATGTGATCCATGGAATGTGGGAATTTGTTTCTCTTAATTGCTTTTCGTAATGTGTCACTTTACGTGCCATTTGGCGTAATTCCCTTATAAATTTTTTCGTCAATTTTTCTTTGAATAGACTATTTCAATTATCTTTAAATAATTATTTTTCTAGGGCGGGGTATTACATTCTTCCCTCCTTAGGAAATTTCTTCCTTGAAATTTTTGTATCATTAACTTAGAAACTAGTTACCTACAATGAGTTTCCAATCCAATGGCATCCTCAACACTATGGTCTAAGCTCAAAGATTTTATTTTCATAAATTATATTGCTAACCCAATCATGGTGGACACTAAGGTCTTACTAGTAATCCCAAGCATGCCTAACTCGTCCATTGAAACAATCCCTCAAATTAACCAGTATCTAGAAGACATCACGCTACCACTAATGTACTCGTCAACACGAATCCTTCCTATGTTAGGATTTACGAGCCTACGTTTCCTCAATAATTTAGATCACGCCTAGCCTAGGCTGATACAACCTCAACATTTCTAAACATACACATCAATGATCATAAACTAATCACCTTATCACATTGGTCTACCCAATCAATATCTCCTACGAGATCCTTACGCTAATCTAGAGTCATCCCAGGTATCACAATACAAATATACACAATCGGTTACATCCTCAAACCTCATAACTCTTGATAGAGTGTAACACTATAACCTAATGTTTCATCAAATTTAAATACCCACAATATTCTCATGTCATAACCTCGGGACACACGACCAAGTTGTAACTAGCTACACCGATTAACTAACGAAACATGACAACCTAAATCAATCAAGAAACATATCCGAACTATATGCAACAAATGCAAGATCACTCTTACGCACAACTAGTGCAAAACAAAATTGATTCCGAAGAAGAGCGCACTCATACACCATGATGCATTAGCCATAACTGGCCTAACCCGCATCACTACTGAGCTTATGCAGCGCTACACCCGAATCATAACTGGTCAATAACTCCCCATTACCGGGATCAAATAAGACACAAGAAGATATAACGAATCAGGAGACTCCCACACCAAAATGAAACAATCGAATTAGGTAGCTAATCATTCCACGTGAAGTACGATCCACAACGTACACTTGACGTCTAAGATTTTCACTGATCTCTATGTACGCTAAGGTATTAGCCTAGCTATGTGTCCTGACCCGAATCACTAGTCATGACTACCCACTTTCAATGACTTGAGAACCGATTCACTTGGGAAGTTAAAATGCTAGGCTTCCCTCCTTAAGACTGAGGTTTCTTTTTATCCTTCATATTAAGCGAAGTTACATTTCTCATTTCTTAATGTTAGTCACTGACCTACCTACTCAAGTCCCCACAATCTCTACATGTGATTGCTAACTTTCAGACCTCGAGATCTTTCTCATCTAGTGAAACACAACACTCGCATAATTTTACCCTATGGACCATCATTACAATCCTTAGCAACATCCTATGTGATGCCAAATCATAACTATCGGACTAGTTATAATGACACCTCAATTTTTTCAAGAATTATACCTGCCTAATACCCAAGGATTCTCCTTACTAGAGTCATACTAGCCACATGGGTAGCCCATGTAGGTGCTATAATCAAGACTAACACTCCACCCCGAGTGCTATCTTTAAAATCAGAATGAATGTCAATGTGTTCTAAATTTTCCAAGTGTAAAACCTATCACGTATCAACCTATTTTCGATATTATCTTGAAAGGTCATACTACTACAGCGACTTATAAACAAAAGCCATGGCACAAACTCAAACACTACCATATATTAAAATGACCTAACCATACTACAATCATCAATGATTTACTATCATCACGTAAACCTCAGTACAATATCGTTTCTTCCAGACACTTTATGGAAGATACACCAATTAAATCATTCCCCAAAATGGACATATACGTCCCAGTGTAATAGTCATCATGGAAGAATCCTATCATGCATGAAAATTGATCACAACCACCAACTCATAACCTCAAGGTATCAACTCTAGTCATTTTGTGTTATGCTAATCGCAAGGCTATTTCCTCGACATCATAAGGAATATCAAGGTTTCAAGGAAAGACACTATTATCACACGGTACACAATCTTAAGTTCACTATTACTAGGGAATGTCTACCACTCGCATTATTATCACACTAGATAAACCTTAGTATACATCTCCAAGGAATCTTCAATACGAATTCACATGCATACCCATGTTTCTAATACGAATTCTCAATGAATGTTCAACCACGACAACTAAGTTGCCTCAACATGTAAACATCTTACTATGTGCTTAATCTACAACTTAACACAACTATATATCTTGGTAGGATACAGGATGTTGGGCATTCCCTATGACACTAAGGCCCACACCACGGATGCCACAAGGGATCCTATTCCTCAACACCACGTTATAATTTCTGAAACTATAAACTAATACCACCAAAGTTTTGGTAGGAGGCAGTAAGTCAGGTATTGCCTAAGAGGAGGCTCACCCTAATGACGTCGCAAGAGGTCCTTTCCTAGAACATCAAAACGGTAGTTTTGAACACCAAATCACCAAGATTTTTTTTGGTTCACTCATAGGTTACCTCAAATCATCATAATTATCTAAACCCACAATATAATCAATATACACTAACACTTTGTTCTCAACCAAGGATCCAAATATGTTCTTACCACGTAATCAATATTTATAAACATAGCTCAGTCACCTAATCTCCATAGATGAAATATACAACCTTTACATCTAGGTCGCAACGAACACTACTCGACGTTGCTATTATCACTAAGGCTATTCTCGTCATAAAAGTTGTCATACAATACATCTCATGCAAAATATCACGGTGTTGCCACTATTCGTCTACACTGACACCCATGGCTTACCAACACATCTATATTAGAAACGCCACAGAACATGAAAGGCTACTAACTTAGTTGTTTACCATCTCATAAAGAGTTGCACATCGTGCTAATGTACTTGAGTTCACTATCCAGGATATGAACCAAAACACTCACTTATACAGCGTGAGCGGCCCAAACCAACATCGACATCCAAAGGCCCATTACGGACCTCACCACGTCACACCTATAAGGAACATTGAACCTAAAGTTCTAATACCAAGTTGTAACGCCTCGATCCTAATTTAATGGTTGATAAAGGACTAACATGATCCGATTCGCACGTTAATTGTGAAATGCAATGAAATACCCTAAATAAAGTTCCTAATCCCGTTTTATTATTATTTAATGTTACACTTATTATCATGCGAGTTCAATTTACAATCACTATGTGATATGACCCAAGGGAAGTGCCCCAAGGCCAAGTAAACAGAGATACTAACGTAAATGCAAGAAAATACTTACCTTTTCAAGGCGCTCAAAATACGAAATTGCATGTAACCTGCTGTAACAAGAGGAGGGGGAGAGCTGAATGCTTAAAGGAAAGTATACAAATATAGTGTAGAAACGAACGGCAGAAAAGATACTCACACACTACAACTACATGCATGTAAAATTACATATATATATTTATATATATATATATATGTACCAATGTATTGAACCATTTTATTTTAAAAACGTTATTTACTCCAATTTACTTCTTTATTTTTACAAGATAGTCATTTTGCATCATTATGCATTAAACTAGCGCTTGTATCCCATTAACTCACACAATTATACAAATAAAATTTGTTACGAGAAAAAGCCTTACATTTACTTGTTAACGTTCATTAACTCAACGATTATTAACTCACGCCAGTGTTACTTAACCATATTATTGGACTTCCATTCAACGCACGCACACACCGTATTTAGAAAAATACTCATTTTCCTTTGAAAGTATAATATAACACACGGTTGTGTTTATTATGATTCAAACCTCATTAGGTAGCTTAAACATCATTAAGTCATCTTATTTAACCATCCCATGTTACCACATGAACATTAAACTCTTAATGTGTTATTCTTGCATTAATAAATCAATGAATCAATTCCATTCATTTATTCCTCTTTTATGAATATTCAATTCAACACTTAGTATTTTCTTTAGGGATTCCGCTGACACACACACCTGTCACAACACACGTACACCCATGATTTCACGGAATTTCATCGCCCGACAACAAGCGCCAAGTAAACTGCAGTTGGTTTGGGGTCTTTCACCACTAGGGACATCATAACGCTCCTTAATTATTTAACCCGACATCATCAAATATCATTATCTTGCCCATGTGCTTGATTTTTTTCATATTGTCCACATCAATTTGCCTTTTTCGGGCCAAAGCCAAAGCCTTGGACTTAACCGTCAATTTTCCCATTATTCATTTAGAAAAAAAATCATTATATTTCATTAAAGTCCTTTTTCACGCATGCATTAATTTTCTTCCGAAAATCATTTTCGTTTAAGGACTCATTCTATTCTTTCTACATACGTGTCAAAATACTCTTTAACATTTTTACTTCCTGAAAATGTTACACTTTAAGTGAATTGCCAATTTACATCAAAATACCTAAGTTCACTTTTGTTTTCAAGTGTTAGTTATAAAAAAACACATTTTTAAGCTTTAAACTTAACACATAGGCATTTTAGTCATGATGACACTTCTTCAACTTCTCACTTTGTCGAAAATCACATTGCACATTACTCCTTTTAATACATAAAATCATGCTTTTCACACATTAAAGTCTACACACTTATTTATGAGTTTTAACACTAAAAATCCATTTTAAAACACTTCTTTGAAATGGTAATAAATAGTAATCTGAATTTTTATCTAATTCAAAACCCATTTTAAAACACTTCTTTGAAACCCATTTGCACTTGAAATCATAGAAATCAACTAACAAACCCCATGGATGCAAATTATAATAAATCGTACAAATATTAAGCCTAATATATGTACATAACTAACTGAAATTTGTACTCATCATTAAACCCAAATCAAGGTTTGTAAATCCCACCTAAATTTTTCCAAAAATGGTGGTGTAATGGTGGTGTAGGAGGAGCAATCAACACCTCCAAAGGTGCCCTCAAGGGGTTACAAAAATCGTTTCCCAAGCTTTCTCCTTGGTGTTCCATTAAAGCATTCCTCCATCTCCATAAAATCCATCTCCATCATCAAGAACACGCCCTCAAATACCCATTAAACAAACTAATAATATAATCTTCTTCCCCTAACAAGTTGTCCTAGGGTTTCTACAAGTGTTTGGGAGCTTGGATGTGGCCTTTAATGGTGGATAGTGGTCATGAGAGTGGTAGAAATATGTGAGAATAATATGGGGTAGAAGTCTTTTCCCTATGAATGTCGTGGGTGATGCAACTTAAAGGGAGAAGGAGGCTACAAATCATATAAGTTTTTACCCCTCTCCTTATACTTATATATGGAACCCACCCAAATCCTACATACCATAAATAGTAACCCCCCACCAACCTCCTTAAGATTCCAAACTCGAAATGCACAAAGTCAGGGGTCTCTAGAGGGTGGACACGTGTGAAAATCAAGGGCCACAAATTTTGACAACATTTAAAGTAATTTTTCTACATTTTTTACGGAAAATTTATCTAAAATGGGTCTAAATAAGTTTTACCAGAGATGTTGAAGAAGGTAAAGTTGCTCAAAATTAATTTTTTAGTTGATCTGGAGGTTTTAATAATTTTCTGAGCACTTTTATTTTTTGACGAAAAATATTTTTTATTTATTTATTGACTTTTGACCCCATGGTATTTTTATATGTATTTTTAGGGTCTCATATATATGGTCATTTTATTTTTTTGACCTTCCCATAGTCCTAAACAATTCGCGCAAAGTTGCATTTTCATAGTGTTGCGTACTGTCAAAAAGTGCTAGATTAACTTTTATTTTATTTTTTTGACATTTCCTCTACAGGTATTGTTCCTTATATTTTTAGGGCTCCAAATAAGTAGTCACATTATTTTTATTCCTCTCCAAATGTCCTAAAAAAATCACGAAAGTTCGCGTTTTGCATGGCACGTGTTGACAAAAATCGCGTTATATTAACCATGACCGTGTTACAATCATTCCTTATCATTTTGGCATCAAACTTAACCAACATACTTACTTAGATTATTAGAGATTAAACAAGCATCCATGAAAACCATGCAATGTTAATTTTTTCGCCTTAATTACTTTTCATAATGTGTCACTTGTCGTGCCATTTAGCGTAATTCCCTTATATATTTATTCCTCAAATTTTTCTTTGAATAAAATACTTCAATTATCTTTAAATACTTATTTTTCTAGGGTGGGTTATTACACTTGCCATGCATAGCATAATGGGGGCATTCAAGGGTTTCTTGTATGCGGTCCTATAAGCCCATAACGCATCGATCAATCAAGTAGACTAGTGCTTTCGATTAAGATCAACGACCTTTTCGAGAATTTGTTTAATCTCTCGATTTGCTAACTCGACTTGACCATTCATTTGAGGGTGGCACATTGTCCGAACCTTGTGGACGACACCGTACTTCCTCATTAATTTTTCAAACGATCTATTGTAAAAGTGCATGCCGTTATCACTAATTATAGCCTTTGGAGCACCTAAGTGAGATAGTATGTGTTCATGAATGAACGTTACCACCAATTTAATATCATTTGTCCTAATAGCTATGGCCTCTACCCACTTTGACACACTTTCTAACGCGGATAGGATGTAAAGGAAACCAAAGGAGGGAAGAAAGGTGACGCGACCACAAAAGTTTTTAAATTGAGTGCTTATATAGGCTCAAGTGCAAGCCTGTCGCTCATGTAATAACCCGATAAGTCGGGATCGTATCAAGAGGGAACTAGGACGAATGCTAGTAGCAACGAAGGAATAGAAGACTAACCCTAAATTGATTCGAGAAAGGAAACTAAAAGATGATTAATTGTGGAACTGAATTCTACTGTCTAAATGCAAATGAAATTTGAATTACTAACTACGCTACATTCACATAAATAAAACTACTGCATTTAAGTAAATATGAATGAGGGAAAAGCAGGTTAGGATAAAATCCCCCAAATCCTAGTAGATTTACCGGATAGAATACTAGCTTTTGAATTAGAGATTTGATCAAACCCAGTCTATATTAATCCTAAGCATTACATATATGAAGGCACTAGCCCGCATCATATGTAATAAAAGGAAAGAATAAAGTGGCGCTACATAGCCAACACGCACATCGCATTCTTAAACACCCCGGTTACCTAAGGCAAACGAGGTTAAAAGGCCAACGATGGTTATGATCACTACACAACACGATTCAATCAAAATTTAATTCAAAACCTATTTTCTTTTCAGTATACTACATCGGGTCGGGTTCATGCATCCCAAGCCTTGAAAATTTAGCTGGACATAATTAAACTAAGCATGAACATAAAATCCATTTTGCATGAATTCATAACTACGAGAAAAATTGGGAAGAAACTTGTAAATAAGAATGAAAACCTAATTTCTATGAATAATTAGACACAAATATAAAAACAATTGAAAGTAGAATGAAAACAATACTTGAAATGAAGAAAATTCTGGAATTAATGCTTGAAACTTGAATAAACATTGAAGAAATTAAAACCTAGGGTTATTAGGTGCAAAATCCCTCTAAAACTGTCAAAAAGAGAACCCCTAAAAGTCTAGTAATTAGTTGGAATAAATGCCCTACTAAATTACAAGAGTTTGAGATAAGTACACCTCTAAATTTGAAAAAGAAAAATAAGAAAATCGTCACCAAAACCGGTCCGACCTGGGCTATCGGTTCGATTTGGTACATGTCAGATCGGTTCATTTTTACTTGAAATCGGATCAGTCCGGTCTTCCAATGTATGTAGTAAATCATAAGGTATCAGACCGATTCAGTATTGGGTGAAATCAGATTGGTTCGGTGGTGTATTCTATTCAGGATCTTAGTCCTCTCCAGATCGGTTTGTTTTTGTCTCACACCGGATTGCTCCGGAGATCTTTTTCTTTCTGCTCTTGTTGTGATTTTCTCTTATCTTTGAGGTATCATAACTTCTGATCCGGGATTCATATTCCGATGTCATTTCCTCCGACGTGCTTGTAGACTCGAGGTCTTCAACTTTCATTTTGGTTACTCATCCGAACTCCAGATGTAAAGTTACTCTTTTGCCCTAAGACTTTTCTTCCTTGGTTCTCGGTTTTGAGTTTCCTGTTCTCTTCACTTGTATAAAATACCTGTAAAAAGCACAAAGTATACACAAAACTCGATGCACTATATAGGAAATGTTAGTGGCAAAGATATGAGATAAATCAATGCATTTTACGTGGTACGAGGTGATAAAAGCTACTAAATTAAGGGGATAAATTCGAAGAATTTATGCCTAATGAAACCCCCTTAACTGAGAACTTTGATCATCCCGAGCAATGTAAAAGAATCGAAACAAGGCTCAACTCTTGAAAAATATTTTATTAGGAGAGAATACCTCTTTCGTGGGCAAGATATTGCATTTAGCATATGCAACAAGCCGTTAAACCCCTAGGTTACCCCAGTAGGACGAGTTTTGTCTCGTTAGTGTTTGCAGTGAATATACCCACAAAATTTGGTTTCGACTCAAAAAAATTCCAAAATACGTAAAAATTGTAGAATACAAACTTTCCTAAAAATAGGCACCATATATTTATTTTCACAAGTCTCAATTTATCGTGTGCGTGTGCGAAGCCAAAATTTTAACCCCAAATTTCCACTGATTGATCATTACGTTACTTTCGAAAAATTCATTTTGATTCAAATGCTCACGGAATTCTCTCCCAAATGAATCACTCGGAATGTGGTTATTTTCTCTCGGTGTGCGTGATTTATAAGAGTAAATGCATTGGAACACGAATTCACGCAAAAAAATTGAAAGATGGAAATTTATGGATGAAAAGATCTCTTCATCAGATTATGATCATTGGGAAATCGGAAACATTGCCTCTTCTACACACCAATCAATCTCTCTTGTTATCTTTTCGTGTTTTAGCTCTCCACGTGGTAATTAATTTCGCAATCTGGACTCGGTTATAAATTTTTTGAGTTTAAGGTATATTTGGCTGTATGGATATGGTTATAAATTTGGAATTGGAAAATGTCCTTATGATGTCCGTTAGCGCTTTTTTAGGCTTTTGTTCATTTTCTAGTCTTTTCTCTCTCTCTCTCTCTCTCTCTCTCTCTCTCTCTCTCTCTCTCTATATATATATATATGTATATATATATATTATTGAGCATTTTTCTTTTCTTCTTTCCCCTTTTTATCGCAC
Source organism: Sambucus nigra (assembly GCA_949130495.1). NCBI lineage: Eukaryota > Viridiplantae > Streptophyta > Magnoliopsida > Dipsacales > Adoxaceae > Sambucus > Sambucus nigra. The sequence goes on from OX422218.1 coordinate 205,259,104, forward strand.
CATTTGGACTTCATCGATGAATGTTCCATATTCTCAATTTCGGGCTAAATGGTTTTTTTTTTCGGGTTATCAAACGAAAAGAAAAAAAATTATTAGGCTCAAATTGGGTTGCAAGAGGATAATTTTCACAACTTTTTATGGCTAATATTTTTGGGTAACAAATGAGGGCCCACTTCATTGTCCAAATCACTCATTAATTTACCATATCCGTCTCAAGATTAATTTAATTTAGATATATTTTAGCATGCTTTTCGAGGCACCATCACACACTTTGCCCATAAATGATCAAAACAAAAAAATTAAGATCTTCAACGACTTATTTTAATGTTGAATAGAACTTTGAGTTAATCATAAACTCGGATTGATTTAAAAACTCACAAAAATGATGGGCTCGAAATCTCACCGAGTTGATTAATCTCCACAGTTATTCGTAAAATCGCATATTTTCGCTCAATTTCCATATTTGGTTAATTTTGTCTTTGTGCAATGGAAATTTTTAAATTTGAGACTTTAAACAAATTTTTGGTGATATGTTTGAAAATTTTAAATCTCAATTTTTATTTAATTTGAAAAAAAGTATTTTTGGCTTTTTCAGAAATTTTCAATTTTTTTTGGAAAATTTTGAAATTTTCTATTTTTTTTTTGTTTTTGGGCATTTTGAATTGTTTGAAATTTTTGAAGCGCATGCGTACCCCCCTTAACTTAAACTTTTGCAAAATGACTAAAAGCTAAACTAAAGAGAGAAGGCATATAAAATGAACAAAGTACAAAATGCAAGAATAAAACAAGCAGGTATAAGAAACGTAAAGATAGGCAAGAAAATCTTCCATTATAAATTCAAATTACAGGAATGTATAAACAACAACATGGATGAAATACACAAAACAACCAAGTCAAAACACACTACTGAGGTGGCGTGTGAGAGGTGCCGGGAGCAGTCGGGTCATATGGGTCGTAATAATGACTCATAGGTGGTGCACCCATGGTCATTCGATAAAGCTCTACCTGAAGGCGATGCATCATGCTAGTGTTGCACTGGTAGGCCCAATGATCCTCTTCACGATCAGCATTTTATTTATTTATGAAACCGTCGAAGATCGATTCTAGCATGGTTATGCATCGATCAAAATCTACTCTCGGTGGATTAAAATCAGAATCTTCATCTTCATCAAACTCTTCTTCCTCTCCCTCGCCCATTTCAACATCCGTAGCCACATCCTCCTCTTCCTCGTCATTTTCATCCTCATCATCATCCGCATCCGTCTCATCATCATGCTCGTCATCATCCTCATTATCTTCCTCCCTCCGTGCTCGGATGATTTCCCTTTGCCTCTCACTTTTAGTGCAGGTGCCCTGTCCAGTAGATTGGGAAGGCGAGAAAATGCTTGGGGAGGAGAAATGCTGGCATCGACTAAAATGGAAGTGATGAGACGGGCATATGGGAGAGGGGATGTAACCTTTTTATCCAAGTCCGCGAAGAAGATGTCCTTGTAAAGAATACGGGCTAGGTGGATAGGGGTATTGGGGTCGAAAAGGTGATAAACGAGGGTAGCTTGACGGGGGCACATAGCGAAGTTGTTGGAGGTTTAGAGGATGTTGGCATATATAATTTGGAAGGTTATGTGGGCCTTGTCATTCATCCTGCCCACCGCAAATGTCTCGGTACCACAATGTTCATCGGGCGCGATGCGAGACATGCACATGGCTTTCATAAGGGGCGAGATTATTGGGGTATGTAAATTAGGTTGGGCTCGGGACTCCTTTGGCCGTTAACTTTCGGGTCAGAATTTCTAAGGAGAAGGGGATGCATGTGGCCTCAACATAATCTTTGAATGTGAACTCACATGTGCAGACGAGAGAGTCGTAAAAGGCACGCACCTCGGCCTCCCATCCCGCCTCACGGGGCTCATTAAGGAAATGACACCACCCCTCGGAAGGAATAGGTTAGTGACGGATTGGGGAAGCTCATTCCAGCGCACTTGGCGCTCCATGTGGAGTTTGCATGAATGACTGAAAAAGCGTTCTTGCTATATTTTCCCTTAGCGCGAACGGAACGCCCATTTCCATTGTCGAGAACTTCGACGGAGGCATATTTTTCTAGGAGGGCCCTGTTTGCCATATGGGAATGAAGTGGTTTAAGGGAGAATATGGAAGAGAGAATAAAAGAGTTGGGTGAGTGGAGTAGTGGTGAAATGGGGGGAAAGGAAGTGTATTTTAGGTGGTGGGTGAAGGGAATGGTGTCTTTTGGAGGGAAGGGGGTGGATTTGAGAGGGAACATGTATGGGGAAGAGGGGAAAGTCGGATATGAAATGAATATGAGGGGTTGGGTGAATGGGAGATGCATCTTGGGAAGGGAAAAAATGCAGACACCGAATCGATCTGGGTCCCCAGGACCGGATCGGTCCGATCCTTATTTTTTTTTATTTTTCTGCATAACCGAATCTATCTGGATCCTCGACGGACCGACCCAGTTCCTTGTAACTTTCTTCTCACCTTAACTTAGAATGAACTCTTCTCTGTCAATTTCTCGGGTGTTCCCACAATTATTCCTACGCAAGAGTGACTTAGGACCTCCCATCTCTTACTTTGAAACCCTATACGCTCTCCCGATGTGTGTGCTTCCGCTCCTGTCTTATCGTGACTTATACTTACTGACTCCTAACTACCCTAACCTACTCACAAGAATCACCATCTACGCGTAGGGGGTGGGACGACCTTCTCATACTTCTCAATCAATCCCCATAGATGGGGTCCGACAACCAAATGGTGTCGGCTTCTTCGATGCATGCCTCAGATTATGGTTTACGGTGTTGGCCATTAACCTTGAAAGCATTTCCCCCTTTTGAATCTTCCAACTCTATATCTCCATGGGGGATAACTTATCTTACCGCAAATGGGCCCGTCCACCTTGAACGTAACTTGTTGGGAAATAAGTGTAGTTGAGAGTTGTAGAGAAGTACTTTTTATATCGGATGGAAATCTTTGCGGCTAATTATCTTGTCGTACGTGAGTTTTATTCATTCCTTTGAAATTTTAGCATTCTTATATGTGTCATTGGGCATCTCTTCCAACTCGTTCAATTGAAGCTTGCGAGCTTCACCGGCTTTATCTAGAATATAGTTCAACCTCTTAATCACCCAATAGGCTTTGTGCTCAAGCTCCACAGGGAGATGTCAAGGATTGACATAGACAAAACGAAAAGGGGACATCCCGAGGGGGTTCTTATTGGCGGTACAGTAAGCCCATAGCGCATCGTTTAATCAAAGGGACCAATATTTTCGGATAGGATCGACAGTCTTTTCAAGGATGGTCTTGATATCACGATTTGCTAACTCGTCTTTCCCACTTATTTGGGGGTGATAATTCATTCCAACTTTGTGGACGATTCCATACTTTCTCATTAATTTTTTAAATGGACTATCTAAAAAATGCATGCCGTTATCACTTATGATTGCCATCGGAGCACTGAAGCAAGAGAGTATGTGTTCTTGTAAGAACTTTATCACCACTTTGTTGTCATTCATATTGGTAGCTATTGCCCATGCCCATTTGAAGATGTAGTCTACCACAACGAGGATGTATAAGAAGCCAAAGGAGGGAAGGAATGGTCCCATGAAGTCAATACCCCCAACAATCAAATAACTCAATGACAAGTATAGGGGTTAGTGGCATCATGTCGCGACGGGTAATAGCTCCCATCCTTCGACATCTATCGCAAGATTTGCAATAGGCATTCATATCCCGAAACAATATGGGAAAATAGAGACCTCTTTGAAGGATTTTAGCAACTGACTTATTCTTGGAGAAGTGGCCTCCATAAGATTTTATATAACAAAATCGGATTACACTTTGAATTTCTTCATCCGGAACACATCTTCGAATGAGTTTCTTCGTACAATACTTGAATAAGAATGGATCGGCATTGAAAAACATGCGTGACCAAGTGATGAATTTTTTCTTTTCTTGCGGTGTCCATCTGGGAGGAACGACTCCCATGAAAATATAGTTAACAATTTTCATAAACCAAGGTCGGGAAGAAGTATCAAAGAGTTGCTCATCCGAAAAGTACTCATCTATGGGTATTGGATCACTAGACACGTCGAACGAGAACCATGACAAATGGTCGACGACAACGTTTTCCACCTCTTTCTTATTTTTTATAGAGAGATTGAATTCTTGTAGGAGTAGGATCCACCTTATAAGGTGCGGCTTCACATCTTTCTTAGTAAGGAGATATTTAAGTGTCACGTGGTCGGTTAAGCATGTAATGGGAGACCCAATAAGGTATGAGCAGAATTTGTCCAAAGCAAAAATGACTGCTAGAAACTCTTTCTCCGTAGTGGAGTACTTAAGTTGTGGTCCGCTCAATGTTCGGCTAGCGTAATAGATGACATGAGATTTCTTATTCTTTTTTTCCCCAAAATAACCCCAATCGTGTAATCACTCGCTTCACACATGAGCTCGAATGGAAGGGACTAATCTAGAGCTTGCATGATGGGGGTGGAAATTAACATGCTTTTCAATTTATCAAAAGCCTTTTGGCATGCGTCATTCCACTCAAAGGGGGCATCCTTCATAAGGGGGTTACTCAACGGTCTAGCGATGGTGCTAAAATCCTTGATAAACCTTCTATAAAATCCTGCATGGCCCAAGAAGGAGCTCACATACTTCAGTGATTTAGGTGGGGAAGCTAGACTATGACATCAATTTTTTCTCGGTTAACTTCTACGCCTTTAGATGAGACTATGTGGATAAGAACTATGCCCTCGGTAACCATGAAGTGACATTTTTCCTAATTGAGAACTAAGTTCTTTGCCACACACCGGGAAAATACTTTCTTAACATTCTCTATACATTGGTCAAAAGAGGGGCCAAAAATTCTAAAATCATCCATGATAACCTCAAGTCCTCTCTCTACCATATCGCTAAAGAGACTCACCATGCACCGTTGAAAGATCACGAGTTCATTGCACAATCCAAAAGGAATACTTTCGTAGGTAAATGTGCCAAATGGACATGTAAAAGTCATCTTTTCTTGATCAAGTATGTCTACCAAAATTTTGTTATATCCGAAATAACCATCAAGGAAGTAATAATATGGGTGACCCGTTACGCGCTCAAGCATTTGGTCGATGAATGGCAAGGGAAAATGGTCTTGTCTTGTTTCGGCATTGAGTTTCTGGTAATCAATGCAAACACGATGCTCGGTGGTGGTGCGTTGATGAATTAATTCCCCCTCAGCGTTTTTAACCACAGTCATGCTCGACTTTTTCGGGATGACTTGAATTGGGCTTACCCATTTACTATCTTAAATAGGGTAGATAATCCCGGCATCTAAAAACTTGATAATCTCTGCTCTAACAATTTCTTTCATAGTTGGGTTTAGTCGCCTTTGCATTTCCCTTGAGGGATTCACGTCCTCCTCGAGGTGGATTTTGTGGGTACAAATCAGGGGACTTATACCCTTCAAATCCTCTATAGACCAACCAAAACACCTCTGTGCTTAATCAAAATTTCCAACAACTTACCCTCTTGCTCTTTATCTAGGCTAGAGGAGACAACAACATGAAATGTCTCATCCTCTCCTAAAAAAGCATATTTCACATTAGAGGGTAGTTTCTTCAACTCGAGGGTAGGAAATTTCTCTTCGGAGGGGATCAAGCATGACTCCCTCGGGGATAGCTCCTCGAATCTAGAAACCCAATGAACATCTCTCAACTCCTCTATCGATGCTCCCTCGTCTAATATCGCTTTCAACCCCTCAACCTATCACCCAAACTTAGTGTATGGAATCTCACTCTCACCACCTCTCACCAGACATGCTTTTAAAGCGTCCCCACCCATGGTTCTTTCGATGTGATCTTCTACTACCTCCTCTATAAGGTCGATCGTATGGATTTCATCTTGGTTACCCACTTTGTTAGCAACATTGGAGATGTTCGTTTCGAGGGTCATGTTCCTAAACGTGAGCTGCATTTGCCCATTTTGTGTATTGATTAAAGCATTAGCCGTGGCTAAGAATGGGCGGCCTAGAATGATGGGAACATGGCTTCAGGGCTGCGTGTTCCAAATGACAAAGTCTACCGAGAAGAAGAAAGTGTCCACTTGGACTATCACGTCCTTAATAATCCCTTGAGGTACCTTCACTGTGTGATCCACTAATTGGAGAGTGATTCGTGTGGGCTTAAGTTCACCCAACTCAAGCTACTTATAATGGAATATGGAAGGATATTAACACTCGCGCCCAAGTCCATCAAAGCTTTCTCAATTCTATGCTCTCCAATAACACATGAACTCGTGGGTGATCCCGGATCTTTAAACTTGGGTGGGTGGTCGTTAAGTAGAACGGAGCTCATATTCAGTGCTTGGAAGACATTATTCTTCACCTTTAGCCGTATTTTCACAGTTAAAAGATCTTTAATGACCTTAGCATAGGCGGAAATTTTTTGGATGACATCTAGGAATGGAAAATGCAGCTTCACTTGGTTAAGATCATTAAGCACTTCTGCATGGGAGGCTCCCTTTTGAGGTGGGGCCAACCATTGAGGGAATAGAGCGGCGGTGGGCGATTTCACAAAAACTTCGGGCTCGCTATCGTCGTCTTTATCACTCTCGTTCAAGGGGTTATCTTATACCTCTTTTGTGCCGGGTGAAACCTCCTTATCTCTTGGCTCCTTGTGTGGGGGAGGTGATAAATCAACGACTCGCCCAGTACGCATAGTGGTGACGGCATGACATTGCTCTTGCTGATCGAAAGATGTAGAGCTAACATTGTCTTGACCTTGAGGAACTCTTTGGACTTGAGCCAGAAACTTACCCTTATCTTAGACACATAACGAGGATTGCAACCTAGATATGCTCGTATTCATCTCAGTGAACATGCACACAAACTTAGCATTGGTTGCATTATGAGATTGGATGAACTAGTTTAAATTATCCTCAAGAGTCCTCCGTGGTGGTGTGATGTATGGGCATGCAGGTGATGCTTGCATGTGGGGATGAATAGTATAACACCCGTGTTTTTATTAATTAATTGGAATATACGAGAAAAATAAAATTTTAAATTTAATGATTATTATTAAATAAATATGTTGGTTATGATTTTAGAAAAATAAAACTTCAAGCGGAATTTAAATGGATTTTTAATAGAGTTTTTAATTATTTTTGCCTTATAGGCATTTTGTGAGGGAACTGTCGTCAAACCTGTAAGGTCGATCGATCGACCCTAGGAATCGATCGATTGACTATGCCCAGATTTTGAGTCGGTGAGTTACATTTTAGAGTTTGAGTTAGGTTAGGATTCCTAATTGGTATTTAATCATTCTAATTTGTAGGGGGGACTTCTGATAATCATTTTTCCCAAGTTTTTCACCAGAGATCTCTTCGAAAAGTTTTTCCTCTCCACCATAATCATCAACCTCCAACATAATCAAGTTTTTTTGTCACAAGTTTTGGAAGGCTTAATTGGGGTTTAATCGAGTCTGTTCAAGAACACTTCTTTATTAATTTTTCGAGAGGAATACAAATTTCTAATCATATTTTAAAATCGATATTCACTCAGGCATGAATACTCTATTCCTTTCCTTTATTATTATGCGTTTTAAGTGTCACCTAAACCCTTAATGACGTGTTTTTGATTAAAATCAATTAGTAACTTAATTAGAGAAAGTGGACACTTAAAGTTTGGGACTATTTTTATGAAATCTTTGAATATGATTTAATATTTGAAACCCTTGGGTGCATAGGTTTGATTTATGGGTTTTATGGTTTTGGGTGTAGGTTCTCATATAGACTTTTTCTGGGATTATTTATATGGTTAATGGCACGCGCTCACAATTATAAAAAATAGATGGCTTATAAAAGAGAACATTTTTGTTATATTGAATAATATCGCATGTTGATTAATTTAACATTATTGAATATAATGAATTATGTTGAAAATAACGACGGTGTTATTAATTGAATTAAATTAAATTGAGACTTTATGATTTATGATATTGTGTGGATTATTATTATTATTATTATTCACTTTTGCCATCGTGCGGACGAGAGACTTTTGGTTATTATATTGCTCACCTCTATTTTAGGATGCTTACTAGGTATGGGACTAGTGGGTAGGCCCTGGTTATAATTTATACTTGCTAGGTATGGGACTAGTTAGTGTAAATTCGTGGGGATTTTATATCTCGAGGTGGGGAAGATTTTTATGTTATATCGCCTTTTTGTTAAGCCTAGGCATGTGACTAGGACGTGTTTTATATTGGTGATTCATCCTATATGTAGGATATGACGCATGTGTACTTGGGGAACCTTAGGTATGGGACTAAGGGGTATTTGAGGATCTCACATCGATTAAAAGGGTGGGGTAATTTATAAATTGAGAAATTAAGAAAATGAGAATTGACACCTAAGATAAAAAAGGGTATTAAAATTTGTGGCGACATAAAGTGTCAGGGACCGACAGTTTAAACGGCTCAGCGGACGATTTATGTCATGTCATGTGTGGAACCTTTTCATGGGGTCGGGTCGACAGTTTAAACGGATTAGAAGCCATTTGATAAGGGGAAGTGTGACACTTTGGTGGATTACCACCCGGAGCGGGAGGACCGCCATAGTGAAAAGTGAGAACAATAATAAATTTAGGTTAATTTAATTAAATTAACGTTTTGGGGATGTATGATAACTAAAATGATATTGGTGTATTTTTATCAGAATCTTTGGGGGTGGTTAGTTATTTATCCTTCCCGTGTTTAATTATATTCGTAATTAAAATATTAAATTGTGATATTTATTGCGTATAATGCTACTGTCTGGATTCAAGGATCCTATTTGAGGGGAGTAGTGTGTATTCATGCTCGGGGCTCTAACCTCGTGCGTTGACTAACTTTTTCATGATAAGTTTTAGAGAAACTACATAGGATTATTGGAGTTTATCGTTTGGAGGTGCAAATGGAGTTTATTCATTTTATTGCTTTATTTAGTTAGACTTTCTTTTCAGTCATATTTCATTATGAGACTTCATTTGGGTTTTTATTGGGCCATTCGGTTCCAAAGTTGTTAGATGATTTCAGTTGGATTATTCATAGTTCTTTATTATTCAGATTTTATTTAATCATTATTGGAGATTGGTTTTTACTTGGAGTTTTAACATGTGATGAATCTGTTATCGCTCAGTTATTTATGATCATTTGGGATTGATTCAATTATTTATCTTATGGACTGATTTATTTATGTCTCATATCTGTCTCATGCTAAGAACAGTATTTATTTACTCACGCCCGGCATGGTTCGGCGGTGGTGGCTGGCCACCCCGTCTATTGTATTTTACGAGGTGTGACACATAGGTGGCGCTTGATGAAATTGAGGAGGGGTTGGAGGTAGGGCAACATGTGAAGTAGGATTCAACGTAACTTTTTGTTGCCCGTAGCTGAAACCAGAATGGTTCCTCCATAATGGGTGGTATGCATTCCCATAAGGGGCATTAAAATTTCCCTTAAATCCTCCTATTGCTTCCACTTGCTCGGTAAGCATAGCTTTGGGTATCGTCAAACAATCCTTTATTGAATGACCCGCCTCATAAATGGCGCACACCTTTTCTTTCACTGTATGGGTGGATCCAGTAGTTTCTCTTAGTCGTACCTCAAGTATTTCTCTCATATTTTTCTCAAATTGATCAAGTCGACGGTCTAACAAGGTATCTTTATCCAATTGGTATAGACCAGATGCAACAGGAGTGGTGGAAACTTGTCGAGTCAGTTTGGGGCATTAGGATTGGATATGTCCTATGCTTGAGTAGTCTCAGCGACATACTTAAGATGAGCCCCAGCATCACTTGCATTTAATTCCCAAAACGATCTTTCACACATTGTTTGAACAAGTTGTTTAGACGCTATAGTAAGCCCTTGATGGAAGAAATAAATAAGGTGGTGTTTCTCAAATCCATGATGTGGGCAAGCATTAACCAACTCTTGAAAGAGTTACTAACACCTATCAAATGACTCATTATTTTGTTGTCGAAAGGCTTGAATTTGAGCCTTGACAGAGTTGGTTTTATGTTGGGGAAAGAACTTCGAGAGAAACTTGGATTGCATATCTTTCCATGATATAATAGAGTTCGGTGGTAATGACCAAAGCAAGGTCTTAGCTTTATCCTTTAAGGAAAAAGGAAAAATCTTTAGGCGAATGACATCTTGCTTGCAAGCTTGATCACTAAAGGTTTCACACGCCACTTCGGAATCACGAATATGGAGGTATGGTTTCTCCAAATCCATGCCGTGAAATGTTGGAAGAATCTATATCATGCCATTACGGAAGTGGAACTGTCCTGCATTATACGGAAGTAGAATGCATCCAGGGGTGATAGTTCGCTCGGGAAATAAGAGTTCTTTCATGGGAAGATACAGTAGGTTTCCCTCACCTATACCGAAACTGGCTATATCGGACATTTCTCTGTCTCCAATTGACTCAGAATCCTCACTCGGTGTCCTAGAAGTGTGACTCAAAATGTAACTTGTGATGGAGTTTGCAAGTGTAGGAGGTGGAACCCAAAATTGTGGAACGTGAGGGGTAGGGGTGCTATAATGATTATACTCAACGATGGGATTTTCGTAAATTCTTGTTGGAGTATTTTGAGGAGTTTGTTCTGGATTTTGCATGAAAGGGCTTTTGAGAGATAATTTTTTTATTCCTGATTTTTTTTTGAATTTTTTTTGTCTTTTTAAATTTAGGAATAAAATTTGGCATTAAATATACTAACCTAAAGCCTACCTAAGTCCCCCGGTAATGGCACCAAAAACTTGATGCGAACACAAAAGTGTCTAAAGTACGTGCTTATATAGGCTCAAGTGCAAGCTTGTCGCTCAAGTAATAACTTGGTAAGTCGGGATCATATCCATAGGGAACTAGGACGAATGCTCGTAACGATGAAGGAATAAAAGACTAACCCTTAATTGATTCGAGAAAGGAAACTAAAAGATGACTAATTGTGGAACTGCATTCTACTGTCTAAATGAAAATGAAATTTAAATTACTGACTACACTATATGCACAGAAATAAAACTACTACAATTAAGTAAATATGAATGAGGGAAAGGCAGGTTAGGATACAATCCCCCAAACCCTAGTAGATTTATCGGATAGAAAACTAGCTTTTGAATTAGAGAGTTGATCAAACCCACTCTTTATTAATCCTAAGAATTACATATATGAAGGTACTAGCCCACATAATACGTAATCAAAGGCAAGGATAAAGCGGTGTTGCATAGCCAACACATACATCGCATTCTTAAACACCCTGGTTACCTACGACAAATGAGGTTAAAAGGCCTATGATGGCTGTGATCACTACACAACACGATTCGATCAAAATTTAATTCAAAACCCATTTTCTATTCATGTAAACTGTATCGGGTTGGGTTTATGCATCCCCACTCTTGGAAATTTAGTTGAACATAATTAAACTAAGCATGAACACAAAATCTATTTTGCATGAATTCATAACTACGTGAAAAATTGGGAAGAAACTTGTAAATAAGAATGACAACCTAGTTTCTATGAATAATCAGACACAAATATAAAAACAATTGAAAGTAGAAAGAAACAATACCTAGAATGAAGAAAATTTTGGAATTAATGGTTGAAACTTGAATAAACGTTGAAGAAATTAAAACCTAGGGTTATTAGGTGCAAAAGGCCTCTAAAACTATCAAAAAGAGAACTCCTAAAAGTTTGGTAATTAGTTGGAATAAATACCCTACGAAATTACAAGAGTTTGAGATAAGTACAACTCTAAATTTGAAAAATAAAAATAAGTAAATCGTTGCCCGATCCGGTCCAACCTGGGCTATCGGTTCGGTTTGGTACATGTCAGATCGGTTCATTTTTACTTGAAATCGGATCAATCTGATCTTCCAATCTATGTAGGAAATCATAAGGTATCAGACCAGTTCATTATTGGGTGAAATCGGATTGGTCTGGTGGTGCATTCTATTCAGGATCTTAGACCTCTCCGGATCGGTTTGTTTTTGGCTCACATCGGATCGGTCCGGAGATCTTTTTCTTTCTGCTTCTGTTGTGGTTTTCTGTCATCTTTAAGGCTTCAGAACTTCTGATTCGGGCCTCGGATTTGGATGGCGTTTCCTCCTACGTTCATGTAAACTCGAGGTATTCAACTTTCATTTTGGTTCCTCATCCGAACTCCAGATGTAAATTTACTCTTTTGCCCTCTAACTTTTTTCCTTGGTTTCTCAATTTTGGGTTTCCTTTTCTCTTCACTTGTATAAAATACCTGTAAAAAGCACAAAGAATATATGAAACTCAATCCACTATATAGGAAATGTCTGTAGGAAAGATATGAGATAAATTAATTCTTTTTACATGGTATGAGGTGATAAAAGACGCTAAATTAAGGGGATAAATCGGAAGAATTTATGCCTAATCAAAAGGGTCCCATGAAATCGATTCCCCATCATTCAAATATCTTGATGACGAGAATATGGGTCAACAACATCATGTCTCATCGAGTAATAACTCTCATTCTTTGGCACCTATCATAAGATTTGCAATGAGTATTCACATCCCGGAAGATTATGGGGCAATAGAGACCGCTTTGAAGAATCTTAGCGGTCATATTTTTCTTGAAAAAGTGGACTCCACACACATCCTAATGACAAAACTGGATGACAATAGGGATCTTGTCATCCAACACATATTTTCAAATTATTTGGTCGGCACAATATTTAAACAAATAGGGATCGTCATAGAAAAACATGCACGACCAAGTGAAAAACTTCCTATTCTCTTGCGGTATCCAATCAGAGGGGACGACCTGCATGACTAGATAATTAACAATGTTCATAAACCAGGGGAGTGAGGAAGTGGAAAATAATTTCTCATCTAGAAAATACTCGTCTATGGGTATAGGATCTTTTGGTATGTCAGACGAGAGCCTCGATAGATGATCGGCTACGACGCTCTCTACTCCTTTCTTATCTTTAATGGACATGTCAAATTCTTGGAGTAGTATGATCCACCTAATGAGGCACGACTTCGCATCCTTCTTAGAAAGGAGATATTTGAGAGCCGCATGGTTAGTAAAGCATATATTCGGTGAACCGATGAGGTAAGAAAATAATTTGTCCAGGGCAAAAACTTTCGCTTGCAATTCTTTCTATGTGGTGGAGTAATTCAATTAAGGCTCGATTAAAGTCCATATATCATACTATATGACGTAGGCTTTCTTATTTATTCATTTACCTAAAACATTCCTTACCGTATAATCACTCTCATCACACATAAGCTCGAATGGAAGGGTCCAATTCAGAGCTTGCATGACGGGAGTGGAGATTAACATGTTTTTCTAATTTTTCAAAAGCTTCTTGGCATGCTTCACTCCACTCGAAAGGCACATCCTTCATGATTAGATTACTTAAGGGCCTAGCAATAGAACTAAAGTCCTTAATAAACCTATGATAGAACCCCACATTGCCCAAGAAATGGCGCACATCTTTTAGTGACGTAGTTGGGGGAAGTTCGGAAATAACATCAATTTTTGCCTTTGGCACACCTCTATACCCTTGGATGACACGATGTGACCGAGAACTATGCCTTCGGTAACCTAAACTGACATTTCTCCAATTTAGTACCAAGTTCTTTTCCACACATCGGACTAACACCTTCTCAATATTAGATAAGCAATGGTAAAAAAAGGAGCTAAAGACACTAAAATCGTCCATGAACACCTCAAGGCCCCTTTTGACCATGTCACTAAATAGAGTAAGCATGTACCATTGAAAGGTCGTGGGTTCATTACACAGTCCAGATGGAATAAGTTTGTAGACAAATGTGCTAAAAGGACATGTGAACACAGTCTTCTCTTGATCTAAAACATCCACCTCGATTTGGTTATACCCGGAATAACCATCTAAAATATAGTAAAACAGGTGGCCTGCTACTCTCTCAAGCCTTTAGTCCATAAAAGGCAAAGGGACTTTTCAAATGACCACAATGAGGTTGTGGTAGTCAATGCAAATGAACCACCCGATGGTGGTACATTTGGGGATAAGTTCCCCCTTTGCATTTTTTACCACAGTCATTCCCGACTTCTTGGAGACAACTTGAATAAGGCTCACCCATTTACTATCTGAGGTGGGATAGATGATGCTTGTATCCAATAACTTTATAATTTATTCTCTTACAAAATCATTCATAGTTTGGTTTAGACTCCTTTGTATCACCCTAGAAGGTCTCACGTCCTCCTCTACGTGGATTTTATAGGTACAAACTAAAGGACTTGTACCCTTCAAATTCGCGATGCTCCAACCAAAAGCACTTCGGTGCTTCCTTAGAATGGCCATAAGCTTTCCTTCTTACTTTTTATTCAGGCGAGGAGACATTAACGAGAAATGTGTCATCCCTTCCTAAATAAGAAAATTTGACATTAGAAGGAAGATTTTTCAATATGAGGGAAGGAAATTTCTCATTGGAGGGAACCATGCACAATTCCCTTGGGGTAGTTCCTCAAATTAGAGACCCAACTAATATCTCTCACGTCCTCATCGCTCTCACTCACATCTAACAACCCCCCCCCCATCTCCATTACCTCGTGCTCAAAATCGGTGTATATAATATTTCTCTCACTTACCGTAACAAGACATGCCTCTAATGGATCCCTAGTGTGATTACCCTCAAAGTTTTTGTGTACTACATCCTTTATAAGATCCAAATCGTGTAACTTATCCACATCATCCATTTTCTTGGTGATGTTGAAGATATTAGTCTCGAGTGTAATAATCCCGAATGTGAGTTGCATTTCCCCATTTTACGTGTTTATTAAAGCATTAGCTATAGCTAAGAAGCGGCATCCAAGGATCACGAGAACATGATGTCTCGAGGGAGAGGAGGGCTCTGTGTACTAAATGACAAAATTTATCGAGATATAGAAAGTGTTGACTTGGACGATCACATCCTCAATAATCCCCCGAGGTATCTTCATGGAACGATCTGTGAGTTGGAGAGTAATTTTTATCGGCTTAAGGTTACCTAAATCAAGTTGTTTATATATGGATTAAGGGAGAATATTAATAATCTCTCCTAAATCTAATAGCGCTCTCTCAATTTTAGTCTCTCCAATGGTGCACGAAATGGTAGGTGCACCCGGATCTTTATACTTTGACTGGAGGTTTCTCGAAAGTACCAAACTTACGTTTTGTGATAAGAACAACTTCTTCTTTACCTTTAAGCTACGTTTCACCGATAGAAAGTCCTTAAGAAACTTCGCATATGCAGGAATTTGATTGATTGCCTTGAGAAAAGGTAAATTTAGCTTCATTTGCTTAATCACTTCCAAGTTATCATCATGGGATGTTCCTTTAGGAGGAGGGACCAACCGTTGAGGTAAGGAGCGGCATTAGGGGGTTTCACTACCACTTAGTGCCTAACTGTGTCATCTGTATCACTCTCATCCAAGGGGGCATCTTAGGCCTCTTTCGTGCCAGACAAAACCTCCTTGTTATTTTTCTCATCGTGTGGGGGAGGTGACAAGTCAACAACTCTCCCACTACGTAGAGTGATAACCGCTTGACATAGCTTTTTATTTTTGTCGATTATAAATATGATACAATTTTGACCTTGGGAAGGTCTTTGGCCTTGGGAGGTATAGACACCACATTCTAGGACCCCCTAAGTCTCTCTTTAGTTCCCTATCACCTCCCTATTTCACTACAAACCATAGGTCATACTCTGAGTACCGATTTAGAGGTAATTAGGTGCTCCCGACCCCGTTTGACTCCGGTCAACTCTATCTTTAGAGTAAAAACTCAATGAATCTTCGAGGGGCTTTGAATCCCTTTTCCAACGGTCTGCCCCATGCGCAAATCGACATAACGATTTGGACGAATAGGCCATTTTACCATAAAAAATCGATCTAGAGGCCATCAAGCATTCTCGGGCCTCGATTTGACCGCAATCAACTTCATCTCCAGAGAGAAATATCTTTGAATCTTTAAAGGGCAATGAAACTCCTTTCCAATGATCCGCCCCATGCACGAAACGACATAACCATTCAGATGAATGATATATTTTCCTCCGAAAATTGATCCAGAGGCCACCGAGATCTCTCAGGCTCCATTTGACCAAGGTCAAATCTTCATCTCGAATGAGACTAAATGAATATTCAAAGGGAACTTAATACTCTTTCTAATGGTCTGCTCCGCGTACGAATCAACCTTATGTTACGGACGAACGACCCATTTTACTCTGAGAGGTCACCGGTGGCTTTCGAGCCCTGGTTGACCAAGGTTAACTTTTCAAACCCTGTGAAGCTATTTGTAATATCAAAGTGTCTCACATAACCTTTCCAATAGTCTGCTATGTGTGCGATTCTGACTGTTTGGACGAACGACCCATTTTTGTCTGACGATCTCTCATCCAAAGGACCGACGAGTGCTTTCGAGCCACGTTTGAACCAAAGTCAACTCCGGTACCTGGTAGAGGCCCAAAGGACTATTAAAGGTGTCTGAATTATCTTTCTAATGGTATGCCCCATGCACGATATGAATCAACGAATTGTGTTCTACGACCGCTTGTTCGAAAAAATCTGAACGAGACTGTCGATTGGCAGGTCCATTTCCCTGCCAATCGGTAGTGTGCCTAAGGTTACTTGACGATTGGAAGGGCTAGGGATATGCCGACCGGCACCCCCTTATCCTGTAAATAGATGGCATGACCTCACTCCCAAAACACACCTCAATGCCATCAACATTAGTGATCTCAGCAACATTCTCTTGTAGTCAGCAAAATTTTATTATGTGAAATTCCTTTCCATCTTATATTCCCATCCTTTACATACCCAATTTGGTAAAATCTCATTCTCTCTCCTCTAACATTTATCTCAACATTCCAGGGAGTTCACCAAGGATCAAGATCAAGCTTCAATTCTCTAAATAAAGTCCAAAATCCTTCTCTCTCTCTTTAATTTATTTATTTTTGCACTAGTTACATAAATTCTTAATCTATCTTTTGCCTTAGTTCATACACATTAATATCTTACCTTCTTATTAGTTGTATTGCACATACTTTATTTTCCATAAAAAAATCCAAAACAAACAAAATGAGGGTTACACCTATAAATTCTAACGGGATTATCCTTCATAATTTCTCAAAACTAAAATACATTTTCTACACATACACATATAAGAAATTACCATTCGAATCTATGGGATAAACCCCACCCTTATGCTGCATGCGAACTACATGGACATTTATGCCTTTATACGCTACATAGGCGTTTCGGGTTAAAACTCGAGACTCAAGTCCAATTTCCAATTTTCCCATCTTCGCATTTTCATCCTTTTCATCTATACATTATTTTACTACATATTATGTTTGTGATCCTTATTAGCGTTTTACCCAACATATATTATCGTTTCATTATAACAATAAATATTTTGATAAAAGCATAAATCGTATTTTCTAAAATATTATTTTGGGAACATTTCCATGTATGACCTCACTCTATCTTTTTCATGGTATGAGTTGGGATATTTTTATCTCCATTATATGTACACGCACACAGACTTCAGGGAGAAATACAGGAATGTAGTAACACAAGCCCATGAGATACTGGAAGGGCGGGATGGGTGCCTAACACCTTCCCATTCCGTAACTTAGTCCCCGAAACTTTGAACTATTGGTTTTGTAAGCATCAGTTTGCCTTTAATGCCACTCTCTCGAGGCGGGGACATGTTATTTTGCATGTTTTGTGCAAAATAGGCTGGGGACTCCATATCTTTACATTCATCCCACACCGATGACAACCGAAGCATTCCTAGAGTGAGAGGGCGCAAGAACTTCACCCCCTTTCCCCTTCGGAGAGGAGATGATCGGAATGGCCATAGTGGTGACTCTGATGGGGACAATTTTCATAAGAGGGATAGACTCCATTTGCATGGGTATTATTATTTTCTGCTTGTGTGCATATGCACCTACCTGAATGCTTGTGTGCGTATAGTGAAAGTCATGCCAAAGGGGGTAACCCTTCCAATTAACCCAACAACTGCATACCCTCATATAGGCGTCAAACCTAGGACACTCATACTTAGTTTGCCAGTTTCTACCTGAAACTCTGTCGAAATGATGGGTCGACATACCGCCTAAATTTTCGCCCGATTCCATCTTTTTTTAAAATACAGGACCTGTCCGTGATCCTGCAATAAGACCAACCGTGTTTTTACATATTTTTGAAACCCAATTTTCCTAGGCTCGAGTCCCGTCCGACATTTCCTTCTGCATTTAGGTAAGCCTAATATAAGTGAGAACATAATAAACACAATAATAATAATCATTGTGAGACGATTCTCTCATTTTTCCTCTTTCTTTACCAAAAGTGTTAAAAATAATTTTCCCTCTTTTATAAAAAAAAACAAAAAAGAATTTTTCCTTCCTTATACCAAAAATATTTTTCCTCCCTTTTACCCCAAAATATTTTTTCCTCATCGTTTCCAAAAAAATGTTAAATATATTTTCCTTCCTTTTCAATAATAACAATTTTCCCTTCTCTTTTAGAAATAAATTCGAATTTTTCTCCTTCTCAGGTCGATCGCATACCCGAACCTTGGTCTGGCTCCTTATTGGCTTTGGTCTTCCGTCAAACTGTCCTGAGACTCCGTCAATTTCGTCGCTACTTCCACCAAGATCGGAATTTACCTTCATCTACTTTCCATGGAGAACGCTGACCAAATACCGAATGTGCATCCAGATTTGATGACGGTCCTAGCCCACTACACCAAAAATAGAAATTTGGCACACCTTGATATTAAAAATCTGGCACAATTTAAAACTGTGCCAAATTCTGGGACGGTTTAATGATAATCTGGCACACTTTAAAATAGTGCCAAAATTTGGCACTGTTTTAAAGTGTGCCAGAGTTGAGTACACTTAACTAAAATATATAATACCCAAAATATACTAATCTCACTTCTGGCCTCCCTCTCTCGTCTCACGCTCGTTCCTCTCTCTCACCTTCATAGGTCCCCCCCTCTCTACTCATAGGTCGCCTCCCCTTTTCTCTCTCTCACGTCCATGTTCTTCATCAACAACAAACCATTGTGATCAACAAACATCTTCGTTTTTCATTACCACCGATTGCCAACTTTCGTCATGACGTTGACCGAAAGGTAAACAACTCCATACCAACTTCGTTTTTCATTTCAATTTCATTTTTCATTTCGATTACAAATAACTCCTTTAGTTCGATTTCATTTTTAGATTTCGTTTTTTAGATTTCGTTTTTAGATTTCATTTTGTAGATCTTTAGCCATCAACAACTCCATAACTGAACACCGGTAAGCATTTTCGTTTTCATTTTTATATTGTTATTTTGAATTGGTGGAGCTATTTTGGGTTTAGTGGATTTATTGAAAATGCTATTATTACGAGTTAATATTCAAATATTTAATTAAAGTGCTATTATTACGGGTTAATATTCAAACTTATAAAATGGTAAGTACATATAACTGATTATTTACGGGTTAATATTCAAAGCATTTCAGGTTCAGTGAATTTTGAATTGGTGATGGTGGTTTTGCCATTTTTTAGATCTGTAGACATCAAATACGTTTTTAGATCCAAATACCTTTCGTTTCTTGGAGTCCAGACCGAGCGGCTCCATGGGTAAGATATTTATATTGCTTCTTTGATATCTAGGTTTATTTCTTCAGAAAACATATAAGTTATAATTTAATTCGGCAATAGTATTTCATTTCGTTTATTCGGTGTAGAATTTTTTGTGTTTTCTCAATGGTCAATTATCCTCTGTAATCCTTTCTTTTTTGAAGAATAAAACAGAAAAGTTGTGCTTTGGAAAATTGGCTCTGATATTACCTCTTCCGTACACCTAAAAGTCTGTAACTCATGCATAGGAGCGTTGTGTTATATTTAGAACTGATTAGGTCCAATTGATCATTTTTTATGAATTTTCCTCAAAACACTTATATTGGGACATCTATAATTGGCAACATAATTAAGACGTTGAATTGATTAGGGGTTGTTTTCAAGGCCTAGTTTACTAAATTATCCTGTGTTGGACCTCAATCCTGATATGTTTAATGAAACTTGAACATAATTGGATAGTGCATACCGATGAAACTAGATATAGCACCACCAGTCAAGGTGTTTGTATGCTCAAACTAGTGATAACAATGGCAGCATATGACTATACTATATATATAAGAGATTCTGGTGAGGAGAAGAGGATTAACACCGTAATATAAGTGGTTCAGCCAATCAGGCCTACGTCCACTGTGCTAGTGTGTGTGATTAATATCACTGTATGAGGGCACTAATGGCCATGTATACAATCTCTCAAGCTTTCTCTCTCTACTGTATATTTGGACAGAGTTTTAGCTAGGGTTGCCAATTTCGGATCCTTTACAAGGTAGAGGATGACCTCTATATATAGTGCTTAGGGGGTGTAATGTACCCCCGAAGCATACAATGAGCAGGTGTGTGCTGATATAGCCAATCTAATGAAGACATCTGTCAATGTCACATGTAGAGAATGATGATGAAATATTCCCCCACGTGAGGGGATTGATTTGTTATAACTGATTGTGTACACGTGTTCCCAACCATACATATGATGATGAAGACTCGACTATCTGCGATTGGTCCTAATCTCGGCCTGAAAGAGGACGAGGTTAGTGTGGTCGGGCAACTGCTCGATTAGTGGTGACCTTGGCTCAGTAGGAGAGCCGAGGTAAGGCAGGTGGAGATGTAACATCGTCCCGGGCCGAGGTGATGGTGGAGTAGCAGGAACGTTGACTGATTCCCAGTCAAAACTGGTTATGATGATTGAGTGGCCCTTGCAACCTCGACCTGCGCCCAGCCGAGGTTACCAGGCTTGGCTAACCTGATGAATAACTGCCCCTGTGGATCATGAAGACCTCTCATGCTGAGGTAACTAGTAACGTCGGTCGTGGCCGACCTTGCTTAGGACGAGTCCGCTGGGGGCCAATCTAAGGCCCTTCTAACCTCGGCTATCTCCCTCGTCAAGGTTGATGTCTCTGAGCTGATGGGTTATATTTAGGGTGTATCAATCACACCCTAGCCCTTAGATACATGTGTGATCAGGTACCTAAGGGGTATGTTTGTCCGAGGTTGGACTTCCCTGGGTATTAAATACCTTTTTGACAAGTGTCAGCTACTGAAGTAGCTAGCGTGCCTGACAAGTGTAATGATTGCAGTCTTTTGGGCTCCCAAGGTAATGAT
Organism: Sambucus nigra; assembly: GCA_949130495.1. Classification (NCBI taxonomy): domain Eukaryota; kingdom Viridiplantae; phylum Streptophyta; class Magnoliopsida; order Dipsacales; family Adoxaceae; genus Sambucus; species Sambucus nigra. The sequence goes on from OX422218.1 coordinate 205,280,368, forward strand.
GGGCCTTGGTATGCATGTGGGGCTGTTTGAGGGTTAAACCCTCATTTCTTTTCTTTCTCCTCCATTTCTTCATTCTCTCGCCTGCATTTTCTTTGTTGCCTCTCTCTCTCTCTACAAGAGCTTGGTTAGCAGCGCTTTGGGTGGAGTTTTTGGCCAACGTTTATATCCCTCTCCTCACATTCCATCAGGTATTGTCTTATCACCTCTTCTTCTCCCTTTTTCCAACCTTCAATTCCTGTTTCTTACATTTTCCGGCGAGTTTAAGAGTTTTTCAGTGAGTTTAAGAGTTTTTTGGTGAGTTGTTCTTGATCGTTTTTCATTCAAAAACCCAGTTTGATCCTTAATTCTATTGCCAATCCTATTTATTTAGGATAGTCACAAGTGTAGGGTCTGTATCATATGCTCAGGCCCCTTTACCAACTCTTAGAGGAATTCCCCTCTCTTAGGGAGAAGACCTTAGATAAAATTAGGCAAATAGAAAGAGCCCAAGAGGAAGGTCGTAGGGCAGAGGCGTTTCCACTCAGACCTATCTTTCCACCCCCTCTGAAGGTCATATACCCTGAGCCAACTGAACCAGTTAAATCAGTAGAGGTCCAAGATGAACCTACCCCCATGTCTGAGTCTGAGTCGTCCACCTCAGGCCCTATGTCTGTGGACTCCTTTCAAGAGGCCATGGACTTTTCCATTCAGCAGGATTAGGTCCCTGATCAAGCCGAGGTTTCCAAATCTATAGAATTGTCATGGACATTGACCTTGACAAGTTGGACTTGTCACGGTCAATGACCGTGACAATTCGGGGTGAGACAAATTTTTTTGTCACGAATGTGTCATGGTCATTGACCATGAAAAGTTCGTAAGAATTGTCACGATCGTGTCACGGTCCCTGACCATGACACGTTTAGTCATGGTTAATAACCATGACAAAGCCTTGACCCCTTTTTAAAAAATTGTCACGGTCATTGACCGTGATAATTCTGGGAAGAATTGAAAAAAAATCTGCTGGGCAGTATGGCCACTACCACTGCCCATCAGTATATTTGTACCTGTTATATCAATGGTGTACCTGTTCAAATATCATATATCCAAATAAACTAGAGATAATGCAAATATACATTCAAAATAGAAACTATTTAAGAAGAAACAGTATCACCATCAATTATCTCAAATCCACAAACTATTTAGCTGGAAAAGAGATTTTGTGCCGCAACGCTCGGGGACAACTTCTTATCCTTCCCTTCTCGTCCGAAGAGCGACATAAGTATCGAGCCTATGTGGACTACCCCAGGGCCACTCCCTGTCCCCTGAAATAAAACAAAGTAAAATTAGTATCCTCCCCGCAAATATAGATAAATATATAAATATAAATATAAATCGAAATTGAAATCGAAATCGAAATCGAAATTGACATATAAATATAAATACATTACCTGTAGTGTCACCCAAACAGCTAACTTGAGCTCATATGGCACCTCCTTCCAACTAATGTACCCCGGGTAATCGTGTCAAATATAATTCCCTTCATATCTGAACACTAAGAAATGCCATAATCCTATGGAGTTATGCTCTGCAAATTCCTTCCAACTGTTGTGTAGCCAAAAATCAGCAGTTGAAGTTGTCAATTGTACCTTCCAATGGTCTCCCATGTTTTGCTAGAGGTTCCAAGTGGTGGGGTATGGAAAGTGGAATTGACAACTTCAACTGGTAATGTTTGGCTATATAACAGTTGGGAGGAATTTGCAGAACATCACTCCCTAGGATTATGGCATTTCTTAGTGTTCGGATAGACGAAGAGATTCAGTCTCCTCTCCACAAATAGGACACCCCAAATAACTATGTACTAATCACCTATTAAAGGTAAGAAGCGTATATTCATGGATTAGTATAAACAAAACTTAGATGTAGTTGGAATATTTATGTATTAATCTCCTCTCCACACACGCACACTACACAAGAGTGAAAATGATAAAGTGCAAATCAATTAAAAGCATTAAAATGGATGTTTCGGTACAAATTGGAATATTTATTACAAATTGAAAAATTGTTTCAAATTCGGGTTATCATAAAAAATGGATTGATATTCGGTAGGAACAACCAAGTCATCCACACTACTATTTAGACCCCTTGGCGCGTGTTGGACAATTGGCCACGACTTGTTGTTGATATACTCCGAATAAAACACTTGCTTAACCTTTTAAAATGCACAAACAAACGACTCATCGCTCACGTGGTCGTTGCTCTTCAACTTGGACAAGTCAACCATGATCAAATTGGTGACAGAATCAACTTTACAAGCATTTTTATCCTCAACTCTTACCCAGTTACAGTAAAATACAACCTCATTGAAGCTTATATAATCCAATTCAAATATATTTTGGATTACACCATAGTAACTCATTTCAGCTTCAACGAGGTTTTTATCTTTTGCGCTCACTCGAAAGAAAGTACGAGCCTTGTATGAAATTCTCGAGTTCTGTACATTTGTACTTTCCTCATACACTTTAGCGCCGAAAATATAACCGTTCAATTGATACTTTTTGTACTCTTGTGCCACGAACAAGGTTCTAGTGGCTAGACGAGCAAGCCTTGATGTCGCATCACCCGTCTTTAGGGGCTGAGAATATAGATAAATTAATTATATTAGTGGTAAAATTTGAGTGTAATGTAACGTTATATAACTACTATTTTCATTATAATTACCTATTGTGTCAACCACAGCCTAATTTGCTATCTTATTATACCATTGTTTTTTTACTTTTATTGTTCTCACAGGCTTTATATTTTCTGCATATTACAAAATTAATCATGTATAAAATAATCTAAAATAATGTTAAACATTATAATAATCGAAACTTACCTTTTCCATTCTTCGACATCTTCATGTGTGTCAAATAGATAACGAGCTACTTGTTCATGTTGCAAACTCGTTAATTTCACTCGTTTTCCCATCACATGACCACCATCATCGACGAACTCATCAGTGTCATCAACGCTGGTCGAGTCAGGCATATATTTCCGAGTATATATTGATGACTCCATGGTGATGTATTCCTCTGCAATTGATCCTGCAATGTATCGCGTATTCTTGATGTAATCTTTAAAAACATTCATCAACTTTCAAATGGATACATCCACCGATATCTAACTGGACCACAAAGAAGTGCCTCGTCACATAAGTGTACCAATAAGTGAACACTTATGTCAAAGAATGCTAGGGGAAAGTACTTCTCCAATACACAAATCGCTTCGATCACAACCAATTTTGTGGCCACTATGTGTTCTCGATTGACTACCTTCTCACATAAGAGGGAGAAGGTAATACTAATTTGCATAATAGCCCTACACAAATCCTTGTGCTTGGAGAAACAGTGCTTAAACAATAGAGGAGCCAATTGCATGATCACATGCCAATCATGGGACTTACACTTATGAAAATCATGAGTAGCCTAATCCTTTGCAATCACAATCCTTTGCAAGTTGGACTAAAAAGTAGATGGGCCCTTCAAATTATATATTGTGTCTAAAAGCACCTTCCTTTCCCCACTCGTCAAAGTAAACGCACTAGGGGGAATTATTGTGCTTCCCCTACTATCTTCTTTCAACTACTAATTTGATCTTGTGCCTTCCTTACTCGTAGATTGGACATATCTAGGTTCATCGCATACCGAACAACGATCGAGATTTTCATACTACTTTCGGTATAGTATGCAGTCATACACACATACATGAATCGATTTATACTTCATTCCCAAACCTTTCAAACTGTTCTTCATAACAGGATACCTATTTGAAAGTGTATTCACCTTAGGTAATAAGCCCTTCACCCATTTCAGAATTCCCGCCACGCTTTTGCCAGATAAACCATACTGCGTCTTCAAACTGTGCAAACCAACCATGGCATGTAAAGTTGTTTGATCTTTCTCACAGCCAGAGTATAACGGTTAGGTCGCCTTAAATTTTAAACTTTGGTAGTCATCGTCAAGTTTTATCGTGTTATCTTCACGAGCACTTGAATCTTCTACATCATTAGTAACCTCATTCTCCTCTGCTTCATAAACTCTGTACGCATCATCAACTAAATCCTCTAACATATTATGATCTACGTCGTCCCCTTCTACATCTATTCTACTTGTTGAAGGTTGTTGTGAAGGTTGGTCGGGGATAAAAGGAACTTTCAATTCACCGTGAAAACTCCAAAATCGATAACTATCTTTCATACCCGATCTTAACAAATGTAGTTCAACTATTTTCCACACACCTTACCATTCTTACACCTAGCACACGGATACGGAAAATCTTCATCATTATGACATCTCTTTGCATATTTCACAAATTCGTTAGCACCTCTGCGAAACACCCCACATTCTATTAGTCTTACCCATCCACTCTTTGTATTTCGGTTATCCCATCACATCTACCACAACTAAACACCTATTAAAGGTAAAAAAAACTTAGATTTATAGTATGTTTCATTTAATTATCCCATCATTTAATTTCTATTTACCCCATCTCCTCTAAAGGGTGAGTGGTCCTATCCCATTCAAGACCGCATTTTTCTGTAATATACTTAACAGCTCATGCACATTGTTACAATTTGAAAAAAATTTGACAACATATCCCTTTAGTTCTCCAAGTACACGACGTAGATTGGCAGGTGTGAGTGTTATTTCAATTGATCAATTGAAATAATAGTCACACTTGTCAATCTAGTATGTACGCAGAGAACATTAAGATACTACTGCATAACTTCCTCCAAAAGTAACAACTTTAAGCCACTAAGAATATTATACAAAAATTATACAGTCTCAAACTGTCCAAACGGGACAATTCGAGAGATCTCATTACAGGGGTAATGACTCTCGAACGGGTCTAAGGTCTATTGAATGCGTACGCATAAGAACTAGAAGGCTAGAATCTATGCGCACTATATTTAATTTCAAGTATGTTTCATTTAATTATCATACTATATATATATATATATATATATATATATATATATATATATATTGTTCAATATACAAAGGAATTTTTCAAAAAAAGTTGAAAAATCCCACCCCCATATGGACAATAATCCAGTGGTCATGCCATTTTTAAAACTAACCAACCAAACATTTACTAAACAAAATAATCCAACAGCGATGTCAACAATAAATGTGTATCCCGTACTCCTTCTAATTCATCTACTCAATTAATTCATTTCATCAATTAAACTAACAATTAACGTATACAATTATTAATTTACTAATTTACAATGAGGAGAAATCCTACTTTCATATGAAATGGGCACTAATTATTAATTTACTTTCATCTAAAACTGTTTCATTTATTAATTATATTTTAGTGGATGTAATTATAGAATCTGTGGATGGATTCAATTTAATCTTACTATGTGAATGTTTTTATCTACAATGAGTTAACCTTGAAATAATATATATTATCTCATAGAATCATCAAAACACGATATTAAGAGAATTACAATGGAACCTTTCCTCACCCCCACTCCCCACCCCCACCCACCACACATATACACACACACACAACAGCCCCCCCTGCCCCACCCCTCCCCCCACCCTGCCCCTCCCCCCCACCCCCACCCACCACATACACACACACACACACATAATATCGCCCCACCCTGCCCCACCCCCTCCCCACCCACCCCCCCACCACACACACACACACATAATATCGCCCCACCCTGCCCCACCCCCCCACCACACATATACACACACACACACACAATAGCTCCCCCTGCCCCACCCTGCCCCACCCCCACACACTCACACATACACACACACACACACACACACACACACATATATACACACACAAACATATATATAAATAGAAGAGAGAGAGAGAGAGAGAGAGAGAGAGAGAGAGAGAGAAATTAACCTGAAAGTAGAGAGAGAGAGTTGGAAAAAGGAGGGAAACGGCAGGGGGAAAAAAGAAGGGCAAAGGGTTTTTGCTGCAGAAGTTGTCATGGTCAAGTCAAGGTCCTTGACCGTGACAAGACCGTGATAACTACATTTGTCACAGACTTGTCACGGTCAATGACCGTGACAATTCTTTGTCACGGTCAATGACCGTGACACAAAACACGTGTTTGTTGTCACGGTCAATGACCTTGACAAGGGTGGCCGGCTGAAAGGTGACAATTTGGACATTTTGGTGTAGTGGACTGCCAACTTTCTCCATACCGCCGACCGTAAGGTAAACAAATCCATACCAACTTCGTTTTTCATTTCAATTTAATTTTTCATTTTGATTATAGATAACTCCTTTAGTTCGATTTCATTTTTAGATTTCGTTTTTAGATTTCGTTTTTAAATTTCATTTTTTAGATCTTTATCCATCAACAACTCCATAACTGAACACCGGTGAGCATTTTCGTTTTCATTTTTATATTGTTATTTTGAATTGGTGGAGCTGTTTTGGGTTTAGTGGATTTATTGAAAGTGCTATTATTATCAAAGATTTATTGAAAATGCTATTATTACGGGTTAATATTCAAAGATTTAATTAAAGTGCTATTATTACGGGTTAATATTCAAACTTATAAAATGGTAAGTACATGTAACTGATTATTTACGGGTTAATATTCAAAGCATTTCGGGTTCAGTGAATTTTGAATTGGTGATGGTGGTTTTGTAATTTTTTAGATCTGTAGACATCAAATACGTTTTTAGATCCAAATACCTTTCATTTTTTGGAGTCCAGACTGAGCGGCTCCATGGGTAAGATATTTATATTGCTGCTTTGATATCTAGGTTTATTTCTTCAGAAAACATATAAGTTATAATTTAATTCGGCAATAGTATTTCATTTCGTTTATTCGGTGTAGAATTTTTTGTGTTTTCTCAATGGTCAATTATCCTCTGTAATCCTTTCTTTTTTGAAGAATAAGATAAAAAAGTTGTGCCTTGGAAAATTGTCTCTAATATTACCTCGTCCATATACCTAAAAGTCTGTAACTCATCCATAGGAGCATTGAACTGATTAGGTCCAATTGATCATTTTTGATGAATTTTCCTCAAAACACTTATACTGGAACATTTATAATTGGCAACATAATTGAGACGTTGAATTGATGAGGGGTTGTTTTCAGGGCCTAGTCTACTAAATTATCATGTGTTGGACCTCAATCCTGATATGTTTAATGAAACTCGAACATAATTGGATAGTGAATACTGATGATGCTAGATATAGCACCACCGGTCAAGGTGTTTGTATGCTCAAACTAGTGATAACACTGGCAGCATATGAGTATACTATATATATAAGAGATTGTGGTGAGGAGAAGAGGATTAACACCGGAATATAAGTGATTCAGCCAATCAGGCCTACGTCCATTGTGCTAGTGTGTGTGATTAATATCACTCTATGAGGGCTTTAATGGTCATGGATACAATCTCTCAAGCTTTCTCTCTATACTGTATATTTGGACATAGTTTCAGTTAGGGTTTCCAATTTTGGATCCTTTACAAGGTAGAGGATGACCTCTATATATAGTGCTTGGGGGTGTAATGTACCCCCGAAGCATGCAATGAGCAGGTGTGTGCTGATATAGCCAATTTGATGAAGACATCTGTCACTGTCACATGTAGAGAATGATGATGAAATATTCCCCCATATGAGGGGATTGATTTGTTATAACTGATTGTGTACACGTGTTCCTAACCATACATATACTGATGAAGACTCGGTCATCTGTGATTGGTCCCAATCTCGGCCTGGAAGAGGACGAGGTTAGTGTGGTCGGGCAACTGCTCGATCAGTGGTGACCTTGGCTCAGTGGGAGAGCCGAGGTAAGGCAGGTGGAGCTGTAACATCGGCCCGGGCCGAGGTTGTGGTGGAGTAGCAGGAACGTTAACTGATTCCCAGCCAAAACTGGTCACGATGATGGAGTGGCCCTTGCAACCTCGGCCTGCACCCAGCCGAGGTTACCAGCCTTGGCTGACCTGATGAATAACTGCCCCCGTGGATCATGAAGACCTCTCCTACTGAGGTAACTCGTAACGTCGGTCATGGCCGACCTTGCTTAGGATGAGTCCGCTGGGGGCCAATCTAAGGCCCTTCTAACCTCGACCATCTCCCTGGTCAAGGTTGATGTCTCTGAGCCGATGGGGTACATTTAGGGTATATCAATCACACCCTAGCCCTTAGATACCTGTGTGATCAGGTGCCTAAGGGATATGTTTGTCCAAGGTTAGACTTCCCTGGGTGTTAAATACCTTTGTTGACAAGTGTCAGCTACTGAAGTAGCTAGCGTGCCTGAAAAGTGTAATAATTGCAGTCTTTTGGGCGCCCGAGGCAATGATGGGCCTTGGTATGCATGTGGGGCTGATTGAGGGTTAAACCCTTATTTCCTTTCTTTCTCCTCCATTTCTTCATTCTCTCGCCTGCATTTTCTTTGTTGCCTCTCTCTCTCTCTCTCTATAAGAGCTTGGTTAGTAGCACTTTAGGTGGAGTTTTTGGCCAACGTTTCTCTCCCTCTCCTCACATTCCATCAGGTATTGTCTTATCACCTCTTTTTCTCCCTTTTTCCATCCTTCAATTCCTGTTTCTTACATTTTTCGGCGTGTTTAAGAGTTTTTCGGTGAGTTTAAGAGTTCTTTGGTGAGTTGTTATTGATCGTTCTTCATTCAAAAACCCAGTTTGATCCTTAATTCAATTGCCAATCCTGTTTATTTAGGAGTGTCACAAGTGTAGGGTCTGACTCATATGCTCTGGCCCATTTACCAACTCTGAGAGGAATTCCCCTCTCTTAGGGAGAAGACCTTAGATAAAATTAGGCAAATAGAAAGAGCCCAAGAGGAAGCTCGTAAGGCAGAGACGTTCCCACTCAGACCTATCTTTCCACCCCCTCTGAAGGTCATATACCCTATGCTAGCTGAACCCGTTAAATCAGCAGAGGTCCAAGTTGAACCTACCCCCATGTCTGAGTCTGAGTTGTCCACCTCAGACCCTATGTCTGTGGACTCCTTTCAAGAGTCCATAGACTTTTCCATTCAGCAGGATTAGGTCCCTGATCAAGCCGAGGTTTCCAGTCGGGCCTCGTGTCTTAAGAATTCAAGCACATCGCACTCTTCCTTCGACGTTGAGATTGTAGGACCTAGTGTGGCTATTACACCAATCCTTGAAACCATTCCCCTATCGGTTATCACATGAGCTGAGTTCACCCAGAGGTTCCCAAGTGGTACCCCATCGTCTGCTCAGGTCGACGTTGAACCGGATGATGATGATGGTGCAGAGAGCGATGTTTACACCTCTGAGGCGACTGAGATAGAGAGCACTATCAACGAGGTCGACCTTCTAGCCTTCAATCATCTATATTCAATAAGTCCTTCCATAAAAGTCAGGAGACCTCTGAGGGACGAGAGGGCTTTCGGCGGCCGAGATGGTGAGATCTGCCTGTACGAGCAGATGTTCAAGTTAGGATTTCGTCTGCCCATTCATCCAATCATCAGGTCTATATTGTCCTACATCAACCTGGATCCTTCCCAGTTGTCACCCAATGCTTGGAGGGTGATAATTGGAGCTATTATCTTATGGAGGGCAGTTCATCTTTTAGACCTTCCCGTCCAAGTCTTCACAGGGTGCTATGTCCCCTCATCTTCCAGGAATCATCTGATCTATTACCATTTTTAGCTCAGAAGTCAAATAAAAAGATGTTGCAGGTTACCCAAACCTTGAACCATAATTGGAAACCACACTACTTTTTTGCTTCAGGTCCATGGGAGTTTGGTCCCTGCGCCCCCTCTTCCTCCCTAGAGCCGAGAATACCCCTAAGATGGGGAAAGGTGACAATGGCTGCTAGGGCCGACCCTGGGCTTAGCCTAAATCATCTTCAGAAGGTCAAAGACCTTTAGGATCAGGGGGAGAATGGTCCGCTAGTCAAGTACGAGCATTTGATGACTCCCTACTATCTCTCCGAGACTGGCCTTGGGGGGAGTCCTTTGATTGAGAAGGTCCAAGAGGCTGAGAAGATCGAGGCCGCTTTAAACGCTGAAGTAGAGCATCTGAAGGCCTCTTTGGAGAAGTCTGATGCCAACGTGAAGAGGTTAGAGAAGGACATGGACAAGCTGAGGAAGGATCATAGCACTGCCCTGAAGACTCAGGTTGACTCCCTCTAACATAAGGTCGATGTGGCTGTGAAGGCTGTCTTAGATGATGCCTCCAAGAAGATCTTGGAGGAGTACAAGGTCTCTGATGAGTTTGTCAGCTTTGGATCTGAGTACCTGGAAAGGGGTGTAAAGGCCACTGGAAAATGGGCTGCCATGAAGGAGAAGGAATTAGGGAGCCTTATAGCCTCCCACTTCATCATTTTGGGTTATGCCGATTCTCAGTTTTCTCAAGCTTTGAAAGAGGTAGAGGATGAGGGAGGTGTTGTACCTACCGAAACTACCCCCAAGATGACACCAGAACTGAAGATGTTGGCGCTAAGGATGACGGGGTGGAAGTGACCACCCTCGACCAGGAAGACAGAGGCATGACAACTAACCCTAAGGCTGCGCACACTTGACTTTTTGTAAAGATTTTTGTAATTTTAGTTTTCAAGAACTGTAACCTCTGATGACATAGTCTGTTATCTTGCAGTTTGTAACTCTCAACTTTAGTCTATATCAACCTCTGAGGAGGGCTTTATTTCTTTAATTGCTGAATGTTTATCGAATGATTTTCTATATCTGAAGTCTCAATATAACCGTTTAAGGTCTGAGGTCATCCAAGTATGATGTCTTTCCTCAGACCTTGTCACCAATTATGATGTTATAAGGTCTAAGGTCATCACTAAGATGTTATCCCCATAAATAATTATTCACCAAATTAATGATGTCTAAGGTCTGAGGTCATCCAAGTATGATGTCCTACCTCAGACCTTGTCACCAAATTATGATGTTATAAGGTTTGAGGTCATCACATAATCCCCATAAATAATTATTCACCAAATTAATGATGTCTAAGGTCTGAGGTCATCCAAGTATGGTGTCATACCTCAGACCTTGTCACCAAATTATGATGTTATAAGGTCTGAGGTCATCACATAAGATGTTATCCCCATAAATAATTACTCACCAAATTAATGATGTCTAAGGTCTGAGGTCATCCAATGTATGGTGTCCTACCTCAGACCTTGTCACCAAATTATGATGTTATAAGGTCTGAGGTTATCACATAAGATGTTATCCCCATAAACAATTATTCATCAAATTAATGATGTCTAAGGTCTGAGGTCATCCAAGTATGATGTCTTACCTCAGACCTTGTCACCAAATTATGATGTTATAAGGTCTGAGGTCATCATATAAGATGTTATCCCCATAAACAATTATTCACCAAATTAATGATGTCTAAGGTTTGAGGTCATCCAATGTATGATGTCCTACCTCAGACCTTGTCACCAAATTATGATGTTTTAAGGTCTGAGGTCATCATATAAGATGTTATCCTCGTCAAATTCTACTATTCGAGCATAATGAACCAAGAATTGACACAGGAACTGATCTTTTCATTAATAATCTCTTCATAAGATGATATATTTACATGAAAGCTCTTGCATCATCATATGTAATACTTTTTTAGATGATCAACATTCTAAGGATTGGAAAAAGGTTCCCCTTCGAGGTTTTCTAGCCGATAAGTCCCGGGCACAATCTCCTCAACCACTTTGTAAGGACCATGCTAATTTGAGTGAAGATTGTTTGCCTTCTGTAATGTCTTCTTCAGCACTAGGTCTCCCGTAGCTATGGGTCTTGATTTTACCCTTTGATTGTAGAACTTTTTTGTTCTCTACTGGTAAGCTGCTTGCCTGATTTCTACCTTTTCCCTTCTCTCTTCAATCAAGTATAGGTCGAGTCTTCTCTCCTCCCCATTCTTCTTAGGGTCATAGGTCTGAACCCTATGAGTAGGGAGTCCTACCTCTGTTGGTATGATGGCCTCTGAGCCATGTGACAACATAAACGGGGTCTCCCCCGTTGGTGTCCTGGCCGTTGTTCTGTAGTTCCATAGCACAACATAAACCTCTTCAGTCCATCTACCCTTAGATTATTCTAACCTCTTCTTGATCCCGTCAAGGATCGTTCTATTTGAGACTTTGGTTTGACCGTTTGCTTGAGGTCGGACAGGAGAAGAGAAAAATTGATTTATCCCAACTCTTTCGTAGTATTTTTTCAGGGAAGAATTCTTGAACTGGGTTTCGTTGTCAGAAATAAGGGTGTTTGGGAGTCCATGTCTGCATATGATGTTTTTCCAAATAAATTGGAAGGTCTTCTGCTCTGTAATCGTGATCATCGACTCTGCCTCTACCCATTTGAAGAAGTAATCAATGGCAAGTATCAGAAATCAGTAATTATTTACAGCCCCTGGCAGGGGACCCACTAAGTTAATTCCCCATACTGTGAATGGACAAGGGGAACTGATTGACGTCATAGGCTAATGAGATTGATGGGGAATAGTGGAGAATCTCTGACATTTATCGCACCTCTTTACGTTGGCTGCAGCATCCTTGGCCAAGGTCGGCCACCAGCATCCTAGCGTAATAATCCTCTTGGCCAAAGGTCTTACTCCTATATGACTAGAGCAAGAACCTTCGTGTACCTCCTATAGGACACAGGGAACTTCTGTAGGATGAACGCATCTGAGGAGAGGTAATAGGAATCCCTTCTTATATAGGATGTCTCCTACCATTGAGAACTTTACAGCTCTGTACCTCAGTTTCCTCCTCTCTAACTTTGATTCTGGTAGCTCTCCCTCTCTGATATATTTGATAAGGGGTTCCATCCATGAGTCCCCTAGGTTCAAATTGAGGCGAGGGTTACTGACCTCTTCTTCTTCAATGGTCTCCTTGGGCAAGATCTCAACTGGGAATATTCTTCTGATGTCTGTCCTGGTTGTTGAAGCCAACCTTGCCAGTGCGTCTGCGTGACTATTATTTTGATGAGGTATTCTTTTCATCTTTACCTCTTCGTAGCCTTTGAGTATAGTTCTCACCCTCTTCAGGTATTTGGCCATCCTTTCATCCTCGGCCTCATAAACCCCCAATACTTGATTAATAACCAACCTTGAGTCACTATGAAGCAGGAGTCATCTTACCCTAAGGGTCTTTGCCAGCGAGAGGCCTGCTACCATGGCCTCATATTCTGACTCGTTATTTGATGCCTTGAAGTTAAATCTTAGGGCATATTCGACGTTAGTACCATCCGGGGCTGAGAGTATCAACCCCGCACCGCTCCCCCTTTCGCAAGAGGACCCGTCGACAAAGAGGTTCCAGATGTCTTTATCTGATGAGAAATCACCTTCTGACATTATTCCCTGTCTGAAACGGTACCGGTCTTCCTCATTCTCGGCTATTCCATCTCTGGTTCCCTTGGGAATAACCTCTTCCGAGTGTCGGAAGACGTTTCTATTTGACCCTTCTGTAGTCTCTAGATTATTCTCAACCTCGTCCTCTTCCCATGTGAACTCGGCGACAAAATCTCCAAGTGCATGCCCTTTGATGACCGTCCTAGGCTGATAAGTAAGGTCATACTCCTCCAAATCAATGGCCCTTGTCATCAATCTACTCGACTTTTCAGGTTTATGGAGGACCTGTCTTAGTGGGGAGTCGATGAGGATGACCATGGAATGGGCTTGAAAGTAAGGCTTCATCTTCCTAGAAGCATGTATCAAGGCGTTGGACAACTTTTCCATCCGAGGATAATTTTGTTCAGACCCTTGAAGGGCCTTACTGTTGAAATACACAGGCCTTTGGACCCCAATGTCTTCTCGTACTATGGCTGCACTTATAGCTGACTCAGAGACTGCTAGATAAATATACAATTTCTCTCCTACTATGGGTCGAGATAAGAGTAAAGGGGATCCGAGGTAGGACTTGAGCTGATTAAAAGCCTCATCACACTCTTTGTCCCACTCGAAGGCCTTTCTAAGCACCTTAAAGAACGAAAGACACTTGTCCGTCGCTCTTGAAACAAATATTTTAAGTGCAGCTACTCTTCCAGTTAGTCTCTAAACGTCCTTGATGCTTCTTGGTGTCTTCATGTTGAGCAAAGCTTTAATTTTCTCAGGGTTCACCTCTATTCCCCTCTGATTGATAATGAAACTAAGAAATTTCCCAACTCCTACCCCGAAGACACACTTCGCAGGGTTGAGTTTTATTCCATACAGGTCCATGGTATCGAATGTATTTTCCAGGTCTATCACGTGGGTGCAGGCCTTTAAGCTCTTCGTTAACATATCGTCTACGTATACCTCCATAGTCTTGCCTATTTGGGCCTTAAACATCTTATTCACAAGATGTTGGTATGTGGCCCACGCATTTTACAATCTGAAGGGCATAACCTTGTAGTAATATATCCCTTTGTCGGTGATGATGGTTGTCTTCTCTGAGTCTTTGGCATCCATGAAGATCTGGTTGTAGCCTAAATACACGTCTATGAAGCTCATGAGCTCATGTCCTGCAGTTGCATCTACCATCTGGTCGATCTGAGGTAAGGGATAGCTGTCTTTCGGGCAAGACTTGTTCAGGTCGGTGAAGTCTACGCACATTCTCCATTTTTATTGGCTTTGGGCACAATGATTGTATTCGATAGCCACTCCGAATATATGATTTCCCTGATAAACTCAGCCTCTTCCAACTTTCTGACTTCTTTTCGGATGACATCGTACTTCTCCCTAGAGTAGATTCTTCGTCTTTGTTTGATTTTCCTAGCATCTTTAGTCACATTCAGCTTGTGGCACATAACCTCAGGGTTGATGCCAGGCATGTTCGCATGACTCCAAGCAAAGACACTCTGCTTCTTCCTCAGGAAGCTTATCATCTCTTCCTTAATTTTTTCCTTTAAGGCTTTACCGACCTGGATGGTTTTTTTGGGCTCATCCTTATTGAGGACAATGGATTCTACCTCTTTCACGGCCTCTCCTTTCTTCAATTTCATTTCATCTCTGGGGTCAAGTGTATCAATGTTATATGTGGTATTTGCTCTATTATGAGTCTCTCTCTCTTCATTCGAGTTGAACTAGCATTCTCGTGCTATGGTCTAGTCACCCTGCACTTCCCCTACCCCATAGGGGGTCAGAAATTTTAGCATCTGGTGGACCGTCGATGGCACGACCTCAAACTCCTTAAGGGCTACTCTTCCTATGATCAGGTTATAAGCCGAGAAGACATTTTCATCCATCACGAAAAAATTGATCTTTCGGGTTAACCTCTTAGGCCACTCATCGCCCATTCGCACGTCCATCTCATACATGCCCAACGGATGGACCTTTTCACCATTGAACCCCATTAACAGATGATGATAGGGTACCAGCCTAGCTCTGCTAAGGCCTAGGCTTTTGAAGCAGGTCTAGAACATCACATTTGCTGAACTTCCTCCATCTACAAGAATTCTCTATACCTCACATCCATGAACTCTTGTTGTGATTACTAAAGGGTCATCATGTGGAGCTAGGATGCCTTTGAAGTCGAGTCGGGAGAACCCGACTATGAGAGTGTCCATGTCCACCTTCTTTCTCTTATGCGTTGTCTCGAAAGACGTCAGATTTACTATTTTAAGTTTGGCTACTGACTTGGCCTCTGCGACATGAGATTTTCGATCAACCACTTCAGAACCACTCCCTGCAAGTCCTCCGCATATGGTGTTAACACCAAAGGAGATCATACTATAGAAGGGTGTTTCAAGCTTCACCACTATATTTGTGAGTAAGGGTCACTCAAAGACCCCCCTTTAGCTTACGGAAAATATATTAGAGAATGAACCCCCAGGGTCCCTCCACTGCAGAAATGACATTCGAGAAGTGCCACCACAAGAGTCACTGCAGAGATTACATTTGAAGAAGTTCCCCGCAAAGGCCACTGTAGAAGTCTAAGATTGAGAGGGCCACTGCAGAAGTCCAAGTTGAGAAGGGCCACTGCAGAAGTGACATTTGAGAAGTGCCTCGCAAGGGTCACTGCAAAAGTTCAAGTTGTGAAGGGCCACTACAAGGGCCACTACAGAATTCCAAGATTGAAAAGGGCCACCATAAGGGTCACTGCAGAAATGACATTTGAGAAGTGCCACCGCAAGTGTCACTGCAAAAATGAAATTTGAGAAGTGCCCCGCAAGGGCCATTGCAGAAGTCCAAGATTGAGAAGGGCCACCCCAGGGTCCCGATAGAAACTCATATATTTATCTCTCTCTCTCTCTCTCTCTCTCTCTCTCTCTCTCTCTCTCTCTCTCTGTGTGTGTGTGTGGCATACGCGCTTTCCCCGACGATGAGATGACGAGCCTCCGCTACCTGAACTAGACCCCTCCTCAGACGAGGCAGATGAGGCAAACGACACCAAGCAAGATGGAACCGAGATCAACTCCCGAATATGAGCAGTCGCAGAAGTCACCCAATCTCAAATATATCTTATCCAGGTGATTGGTACCCGAATGTGCTACAAGAAAAATAGAAAAGAGCAAATCAGTCAGTCTCAGGTAAAGAAAGAAATTAGAAAATCTAAAGAGAAAGAAATAAAAGGTATAACGACGACTGAAGGACGTCTTCTGTCAGCCCCAGCTCCTTCGGGTCCATCGCATTGGGACGATGCATCATATGCATCGACCTTCGATCAGTCCTTCGGATGTTATAGGAAGGAGAAACCAATCACCCAAATGAAACCTCAGATGTCGTCATCGCTATCGATGTTGACGCACCACCCGCACTATGTGTAGACTCCACTAGACGACTTGTGCCCCTACCAGAGTCCGCGAGGGGAAGAGGCATAGTGTCATATGTGATGGGCGGCATCAACTATCTCAACACTAAATCCAAGTAATCATAGGTTGCCACTGTGTCGGTATACAATGAATAAGGATCATCGACCATCGCCGCCACCTTCGCCTCCTTTAACATCTCCCACTCTCGCCTCATCTACATCGGGGGCCTCGCGGGTGGAACCATCACCTCGTCCTCCACCACCTCTTGGACTAATATCTCCCCTAGATACTAGGATTAGCCTAATTCATGCGCCAACAAATGACGTAGTTGCACGTTCCCCCCGATCACCCGCTTATGATGGATGGCTATCCCCCAGGGATAGAAGGTCACCTGCAAAATACCCAGCGAAAAATCAATATCTCAAAAGATCATTAAGGAACAATGGCCTCAAAGGTAAATAAGATTCACTCGATCTCTCATCAGGTCGTTCAAGACCTGAGGCATCTCCCCTAAATAGAGAGACCGCCTAAACTACCGGTTGGACTTCCGCCACCGGTACATCTGGAAAAAGCCCCCAACAGACTCATCCTTCAAAGCTATCCATTGGGCGTTAAGCCCAATCACCTCATAAAACCACGTCTACAAAGGAAAAGGGTTATCAATCAGAAGAAAACAATCAAGGAATCAAAAGAATAAACTGCATAAGGGAAAATGCAAATGCATAAAGGAAAATTCACAAAATAAAAATACCTCCAAAAGATATGTGGCAATAGAAAAAAGTCTGTCGGCAGCACTGGATGAATGCGTTCAAATAAGAATAAAGGGTCTCCAAAGTCAAGCTCCCCCAATAAAAGAGAGGGACATTAAAAAATACCCTCAAATATGGAAAAAAATCCCAAGTGGCTGATGTCTCCACTCGTCGCCAACAAAAACCCTCCCAACAACAGCATAATAAACAAACAGGCCATATGCCGCACATGAAACACATCAGTCTAGTCAATCCATCAACTCAATAACACCTCCCTCAAAAGACACAAATGAATGGAGTCCCCAAAGACTATCCTCTCCACATCACCTAATGCTGCCTCCGCCACCGCTGGCGTCACTTGAAAAGTTCGCTCCACCTCTATTTGGGCCCATTACAATCCAGTCCCAGTAGTTGCTGCACTTCGATGGGAGTCACTGTCATCTCCCCAAAGATGAAATGCATGGTGTGGGTGGTCTCCCACCACCTCTCCCATAAAGAGAAAAGTACAACCATCGAACGAGGTGTCTCATCCAAGGCAGATGCTAAACTGCCAAAGTCGGTCGATGACACCACCCAATGTACCATAGGTGGAAGGTGCTCCTAGACATCCTTGAACCCCATCGTCCCTCAAGAATGTAGGTTCGACATAGAGATATCAATCTGTCAAAGACAAAAAGAAAAACCCTTGTCAAAATTCAAATAAATAAGGAAATGTCACCAAGAAAAGAAGAAAGGAATACCAAAGGTAATTAGCACTTACATAGCCACTAGGGTTCACCACCTCGGAAGATCGGTGGTGTGCCGGCTCACGCAAAAGAGTTCGCTCATCCGCAACTGGCTCGAAAGAGTCGAAAGCATTCTCACTACCCAGCTCTAGGGGCACCCTACCTTATAACTTTTAGTGCGCCCAGTTGCCAGCATTCAACCATGCCATGTGGACCACATTTCTGTAAAAATCTACCATTTATTGGTTTTGGAACGCTATAACAATTTGTAAAAAAGAAAGGAAAAATAAAGATGATATGGAAGTTGTAATAAATGAGAAATCTTGCCTCTTTTTATAGGAGGCTAAGGGGCATGTCGATTGGCATCTCCCAGTAACATACAAATCGACAGTATCCCTTCACCTGCCAGAGGAAGCCCAAAATATCGTGCCACTACCGTTTGGCACCTCTTGCACCCTGTCGGTCGGCACCTCCTTGAAATTTTGTACAAAAATTCCCAAAAAATGCCAAAAAAATCCCCAAAAAATTCCTAATATTACCAAATGAATTTTAGAACCTTTTTTCGCCAAGAAAAACATTTTTTATATACCACACTTATTTACCCAGTAGAACATTTACTTCCCTAGTGGAACACTAATTCCCAAAATCAATTGGATATCTCCCCAGCAAAGTCTCCAAAGGACACCACAGAAATAAAAAAATTCCGCAGCAAGCTTGCACCAAATCCTTGAATTAGTACCTTTTCCCAGTGGAGTTTCCAAATTTGTCCAAGAAGATTACTACTTAAGCCCTCAGAATTTCCTTTGACCCGTAAAATTGGTCATCTTTACTTAAGGTCCTCAGAATTGACCTCGACCCTTAGAGTTTGTCGCTCCAACTTAAAGCCCTTAGAATTGGCTTCGACCCTCAGAATTGGTCATCTTTACTTAAGGCCTTAGAATTGTCTTTGACCCACAAAATTGGCCACTACTACTTAAGCCCTCAAAATTGACTTCGACCCGCAGAATTGGTTGCTCCCATCCAAGCTCTCAGAATTGGCTTCGACCCTCAAAATTGGTCGCTTTTACTTAAGACCTCAGAATTGGCTTCAACCTGCCGAATTGGTCGCTTCCACTTAAAGCCCTCAGAATTGGCTTTAACCCGCTGAATTGGTCACCTCTACCTACAGCCCTCAGAATAGGTCGCTTCTACTTAAGCCCTGAAAATTGGATTTGACTCGTAGAATTGGTTACCTCTACTTAAATCCCTTAGAATTGGCTTCGACCCTTAGAATTGGTCACCTCTACCTTAAACCTCAGAATTGGCTTCGACCCTCAAAATTGGTGGCTTCTACTTAAGTCCTCAGAATTGGCTTTGACCCTCAGAATTGTTCACCCCTATTTAAGGTCCTCATAATTGACCTCGACCTGCAGAATCAGTCGCTCCTAACTTAAGGTCCTCAAAATTGACCTCGACCCTCAAAATTGGTCATTTTTACTTAAAGCCCTCAGACTTGACCCCGGCCCTCATAATTGGTTGCTTTAACTTAGGTCCTCGAAATTTACCTTGGCCCGTAGAATCGATCACTTCCTACCTTAGATCCTTAGAAATGACCTCGACCCACATAATTGATCGCTCCCTACCCCAGATCCTCAAAATTAACCTCATCCCACAAAATTAGCTATCCTCAGCATTTTCTTAGGCCCCCAAAATTGTCTTTGACCCTCTGAATCGATCATCCTCTTCCCTTAGGTCCATAAAATTGACCTCTTTTCAAAACATCATGTGGTGTCTATTCGACAGATTTCACTTGTTCCAAGCTCACCCGTCAAGGGGATCTATAGACATGACATTATATGACCCCCTAAGTCTTTCCTTTTGTCCCTATCACCTTCTTGTTACACTACAAACCCTATGTCATACTCCGAGTATTGATTAAGAGGCCATCGGATGCTCTCGGGTCCCGTTTGACTTCGATCAAATCTATCATCAAAGTGAAATCCTAATAAATCATCGAAGGGCTTTAAATCCCATTTACAACATTCAGCCTCGTGCATGAATTGGCATAACGAATCGGACGAATGGGCCATTTTACCACCAAAAATCGATCTTAGGGACATTGGGCACTCTCGGGCCCTGATTTGACCCTAGACAACTTCATATACAGAGAAAAATCTCTTTGAATATTTAAATTTCACTAAAACCCCTTTCCAACGGTCCACCCCATGGATAAAATAAAATAACTGTTCAGATGAACAATCCGTTTTCCCCTAAAAACTTATCTGGAGACCACCGGGAGCTTTAGGGCTCCGTTTAACTAAGGTCAACTCTTTATCTCAAATGAGACTAAATGAATCTTTGAAGGGAACTGAATACTCTTTCCAACGGTATGCCATATGAGTGAATTAGCCTTATGGTAAGGACGAACGACCCATTTTACTCTGAGAGGTCATCGGGGGCTTCCCTGCCCTGGTTAACTAAGGTTAACTTTTCGAACCAAGCAAAGCTCTTTAGAATGTCTAAGTAACTCACATAAACTTTCCAAAGGTTCACCCCGTGCACGATTTTGACTCACCATTTGGACGAACAATCCGTTTTCGTTCGATGATCTTAGTCCAAAGGATCGACATACGCTTACGAGCTACGTTTGATGCAAAGTGAACTCCTGGACTTGGGAGTGTATCAAAGGACTCTTTAAGGTCTCTGAGTTACCTTTTTAACGGTATGTCCCGTGCATGATTTGGATCAATGGATTTTGTTCTACGACCATTTGTTCAAAAAAAGCTACACGAGACTGTCGATTGGTAGGTCCATTTCCCTGCCAATCGGCAGTGTGCCTAGGGTTACCACCCGATTGGTAGGTCTAGGTCTATGCCAATCTATCACACCCTTACCCTATAAATAGAGGGCATGACTTCACTCCCAAAATGCACCTCAGATCCATCAACATTAGTGATCTCAACAACATGATCTTGCAATCAGCGAAGTTTTCTTATGTGAAATTTCTTTCCATATTACATTCTTATCCTTTTCATACCCAATTTGGCAATATATCATTTTCTCTCCTCTAACATTCATCTCAACATTCAAGGGAGTTCATCAAGGATCAAGATCAAGCTTCAATTCTCCAAAGAAGGTCCAAAATCCTTCTCTCTCTCTCTCTCTCTCTCTCTCTTTAATTTCTTTATTTTTGCATTAGTTATATAAATTCTTAATCTATCTTTTTCCTTAGTTCATACAAATTTATATCTCACCTTCTTATTAGTTGTATTTAACATACTTTATTTTTTATAAAAAAAACAAAACAAACAAAAAGAGGTTTACACGTATAAATTCTAACGAGATTATCCACCACACTTTCTCAAAATTAAATACATTTTCTACACACACATATATTAAATTCCCATTCGAATATATGGGACAAACCCCACCCTTATGCCTCATGCGAACTACATGGACTTTGATGCCTTTGTAGGCTATATAGGCGTTTCGGATCAAAACCCAAGACTTGAGTCCAATTTTCTAATTTTCCAATTTTCCCATCTTCGCATTTTCATCCCTTTCTATTATACATTATTTTACTACATATTATGTTTGTGATACTTATTAGCATTTTATCCAACATATATTATCGTTTCATCATAACGATCAATATTTCAATAAATGCATAAGTCGTATTTTCTAAAATATTTTTTTTGGTAACATTCTTATGAATGACCCCACTCATTTTTTCCATGGTATTAGTTAGGAAATTTCGATCTCCATTATACACACACACACACACTTCACGGAAAAATAAAGGAAAACACTAACACAAGACCATGAGATACCAAAAGGGCGGGATGGGTTCCTAACACCTTCCCATTCCATAACTTAGCCTACGAACCTTTGAACTATTGGTTTCGTAAGCATCAGTTTGTCTTTGATCCCTCTCTCTCGACGTGACAACATGTTCTTTTGGCTGTTTTATGAAAATTAGGCTGGCGACTCCATCTCTTTACATTCACCCACACCGATGATGGATGAAGCATTCCTAGAGTGAGAGGGCATGAGACCTTCACACCCTTTCCCCCCGAAGAGGAGATGATCGGAATGGACACAAGCAAGAAACTTGCCTTTCTCTTGGACACTTAGTGAATATTTCAACTTAGATAACGATGCCTTTAAGTCGACACATTTTTGGGCATTTTGAGCATTTATCACTGACTGAGTTTGCATGTATAGGGATAAAGTGTCCTCAAGACTCTTCTCCTGTGGAATTATATAAGGCGTACGATGGGGCACTTGCATAGGTGGTGATTGTTAGTAAGGTTTGAGTGGTGGGAGTTGTTCGGCAACGTGTAGGTTTGGGTTCATCGCGACGTTTATTTGCCCGTAACTAAAATAGGGATGGTTTTGCCAAAGGGGATTGTATGAATTCCCTTGAGGGGAATTAAAATTTCCCTTATAGGATTCCCCCGCCTCATCTTTCTCTCGTAGCATGACTTTTTAGGTGGATATCATCGAACATTCCTTTGTTAAAAATCCCACCTCACAAATTGTGCACATCTCCTCCTTAATTGCTCGAGTAGAGACAAATACGTCTCTCCCCTATCTTCGACTACGTCCTCTAGTATCTTGAAATTTATTAATTTGGAGCTTCAACTCGGCTTCCCTATCCAATTGATAGAATTCGGACGAGGAAGGAGCCATTGACGTGTGTTTAGGTTTGGGTTGGGTGTTCAGATCCGATGTGTCCCAAACTTGAGTAGTCTAGCTACATACTTAAAGTGGGCATAGATATCGTTCACGTCTAACTTAAAGAACTCTCTTGAGCACAGAGTCTCAACGAGTTGCTTGGAACTTAAGATTAGCACATGATGGAAGTAGGAGATGAGTCTACACTTCTCAAAACCGTGGTGTGGGTACATGTTAATTAACTCGTTGAACCTCTCCCAACAATTATCAAAGGGATCATTTTGATTTTGCCTAAAGGTCTGAATTTTAGTTGTAATATATTGGTCCTATGTGCGAAAAAGAACTTTTGGAGAAATTTTGCCTGCATATCCCTCCATGTGCTTATCAAGTTTGGTGCTAGTGACCAAAGCCAAGTCTTTGCCTTGTCTTTAAGAGAGAAGGGAAAAAACTTGAGGCGTACTATGCCTTGGGTGCATGTTTGATCATTAAATGTCTTGCACGCCTCCTCGAACTTTCTGATGTGGAGGTAGTGCTTTTTTGACTCCGTCCCGTGAAACGTTAGAAGAATTTGAATCATCCCATTCCTAAAGTGAAACTGACCCCCATTATACAAAAATATAATGCATCCTAGAACAACGGTTCGCTCAGGGTATAAGAAGTATTTTATGGGGATACGACATCATTCCCCCAATCGTCCCAAAACTAGCATGACCAGACATCGCACTCACACTTATAGTGTAAGTTTTCTCTCTGGAGTTCCTAGATGTATGATTCGTGGTATGACTATGTGGTCTATGAGGTGGTACCCAGAAATTTGGAGCATTTGGAGTATACTGGCTATCATGATTGAGTTTGACTATGGGATTTTCATGTACTGTAGGAGGAATAAGATTGGTTTTGGTTTGAGTCTTTTGCATTTAAAGCAAGAGACTATTTTTACTTTTATTTGTATTTTTATGATTTTTATGAATTTTTGGGTTTTATGAGAGAGAGAGAGAGAGAGAGGATGGAAGAGAGAGACAATAAAGAGGGTTCTATTTATAATAGTGTACTTATTTAGAAAATGGCCCCTTTAAATAAGAATGAACAAAATATCCTCATTTGCCATCATATGGAACACATATGACCACTTTTTCGTTAAAAAAACTAACGGTGCTAGCATTAGGTGGTTACTTGTAGTCGTTTCAAAAGTTTAGGGGGTTAAGCCTAGAAAATGAAATTTTGGGTGGCAAAATAAAAATTGGGTAAAGTAAAGAGGGATAGTGTAATTAACCCTAATATTATATTATAATTTAAAAATGGAAGCTAAACTTCCTATATTTTCCATGTGTACAATTCATTGTGGGACAGTTTCATTTGGACTCTTTATTTTTCAATTCATCAACACCCAGTTGCCTCTCTCCATTTTTTCTTATGTCGTAATGTATCTCTCCCCTCATTGAATCAATTGATAAATACTGTCTCTCTCTCTCTCCCCCCCTCTTTTCCCTCCCTCCGTCTCACTCTCTCTCTCTCTCTTCAATTCTAAAACTATGAAAATCCACACCATTTGCCTAACTTCCCTTTTTGTGATAAAATCTGAGATAGGTGACAAACAACTATTTACAACCCAATAGGTGTATTTTAAACCCACATCTAATATCTTCCATCATACTCCGAATTTCTTTCCACCAGCTACAAAGAATTAATTTAAAAAGTTGAATGGCTAAAATTGGAGATAGTACCATTTGGTTGGATGTTGATAGAGAAAACTGCTTCTATACATGCAAAAGGGTTCTTTTTCCCATCAAATATGGGGATTTACCTTATATTGTTACTTTGATGAAATTTGAAATCTGAAATTTGAATAATTTTATACTCTCTTCGTCCCAAATTAAGATCCCCTTTCATATTTTTTGCATAGATTAAGAAACACTCAATCAACAGTCAAGATCAGCACTTGTTTACTATCGTGGAATCTAGTTCATTGATATGTCCGAAAAAAGAAAAGTGGACGATTAATTTGGGATGCCCCAAAAAAGAACATTATACTCTTAATTCGGGACAAAGGGAGTATATTCGTGGAGATGAGAATTGGATGAGATTGTAAAATAATTCCTTAAATGTATACTCCCATAATATTTTTTGTAGATATTTTGTATATCATTGTTATTTTTTTAGTCATTCTTTCATATTATATTCAAAGTAGTTTAGAATCACTTTAAATTTTACAAAAAACCCATGCCTAAAATTAATTTCCACCTTTATATTCTTCTCGAAATAATTGGATATTAAGTTTGTTGTAAAATACCACAAATGATAGTTTTCTTTTTTGTGATACTGTTTTTATTGCACAATATGACAAAATAATAGAAAATAAAGTACATGTTTGGAGCGTAGATTGTAATTATGGGAGTTGATTATTTAACATACCCACATTAGTGGACACAATCAATGCGATCATTGATATCAACTTAGGTTATATGATGGATATATAACTTTTGTAAAAAATTTAATGGTGATATTTTTTATATTGATGTAATGTAAATTTTGACCCAAATGGTCTATTTTCCTTTAAATTATGCATGGGAGCTCTGTGTGTGTGTGTGTGTGTGTGTGTGCATGCATATATATATATATTGTTGTAACCCAACATAACAACGGTCGGTCAAAGATGACCAAAATTGGCAACAACGAGAATGAATCCCTAAAAAGGGTAAGAAATTGAATGGTGGATCTAAAAATAATGAAAAACCTGAACCTACGAAGGCCCACTAGAAAACCAGTACTATGTTAAAAGAGCCCATCCACAAGATCTTGAATAAGATAAATGATTTGCAGTTCCTCAAGTGGCTGAGGTAGATGACGGGAGATACATCAAAGAGGAACACCGCCTTGAAATGCATCCATCACAAGGATCATGGACACAATACAGAGAACCTGAAGGATATTAAGGCCCACTTGAAGAGTTGTCCTAGGTTGACCACTTCTACAACTATGTGGAAAATAAAGGTGAAAAGACCACCATGGATAATGAACAGAATCCTGACAATGTCTTGGATGATGACGAGAAATGACACGAGTTCGCAATCATTAATGGTACATCAAGTTTGAACTATATTCAAGGCAATACTATTTAAAATGAATTGAATAAATTCACTATAGTGATGAAGTATTTTTAGATTAACCCTACCAAAACTTTGGCCTATAAACGCCTACATTTGTAGGATATTGACAATAATAAACATATAGTCTTTAGCGAGGAAGACCTGGTCGGAGGCCAAACTCTGCATCACGATGTAGTAGTAATCAACCTCTACATTGATAACTAGGACGTGGATAATCTACTAGTCGACTAGGGAAGCTACTTATAGGTCATGTATATGAAGTTGTTCAGCAACATCAATCTAAAACTGGAAGATATGAAGGAAGCGACGGTCCCTTTGATCAGCTTCGCTGGAAAGATGACCATACCATTAGGGAAGGTGGCTTTGCCTATTTGAAAGCTAATCAAGTTCGTAGTTGTGGATATTGATTCTCCTTATAACTCCATCCTCAAATAGGATGGCTATTATATTATGAAGGCTATCATTTCCACCTATCATAAGAAAATCAAATGCATCACCGACCATGGGATAGTGGAAATATCGGGAAACCAGACCATTGCTCCTAAATCCTTCATTACTGCTATCGGGCCTAAGCAAGAGAAAAAGGTGAAAAAAGTGGTCATATATTAATCGACCAAGGATAGGTCTACTCCGTCCAAGTAATAACAAAAGTATAGAAAATCGTAAATCTAAGAAATAAGGGTGCCCCCACACAAAAAGGGTCATGAAGCCATTACAAGAAGTAATATTATATGACTCACACTCGGAGAAGAAACTTTTGATCAACAACTCACTTATCGATCATAAAAAAAGGAATAGCTGATCTCTTTGCTCAAAGAGAATCAAGACGTATTTTCTCGAGAACCTTACGATATTCTTTGGATTGAACCTAAATTCATATGCCATCGACTTCATATGGACCCAGCATTCCCTTAAATCATGTAAAAAGAATACTGAAAAACATCAGAGAAGTATAAATCATCGAAAAAAGAGGTGTAGAAACTTATAGAGGTAAGTTCCACTAAAGAAATTCAATTACCTAAATGTCTCTCTAACCCAGTAGTTATCAGAAGGAGTAAGAGTAAGTGAAGAGTATGTGTAGACTTCACCGACCTCAACAAAGTCTGTCCAAAAGATAGTTTTACTCTGCCAAAGATCAACCAACTAGTCGATGGTATGACTAGTCATGAACGAATAAGTTTCCTGGATTAATATCCAGGGTATCATCATTTTCCTCTATTCGGACCCAATCAAAAGAACACATCATTCATCATAACCCTTGGCTTGTACTATAATAATGTTATGCCATTTAGGCTCAAGAATGCTGGGTTCGCTTACTAATAATTTATCTTAAGCATTAGCTAGGCGACACCAGGGAAGTATATATAGAGGACATGCTCTTCAAAAGTAAATGCAAAAAAGACCATCTGCAAGATTGAAAATACGTATGACTGTGTGATAATTGATTAACTTCGCAAATTTCTAATTTGACACACTTATTTAATTTCATCCCCTAATCATGCATCTAAAGTGCAAGTGTCAAACCATAAACAAATAAAGCAAGCGACACAAAATTAAGGAAAACTCCCCGCAGGGCAAAACCTTTTATTTCTAGAACTTTGAAAAATTTACAAGACCATTGACTTACATACAACTTGATAATCGTCCACAAGTGTAACACACGGTGTCTTCGTCAAACCTTCAAAGCAACGGCTAGAAATAGTGTCGGCTGGAATCTCCCGTAGGAACTCCAGGTGGTCAGTAATGAAGAAGAGAGACGGCTTCTCCACAAGGGTTGAACAAACTAAAGTTGTGTTCTTGGGTTGCAAAAGATTCACAAAGGTATGAAAAGTTGTGTGAATCAAAACATGATTCTTGGGAATCAAAAAGTTGAACACTAGAATAATTAGGACTCTCAAATTCGTCTCCAAAAGTCTTAGAAAATACACCAGGTATTTATAGGAAACTTTGAGTTGGTGGAAAATCTCATGGATCTGTTCGTGTTTATCAGAATCGGATCGGTCCGATTTTGATGTCGGATTGTTCCGGAGCAGATCGATTCATTTTTAAAAGTGGCTTCTTCGGTTTGGCTTCGATCCGAGGTTTTTTATTTTTGGTGCAAAGAGGATCGCTCCGATGGCGGATCGGTTCATTTTTAAATTGGTCGGGTCGGTCCGGCTATCCAGAAAAACCTTACCAAGTTCATGAAGCTTTGATATTCGGATCCGTTGATGTAGATGCGATCTTGAATTTCTTCAATGGTGTAACGGCGTACGACATACATATTGACAATGGATAAAAATGTCCTTACAATTCTCCCCCTATGTCTATGCCGGTACATTCATAAAAAATATCTGAATTATCAAATATCAAATTTGCCTATACAAATCTACCCTTCCATGAACCCAAAACTGGAAAGATACAAATGAATAAGTCTTCGTCA
Source organism: Sambucus nigra (assembly GCA_949130495.1). Lineage (NCBI taxonomy): Eukaryota > Viridiplantae > Streptophyta > Magnoliopsida > Dipsacales > Adoxaceae > Sambucus > Sambucus nigra. The sequence goes on from OX422218.1 coordinate 205,308,706, forward strand.
TTTGCTCTTCAAATATTCAAAACTTCTCAAAACTTTTCTTATCAGGGTGTACAATATCTTTGTACCTACATACATGAGATAAATCAAAATACCAAGTGATGTATCGAGTTTGAAATGAGATAAACATATATACCAATTTATGATAAAAACTCAAAACTTCAAAACTCCCCCATAATATGATAATTCTTTCTCGCCCTATTTATGATGTCCCCAAATAGACAAATGAGAAGAATAAATCAAACAAGCAAAGTCGGGGTGTGATGGTATACAAAATGAGGCATCAAACAAAATGGCCAATGTGTATCTTGCAAGGAGATGCAAAAACAATCCACAAACTCTTTTTGATTTTTCATTTATTTATACAAAGATAATATACCATTTGAAAAAATCACACCATGAATTAAAACTCAAACAACCAAGTCATGAAAATGGAATGAATGGGTGTGACCACATTCGATAGGTAAATCAACTCAATCAATCATATGTGCACGATGTATATGTGTACCCCTAACGAATGAACATCAAAAGTATCCTTAGGTGTAAAGATTGTTGAATTTAGATGGCATCGTCTTATGCAAATCAACAAATCAAAGTCAAAATGATTTCCACACCAATAACGTCCAAAACTATGTACCGTATTTTCAAGCATTTCAAGGACGTGCAAACCCGTTTTAATTCTCCTACCAAACTCCCTCAAATATATTTTCTTTTAGAGGTAATCTAAATTCTCAAACTTTGGAGAATTGGAGAAAACACCTAAATGTCCCATAATTGGCATGAATTTCTTTTTATTGCCTATAAACTATTTCGAGCTCTTTTAAACCTCTTTGGACCCTGAATAATAAAATTTCTCCATTTTTTAGGTCCAATTTAACGATGGCTTAGTATTTGCAAAGGCAATATGAACCTTTCGCAGCCCTTCCCCATTTTTTAAAGCACACAAACTCACAAAACGGTTCTTATATGCACAATTTTCTTATAAAAAATTATCGCGCTTGGTTCGTTTTAAAGGATAGGATTGAAGTGAAAACACCCAACCAACATGTGATAAGACAAGAACAATAATCAAACAAATCCGTGCATGTGTGCAATAAAGGATAAAGTGCGTCAAACATGTAGGGAGTAACACTTAATTACATCTTAATGACTCCAAACATTATAAAGCACATGAATGAATTGATCTATTATCTCAAAACACTATCAAATAGTCACATGAAAAAAATGGAATGATGTTGTGACTCGGTCATCCTAAGTCTTCATCCATAAAAGGTGCAAACAAAATACAAAAATCTTTTTGGATTTTTCAAAAATTTTATCAAAATAAAATCTTTTTGTATTTTTCAACAAAATTTCAAAAGAAAAAATAAATCATACAAAAATGATACATACTAGCAATAGGCATATAATGACATCATGAAAAGCATCCTATGCTAGTAAACAAGTCAAACCTCAATCATTAGGTGCGGAGGGGTTTTCCAAAGGTGGTGTCAACTTATGAAAAACCTCCATCAATTCTTGTGAAGTTTTGACTAAAAACTTAACTTGGTCACCTAAATGTACAAACTCTCTCATGTAGTCTCCGGGAGCATATAAAGAATCATGTGTGGGTGCATGTGTGCCAGAAACACGTGTAGAAGCAAAACGTGACACATAACCCAACTTAAAACAAAATTCCTTAAGGTGACCTCTCCTCTTACAATGTGAAGAAACATAAATAGGCCTAGGAACACCTCTCTCAAAAACTCTAGGATGCACTTTCCTAATAGGAATGGGACGCCTAGGTGGGTTAGGGTGAGACTCACGTGAATCTAACACTAAAGTGGGAACCGGCTCGGGTGCTAATTGGGAAGTAGAAGTACCGTCACGACTTATTCCTAAATTCTCACCTTTATCCTTAAGAACCACCTTTTCAACCTTCTTAGGTGCATTCTCAAAATTGACTTTGACCTCCCGGGCACGTTCGAGATTGCTTTCGATTTGGGATACACGTGTCGTCAGACTAGGCAATGTGTTGGTCAAATCACACTTCTCCTTTCTCAAAACCTCCTTCTGTCTCTCCAAATCTAAAACCCGACGACCTAAATCTCGATTATACTTCTTTGTTTTCAAGGTCTCGGTGTACAAATCTCTAAAATCTTTTTGGAGCTCACTTTCATCTCCACTCTCACTTTCGCTTTCTCCCTCACTCGAAGAACATAAATCACTATCATCGCTCTCGTGTTCACTCTCGTGAGACAACGTAGGTGTGCTCACACGACTAGAAAAGGCGACAACCATACCATGTGCTAAACCTTTATCGGACTCATCTCTCTCATCACCCTCATCACCCTCACTATCACTAAGTGTGGCGGGCATAGCAGTTTCTTTGCCCTTTCTCCTTATCCTAGAAGGACACTCTCTAGCTATGTGCCCTTTTCCCTCACACTCAAAGCACATTATCTCATCTTCCTTGTCACTATCTTTGGCCTCCACTTTCTTTTTATTTGACTCAAAAGATTTCTTTTTATTGGAAGAATTTTATTTATTCATTTTGAGAAACTTTTTAAAAAATTTCGCAAACAAGGCCATATCATTAAAATCAAAATCTCCCTCAGAATCGGACTCACAAACTTTTTCTTTCTTTTTCTTAAAATGAGTCTTTAAAGCAATGCCATTATCCTTAGCCTTAATGTTTTTGGGAAACATGTCAATCTCATAGGTTTGAATATCTCCTACAAGTTCTTCCAACCTAAGTGATTTCAAATTTCCCAAAGAGTTCCAAACAGTGACTTTAGGAATAAAGCATTTTGGGAGAGATCTCAAAATATTTTTAACGACACGCGTGTTATCAATCACCTCACCCAAATTAAAACTTGTGTTAACAATGTCTGACAAATGTGCATAAAAATCATCAATGCATTCAGACTCAGACATGGTGATAGTCTCCAATAGGGTCGCCAAATCTTGTAATTTAGACTCTTTAACAGCGTTCGTACCCTCATGTGTCAGTTTCAAAACATCCCAAGCCTCTTTATACGTGGTGCACATCATAATTTGGCGAAACTCATCTGGAGTGACAGCACCAGAAATAACACTCACACCATGGGAATTAAAATTGGACAATTTATAATCATCTTCAGTCCAGGCTGACACGGGTTTTAGAGTGGTGATGTTATTAACGGTGACCGTGGGAGGAGTCCAACCATTCTCTCAAAGCAACCAAACGCGCTCGTGAATAGATTTTAAAATCGATTTCATACGAGATTTTTAATAGGCATAATTAGACCCGACAAAAATAGGCATCTGATTATATAAGTGCTCCATAAAAAAATTGTGATTTTTCACAAAACTGATATTAAAAAAATCAATATCACACAAATTTTGCGGAAAATAGGAATACGCAATAAATTAGCATAACCGGCTCTGATACCAATTTGAAAAGACGTATGACTGTGTGATAATTCATTACTTTTGCCAATTTCTAATTTGACACACTTATTTAATTTCAGTCCCTAATCATGCATCTAAAGTGCAAGTGTCAACCTATAAACAAATAAAACAAGTGACAAAAATTAAGGAAAATCCCCGCAGGGAAAAACCTTTTATTTCTAGAACTTTGAAAAATTTACAAGACCATTGACTTACATACAAACTGATAATCGCCCACAAGTGTAACGTACGGTGTCTTCGTCAAACCTTCAAAGTAATGGCTAGAAAGAGTGTCGGCTAGAATCTCCCGTAGGTACTCCAGGTGGTCAGTAATGAAGAAGAGAGACGGCTTCTCCACAAGAGTTGAACAAACCAAAGTTGTGGTCTTGGGTTGCAAAATATTCACAAAGGTATGAACAGTTGTGTGAATCAAAACATGAGTCTCGGGACTCAAAAAGTTGAAGACTAGAGTAATTAGGACTCTCAAATTCGTCTCCAAAAGTCTTAGAAAATACACCACCGAAATAGGTATATTTATAAGAAACTTTGATTTGGTGGAAAATCCCATGGATCTGTTCGTGTTTATCAAAATTGAATCGGTCCGATTTTGATGCCGGATCGGTCCGGAGCGAATCGGTTCATTTTTAAAAGTGGCTTCTTCGGTTTGGTTTCGATTCGAGGTTTTCTATTTTTGGTGCAAAGTGGATCGGTCTGGTGGCGGATCGGTTCATTTTTAAATTGGCTGGATTGGTCTGGCTATCCAGAAAAACCTTACCAAGTTCATGAAGCTTTAATATTCGGATCCGTTTATGTAGATGCGATCTTGAACTTCTTCAACGATGTAACGGCGTACAACATACATATTGACAATGGACAAAAATATCCTTACAAAGATGTGGAGAAAATGTTTGAAGTTATAAGGTATTATAGGATTAAACTAAATGTTGACATGTGCTCTTTTTTAGTACAATTGGGAAAGTTCCTAGAATACTTGGTCGGACAAAGTGGATCAAAGAAAATCCCTAACAGATTGGGGTGATCAACGATCTATAACCACTATTAACAGTTTGAGATGCTTAAAATTTGACTAGAATATTATCTATGGTCAATCTCTTCTTCACTAAATCTTCTGAGAAGTGCTAACCATTCTTCTAGCTCTCGAAGAAAGATAAGATCATGGCCTAAAACGATGAATACTTGAAATCACTCAAAGAAATGAAATCCTATTTAATCCAACAAAATTTTCTTGATGTCCCAAATATGGGCGATTAAGTCTATTTGTACCTTGCAGTTTCTGACCACACTATTAACTAGATGTTGGTGTGCGAAAAAAAGGGAACCAAGCCATGATCTATTATGTTAGAAAGACGCTACTCGATGTCGAAAATGATACTTTTCTCTCGAGAAACTATCTTACTCTATAGTCATGGATTCAAGGAAGTTAAATAACTACTTCAAATCATACTCGATTACAGTCATCTCTTTACCTCTTAAGGCGGTCCTTAGAGTTAAACTCTCCAAACATATGTCCAAATGGTCAATGGATCTAGGGAGTTTCGATGTCCATTATCAACCTAGGATTGCTATTAAAGTGTCGGTGTTAGAATAATTCATCAAAGATTTCACTCGAGGATAGCTAATGAATGTGACCAATATAATAAGTCGACACTTTATATTGATGGGGCCTCCAACTCGAAAGGGGAAAGGGTAGTAACTGTCCTTATGACGCCTGAATAGACCATAATCGAGCAAGGGATCAAACTTGGCTCTGAAGAATCATACAATGAGAATGAATATGAATCTCTCATTGCGGGATTAAAATGCCTTGTCTCTCAGCTCAAGTCACCTTGATGTCTTTTACGACTCAAGGATAGTGTCTAACTAACTATCAAAAGACTATAATGCCATAGATTAACGTATGTCATCATAGTTATAGGTCGTTTAGGATCTAATCACATAGCTTAAGAAGGTCCATATTTAAGAGTTTCCCCGAGGAAATAATAGTCATATAGATTCTTTAGAAACTTCGGGTACAACTGTTGATTCTGATCTCAAAAGAACCATTGTGGTGGAATACGTTAACCGACCTAACATCATAAGGATAACAGTATTCTACCGACCGATGTAAAAACTCCTAGTTCGATGAATCAATCATATCTTATTTGTAAGAAGATATTTTGTCATCTGAAAAGAAGAAGGACCATCAGATCAGGACAAAGGCCATATGATTTCACCTATCATCAGAAGGTAAACTCTACAGGCGATCCTTTACAGGTCCATAGCTGCAATGTGTACACCCAATCGACATTAACCAAGTTTTGTATGAATTATAAGACTATATATGCGACAGTCTGACCGGAGGAAGATCTTTGGCATTCAGATCCATCAAAGAGGACTATAAGTGGCAATATATGAATAAATACTCAGTCTCGTATGTCATAAAATTCAAAAAAAGCCAAGAGTTCTCACCTATTATTCACTAACCAGCTAATGACCTCAAATATGTGTCCAATTCATGGCCCTTTTCTCAATGTGAACTAGACATTACGGGCTCCCTACTTACAGCACCAAGGAATAACAATATTTACTAATTGGGACTGATTATTTAACTAAATGGATAAAGGCTAAACTATTGGAAAACATAAGGGACACTAGCATGATTAGATTTATTTAGAGGAACATTTTGACCCACTTTGCCTTACCAAAAATGTTTATCACCGATAATAGGATACCATTTGAGAGTGTACCATTTCAATAATTTTGCAACAATTATAACATTAAGCGCTACTACTATTCAGTGGACTACCCCCATAGAAATTGGCAAGTTGAGGCCTCTAATAAAATAATGCTTGAAGGGATGAAGAAGAGGTTGGAGAAGTCAAAAGTTTCTTGGGTGGACGAGATTCCCCAAGTCCTCTGGGCATACCGAATAATGCCCAAAAGATGAACTGGGTAAACTCCCTTCTCCTTAACTTACGGAATGGAATCCATAATTTCATTGAAAGAGGTCTTGAGGACCATGAAAACTATTTTCAATCGAAGACTTAACAGAAAAATCAGAAGGGTTGATGTCGACCTAGCCGAGGAAAGAAGAAAATAAGCCTTGATCAAATTAACTTCTTACCAACAACAATTGTCCATACAGTACAACAAAGGTGTTTAATCGAGGAAGTTCTATGTCAGAGATTACATCCAAGGAAAGGTGATTGACAGCGCGAGAAACTATAAGAAGGCAAGTTAGGTCCTAACTAGGAGGGAACCTTTAAAATTACTAGAGATGACCTCTAAGGATCCTATCGTTTAGAAAAATTGGGGGGGCGGGGGCAGCGAGATCCATACGACATGTAATTTCGACCAATATTATGAAATTTTATTTCTATATTTGTTCAACTTTTTGAGTTCTGTCTCTCGAATAATTTAAAATTCAATTAATGAAATTATCTTTCTTTTTGTCCCAAATGGGAGGAAAACTTTGTTTATTTCAAGTTAGGAAGGTTATCTTTGTTCTTTATTTTCTTAGGTTTACTCGCTCAAGTTCAGATCGTCGATTTAAATACCGGATCAAACTCTAATTGTCAGTTTGAATGCCTTAGTAAGATCACACTTAATCAAACCTCACAACCACATGTTTTCATCACTAGCAAACACAAAAGTAAGAAAAAGACCTACGAGGTATCCCTAGCCACATGTGTCTCAACCTTTGTCAACGAAATCCTGAACAGGCCCTGTGACCAGGTGCATTCTCACTACAGTTTGTCCTAACCTTATGTTTTTGTGACGACACTTTCCTAAGGTAAGGCAAACAACAAACACATGCTTGGCATAAAAGAATAGGAAAATGAAAAACATGAAATTAACTTATAATATCATCCATTTGACATTCATTTTACAAAGATGAGTAAATCGACCAATTTACAAAATATATACAAATATAGACGTCGTCTCTTGAGAGTCACTAACACAACGATCTCTACTCATCGACTATCATTGGGGTTAGGTTGATGTAATACACCACTCTTCCCCCGCTAATATTATCCCATTTTAACTACCACCCACATTTGTATGGGGTTTTATTAGCTCTAAATCCACAAACTGGTATTAGTGGAGTTCGAACCCCTGACATGTGCATAATCAATGACATGCCTTACTAGTGGAGTTAAAAGGCCTTGGTGTTAGAAGAGTTCAAATCTACATATATGAACCATTACTTTCCCTCACACATGAAATGTGGATGTAAATCTATGGCTACCAAATCAATTACACCAGTCTGTTACAGTTTAAGCTCATCATCACTATCATGAGATAGCACATAAATCTTCGCTAGTTGAAGAGGAATAACATCTAGGGGAATACAAATCTCGTCACTGCCATGGAGATGGTGTCGATAAGAATGGAATTCCACTTAGTACCAATACCAAAGCTCGAAGTCTGTAGAAACTTTAATGATAGCTAAGGCATTGAGCCAACCATACTTATAATACACCTATTTGACTTCATCTAGGAGTATAGGGGCATCAATCCAACACTCATCATAACTAATGGACCAAAGTACTGGAGGATCCTTCCTAAATGAGTACTTCACCTTCATTATTTGACGATTCATGTTTTGCTTTATCACCTTATCCTTCAGAAACTCCTCCTCAGCTCTGCAAATCTTCTCCCTAAGGGAATTATTCTCATTTTGTAGTAACTTGGTGATGTCTCCTACCTCCATGACTTTGATCTAAAGTCCTGTTACGAAACAGGCCTGTTTTCTATATGCGTTTATCATTTTATGAAGGGCCCGATGAACATAAAGGAATGCTTTGCAAGCTCGGCCAAAAGCTTCTCGACTAAGGATTAGGTTCAAGTATTAATCTTTTTGGGCTAATGGAATCTGTATCAAATCATTATCAAACTACAAAGATCAATGGAAAGACATTAAAAAATAAAAGAACAAACAAACCATTTACAAGAAGTCAATAGTTGGGCAAATAATGGAAAGGAAAAAATAGAACTTTCCATTGAATGTCAAAAGATGGGAAAGCCCGTACAACATACTTATTTCAAAGTGTGAATTCCTATTTAGGTTTCAGATTATTATTTAATGTTATTAATTAGCATGAACAAATAGCGCAAACATATTCTTAGACTAGCAATCGCAGTTTAAGTTACTACAATTTTGCGTCTTGATTAACCTATTTACTAAGTGAGAATGTAAGACATAAATTGATAAGTAAATGATGTAAGCACAACCACACAGAGACCATGATGTATGAGGAAAACTAAAATGGGAAAAAACCTAGTGCGGCCAGGCCTAGACAAATTTTACTATAAAAGATGTCTTACAAAAGACACAAAAGACTTATAAACAATTGACTCCTCAAGTTTATGCAGATGAAGTCTTTATCCTTTGTTTATAGCAACCACGCAGTTCAGCGTCAGCCAAATCCATGCCTCGGAATCCTTCGATAACCTTAACCTTCACCCAACAATATGACATACACCACACAATGATGTATTGAATGATATTTAGGGTTTGGTTGTTGAAAACATGTGTCGATGTATAAATTTGGATAACTATTTTATCTTTTAGTTACCAAACATATAATCACAGATGGATAAAATAAAAGATATAATCGAGAGTATTTTATGTTGTTTAGCTCATGAATGGAGCCTATATCCACGGGATAATGTTGGTTTAGGTTTTATTCCAATCTCTTAATTACAAGGCGTAGCATAAAGCAAAAGTGTTGATGCTTGTTCCCCTCAGCTGGGGGAAGTGGTGTATTTATAGTAAGTAGGGAATCAAGAGGTAAAATGCCTTTATAGATTCAAACATTTACACCTTTACACAATAATATGCAGTTGGGTATCCTTTCACGTGCGTGTGCATGGTGACTGTTGAATATCCCACATGTGTCTTTTCATATGATTAATGGTTCAACTACTTGATTGTGGTTGGCAAGTCAGCGTACCAGAGGATATCTGAGCCGACTAGGATTTACACATTGTGGAAAGTTTAATGATAAGTTGACAGATGTCATTGTGTTATTGGTCCAGGTGTCCTGATATTTTTAGGTTACAACATAGACCCCCAACACTTCATACTTGAAGGTTGAATGAAATAATGGAGTATTCCTTTTTAGGATTGCTCAGCATTTTATGAAGGTTGTGATTGGCATTCGACCTCAAGGACTTATAATTTTTTCCTTCAAGTATTGAGGCAATGGTAGTTTTGTAAATACCTTAGAAAATAGCGAACAATCGAAAGGTATGCTCATCTTTTGCCTTTTGGGGATTTAGAACCCATCGGTAGTCCAAACGTTGGTACAACTAATCATTTCAAATATCAAGGATCATTATTGTACCTATATAAAGGATGATTTTCCCTCCATTTTTCATCACTTTTGCAATCAAACTCTCTCATTCTTCCATTATTGTTTCCCCTTCTTACTGATCTAAGGAGTTCCCCACTGTGATAGAAACTGTAAGAATCTCCTTTTTCTCATTTTTTTCTTTCTGAACTTGTTAAGATAGTTTATATTATTGACAAAGGAGTTTGGGGAGAAGGAAAAATTCCCTGACTGGGTAACTATTGAAATGGTGTCTGGATCTTACGACTTGTGTGCCCTGAGTGAGGGACACTGGTTACCCACTATATTTATAGTTAAGTGTGGGATTACCTTTCGTCCTAACAATTTATTTTTTGAATTTTGTCAATATTTTGATGTGGTCCCCGCCAAAGTAGGCCCCAAATGTTGGAGAGTAGTGAATGGGGTTAACTATCTTAACGAATTATACGGTACCCACATAGGAATAAAGGAATTAATGTATTATTATAGTTGGGGATGAATGGGGATAACACCTACTATTTGAAGACACGTCAAACCAACTTTAGGGGTAAATTTTCCTGATTCCAATAAGAATTATTGGGATTATGGAATTGTGGTAATCAATTGGCAACAAGCCCCCCTTCTTGAGGGGGTAATATGTAATGGTCCCAGATACACCTAGGAAGGGCGTGGAATAAGTATTCCCCTTATAACACATGTATTTATTTTATGTTTTCTTTCTATTTGTTGATATGCCGACTAGCATATTATGTTTTCCCTTTTTGTTAAGAGAAGAAAGAAAGATTTCCCTCCGGACTTAGAGGTGAATTTTTATGACCTGAAACTCATCTGTCTATGTAACAGAGGATTAGTGAAGCCCACCCCAGTTCGGCTTCAGTTTTCCTAGATTACAAGAGTTTCATAACATCTTTTACAAATCGGCTTAGAGAGGATATCCCTTCATCCCCCATCGATCTAGAAGACTTTGTCTCATCCCCATCTATTGCTGCCTCTGAATCTCCTTTGTAAGAAGAAGAAGAAGAAGAAGAAGAAGAAGAAGAAGAAGAAGAAGAAGGAGTTACATAATTTGGAGTAACTTCTTCCTCCTTTGAGTCCTTAGACTTAACTGTTATTACGACTACTCTTTCCTCTCTAAGAAAAATGGTGAAGAGAATAATTCCCAACTTGATTGCTGGAGTCATGTCTCCTCCCCCAGTCGAGAAGTGGAAGGCCATTGGTAAAGGTTCTAATTGACAAGTAGTGGTTACTACGAAAGAAATAAAAAGTACTGAACCTTAATTCAAGAGGTGGAAAAAAGGTCCTACTGTTCAGTAAGAACTGGTTCGGAAAACTAAGGCCGATCAGACCTCTATAGAATCCGCATTAGTGGTAATGAACACTGGTTTAACTAGAGGTTTAATAGTTGCTGGAGTGTTGCTTGTAGACTACTTGATGGCTATTCCCTTATCCAGAGCAAGGTTACAAGAAAGATCTAATCACAACTTGGCTCTGATAATTGTTTACATAACTTGCCTTCTCTAATTTTACCCTCCTTTAGAATTTTTTCTTATTGCATTTATTCTTTAATATTTATAGTTCTTGGTTAATTATAACCAACTTTTAATGAGGGAGGACCAATTGAGGGTATCATCCACTGATGTTGAAGAAGCCTTCAAAGAGCTGAAGGACTCATTGGTTGCCACCAAGGAGTCTCATAAGAAAGATAAAAAAATGTTAAGGCTTGTTGAATACTGTTGAGCAAGGAAGGAAGGATATCGAGAAGGGTTGCATCTGATGTCGCCAAGGCCACCACTGAGGTGGAGAAAAAGTTTTAAAACTTAAAGGCTACCCTAAAAATGGGGAAGGAAGATGATTACACTTAAGAGTGAGATAAGGCATTCACACTACTACCTTGCAGATAGACTATCTGAATAAGGTTTCCTTAAAATATGGTTATGATTATGCCCTTAGGTAGGTTAGAACTTTCGTTGACTCAGAGCTCTTCCAATAGAACACTCCTGGTACCCCTCCCATTATAGATAAGGATATGAAAGGCGTGGAGGTTACTGACGAGTCTTATATGGTGCCAGAAATGTTGGCGGTGGCCCAATCAGCTCAGGAGAAGACATAAGATAAGGAGAAGGTGTAGCCCCTAGGATTGTTTGATGTTTTTTTTATTTTTCCTTTGTAATGCATAATCTCTTTATGTAAGCTTGAACAATGATGATTGATGTAATAGCCTCCCTCCATTTATAATAAAATCTTTTGTTGGAATTGCACCAATTTGATGTTGTAGATTTTATTATTTGATCTTTATTCTCATATTCTATATTTCAGTTTAAATCTGGGACAGTTGTGATAGCTTCAGAAGAAAAAGTTATCTGTATAGGAGTGTTCAGTTATTTGATGTTGGACATGAGAATTTGGATAAAGATGAGTTAGAGGAGCTTCCCGTCTTGGATGCCTCCAACCAAGTAAACGAAACTTATGTCCATCTTTATAGGTTATTTCACCAGTAAGTGGCGACCAAGCTACATATTATGACATGATCCTTTAGATGCAAGAAGACCACAAAGCCTCTCTATCCATCTTGCACCCTGACTATGAAGCAAAGTATGCTCGGCTTAGTAGTGAGGTAGATTTTGACAAGAAACTAGAAACCATTTCATCGACACACAGGAAAAATGAATTTGTGCTAAACTGTGAACTGACCAGTGCTAGGGAGGTGGCAAGCTTGTTGGAGCAGGAGAAAAATTCTTTAAGAAATTAATTGGAGAGATTGAAGAAGTCATCAAGTGCTACCGGACTGGATGAGGGTGCCTATTTCTTAGAGCGGGAAAGTGCAAAATTGAAGGAGGAAATTGAGACTCTGAAGAAAAATAAGGCTGGCCAGTCATCCAAGTAGGTGGTGATTGCTCGACCCACTATTGAGAAGGAGAGGACAAAAAAGACTCTGGATGACCAAGATGCCTTGATTAAGGACAGAAATGTTATCATCAAGAAGCTGACTAATAAGGTTGATCGTCTAACCTTTCAATTTAATAATCAACCTAGGATTGTCTAAATGGATGGTTATGATGAAGCATTGGCTCACTTGGATGATGAGTTAGAACAAGCCTGTCGTGAAGGTTATAAGTGGAGTTGGATGAATGCCATAAAAATTTTGAAGGTACCAGAAAAATATACTTTATGGTATTGGTATGACCCTGGCTATTTGGATCAACTTGTTTCTCCTTTTAAACTAGACACTAAGTGGATTCCTAGGGATGTTATTCTAGAAAGTCTTGTCAGAAAATACCTAGGTGATTATCGCATGCATGTCAAAGATACCCATGTTAGAATTCAACACTTGGTAAATATGCCAAGTATTAGTGGTCGTGAAAGACTCAGGGATTTGAGATCCACTGTCTAGCCCTCTACTCTGTATGTTCCTCCAGCTAGAATAGACAAAGCCTCAGGAAACCACCCAATGGAGTGAAAATAGTTTACCTTTCATGACTTGTAACCTTGGGGGAGAACTTTTTGTAATAAAATTTCATGATCGCTTTTGAATAAAAAACAAAGTTTAATGAACACGTGATGTTTATTCTTCCTTTAATATATGTTATGTAAGTGTAGGGCCTACCAGTAGTTTGGCATTTATAATTGTGTGGTCAACCTTTAGCCGACCACTTTGCTTTACTAGTTACTGAATCTGACAAACCTAAGTTGTCCTGTCTTAGATTCTACTAACACACTTTATTCGTCGTCTAATAGATCTTGTCATTTTTAGACTAAGTGTTTGGATGGTTTTCCTTTGGTGATAAAATTTATTAGGATTTTTTCATGATTTGTCCTGATAAAACTTCTTGTTCTTGACTTTAGATTTAAGACATATCATTCTTGACTTTTCAAAGATGAAGTCATACATGAATCCTTGCCAAAACTTGGTTGTATTTTTTTTTTTTGCCTATTTTTAACAGTTCATTGTTATATCATTCGTTTTAAGACTTTGATATTGTGAGATTATTACATCTCTCAATCCGAAAAAAATAAAAAAGGAAGTCATTTGTTGTGAAATTAAAAAAATTTCATTAAATTGGTCTTGATTGTTACATGGTGAGAAGTTTTCAAACTAAATTTGTTAATAGTACTCTATAAGATGTTCGGCATTTCAAGGATTCTTGAACTGCTCCCCTTCTAGTGTTTCCAAGAGATAAGGACCAGGTTGGACAACAACACAAATTCTATGCAGGCCGTTCCAATTAGGATCGAGCTTGTTTCTTTTTGAATTACCTTTTTTAAAACATAATCCACCTCTTTTAGGGTTCTCATCTTGACCCTTAGGTTGTAGAACCTAGTAGTACGCTGATTGTAGGCTACTACTCGTAGTATAACATTCTTTCTTACTTCTTCCACTAGGTCTAGGTCAAGTCTCCTCATAAGATCACTTTTGGGGGAGTCATAGTTGAGGACCTTGTGAGTTGGCAGATCTATTTCTATGGGTACTACAACTTTTGTCCTGAACACTAACACATAAGGAGTTTCACCAGTTTATAGTCCCATTAAACACTTGGTATCTCATTGATCTAGTTTTCCTTTGCATCATCAATCCTCATTTTCAACCAATTGAGTAGATTTTTATATGTCACTTTCGTTTGTCCATTGCATTAGGGATGTCCTAGAGAAGAATGAAACTTCTGGATTTTGTATTACACACAATAATCCTCAAATTCTTGAGTATGAAACTGGGTTCCATGGTCTGTGTTGAAAGAATACGACATGCCATATTGGAATATGATATTCTTCCATATAAACTGATAAGCCCTCTTGTAAGGCATTTCAACCAGTGGTTCGGCTTCCACCCACTTCGTGAATTAATCGATAGGTACAACTAGGCATCTCAATATCCCTTTTTTTATTGGCAGTGGGCCGACCAAATTAATTCCCCATAGAGAAAAGGGACAAGGGGATGTGATCGGAGTTAAAGAAGCCCCCGATCATTCGTGGATGGAAGAAAACTTCGGGAATTTGTCACATTTCTTGGCATATGAAGAGTAATCTGTCTTCATGGTAGGCCAATAATACCCCTGCATAGCTACCCCATTCACCAATGATTGTCCTGCGGAGTGGGATTCGCATTATCCCGCATGAACTTCTTTAATCATGTCATTTACGTGACTGGGATGAACGCATCTAAGTAAGGACACATTAAATCCCCTTTTATAGAGGACGACCCTTCTAATACATAATTGGTTTCTCTGTATCTTAGCTTCCTTGCGCTTTTTAGATCTTTAGGCAATGATCCCTTGTCAATGTACTCCTTAATTGGATCCATCCAAGAGGGGCCCATGCCAACTTCTATTAAGTCAATCTCTTCTTCATTTATTCTCCCATTTTCTAGGATTTCCACTAGAATTGTCCTTCTCAACTATGTTCTACTTATCAAAGCAAGTAGAGAAAGGGCATTTGCTCGGGCATTCTCAATTCTTGGAATTCGAACCATTTTAATTATCGAGAACTTAGAGATGGTTCTTTGAACCTTAGCCTGATACTTTTTCATGATCACTCCTTTGACTCTGTATATTCTGAGCACCTGATTAACAATCAATTAGGAGTCACTGTGAGAAATAGTTTGATCGTCACCTATAGACAATGTCAATTCCAGTCCTGTGTTCAGTGCTTCGTGCTCCTCTTCCTTATTCGAGGCTTAAAATTGGAAACATAATGAATAATCCACATCTACGTCATTAGTGTTGTTAAAAATTAGCCCTGCTCCATTGCCAGTTGCACAAGAGGACCCATCCACATACAATTTCCAGATATTGGCTCCTTATCGAATTCTTCGTCTGGAGATCTCCCTTATAGCAGATGTTTCTAGCATGTCTTCTTTGGAACTATCTTTAGGAGAGATTTACTTAGTGATGATCAACGTTGAGCTCTCTTTCGAAGAAGTCTACTCGACAAGTACTTTTTTAGATAATTTTTTATCGGTAGTTGTTTCTTCATAAGTGAATTGGGCTATGAAGTCTTCCACAACTTATCCTTTTAAATCCATTCTAGGCTCATAAAGTATGTCATATTCCCCTATATCCCAATCGATTAGCCTTCCTGATTTCTCTAGTTTATGAATAGCTTATCGTAGGGGTCGATCTGTGTGGACCCCAATGGTGTGTGCCTGGAAGTAGGGTTTCATTCTTCTTAACACCTTAAAGAGTGACAAAGCTACTTTTTATAGCCGTGGATATCGGATCTCCATTCCCCTGAAAGCCTTGCTGGTGTAGTACACAAGTTTCTAAACTCCATTCTCTAGTCCGACAAGCGTTGTGCTAGCTGCTGACTTAGAAACAACAAGGTATAAGTATAAAGTTTCTCCCATGATTGGCAGGGAGAGCAATGGGGGGTGATCCTAAGAATCTCTTCAACTCCTGAAAGGCCTTCTCACAGTCTTTGTTCCATTCATAGGTCTTTCTAAGTACTTTGAATAATAGCAAGCATTTAGCAGTGGCTCTGGAGATAAATCGATTGAGAGTAGCTACTCTTCAGGTCAATTTTTGGACATCTTTCTTGCATGAGGAAGATTGCATCCCCAAAAATGCCTTGATTTTGTCTGTATTAGCTTCAATCCCCCTTTCATTTATGATGAACCCTAGAAACATTCATTTATGCACGCCGAACACACATTTGGTCGGATTAAGAGTCATTTGATGCTTCTCAAGTTGATCAAATGTCGGGCCTAAGTCTTCAATGTGGTCGACAGTTATCGTGCTTTTAGTAAGTATACCATCCACATATACTCCCATATTTTTGCCAATCTGATCCTCAAAACCTTATTCACTAGCCTCTGAGGCATTGCTCCACTGTTTTTAAGCCCAAAGGGAATAACATTGCATCATTAAGTACCTCGGCTGGTGATGAATGAAGACTTCTCCCTTTTTTCTAGCTTCATTTTAATTTTATTGTACCCTGAATAAGCATCCATGAAGCTGAGCAACTCAAGTCCTGTTGTGGTATCAACCAGTTGATCAATTCTGGGTAAAGGGCAATGATCCTCCGATAAGGCTTTATTGAGATCCGTGAAGTTAACTCACCTATGCCATCTATTATTCTTATTCTTCACCATCAGTACGTTAGCCAACCAGTCTGGGTACTTGACGTCTTTAATGAACTTTGCTCTTTGCGGCTTGTCCACCTCTTCTTGAATGGCTATGTTTTTCTCAGGACTGAATACATGATGCTTTTGCTTGATCGACTTGGCATCCTTGGTGATATTTTCTCATGGCATATAAATTTCGGATCAATTCTAGGCATATCTTCATGCTCCAGGAAAACACGTTATTTTTCTCTTTGTGGAATGTGATTAACTTCCTTTAGAGAGTTGGTTCCATAGTTGAGCCAACCGTGTTGTTCTCTCTGGCTTTTTATTATCCAGAATAATGGTTTTTGTGGCCTCCACAAATTGTCCTTTAACTAAATTTCTTCTTCGCAGGAATCCAATGACTTAATCTGGTTGGTGGTGGTGATATTCTTAACTTCCTCCTATTCGTCTGAAGTGTAGTAGAATTTCCTAGATTTAATTTGGTTTCCTTTAAATATGTCAACCCATAGTGAGTAGGGAACTTTAGGCACTGGTGGACAGTTTATGGTACTGCCTTGCATTTTTTTAATCCAACCTTAGCAAGGATTATGTTGTAGGCTGATCGAACATTCTTCTCTAGGAAGAAGTAGTGGTACCTTTCAGTCCTACTAGCCGACCAAGTGCCGATCAGAACTTCCAGCTTGATAGTACCCAAAGGGTATACGTTTTCTCTTGAGAATTCTATTAGGGGCCTATGATAGGGTTCCATCTTTCTATTCTGCAATCTCAAACTATGGAAATAGTTGTAGAACATAACATCAGCAAAGCTACCATTGTCCACTAGAATTTGAGCAATCCTTTGTACATGTATTCTCATGGTGACGACCAAGGATAATCATGTGGATAAAGAACTCCTGAAAGGTCATTCTTAGAGATACCGATCACCAATTTATCTTTATTTGCTTTCCTTGGACAACCATCAACATTATCAAATAAGTTAATCTACCGAATATAGGAGCATACTTTGGATTTATTTAAATAGGCTTTTCTTTCAGCTATCTCGTCCCCACCACCTACATCTCCTACTATAATAAAATGATTTCCAAAAGATATCATTTTTACCTCAATTTTAGGCTCCCTAGGTTTCTTTTGCAGACCTGGGTCATCTTCTGAATCATTATCTCGGCCTCTTTTCTTAGCATTTCTTCCTTGCAAGGAGATTCTAATCACCTCACGAGGTCTCCTTCTTCTGACCTATGATAACTGGCCACACCAAATTAGATTCTCAATATCATTTTTCAAAGTAATATAATTGTCAGTCGTATGCCCATAGTCCTTATGAAACTAATAGTACTTGGACTTGTCTCTCCTGTTAGGAGGGGACTTCAGCTTTCCAGGCCATTTGAGGTCTCTGCTCCTTATAATATCCTCCAAGATGTAATGGACGCCAACAGTGAGAGGAGTGTATTCCTCATACTTCTTAGGTTTCTCAGCTTACTTATCTTTTTGCTCCTTCTTGTCATAATTCTTATGATTGTCGGCCTTGACACCTGGAGCTTGCCTGGCAGCCATATCTTCCTCGATGTTCATGATTTTTCCTCTTTATCCATCAACTTAGTCATGGTTTTCGAGGCATCTTTATCCAATGCATAGTATAACTCATCAAAGCATTAATGACTGTCTTTTCTTCATAATCTACCACTTATAACTTTTAACTATTAGAACGAGTTATATACTAGCATGTAGTTTTCCCTGGTCATTGGCAGACGCTTAGTTAATAAGATACCCTCTTCACGGGTTTGTCTCCAAAGAAAGAATTACTGATGAATTTCTCAGAGAGCTGCTAGAAGCTAGAGATTTCTACTCGGGGAAGATTATTATACCAAATCTGTGAAGATTCAAGGATAGTACTTGAGAATGCTTAGCAACGCATCTCATTTGGAACTAAATAAATATCAACTGTTGCCTGGTATTTTTCAATATGTAGGATGGGGTCAGTTTTGCCATTATGTTTAGGAGTGATCGCGGATGGATTGAATTTGGACGCTATGCGAAATCCATAATGACTGGAACAAAATGAGATACCTTCACAAAGATCCATTGAAAAGGAATTTTGGACTTGGTTATTTCTCCTAAATGATCTTCCAATCGTTATATATATTATTTCTAAGGGTGATCTTTCGGATTATTTTTCATCGCGATAGCTCTGGAAGCTCTGCCATGCGTTTATGCTCATCTCTCTTCCTTGAAAGTTTGCTCAGCACACACGAAACCTTCGATACTAGACTTGGATCTAGTTGATCCTTCTCACTAATCTCTTAACCTGGAGGGTTACCTTATGTAACCTTGTATTTACTCGGGGTCCTAAGCGATCAAAAGTAGAGGCATTTCTCAGCCTCTCTAAGACGCTCGGTCGTTCTGGAGTGAGAGATCGACCATCATAGTAATCAGTGGATTTGAATGAAGAGGTTATCCCTGGATGGTAATAATGGTCTTGTGAAGATATGGAACATCTGGACCGAATTCTATCATCCCTAGGAGGTGGAGGTAGCATTTCCCTCCTATGGGATGGGGCAACAATGGATCTAGCTTGAAGCATTTAACTAAGTTATCGCACACTTTGCTGCATTGCCTCCTTCCCTTTTGAAATGTTGAGTAGAATTCCTTGTAAGCCTCCCATACCAGGAGGAGAGAAAGGACTGAAAGCATTAACTCCAATAAAACTGATTTTCGGGATGTCCATCATAATTCAAGGGTATAAAAATGGGTTGTGAAAGAATCAGGTATGAAATAATAATGACTTGTCATTCCCACAGATGACACCAATCTGTTGATCTAAATTTTGAAATCTATCTTAGCTTTTAGTTACCAAACTCATAATCACAGATAAATAAAAACAAAAGATAGAGAGTTTATAAGTGGTTCAGCTCATGAATTAAGCCTACGTCCACAGGGTAATGTTGGTTTAAGGTTTATTCCATTCTCTTAATTACAAGGCGTAACATAAAGCAAAAGATCTGATGCTTGTTCCCATTTGATGGGGGAAGTAGTGAATTTATAGTAAGTAGGAAACGAAGAGGTACAATGCCTTTAGAGATTCAAGAATTTACACCTTTACACAATAATATGATGTTGGGCGTCTTTGTACGTGTTGGTGCATGGTGATTGTTGAATATCCCACGTGTGTCTTTTTATATGATTGATGGTCTAACTTCTTAACTGCGGTCGGTGAGTCAACCGACTAGAGGATAACTGATTCGATTAGTATTTGCACACTGCGGAAAGCTTAATGATGATGTTGACAGATGTCACTATGTTATTGGTCCATATATCCTAATCTTTTCAGGCTACAACAACATGATGTTAATAATCAAAGAGGTATTTGGAGTTTGGGAAATTATATTATTCAAAGCTATATAGTAATAACAAGTTTCTATATAAAAACCTACTCTGTAAAACTGCAAAAAAACACTTAGTATATGGAGATAAGCATCAAAAAGAGGTCAATAATGTTTATATTTTATTGTCGTGAAGTTCATTCGAACAAAATTTACCTGTCATTTGAACGACATTGTACAACTCATTTGAACGAGATCAGGTTTTTTCTAATGAATAATATAAACTTGTTTGAATGAGTCTTTTCTCATTTATTAAGAATTCTCATTTGAAGCTCGTTGGAACCTCATTTTAACGTGATTTGGAAAATCATTTGAACTTTTATTAGAACGAATTTACAGTCACACGTTTGAATGACTTTACCACTGTCATTTGAATGCCTATACAAACATTAATTTAAAAAGAGATTTTAAATAAGAAAAACTTCCTGAGAGAAAAGATTCAAAATATAAAAGGTGATCATTCTAATTCACAAAATGTCGTATACCTTTAATCTCGATATACCTGCAATAAGCCAAATGATGTAGCTTCAATATTTGCAAATTTTGGCCACTTGCATTTATCGCTTCATAGGCTTGAGTACACAGACATATGGAAAACTTAACATATATGTTTTAACTAGCTAACTAAGACAAATTAGAAGACAAAACTCCTTTATGGATATTCTGGAACAAAATACTTGACAAATGAAAAATGTTAAGCCATGCCGTCAAGGAACTTATGCCTACCACCGAACAAAAAACAAATGTACCCAGTAACCTAAAATATACATAGCTAGTGATTCGTTGTGCATCTTTGTGAAAGCTCAAGGAGGAACAATATGCCTACACACGAAACAAAAAATACATGTGATGCACGGGAGAATATAAATAAATAAAAATGCAAGTAAAACTCCCCCATACAAATCAAAACTGTCTCACCCTTTCTATCCGGGAAAGACAAAGGGAAAGAAATAGCATATGTGGAGAAAAACAAGCTAACACATGCATGAAAATAGATAGCTAAAGATGAGATCACAAATAAATGAGACACAAAATCATGTGATGTAACTGGAGATTATGAAAATTAATATCAAATAAGATAAATCAATAATCACACACACACACACGTATATATATATATAGAGAGAGAGAAGGAGAGAGAACATGGTGAAGAATAAAAGAACAATGCTAAATGAGACAATGTATTCAAACCATCTGATAAAAATCATATAAACTCAAACAGTTAATAGACTAAAAATAACGTAGACAAGTGAGAAGTTTACATGAATACAATGAATTGCTTATCTCTCACATGATATAAAAATGTCGGTCACTATAAATGATCGCTCAAAAACACTATAATCATGAATTGGATGGAGGGAGAGACGCTTATATCATGAGAAGATTTAATAACACGTCCAGTAATAGAAGAACCAGATCCCCTATGCATCTCCTGCGTGTGGATCTCCTCCAAGTGCTCAAAAAAGCGAGACTCCATCCTCTCACGGTGATCTGCCTCACGAGACATAAGATATGTATACATCCTCCTATACTCTCCCAGCTCTGTCTCAAACTTGCGCCGCTCCTCCTCATAGCGAAGACGATCCTCCTTGATTAGGCATAAATTCTTCCTAATTTATCCCTTAATTTGGGTACTTTTAGCACCTCGAACAACGTAATCGATTTGACTTTATCTCATAATCTTTCTATTGACTAATCCTAATGAGTACACCGAGTTTCTGGTATTTCGTAGTGATTTTACAGGTATTTGATGTCAAGAAACGAAAGAAGAAAACCGGAAGAATCAAGAAAGAAAAGAAGGAAAGTGAAAAGGGCAAAAGTGTAATTTCCACCTGGAATTCGGATGAGGTACCTAAAGAGAAGTTGAAGATATCATATTCATGAGCACATAGGAAGAAACGACACCTCAATCGGAGTCCCAGAACAAAAGTTATAAGCAGTCAAAGTTGAGCAAAAAGTCAACAGGCAGACCGGTCCGCCCCTGTCCCGGACCGGTCCGCTTTGCCAAAATCCAGTAGACCCCGGATCACAAGAAAGCTGAGGGTGAAAAATAAAAGAACCGATCCGCCCGAAAATAAAAAGAACCGATACGCTTTGGAGGCAGACCAGTCCGCCTAAGGCCCGGACCGGTCCGGGTGTCGAGATTTGCAAATCTGATCTTCTCCTAAAGAGTCCTAGTGCAGCTGAAATTCCTAAATTCTTGGAGGGTATAAAAACCCGTTTTATTATTGTTATCTACACGGAGATTTTAGGGAGAATAATAGATTTTTCCTTTCTTTTCCAGCAAACCCTAGTTTAGATACAATTTCTAGTTTAATTCCAAAGATTGAAGGTTAATTCAGATTTTTGTGTTCTTCATTGCTGTTGTTATTGCTTTGATAAAAATTAGTGAGTAATTCTCTCTTTTTAATTCTATTCTACATCATTCTACCAATTTTCCATAGTTAATCATGAATTCCTATACATTAAATATAGTTTTCATTATCTTTAGCATGTTAGGCTAGATTTTCTAAGGTATGAACCCAGCCTGATGTGTTAGTTGAATTTGTATAACATTAATCCTCTGAATTTAGTGATTTATTACGACCGTATTGCGTAGGAACATAACAATTGTAGGTATTTATATCTCGTTTGCCTCTGGGTAACCGGGATGATTTAGAATACAATTCGAGTGTTACTATCGCGATACCAATTTACTCGTCCTTAGATTAAGTATGACGCGGGCTTGAACCTCGTATACGTAATGCTTGGGAGTACTAAATTTTGGGTCAAATTAATCACTTAAATTTACGATTAGTATTATAACTGGAATACACTAGGGCTGGGGGATTGTATTTCCGTCCTGTTTTTCTCATCACTTAGTTAAAAAGTTTTAAAATCATCTTTCATTAGCATTTTAGTTAATTTAGTCTAATTTCATCTTTTCATAATTTCATAATTGCACATAGTTTAATCAATTTTCAAAACCAAATCATTTTTTCCTTTTTTTTAGAGTCAGAGTTAGGATTCTTTCGTCTTTTCCCGTCGTTACAACTCCGTAGTCCTTTTTCCCCGAGGATCAATACCCGACTTACTGGGATTATTACTTGAGCGACAGGCTTGCACTTGAGCCTAGAGTGAACTCATTTCTGAGACATATTTTCAGTCGCGTCAAGTTCTTGGCGTCGTTGCCGGGGATCTAGGTAGACTTAGGATTAGATCGAGTCAATCCAAAGCTTTGACCAAAAATTTCAACAAAATCCAAAAATATAACAAATTTCAAAAAGCACAAAAAGATTCACCATCATCTCTCATAATCCATTAATGCAAAATTCTGAACTCACTCCCACACCCCATAATACTTCAACCAATATTCACGAAAATCCAATTATTGAGTATAATCCCGATAGCCCCCACACTCCAAACGCCCCACAGTTCTGGATACCACCTCCCACACCGTCACACTCAATCTCTAATAACACTCTGTTTTCCTTCTTAGGACACACCTCCGATCACACTTCGAGCACACCAAGTGAGAGCATTGAGTCGTTAAGTGAGAGAGAGATGTCGCAACACGGTAGTGCAGCTGCCGGTGAGGAAGAGCCCCCATACCGCCCGCTGAGAGAATTCTTATATCCCGAGCGCACTATCACTACGGGATGCATTATACTCCTGTATAATGTCGGGCAATTCCGTTTCAAAAATGTATGATCCAGATGCTATCTCATTACCATGGTATGGATTCTGAAAAGCCATACCTCCATATTAGGGAATTTGAGGATGTGTGCGATACTCTCAATGATCAAACTTGCATCCAAGAGGTGATCCGCCTCAAACTCTTCCTTTTCTCGCTCAAAGATAAAGCTAAGACCTGGCTATGGTCTTTACCTCCGAGATCGATTCCATCATGGAACAAGTTGGAATCGATATTTCTCAAGAAGTTCTTCCCAACACATCGAACAATCTCCATAAAGGCTCAAATTCAAGCGTTCAGACAATCTGAAAGTGAGCCATTTCATCGATGTTATAAGCGTTTCAATGAGTTAATTACTTCATGCCCCCATCATGGATTTGATTCATCGCAAATCATCTCTTTTCTCTAAAATGGGCTGAATCTTAACTCCAAGCAACTTGTTGAAACCATGGGAAGTGGCCCGTTTGTCGATTTAGATGCCCACGATGCTGAGCTTCACCTGAGGTATATCACCGAGACTACCCAATCCTGGGATACGTCTGATCCTAATGCTCAAAATTGAAATCGTCAAGTGACCACCACTCCGTCGACGTCCGGCCTATTCCACATAGATAAGAACTCTATGACGGATAGTCGATTGGAGACTATTGAGAAAGGATTTCGGGACCTATGCGAGATATATGGAAAAGGACCAGCTGGATCCATACCGAACCCCGTCGAGAAGGTGTGTTCGATTTGCGAGGCGGGACATTCAACTGAGGAATGCCCGACTATACCCGCCTATAAAGTAATGCTTCAGGAGGAATTTAGTGGTATAGGAGGATTTAAGGGTAATTTCGGTGCACCGCACGGGAATTCATACAACCCTTCGTGGAAAAACCATCCCGATTTTAGCTATGGGCAACAACATACCGCAATGAACCCTCCTTCACATGTTTCCCCTCCTCCACCACAACACTTTCAACAAGCTCCACACATGTAAGGACATGTGCAAGCACCACCACCGCAAGGATCTTATATCCCGCCACCGCGAAGAACTCTCTAGGATACCATGAATCAATTCATCGCAAGCCAGACGGCAACCAATGTCAAATATGATCATCTGATTGGCGACATAAATGTAAATCTGTCAAAGATACAATCCTCGCTGAGTGTCCAAGAGAAGGGCAAGTTTCCTGCCCAAGGTCAAACTAGTGTTAGCTCCACCTCCACTGAACATCAGGAGCAATGTCAAGTTGTGACCACTCTTCGTAATGGAAGAGTCGTTGATTTATCACCTCCTCCACACGACACAACGAAAGAAGAGGAGATTTCGCCCGGCACGAAAGAGGTCGAACTTGAATGAGAGTGACAAAGAAGACGCTAGTAAGCCAGAGGTAGTAGTGATACCACCCTCCATGGAACCGTTTCCTCAAAGGTTGATTCCCTCCCATAAAGGAAACCCACGTGAGGATGTGCTAGAAGTGCTAAAGCAAGTAAAGCTGAATTTACCTTTTCTTGATGCCATTAAGAAAATTACATCTTACGCTAAAGTCGTCAAAGACTTGTTGACGGTAAAGAGAAAGATGAAGGTAAAGAAGATTGTCTTTCTAGCCCAGAACGTGAGCTCCATTCTACTAAATGATCTCTCGCCTAAATTCAAAGATCTCGGTGCACCCACCATTTTCTGCATCATTGGAGAAAACAAAATTGAAAAAGCCTTACTTGACTTGGGAGCAAGTGTAAACATACTTCCTTACTCCATTTATAGGGAACATGACTTGGGCGACCTCAAGCCCACAAATGTCACTTTCCAATTAGCGGATCGAATAGTGAAGATCCCATGAGGCATAGTCGAGGACATGATCGTCCAAGTTGACACTTTCTACTTACCAGTAGATTTTGTCATTTGGGACACGGAGCCCTCCTTCAACTCGAGCAATCATGTTCCAATCATCCTTGGGCGCCCATTCTTAGCTACGGCTAACGCCATCATCAATACTCGGAATGGGCGAATGCAACTCACTTTTGGGAACATGGCATTGGAAACAAACATCTTCCACATAGCCCAACATACGGGGGAGGAAGATGATCTTCACGCGATGAGCCTCATAGATGAGATAGAAGAGGAGTACTTTGAGGAGAATTACTGTGGCGACGCCTTAGGGTCTTGCTTAGCAGCGAGATACGAGACTGAGGGGACGTACACCGACTTCGAGAGGGAGGTTGGGGAGTTGAGAGAGTTACTCGATGAGAGCACGTCGGACGAGGACGTGAGAGATGCTAGCTGAGTTTCTAGATTCGAGGAGTTACCTCCGAGGGATACTCGCATGGTTCCCTCCAGTGACAAATTTCCAACCCTTGAATTAAAGAAACTCCCCTCCCATATTAAATATGCATACCTAGGAGAGGATGATACATTTCCTGTCGTTGTCTCCTCTAGCCTAGACGAAGAGCATAAGGGTAAATTATTGAAAATTCTGAGGAAGCACCAAAGTGCTTTTGGTTGGTGCATTGCTGATTTGAAGGGGATAAGTCCTTTGATTTGCACTCACAAGATCCATCTCGATGAGGATGTCAAGCCCTTTAGAGAAATGCAAAGAAGACTAAACCCCAACATGAAAGAAGTAGTGAGAACCGAGATTATCAAATTATTGGATGCCGAGATTATCCACCCAATCGCGGATAGAAAGTGGGTGAGCCCCATTCAAGTCGTTCCAAAAAAGTCGGGCATGACAGTGATCGAGAATGCTAAGGGAGATCTAGTTCCCCAACGTACCACCATCGGGTGGCGCATTTGTATTGATTACTGAAAACTCAATGCGGGAACTAGGAAAGACCATTTCCCCTTGCCATTTATCGATCAGATGTTGGAGAGAGTAGCGGGCCACCCTTATTATTTCTTCCTTGATGGTTATTCTGAATATAACCAAATTGAGGTGGATATACTTGACCAGGAGAAGACGACCTTCACTTGCCCCTTTGGTACATTTGCCTACAAACGTATGCCATTTGGCTTGTGTAATGCACCCGCGGCCTTTCAACGGTGCATGTTGAGCCTATTTAGCGACATGGTCGAAAGAGGACTCGAAGTGTTCATGGACGATTTCAGCGTTTTTGGCACCTCGTTCGATCATTCTTTAGGAAAGCTGGAAAAAGTACTTGCCCGGTGTGTGGAAAAGAACTTAGTGGTGAATTGGGAGAAATGCTATTTCATGGTCACCGAGGGAATAGTTCTTGGCCACATAGTATCATCCAAGGGAATAGAAGTTGATAGGGCAAAGATAGATGTCATAGCTGATCTTCCCCCACCAAAATCGCTTAAGGACGTGCGATCATTTTTTGGTCACGTGGGGTTTTATCGAAGGTTCATTAAGGACTTTAGCGCCATCGCTAGACCCTTAAGCAACATACTCATCAAGGACACCCCATTTGAGTGGACGGAAGCATGCCAAAGCTCTTTTGAAAAATTAAAAAACATGCTTGTGTCCGCTCCCATCATGCAAGTTTCGGATTAGTCCTTACCATTCGAACTTATGTGTGATGCAAGTGATTATGCGATAGGGGCTATTTTGGGCCAAAAAAAGATAAGCAAGCTCATGTCATCTACTACGCTAGCCGGACCCTTACCGGACCTCAACTCAACTACTCTACCACGGAGAAGGAGTTGCTCACGGTAGTCTTTGACCTCGATAAATTTCGGTCATATCTCATCGGTTCTCCCATTACTTGCTTCACCGACCACGCGGCTTTGAAATACCTACTTGCAAATAAAGATGCCAAGCCGTGCCTCATAAGGTGGATCCTACTATTACAAGAGTTCAATCTCTCCATCAAAGATAAGAAAGGAGTAGAAAATGTCGTTCTCGATCACTTATCTCAGCTTTCATCTGACGTACCTAGTGATCCCATATCTATAGACGAATATTTTTCGAATGAGTAACTTTTTGCCACCTCTTCTTTACCCTGGTTTGAGGATATAGTGAACTACCTTGTCACGGGAGCCGTCCCTCCCGACTGGACAGCACAAGATAAGAAGAGGTTTATTACTTGGTCGTGCATGTTCTTTTATGACGATCCTTTCCTTTTTAAATATTGCGCCGACCAAATCATTCGACGATGTGTACCGGATGATGAAATACCGAAAGTCATCCAATTTTGTCATTCGAAAGCTTGTGGAGGCCACTTTTCGACGAAAAAACAGCCGCTAAAATTCTGCAATGCGGCCTCTATTGGCCCACAATATTCCGGGATGCAAACGATGCTTGCAAATCTTGCAATAGGTGCCAACGGATGGGAGCCATTACTCGACGAGACATGATGCCTCTTACCCCCATACTCATCATTGAGATCTTTGACTGTTGGGGTATTAACTTCATGGGTCCCTTCCCCCCTCCTTTGGTTTCCTATACATCCTTATCACAGTAAACTACGTTTCTAAATGGGTGGAAGATATAGCTACCAAGACGAATGACAACAAAGTGGTGATAAAGTTCCTACAGGAACACATACTTTCCCGCTTCGGTGCACCGAAAGCGATAATTAGTGATAATGGCACGCACTTTTGCAATAGGCCATTCGCAAAGCTCATGAGAAAGAATGATGTCGTTCACAAGGTTGGAATGACTTATCACCCATAAACGAATGGGCAGGCCAAACTAGCGAATCGGGAAATCAAGAAAATTCTTGAAAATACCGTCAATTGTACCAGGAAAGATTGGTCACTTAGATTGAACGATTCGCTATGGGCCTATCGTACCGCATATAAGAATCAACTCGGCATGTCCCCTTTCCTCTTTATGTATGGAAAACCTTGCCATCTTCCCGTGGAGCTAGAACACAAAGAGTATTGGGCGATAAAGCAATTGAATAATGCCATGGATAAGGCCGGTAAAGCCCGCAAGCTTCAAATCAATAAGTTAGAAGAAATACGCAATGATGCGTATGAGAATGCTAAAATTTCCAAAGAAAGGATAAAACTCGCTCATGATAGCATCATTCGACGCAAAGATTTTCAACCCGGGCAAAAAGTACTTCTTTACAACTCTCGGCTTCATCTCTTTCCGGGAAAATTGCGATCACGATGGTCTGGCCCGTTCGTAGTGAAGAATATTTTCCCCCATTGAGATGTTGAATTAGACGATTTAAAAGGGGGAAATACATTCAAAGTGAATGGACAACGCCTAAAGTCATATCTAGAGGCGTGTGCGGAAGAAGTCGACACCGTATGGTTGTCGGACCCCGTTTACGGGCTAGAGTGAGCTGTCACAGCAGGGTCGTCGCACCGCCAACGCGTATGGGGTGAGAGTCATGTGTGTCATGACAGTCGTGTCTGTAGTGAGCGTCGATAGGACTAGGTTTCATTCGGGAAAATCATTCGTGTGATTCGGGAGTATCGAGTCAAAGGGAGTTGACCAGCGAAATCGATAGGGTTTTAATCCAGTTTGATAAGGAGTATGTTATGAACGTGAAACTTTTCGGAGAGGAGAGATCGAAATTCAGTTCGGGAAAAATCCAGCCCAAAAACCCTAGGCCAAACCGGTTCCTTTAATTTAAGGCCGAACCGGTCCGCCCCCGGATCGGTTCCTTTAATTTTAAAAAGGACCAGTCCGCTAGTTGAATTTCTGAATATTAAAAGACCCGGACCGGTCCGCCCCTACCCCGGACCGGTCCGCCTTCTGCAGATTTGACTTATCCCCTTCCCAAGATTCAACCCCCTCCCCAATCCCATTCATTACCTCCAATCTGTTTTCCCACCTCCCAACCCCAACCTTTCCCTCCCAAATTCATCCCCTTTTCCATCCAAACCATTTCCCTCCAATTCCAACCCCTGCACTCCCCTTTCACCTATAAATACACCCCAATACCCTCCCTTTCTCTTCACACCTTCAACCCAAATCCTCTCTTCTCCCTTCTAGTTCTCCAAGCAAAATCCCTCTTGCTTCCATGGCTCCACGCATTTCCCCCACCAAGTATGACTCCACCGACAACCAACCCTACGGTAATGGCGAGTTCCGCTCCTGCCAAGAGGAGCGATGGTGCCATCAATTCTTCGATTTGGACTGCAAACTCCATATGGAGCACGCTGTCGAATGGGACGGGCTGCCCAACTCCGTCACCGCCGTATTCATGGCTCGGGGCTGGTGTCGATTCCTCAATGAACCTTACGAAGTGGTTTAGGCAACCGAAGTCCGCTCCTTCTATGGCACCCTATTTCAGACGGGACAATTCGAGGCCCAAGCTTATGTGGATGGGAATGTCTTCCCATTTTCTTTGGCCCATCTCACGGCTAAGTTGGCCGAGTATGACGTCCCGGACGTTCAAGAATTCACCTATCCACAGAACGTCCCCCCGGTCGACAAGGATATTATCATGGCCCGCATTGCACCGAATGTGGCTTGGACGGGGCAAACCGTCGCCGTTGGACGCCTTAACAATAAGGCGCGCCTCATATTTCAGATTGTGTGCGCCAACATATTACAAACGTCCAACGATTCCGCTATGAGGCCCCGGAAAGCCACTTTGACCTATCACCTCTTTGACCCCCACACTTCCATCCATTTGGCCCGCACTTTATATGCCGATATCATCAACGCCTCCTTGGATGAGAAGGGTACCACCCCACTTCCCTATGCCCGGTTGATCACTTCCATCCTTAAGGATGCTGGCATAGCAGCGCCGCTCGATCATACTCGCATTCCCGGTCCTTTTGGACAAGGGACCCGCACCAAGAGCGCCAAACAGCTAGCTGTCCTATGGTCTAGGCGAGGTGGTGATAGTGAAGAGGAGGCTTCCTCAAGTGAGAGCGACGCAGAACAAGAGGCAGCCGGTGCGGATGTCCAGATGGGGGATATCGGTCCGGATGAGGAGTCGATGGACGAGGAGGACGATCCAGATTTTGAGTAGGCGAGAAGCGACCTCTCAAACCGAATGTCGGCACTTGAAACGAACTTCGATAACTTTTTGACCGACTACCGTCGCGACATGAGCATAGTTCTCCGCTTCCAAGCGGACATCTATCAACGCTAAGGGGATCCTAATGAGCCACTGACATCCTATTACCATAACCCCTATGTCCCCAACGCGCCCGATTCCTCTCATCCCCCGCCCCAGTGAAGGTTGATGTTGTTCTGGCAGCTTTTTATTTGTTTTTCCTGTTAACAATTTGTATGCTTATCCTTGTAATGATACCACAGTCTTGTTTGTAATAAAAACTGCATTTTCTCCATTTGTTTGTTTTATTTATCGCACTTATTATTTTGCCTTATTTAGCTTTTAGTCCTTTTTACTTGAGGACAATGCAAAAGTCTAAGTTGGGGGGGTCACAAGTGCATATTTCTAAAACTGCATAAATTTTCCAAAATGCCCAGAAATTTCCTAAAAAATCATAAAACTTTGAAAAACCCAAAAATATTTTTGTTCAAAATAAATAAAAATTGGAATTCAAATTTTTCAAAAATATCATTAAAAGTCGAATTGAAGTCTCAAGTTGTAAAATTCAACATACACAGCCAAAATTGACCAAAGATGGAAATTGAGCGAAAATTGACAACTTAACGAATAAGTGTAGAGATTAACAAACCCGGTGAGATTCGAGCCTATCACCTTTTGCGAGTTTTTAAAACAATCCGAGTTAATTGTTAACTCAAAGTTCTTTTCAGCGCCTAAAAAGTCATCGAGGATCTCAATCCTTTTATTTTGATCAGTTATGAAAAACGTGCTAAAATTGATCTCTAAACTTAAATTCATCTCGAAACGCATATGGTAACGTAATTGACATTTTGGAAAATGAAGTAGGCCATCGTTCGTCACCCAAAAATATTGGCCATAAAAAGTCGTGAAAAATCACCCCTTTTGCAACCCAAATTGAGCCGAATAAATTTTCCCTTTCCTTTGACAACCCGAAAAACCCAAATAGCCCGGAATTGTGAAAAATGGAAAAACTCTGAATTTAAGGCCAAAAAGTGCATATAAAGGGGCAAGAAAAAAATAGATATGCTCAATAAAAATAGCAAGAAAAGAAAATAAGTGAAAAATAGAAAAATAGATAAAAAGAAGAAAAAATGAGCAATAGGTCGGAAAAAGCACAAATGGATATCCTAAATGACTTTTCCAATTCCGAATTTTCCAACCATTTCCATGTTACCCAATATACCTTAAACCCCGAAAAAGTCCTAACCGAGTCCAAATTGCCAAATTAATTACCGCGTGGAGAGCTAAGATATCAAAAGATAATATAAGATATTAAGTGCGCGAATAAGAGGCAATGTCCCGTTTTTAAAATCGTAATCCGTTGATGAGATCCTTTCACCATGAAATTTTTTTCTTTCTACTTGTGTGCGTGACTTTGCTTCCATTACATTTACTCTTTATATCACGCATACCGAGAGAATAGCCACATTCCGAGAGATTCGTTTGAGAGAGCATTCCTTGAGCAGTTGAATCAAAACGAATTTTCGGAAAGTATCGTAATGATCAATCGGTGGAAATTGGCGGTTATATTTTCGGCTTCACACACACACACTACGGTTTGAGACTTGTACATATGACTTGATGATGACTATTTTCTGGTAAAGTTTGAATTGCAAAATTTTTGCGCATTTTCAATTTTCTTTGAGTCGAATTTTGTGGGTATATTCTCTGTAAACCCTCACGAGACACAACTCGTCCTACTAGGGTGACCTAGGGGTTTAAAGGCTTGTTGCATACGCTAAATGCAATCGCTTCCCCGCGAAAAAGGTATTTTATCCCAATAAAATATTCTTCAAGAATTGAGCCTTGCTAGGATTCTATTACATTGCTCGGGATGGGCAAAGTTCTAAGTTAGGCGGGTTTGATTAGGCATAAATTCTTCCTAATTTATCCCTTAATTTGGGTACTTTTAGCACCTCGAAACAACGTAATCGATTTGACTTTATCTCATAATCTTGCTACTGACTAATACTAACAAGTACACCAAGTTTCTCATATTTCGGAGTGATTTTACAGGTATTTGATGTCAAGAAACGAAAGAAGAAAACTGAAAAAATCAAGAAAGAAAAGAAAGAAAGTCCAAAGGGAAAAGGTGTAATTTCCACTCGGAATTCGGATGAGGTAAAGAGAAGTTGAAGATATCACATTCACGAGCACATAGGAAGAAACAGCACCTCAATCGGAGTCCCGGAACAAAAGTTATGAGCAGTCAAAGCTGAGCAAAAAGTCAACAGGCAGACCGGTCCGCCCCTGTCCCGGACCGGTCCGCTTTTCCAAAATCCAGTAGACCCCGGATCACAGGAAAATCGAAGGAGGGTGAAAAATAAAAGAACCGGTCCTCCCCCGGATCGGTTCACCCCAAAATAAAAAGAACCGATCCGCTTTGGAGGCAGACCGGTCCGCCTAAGGCCCGAACCGGTCCGGGTGTCGAGATTTGAAAATTTGATCTTCTCCTAAAGAGTCCTAGTGCAGCTAAAATTCCTAAATTCTTGGAGGGTATAAAAACCCGTTTTATTATTGTTATTTACACAGAGATTTTAGGGAGAATAATAGATTTTCCCTTTCTTTTCCAGCAAACCCTAGTTTAGATACAATTTCTAGTTTAATTCCAAAGATTGAAGGTTAATTCAGAATTTTGTGTTCTTCATTGCTGTTGTTATTGCTTTGGTAAAAATTAGAGAGTAATTCTCTCTTTTCAATTCTATTCTACATCATTCTACCAATTTTCCATAGTTAATCATGAATTCCTGCACATTAAATACTGTTTTCATTATCTTCAGCATGTTAGGCTAGATTTTCTAAGGTCGGGATACATGAACCCAGCCTGATGTGTTAGTTGCGTGTGTATAACATTAATCCTCTGAATTTAGTGATTGATTACGACCGTATTGCGTAGGAACATAACAATTGTAGGTCTCTATATCTCGTTTGCCTCTGGGTAACCGGGATGATTGATAATACAATTCGAGTGTTACTATCGCGATACCGATTTACTCATCCTCAGATTAAGTATGACGCGGGCTTGAACCTCGTATACGTAATGCTTGGGAGTACTAAATTTCGGGTCAAATTAATCAGTTAAATTTACGATTAGTATTATAACTGCAATACACTAGGGTTGGGGTATTGTATTCCCGTCCTATTTTTCTCATCACTTAGTTCAAAAGTTTTAAAATCACCTTTCATTAGCATTTTAAGTAATTTAGTCTAATTTCATCTTTTCATAATTTCATAATTGCACGTAGTTTAATCAATTTTCAAAACCAAATCCTTTTTTCCTTTTTTTAGAGTCAGAGTTAGGATTCTTTCGTCTTTTCCCATCGTTACAACTCCGTTGTCCTTTTTCCTGAGGATCGATACCCGACTTACTGGGATTATTACTTGAGCGACAGTCTTGCACTTGAGCCTATAGTGAACGAATTTCTGAGACACATTTTCAGTCGCGTCACTCCTCATGATGGAGCCTTTCCTCCTCAAGGCATAGGCAATCCACCTCATGAAGTCACCTATCCTCCAACTGCTAAGAATATTGACCCAGGTTTGGCTTACCATTGGGTCAACCCGCATCGAGTCAAGAAGTTAAAGGGGGAGAAGGAAAGTTCAATTTGATTACTTGAGAAAAACCCTTTTAACTACTCCATTTATTAAAGATTAATTTACCGTTTTTAATTCGAAACAGGATGGCCATTATAATTAATTAGTCAATTCAAAAGATTTATTTATGAAAACCTAATTTAGTCCACTATGGTAATTTAATAGGAAGTAAAACATCCTTGTATTGTTACAAACCATGGACAAAGGCCCGAATAAAAGTGTTTCAAAGTCCCGAATTACCAATTTTCAAAATGTAATTTTAATTAAATTACAGAGCTTCTAACGACATTGGTTGCCCTCTGGGGCCTTAGTTGCATCCTTTACTATATCCCTACTCAATGTACATGTGGAGGGGGAGGGGGGTTTAACATAAAAAGCAGGGGTGAGCAAATGCTCAGCAGGGTGGTAATAATAAACTATACATTTTCTACAAAAATACTATACATTTATCTCGTGTATTTTAATCAATTTCGAAAACATTTAACAATTTAGCTAATATTCATGCAGCTACTATGCAGTGTACCCGAGCGATGAGCTCATACTCACACTTAACCAATTTCATCGCCCTTTACCGGGTCTGGAGACTAATTAATTATGTTTTGCCATTATTCTCATTCATCACATTTCATTAGGTTGTCTTATTTATACATACCCAAGTACAACCATTATCATTCGTTTTACATTATCTTTTCTCAAAATCGTCCAACAACCGTATACTTTAATGGGCTCCACACCGCCGGCTATGCTACCATATGACTTGGCCAGTGATTTTGAGTCTTGCACCCCAGGGATCCGAGCTCTCCATAATTATCCCGGTGTCATTCGAGTCCAACTTAATGTGTATTAACATTTTATCTACTGTTCACATTATTCCACCTTTTTACCATTTTTCTTATTCTACGGTTTAAGTCATTCATTCATTTGATCAACATGCCATTTATTTGTTTTATCCATTTTTCATCAAAAAATGACCGATAACGTCTAAGAGGAAGTCTAACCACTAGGACTCTCATTTTTGCCAAAATTACTATTTTTCCCTCTCATCATAATTTTGTGAAAAAATATATTTAATTTCACTGTGACACTAGAACTTAACCATTTTCTTTTAAAGCATCCTTTCCATGATTTTATGCTAAAAATCATATTATAATTTTATGTCTTGCCACATAAAATACATTTACTCATTCAAGACCATTTTTAACCAGATGTCCATAACTTTGCCCTATTATCACATGTGACCCCAAATATTACTTTTTAATGATTCTAATTATATTTAACACATTTTAGGACTATTTTTCTACATTTGTTCCTAAAACCCATTATAACACGCTTTAACAAGTCTAAGATATCATAATTTACCTTACTACATGGATTTACATATGTGAAAGAGGATTCAAAGCCTAGAAATGCCTCAAATGCATCTAGACATATATTTCACAAGTTTTTCTTTCATTTTTAAGGTAAAATGCCATATATTTGTCAAAACAAAAACTACTAGGGTTATGTCTTGTTAAAAACTCTATTTTTGCAAGACTATAATATTTCATCAAATAACTTCATTTTGGCATTAAAAATCATTTAGCATTCATCCTAAATGTTTTTCATAGCTAGAAAACCTTGAAAATTTGGAAGAGGAAAATCGTACCTTGGATTAGAAGAAGAAGAATAAAAAAATAATGACTTGAAAGGTCCTAAAAACAACTAAGATCCAAGACTCCAAAAGCTCCTTCAATTGACTCCGAAAATGCTTCCCACAAGCTTTGTTCCACCATTTTCTGCCTTGACAAAATCTAGAAAATGGTCGAAATGCTTTGGAAATAGTGTATCTTATGGTTTGGAAGTGGTGGCAAGGTTTGGCTATGGGGGAAAATGGCTTGAGAGGAATATGATGGGTGTATGGAACTTAAAAGAGAGAGAGATATGGCGAAAAATAGTGGGGAGACCTAGCCCCACTATCCTCTCTTATAACCCCACAAAACCAATGCAAAAAACATTAAAAAAACTCTCCCTAAACATGCCTAACACGTTTTTGCTCATCAAAGCCATCAGACGTTGACATGTCATCAAATCAAGGGTCCAAATTTTGACAAAACAGAAGGGCATCTCGATTTTAAAATTTCTATACAGGTCGTTCGAATGAGATTGGGGCATCGTTCAAATGAGAGTAGGGATCTTGTTCAAACGGCCTTCAAACGACCTTCTAACGAGGTTAAAGTATTGAGGCAAAGATAGTTCTTTAGATCCTCATCATAAAACTAGTTTGAACGACATGGGATTCTCGTTCCAACCATGAACGTTCTCATTTGAACGAGATGGTATCCTAATTCGAACGATCTTCAGTTTTATTTGAACTATAGATTTTTCCTAAAATCTCAATTGCTCCCAATAACTTCAACAATTATCGTCAACGCTAAAAGACTGATTAGATATAGAGATAAAAGGCAATGTATCAATGATTCAAATCCCAAGTGTATCATATGATTACAAACTACATGGGGAAAGAATAAAATATTGGGAGTAAGTATTATATTCTCCTCTCCTTAGGAAATTTCATCCCTAAAAAAAGAGGAACCGACTAAGGGAAGTGAATTGGGTGCTTCTCCCATATCTCTGGATCGCGTTTATAAGTGGCACCTTCATTGCCTTGAAACTCCCAAAGGACCTTCACTAATAGAATAACCTTGTTATGTAGGACTCTCTCCTCGTGATCTAGAATAGATATGGGTCGTGTGGTAAACGTGACATGTTCTTCTAACTCGATGATGTTCTGTTTGATGACATGATGGGGATTATGAAGATACTTCTTTAACATAGAGACATGGAACATGTTATGCACTTGGGACAATTGTGGAGGTAGCACCAAGCGTTATGATACACCACTAATCCGCTCTAAGATCTCGAATGGATCGATATACCGTGGGGCCAACTTCCTCTTCTACCCAAATTATTGACTACCGGTACTTTCTCTAACCTTCAGCATCATGTGGTCACCTAGACAAAAATCTAGGGGTACCTGATGATTATCAGTGTAATTATTTTTTTAGCTCTATGCCGTCATGATGCTTTGTCGAATTACCTGAACTTTCACTGTCATCTCTTGAATCAGTTCGGAATTGGTGAGATGCTGCTCACCCACATCGGCCCAATAAATCTAAGAATGACATGGTATCCCACAAAGATCCTTGTAGAGAGCCATATCGATGCTCTCCTGATAATTGTTATTGTAGGCGAATTCTGCCATATGTAGATATTCCATCCAATTGCACTGAAAGTCGAGCGCACAAGCTCTCAGCATATCCTTCAAATTTGGATGGTTCATTCTGATTATCCGTTGGTCTCAAGATGACATGTCGTACTCATATTTAGCTCAGTAACCAACTCATGTTGAAACTTCTTCTAGAATCGAGATACAAAATGAGCATCCCAGTCTGAGATAATTGAGAGCGGGACACCATAAGGCTTACTATTTCTTAGATATACAACCTCGCCAACTTAGCCACACTGTTCATGAATTTGATAGGGAAGAAGTTTGCAGACTTTGTGAGTCGATCTAATAAAACCCAGACTATATCATGACCCTGCTCGGACTGTGGTAAAGCCGTGATGAAATCCATCACTATGAGCTCTCCCTTCCCCTCTACCATGGGTAGTGGTTGTAATAGCCCTACTGGCTTCTTATGTTTGACCTTTACTTACTGACAAGTGTAGCATTTGGCCACATACGTCGCCACAACATTCTTCATGCTGGACCATCAGAAGTCCCTACATAGGTCCTTATTCATCTTGGTGGCACCAGGGTGTATGATTAAACACGAGTGATGGGATTCTACTATTACATCATCCTGAAGCTCCTTAATAATCCTCGACCCTTGTATAGCACCCCACTATCCTTATCTATGGTAAGACTGTCGAACACTTACCCATTCAGAAAATAATTCAAGATATTGGATGAACTCGGGACCGCATGACTGAGAATCTAGAACATTTTGTTAGATGAGGGGCCTAACTACCACACCCTAAATGTATGCAGTACCGTAACCCCGCTGGATGTGCAAATCAGACTTCTGTAATTCCCCAAACATTTTCACATGATGACATGTCATCACCGCGAGGGTGATACAAGACTTATTGCTAAGAGCATAGACCACTATATTGTCCTTACCACGGTGATACACCAATAAGAAATCGTAGTCATCCATCAGTTCCATCCATCGCCTTTGATAGAGATTAAGGTCATGCTGTGTGAAATGTGCTGGAGGCTCTTATAATCAGAAAACACCTCAAGTCGTTCCCCATGCAGATAATATCTCTAGTTTTTGAATGAAAACACCACATCATCTAGCTCTAGATTATGGGTGGGGTTGTTCTCCACATACATTTTCAACTGACGAGATGCATAAGCGACTATGTGCCTATTCTGCATCAAAACTGCACCAAGCCTTGAACCCGAAGCATAAAAATACACCATACAACACTTAACTCATTCTGGGAAGATAAGAACGAATACAGAGGTTAACCTAAATTTTAGCTCCAGGAAGGCGGACTCACAGTACTCGTACCATTCAAAGTGCACATCCTTTCAAGTTAACATGGTGAGGGGCAGAGCGACCCTCGAGAAATATTGCACAAACTTGCGATAATAACCGGCCAAACCTAAGAAACTACGTACTTCCGTAACTGTCCTTGAGTTTTCCCATCCCAAGATGACCTCCACTTTGAAAGGATCAACATAAATTCCCTCTTCGTAAACTACATGGCCAAGGAACTTGACCTCTTCAATCCAGAACTCGCCCTGCACTTACTGAATTTGGCATATGACTGATTCTCCCAGAGCACCTACCATGTCGTGCGAAGGTTCTCCTTGTGGTCTATGTCAGAGGCTAATAGAATATTATGTCATTCACAAATACCAACATAAACCGGTCTAGGTAGGAACTATAAATATGATTCATCAAATCCATGAATGTCGTTGGGGCATTAATCAAACCGAAGGGCATCACTAGGAATTTGTAGTGCCCATACCAAGTTCAAAACGCAGTCTTACGGATAACCGCCTCCCTAACGGCCAACTGGTGGTACCTAGATCGAAGGTCAATCTTTAAAAATCTACTTGCTCCGCGCAAGTGATCAAACAAGTCATCAATACGAGGCATAGGGTATTTTTCCTTCACTGTTACCCCACTCAACTGCCTGTAGTCGATGCAAAGCCTAAGGGAATTAGCCTTTTTCTTTGTAAAGAGGATTGGGACTCCCCACGGGGATGCACTAGGGAAAATGAAGCCCTTACTAGTTAGCTCCTCCAACTTAACCCTTATCTCTTGAAATTCCATCGAAGCCATCCTGTGAGGTGGAATGGAGATGGGTGGGACACCTTGATGTACCTCTATAGTGAAATTCACCTCCCATTGTGGTGGTAATCCATAAAGATCATCCAGGAATACATCGGGAAACTATGCTCCACGGGGTAGTCTAAACTCTACCATTTGTCTCATCCTGAGCCACCAAGCTACTTAACCAACCAAAATACAATTTCTTCTCTCAAACTGTAGAAAAATTACAAGGATAATCAATGCACTGATCATTTCTAAAGCAATGGTGAGATCTGTTCGGAAGTGATACCAGTACACTGTGTCAATGGCATCCTATGGTGGCTTCTAAACATGACAGACAATCCATACCAAGTATCACCTCGAATCCATCCATGTCCATAGGGATCAAATCATACTCCAAAACATAATCTTTAACCATGATCACACATCTATGACAGACCTTATCAAGAACTATACCACCACCCACTGGAAGCCCAATGAAGATAGAAGGATGAAACTGGTCCACCTCTAATCCCAAACTAAAAGCTAAGGAACTCGAAATCAAAGATTGTGATGCGCCAAAATAAAATAATGCCTTAACCCATGTACTGAACAAAAGAATCATACCCTCCATCACTGAAGGATTGTTGGAAGGTGCAGCTTGCTTCGATATGGCATATGCTCACCCGAGGTTAAATCTGCTAGTCTAGCCGTTGGGAACTGACCTTGCCTATGTCTACCCTGAACTTGTCTTGAACGTGAACCATCTAAGATATGCCTCACGTGCTGCTAATAAACTTAAGAAAACCACTACTGTTGAGTAGGGCCTATATAACTAGACCTCTGACCTGACAAAAAATTAGCAGTCTACTGACAGTTTGAAGCTCATTAAGGGCAATCCTTCTTGGCATCCTTAAATGTCTGTGGAAAGTACCCAGTTCTGAAGCTGTCCTAATCAATGGTCTCTATACTAATGGTGAAATTGGCGCTCCACTAGCGCTGGCCTTGCTCCGTGAGTTAAAAGGTTGCAATCTTAAATTTATACCAATCTAGCACGTTAATAATATCCATTATTTTAGTGGCTTCATCGAGCTACTTTTCTACAGCATCGGGGTTAGCTACCCCGTTAAAGGTGTATGGGTGAAGCCTCCTTAAGAATGGAGGCGGAGGTAGTACTCTCAACTGTCCCACTACGGTTGGCCGCTCCTGCTACAGGAGGGAGTCAGCGAGCTGGCGCACATCTTGCTCAATGTTTCTAAGCTCACGAGTGCCCAACCCACTAGCTATATCATATTTTGGAGGAATCTACACATAAAAGGAGAGTTCGATACATAATGATACGTATAGAAGCCGGTAACAGAAGCGATTTACTAAACAGTAACTAAATCATTAACTATACAGAAACGTAAGAGGGAAGCGCAATAAGAAAACATAAATCCTCCGCTACACTCGAGGATGCTATTGCTTCGATACCATTTGTAATGCCTCGACCCGAGTTTGGATAACCATTGGGTCAACCTGCACCGTGTCAAGGATTAAAGGGGGAGGGGAAAATTTTAATTTGATTACATGAGAAAACCCCTTTTTAATTACACCATTCATTAAAGATTAATTTACCATTTTTATTTGAAAAAGGTGGCCACTTTATGTAATTAGTCAATTTGTAAGATTTATTTATGAAAACCTAATTCAGTCCACAATGCTAATTTAATATGAAGTAAAACACATTTATCCCTGTATTATTACAAACCATGGCCAAAGGCCCGAATAAAAGTGTTTCAAAGTCCCGAATTACTAATGTTTCAAAATATAATTTCAAATAAAATATAGAGCTTCTAACAACGTTGGTTTCCCTCAAGGACCTTACCAGCATCCTTTTAGATGTCCCTACTCGATGTACCTGGGGTGGGGGTTTTAACAGAAAAAGTAGGGGTGAGCGAACGCTCATCAACATGGGTAATACTAAGCTATATGTTTTCTACAAAAATACTATACATATATTGTGTATATTAATCCATTCCGAAAACGTTTAACAATTTAGCTAGTATTCATGCAACTATTATGCAGTGCACCCAAGTGATGAACTCATATTGACACTTAACCAATTTCATCACCCTTTACTGGGTCTAGACACTAATTAATCATGTTTTATCCATTACTCTCATTTATCACTTTTCATTAGGTTGTCTTAATTATACATTTCCAAGTACAACCATTATCATTTCTATTTTACATTATCTTTTATAGAAATCTTCCAATAACCGCATACTTTAATAGGCTCCACACAGTCGGTTATGCTATTATATGCTCTGGCCAGTGATTTTGGGTCTTTCACCTCTAGGCTTCGGGCCCTCCTTAATTATTTCGGTGTCATCTGAGTCCAATTTAATGTGTTTTAACATTTTATATAATGTCCACATTATTCCACCTTTTTATCATTTTTCTCATTTTATGGTTTAACTCATTCATTGCATCAACGTGCCATTTATTCGTTTTATCATTTTTCACCAAAAACCGACCAATAAGGTCTAAGAGGAAGTCCAACCACTAGGACCCTCATTTTCGCCAAAATCATCATTTTGTCATTTCATCATAATTTTTTTGAAAAAACATATTCAATTTCATTTCGGGACTAAGACTTAGCCTTTTTCTTTCAAAACATCATTTCCATGATTTTATGACAAAAATCATATTATCATTTTATGTCTTGCCACATAAAATATATTTACTCATTCAAGACTATTTTTAACCAAATGTCCATAACTTTGCCCTATTATCACATGTGACCCCAAATATTATTTTTTACTCATTCTAAAAATATTTAAAACATTTTAGGGTTATTTTTTTACATTTATTCATTTCTTCATAAAACCCAGTATAACATGCTTTAACAAGTCTAAGATATTATCATCTACCTTACTACATAATTCTGCATATGTGAAAGATGATTTGAACCCTAGAAATATGTCAAAATGCACTTAGACAAATAAGAATCACGGGTTTATATATTTCACATACCTTTCTTCAATTTT
Source organism: Sambucus nigra (assembly GCA_949130495.1). NCBI lineage: Eukaryota > Viridiplantae > Streptophyta > Magnoliopsida > Dipsacales > Adoxaceae > Sambucus > Sambucus nigra. The sequence goes on from OX422218.1 coordinate 205,351,442, forward strand.
CATGGTAAAATGCCATATATTTATAAAAAGACCCCTATTAGGGTTTTGTCTTGTTAAAAACTCCATTTTTGCAAGACTATAATATTTTATCTTATAATTTCATTGAGGCATTAAAAATCATCTAGCATTCATACTACACGTTTTTCATAGATAGAAAACCTTGAAATTTTGGAAGAAGAAAACCCAATTTGGATTAGAAGAGGAGAAACACAAAAGGATTGACTTGAAATCTCCTAAAAACTCCTAAGCTCAAAGACTCCAAAATCTCCTTCAAATGACTTAAAAAATCCTTCCTACAAGCTTTGCTCCACCACTTTCTTCTTTCACAAAAGCTAGAAGGTGGTAGAAATCTTTGAAAATAGTGTATCTTATGTTTTGTCAGTGGTGGCAAGGTTTGGCTATGGGGGAAAAATAGTTGGAGAGGAAGAAGATATGTGAATTGAACTTAGAGAGAGAGAGAGAGAGAGAAAGAGATGTTGAAAATGGTGGGGAGACCCACCCCCATTGTCCTCTCTTATAACCCCATAAAACTAATGTTAAAAACTCTCCTCAAACATTCCTAACACGTTTTTGCTCATCAAAGCCACCACACATAACACGTTATCAGATCAAGGGTCCAAATAGTGACAGCACATAAGGGCATATCGATTTTAAAATTTTTGAATAGGTCGTTCGAACGAGATTGGGATCTTGTTCGAACGAGAGTAGGGATCTCATTCGAACAAAATTCGAATGACCTTCTACGGAGGCTGAAATATTAAGGAAGAGATACTTCGTTAGATCCTCCTTAGAATCCTACTTTGAATGACATGGGCTTCTTATTCGAACCATGAGCATTCTCATTTAAACAAAATGATTCCTCGTTCGAACAATCTCTAGTTTTGTTTGAACTACAGATTTTTCCTAAAATCCAAATTTCTCCTAATAACTTCCACAATTACCATCAAGGCCAAAGGACTAATCAAATATAGAGATAAAAGATCATGTATCAATGATTCAAATCCTAAGAGTTTCATATGATTACAAATTACATGGGGAAAGAATAAGATATTGGGAGAAGGTACTATAGACTATACTTGTGAAGAAAATCTTGACCAAATCAAAAAACTCAGGTGGTGTATAATATGAAGATGGTGTATAACTCATCATAGTATAAGACTAAACTGAGGATATTGAACATGATGCAATAGACTTAAGGGAAGCATGATAGCGGTAGGTAGAGTGTGCATAAGGAAGGTGGACCTCAAAATTGCGAAGAAAGTTCTTGTCAATATATGACAATGAACCCATCTCTTACTCTTCATATTAGAGGGGAGCCTGCGCAGCAAGAGAAGTATGGGTAATAAGTATCATGTGTGGAAATGTTGTGCGAATGGGTTTCTTCCCACCATTTGGAACATTACTCATGACCCTAAGAATGATGGAGGGAAAATCAATAATGCGACCTGCACTGATGGCATGCATGAAACGGTAATGCTCATTAAAAATCTTTGTATGACTTTCCCGAGGAAGAAAACTCAACCAAGTGATCCACTTAAAGATGTAAAAATTCGCGCAATGGCCTATGTGGAAAAGGGTGATAGTGGAGGTGTGGGTACGCTAAGAAATAAGAGGAACTCTCTTGGTGAGGGATGGGAATTCCTCCTAGATCTAGGGGTAAGTAGCATCAGTTGATCGAGGAACACCTAAGAGGGAGGTAATAGGACTGCCAGTAACAACAACGTCAATGCCACGTACCAAATATCGAATGATGACTTGATGCCCCGTCACATGGTGATAGAATTCATGAATGAGATCGAGGAGGAAAACGTCATAAATGGATAAAAATGTCTCCCACCCATGACTCATGAATTAATCTGTAAGGGCATACTTGCAGAAGTATAGGAGTGAGATGACATGTTTGCATATGACAACACTTACATGGAAATTGAGAATGAAATAGTTTTCTTAGTCGGCCCAATTCAACCATCGAATGTGAGAGAATGGGCATCGCACTAACACATGTCTTGGGTCCATAACCATGAACAAATAGGGAATGATAGTTCCAAATATGTTACCACCAAGTAAATGAGTAAGATCTCAACCATAAGAACCTCAAGTGTGCAACAACGGTGAAATCATAACAATATAAATAAAGCAGGAGGTAAAGCAAAGAGGAGAAAGATAACAATATAAGTGGTTCAGCCTTTCTAGGCCTACTCTACAGTGCAGGTGAGTGAATATTTACTATCAAATTAGGCTCTAATGGCCTTGGACTATAATGCACTCAACTTTCTCTCTCTACTGCAAGTTTAACAGAGTTTTGATAGGGTTTCAAATTAAGGATTCTTATCAAGGTAGAAGGAGACTAGTATATATAGTGTTGGGGTGGTGAAATGTGTAGCCCAAGCATGTAATAGGCGTGTACAACATGAAGTAGACAATATATTACAGCCACCTATCACCGATGCATGCAAGTTATGATGGAGAAATATTCCCTCACATGTGAGGAAGATATAGTTATAACGATTTTATGCACATGGGATTTGCAACCCACGTGCACCCTTCCATGCATTTCCTAATCCACGCTCTTTGCGCATTGTCAGCTGTCAGTTATCGGGGATAGGCCAAGGCTGAGTTTTCAAATATAATCCTCTGAAGATATGATGAATATCGTGCTGACTATCTTCGATCGACCCTCGTCCTTCAAGGGATGGATGAGGTCGAGGATATCTAAGTCATAAGAATGCTAAGATTGATATTTTAGGATGTAACCTGAGACTAAGATGAGTCCTTTTATAAATATCTTAAGGCTAAGGATGAGGCACTTAGAGTAGGGCCCAAGGATGAGTTGTAGCTTCCTTCGATTAACCACCTGGCATTGGTCGACCTTTGCCGAATTGGTCCAGTCCCTAGACGAGGCTATGCTTGGTATATAAATCACCCCTAGCCCTTAGTATTCAATGCTAATGGAAGGATGATTGATAAAACATTTATGGGCAGACATTGATGAGACATCCTTTCACATGTTAGGTCTGGTGCATTGAATAAAGACCTCGAGTGACACTTGGTGTGTTACCCCAGAATAATGACTGTAGGTCTTCCATATGGTATTGTTCCCTAATGATGATTGCATTGGAAGTTGTATGAAATGATTACATGTACTTAAATGATTTTAAAAACCATTTTCTCTTTCCACTTCATCGTCTTCACGTTGGAATATTTCTCTCTCTAATAGAGTTTGCCTTCTTCCTTTTATTATTGTCGTTCGAGCTTTTTTGGGTTGGCATTTAGGGTTTTTCTACGTAATCCCTCCCCATGTAACTTTCTTCTTACTTTTCCTAATCGTTTCTTCATTGTTTAGCCATTTAATCTTTTTACATTCATTTTTTGGTTTGCTTTGTTTCCGATAGACCTTACTAGTGGTTCTAGGGTTGCTATTAGATGGTTTTTTTATGGTTTTAGGGGTTTAGCCATCAACCTTTAGGTTTTGTGACTTTGCTTAGCCTTATTAACCCTTGAATCAACCATTGGTAGATCTCTAGTGTAATTTCGATGAAAGTGTTCTTGATTGTTCTTGGATATTCTTAGTGTAAATTGATCCATATCCCCACTTTGATCTTTCGGTCAATCATAGTCAAACTTCAACTTGTTTGTACATTTTTATCCTTTAATTACTTAAGTTGAACTTCTAACTTTTGGATGTTAAAGACCCTCTACGAGTTAGCAAAAAAAATTCCCAAACTTAGGGAGAGATACTTCTAGGAGATCCGTAGGATTAAGGAAGAGAATGAGGCTCGACATAAAGTTGGGGCAGACCGTACTTGCCCCATATTTTCCATTCCTTTAAAGACCATTCAAACCTCATCGCTTGAGGTTAGTAGGAACGAGGTAGCTAACTCGTCCTGAGATCAATCCGAGAGCAGGGGCTCATTCAAAGAGGTCATGAGAGTACCACCCACACATCCTGTGAGGTCTGATGTAGTCGAGAGCTTGTCTCAAACTTTATCTTCCAGTTAACCCAAGTTGTCTAATCATAATGACTCTTCAGTCCAAGTCATTTCAGACCTTACTGAGCCTACTGTCAACACTGCCATTCCTCCAACTGTCGTTCCTCTCACATTTATGATCGAGAGTGAGTTTAAAGAGAGGTTTCCAGATGGGGTTCCCGTTGCTGGAGCTCCTATTGAGGATGAGTACTCAGAGGCTGAGGAAAGAATAAATTATTCTTATGTCGAGAACTTTTTATCCTCTGTCAAAGAGTCCGACCTGTTGCTTTGGATTCAGTTGTATGGTATTAAGTCTGACATTATTATTGTCATCTCGGATGAGAACGTGAATTTTTTGTTTATGATCGAATGATTAGGGTCGGCATCAGATTGCCTTTCCACCCTTCTATCCGATCCATTCTGTCTACCTTAGGACTTATTCCATCTCAATTAGCACCCAATTCATGGTGAATTATACTCAGCTACGTCTCCTTGTGGATGAACAAGTATACCCCTCCATATAGGCCAAGCTTGATACCGACCTCAATGTTGCCAACTGAGAGAGGGTTGAATATCTAATGAGTCAACAAAAGGAAGGTGCCCTCCCTAAGTTTGAAGATTTGATGTCTCTTGAATTTTTGAACGAGGCTGGTCTGGGGGTTGACCCCCTAGATAAGTTTCCTCGTGTTTTATTTTTATGACTGATTATTTTTATTTCTCCTTTACAGATCGTCCTACCCATATCTCAAACAACGTTCAGAATATGACAGCCCCTAGCCTAAAAAATATCATGAAGAAGGGGGCAAGTAACTTTTAAAGAAGTCTATTGTGGGTGGGCCGACCGAACCTCAAGTTGTGCATAAGAGAAAAGAATTTACCATTCCCTTCGATCCTTGTCACGATCGTAAGATGAGGCAGAGAGTGGACCCACCTCCTCAAACTGTCCCAAGTTCATATAGGCCTGGTTCATCTTCATATGACTCTTTTGAAATCTTCTGGGTGGTCAACCTAGAACAACTTAAGTCCTACCCTAACTCAGTTATTCCATTTGTGTCGAGGTGAAACAATGCTTTACTTTCCCTCCTTTCTAAGGAAGATTATGAACTCTTGGGGAAGATGCCTATCTTGAAGACCTTGGACTTTAATTTTCATCAACTAGCACAGGTATCGACCTCGTAGTCAATTTGAATTTCGTCTCATTTAATTTTTTACCTCATCTTTTTCTGATATCTATGTACACATATCTTTTGCAATATATGTGCGCCCTCGCCTCTGCCAATAAATGGACTAGTGAGAATTTATCAAAACTTCAAGAGGGTGAGGAAGCCCTCCAAGATAAGGCAAATCTTAAGAAAGAGCTGAGGGAAACCCAGAAGGCCCTTGATTAGGATAAGCTAGATCATGCCAACGTTCTAAAGTCTAAGGACAGAGAGTTGACTGTTCAGGCTGCAAAACACTCCACTGATCTTACTGTAGCCATACAGAAGGCTAAGGATGAGGCTCTTACAGACGAGGTCATCCAAAAAATCAAGGACAAGGCCCTCGGTCCCAAGGCTATAAAGAAAATTCAAGTTGATGCCAGTGAGTCCTACAATGCATTTGATGAATTTGGTAGCTTTGGAATGAATTACTTTAAAAGGGGCATCAAGACGGAGTGTTGGTGGGTCACTACAAAGTTTTTTGAAATCGTCCCATCTATCAACACCGAATTGGAAGCTCTTGATATGGAGGATACCTTCATGGCTTCAGCTTTGGACTATGTTGAGTCCCTGCAATCAGCCAAGGAATATGAACTAATGGCTGAGGTCCCAGTTGAGGCAAACAACACCACTACTACTATCCGGGATGCTTACGCTGAGGCTGGTGGTACCAATGAACCAGTTGCCAATAAACCAGCTGCATTGGGTGGTCGTCTGCTGCTGAAACCCTTATTTTGTAATCCATCTTTGTTATGAACATTTGGTCTTTTGAAATTTTAATTCTCATATTATTATATCAATGTAGATCCATTTTTTGAAAAATCTTATATCGTACTTGTTGATTTACTTTTCTTGCATGGATGATATGTAATAGCTTTGCTTAGTTTCTTTCTCGTCTTAGCTTGAGTGTTTGAATTCTCCCTCATCCTGGGTTATAAGTTTACTCTTATTAATAGACGAGCTCTCAATTAACCACAATTAATCCATAATTGAATGATTTTTAAATTTTAATTCACCAAATTATGTTGTTTAATCACAAGTCCCCTCTCGTCTTTTTGAGAGTGTATGGACGAGCAATGCCTCGTTCTACACTATCGTCTCGATCGAGAGAGTTTTTCACCAAGCTAATGATGTTGAGGTATAATTAAATGATTTTAATAATTTGAATTCACCAAGTTATGTTGTTTAATCACAAGTCCCCTCTCGTCATTTTGAGAGTGTATGGACGAGCGATGCCTCGTCCTACACTGTTGTCTCGGTCGAGAGAGTTTTTCACTATAGTAATGATGTTGAGATAAACCTTGTGTTTTCCACCATTAAATATGATGTTATCACATTATTCCCCCTCTCGGTGTTATTGAAAATCCATGGACGAGGTTAGCCCCATCCGGATTGTCATGTCACCGAGAGAGAGTCAATGCTACTTATTGAGTGATAATCTATAGCATAGGATGAGTTGAAACATAAAATTATTCATACAATAAGAGCAGGAGAGAGCACTTGTAATTTTTCATTCATTACTTTTTTCTTGTGCAATGATACAATGATAAAAGAAAACTTTTACTATGTCCTATTAATAATATTTCTTTAAATGATCATCATTCCAAGGGTTGGAGATTGGCTCTCCCTCAAAATTCTCGAGCCGATACGTGTCAGAAATTATCTTTTATGTAACTCTGTAGGGGCCATGATAGCCATGATGAAATTTATTCGGATTTTGCCAAGCTTTCTTCAAAACTAAGTCTCCAATGGTTAACGACCTAGCTTTCACCCTTTCGTTGTAGAATCTAGCAATTCTCTATTGATAGGCGGCCTGCCTAACCTCTGCGTCCTCTCTCATTTCTTCAATAAGGTCCAGATTCAACCTTCGCTCTTCAGCATTTTCTTATGTGTTGTATGTCTGAACTTTGTGGCTTGGTATGCCAATTTCTGTATGGATCACGAACTCTGAGCTATAGGCAAGCATAAAAGGGGTCTCTCCCATTAGAGTTCTCTCGATCTTCCTTTAGGCCCACAAGACAGCACACACTTATTTAATTTAAAGACGCTTGTCATCTTCTAATTTCTTCTTGATCCCCTCCAATATGGTTCTATTAGTCTCCTCCATCTATCCATTTACCTGAGGTTGGCTTGGAGCTGAGTAAAAATTCTTGATGTCGACCCTCTCAAAATAAACCTCCACAGATGAGTTTTTGAATTATTTTCCATTGTTCGAGATCAGGGTATGAGGTAGACCATATCTACAAATAATGTTCCTCCAAATAAATTTAAATATCTTTGTCTCGGTAATGGTTTTTTTCCTCTGCATCAACCCATTTGGAGAAATAATCGATTGCCACAATGAGATACCTATAGTTGTCAGTTGCCCTGGGCAAGGGTCCAACAAGATCGATTCCCCAAACAAAAAATGACCAAGGAGAGGTTATAGATGATATAGGCTGATGAGGTTGATGAGGGATGCTGGCATATCTCTGACATTTGTCATACCTCTTCACATAACTGGACGCATCCCTGGCTAAGGCCGGCCACTAATACCCTTGTGTGACCACCCTCTTTGCCAATGATATTCCTCCTATATGGACGGAGCAAGAACCCTTATGTATATCTTTAAGAATGTATTCCACCTCTTTCGGATGAACACATCAGAGCAGAGGGAGGGGGAACGCTTTCTTGTATACAACATCCCCAATGACTGAGAACTTAGCTACTTTATACCTCAGCTTCTTCCTTTCTAACTTTGAGTCTGGTAGTTCATCATGCCTTATATATTGGATGACAGGGACCATCCAAGATCCACCTATCTAAAGGTTTAAGGAGAACTCAACCGTGGTATCTTATTCTTCAATGCTCAATCAAGATCTCAAATGGTAGTGACCATCTGATTTCTATCGTGGTTGCTGACGCTGGTCTTGCTAGTGCATTGACTCGAACATTGTCTAGTTGAGGGATCCTTTTCAGTTTCACCTCCCTGAAGTTTTTCGATGCTTTTTTACCCTAGACAAGTATATGTCCATCCTCTCATCTTTTGCTTCATATACTCACCAGCCTAGAGTCACTGTAAACTAACAACTGGCCGACATTCAGTTCCTTTGCGAGGAAGAGACCTGCTATGAGGGCTTCGTACTCAAATTCATTGTTGGATTCTTTAAATTTGAATCCAAAAGAATACTCTATATCAGTTTCGTCTGGAGCCAAAACTATCAGGTCGGCTCCACTCCCTGCTTCATAGGAACAACGGTTAAACAAAAGGGTCCATAGTGTACATTTTTCAGAGAAGTTGCCTTCTTCCAAAGCTCCATTCTTGAATATAATTTTTTTTTCTTCATTCTCGGCCACCACTTTCCTGGCGGTACTCATCTCAGCTTCATCCAGGTTAGGACTTTTTATTTCTATCTCACTTGCCAACTCTTCAAACTCTTTATTATTGGCCTCATCCCATGTGAACTCGGTCACAAAATTAGCTAAAGCTTGGCCCTTAATGGATGTTCTCGGTTGGAAGACAATGTCGTATTCTCCCAACTCTATTGACCAAGCCATCAAGCTACCCGACTTCTTCAGTTTATAGAGGACCTGTCTAAGAGGAGAATCAGTGATGATGGCCATTATGTGGGCCTGAAAGTAGGGTTTCATCTTTTTGGATGCATGTATGCGAGCATTAGATAATTTTTCTATTTTTGGATACCATTGTCCGGCCCCTTGAAGAGCCTTGCTATTAAAATAGACTGGCTTCTAGGCACCTTCATCATCTCTCATAACAGTCCATTGATGTCCGACACAGACACGACCAGGTACAAATATAACTTTTCCCATTAAACATGTCATGATAATAAAAGTGGGGAACTGAGGTAAGTCTTCAGCTCTTGAAAGTCCCTCTCGCACTGCTCATTCCACTCAAAGGAATTTCTTAGCACCTTAAAAAAGGGCAGACACTTGTCTTAACCGTTTGATATGAACCTATTCAGTGATGCAACTCATCTAGTCAGCCTCTAGACATCTTTTATAGTCTTAGGAGTCTTCATCTCCACCAAAGCTTTGATTTTTTCTGGGTTGGCCTATATCCCCTGTTGATTGATAATAAAACCTAAAAACTTACCTGCCCGATGCCGAAGACACACTTTGCACAATTAAGCTTCATCCTACATTCGTCCATTGTACTGAGAGTGCACTCCAAGTCAGCCACGTGAGACTCGACGCTCAGGATCCTGTTAAGAATATCATCAACACAAACTTCCATGGTTTTCCCTATTTAATCCTCAAACATCTTGTTCACCAACCTCTGATAGGTTGCCCCGTCATTATTTAAACCGAAGGGCATGACCTTATAATAGTATGTACCTTTGTCCATGATGAACGAGGTCCTTTTAGCATCGATATTGTCCATTAATATCTGATTATAGCCTGAGTAACCGTCCATAAAACTCATCAATTCATACCCAGCCATGGAATCAACCATCTGATTTATTCTCGACAGGGGGAAACTTTCTTTGGGCCATGCCTTAACCAAATCCATGAATTCAACACACATCCTCCACTTGCCATTACCTTTGGCACAATGATAGCATTGGCTAACTACTCTGGGTAGATAACCTCTCTCATGAAGTCATCTTTCTCTAACATCTTCACCTCATCTCTTATCACTTTGTATTTCTCCCTGGATTAGATCCTTCGCCTCTGTGTGACTGGTTTTGCTCCCTCATCTATATTCAATTTGTGGCAGAGGACCTCTGGATCAATTCCTGGCATATCTTCATGACTCAAAGGAAAAATGCTCTACCTCTTCCTCTGGAGTTTAATTAACTTTTCTTTGATCTCTTTCTTTAGGGTTTTACTTATTTGGATATTTTTTTTCAGCTGACCCTAATTGAGGACAATGGATTCTACCTCCTCGATAGTTTCACCCTTTTTCATCTTCGTTTCGTCTCTGGGGTAGAGTGTGTCTATATAGTAAGTAGTGGTGGCCCTCTTATACACCTTTTTTTCCTCGACCAAATTGAAGTAGCATTCGCGTGCCTCAACCTGGTCACCTTGAACTTCCCTACCCCATAAGGAGTTGAGAATTTTATCATTTAGTGAAATGTTGAGGACACGGACTTAAACTCTTTGAGGGCTACTCGTCCCATAATTAAGGCGTAGGTTGAATAGACGTTCTCGTCCATCATAAAGAAATTTATCTTCTTTGTGAGACATCTTGGCCAAGTCTCCCCCATACTGACGTCCATTTCATAAATTCCTAAAGTATGTACTTTCTCTCTACTAAATCCAATAAAAGGGTTAGTGATATGGGACAAGCCTCTTCTTTGTTAATCCTAGGCAAGTGAAATAATCCCAAAACATTACATCAGCAAAACTGCCACCGTCAATTAGTATCCTAGGGACCTCATACCCATGTACTCTCGTAGTGATTACCAACGAATTATCATGTGGGGCTAAAATCCCCTTGAAGTACAACCGTGAGAACCTGACAACCAAGATGTTCATTCTAACCTTCTTCCTATTACCCGAATTCAAATCAACAGCGATCGAGTTCACTACCTCTGGTTTGGGGAGAGCTTTGGCGTCTGCAACATGAGCTTTAAGGTCGGCTATCTCTTTAGCACCACCGGCCAAATCGCCAAATATCATTTTCAAACCATGAGAAATATAATGTAACCGACCCTGGGGATCACTTTTCTTTGGTGGGAGCTCAGGGTTGGCCTCCACATCATTGTCTGATGCATCATAATCCTTATTCACTGGATCATCAGTTTTACATCTGTCATCTCTTTTCTTTCGGGTGTTTTCTCGGCCACCCCTATTATCCACGTAATTTCTAAGTTTCCCTTGCATCAGCATCTTTTTTTATTTCATCTTTCAGTGTGAAGCAGCGGCCAGTGATATGGCCATGGTCTTGGTGGAATTAACACCATTTACCTTTATCCCTCTTGTGAGGAGGGGATTTTAGCTTCTCCGGCCATCTCAAAGACCTATCATTATTGATCTCATTCAAGATCATTTCTGAGGTAGCAATCAGTGGCGTATAGTCAGCGAATTTGTCGTCCGTCAAGATCATCTTGTCTCCTTTGCCTTTGAATTTTTGGGACTTTTTCTCACTATATCCCTGTTCATCTTCACCTTTGGCCGCCATGGCCTCATTGGTGTTCATGACTCTCCCGACCGTATCTAGGAGTTTTACCATGGACTTAGGAGGGTCCTTGGCCAGCTTCTACAAAAGTTTTTCTTTCTGTAATCCTCCCATCAGAGGCAATCATTAAAATATTCTCATCACAATCTTCCACCTCCAGTTTCTCATTGTTGAAGTGGGAAATGTAGTCCTGCAGAGATTCGTTCTTCCCTTGCTTTATGTACAATAAGTGGGTAATTTTCTTTCTTGGCTTAAATCGAAAACAAAAGTTATGAATGAACCTTTATTCCAGTTGCTTGAAGTTCTCAATTGAGTTTCTTGGGAGAGAGGTATACCAGAGGTGTGCTGCTCCAGTGAGGGTGCTGGAGAAATCCCTGCACCTCATCTCATCGAATACACAAAAAATGTCTACATCCGACTGATACATATCAACATGGTGGACTTAATTGGTTCTCCCATTATACCTCGGTGTTACCACCGACGGCTTAGACTTATCCAAGGTGGGGTAACTCACAATTCTAGCAATAAATTGCTACCCTTCCATATAACCCCTCTGTAGAGGGTCTCAGTTCTTCAATAAGTCTCCAATCTTGTCCTCTAGTATTTGAATAGAGTTGTTCCATGGTTTTTCAGTAGTAGTGACTATCGCATTGTCTCCCTCGGCCAGAGAATCATTATCATCATCCCCTTACCTCTCGCCCTGATGCTGGACAGGTTCTCGACCGACCATTCTCTGATGGCTATTGACTTCACATTTCTCCTCGTCTCGTCCAGGGGGTCGTCTATGATAACACCCTCCATTTCTCCTGGATCCTTCCCTACTGTGAGACCTGAACAGTCGGTCTCGGAGGTCACAAATGGGGTCGAGTCTGTCAAAGGTGGAACCCATGCTGATCTTATCAAATGCTGAAGGACGAGACCATCCTTCTCGGCTCGGCCTTATAGTGTTTCCCCTACTAGCTTGAATAGGGTCCACAATATCTCCTGAAATCTTGTATGGTTCCTAGCACTCTGCACATCATCGTACTCGTTGTCTTCACATTCTTGACCTTGCCTCCCCAGGCGTAGATGCCTGGGATTAGAAACGTATCTTCGCCTCTGTTACGGAGGTTCATCCTTCTGTGGGACAGAGGGTGGTACCCTTATCGCCTGATGTATTCCCTCCCTGGAAATTGGAGTTATCATCTCTACCGTCGCACCATGCTGCTGCGACGTCCACCATCTCAGATTATGGCGGATCTTAACTAAAACTAGGGCCACCACTAGGTGGAAGATTTGATGCCATGGAATTCGATGAACGAAAAGAACAAGAGGTGTACTGGAAGAGATGAATGAGTTGTAAGAAAGCTTAAACTCAAACCATAGCTCTTTGAATGGTGGGTCAAGCCCATCCAAGTGTAGGATTGGACCACCATTAGAGAATCCGGTGAAGATTAAGCTCCAAATGAAAGGAAGGATCTCTCTTCCCACAGACGACGCTAACTAATAGTGCCAAATATGGTGCCACCAAGTAAATGGGTAATAGCTCAACCAGAAGAACCTTAAGTGTGCAACAATGGTGAAATCACAGCAATATAAATGAAGTCGGAGGTGAGGCAAGGAGGAGAAAGACAACAATATAAGTTGTTCAGTCAATCTATGCCTACTCCACTGTGAAGGTGAGTGAATGTTTACCATCAAAGTATGCTCTAATGGCCTTGGACTACAATGCACTCAAACTCCTCTCTCTACTCCAAGTTTAACAGAGTTTTGCTAGGTTTTCGAATTAAGGATCCTTCTCAAGGTAGAAAAATGCTAGTATATATAGTGATGGGGTGGTGCAGTGTACACCCCAAGCATGTAATAGGCATGTACAACATGAAGTAGCCAATATATAGCAACCACTTGTCACCAATGCATGCAAGTCATCATAGAGAAATATTCCCTCACGTGTGAGGAAGATTTGGCTATAACGGTTATTTCACGTGAGATTTGTAACCCACGTGCACCATTCCACGCCCTAATCCATGCGTTATGCCAGCTTTCAACTGTCATCCACCGGGGCTAGGCCGAGGCCGAGTTTTCTAATATAATCCTATGACGATATAACGACTATAATCATGACTGTCTTCGGTCAGCTTGCGTCCTCCAAGGGATGGATGAGGTCGAGGATATCTGAGTCACAAGACTGCTAATTTTGATGTTGTGGGATGTATCCTAAGATGAAGTCGAGTCCTTTTATGAAGATCTTGAAGTCGAGTACGAGGCAATTAGAGTAGGGACCAAGGTCGAGTCATAATTTCCTTCGACTAACCACCTAACACTGGTCGGCCTTGGCCGAGGACGTCCAGTCCCTAGAAGAGGCTATACTTGGTATATCAGGGAATAAGGATTAGGAGAGGAAGGGTAACCAAAAATGCACACACATACGCTCTAAGAATAGTATATTCGTCAAATCCATCTGACCCCCACAACACAAATAGCCAAGTAAGATATACAAAAAACAGGCTAAAATAATATTTTTGTATTTTTAAAGATTATAAAAAGAACCAAACTAATATATATTGTTGATGTATAAAACTAGATTTGTCCTAATTCTTTAATCACAGATAAAAATAAACTAGACAAAAGATTTTTAAAGTGGTTCAGCCTTGAAAGAATGGCCTACGTCCACTGTTTGTGTTATTTTTGACTGTTGGTAGAATTATCGATAATGGGTTTACCAAGAAATTCAGAGTCCCCTGCTAATGAGGAGGTTACAATGTATTTATATCCTTGAGGCGGTACAAATGAAAGAACAATATTTAGCTGTCCAATAGGCGTGTGCGTCTGTGTGATAATAATGAGCATTTAATGCGCAGACATCCTCTTGATTATCCGGATATGAATGCTCTGAATGAGATGCAGCTCGGACCGCCTAAGCTTCTTGGACCACCTAAGTATCTCGGTATACATGAGTTGCTCGGTACAATAGAGTTCCTTGGAGAACACTTGTTGCTCGAAGCGCTTGAGTTGGTCGGTGAGGTTGAGTTCCTCGGAGTCAAGGTGTTGTTCAAAAAATGTTTGCGAGTTCCATGTATATTGACACGTGTCTCCACGTAATTAGTCCACGTCAGCAGAATAAATTTGGTATCAACAGAAGCCCCCAATGTTTCGTAGTTTGATGTTGAAGAAAAGTATGGAACATTCTGCTGCTTAGATTTTCGGTTTGTATGGTTTCTAGGAAAGCATTCGTTGTATACAACTCCTTTATAAATGCACAGTATCAGTCTTTATTTTGAATTTCCATAACCGCTTCATTTTTCGTGCCCTTTTCTTCTTTTTAGCCGTCGGATATGCAATCGTCCATCCTGGTAATCATTATTTTTCTCTATTCCCGAGGTAAAGTATTTAAACGCTTCAGAAAGTTCGACCGTCTTTTACTTTTTCAAATCTACATCTTAGAACTTCTTTACTTCCTCTCTATCTTATGCGTTCATTTCTTCCATTGTTCGTTGTCAACTGCTCCACCCTTTTCCTGTAAGATCTTCTTACTTCTTTTTTATTTTCTTTGTTCATCATGGTTTACCTTGTTGAGTCGCTTAATAAATTTTGCTCTGACTTTTTTATTCCTTCATGGGTCATGTTGGAAGAACTTTCTGAACCTTCAGACTATTTTTCTTTGGCTGAGGGACATTGGTTCCCCAGTCTCTTTGTGGCCGAATGTGGCTTTTCTTTTCCTCCAAATCCCCTGTGTTTGGAATTTTGTCAATATTTTGACGTTGTACCTGCAAAAATAGCTCCAAATACTTGGAGAATAGTTAATGGAGTCCATAGGTTAAAACAAATTCATGGAACCCGTTTAGGAATTCTAGAAATTATGTTTTGCTATAGATGGGTCGCCAGTGATAGTAATTTTTATTTAAAAACTAGGTTTTTAAATAGGGCTTTAGTTGTCAATCTCCCAGATGCCAACAGGGATTACTTCGAGCATGGGGTTGTTATGAAAAATTAGCAACATGCTCCATTAAATGGAAATGATGTGTATCATGGTCCTAGATGCCCTCCCTATGGCAATGGGATAGGTTGTTTTTATTTTATTTTATTTTTGAGATTGTGTTTTCTTTATGTTTGATAAAATGCGTCATTGACATTTTGATTTTTGTTTATTTGCAGTTGATAGCAAAAGAAAACCCCCCAAAGAAACTGATGTCAATTTGAAGCACTTGAAAGTTATCTGGAGTTTGCACCAAACCGTTGCTGACGAACATATCAGATCAGCCTCGTACTTGTTGTAGTACAAGAGTTACACTTCATCCTTTACTGCTCGTCCAGTGGTGGGTGACATCGACCCATTACCAGCTTCTGAGAGTTCTTCCCCTGAATCACATATTCCCCTCAGTACTAGAATGAAGAGAAGACGAGCTCCTGCCTTCTTTGATAAATCAGACTCTGCCAATATAGAGGCCAAGAAAAACAAGCAGGATGTCCCAGAGGAAGGGACAAGAAAAATTGATGCACCCCCTTCAATTGCTGCTAAGAAGGTTGTTGAGAAGCCCCCAGTGGCTCCGAGCAAGGTTGTTGTTGTTTCTCCTCCAAGAGAGGTTATCGTTATATCACCGATCAAGATGACATCCTTAGTTGAGAATGTTACTGCTCCTACGAGGAAGTTGAAGAAAAGTTCCTCGGATAAACCGACTGAATCTATCTCTCAACCTTTAACTACTGGAAGTGGTATTCCCGCTTTTGTTGCTCTAAGCTCTACCATGAGCTTAGTGAAGTCTTGGATTATCCCAGAGATCCAAGGTATTGAAGACAGTCTTCCTCGTGACAGGGTCACTTCATTGGCTGCTCAACATATTTCTACAGTAAGTATTACTAGTCTAAACTTTCATTTTTCAATGTTATGTCCCTGTACTGACTTGCAAATATTTTCTTTTTCCAGCTGGTGACATGTTTCAACACTATTATGAAGAAGGATGAGGCTATTAAAGCTTCGAGCTCCTCGGGCGGTGTGGATGAAGCTTTTGTAGGTCTGACTCAGTCCTTAAAGGACTCTCGTCATAAATATAAAGAAGATAAGGAGGCCTGGGAGACACGACTTAGTTCCATGGAGAAAGAAAAAGACCGAGCTATGGAGGCCTCCCAGGAGTTGGAGAAGAAAATGAAAGAATTTAAGAAGAAAAATAATGAGCTTGAGGAAAAGCTCAAGAACACTGAAGAGCTTGAAAATAAGCTTAAGAAAACTGAAGAGGAAGTTATCAGGCTTCGTGATGTTGATCGTCAGAAGCAGGAGATAGAAGGGAAGATGAAGGCTGCCGAGGAACTTCTTTCTGAGAGGATTTCCTCAGAGAAGGCAAAGAGAAAACTTGTAATTAAAAAGTCCTATAGCACTGGCTGGGACAAGGGATGGAATAAAGGCCTAGTTGTTATGTCTTCTCAGATGGAGTTCGCTAGTGTTAAATACTTCAGAGATGGATGGGTTACAGCTCTGCAGGAGCTAAAGGTCGCTGAGACTTCAGACTTGTTCCGACGACATGTTCTCTTCCCTCTCCTGAAGAAGAAAAAGAGGACGAAGCTGCCTCTGAGGAATCCTACTTGATGATTGGAGATCAGATTCCTCCTGTTCCCGTTGTTCAAACTTTCTACGAGCAACTCCAGCCCACCAATACTTCAGCTGAGCAGCTTCAATCTACTAGGACCTTAGCCGAGCAACTGCCAATATCTTCCGAGCAAATTTTTATGCCCCCGAGCAACCTACCTCTTCGTCCAAGCCTCCTGAGGAAGTCTTAGGAAGCAATGAGAAGGTGTAGAGTTGTTCGGACCTTTCTCTTTCATTTTTTGTTAAATGTAATTCTGGGCTATGTACTTCTCTTTATGATATAATAAAATTCGAACTTTCGGCTGTTCATATTGACTTTTTCTTCTACTTACTCTGTGTGCATCTTTATTGATTCTTTCTGTCTCTTTTCTTTACTAGTTTATGTCTAGAATGGAGCTCTTGTCAGCTCACGATACTGAACTGATGAAAAATGCAATGACTACTTCAAGGCTGGCCATGCAGATCTAAACGAGGCTTAAATTGTTGAAATCCTTGGTCCAAATTCTTCTGAACAAGCAGTTAAAGCATATCAGTATTTGAAATGCCTGCTTGACCGAGCTGTTGCCAATAATGTGGCATACTATGAGATAATTGAGGACCTTCAAGGAATCATCAGGGAACTCCAACAATAATATAAGGAATCTTCTGCCCTTTTGCATCAGTGGTATGAGAAAAAATATCAGCAGCTCAATGCTGATAAAGGATATGATAAATTCATTGTTGCTTACGAGAAGAAAGAGAAAATTCTAAAGGTTGAGTTCGAGGAGCATAGGTAAATCGCGAAGCTGCTAGAGCAGGAAAACAATGTTCTGAGAGAAGAGATATCTCAATTGAAATCTGCAGCATCTTCTTCGGGAGCCTTGGTCCCTATTAACGATGAAGGTTTCTCATTTCTGGAGGTTGAAAATTCCAATTTGAGAGATGAATTGGACACCTTAAAAAGGACTACTTCTGCTCGCGGACGAGCAAGAGCTTCTCGGGGATGAGCAAGGGTTGCTCGGGTTACTATTGAAGAGGCAAGAACTCAAGCAGCTTTGGAGAATCAAGCATTACAGTTGGTGGCGAAGAATCAGGCTTTGTCAGAGATGTCCAAGATGATTCTAAACCTCAACGAGCAGCTTTCCACACAAAATTCTTCCTTGGAGAATAAAGAACTTTTAGTGAAGAACCTACATGAGCAATTGGAGAGGTTAACCTACCAGTTTCACAAACAGTCTAGAGAGTTTTGGATGGCTGGTTATAATGAAGCCCTCTACCACCTTGATGACCGGATCCAGCAGTCAAACAATGAGGGGTACAAGCAAGGATGGTTGAATGCTCTGGGTGTGCTACAATTGGAACAGGGTCACTATTTGTGGGACTATTATGATCCTGGGTTGCTTGATTTTCCAGTGCCTCCATTTAAGCGTGACATGAGTTGGATTCCTGCTCGGGCAATTCCTTAGTGACTGATCTCAAAGTATCTTGGCGATTACAGTCGTCATTCTAATTTTGAGATATCTCGCCCGGAGCACTTACTTGATCGGCCATCAATAATGAATGTCAGGATGCTTAGAGATATGAACTTCATAAATTCTCCTTACGCCTTAGATGATCCTCCTACTGGAGTAGAGCCTGTTTCAAAGGCAGAAAGGAAAAAGTCAATAGAATAGAATTTTTATGTAATGATTTCTACTTTCCACAGCATATGTAATCCTTCTCGATTTGAATGAAAAGTTTTGGTAATGAAATACATTTCTCACATCATTTGTCTTTTGTCATTACTTTATAAAATTTCTATTTTATTCTCCGATGAATGTGTATGTATATCTTGTAAGAAAACAAAAATTTATTGTGTTATTTTAAATTGCCGACCAACTGGAGTTGGTGAAAATTTATTGTTGACCATTCTGAGTTTGTGCTAATTATTTGACGATCAACAGGAGTTGGTGATATTTTGTTTCCCGACCAACTTAGAGTTGGTGGTAATTTGATATGCCATAAGTAAAGAAATTATGTTTTATTTTTTTATTATAGTGACTAATCACTTTTTAATTATAAGCCACGAAACGACTTCCATCCCATGATATTGCTTAAACAATTGTTTTCGACCAACCGGAGTTGGTGGATTTTATTTTACCGATCAACCGTAGTTGGTGAACCGACCAACCGTAGTTGGGGGGTTTTATTTTACCGACCAACCGTAGTTGGTGGATCGACCAACCGTAGCTGGGGGGTTTTATTTTACCGACCAACCGTAGTTAGTGGACCGACCAACCGTAGTTGGGGGGGGGGGTTATTTTACCGACCAACCGTAGTTGGTGGACCGACCAACCGTAGTTGGGGGGGTTTATTTTACCGACCAACCGTAGTTGGGGGGTTTATTTTACTGACCAACCGTAGTTGGTGGACCGACCAACCGTATTTGGGGGGTTATTTTACCGACCAACCGTAGTTGGTGGATTTTTTTTCTGAACTTGATATGTAGTGTGTAGCACTAATACTCCAAAAAATTTCATCAAAAGGAGAGAATTGGATAAAAATTTCAACACTTTATTCATACTGAAGAAAACTTCATTTACATAGGAATCCCAACTACTGATAATACTTGCGTACATATTCTGCATTCCATGCATTCTTAAATTCTTCCCCCTCCAAGGTTTCAATCCTGTAGGTTCCTGGATGAACAACTTCTGTTACTCTGTGGGGTCCATGCCAGTTAGCTTCCAATTTATTGTGCTTTTGAATTAAATTCTTTAGCACGTAGTCTCCTTCCTTCAAATCACGTTTCTTTACTCTCTTGTTGTAGAACAGAGTTGTTCGTTGTTGGTATGCAGCATTCCTGATTGCTGATTCTTCTCTAACTTCCTCGAGCATATTCAAGTTTAATCTTCTCATCAAGTCACTGATAGGAGAATTGAAATTCAGCACTCTATGTGTGGGGAGGCCCAACTCGACAGGTATAACAGCTTCACTTCCAAATGCCAGCATGTATGGAGATTCTCCTGCTGCTGCTCGTGGTGTAGTACGATAAGACCACAGCACAAAATGTAGCTCGTTAATCCAATTTGCCTTTGCATCGTCCAGTTATTTTTTCAAACCATTCAGTAGCATTCTGTTCGTCACCTCAGTTTGTCCATTGCTTTGGGGATGGCCTGGTGCAGAGTGGGTTTTCAATATGTTTGACTGGTGACAATATGCAGCAAACTCTTCGTTGTCAAATTGAGTTCCATGGTCTGTGATGAATGCATAAGGAAGACCATATCTACAAATGATGTTCTTCCATATATATTGATACACCTTTTCATATGTCATATCAATAAGGGGCTCAGCTTCCACCCACTTAGTAAAGTAATCCACCGCGACCACGAGATATTTAAATCTTCCCCTGGTCGTTGGAAGTGGCCTGACCAAGTCAATTCCCCACATGGCAAATGACCAAGGGGAATTAATGGGTGTTAACAATGCTTGGGAAGTTCTTTGGATAGAGGAGAAGCATTGACATTTGTCACATTTTTTGGCATAGGCTATACAATCAGCCCTCATCGTCGGCCAATAATATCCCTGGGTCATTATTCTTTGCAAAAGCGTCCGACCTGCTACATGGGCTCCACAGGACCCTTTATGGACCTCTTCAATTAAGTCTTTCACCTCAGAGGGATGAACACATCTTTGCAAACCTGCTATAATTCCTCGTCTATATAAAATGCCATTAGTTAATACATAACGAGCATCTTTAAACTTCAGTTTCTTGGCTGCGAGCTTATCAGTTGGTAAAACCCCTTGTTCAATATATGTCCTGATGGGATCCATCCAAGATGGTCCTAAATCAAGGGTAATAAAGTTCATCATCAGATCTTCGTCGATGCTCCTGCTAGCCAAAATTTCGATTAGGATTGTTCTTCATAGCTCGGTGCGTGTGGCTGAGGCTAACCGAGCTAAAGCATCTGCTCTTGCATTCTCCAATCTTGGTGTTCTAATTAATTGCACAGCGTTAAAGCTCGATACAATCTCCATTTCTTTCGCATAATACTTGATCATCAATTCTCCCTTTGTTGCGTACACTCCCAGCATTTGATTTACGATCAACTGCGAGTCACTGAATACAATAACCTGCTCTGCCCCCATGGGTTTTGCTAAACTAAGACCTGCAATCATAGCTTCATATTCAGCCTCATTATTAGAGGCTTTGAATTGAAAGCCCAGAGCATACTCCACATCGATTTCATCTGGGTTGTTTAAAACAATCCCTGCCCCACAACCTGTACTTCAAGATGAGCCATCCACATACAGATTCCATATAGGTACTTCATTCTCAAATTTTTTATCGGATAAAGTTCCTCGGTGGAATATTTGTGCTTCTTTATATCCTCCCCTAACACTTCTTGCTGCTTATCGACCATCTTCTCTTACTCGTCTACCGACTTAAGTTGGTCAGGGTTTAAGTTTAATGATCCTGTAACATCCACAGATTGGTCGGTATTCAGCTTTTGCTCCTCGGAGGTGTCAGGATAAGTGAATTCTGTGATGAAATATTCTACTGCTTTCCCTTTAAGCGACGATCTAGGCTCATAAACTATGTCATATTCACCAAGTTCTACTACCCAGTACATCAATCTCCCATATTTTTCTGGTTTATGAATAGCTTGCCTCAACGGCATATCGGTATACACAACTATGGTATGAGCTTGGAAGTATGGCTTCATTCTTCTACTCGCTTCGATCAATGCCAGTTCTAACTTTTCCAGCCTTGGATATCTGATCTCTGCTCCTCGGAAAGCCTTGCTTGTGTAATAGATTGGTTTTTGCACTCCATCCTCCACTCTTATCAACGTCGAGCTTACTGCATTTTCTGAGACTGCCAGATACAAGTATAGACTTTCTCCCATCACTGGCCTGGACAATTATGGAGGTGCTCCCAGGTATTTCTTCAATTCATGAAAGGACTTCTCGCATTCATCATTCCACTCAAAAGTCTTTCGAAGTGTTTTGAAGAATGGTAGACATCTGTCGGTTGCTCGTGATACAAATCTATTAAGTGCTGCAACTCGCCCTGTGAGACTCTGCACTTCCTTCTTCATCATCGGAGATCGCAGTCCCAATAGAGCCTTGATCTTTTCAGGATTGGCCTCAATTCCTCATTGGTTGAGAATATATCCGCGGAACATGCCTTCTCGTACTCCGAATATGCATTTGGTAGGGTTCAACTTCATTTGATATTTATCTAGTTGATCAAAGGTCTGGCCTAAGTCAATTAGATGATCAGAAGCTTTCTTGCTCTTCGTCAGCATATCGTCAACATAAACTTCCATGTTGTAACTGATTTGCTCTGAAAACACCTTGTTCATTAGCCGCTGATATGTTGCACCTGCATTTTTCAATCCAAAAGGCATAACATTATAACAATAAGTTCCCCTAGGGGTAATAAAAGAGGTACTCTCCATGTCCTCAGGCTTCATCCTAATCTGATTATAACCAGAGTAAGCATCCATAAAACTTAGCAATTCGTGCCCCGAGGTAGCATCCACCAGTTGATCGATTCGGGGAAGAGGAAAATGATCCTTTGGGCATGCCTTATTGAGATCGGTGAAGTCTACACACATTCTCCATTTGTTATTTTTCTTCTTCACCATCACCACATTAGCTAGCCAATCAGGATATTTGACATCCTCAATAAAATAGGATTTTTGGAGCTTCTCGACTTCTTCTTGTATAGCTTGGTTCTTTTCGGGGCTGAACACTCTTCTTTTTTATTTTACTGGCTTGATCTCCTTATTCACATTAATCTTGTGACATAGGAAATTTGGGTCTATCCCTGGCATGTCTTCGTGGCTCCATGCAAAAGTTTGTTTTCTGCTTTTTAGAAATGCTATCAGTTCTTGTTTTATTAACACATCTAGTGAAGCACCAATTTGAGTTGTTCGTTCTGGATGCTCATCGTCCAGAATAATATTTTCAGTAGCCTCCATGACCTGACCCTTAATGAGCTGAGACTCATCTCTTGGGTCTAAATTATCAATCTCTGCATCTTCTATCTCATCAACCTGATAAGTAGTAGTCTTCTTTTTGGATTATTCATGCTCTTCTTGCTCGGTAGATAAATAGTAGCATTCCCGAGCTACTTTTTGGTGGCCCTTTACAATTCCTACTCCAAAGTTGGTTGGAAATTTTAGGCATTGATGTACATTAGATGGTACTGCTTTGAACTTCTTCAATCCTACCCTTCCCATGATGATATTGTAAGCTGATTGAACATTCTTATCCATCACAAAAAAGCGCACTCTTTCTGTTCGACAAGCAGGCCATGTACCGATGAACATATCCAACTTAATCGTCCCAAGTGAAAAAACTTTCTCGCCAGTAAAATCGAGGAGGGGCCAATGATATGCCTCCAATTGGGATAGCTTTAGGTTCAAACTATCAAAATATGGGTAGAACGTAATATCCGTCGAGCTGTCATTATGCACCAATACTCACGAAATCACTACTTCTTTCATCCTTATTTTGATCACCAATGGATCATCATGAGGATATAGCACGCCTGCGAGGTCATTCTTAGAGAAACCGATGACCAGTTTATCTTTGTTCACTTTCCTCGGACGATCATCCTCAGTTAGATTTATCCATTGAATATATGAACAGGCTTGAGCCTCGTTGAGGTAAGCTTTCCTCTCTGTAGTAAGGTCTCCACCTCCTGCATCTCCACCAGTAATAACATTGCAATGAAATGATCCAAAACGGATAGAAAATACCTCACGTTCTGGCTGTTTTGGTCTTTTAGGGAGATCGGGGTCATCTTGATCATCATCCAGGTCTTCTTCATGATTTCTCTTCTTATCTTCTTTTGTTAGATGAGGAGATCTAGACCTCTGCCTTGCTCGGTCGTTGCTCTTTCCACAATTTCAGCGATCCACAGACTTGTTCAATTTTCCTCGCCTAATGAGCTCTTCAATTTCATTCTGGAGAGCTATATAATTTTTGGTCGTATGACCATGATCCTTATGGAACTCGTAATATTTGGATTTATCCCTTTTGTTCAGATCTGTCTTCATTTTTTTAGGCCAGTTTAACTCGTCGCTGTTCTTGATCTCTTCCAGAACGTGGTTTATATATACCTTCAAAGGAGTATAGTTTCCAAATTTCTTCAACTGTTCCAATGCTTGCTTTGCTTTTGACAACTTGTTACCACCATTATTCTTCTGCTCTTTCTTCTCAGCCTTATCACCCTCAATATTCGTCTCTTTGGTGTCCATGCTCTTCTTTGCAGACATAGCTTCCTTAGCATTCATGATTTTGGCTGCTTTTGCCATTAATTCTGACATGGTCCTAGGTGGATCTTTGGCCAAAGTGTAGTACAACTTATTTGGCAATAGTCCACTCATCAAAGCAGTAATTGCTATCTTTTCCTCGTAATCAATAACTTCGAGTTTGTCGTTATTGAAACGAGTTATGTAATCCCTGGTGCTCTCACCTGCTTTTTGTCTAACTATTAACAAATGTGCTACTCATTTAACTGGTTTTGCTCCAAAATAGAAATTTCCAATAAAGAGCTCGGCCAGTTGAAAGAAAGTTGAAATCTTCCCCCGAGGAAGATTATTGTACCATATTTGAGCGGATCCGGTAAGAGTTCTCTAGAATGCCCTGCATCTCATCTCGTCTGGAACAGCATAGATATCAGCAGCTGCTTGGTATTGTTCTATATGGAGAACAGGATCAGTTTTTCCATCATATTTAGGAGTCACAATAGGTGCTTTGAACTTTGATGGTGTGGGAAAATCCACAATTGCTTGGATAAAAGGTGTCCCTTGGATAAAAGTTCTTTGTAGAGGATTTTTTGCCTTAGCCATTTCCCCTAGTCTATCCTCCAACCTCTGAATAGAGCCTTTCCATGCATTATTTCCCTCCTCGGGCCTGTTGGTTCGAGCAACTGATTGTGTTGAATTTGCTTCCTGGGACCTTTCATGATGAGCAGCTGGTCGAGATTGGGCAGAACCTTCCTTTAAATCAGAGGATCGTTGAAAGTTCCTCGACACCATCCTAGGGGGACTTTTATTCCTCCTAGGACCCAAACGATCAAAGGGAGAGACTCTACTCAATCTTTCAAGAGCACTGGTCCTTTCTGGAGATAGAGTGATGTTTTGTTGAGTGTCTGTAGCTCGTACCGAATAAGTCCTTCCAGGATGATAAGAAGGATCATTGAATCTCTCAGTACGATATGAATCGGTGCGTCTAGAATGAGATTCTTTCTGGAATGACGTTCGTCTAGTTCGCGAAGAAGGCAATCGGTTATTTCTCTAAATACTTCGTTGTCCTAACTGGGCAGGTGCTCCACCCTGGATAGTTTGCATGAGTTGTGAGAACGTGTGTGCTCGCGTTCAAATGATCAAACCATATATAAAACCCTTTTAACACAAACAAACCCTAAACATGCAGCAGTATGTGATTGAATAAATAGATAATCTACGCAAGAACATTCAAACACATGCAATTAAGGAAAAATCCCCCTCATGGGCAAAACCATTTATTTTCACTATAATTTGTAAGAAAACGGCTTACAATCGGATTATAATGAAAATACAAGTTGACTAAGAATTACCCTCGGGTATCGGATTCTGGAATCGCGGATGGAATTATCCCTTTCCAGTAGGGCTGCAATGAAGAAGAAGAATGGTCTCCTCCATAAGGGTTGAACAAACCAAAGTTGTGTTCTTGGGTTGCAAAAGGATTCACAAAGGTTTGGCAATGATGTGTGAATCAAAACATGAGTCTTGGGACTCAAAAATATGAAGACTAGATGTATTTGGACTCTCAAATTCATCTCCTAAAGTCTTGCAAAACAACTCCCCCGAAGTTGGTATTTATAGGAAAAAATATGAAGAGTCCCACGTTCTTAAAACTCTAAAATTCTATCCAGCGTATAAAAAAAACAGCATTCTTTAAGGAATTTTCTCTATCTTCAAAAGGTCATAACTCCTTCACCGTAGCTCGGATTGAGGTGCCGTTTTTTCCAGTATCTTCGTTGCGGCGAGATCTTCAACTTTATAGTTTACCAGACCTCCGAACTATGGATGTGAAATTACGAAAATGCCCTTGAACTCTCCTATTGTGCCTTTTTTTCACTGTTTTGACTTCCCTTGCGTACCACTTGCATTAAGTCCCTAAAATCTTGGAACGTGAAGTCATTGAGGCAGATGTGGGACATATTAGTGGAGATAATGCATGCTTGATTCCCGGAATTCGGATAGAGGCCGTCATGTGAGATCGTGAGGAGACGTGCCAAATGTAGCGGCGTACGACATAAATAAATGAAACATTTCGGACATGTGAAAAATGTCCTTACAAATCTCCCCCTATGTCTATGCCGGTACATACATAAAAAATACGAATTATCAAATATGAAATTGCCTATACAAATCTACCCTCCCATGAACCCAAAACTGGAAAAGGTACAAATGAATAGTCTTCATCGTTTGTTCTTTAATTCTTCAGGAATCTCAAAACTTTTCTCATCAGGGTGTGCAACATATAGATCTGCAATCTTCATACCTACACACATGAGACAAGGCAAATACCACGTGACATGTCGAGTTTGAAATGAGATAACATGGATATCAATATATGATAAAAACATAAGCAACATCTCAAAAACTCCCCCAGAATTCAAACTCCCCCATAATATGATAATTCTTTCTCCCCCTTTTTATGATGACCCCAAATGGACAAATTAGAGAAATAAATCAAATAAGCAAGTGGGGGGTATCACTAGGATAAAAACACACCATGAATAAACAGAAAGCAACCAAGTCAATGATAGCGTAAATGAAGTGGTGTGATCAAATTCGATAGGAAAATCAATGCATACAAACATGACATATGTGCACGATGAATATTGGATATTCCTAGCGAATGAACTCAAATGCTTCCTTTGGTGTAAAAGAGTGACAGTATAAGATATTGACTCAATCAAATCAACAAATCAAAGCTCAAAATGATTTTCATACCAATAACGTCCAAAATGATTTTATGCTTTTTCAGGACTTTCAAGGAAGTGCAAACCCGTTTAGATTCTCCAACCAAACTCCCTCAGATATTGCATTGAATAGAGGCATTCTAAATTCTCAAACTTTGGAGAATTGATGGTGAAACCTAAGTGGCCCATATTTGGCATGAATTGCTTTTTATTGCCTTTAAATTTTTCCGGGCTCTTTTAACCTCTTTGGACCTCGGATATTAAAATTCCTCCATTTTTTAGGTCCTTTTTAACGGTGGCTTTTGCGCAAAGGATAGATGATTACCTTTCGCAGCCCCTCCCCGTTATATAAAAACACACAGTCTCACCAAAACGGTTTTTACATGCATTCCAATCTTGTTAAGTTTTATCGCATATTGTACATTGTATAGACAGGATTGAGATGAAAACACACAAGCCAACATGAGATAGACAAGTGCAATAATCAAATATAGCCGTGCATGTGTGCAATAAAGGATATAGGAGTCAAACATGTAGGAAGATATCACTAATTACATCTCAAAGACTCCAATCAATGTGAAGCACATGGATGAAATGATGTAGCCTCTCAAATCTCTATCAAACAGTCACGTGGATAAATGGAATGAAGTTGTGACTTGGCTATCTTACATGCTCATCCATAAAAGAAGCAAAATACAAAAATCTTTTTGGATTTTTTCAAAAATTTGGAAAAATAAAATCTTTTTGTGCTTTTCTCAAAATTTTTCTTAAAGGAAAATCTTTTTGTATTTTTTTTTTCAAAAGAAATATAAAAAGCAAAAAGAATAAAACAAAGTTGTACAACAAAGTAATGGTACATATAAAACAGACTAGCAATAGGAAGCATATGATGTGAACATGAAGAAGCATCCTATTCTAGACAAAGACCAACCCCTCAGTCAACTGTGCAAATCCCTAAAGATTTCCTAAGACTCTCAAATCTAAGGGCATCTAAAGGTTTCGTGAAAATATCGGCTAACTGACGGTCGGTAGGAACAAAACTCAGGGATACGACTTTCTCTTCAACTAACTGACGAATAAAGTGCTCACGTATCCTGATGTGTTTTGTGCACGAATACTGAACTGGATTGCGGGATATGTGTATCGCGCTCGTGTTATCACAGGAAATGGTCATGGTGTCCTGTGATATCCCATAATCCTCCAGCATTTGCTTCATCCACAAGAGTTGTGTGCAACAACTCCCGGCGGCTATGTACTCAGCCTCCGCAGTGGACAAAGAGATGGAATTTTGCTTCTTGCTCAACCAGGAGACAAGAGCAGAACCAAAATAGAAACACCCACCAGAAGTGCTCCTACATCCATCTATATACCCAGCCCAATCGGCATCCGAGTAGGCGGACAGACGGTCATCGGTATCAAAGGAATACCAAATCCCGTATGAGAGAGTCCCACTTACGTATTTAATAATACGTTTTAGAGAAAGTAAATGTGACTCTTTTGGGGATGCCTGATAACGCGCACAGACTCCAGCACTAAAGGTGATGTCGGGACGACTGGCAGTCAAGTAGAGGAGACTACCTATCATGCTCCGATATAAGGTTTGCTCTACGTCCTTGCCTGAAGTGTCCTTACTAAGCTTGGTAGTCGTACTCATAGGTGTACGTGCATGCTTAGCGGAGTCTAAACCAAATTTCTTCACTAGGTCTCTAGCATACTTGGATTGGGAGATGAACATCCCATCCTCTAGCTGACGAACCTGGAGACCAAGGAAGAATGTAAGCTCACCAACCATGCTCATCTCAAACTCACTTTTCATCTCCTCCTCAAAGTGGTGAGCATGCTGGGAGCATGTGGATCCAAAGACTATGTCGTCCACATAGACCTGGGCAACCAAAATAGCACCGTCATCTCTCCTGACAAACAACGTCATATCTACTCCCCCTCTCTTGAAGCCACGAGCTAAGAGATAATAAGTAAGCCTCTCGTACCAAGCACGGGGTGCTTGCTTCAAACCATACAAGGCTTTCCTCAGATAGTAGACGTGCTCAGGGTGTTGAGGGT
This sequence comes from Sambucus nigra, assembly GCA_949130495.1. Taxonomy (NCBI): domain Eukaryota; kingdom Viridiplantae; phylum Streptophyta; class Magnoliopsida; order Dipsacales; family Adoxaceae; genus Sambucus; species Sambucus nigra. The sequence continues at coordinate 205,380,300 of OX422218.1, forward strand.
CTTCAAACCCTTTTGGTTGTTCCACATAAACCTCCTCCTGTAGAATGCCATTCAAAAAGGCACTCTTGACATCCATCTGATACACCTTGAAGCGCAGATGACATGCGATGGCGAGCAGAAGACGGACGGACTCAAGCCTCGCAACAGGAGAAAATGTCTCCCCAAAGTCTACACCCTCTATCTGTGTGTAGCCTTGAGCGACCAACCTAGCCTTATTTCGGATTATGGTACCATTTTCATCCATTTTGTTCTTAAAAATCCACCGAGTACCTATCAAATTAATCTCACTAGGTCGGGGGACAAGTTCCCAGACATCATTCTTTTTAAACTGAAGCAACTCATCCTGCATAGCAGATATCCAGTGTTCATCCTTGAGTGCTTCTTTATGGTTCTTGGGCTCGACTTTGGACGTGTAGCAAAGATGGCTAACAACGTTCTCTAGCTGAGCACGAGTCTTGACCCCTAGAGTGGGATCACCAACAATGGCAGAAGGGTCATGACTCTTGCGAACCCAAGCAGGTGTGTCCCCTAACACAGGAGTAGGGTCCATAGAGTGTGAGAGAGGAACAGGTAAATCACTGTCAGAACAATCCTCATCCTCACACTAAAGGTTAGGATCAATAACCGTCGGAGGTTCGTCATCTTGCACGATGACGTTTATTGATTCCATAATCTTAGAGCTCTTCAGGTTAAAAACCCGGTACGCTCTGCTATTCGATGAATATCCTAGAAATATTCCCTCGTCGCTTCGGGAGTCGAACTTTCCTAATTGCTCTTTATCCCGTAGGATGTAGCATTTACTCCCAAAGACACGGAAATATGCCAGGTTGGGCTTCTTGCCAGTCCACAACTCATAAGGAGTGTGAAGTGTGTGTGGACACAGATACACCCTATTCACCGTGTGGCATGCAGTAGACACTGCCTCTGCCCAAAATCTCCTAGAAACTTTACGACCTAGAAGCATAGATCTAGCCATCTCTTGGATCGTTCTATTCTTTCTCTCAACAATCCCATTTTACCGAGGAGTTCTCACAGCAGAAAACTCATGTTTGATCCCAAGGCTATCACAGTACAAATCAACCTTTGCTTCCTTGAATTCAGTGCCGTTGTCACTACGTATTCTGTTAATAGTGACACCGTGTTGATTTTGCAGGACACGGCACTTGGTCGTTAAGAAATCTACAGCATCGGATTTCTCTCTCAGAAAACCTACAATGGGGTATCTGGAGAAATCATCTACCATCATGAGGATGTACCTCTTACCACCTAGACTCTCAGTACGAGTGGGACCCATAAGATCCATGTGAATCAACTACAGAACACGAGAGGTGGTAATGGAATGTAACTTCCTATGAGGACTACGAATTTATTTTCCCAACTGACAGGGTCCACAAACGGTCGAAGTTGACTTCCCAAGAGATGGTAAGCCACGTACTAGGTCCTTTTTAGATAAACGATTGAGATCTCTAACGTTCACGTGACCTAGACGTTGGTGCCACAGATCCATAGGAGTGATCGTGGCGCTGTTGCAGACAAGTGAGGATGTGGGCTCAGTCCCATAGCAATTATCCTCGGTCCTCACCCCTTGCATCAAAAGTTTACCAGCTTGATTGTAGACTTTACACGCGTCCCGGTCAAACTTTACTACAAAGTCAGTGTCGCACAGCTGGCTAATGCTGAGAAGGTTTGCTTTCAAACCTTTGACGTACAAAACATTTTCTAGCTTAGGAAAACCAGGTAACTCGATAGTACCTCGTCCTATAATGCTAGACTTACTCCCATCTCCAAAGGTGACTCTGCCATCTTGATAATCCTCAAGAGTAGTAAAAAATGAGGCATCACCTGTCATGTGTCTGGAGCACCCACTGTCAAAATACCACTGTGAGGTATTATGTGCTTTGAGAGCAACATGAACAATAAAAGCCTTTTTATCTTTCTTCGGTACCCAAGCAGTGGTAACCTTTTGTTTGCCTTTGTTGTTGCTGGTTTTAGCTGGAATGTGAGAAGCATTCACTAACGGCAAAGACATCCGTCTGAATTCTTCCATCAAACTCTGAGAAGTGGCAGCTAAGAACTCAACTCGCTCTCTCAGACTAGAAAACTCATCAGTATGTCGTGGTGGAGCATTAGTACGTCGTGTCCGACCCATGCTATAGCAAGTTTCCCTAACGTGGCCTTTTCTTTTGCAATAAGTACAAAAGAGCTCAGTCAAAGGCGGACCTTGGTTTGCTTTTCTTGGTCGAACTCTCCTTCGAGGTTTTTTACGGTAACCATAAGGAGTTGTAGTAAACTCAGGAACTGGTCCAGGTGCAATTTGGGACGTGGAGGCACCATCATATCCAATTCCTGGACGATCACCAAAACCTAAAGCGGGGCCGAGGAGCATCTTTCCCATCTTCCCATATCTGTCCTCGATTTGTACCTTGACTTCCCGTGCTTTCTCAAGATCATGAGTCAGCTGGGCAAAAAGGGCTTCAAGTTTCTTCCGAGTCTCCACGGAGGAATGGAGCTGACTCGTAAGACTAGCCACTTGCTTGATCAAGTCCCCTCTCTCTTTCTCTAGAGTACTCTCTCTCTCTCTAAACAAATTCTCATTCTCGACACAGGTAGATTCTCTCTCTCTCAGGGCGGTGCAGGTGGAGAACTCTCTTTCTCTCGCTTTCCTTAAATCTTCCTCTAGGCAAGTGATCTTAAGAACTAACGCTTTGTTACGCTTTTTAATTTTAAAAGACTCAGAATATAACTCAGCGTAGGCGCGTTGTATATCACTCTCGCTCTCACTTGTGTCATCCTCCCCCTCACTCACATCGATCTCACTGTCGAGGTGTCCCTGTGAAGCATCATCCTCATCGTCGTGAGGATAACTAGGAGTGCTCACTTGGCTGGCCATGAATGCGGTGAAGTTACACTCATGCGGTGACTCATCTCCAGAATCCATCGTCTCGACCTCACTGTCGTCACTAAGGGTAGCATTAAGGACAGCTTTCCCTTTATCTCTATTCAGACGATTGGCACACTCAAAATATCTATGACCCCTACCATCACACTCAAAACATCTCTCACTTTCTTTCAGAGAAGGATTTTTGGAAACTTTTTCCTTTTTCTTTTCAAACTTATTTTTCTCAAATTTCTTTTTATCTTTAAAATTGCCATTTTTCTTAAATTTGAGAATCCTCTTGAAATTTTTTGCTAAAAGAGCCAAATCATCTAAGTCAAAATCGCACTCAGAATCTAACGTGTCAGTCTCTCTCTTTCTAGATGACTCTACCCTCTTTCTAGCTGACCCCTCACTCCTTCTCTCTTGGGCTTTAAGAGCAATTCCCTTATCTTTAGATTTAGCATTTTTAGGGAACATATCAATTTCATAAGTTTGCAAATCTCCTACAAGTTCTTCCAATTTTAGCGTATTTAAATTACCCATAGAATTTAGCACAGTGACTTTAGGGATAAAACGCTTAGGCAAAGAACGAAGAATCTTTTTAACAACTCTAGCATTCGGAATATGTTCACCAGGATTAAAACTAGTATTCACAATGTCAGAAAGTCTAGCATAAAATTCATCAAAGCATTCAGAATCATGCATGGTGATTGTTTCAAATTGAGTTGTCAAGTTTTGCAACTTAGACTCTTTCACAGCATTAGTTCCTTCATGGGTGAGTTGTAAAACATCCCATGCCTCTTTTGAGGTGGTACACGTCATTATGCGTTTGAACTCATCAGGTGTGATAGACCCAGAAATAGCACTTAGACCCTTAGAATTAAAAGATGACCATTTAATTTCTTCATCAGACCAAGAAATGTCAGGTTTCAAGTTGGTCACATTATCAACAGTCACGGTGGGAGGAGTCCACCCTCGTTCAACCAAAATCCAGACAAGTTCATCAATGGCTTTTAAAGCCGACCTCATACGGGCTTTCCAATAAGCATAATTTGTCCCGTCAAAAATAGGCATTTTATAATATGACTTCTCCATTTGAACACGCACTTTTTCAAAAATCAATTTTTTCAGAAAATTGATATCTTAGAAAAATTTTGCGGAAAAAAAAAAGGAATACGCGATAGATTAGCGTAACCTGCTCTGATACCAATTTGAGAACGTGTGTGCTCGCGTTCAAATGATTAAACCATATATAAAACCCTTTTAACACAAATAAACCCTAAACATGCAGCAGAATGTGATTGAATAAATAGATAATCTACGCAAGAACATTCAAACACATGCAATTAAGGAAAAATCCCCCTCAGGGGCAAAACCATTTATTTTCACTATAATTTGTAAGAAAACGGATTACAATCGGATTACAATGAAAATACAAGTTGACTAAGAATTACCCTCGGGTATCGGATTTTGTAGTCGCGGATGGAATTATCCCTTTCCAGTAGGGCTGCAATGAAGAAGAAGAACGGTCTCCTCCACAAGGGTTGAACAAACCAAAGTTGTGTTCTTGGGTTGCAAAAGGATTCACAAAGGTTTGGCAATGATGTGTGAATCAAAACATGAGTCTTGGGACTCAAAAATATGAAGACTAGATGTATTTGGACTCTCAAATTCGTCTCCTAAAGTCTTGCAAAACAACTCCCCCGAAGTTGGTATTTATAGGAAAAAATATGAAGAGTCCCACGTTCATAAAACTCTAAAATTCTATCCAGCGTAAAAAAAACAGCATTCTTTAAGGAATTTTCTCTATCTTCAAATGGTCATAACTCCTTCACCGTAGCTCGGATTGAGGTCCCGTTTTTCCCAGTATCTTCGTTGCGGCGAGATCTTCAACTTTCTAGTTTACCAGACCTCCGAACTATGGATGTGAAATTACGAAAATGCCCTTGAACTCTCCTATTGTGCCTTTTTTTCACTGTTTTGACTTCCCTTGCGTACCACTTGCATTAAGTCCCTAAAATCTTGGAACGTGAAGTCATTGAGGCAGATGTGGGACATATTAGTGGAGATAATGCATGCTTGATTCCCAAAATTCGGATAGAGGCCGTCATGTGAGATCGTGAGGAGACGTGCCAAATGTAGCGGCGTACGACATAAATAAATGAAACATTTCGGACATGTGAAAAATGTCCTTACAAGTTATCGCATGGTTTCTTGCATGGCGGTCTGGCCCTGAGCCAAATTAGCCATTATTCCAGCCAGATCTTGGACACTTGGAGGAGTGGATGGATTTGGGGGGTTTCCACCGTTTCGATTACTGGATTCAGGATTATCAGCCATTGGTGATGAATTGTTTTAGTGAAAAATGATAATTACAGTCGTTTCCCACAGACGGCGCCAATCTGTTGATGTAAAAAACTAGATTTGACCTAATTCTTTAATCACAGATAAAAATAAACTAGACAAAATATTTTTAAAGTGGTTCAGCTTTGAAAGAATGGCCTACGTCCAGTGTTTGTGTTATTGCTGACTGTTTGCAGAATTCTCGATAATGGGTTTACCAAGAAATTCTGAGTCCCCTGCTAATGAGGAGGTTACAGTGTATTTATAGCCTTGAGGTGGTACAAATGAAAGAATAACACATAGCTATCCACTAGGCGTGTGCATCTGTGTGATAATAATGAGCATTTAATGCGCAGTCATCCTCTTGATTATTTGGATATGAATGCTCTATACGAGATGCAGATCGGACCACCTAAGCTGCTCGGACCGCCTAAGTAGCTCGGTATACATGAGTTACTCGGTACAATAGAGTTCCTCGGAGAACACTTGTTGCTCGGAGCGCCTGAGTTGGTCGGGGAGGTTGAGTTCCTCGGAGTCAAGGTGTTGTTCAAAAAATGTTTGCGAGTGCCATGTAGATTAACACGTGTCTCCACGTAATTAGTCCACGTCAGCAGAATAAATTTGGTATCAACACATATGTTAATTACCCACATTTTAGCATAAGAGAATGCAATTGAGAAACATAGGTTGAAATTATAGCAATTGCAACCATGACAAGCTGGACAAAAGTGAAAATATTTTTGGAAATTTTTGATTTTGAGAAACAAAAAGAACAACAAAAATAAAAATCCCCCTAAAATAGCATTTAGAAGTATATATATATATATATATATATATATATATATATATATATATATATATATATATATATATATATATATATATATATAGAGAGAGAGAGAGAGAGAGAGAGAGAGAGACTAAATACACAAAAATAATAATAAAAAGAAAAAGGAAGAAATTTTTACCTCAAAAAAGAAGAAGCCCTAGCTTTAACACTCAAAAGCCCTTGCGACACAAATCCAAACGAGATAATATAGATGTGTGATAATGTGTGATGAGGAAATGAGGAATAAATATGCAAAAATGCTTGACGATGAATGATTCTAGGGCTTCTCAGATTTTGAGGGAAAATGGGAAAAGGAAAGAGATACGAGGGATTAAAGACCCGAGCACGTTTTTAAACTCGTTCGAATGAGATTCAGTAGGTTCGTTCTAACGAAGTACACAATATCATTCAAACGATACTGTGAACCTCATATGAATAGACAGAAAGTGAGATTCAAATGAATTTTTTTTGCTAAACAATTTTTTTTTCATTTGATCCTCGTTTGAATATCGTTTAAATGATTGGAGCAAAATCGTTCAAACAACGTGGTGAATGTCGTTCAAATGACATGATGAATGTCATTCAAATGACCCATTGCAAATTAAAAAAACACAAAAATATTAAAAATAACCCCCAAAAAATATTAAAACAAAAAAAAATATGCCAAACAACGCACCAAAGATAACTTTCCACAATTAATGTCATAAGAAAATATTTGAAATATGGAAAGGAATGACAGGGTGAGAGATTAATACATGGGAGAACTAACTTGGTTATACGTAATAGTGCACGAGGGAAAATTGTTAATTCTAGCTAGTTAAATACTCAGTCCAACAACCAATCCTCCTATATTTTCTTCATCCACAAAAGTTGTATGCAACAACTCCCGGTGGAGATGTATTTAGCTTCTTCTATTGACAAAGAAACAAAAAATTTCTTCTTTCTCAACCATGAGATAATAGTGCTCCCAAATAAAAAACACCCTCCCAAGTTTCTTTTGCAACCATCTACCTCCCCGGATTAATCGACATCCGAGAATGCTAATAAACAAGCATCAATCTCAAATGAACACCAAATACTATAATCTAAAGTACACTCACGCATTTTATATTCTCTTAAGATTAAGTAAGTGTGACTCTTTATGTCATGACCCCGACCCAAAATAGTAGGGAACGAGCGTCTTGACATGTCACCAAGGCATTCAATATTCTAGCCTTAAAATTTTCTCTTAAAATAACTGCAACGGAATACATTCACATGGTTATGAGTTGTAACTAGCTGAAAGGGTAACACATCATCAGAGCTTCTAAAACATAACTTTTTATTCTCATAGATAAATAAATTCTATTACAAGTCGTGCCAAAATCACATAAAGAGAAATAAATCCTCAAACATCTCGTTCTACACTAGCATCTAGCCACACAACAAATCTCAAAATATAATCTTCAATTCAATCTTCACATATCCATCCACATCTCTAACTATAACCTGAAAAAGGGTTATTTATACAACGTCAGCTAAAAGCTTAATGAGATTTAATCTCCCGACATTCCAAGGTTTTCAGAAAATAGATACATATTCAAGTCAGAAGATAAGGCATATACATATATGGATAGGAAATTTCAGTAAATAGATATATATTTTGAAATAATAGTATATATATCACAATTGGATAGCTCAGAATAAGAAGAATGCAACAAATCAAATGTGATATCTTTTTCTTTCAATAATATCATTTTGATGGTCAGGTACATTCTAATACCCAGATGAACAGATAGCGTTACCGAATGTTTCCACCGGGTAACAGCACAGACAGAAAATCATGATCTCTAGAACAACGCCTTATTTAGGGCACACCAGCGATAAACCAGCTGGGAAGGTACCAACCAAATATTTCCACCCGGTAGTCAAGGCCAACATAGTAAGAGAGTTTCCATAGGCCGAATCAATAATTTCAGAATTCAAGATGTTTATATCGAGAGATATAAACATATAACAAACGACGGAATCATCGGTATCAGATGTATTTTAAGAATAAAATCATTTCACAAAAAAGATATAGTTTGCATAATATCAAACAATCAAAATACGCAAGGAATGTCAGAGTACTCACCTAAAATAGAGGTTCAAAACTATAGATATTGAGTCTTGTATCACACGTTAATCTAATAAATACAATAAAGGTTTAATTACGTGTTCTAAATAAAGCCCAATTCTAAATATTGTGTTTTAATCCTAAAATAACTTGTTGTAAAAGGTTACTAAAACCATTTTCTCAATTTGTTTATATTCATCAATCGAAATTGAAGAATTCAATTCATAGTTCTTCCTAATCAGTCGGTTTCCAGTAGAGATGGAGGGTCACAGGTGCACCACTTAAATACCACCTCAACTAGACAGAATTTCACCGGGATTGACTTTGGAATAACTTAAATAAGATTCCATAATAACGAGCAGTTACTTATAAAAAGCGTATATATTTTTTCAAACAAGTTGACATGTTTTGAAAATAGAATCAATTTAGATTGTTTCCAAATTTTAAGTTTTGATTAGTGAAGTCTTTAGTGTATTTTACCAGCATAACTACTAAGTAAAGCTATAAAATACGAAATTAAAACTATAAAAATGCATTATAACATTTAAATAAAATCATACCTACGAAATGAATTCTTTCTTCAAAATTATAGAACTCCTTCCTAAGATACTTCCCAAGCTTTCTATCACTCTTTCTTACTATAATTCTCAAGGAATTGGTGTGAGTTTCAAATTAACCCTAAGGCCCTATTTATAGTTTTCCAGAGATATCACGGCGTTGACACGTGTCTAGCTGACCAAGATTTTACAACGGTGAGTCAACGTTGACGTGTCGCGTGACGGAGGGGTCTTGCAGTCTTATTTCACCGAACTGCGAGGGTATAAGGGTCATTTTACACATAAAGGGTATTTTAATAATTTCACACTATATATTTTCAATATTTCTTAGAGGTCCTTGAAAATATTTTATTTATAAAATGGCCCTTTTATATTTTTATTTTAGTCCCTAAAGTTTCATAAAATTATATTTTCTACCCCAAAACTTATTATTTACCTTAAGATATGTCATAAGACTTCGATTTGATCCAATTTACAGTTGATTCTTCATATTTAAAAATGGGATTTGTTATATTAAGAACCCAAAATACCACATATGTAATAATATAACAATTATAAGGTAATAAGTAACACAAAATTTGTAAAAACAAACTATATGAGAATATAAAAGTTGGGTCATTACACTTTAGGGGGTGCTTGATAATGGGTACAAAATCCAACACTAAAGGAAATATCAGGATGACTAGCGATTAAGTAGAGAGAGCTACCTATCATGATCCTAAATTGTGTTTGCTCGATGTCCTTACCCTCAGTGTATTTTCTAACCTTAGTTATAGAACTCATGGGTGTACGTGAATGCTTAGCAGAGTTTAACCCGAGCTTGTTTAAAAGTTGTCTCACATACTTAGTTTGAGATATGAAAATTCCACTCTCGAGTTGATGAACATGGAGACCTAATTAAGAAGAATGTAATATCACCAATCATAATTATTTCAAAATGATTTTTCATCTCTTTCGCAAAATTATGAGTATGTTGGTCACAAGTGGAATGAAAGTCTATGTCATCAACAAAATCTTGAGAAACAAAGATAGCCCCCCTTTTTACGCACAAACAATGTCATATCTACTCCCTCTCTCTCGAAGTCACAGCTGAAGAGATTGGAAGTAAACCTTTCATACCAAGCTCGGGGGGCATGATTCAACCTTTATAAGACTTTCTTAAGAAAGAAGACGTGATCGGGATACTGAGGATCTTCAAATCCCTTTAGTTGTTCCAAAAAGAATTCCTCCTATAGAAAGCCATTTAGAAAAGCACTCTTGACATCCATTTGATATAGCTTGAATTTTAGTTGACAAGCTATTTCTAAGAGAATATGAACTAACTCTAACCTTGAAATATGAGCAATGTCTTATCGAAGTTAATACCCTAAATTTTTTTATAACCTTTATCTATCAATACAGTCTTATTACGTACAATGGTACCTCGATCATCCATGTTATTCTTATACATCCATTCGGTACTAATAACATTGGATTCACTAGGTCTTAGGACTAGTTCCCATACGCCATTCTACTTGAATTAAACAACTATTCTTGCATGGCATTAATCCAATGTTCATCTTTGAGTTCTTATTTCACATTATTTGGCTTGAATTGAGAGGTATAACATAACGTACCTCATTTTACAATTGATCATGAGTATTGACACCTTGGATAAGACCACCAATAATATGGGCAGGGCATGACTCTTACGAACCCAAGAGGGTGAATCCTGAATGAATTTGACTAATCTATATCCTAAAAGGACCGAGCCTTTTCCTGAATTGTCCTATTCTTCCTCTTGACAATGCTATTTTATTGAGGTGTGCATACTGCACAAAATTTATATTTGATGCCAATTGCATCACAATAGTCACCGGTGATAGCATCAATGAATTCAGTGCCATTATCACTAAGGATCCATTTGATAGTGATATTATATTGATTTTGAAGCACACGACACTTTATTGTAAGATACTCAACAACATCGTATTTTTATTTAACGAAACCTACAATAGAGTAGCTTGAAAAATCATCAACCATCACTATGATTTACTTTTTACCACTTAAGCTCTCGGTGCACATAGGATCCATAAGATCCATATATATCAGCTCTAATACACGGGTAATAGTAATAATATGTAACTTCCTATGCGGACTTTTGATTTTTTTCCTTGTTGACACGGACCATAAGTGGAGGAAGTTATCTTTCCTAGTGATGGTAATCTATGGACTAAGTACTTATCCACAATACGATCAAGATCGAAAAAATTCACATGACCTAGTCTTTGATGCCAAAGGTCAACAACTGAAACCCTGACACTATTGCAAAGGAATGAGGACTTGGTAATGATACCATGATAATGATCAAATGTCCTCACACCTTGCAATACGATCTTACCATATTCATCATAGACACGACACTCTTTATGATTGAACTTTACCTTAACATTTTCATCACAAAGTTGTCTTATGCTTATTATGTTTTCTTTCAACCCATCAACATAAAGAATATTTTCTATCTACGGATACCCATATTTTTTCTATGGTTCCTTGTCCCAACACACTAGACTGACTTCCATCACCGAAGGTGACTTTACCCTTCTCGTGATCCTCAAGTTTGGTAAAAGGAAACATATCACTATCAAAATACCATTGGGAGGTATTATGAACCTTAAGAGCAATGCGAGCAACAAGATATGTTGTTACATTTTTCTTCGTAACCCAAGTTGGTGTAGAAATCATGGGCTTTGTCTTCTTTTTATTCTTTCTCTTATTTTTACTAGTCTTTATTTTGGAAGTGTTACCTTGAGGCATAGACAACCTTTAGATTTCTCCTATTAAACCTTTAAAAGAGTGGACTAGATTGTCAATTTGTTCTTTAAGACTAATCAGTTGGCTATAGAGGAATGTGGGAGCATGGTAATGAGAATCCCTCTCAAGTGTCTAGTAAAAGTCTATATGATGCCCCGTTCTTTTGCAGTAAGTACAAACATATGACTGAATGGATTTTCCTTTATTGTCTTCCTTGGGTGGATCCTTCTTAACAAACATGGGCTTATATTCAGAATTATAGGTGGACGCTTCGGGATCAACAATCCCTATACCTGTTATTTCTTGATACCCAAGGTCAAGTTCAAGAAGAAATTCCCTAATTTCTCAAAATGATCTTCAAGATTAACTTTTACCGTTTGGGACTTCGTAAGATCCTTTTTGAGTGTATCATTTTCTTCTCTTACGCTCTTACAAATCTTTAAAAGTCATGAAGATCTTTCATAAGTATTGCGACATTTTTAACCAAGACTTCCATCTCATTTTTAACTAACATGAGCTTCCTAAACAAAGAACCTATGATCGACTCTAGTTGACTCAAAAATGCCTAATTTTTCTTTTAAGTCATTCACCTCCTTCCTTGGTGTCAAAACCTTTAAAGTTATCTTTTTAGACCTCTTTTGAATTTTCAAGGACTCAATGTAGATCCCAGACTAGGCGAACTGGAGATTACCTTCATCAACATATCCATAACTGAAACCATCATCATGTTAACTCTTTTATGAAGTATTTAACATACTGTTGAGGTCATCATGTAGAAATTCATATATCTTTTTGGTTAACAACTATGGTCATGTCCACCCCTTCCTTATGTGGTTGATGTTTGGGTGAATACAAATTGGTAAAAGGGATTGCACATTGGTGGACACATAGTAATTTTAAGATTGATTTATTTAAAATGAACTAAAATTGGACTTGTTGTGTTTGATTGATTAATTGGAAAACATTAATTAGTTAACGGACTCACATTAATTTTAGGCTTAATTAGAGCCTTTACTACTTGTATTTGTATGTTTTCCCACATTCAAAAGTCTTTCATCTATCTTACATCTTCTCATTCATGTTAAAAAAACACTGGTCATATTCACATCCTCCTTTTATATATTTCTCAGAAAAAAATGAGTCACGGTGATAATTTCTTTTAATAGGTGTAGGGGGCTTGAAGGTAATCTCGGAATTAGAGAAAGTTTCCCTAGTTAATAGAAGAGACATAAGAGAAGGAAGCAAAAAGGCAGCTCAGCTAGGAAGCACAGTGAAGTAGCTCAGTAAGGTAGATCAACAAAGAGGCTTAGTGATGCAGCGCATCGAGGAACTGACTGAGAAAGCTCTTCTTTATCTTCCTTTCTTACTTAGTCGAATTGTATCTTTTAAATACATTGATTATAATTCTGTAGAAATTTGTAATATTAAGTGTGAGGTCAAACGGTACTCGTGAGAGCCAAGGCCTGGTACGGACTGGGAGATCTTACATGATCTATCGAATGACCTCACTGTCGGAACTGCAGAGGTATTTGGTTTGGAGGACTGAGAAGTGAGGTAATGTTAGGGCTTGTCCTGACCATCTTAGATACACCTGGTAAAACATCGAGAGATTTTTTCATCGTGGAATCTTATGTAGAGTAACCCTGAGTACCGTCGCATATTGAGCTTTGAGACAAACAGTCCCCTATCAAATGTCACATCTACTTTACATCCGATATATCTAGCCACTTTCTCGTTGTCCAATCCGAACTTGAGTAAACCACTGTGGGATTTGGGCTGTCAGACAATTTGGCAAGCTACCTCTGTCGTGACATACCTCTAACGCACAGTGTGTAGGCAAAAGGCATGTCCTGACATTTAATGATTATGACGTAAGGTGTGCTAATCCATCAAGAATTTAATGTTTGGGACTTAAATTGTGAAAGGAAGGTCTTTCATATTAATGAAGACTGAGACATCTCAATAAGGGGTGGGGATATTTATAAGACTCAACCACTTCTGAGATGAGATAGTTCTTTCTAGAGATTTATTACTAGAGAGAGAGAATATATCAGAGAGGCGTTATTGCAAACAGAGAGTTTATCCACCCACCATTGTCATTTATTATGAAGATTTTTAACAGCTAACCAGAGATCTATCAGAGGTTGTTCGTGTGTTGGTTTCCTGCCAAGGTGTATCTAGGGTACTTACTTCTCTCTCCCTTTGAATGAGTTGCTTCTGAGTTTACACTATTATAATTTGAGTTATACACGAGAGAATTTTGAGTCCAATTTGAGTGCTGATTATATACAATATTTTGTGTTCATTTGTCTTTATTTAAAGAGTTCTTGGGTTATCGTTAATCACCATATCTATTGGAGTTACGCCTCAACTAGTATTACAATACTCCCAAGCTTCAAGGGGACTACCCTATTTCATTTGGCGACTCTACTGGGGAGGTATTCTTAAAAAAGTATGGCGCAAGATAATGTTAACCGTACCATAGATTTTGATGCTATCCAGCGTAACGAGGAATAAGCGGAGAGGGAGCTTAAGGCTGCCATGGATGGGGTTCCTCGGGTAGAGGTTCCCCAAGTTCAAACGATAATAGGAGTCCCAATGGTGACACAAGCTTATACTAGTGTTGTGTTGGGACATGCACAAATGACCCTTATCATGGGAAAGTTATTTGAGTTCTTGTAGACTCTTGTAGCTGCAACAACTTTAGGAGGGGGATTTAACCCCAGCTCCTTCGTGACACTAATGGCAGCTTCTATAGCCCTATTAAGCGCAGCTCCAATGGACTTGATCCCCACAAACACTGTACCCGCTCTTATCCCAATGATGAGTATCATAGGTGTGGCAAGTACTCCACATGTGGTCTCTCAGTCCATTGCCCCAGTGGCTGAGAAAACTCTTGTATCTTCCTTAAAGAAATGAGGAAGGACATATAGAAGGAGATGCTGAAGATGATAGTAGCTTCCTCATAGTCATCCAATGAGGTAGCATCGGTGTACGATGGTTTTCTTAGTCCCTATCTTGAGGAGTATAATGAAGAACCTTACCCAAAGGACTACATTCCCCCTATTTTTGAGAAGTACACGGGAAAGGGGAAAATCTGAAGGGATACATCAAATGTTTCATTGAGTATTTGGGAGCTCATTGTAACAACAGGGAGCTAAAGTTGAGGGAGTTTTCTAAATCCCTAATCAATAAGGCTTACACCTAGTACTCTCCCTTGGAACCGAAGAGTGTCTCAACGTGGGAGGAAATGCATGTTCTGTTTGTATAAAATTTCTTACTGGCAGAAGATGAGTTCACATTGACACAACTAGGCAAGGAGAATCAATGGGTGGGAGAGGAAGTGATGGCATACATTCGAAGGTTCAAAGAGAGGTATCTCAACACGAGAGAGGAAGCTAAGGAGTCTAAACTACTTCAGATTTGTGCTGAAGGCTTGTTCCCAGAGTACATATTTCATCTCACTAACGAAATGTGCAAAGGAAATTGTATTGCGTTTTAAAGGCAGCAAGGAACATATTATTGGTCGTATGGACAAACCCGGTCGTGGTTCTTGTGATGTTCAGGCAACTAATACAACCCATTGTGGTACGTGGCCATCCCCCATGACTGGGGTACGCCGATGGAGGAGAGGGGGACAAACAACCAAAGAAGGATAACAAGAGAAAATTTGATAGAGATAAAGAAGATCCGCCACCACTCTCTTGTACTGTTGAGGAAGTTGTCAGTTGTTACAATGCCATGGTCTAGGGGGACTGTTTATGAGCTTATGGATAGTCTAGCTATGGAGCCAGATGCAGAGACAAGAGATAATCCCAAATATTTCCAGACCCATTGAAAGATTGTCCATATAACATTAACCTTATTTACACGAAGGAAGATTATAAGTCAACACACCCATATCCCTCAGGAGAACGTCAACAACAACCCACAACCATTACATGTATCTAATATGATAGTTTCTTATAATTAAGAGGATGAATGGGAGGCAAGGGTGCTGAAGATTAAACGAGA
Source organism: Sambucus nigra (assembly GCA_949130495.1). Classification (NCBI taxonomy): domain Eukaryota; kingdom Viridiplantae; phylum Streptophyta; class Magnoliopsida; order Dipsacales; family Adoxaceae; genus Sambucus; species Sambucus nigra. Next base: position 205,395,809 of record OX422218.1, read on the forward strand.
AGAGTTTGAGGAAACATTGGAGGAAGACACTAGGGGAATGGCTAACGTGGTGATAGCCTACGATGTACAATCTAGATAATGAAGATGTAGATCAGGGGATGGAATACCGTGTTGTATCTCAGTCACCCAAGTTCTCATGGTTCTTCGATCAGGTGGGGATGATAAATGAAAAATGGCTGGATATAACGCAAGTGATCCCCGATATTGCACGAAAGAATGAAGCCCCATCGCTTAGATGGAGGGGACCCATGGCTAAATTGGTAAGAAAGTTCTTGTCCGAAGTGAATTTTAGTGACGCTGATAGGGCTGTAGGTTTCCTACACAATAGACCCTCATATGTCACAGCTAGTATCAACGGTGTAAATTTTGTGAAGGCCTTGATGGATGGGGGAGAATCAATAAACATCATTCCCATCATCTTGTTCCATGCGTCTAATATTCCTAAGGTAAGTTTGATACCAATGCCTTTGTTATTTGTAATTATTACAACCAGTCCTTCAAGTCGATTGGGTATGTGAATGTTAGAATTGTGATGGGGAATCTCACCTCACACATTAAATTTCATGTGATTGAGAGTTCTACTTCTTACCATCTTCTAATAGGAAGGGTGTGGATGCATAATTATGATTTAGTCCCTTCGACATATCACCAATGTGCTAAGGCAAATGTGAAAGGGACTGAGATAATTATATGTGCGACACAGAAGCCCTTTGTAACCGAAGAGCCTCACCTGGTAGATGCTACATAGAGTTGGAGGAGGACACCAGAGTCCTAACGAGAAGAATGGAGGGAGCTAGAGTTCCCTCTATTAGAGAAAGGATGGGGCACGTGAATGGTGAGAACAACAAGGAAGAAGGAAGAAAAAAAGTAAATGAGGAGGTTAATCATACTGATCCTAGACCCTAGAATGTCTCTAAACAGTTGAGAGATAGGATGAGGACTATGATGGACCCAACAGATCATAAGGCCCAATGGTAGAGGGTACTAAGTAGGTTTTCTTGGAGTATATTGGTGGAAGCCTCAAGAGAGAGGAAACGAAAGGCAATTGCAATGGCCAACATATAGTGCCACAAGATAATAATAGAGGATGGGAAGGTGATATATCGCCTTTGAAGGTGTGAGCGGGCAGTCGAATGAGCTATTCTAGAAGTTGATGAAGAGGATGACCCGGTGTTTGAGTGTTTCCTAGTAGACTAGCAGGGGAAAAGTATGGTCATAGACAACTCTATAAACAAGAGTTTGGGGAAGAAGTAGGAGAAGAGCCATAATACATGAGGGATCACCCAAAGCCACAAGTGCAGGAGCTGAACCTGTTGAAGTGTGCCTTTGTAGTTAGAAGTGGAAAGTTCTTGGGTTTTGTAGTGGACTGGTAGGGAGTGAAAATGGACCAGGATAAGTAATGAGCGATCCTAGATATGCCATGTCCAAGAATAGCGAAGTAGATCAAGAGTTTTTTTAACAAATTCTCCTACCTTAAGAGATTTGTGCCAAAGATGGTCGAGATAACTCATCCACGGATGGAGCTATTGCGAAAGGTCACAATGTTTAAATGGGAGGAGGCTTACTAAGAATCTCTGGCCAAGTTAAAGAAGATTCTCACTTATCCACAAACAATGATTCCTCTAAAGGTAGGGATACCGTTGCAGCTATACCTCACATCTACAACAAGGTATGTTGGAGCTCTCTTGGCGTAGGAAATTGATGGGAAAAAAAGGTCAGTTGACTACCTAAGAAGGATCATAAATGGACTAGAGGCAAGGTACAATAGTGTAAAAAGACATTATTTATCCTTAGCATTTGTAGCTCAAAAAGTTAGACATTATATGTTATAATTCACAATCCATATTGTGACAAGATGTGATCCCATTAAGTTTTTGTTGGCGAGAACTATTTTGATTGGAAAAGTAGCTAGGTGGTTCCTCATTCTTTAAGAATATGACTTAAAGTGTGTGGTTTCTCTCACGATTAAGAACCAGGCATATGCAGATTTTTGCTAATATTCCCATATGGGATATTTGAGCCACCCCGAGAGAGCATTCGAGGAGATGATTTACAAGCCAATTTTTTGGATGCGAACCTTGAAGAGTGGACTATGCAATTCAATGGTTCTTCATTGAAAAAAAAGGGAGGATAAGGGGTTATCCTTTATAAAGGGAAGGACGAGTTTTGCCTTTTTTGCAGGTTAGATTTCCCTTGCTCCAATAATGAAGTAGTGTATGAGGCGTTGGTACTTGGATTGCTAGAGGCCCTTCGAAGGGGCATCCATTCACTATGGATCAAAGGTGATTCAAAAATAGTGGTTCAGTATGTGAATGGGGAATATGCAAACTCCTTAGCCTAGAGCCTTACAGAACAATCGTCCAATGGCTGATCAACCACTTCCATCAGGTCAAGATAAAGATGCATCCTAGAACAATGAATAGACATATTGATGCTTATGCCACTATTTCTCAGAAAGTGGCCATGTAGAATGACACAATAATGATAGTGATATAACGAAGAATAACTCCCCTAGTAGTGAAATCGATCTTGTTAGTGGAAGATGATTCAGATTGGAGATGCGAGATTAAGAAGCAGTTGGAGTCTGGGGAAGGCAAGATGGAACTGAAAGATCTAGTGCATTACTTTGCCATCTAAGGAAATATTTACTTCGGGAATGTGGGAGGATGGTTGTCAAGATGCATCGATCCTGAAGAAGCAGATAAAAATTTAAAAAAGACACATGATGAACACTGCCAAATAACTGAGATCCCTCTATACATAAGAATTCAAAAAGGGGGATACCTCTGGCTAACGATGAAACATGATGCAGGAAAGTTACAATGAAGGTACAATAAATGTTAACTTTTCTTTCAGATAGCTGAATGTCACTTCATTGAAACTCAGACAGACTAGAGGTATCCTTACATTGATTTTATCAAGGATGGAGTTATTCTTGTGGAGAAAACTGTTGCGACAAGACTCAAGCGAAGGGCCCCACGATTTTACATTCAAGAATAGCAGCTTTATTGCAGGGGATAGTTCAACATACCTTTAGCATGCATTATAAAGGATGAGGTAATGAAAGTTTTAAAGTAAGCTCATGATCCACCTCACATTGGAGGAGCAAAGCTATATTACAAATTAATGACCTTGGGTTATTATTGGCCAACCATGAAGAAATATTTTGCTGAGTTTATTCAAAAGTGGAAGGTATCACAACTATATGGAAACATTATCCATGCTCCTTCGATGGAATTACACTCTATGGATACTCCTTACCCATTCCACACTTGGGTGTTTGACCTAGTACGGGTAATACATCCATCTTAGAGGGGAAAGATCTGGATATTACTCAAAACTTAGTGCTTTACAAAGTGGGCTGAGGCGATACCACTTAAGAGAGCAACATTAGGTATGGTGGACAACTTCATTAGAGAGTACATAATTTTCATGTTTAGGATTCCAAAGGTTATCCTCTCTGGTAATGGGACCCCATTCATCAACAAAGAAGGAACGATCCTCACAGATAAATATTCCATCATCCATCATACCTCAATGGTTGCATATCCTAAGGGCAATGGTTAAGCTGAAGAACCTAATAAGACCTTGGTGAATATCTTGACCAAAACAATGGAAGACTTCCCTCGCTTATGGGATGACAAGATTCCAGTAGTTCTATGGGCCTATCGAACGAAGAAGAGGAATCCCACAGGTTATATGCCATTTCTCTTGTGTTTGGAGCAGAAACATTTTTATCAGTGGAGCTGGAAGTTCCTTCGGCACGATATGCCTTGCGAAGCAGCATGCTCCCACAAAGTATACATGTATAGTAGGAAGCACTGGATGAACAAAGGGATAATGCGATGCAATACTTCCAAATGTACACGAAACTGCTCTTCAGGGCATATAACAACTTGGTAAGGCCACGAGGTCACTCATTGCCTAAATTTGCTACGAATTGGGAGGGGCCTTTCATTATAAATGAGGCTCATGATTCATGTTACTACTTAATCTCTAAGATGGAAGAGCATAAACCTTTCAAGATTAATAACAAATGGTTGAAGGTCTATGATGTTTATGCGAGTATCCTCAGTTAGACATTTATCTTGTGTTGAAGTTAGGTTACACTTCATATATGAGTTATTTCTTTCGTGATGAGATAAAAAAGAAATTGTTTACCTGTAAATTGTAAGAGTTTCATCTTTGCAATAAATAGAAGAATTTTGATAAAGAAGTTCATGATAAGAAAATAATGTTTCTTTCATTCATATACTCATAAGTATTACAAAATTGGGAACTATTGCCCAAGGTTTACATTTGAGGAAATAAAAAAGAAAAAAAATTACAACACAAACGAAGGTACTTTAATCTTGAAGGAATCAGAAGTCAAGTTGGGAGAAAAAGTCTCCATGCAAACCCAAAGAAGCCTCCAAGCATGTTCTTTGAGCTGTGATACTTCCTTCAAGTCTGGTCTGGACATTGGCCCGTTCGATCAATAGGGCCTCACGTCTCTACTTGGCCTTCACTAGAACTTCTTCGATAGCCCTAACTTTCTCATCAGCTACTACTAACAGAGGGTCTAACTCTGATAACCTTTTTTCCTCAGTTCGTTGGGCCTCTACATGATTCAGATAAAGTTCCCTCTAACTCTCCAGTTATTGGCTCTTTAAAAGTTTCAATTGGCCACTTATCCAATTCAGTTGGAAAACATTTAAAAGTTTCAAGCTTCCCAGGAACCGATTGATAAGGGGCCTAGTAAGGTTGGACATTTGAGTAGTAACCACCTCAGCAATAACGGCTGCCAGACCTTGGAGCCTATAGCTCATCACCAAGGTGCTTGAACGGAGGCACTCGATAGTGAAGGTTTGAGGATTGTGAGTGGCAATCTACTTAATGATAGAATGATCAATTGTAGATACTTGGGGATATTGTCAAAGCAACCATTAAGAAGAACTCATGAGGGCCTATGTCTATTGGATGAGCCTCATAACCTGACTCACTATCAGCTGGAAAGTCGATAGTTAAACCACAATCCTTATGGATTGAATCCTCAAAAGGAACTAGTTCTTGATGTGTGGATTCAACATATGAGGGATCATGCTGAGTTGGCACCTCGGTAGTAAAAGGCTCCCCCACAACCTGAGATGTGATAAAGAAAAATGAGTTTAAGAAAAATCAAGTGGTTTTTATTGTTAAGTCACCGTTATAGGTGGAGTTTGAGAAAAATCTTAACAAGGGGTTTTCATTGTTAAGTCACCGTTATAGGTGGAGTTTGAGAAAAAATCTTAACAAGTGGTTTTCATTGTTAAGCTACCGTTATTGGTGGAGTTTGAGAAAAACTCGTAACAAGTGGTTTTCATTGTAAAGTCACCGTTATTGGTGGAGTTTGAGAAAAATCTTAACAAATGGTTTTCATTGTTAAGTCACCATTATAGGTGGAGTTTGAGAAAAAAATCTTAACAAGTAGTTTTCATTGTTAAGTCACCGTTATAGGTGGAGTTTGAGAAAAATCTTAACAAGTGGTTTTCATTATTAAGTCACCGTTATAGGGAGAGTTTATGAAAAACCTTAACAAGTGTGTTTTCATTGAGAAGTCAACTCGAAAGCATAATGATAACACTTTTGCAAAGAAGGGGGAAAGGGCAAAACATACCTCATGCATAATTCTAGGAGTAACAATTGTATGAGTAATAACTTCAATGGTAGTTACTGAAGGAATAACTCAAACATTCCTCTAACTCCGAGTGATACCTTCATCAAGGAGAACCTTAGCCCTTAGCGATGCACCTTCCTTGCAAAAAGGCACAAGTGCTAAGTTTGGGAAAGGTTCCACCGATATCGTTTGAGCTCTAGATGATCTATCAACCCCCACAGGGGATGAAGGAACCCATTGGCGAGAAGAGGAACCAACGGTAGAAGGAGGAGCCTAGGGTGTCTCAGAGCACTTGGTCGTTAAAAACTCTACAGCATCGGATTTCTCTCTCAGAAAATCAACAATCGAATATCTGGAGAAATCATCTATCATCACTTGGATATACCTCTTACCACCCAGACTCTCAGTACGAGTAGGACCCATAAGATCCGTGTGAATTAACTCAAACACACGGTAGGTTGTAATGGAATGCAACTTCCTATAGGGGCTACGAATTTGCTTTCCCAACTGACAGGGTCCACAGACCATGGAAGTTGGCTTTCCAAGTGATGGTAAGCCACATACTAGCTCCTTTTTAGCTAAACGTGTCAAATCTCTAATGTTCATGTGACCTAGGCATTGGTGCCACAGATCCATTAAAGTGATTGTGGCGCTGTTACAGACAAGTGGGTATTTGGGCACAGTCCCATAGCCGTTATCTTTTGTCTTCACCCCCTGCACTAAAAGTTTACCGACTTGATTATAGACATTAAACGCATCCCGATCAAACATTACGACAAAGTCAGCGTCGCACAACTGGCTAATGCTGAGAAGGTTTGCTTTCAGACATTTGTCGTAAAAAACATTCTCTAGCTTAGGAAATCCTGGTAACTTTATTGTACCTCATCCTACGATGTTATACTTTCTCTCGTCTCCAAAGGTGACTCTACCTTCCTTATAATCCTCTAAGTAGGTAAAAAATGAGACATCACTTGTCATATGTCTGGATCACTCATTATCAAAATACCACTGTGAGGTATTATGTGCTTTGAGAGAGATATGAACAACAAGGTCATTTTCATCTTTCTTAGGTACCTAAGAAGTGGTAACCTTTTGTTTACCCTTGTTATTGTTGGTTTTAGCCGGGATGCGGGAAGCATTCACTAACGGCAAAGACATCCGTCGAAATTCCTCCATCAAACTTTATGATGTGTCAGCTAAAAACTCAACACGCTCTCTCAGACTGGTAAAATCATCAGTACGATGTCGTGAAGCAGTAGTACGTCGTGTCCGACCCAAACTATAGCAAAACTCCTGAGGTGGCCTTTTCTTTTGCAGTACGTACAAAAGAACACAGTCTTAGGCGGACCTTGGTTTGTTTTTCTTGGTCGAACTCTTCTTCGTAGTTTTTGAAGATGGCCATATGGAGTCGTAGTAAACTCAGGAACTGGTCCAGGTGCAATTTGGGACGTGGAGGTACCATCAAAACCTATTCCCTGCCTATCACCAAAACCTAAAGCGGGACCGAGGAGCATCTTTCCTGATATGTCCTCGATTTGAACCTTGACTTCTCGTGCTCTCTCAAGATCATGAGTAAGCTGGGCTACAAGGGCTTCAAGTTTTTTCTAAATCTATAGGGAGGAATGGAGATCGCTCGTAAGACTATCCACTTGTTTAGTCAAGTCCCCTTTCTCTTTCTCAAAACAACTCTCTCTCTCCAAACAGTCTCTCTCTTTCTCTAAACAGACTTTCTTTCTCAACACAGGCAGACTCTCTCTCTCTCTCTCAAGGTAGTGCAAGTGGAGGACTCTCTCTCTCGCTTCTTCTAATCTTCCTCCAAAGCGGTGATCCTAAGAACTGATGCTTTTTTATGCTTTTTGGTTTTAAATGACTCATTATATAACTCAGCATAGGCGCCTTTAAGATTACTCTCGCTCTCACTTGCACCATCATTCCCCTCACTCACATCATTCTCACCGTCGAGGTGTCCCTGTGAATTAGCATCCTCATCGTCGTTCGGAGTACTATAAGTACTCACATGACTAGCCATGAATGTGGTGAAGTTACATTCATGTGGTGACTCGTCTCCAAAGCCCACCGACTCAACTTCATTGTCATCACTAAGGGTATCATTAAAGACAGCTTTGCCCTTTTCTTTGGCAAGTCTGTTCAGCCTGGTAGCACACTCAAAAGCTCTATAACCCTTACTTTCGTACTCATAGAATCTCTCACTGTCTTTTTATGGAGGGTCTTTAAAATATTTTTCATTTTTCTTATTTTTCTCAAAATTCTTTTTATCTTTGAAATTTCCATTTTTCTTGAATTTGAGAATTTTCTTGAAATTTTTAGCAAACAATGCCAAATCATCTAAATCAAAGTCACACTCAGAATCTGACGTTTCTATCTACCTTTTTATAGATGAATCAACTCTCTTTATTGTCGACCCATCACTCTTTCTATCCTGGGCATTAAGTGAAATTCTCTTATCTTTATGCTTGACATATTTAGGAAACATATCAATTTCATACGTTTGTAAGTCTCCTACAAGTTCCTCTAATTTAAGCGTGTTTAAATTACCCATAGAATTTAGCACAGTGACTTTAGGGATAAAACGCTTAGGCAGTGATCTTAGAATATTTTTAACAACTCTAGCATTAGGAACGTGTTCACCAAGATTAAAGCTAGTGTTTATAATATCAGATAACCTAGCATAAAATTCATCAAAACATTCAGTCTCAAGCATGGTGATAGTTTTAAATTGAGTTGTTAAGTTTTGCAGTTTAGACTCTTTCACATCATTAGTTCCTTCATGGGTAAGTTACAAAACATCACATGCCTTTTTTGATGTGGTGCACGTCATTATCCGTCAGAAGTCGTCAGGTGTGACGGATCCCGAAATAGCACTTAAACCCTTAGAATTAAAAGATGACCATTTAAATTCTTCTTCAGTCCATGCAGTGATAGATTTTAAATTAGTCACGTTATCAACAGTGATGGAGGGAGGTGTCCACCCTCTTTCAACCAAAATCCAAACTCTTTCATCAATGGCTTTTAAAGCAGATTTCATTCGGGCTTTCCAGTAAGCATAATTTGTCCAGCCAAAAACTGGCATTTTATTATATAATTTCTCCATTGAACATGCCCTTTTTCAAAAATCAATTTTTCAGAAAATTGATATCTTAGAAAAATTTTGCAGAAAATTACACGGTATAATTGTGTAATTGGCTCTAATACCAATTTCAAGAGTTCGCGTTTGTTCAAATAAAGAAATTATTTAATTAAACTCAATTTTTTAATTAAATCCTAAAACATGCATCTAGGTGTGATTGAAATCAATATGAACATGCAAGAATAGTCAATCACAAACAAAATACACAAATGAGAAAAATCCCCCAAATGGGCAAAACTTTTTTATTTTCACTATAATTTGTAAGAAACAGTTACACGGATTACAATGAAAATATGAGTGACATAAAAAATACCCTCTGGTGTCGGTTTCGATGTTATCGACTGGAATCTCCCGCAAGAACTCCAGATGGGCAGTAATGAAGAAGAGACGGCTTCTCCACAAATTACTCCAGATGAGTAAAAATGATCCTCTTGAAGGTTTAAAGATTCACATACATAGATGGGAGTGTTTATATGAATAAAGAAGGCATAAAACCTTAAAAAGTGAAGTCTATTTTCTGGGCTGTTAATCGCAAAAATCGTGTGAGAAAAGACTTGGAAAATGTGTAGAAAGTGACCATATATTTATACAAAAATCGAGGCAGCAACGGCGTTCGAACGAGATAAGCATGTCACTCAAACGAAGGACACGTGTCGCTCGAACGAGATCACGCGACATGCCTATATCGTTCGAATGATAGTGCTATGTTGTTTGAACGAGCTCGTCGACCGAGGCACTCCGCTTCTACACTTAGAAAAAATTCTGCTTTTGAGTTAAAAATAAATCAGACTTCTAAAAATATTTTCTGAAAAACTCTCAAATATTTATGCAAATATAAATAACTCCAATAAATCATTTTACCAATAATACGAAGTGGAGTACTGGGAATGGTTGAGCAGCACGTCGCATGAAGCATGATGCACGTGTGAAGATGATGGATGCATGGATTCGGATCAAGGCCGTCGTGGATAATCGTGTAGACATGTCGAATGTAGCAGAATCAGACATACAAACTGTGATCTAGGGAAAATATAAAATTCCTAGATTCTAGCCCGGACATTTATAAAATTATGTCCTTACAAAGGCGAATCGATTCGGTCTCAATCCGAATCGATTCGTCATGGGACAGCCTTGCAGGTACCCTTATGCGAATCAATTCGGTCTAGACCCGAATCGATTCTCCCTGTTCTAAGGGCACTGTTTGGGTGATTTCATCTTCTCTAAAATACCCAAATATCAAACCAGCCTCCATTTAATGATTTCTAATCTCAACCAACAACGCTATAATCATACTAACACTAATTTATAGCTAACACATCCATTATTTTGTGATATTAAACCATTTCTCTTAGATTTAAACCCTAAAATCATTAAAACCCTAGTTTATCATTTTCTCCAATTTCTAACCATTTCTACACATCATTAACATCGGGGTTTAACACTAGAAATCATTAAGATTTACAATACATCAATTTGTAAACTCATACTCAAATTTCCCAAATTTATTTTAAGGGTTCTAACCCCAAAACCATATAGTCTACCAAGTATAATGTGAGATACACACACAAATGAATAAAGCAAGTAAACACTTGTCTCGTGGATAAAATTCGACGACCTCGAGCCGAATCCCGCGGAGTTTGGCCCGAAATCCCCTTTCTCTTCCTCTTTTTCCTTCTTCCTTTCTCTTTCTCTTCTTTCTCTCTTTCTCATGCCTTATAAGAGAGAAATAAGGGCTTGTCCCTTATTAAACCCAAAAATGATTCGTTTACTCAATTGTGAGTCCCTACTAGTCCAAAAGTCCCTCGAACCTAAACGCTACCCCCGGATACTTTATTCTGACTATCTCGTCCATTCCAAAACCAACCGTGCACTCAAAATCTCCATCTGAATTACCTAAGTAAAATTCACTAGTCGTACCGGACACTTCTCAACACGTGTTTTCTACAACGTAAACTTTCACTCGTCACTTATCCACACTGACGACATGGCATAAAAATATTTCGACTCATTTACTCAGTCCCCAAAGTAAATGTAGCACGTGTCGGTAATCATCTAACGCTTATTAATCTAGAATTTACTATTTATTGAAATTCCTCAAATTACCAAATTACACCCACTTATGTAATTTAAATATCCATAAAAGTACGGGGTATTACAAATAATACAAAAAATACACCAAGCGTATAGTGCGACACAAAAAAATAATAAATAAAAATAACACGACAAAAGCACTAGTGGTGTATATCACACAAAACAAAAACAACCAAGCACACTTATGAAACATATTTTTATTTATTTTTTTTAATTTTTATATTCTGAAAATAAAAATACTATGGAAAAATTTTAAAAAAATGGATTTTTTTAGGGATAACTTAAAAAAAATCTGAGAATTTTTAGAAAAATATATAATTTTATTTTTGGATTTTTCAAATTTTTATGTATTTTAGTTGAATTTTTCTAACAAAAATCCAAAAAAAAATAGTCCGAAGGTCACAATTTTTTTAAGAAAAATTAAACAAATCTCCGACAATGGTGCCAAAAACTTATTCATCAAATTATAAATTATTGTAAGTGCGCAGACTATTATAGAATAGCAAGTGTAAGTACGGATCGAACCCAGAAAGATTTATCAATTTTAACATTTAAAATAATTTCAACTTCCCAACTAGAATAAACGGGGTAGAAAATAACTCTGCACTAAATTAAGTTAAAGTAAATATGTAAATATAAGAACACACACGAGATTTGTAAATAATATGAAAAAATTAGAATTCGGGGTCCATTTATCACGTAACTAATATTAGTCACTAATTTTGTGTTGACTTTCCCTTTTTATAACTCAAATTAAATCGACTCTCATCGAGGTTTAATTCAAAAAATATGACAATTATGTTTGAAATATTTTTAACATCTCTAAAAGACGGCTAAAATCCCTATTCCCTTAGAAAATATAAGTGTTAAAGTTCGCAAATGTATTTAAGCATGGACTATAAAAAACAATCAAAGTGCAACCATAATCCTTCGAAAATTAATATTTTTAAATCTCAAAACTTAATTTGATAAAATAATTTTGAAGGTTTTAAAACGCACTCTCGTGTCGTTTTAAAATGAATATCTAATTTTTTTATAACAATTAAAACTAGTAGGGAATAAACAAAAATTCAACTAACGTGACAATATTATTTAACTATGATAAATTTCACCTTAAGCTTGATAGAAGAATTAAGCTAACATATTGAAAGATAAAAATAAATTGGAAGAGTAAATATAATTTTTCATTGATAAATCAAACTGACAATAAGTTCTCTCACAGTAATCTCCAATCCTCTCAAAATGATAAAACTTGTACCTCAAATTTAATAAAGTCACTTAAAATTTTCTCACCGAAATTATGTGTGAAATGGTGGGCCCACAATTTTTTTTTGTAGGTCAAGGGGTGAGGTATTTAGTTTGGGGTGAAACTCTCTCTACTTGGCCAAAAAGTGTTGGAATCGAACATTCCACCTCCTTTGGTCTTTGGATCGAAATAAGGTATTCAATTTTTCCTCACTTAGGATTTCTTAATTTTATCTGCCGAACATGCTTGCTGAATTTCGTCCAATAAGGAAAATATAAATTTTTTGACTTTTTTTTCTATTCTGTAAGTGTAAAAGAATATTTTTTGAACGACCGTAAAAATCATCTTTTTTGCGCTTTTCTCTAGTTGATCGTCAATTTGCACCAAATTCCATCATTACCTGCAAAATTTTCACTAGGCAACATTTTTCACAAATTAGCGTAAGAAAATTATGAAATTATAGAAGTGCCCATTTTTTATTTAAAATTACCATAATGAATCTGAATTCAATCATTCTTGCATTTTTTCCCTTTTTAACAAAATGGTCCTAAGAACTTATTAAATAAAATAAAATTGGATTAAAAAGTATAAATTTGGGTATAAAATATACAAAATAATGCACTCATCACTTCCAATATATGGTTGGGAATCTGAATACCTGTGAGACTAGTAATAAATACTCGATAACCAGGGGATAAACTCTTATAGAAGATGATGCTATAAATCGAATGATTTATGCAGGATCTCACTCCTTTCCTTTTAGCAATTGGCAAATCATTTTCTGACTAATTAGGATTGGACATAATGTTATTTGAGGGCATCTTTGTTGGACTTCAATTTGGTTCAGCTATATGAACTAGCCCGGGATGTGTTCGTTGTTTTTTCAGTGAATAGACAGTAAACTCATTGTTATTGACGGTCTAAGATTGGATTGGGCAAGGAGGACTACTCATCTCGGTGTCTAAGGGTTCAATGGTGGTTTCGACTAGGAGAGAAATACTTAGAGCACGAGAAATTGGGTTTCAGTTGAGGGACTCAACTGTTTGAGGTTCGGTCATGATTTCTATTTCCCTTTTTGTTTCCCAAAACTAGTATTCCTGGATTTTATTTTCCCTCTGAATATTAGTTTTGGAGTAATAGGATTGATTTTCAAAGAATGGCATATCCATGGAATTATAGAATTTTTGTGACAGGAGAGTAACACTTATATCCCTTTTGGTTTAGAGAGTATCCCAGGAAAATACACTTAGTAATCCTTGGATCAAGCTTGCTTCGGTGTTCTTGAGGAATATGAACAAAGGCTGAACAACCAAACACTTTGGGTGGTATGGAGGACATGATACGAGTCCTAAGGTATGATTTGAGAAAGAGTTGACACATTGTTTGAAAATTCAAGACACGGGAAAGCATTTTATTGATAAGATAGGCTCTAGTAAGAATAACTTCACCCCAAAAACTTTTCAGAACATGGGTGGAAAATATAAGGGCCCGTGCAACTTTTAACAAGTGTTTTATTCTTCCTCTAATCTATACCATTTTTTAAGGGTACAAATGCAAGAACTTTAATGAACTATACCCTCTCTTAATAAGAATTTCCTTATAAAAGAATTGAACATCTTTAGCATTGTCAGTTTTCGACACTCGTATTTTAGCATGGAATTAGGTTTGTATGATGTTATTTAACTTCCATGAAAATCTAGTATGATTGATCATCAACAAAAGACACAAACTATCTAGTTACAGTTGTGTTCTTTATTTGAGATGGTCCTCAAACATCACTATGTATCATGGGAAAAGGGGGAGATTATTTGTATGGTTGAATTGGATAAGAATTACAAACATGCTCGAATAATTGACAAATTTCACACTGAGAACATAAAAAAATTATTGAATAATGATGGGAAAAGCCTTTTGAGATACAAGAAACTAGGATGACCTAGATAATAATGCCACAACATAACATCACTATCTTTATTATAAAAAATAATAAATAGGGACCTGTTTCCACAAATTGTCGATTGACGTTGTATTTTAGGATAATCAGTGGCTTTAAGATATAGAGTTTCAAACACATATCAGCATTTCCAATCGTCTTCCATGAATCCAAGTCCTGAAAAACACAATGGTTGGGGAAAATTTAATAACATAATTCTTTCCTTAAGTGAGTTTGCTAATAGACAATAAATTGTAGTCTAGGTTTGGAACCAAAAGAACAGACTCAAAGGTTAGGTCTTTAGAGATTAAAACATAACATGTGTCAGCCACTAATGATAGAGAACCATCGGTTATACGAACAGTAAAATCCTATTAACAAGGTGTATAATTTTAAAAAATTATGGCATCACCATTCATGTTATCAGAAGCTCCTGACTCAATAATATAGGGACTCAAATTTTCTTTCTTTACTTCCAAGGTAGTAAGAAAATTACTTATTTGAGCTAAGGATCCGAAGATAATGATATTATTAGAGTAATTTGAACATTGTTGGGACTGACCAAAAAGGCGACGCTTCATATCTCGTTCGAACGTCGGAACCTCGTTCTAATGACCAGTTGAATCCCATTCGAACAACATGTGAGTTCGTTCTAACGAGCCAGCAAGTTTTTCAAAAAATCTTTAAAAACACTTTGTAAAACAAAATCTATTTAAAAATGACCCTTGAAGATTTTAAGCTTTACCAAATCACATCATACCACGTCCCCGGTAAAGTTATGATGAACGATCTTCAATCTTCCAACTGTCATCAACGATTCTTTTCTTTGAAGACTTAAGAATGATCATGAAGGTGCAGAGGGGTGTAATAGAATAAATAAAATGAGCATTTATAATTTTTTATTTTACAATATGAACTTCACGACAGAGGTAAATCATTCTTTATCTAAGATCTGAGAGATGACAAGCATTCCTGGTGATCAAGGCATCAACCCACTTAGATAAGTGGTGAGGCACCTAGGTTTGGGTGGTCATATGTAGTCAAATAAGGTCTGCAAATATGGATGCTAAATAATCTAGTTGGCCTGAGGTGAGTCCAGGATAGCTATAGATGGTCTTCAAGAGGTTGAGGCTGATCTAAAGGCATATGCACAAGCATGTGATCTCATGGGTGGTGTATAGCGAGTAAAATCAAGCATATCATATATGGGAATTGGAACGTCATCCTCCTCATTACCTTAAATGTCGTCCTGACCTTGTAAGAGCAAATATATATGATTGCTCATAGTTTAGGCTTTTGTTAGCTTTGGCGTATCCCATTACAAACCAACTCCACAAATTCAGCACTAACAACTCCAAGATCGAAGAAACACCGCTACACTATGGAGGTATAAAAATTGTGCTCATAGATTTTTATAAATCATATTTTGAGGAGGTTTTCTTTTAAAAATCGAGGCCTTTTATAAAATGATTTTAAAATAAAAAGGTTTTTTGGGTCTCATTTAAATGAGATTAAGTCTTGTTCGAATGAGATTGTAATCTCGTTAGAACCAACATCTAATGTCCTTCAAATGAGGCATCCCTGCCTTGACAGATATTCCTCATTGGAAGTACGTGAGAAGGCCATTTAAATGAGATTGGCTTTTGTTAGAATGAACCTTGATGTCATTCGAACGAAACTGTTATTTTCGTTCGAACGAGGTCTGTTTTCGTTCGAACGACCCGGCCATTTCAAAATTCGTGTTTTTGTTATAAAAACCTATTTTGTTCATAAATTTGAGAGAACATTGGCGAAAATGAATTTTGCATACTTGTTCCAAAGTTTTTCACTTTTGGTTTTTCAAAACCACTTTTACTTTCACAAATCTTTCATACCCATATGTGATTTATGAGATTTATGAACCGTGGTTTCTAAATACACTTGCATAAAACCTTGTAGAGTTTTACTCTACTGCTGACTTATGGAACCGAGGTTTCACTACTAAAGAAGATGAAGGTTGATCGATGGATACTGAGGGAAGATCCCATCCCATGGATGACTCTGGATCGGGTCGTATTTTGTAGAATAAATAGAACACTCTGCACAGTATACTTAGTCGGTCTAAGTAGTTTGTAAGTCAACTCTGTTTGTCAATTACTCTATAGTGTTGAATAAAGGTTTTGCCCTTTTAAAAAAAATTCTTATTTTTTGTGCATGTATATTTTTACTGTGTGAGATTGATTAGAATCAATTTGCATTGTTTCATCATATGAACACTTAATTGCTAATAAAGATAAAAAGAAAATTATTAAAATGGGAATTTGTATGTAAGGAACCTAGTATATGAATCACTCCATAGAATCCCGCATTCTCAAATTGGTATTAGTGACGGTTACACTAAGTTTTTGTGTGATCCGTTAAAAATTTAGATTTCATGGATAATTTGTAAAATAGGATGCCTGTGTTTGATGGGTCACACTACGCTTATTGGAAAGCTCGGATGAGTCTTGCATTAAAATCAATAGACAAACGTGTTTGGCTTGTATGTGAAAGAGGGTGGACACCACCCATAGTGACTAACGACAATGTCAAAAGTCTAAAACCTGACTTTGCATGGACATATGATGATTTTAAATGGAGTAATTTTAACTCATGCGGTCTGAGTGCCATCTCTGGAGCCGTCACCCCTGACGAGTTTCGTCGCAAGCTTGGGATACCCTCCAGCTCACTCACGAGGGAACCAATGTTGTAAAAGATTCTAAGCTAACAATTTGAGATGATAAGTATGCTAGAGTCTCAATCATTTGATGAGTTTTATGCACGTCTATCAGATATAGTTAAGTCTAGTTTTAATTTTTGTAAGAAAATCCCTGAGATGCATGTAGTTAAGAAAAGTATGAGATCACTTCTGGCCCGTTTTATTCATAAGCTTACCATGCTTAATTTGTAAGGGATATTAGATACTCTTAGGTTAGAATAATCCATATGACATCTTCAAACGTATGAGATAGATATGTTTTCTAAAACTATTAAACCTAAGGAAAAGGGAATTATGTTAAAAGTACAATCTAAAAAGAATAGGAAGTGTCTTATGACTCTGAGTATGATTCTGACTTGGATGATTTAGCAATTTTTGCAAAAAAAATATAAAAAAAATCTCAAATTTAGAAACGAAAATACTTCCAAAAAAAATAAGAGTTTTGAGAAAGATTAAAAAAAATTTAACCGGGTAAGAAAATTTTTGAAAAAATGAGAAAAGAAAACCCTAAGAACGATGTTTTGAGTGCGAGGGTAAGGGTCACAAAGCTCACGAGTGTGCTACGTGCTTAAAGAGACAATACAAAGGTAAAGTTGCCTTAAATGCCACAATTAGTGAGAGAGATGTCGAGTCGGTGGATTTCGGGGATGAATCACCACATGGATGTAACTTCACCGCGTTTATGGCTAGTCATGTTAGTACATCGAGTGCACCTTATGCCGATGAGGAAGCTACTAAATATGATGACCTCGACAGTGAGTCTAGTCATTGCGATGAGAGTGATGGACATAAGGTTTTAAGTGATACCGCGAGTGACCTTTAACGTGCTTACACCGAGCTTTATGCCTAGTTCTTTAAAATAGAGTAACAAAACAAAGGTTTAGCGCTTGGAGATTTAACATTAGAGAAAGAGTTGAAAGAGGCGAGAGAGAGTGAGTCCTCGATGAGAATTTATTTGGATGAGAGAGTAATTTTAGTTTAGAGGAAAAAAGTGACTTGACCAACAATGCGGCTAGTCTTATGAAAGATCTTCAAGCATTCGTGGAGACTCGTAAAAAACTTGAAGCCCTTGTATCCCAACTCTAGAAAGATCTCAAACATTTTCGAGAGGTCAAGGTTACTATAGAGGATACATTGAATAAGGTTTGAAGGATGCTCCTTGGTCCCGTTTTAGGCTTTAGGGAGAGGCAAGGAATAGGTTATGACGATGTATCCACTTATCATACAGAACTGGAACTAGTTCTTCAATTTATGGTAAATCCTTATGGGCCTCAACTTAAACCACTAAAGAGAGTTAAACCTAAGAGATCAAACCAATGTAGACACAAACAAGTTTATATTTGCACCTTTTGCAAGAATAAAGGTCACCTTAGATAGTTTTGCTATAAATTAGGTAAAACTAGACGTACACAAACTCCCGGCACCGTTATAGCGACTTTTCTAATCTTAGAGAGAAAAAGTTGAGTTCCTAGTCACGAATTCACAAAGCTTAATGGAATAATTTCAATGGATATTAATGTTATTTGAGAACACTTCTAACGCTCTGAGTATAACCAACAACGACAAGGGCAAACAAAAGGCTACCTCCACCTAGGTACCTAAGCAAGACGACAAAGCCCTTATTATGCATGTTGCTCCCAAGGTTCAAAATACTTCTTAATGGTATTTTGATAGTGCGTGCTCTAAGCACATGACCGGTGACATAGCATTCTTTACCAACCTTGTGGATCATAAGTAAGGAAAAGTCACCTTTGGAGATGGGAGTAGGTTTAGTATTTTAAGACGTGGTTATGTTGAGATACTCGGAGGTTTAGGATTGAGAGATGAAAGCAAACTTAATTAGCGTAAGCCAACTATACGATGAAAACTTTACAGTAAATTTTAATGAGGCTGAATGTAACATATATGATCAATCCAGTGAACTTTTACTTTAAGGAATGAAGACTGAAGATGACTCATATAGGATCATTCCTAAGTCCTACTTTGTGAGCAACAGTGAAAAGCTGACACACCCCGACCTTCTAAGTGACCCTAGAAACATATATGCTGAAAGGAGAAGCTAAGTTTGGTAGGATGCCACCAAACATTTATTGATTACTCTAGGGTGTGGAATGTGATCTCATGGGATGCATTTGTTAAACCTTTGAATGATAAGTGTTTGCCTTCAATGTATGCAAAATAGAAGGAGAAAGAATATTTTTTGTTGAATCAGGAAATCATGACAGTTAGAGAATATGAAGATACACTTACAGCCTTATATAGGTTTGCTTCGAGGTTTATACATAATGAGGAAGACATGTGTAGTCGATTCCATAATGGACTAGAGTTAGTCATTAAATCACGATTGTCAACTTTAGAGATAGTTAATTATTCAGACTTGGTGAATAAAGCCATGATAGTAGAAAAATATGTGAATGAAGTAAGAGGGAAACGAGAACAAGGTGCGAAGAGAAGTAGATTCGATTCGAATTATCAAAAGGGTAGTGATACAGAATATTCAAGTCTTGGAGTCCAAAAATTTTAGTATGGTAGAGGTATGGAAAGTAATTCGAAAAGGGGTGAAGCTAGTTGTGGAAGAGGTTTAGGAGTTTCAGCATAAGGAAATCCAAATGCTTATTTCTTTTGTGAGACATCAGGTCATATAAAGAGAAATTACCCAAAGTTAATATAGAATGTTTTAACTGTCATCTGGTTGGTCATCTGAAAAAAACTATCCTATGTTAGTAAGAACAGTTTCAGCTAATAGTGTGGGGCCTAGTAAAGGATCATCTTCGAGTACTACAACTAGAGGAAGAGGTATAAACCAAGCAACTGTATCGAAGACTGGAGGACGAGTGTGTTGCAATGATGTTGCAAGATACTCATGCTACACTGGAAGTTGTTACATGTAAACTTTCTATTGAAAATAAAGATCTATATGTGCTCATTGACCCTGGATCTATGCATTCATTTGCATCATTACCTATTACTTCATATTTGGGTAGACCATGTTCACTTCTCAATTGTGCTTTATATATTTCTACACCGATAGAAAGTGTAATTATGGTTGAGCATGTTTATAAAGATTGTATCTTACGAACGGGTGAGTGAGATTTATATGTTGGTTTGATACCATTAGCCATTCAGGATTTTGGTATTATATTGGCGATGGATTAATTATCATCGTATCATGATTCTATTGATTGTTTTCAAAAGGAAGTCACATTTAATCTGTCATGTGAATCTGAGTTTCAATTTACAAGAGAAAGGAATGTTGTTCCTAATTGTCTTGTATAAGCAACTAAGAGCATAAAGTTATTGAGTAAAGGGTGTATAGAGTATTTAGCCTATGTTGTTGATACTAGTAAAGAGGCACTTCAAATTGAAGATATACCATTGGTTAGATAATTTTCTGATGTATTTTAAGAGGAGTTGATAGGATTGTCGCCCAAGTAGAGTTTTACATTGAATTAGTTTCAAGTACTAGTCCAATTTCCTTGGCTCCATACAGAATGGCACCAACAGAGTTAAAAGAATTCAAAGTGCAATTACAAGATCTGATAAGCGGAGGTTTTTTCAGCCTAGTGTTTCACCTTGGGGACCCCCAATGTTATTTGTGAAAAAGAAAGATGGAACAATGCGATTATGTATTGATTATCAACAGTTGAATAAGGTGACCATTAGAAACAAGTACCCTCTAACTTGTATCAATTATTTGTTTGATCAATTACAAGGGTCCAAAGTATTTTCAAAGATTGATTTGAGATCGGGTTACCACCAATTGAAAGTAAAAGATAGTGATATTTCCAAAATATCTTTTCGGACTCAATATGGGAACTTTGAATTTTTTGTGATGCCATTTGGATTAACTAATGCTCCAGTAGTTTTTATGAATTTTATGAATCGGGTATTCCATCCTTTCATTGATTCATCTGTGATTTTGTTCATATATGATGTGTTGATTTACTCGCGTAGTATGGATGAACACAAAAAACATTTGAGCCGTGTAGTACAGTTTTTAAGAGAGGAGAAAATATTTTCTCCCACATAGAATCCGAAATGGAAGTGGGAGCAAATATTTTCTTCTCTCTTAAAATCTGTAATACAAGGATCAAATGTTTTTGTGTCCGTCCATACTAAGCAAGTAAATCAACACATCATACATGAACACATCTTGTTTGAACAAGCTTCAAATGACAGCTAAACGATGACAAATAGTATGCCAGTACGCCCTCGTTAGATTCTCATTAGATATAGATATCGAACGACCTTCGAACGACTTATACATCTCATTTGAACAAGAATGCCTTCTAGTTTGAACGAGGTTGACGATTTTTGGAAAAAAATTTAAGCACAAAAAATGTCTCGATATCTTTTAAAACAAAAATCATGTTTCAAATTTAATAAAAATAAAACATCCCAAAATAAATATAATGAATAAATTTAAATTCCTAAAAGCTTTATACCTTCACAAAGTAAAGAACCATTGAACTTGGAGAAGTTGGAGATTCATTTCTTTTTTACGACTCGATTCGAAGTGTAACGGGATACGCCAAAATCTATGTAAGCCTAATCTATGAGTAATTGACATAAATATGCTCTTACAAATCTCTCCCTTTTGTCTATTCCGATACAAATTTAAAATCGAAATCCAAATTACATTAAAATCCTCTAAGAGAAAAAAATATCCTAATACCATCCCAAGCCCTAGAAAATGGATAGGTACAAGATAATGATCTCTTCAAATGATGTCTTCAAATCTCCACTTCTTCTTGTTCTTCTCTTGTGCACTTTGTCATCATCGAGTGTAATGTGAAAATAATATTTCACAAGTACCTACACACATAAAGCCAAGTAAATACTCGTGATGCTTAGAGTTTGACATATAAAATAAAATTCATAAAAGTTCTCCCCTATAAATCAAACTCATATAATCTCACCCGTAATTTGTTCTCCCACTTCTATTTTGTCTAGAATAGACAAGGAATAGAAACTAATCACGAACGATAGAGAACATCACCGAAAAGAATAAGATATCATCACAACAACGTATGAATCACAAACATGCAATGATAATCTCAATGGCAAACACACCCAACTATTTTTGAAATTTTTCAAAAAGTGTAAATATTGTAGATACAACACGATACCATATATAATATATGAAAAATATAGCAAAGGAAATCCAACAAATATATATAGGTATAAACAACCAGAAAACTGGACACAAAACACATAAGCTTACACACTAGAATAATATCAATGTGTCTAAATATGTGGGATGGAATGAATGGGCATAAACTAGATACAAATGAATGAAATACCCCATATTTTTTAAAAGGGAAATTTAAATGGGAAATTTATTTATAATTAATCCAGATTTAATTAAATCATTACAAGAGTGTTGAGAGTTAATATTTATTGGTGAGAATTATGTTGAATATTACATAGTGAGTAAAGGAATATATGATTATAAAAATATTAAACTTGTTGTGAGTGAAAAATACAACAGTTATGAAAATTAAGTTGGGATGCGCGTGTCAGTCGTGTCGGAATTTAATTAATGAAAATAAAAGAAAATTATTTATAAGTCGCTCATACGGTCATTTCGAGTGCGCCATTTTGTCCTGAAGGGTTGAGATAGTCAGAAAAGTCTATCCAGGAGTTTAGTTTGGGTTCCGGTGCAGTTTTAGGCCGAACTGGCATTCCGGGAGGGCGTTTTGGTAATTCGTATTTTTGGAGTAAAATAAAGGAAGAAAATTAGAGAAATAAAAGATCTCCTATGTGGGTTAGAATAGCTTATCAGCTGTTAGAAACAGTGGGACACAGAGAAATACCAAAAAGGGGAGAAAAGTGAGAAAAGTTCTAGGGAAGAACCACCACGAGTGCACCTTTTCCACTATTAAAACCACCATCGTGTAGATCAGACAACGAGGGTTGCAATCATACCAATAATACCAAAGGATCAGACCATTTTTCATAAGGCAAGTGTTTAATTCTTTCTTTCTTTTAGCATTAAATATGTTCATGTTAGTGTAGGTAGTGAACCTCCCTTGAATTACATGTAAATTGATGAAAAATTTATAAGTAAAGGATATATTATGGTTGATTTGACACAGAGATTAATTATTCATGTAGTGAGTAGAATAACCTCAAATTTAATGCTTTTAAGATAGTAGAAATCATCCCTTCATGTGGAAATATAGATTGGAATCGACTAGGGGGGAGTTTGGGATGGAACTGAAGAGGTTTTTAGGGTGTTAATGGATGGAAAACGCAGCAGGTAGAGGTTCGGGATGATATAGTGTAATGTCGCTCGAACGAGACTGGATCTCATTCTAACGAGATGGTCTGCCGTGCAAGATAGCTTCTGGTTCGAATGACATTCTGGGTTTCTAAAAATTTGCATCTACTTCAAATATGGGAAGCATTTTTATCTAGAGTGATGATTAGAAGTATGAACTGGATTTTAAGTTAGTGCGGGATCATTGGGAAATAAAATGAATATAATACTTTATGATAATTGGAGCGACGAGCTATCCCAGGAAATTATGAGCGAGAGAGTATTCGTAATTTAGTAAGTATAATGCAAGTAGTAACGAGAGTAATACTACGTATAAATTAAATTTTTGGGTTGTGTGCATACCTAATGAACTTGATAGGTTGCTTGAATGCCTATAGTGATATTTACTATATATATGAAATATACACCATACTTGCTATCATGGGAGGTTTTGAAAAGGGGACAGTCCTATCTTGAGGAGCCTTTGGGGGGATATTTAAATTATGCCTCAGAGCATGGAACCTAGGTATGGGCTATCTGTGAGAATTATAGTGATGACAGTCATATGGGTATGTAGGTATGTGCATAGCCCATAGGCTTGGAACTATGTTCGCCTCCAATATGTGTTATTTGTAATTTATGGTTCGTGGGAGATTTCGAACCCATTGTCCTTATTCAGTGCGAGATGTATCGGGAGTTGATAGCAGAGTATGAGGGCACAGTAGTTGAGCCTAGGGGTTCCTAGCTAGATAGATAGATAGATAGATAGATAGATAGATAGATAGATAGATAGATAGATAGATAGATAGATAGATAGATAGATAGATAGATAGATAGATAGATAGATAGATAGATAGATAGATAGATAGATAGATAGATAGATAGATAGATAGATAGATAGATAGATAGATATAGTGTTGATGTAAAAAATTAGATCATATCTAATTATTCAATCACAGATAAATAAATGAGACAAAGAATTTTTAAAGTGGTTCAGCCTTATAAGAATGGCCTACGTCCACTGTTATGTTATTGCTGTGTGTTTGGGAATTCTCGAATACAAGTTCTCTCAAGAAATTCCGGTCCCTTTACAATAAGGATTGTACAATGTATTTATAGCCCTGAGGCTGTAATGTGAAAGGGTAATACATTAAATGATGTACATATGAAATGGTAATACATTCAATGCCCCTTAAGCATGTGCGTCTGAATGATAAGCATTTAATGAACAGTCAAACTGTTGGTTATCCTGCTATTAATGCTTTGTTCGAGGTGCAGCTCGGACCGCCTAAGCTTCTCGGTGTCTAAGAGTTCCTCGGAGAGTTCTTGTTCCTCGGAGCGTCTGAGTTCCTCAGAGAGTTCTTCTTCCTCGGAGTGTATGAGTTCCTCGGAGCGTCTGAGTTCCTCGAAAGTGTTTGTTGTTGCCACGTAGATTGCCATGTGTCTTCACTTTATTGAGCCATGTCAGCAGACTAAATTTGGTATCAACAGAAGCCCCCAATATTTCATAGTTCAAAATTTGAGGAGTAGGGAACATTCTTTCCCGGAATATGGTAGCTTTAAATGGTCCTCCTGATTTTTAGGAGTGTTTCCTTCGTATTTATTTCTCCTTCCAAATTCGTAGAATCAGGCTTTTTGAATTTTTATGTCCGCTTCGATTCCCGCGCCCCTTTTCGTCTTTTTAGCCACCGGTAACGTAACCGTCTCTTTTTGTAATCATTACTTTTCCTTTTCCCATGGTAGAGTATTTAGACACTGCAGAAAATCCCACCGTCTTCTACTTTTTCAAATTTGTATCTTCGAGTTTTTCGTCGTCTCTTTCTCTCCTATGTATTCATCTCTTCCATCTTTCGTTGTCATCAGATCCACTCTTTTTATGTAAGATTTTCTTTCTTCTTCTTCATTTCTTTTATTATCATGGTTTACCCTGTTGAATCTCTTGATAAGTTTCGCTCTGATTTTTCTATTCCCTCCTGGGTTGTTTTGGAAGAGCTTTCTGAGCCTTCTGATTATTTCCGTTTGGCTGAGGGACATTGGTTCCCCAGTCTCTTTATTGCTGAGTGTGGATTTTCTTTTCCACCTAATCCCTTGTGTCTGGAATTTTGTCAATTCTTTGACGTTGTTCCTGCGAGAATAACCCCAAATACATGGAGAATAGTTAATGGGGTTCATAGGTTAAATCAAATCCATGGAACTCGCATAGGAATTCCAGAAATAATGTTTTGTTATAGATGGGCAGTTGGTGATATCACCTTTTATTTAAAAACTAGATTTTTAAATAGGGCCTTAGTAGTCAATCTCCCGGATGCCAATAGGGATTATTTTGAGCACGGGGTTGTCATAAAAATTGGCAACATGATCCTTTATCTAGAGATGAAGTTTATCAGGGTCTCAGATGCCCTCCCTATGGCAATGGGATAGGTTATTTTTATTTCATTTTATTTATTTTGAAATTATGCTTCTTCTGTGTTTGACAAAATGTGCCACTGGTATTGTAATTTTGATTTATTTGCAGTTGATAGCAAAAGAAAGTGTCCAAAGGAAGCAGACGTTAATATAAGACACTTACAACTTATCTGTAGTTTGCATCAGAGTGTTTCCGACGAGCACATTAGGTCAGCCTCGTACTTGCTGCAGTATAAGAGCTACACCACTTCTTTTACTGGTCGTCCAGTAATAAGCGACGCAGAGCCAGTACCAGCCTCTACCAGTTCCTCGCCTGAATCACACGTCCCTTTAAGTGAAAGAATGAAGAAGAGAAGACCTCCCACTCTCTTCGAGAAGCCTGCCTCTGGTGCTGGAGAGGCCAAAAGAAGTAAACATGATGTCCCAAAAGGGACAAAGAAAGTTAATGCAACTCCTGCAGCTGCTCCTGCTAAGGTCGCCGAGAAGCCTCAAGTGGCTCCGAGCAGGTCTGCTGCTCCAGGAGAAGTGATTGTAATATCACCTACCAAGAGTTCTTCCTTGGTCAAAACTGTTTCTGTTCCCCCGAGGAGGCTGAAGAAGAGCTCCTCGATCAATTTGGCTGACACCATCACTCAGCCCCCAGCTACTGGAACTGGTGTTCCAACTTTTATTCCCCCGAGCTCTGCCATGAGCTCGGTAAAGTCTTGGATCATTCCCGAGGTCCAAGGTACTGAGGAAAACCTTTCTCGGGACATGGTTACCTCATTGGCTGCTCGCCACCTTGCTTCTGTAAGTCTTCTTACTTTGAACTTTTGATATTTCCCTTGTCATTTCTGTTTCTGACTTGCTTTTATTTTCTTTTCACAGTTGACGAGCTGCTTCAATATAATTCTGAAGAAGGATGAAGCAATTAAAACTTCAAGCTCCTCATCTAGTGTGGAGGAAGCTCTGGCGAGCCTGACGAAGTCTTTGGAAGATTCTCTCCAAAAATATGCTACTGACAAGGCAATCTGGGAGAACAAGCTTGCCTCCACCGAGCAGGAAAAAAGCTCAGGTTATTGAGGTCTCCAAGGAGTTGGAGAAGAGAATAAAGGACTTGGAGGGGAAAAATAAAGAGCTCGAAGGGAAGCTCAAGAATGCTGAGGAGTTTGAAAATAAACTCAAGGTTGCTGAGGAGGAGTTAAGCCGACTTCAGGAAGTAAGTCGTCAAAAGGAGGATGTCGAGAATAAATTGAAAGCTGCTGATAACCTGCTGTCCTAGAATCTTTCCTCGGAGAAGTTGAAGAGGAAAATGGTTGTGAAGAAGTCCTCCAGCGCTGGCTGGGACAAGGGGTGGAACAAGGGATTGGCTGCCATGGTGTCCCAAGTGGACTATGGCAGCCTCAAGTACTTTAGGGATGGATGGGTCGCTTCTCTACAGGAGATGAAAGTGGATGAAAATTCCGAACTCTTTCAGCGACACATCCCTGGTCCTCCTCCAACTCCTGAAGACTTAGAAGAGGACGAAGCTGCCTCCGAAGAGTCTTCTATGGTGATTGAAGATCATCCCCCAGTCATCCAGCCTGCTAACGAGGAACCTCAACAAATCATTACTTCTTCCGAGCAACTACTGGCGCTCCCCGAGCAACTTTCTACTCCCTTCGAGCAACCTACTTCCTCGTCCCAGCCTCCTGAGAAGGTTTTGGGAGACAAGGAAAAGGTGTAGAGTTGTTTGGGTTTCTCTTTATATTTTTCCTTTGTCAATTGTAACCATGAATATGTAACTCTGAATCTTGTGCTTCTGACCTTTATGATATAATAAAACTTGAAATTGTGTTTATTCATACTGTTGTCTCTACTTCATACTCTGTCTTGATTCTTCTTATTGATTATTGCTTTTTCTTCCTCTTCTAGTTTCTGGCCAGGATGGAATTACTATCTGCCCATGATACAAAGCTGATGCGACAATGTAATGAATACTTTAAGGCTGGTCACACAGACCTGAGTGCAGAACAAATCATCGACATCCTTGGCCAAGATGCTTCAGAATAGGCAGTTAAAGCATACCAATATCTGAAGTGTCTGCTTGATCATGTAGTAGCCAATAATGTGGCTTATTATGACATGATCGAGGATCTCCAAGGCACCCTCGAGGATCTTCAGTAACAATACAAAGAATCCAATGCCCTCTTGCATGAGGGGTATGAGAAGAAGTACCAGCAAATCATTGCCGACAAGGGCTACGAGAAGCTTTTTGCTGGGTACGATGTGAGGGAGAGAGCTCTGAGGGGTGAGGTCGAGGAGTGCAGACAAATTGCCAAATTATTAGAGGAAGAGAACAACAACCTGCAAAGGGTGTTATCACAGTTGAAGTCTGCAGCTTCCACTTCAAAAGCCTTGATCCCAGTGACTGATGAGGGATTTTAGTTCTTGGAGGTCGAGAACGCCAACTTAAGGGACGAGTTGGAAACCTTGAAAAGGGCTGGCCCTTCTTCTTCTTCTCGTGGACGAGCAAGAGCTCCTCGGGGACGAGCAAGAGCAGCTCGGATTCCTGTCGAGGAACAGAGGACTCAGTCTGCATTAGAAATCCAGGCCTTCCAGCAGATGGCGAAGAACCAGGCATTGGATGAAATGTCAAAGAAGATCAGGGACTTGGAAGAGCAGCTTTCCATGCAGAAGTCTACCTTGGAGAACAAAGAGATCTTCATCAAAAATCTCCATGAGCAGCTAGAAAGACTAACATATCAATTCCACAAATAGCCCAGGGAGTTCTGGATGGCTGGATACAACGAAGCGCTATACCACTTGGACGATCGTATCCAGAATGCCAATAATGAGGGCTACAAGCAGGGCTGGTTGAATGCCTTAGGTGTGCTGCAACTCGAACAGGGTCATTACCTGTGGGACTACCATGATCCTGGGCTGCTCGACTTACCTGTGCCACCATACAAACTGGATATGAGTTGGATCCCTGCTCAGGACATTCCTCGGAGATTGATTTTTAAATATCTCGGTGACTACAATCTCCATTCAAATGCCGAGATATCTCGTCCTAAGCACCTCTTAGATCGACCATCCGTGATGAATATCAGGATGTTAAAGGATCTCAACTTCATAAATTCTCCCCTGGCTTTAAATGATCCGCCTGCTGGCGAGGAACCTGTGTCAAAAGCAGAGGGGAAAAGACCAATAGAGTAGGAATTTTGATGTAATAGTTAGTATACATTTCAATATCAATGTAACTTTCATTTCATTATCAATGTAATTTGTTTCGAATTCAATGAAAGACTTTCATTTTTGTTCTCAATTTTAACGGCTATTGTCTTGTAAAACACTTTATATTTGTGCATGTGTATCTGATAAAACGATAACAATATTGTGTAGTTTGTCGACCAACTCAGTAATAATTAAAAAGTTACGAGTACCAAAAATGTTGTGGTAGTCATTTGGCAAACATAATGTTTTGTTTCTCGACCAACTTAGTAATAAAAAAGTTACGAGTATAAAAAATGTTTAAAAGGTTTCCAACCAACCAAGGTCGTTAAATTTTACTTGTCAACCAACTACAGTTAGTGGGTTTTTATTCCCGACCAGCCATAGTTAGTAGATTTTTCTCTTAAATGTTTCCGACCAACCAAGGTCGGTAAATTTTCCTTGTCGACCAACTACAGTTGGTGGGTTTTTATCCCCAACCAACCATAGTTAGTCTTTTTGAAATAATTTTACCTCCCGACCAACTCAAGTTGGCATTTTTGAGAATATATTTACTTCCTAACCGACATAAGTTGGCATTTTTAGGAATACTTTTATTTCCCGAGGAACATATAGTTTTACTTCCCGTAGGAATACAAATTTTTTCATCCCGGAGGAATACAAGTAGTTTTACTTCCCTGAGGAATATTGGTAGCTTTACTTCCTGGAGGAATATTGGTAGCTTTACTTCCCGGAGGAATATTGGTAGCTTTACTTCTCGGAGGAATATTAGTTTCTCGACCAACCTTAGTTGGCGTTTTCGAGAAAAAATTTGTGTAGTCTGAGCTTTGTCGAGTTTTGCAGAGTAGTGCGTAGCACTAGTATTCTCAAAAAAATTTCAATAAAAAGAAAGAATTCGACAGAATATCTTCATTTTATTCATCATTGATAATATTTGCGCAGGTGCTCTGCGTTCCATGCATTCTTAAACTCCTCCCCTTCTAAAGTTGCTATTCGGTAAGTTCCTGGTCGAACAACTTTTGTAACTCGGTATGGTCCATGCTAGTTTGCCCCTAGTTTCTTGTGCTTTTGAATTACTTTCTTCAGCACATAGTCTCCTTCTTTTAGGTCGCACTTTTTCACTCTCTTATTGTAGAACAAAGCTGTTCGCTGCTGGTAAGCAGCATTTCTAATGGCTGCTTCTTCTCTAACTTCCTCGAGCATGTCTAAATCCAATCTTCTCATTAAATCGCTGACAGGGGAATTGAAATTCAGTACCCTGTGTGTTGGGAGGCCCAACTCGGCAGGTATAACAGCTTCACTCCCAAATGCCAGCATATATGGTGATTCTCCTGTTGCTACTCGAGGAGTAGTTCGGTAAGCCCAAAGTACTGATTGTAGCTCATTGATCCAATTCGCTTTTGCATCATCAAGTCTTTTCTTCAAGCCATTTAGCAGCGTTCTATTTGTCACTTCAGTTTGTCCATTTCTTTGAGGATGGCCTGGTGCT
This sequence comes from Sambucus nigra, assembly GCA_949130495.1. Taxonomy (NCBI): domain Eukaryota; kingdom Viridiplantae; phylum Streptophyta; class Magnoliopsida; order Dipsacales; family Adoxaceae; genus Sambucus; species Sambucus nigra. Next base: position 205,425,948 of record OX422218.1, read on the forward strand.
TAGTGGACCTTCAAAATATTTGACTGATGACAATAAGCAGCAAACTCCTCATTATCAAATTGTATTCCATGGTCTGTGATGAAAGCATGAGGAAGACCATATCGACAAATGATGCTCTTCCAAACAAATTGGTACACCTTCTCGTACGTCATATCAATGAGAGGCTCAGCTTCTACCCACTTAGTAAAATAATCCACTGCGACGATGAGGTATTTGAACCTTCCTCTGGTCGTTGGTAGTGGCCCAACCAAATCTATCCCCCACATGGCAAATGGCCAAGGTGAAGTAATGGGTGTCAACAATGCTTATGGAGTTCTTCAGATGGAGGAAAAGCGTTGGCACTTGTCACATTTCTTGGCATAGGCTATACAATCAGCTCTCAGCATCGGCCAGTAGTATCCCTGCGTCATCACCCTTTGCAAAAGAGTCCGACCTGCTATATGGGCTCCACAGGACCCTTCATGGATCTCTTCAATCAATTCTTTTACCTCGGAGGGATGTACACATCTCTACAAACCTGCCATAATTCCTCGTCTATAAAGAATACCGTTAGTTAATACATACCGAGCAGCTTTAAACTTCAATTTCTTAGCTGCGAGCTTGTCAATCTGTAATTCTCCAACCTCAATATATGCCCTGATGGGATCCATCCAAGATGGTCCTAAATCAAGGGTAATAAAGTTCATCGTTAGATCTTCATCTATACTCCGACCAGCTAACACTTCAATTGGGATTGATCGTCGTAGCTCGGTGCGAGTAGCTGATGCTAATCGAGCTAGGGCATCTGCTCTCGCATTCTCCATTCTCGATATTCTGACCAGCTAAATAGCAGCAAATTCTGACACCAGCTCCTTTCATTTGGCATGATATCTGATTATCAATTCTCCTCTAACTGCATATACTCCCAATATTTGATTTACAATCAATTGAGAATCACTGAAGACAATAACCTATTGCGCCTCCATAATTTTTGCCAAATTAAGACCTGCAATCATGGCCTCATACTCAGCCTCATTATTGGAAGCTTTGAATTGGAAACGTAGGGCGTATTCCATGTCAACCTCGTCCGGAGTGCTCAAAACTATCCCTGCGCCACATCCTGTAGTGCAAGATGAGCCATCTACATATAGCCTCCATATAGGTAACTCATCTTCAAGTTTCTGATCTGTCAGAGTTCCTCGGTGAAATATTTGTTGCTTTATTTCATCTTCCCCTGATATTTCTCGCTCTTCGTCGATCATATTTTCTTGCCCTTTTACTAATCGAAGTTGGTCTGAGCTCGAATTTGATGATCCTGTAACATCCACTTGCCCTTTTACCAACCGGAGTTAGTCTGAGCTTGTGTTTGTTAATCCTGTAACATCCACAGGTTGATCAGCGAGCAACTTTTGCTCCTCGGGGGTATCAGGATAGGTGAACTCTGCTATAAAATCCACTACAGCTTGCCCTTTTAGCGATGATCTGGGTTCATAGACTATATCGTATTCACCGAGCTCTATTGCCCAGTACATCAATCTCCCTGATTTTTCTGGTTTATGAAGGGCTTGCCTCAATGGCATATCAGTATATACTACTATGGTATGAGCCTGGAAGTATGGCCTCATTTTCCTACTCGCCTCAATCAGCGCCAATGCTAACTTTTCCAGCCCTAGATATCTGATCTCTGCTCCTCAGAAGGCCTTACTTGTGTAGTAAATTGGTTTTTGTACTCCATTCTCCACTCTGATCAACGCCGAGCTAACTGCATTCTCCGATACTGCTAGATACAAGTACAATTTTTCTCCCATCACTGGCGTGGATAGTAGTGGAGGTTATCCCAAGTATTTCTTCAAGTCTTGAAAAGCCTTCTCACATTCATCATTCCACTCAAAAGTCTTTAGGAGTGTCTTGAAGAATGGGAGATATCTGTCAGTTGCTCGTGATACAAATCTATTGAGTACTGCTACTCGTCCTGTGAGACTCTGTACTTCCTTCTTCGTCGTTGGAGATCGCAGCCCTAATAGATCTTTGATATTTTCAGGATTTGCCTCAATTCCTCGCTGATTGACAATGTACCCGAGGAACATGCCTTCTCGTACTCCAAATATGCACTTCGTCGGGTTCAGCTTCATTTGATATTTATCCAGTTGATCAAAAGTCTGGTTTAAGTCAACTAGATGATCGGCATCTTTCTTGCTCTTTGTCAGCATATCGTCAACATAGATTTCGATATTGCAACTGATTTGTTCAGCAAAGACCTTGTTCATCAGCCGCTGATATGTCGCACCTTCATTTTTCAAACCAAAAGGCATAACATTATAATAATAGGTTCCCCTTGGGGTAATGAAAGAAGTACTCTCCCTGTCTTCAGGTTTCATTTTGATCTGATTGTAACCAGAATAAGCATCCATGAAGCTCAGTAACTCGTGTCCCGAGGTAGCATCCACCAGTTGATCAATTCGGGGCAATGGAAAGTGATCCTTTGGGCATGCTTTGTTGAGGTCGGTGAAGTCTACACACATCCTCCATTTGTTGTTCTTCTTCTTTACCATCACTACATTGGATAACCAGTCTGGATATTTAACATCTTCAATGAAGCAAGCTTTCTGAAGCTTCTCGACTTCCTCCTGTATAGCTTGATTCTTCTCGGGACTCAATACTCTTATTCTCTGCTTCACAGGCTTGATCTCCTTATTCACATTGAGTTCGTGACATAAGAAATTTGGGTCTATCCCAGGCATATCTTCATGACTCCATGCAAAAGTTTTCTTTCTGCTTCTAAGGAAAGTTATCAATTCTTGTTTTAGTGAGGCTTCCAATGACGAACCTACTTGAGTAGTTCGCTCAGGGTGCTCGTCGTCCAGAATGATGTTTTCAGTAGCTTCCACTACTTGACCCTTCACGAGTTGCGAGTCATCTCTAGGATCCAATGTTTCAATTTTTGCACCTTCATCCACTTGATAGGTAGTAGTCTTTTTCCTTGATTCTTCCAGTTCTTCTTGCTCGACGGATGAATAATAGCATTTCCGAGCTACTTTCTGATCACCTTTCACAATTCCTACTCCAAAATTTATTGGAAATTTTAGGCACTGATGCACTATAAATGGTACAGCCTCGAACTTCTTCAATCCTACTCTTCCCATGATGATATTGTATGATTATTGAACATTCTTATCCATCATGAAGAAAAGTATTCTTTCTGTTCGACAAGCAGGCCACGTACCAATGAATATATCCAACTTGATCATCCCAAGTGGGAATACTTTCTCGCCAGCAAAGCCGAGGAGGGGTCTATGATAAGGCTCCAATTGAGATAACTTTAGATTTAAACTATCGAAGCACGAGTAGAACATGATGTCTGCCGAGCTACCATTATCGACCAGTACTCTTGAAATTATTACTTCCTTCATTGTCATCTTGATCACCAATGGGTCATCATGAGGATACAAAACTCCTGCGAGGTCATTCTTTGAAAAACCAATGACCAATTTCTCTTTGTTCACCTTTCTCGGGCGATCCTCCTCAGCTAGATTTATTCGTTGAATGTACGAGAAAGCTTGAGCCTCACAGAGGTAAGCTTTTCTCCCTGCAGTAAGGTATCCTCCTCCTGCATCTCCACCTGTTATAACAGTACAGTCAAATGACCCAAAGCGTATTGAAAATACCTCTCGTTCTGGCTACCTTGGTCTCTTGGGAAGATCGGGATCGTCTTCGAGATCAACTTCATGGTTTCTTTTCTTGTTCTCCTCTGCTCGACGAGGAGATCTAGACCTCTCTCTTGCTCGATCGTTGTTTCTTCTTTCATTTCCACGATCAACATACTTTAACAGCTTTCCCCGTCTGATGAGTGTTTAAATCTCATTTTGAAGAGCTATGCAATTTTTGGTCATATGGCCATGATCTTTATGAAACTCGCAATACTTCGCCTTATTCCTCTTGTCAGGGTTTGCCTTCATTTTCTCTGGCCAGTTTAGTTCCTCGTTGTTCTTGATTTCCTCTAGAACATGGTTGATATCCTTCTTTAAAGGAGTATAATTATCAAATTTCTTCATCACGTCCCATACCGACCTATTTTTTGAATGTTTGTCATTACCATTGTTCTTATGCTCTTTCTTCTTAGATTTATCGCCTTCCACCTCGGTTTCTTTGGCATCCATATTCTTCTTCGCAGCCATAGCCTCTCGGCATTCATAATCTTGGACGCTTTTCCCATCAGGTCTGACATGGTTCTAGGTGGATCTTTGGCCAAAGTGTAGTACAACTTGTTCGGCAGTAGTCCACTCATCAAGGCGGTAATCGCTGTCTTCTCCTCATAATCAATGACTTCCAGTTTCTCGTTATTGAAAAGAGTTATATGATCTTTGGTACTCTCACCAGTTTTTTATCTAACACTTAACAAATGTGCTACTCGTTTAACTGGCTTTGCCCCAAAATAGAAATTCCCAATGAATAACTCGGCCAGTTAAAGAAAAGTTAAGATCTTACCCCGAGGAAGATTATTATACCATATTTGAGCAGATCCGGTAAGAGTTCCTGAGAATGCTCTGCATCTCATCTCATCTGGAACAGCATAGATGTTGACAGCAGCTTGGTATTGTTCTATATGAATAACAGGGTCAGTCTTTCCATCATATTTAGGAGTCACAACAGGTGCTTTGAACTTTGATGGTGTTGGAAAATCTACAATGGCCTGGACAAAAGGTGTTCCTCGAACAAAGGTTCGTTATAGAGGGTTCTTGGCTTTAGCCATTTCCCCTAATCTATCCTCCAGCCTCTGAATAGAGCCTTTCTATGCATCATTTCCTTCCTCGGACCTATTGGTTCGATCAACTGATCGCATTGATGTGGCTTCCTAGGATCTCTCTTGATGAGCAGCTGGTCGCAACTGGGCAGATCCTTCCCTTAAGTCTGATGGTCGTCAAAAACTCCTCGATGGGGATCTAGGAGGACTTTTGCTCCTCCTAGGACCTAATCGATTAAAAGGTGATACCCTACTTAATCTCTCTAGCGCACTGGTCCTTTCTGGGGAGAGAGTGATACGCTGTTCAGTATCTGTGGCTCGCACTGACGAAGTTCATCCAGGTTGATAAGAAAAATCTTCAGACTCCTCATCGCGATATGAATTGGTACGCCTAGTACGCAAAGATGGTGCACGAGTGTTTCTTTGAATACTCCGCAGCCCTGAATGAGTTGGTGCACCGCCATGGAGGGTTTGTATGAGTTGTCGCATAGTTTCTTGCATGACGGTCTGGCCCTGAGCCAGATTTGTCATTATTCCAGCCAGATCTGGAATGTTTAGCGGAGCAGATGGATTTAGAGGGCTTCCAGCGTTTCGATTGCTAGATTCTGGAATATCAGCCATTTCTGATGAATTATTTTTGATGAAAAATGATATTACCAGTCGTTTCCCACATACGGCTCCAATCTGTTGATGTAAAAAATTAGATCATATCTAATTATTCAATCACAGATAAATAAATGAGACAAAGAATTTTTGAAGTGGTTCAGCCTTATAAGAATGGCCTACGTCCACTAGTATGTTATTGCTGTGTGTTTGGGAATTCTCGAATACAAGTTCTCTTAAGAAATTCCTGTCCCTTTACAATGAGGATTGTACAATGTATTTATAACCCTGATGCTGTAATGTGAAAGGGTAATACATTAAATGATGTACATATGAAAGGGTAATACATTCAATGCCCCTTAAGCGTGTGCATCTGAATGATAAGCATTTAATGAACAGTCAAACTGTTGGTTATCCTGCTATTAATGCTTTGTTAGAGGTTCAGCTCGGACCGCCTGAGTTGCTCGGACCGCCTAAGCTTCTCGGTGTCTAAGAGTTCCTCGGAGAGTTCTTGTTCCTCGGAGCATCTGAGTTCCTCGGAGAGTTCTTCTTCCTCGGAGCGTATGAGTTCCTCGGAAGTGTTTGTCGTTGCCACGTAGATTGCCACGTGTCTTCACTTTATTGAACCATGTCAGCAGACTAAATTTGGTATAGATAGATAGATAGATAGATAGATAGATAGATAGATAGATAGATAGATAGATAGATAGATAGATAGATAGATAGATAGATAGATAGATAGATAGATACCGGTAATGTTACTTACTGTGTGGTAGTATGTGGTTAAGAAATATAATGAAAATTTCGGAATAACTTAAGTAGATGAATACTTGACTTAATTTATGAATACTTCCCAAATTGAGATAATAGTTATAAAAACATTTAGCACGGTATTGCATGGGATATACAGGTTTGTATTTCGGGTAGTAGTTGGAAGGATTATGTCTACAGTCTAGTTAGGCGCAATAGAATAATTAGAATGGGTTTAGAGGTGCGTTTGGCGTGCACATTAGTTGAGAGGTGAGAATCTCAAGTGAGTGCTCGAAAAGCTAACATGCACATAATATTTTGCTTTACTGCAATTTTTAAATACTTGCTAAAAAAAATTATATACTTTACACTCGGGCTCTGACCCGTTTATTGCAAATATCTTTCCTTTTGTCAAATTATTTAGGGGTGCCCAACCACAGGGACACCAAGCATAGGAGTTCCATTCATTTGACGTGTTATAGCTGTTGTGAAAGTTACAAGCACTACAAGAAAAACAGTCATTTATGTAAGTCAAAAACTGACATAAATGACCATTTATGTCAATTTTAGAATTTTTCAAAATCGAAATATAAAACCCTAACATAAATGCTCGTAAAACTGACATAAATAAGATCACATATTATCACAGTCATTTATGTCAGTCAAAAACTGACATAAATGAGGGTTTTTTCAAAACTGACATAAATATTGATATAAAAATTAAAAAAACATCACTACTCCATCAATAAACAACTATTATTTGAGGTTATATCAACCCTTGTGCCGTCACTATTATCCAATTGTAAATAGATAATAATCAATGTCATAAGTATCACTAACTTGATATACATCAAAATATTTACAATCAAAAAATATTGATGTGAAAAACTAGCTGGTGTGTGAGCTACGTGACGATATACAAAAATAAGCTAACGTTTAGTAATCTACGTGATAATATCCTAAAAATAGTGGTGATACATCACAATGTCCAAAAACGAGCATTGCGAACTACATCATAAGATATACAATTCAAAATAATACTCAAGCTAGGACGTGTCGAACGTAATACTTGATAAAGTTTGTTCTCGATACTATACAACCCAGAATGAGTAACCCTGCAATCAAATATAAACATAGTTTTCATCAAAACATTGTCATCTCGATAAATTGTCATTACGACATAACAAAATATAGTTATTCAGAAGTACCTAATATATATAATCTGTAATGAATTCAATGAACTCCATTTGAACTTCATTTAGCTCATTCAACGTGTATGTCACTTTATCGAGCAATATTCTCATCTAAAAATTGAAGAAATAATTAAATTTTATTATCACGGTATAAAAATAGTTAATAACTAAAAATACTTTATATAATAGGATAAAAGAGAAAACGGTGGTAACTACCTTTGTTTCAAAAGGTGTAAGGATCCTCCATGAAGTACCTCATAAACTTCAACACAATATTCACAATGAAGAGTACCCGTTCCTTGATATATATATATATATATATAAACAGCAAGTCCCAATCACCAATGCAATATAACCATACACGCCATGAACAGGGTGAACACGAGAGGTAGGGTCAAGAAGCTCCAAATTGGCAACAATGCAAAGGAAAACAAGAATTTCATAGCCCATCATAAAGATATAGATGTTATAATCCAACTGCATGACCATGGAAATTCCAGTGTGTATTTTGAACCGAATGTCAATGGTCATCATACTTGGTGATGACAAATTATTCCATAATGGAGAAACACATACCCGTGCTTGGTGATGACAAATTGTTGGATATGTTTATGCCTAAGGTTAACCTTCTCGCGAGTCTGTCTTGAAAATAATTTGAACGATAATTCATTTTTTAATATTTTTAATCCGAGCATAAAAGCCACCTCAGCCACTGCAAGGTGCACCATCATGTTCAATACCAATTCAAACTGTAAGAAAATTAATTACATAAAATACTAAGAAAGAAATTATGTACTAAGAGTTTATCAAAAAACTCTAAATTGCCTCACCTTCACCTCCCTGTTCCACTAATACAACGAATGTAATGCAGGATCTAATGAATACGAATAAATCTATAAAAATAATCCAATGATTTCCTTATGCAATTAACATCAAGATCACCCACGTTTAATTTAGATTCCTCAGTGTATTCCCCAACCTCATCTCTTATGTGAAACCTGATTTCAGTCCCACATCCAAGTGGTACATTCCATACATCCTCTGATACTGTGAATGCCGCATCAGCTCTCGACTCCTATACATACCTAAAATCTATAGAAATTTGAGTATTTTCCATTGTATCAATATTCTTTCATTTTCCACCATGAAAACAAAATGTATTAGCAAATCATATATATATATATATATATATATATATATATATATATATATATATATATATATATATATTATAGGATCATATTTTGCAATAGTTCCAAAGTTCTTGATAAAATCATCCTTCGGCATACCTCTATCACATATTGAATGAATTTGCTTTTCGTTGTCAAATTTAATCTGCATTGTCATCAGATTCAGAAACATATCGAAGTTGTCGAGTTTCAAAAATATAAACCCAAAAATATACAGGTTTCATATATATTTTTTACCCAAAATAAAACTACTTTATAAGAAAAGTAGTTTAAAATTTTTTATATTCAACTTGCTGCTTCTGTTTAAAATAAAATAAGACTCAATAATTAACACGAGCACTTCCTCTTAGGCCAAACAGACTTGTTAATTATTATAGGAACCCGTGGTCTTCAGTTTAAGCTTCCAAATACTATTATAATAGATAAGTCAAACATCCACAGCCCGAGACGTGATGCTGCAACTCCTCCCATTAACATATATGCATATGTAAGACCGTTTTGTATACATTTTGACCCTACACACACTAAAAGGAAGACCCACTGCATACGAACAGTAACACTATTATATTAAGAAGAAAAGACAATTCACAAAACTAAGGCCTTGTTTGATTCATGGTGAAATAATTCACTTATTAAAAGTTTTTTATTCATGTAAAGATATAACAAAGTCTACACACTAGAATAGGGTAATTTGGGCAAAGGAGGTAATAAAACAAAATAAGAATAAAAAATCAACTCGTTGCAAGTGAAAATACTTTTCACCAGGTGGAAATATTTCACACCAAACCAAAAGCTATCATTACATCAGAAAATTATGTTGAACAAACTATGAAGTGGAAAATTATGCCCACGTCCTTCTTGACAGCTATCATCACAATGGATATTCCCATAATTTGGGCAAAATAATAGTAGAAACACACACATGCACACACACAATAATTCTACGGGGACTCACAACCATAGTTTCTGAATTGGCAGTTACAACAGCAGTTCTGTCAACAACATTTACTTTAAGTTGTCTGCTAGGTAAATCGGTATACAGTTCAATTTATCTCTGTATAGTCCACCCCATATGTTGTAAGATAGCCTACACTAAAAGTAGCCCAGTCAGAGCATCTTCCACATCCTGATTGATCAACTTACTAACTGCCAATAGTCTCAAAGACGCCTTTTCCTTTTTTGTACCTTTCGCTATTGAAGAAAGCTTACTACTTCTACCATCTAACCAGCATAATAAATCTTCTGAGAACAAGATCGTTCCATGTTCATTTGCATCAAAATACACCCCAATATCATATTCAGCAGCTTTCTCGTGCAAGTATTTCACTCCTGAGGAGTTAACACGAGTTCTAAGCCTAGCTGTTTAGGTAATCGGTGGATGCTTTTGTGCCTTATTAGTATCACGAACCATCCAATGCAGTTGTGGCATTGTTAGAATTCCCATGTCAGTTGCAACAGCGCCAAAAATTGAACTGATTCCTTATTTTGCAGCCTCAGGACGAGACTCCCCACTAGGCCTAGTGTCTCTTGCCAATTATATCTCTGCTCTCCCTGCTCCTTCTTCCCGAATTCAACTAATAACTGGAGAAGATGTTGGGGATGAGCAGAATTAATGAGTTCATCGACAAAAGGCTCCCAATCCAGATAAAAGGAAACTTTGCAACTTAAATCTTATCAAGATGCATCTAAATTCTCATGGATATATAATGGCATCTTTAAGCATTCTAAAAGGTGGGACACAAACAGGACAATAAGTCAACTATGAATAATTAAACTTTCTATATAAAAAGAAAATTACAAAAGGAATGCATATGAAAAACTATCAAATATCATAGCTTTCACAGTGAAGTTTATATATTACGAATTATAACAATCAATAATCACCCATATTATGCAAAAAATACATAAATATATAAAAGCGTCGTTTATGGAATTCAAGCATAACACCATTTAGATTTCAGCGACAGGAAGCAAATGGGAAAAAAAAGCAAAACAAGATCATCTAATGACTAACGGACAATATGTACCAACAAACCTTAAGATTATATGTACAAACCTAAGATTATGGTCAAGATAAAGATAAACTAAGTTCTAAACAAAACCAATCAATTCCATACAATAACTTATGAGCACTCATAAACTACTAATCAACAAGACTAACAGATTATCTGTACCATAATAGTAAAATGAAACAGATAATCATGGCATTCGGCGACTTCTGGTGTTCTAGTCACTTTCTCGAAACTACTTGGTCTCACAAAGTAAATAAGTACAGTTTAGGAGCACCATCATCACAACTAACCCCATCCTATAGTTAAACAGATATAGTTACAATAACAAATGTATCAGCAGAAGAAAAACACAATCTGCTAAAAAGATCCTAAAAGAAAGGATCAGTCTTGACAATAGGATCTTCCCATTAAGCTCATTAATATGCCAATTAAATATGATCCAAATATGACATGAATTCAATAAAACACAATATCAAATATGTGGCATACATGCTAATCTAAGTGTTGTTGGCATGGGCATATGGAAGTATAAGCGAGCAATTGTGTTTGATATGCATCTGGGCCCTAGACAGCACACATTTTCAATGTATAGAAGAAAAATGGATCATATAAATCACAAAACCATAATCCATCTAGAGCATAACAGTTCCAGCTAACAAAAACATAAGAGCACACACTAAAACCTCAAAAAACACCTTAGTTAACTTTATTGAACTATAAGATCCAAATTTAACTACAATCATTGATCAAAATTTACAAACTATCGAAAAAATAAATTAGTACACTGAAATTCAATTATATTGATAAAAACAGCACCTTCTAAAGCTAGACATGCCTCATCGTTTGAGCATTGGTTCGAAGACTTTCCTCGATTCATGGCGTCGACAGATCAGCGTGTAGCGTAGTTTGTAAGTAGGTTGGACTAAATTTCATTGGTGATGTGTGTCCACTGGTCGATGTGTAGCATCGATTGTCCGACTTGCCTTGGTTCATTGTGCCGGCACCGACGTGCAACGTAGTTTGGGTGTCTCCGTCCGGTGTGCAACGTCATTTGGGTGCCGAAGGGAAGTCGTGCAATGTTGTTTTAACGTCCTCTGGTCAAAATACCATTGGTGTTGTGTTGATTGACCGACGCGCAGCATTGCTTAAGCATCAGTTGGCCGACTTGCCTTGGTGCATAGAATCGACCAGATAACATGCACCATCATTTGGGTGTCGGATGGTTGATCATGCTTTGGTGACGTGCTTTAATAGGTATGGTCGATATTGTATGTTTTTACATGACTTATCTAACAAAGAATATAAATGCCAATTAACCTATCTCCAATGTTCCACCATAGTAATTCAACGAAGTATATGACTTCTAATGTAGTGTTTTGTTGACCGCAATAAGATGACAAATAGAGACTATAACACTTTGATTTATATGAAACTAAATTTAATATGTTTTAAATAATGACTAACACTACTCAAGTCAAAATTCCATGAGTTGAGAAGTGGGAAGGATATGTTAGTTAGTGTTGGATGTTTTTAGACAAATCGTAGGAAGTGGGGAGGGAAAGTCCCCACTACTTCTAAGGAACTTATGGAGTAAAATTATAAAATGCTAATCTGATTTGCAAAAAAAAACTAGTCATTATAAAACTTCAGCACCTATTAGATCAAGAAAATTTCTTAACAATTATTACATATAAGGCAATGAGAGTCCAGAAGATGAAATAATGTTTTGAAAACAATACAAGAAACATATAACATATGTTGGTAGATTCATTACGGTTAAGAAAATCATACAAATAAATTCATATTCATTACTAATTGTCAACAAAATTGAAGAAACCCTATGTGTAAATGCAAGATCAAATGGACATAACAAAAAATCCTAGAAACTATAAAACTTCAACAAATAAAGAGAGAACTTAACCTATTACAGAACATTGACAATAAATTCACATATATAAACCCTAGTAATGCTGTAGAATAAACTATACGTAGTTTTATTTATTACCTACGTAGGATTGAAAATACGAAAAGATGTTGGAGCATGGATTCATAGCGCCATAAGTGTGGGGGATAGATAACTAGAGATGGGAAAGAGATTGGGATATTTGGGGAGTGAGAGTGAGACAGTTGAGGAAAGGAAATGAGAAGACAAGAGCTCGCTTTTTTTTTTGCATCAACTGAATTTTTCGTCTAAGTTTCAGCGTAGCGGTAACGAAGGCGTTTCATTTTTTCCATTTATCTCAGTTTTGTATTTAAGAGGGATACAAATAAAATAGATATATCACGGCTCTACACATATATGGCATAAATATTTCTTTTTTATAGAAAGTTTATTATAATTGACATAAAAAATAACTATTAAATTAAAATTGACATAAATATAAATATCTATATCATTTAAACTTTAATTAACATAACGTTAATTTTCAAACTCACATAAATGAGTGTTTTTCTTGTAGTGTTGAAGAAATAAGTCAACTACAGAAGGAACAAACAGATGATTAAAAAGTACCTTGATAATGAGCGCATTGGCCTTCAAAAAGTATGAAGTGACGGAATTACTTGGGGAGTTCATCACCTTATCAACATCCTTTAATGCTAGCTAAAAGAGAAGTTTATACATTTTAAGATTTGTGAGGGATTTACTAAGTGGAAAAAGCCATTCTTTTCTCCATACAAAAATAACAAATAAAAATATACTCCAGCATTTATTGTGGTATCAAGCGCACTCAATTCCTTATATTCAGAAGTTGATGGAGATCTATATTTCAACAATTGACTAGTCCTAGTTAAAATTTAAAACGGGTAACGGGTGTCAAGACAAAGAATCCAATCAATTGAAAAATAGAAGTCAGTGCACAAGCATACATATAGTAGAAAACAACACAACCAAATTAAAATGATACAAATAAAATAAAAAATTGAGCAGCAAACAAACTTCACTTGATATAGGAAGCCCATCGATTGCTAAGAATCACAGGATCACCTAGTTTGATATTATGAACTCTCGAATAACAAATGATTGCCTGAACAATGAACACAATGATCCGTGATGAAGTAGAAATTTGATATGGTGCTTAAAACGCGCTTACTTGAGTATCAAAGCTTATATCACTCAGAAACACCTCGCACTGAATTTTGTCACCAATATTGGTGTTCTATTACGGCATAGTAGTTATGATGCCTTGTGTGGAAGGGTGGGTGTGGGTGGGGATGGAGATGGAGGGGGGGGCACAACTCTTCTTACACATAGATTTTAGTCAAATTATAGCATAAGGGAATACTGATATATATAATTCTGATAAGTTCTGTGATAAAGGGTCATTGGAGTGTGCAAAAACTGAAAGCATAACACGAGCACAATTTTGGTCATGCGATGAAGCAGAAGTTTTTTTTCAATAACACAGGGGGGCGGTAGGAACCCTGGCCCAAGGGAACTAAGGCCTTTTGCTTGACCCCCTCCCCCCTCCCCCCCCCCCCCCCCCCCCCCCAATAGAAAAAAATTATTTATGTATGCCTATTTTTATTTTTAGTTCTAAACCTGAAATTTCAACTAAAACACTATTACACAAGTCCAAAATAATAAAAAGGTTAGTTTTTTTAATTTTTACAACATCTCCCTCTATCTCTCTCTCGTATAGTCATACCTTGTCGGTTCAACTTCGTGGACACTGGTGCAAATGATGTAAAATTACACTATCAATAATTTAGCTAATCCAAAATTACAAATTCCTTGATTAAAGTTTGCATCCAAAAAGTTATCTATGGTTTTATATAAAAATGAATAAGACTTTGATGCATGTGTGAGTACTAAATGCCATTACCTAAGCGAAAAATGACTCCTCCGATTGTCTGTCCAATATTTCTTCTTGATCTACCAGAGTATTCATTTTCTCAGGGTCTTTTTATTAATACCTATAGGAAGCAGAGGAAGCAAACACAATTACTTAAATTATTCATGTATGCAACCATTTTTTTATCACAACCAAAATGAAATTTTTAACAAAGTAAAATGAGTCTTTGAACATGATTGTCTGAAATCCCTACGTAACTTTTAATAAATGAGATGAAAAAACTAAAATCAGAGTTAAAATCCTTAAATATATAATTTCATCTCAAATCAAGTTTTATGTGGTGATGACAAACATGCAGCCTATGATCACACCCAACATCAAGCATTTCAATCAACTTTTAAGCGGTGATCACCATGATAAAAACTAAAAAAAAAAAACAATCATGTTATGCAAAAAATGACATTCATTTTGGGGAAACTACATTGACTGAAAAACTTACCTTAAATCAAACTTCCTGGTATATTTTACGCTCTACAATTCACATGGATGCCTAAATAGAACTACAAACGGCTAATAAGTAATGACAACACATTTAAAATATAAAGTAAACAATAACCAGTAAACTAAAGCACCAAAGAAGTTAAAATGATATTAAAGTTATCCATTTTTAATGGAGTTAAATTGATACATTCTACTATGCC